>OY728130.1:1826359939-1828859939 GCA_963277665.1 Viscum album | reverse complement strand
TGATACCTTTCATCTAGTTTTAGAGGGTGTGAGTTCATTGATTAATATGTTAGGGATTATGATACGAGACCCATAAAAATCCCTCTAAAAACTCATTTTTGGAATTTATCCCCCCAAGATATCGTTGATAGATTATGGATGTTTTTTTCGGGTAATTTATTAGTAAATTTTTTTATGGAATTAAATTTATTATTATGGTAGTGGATAACAATATTTTTTAAAGCAGAATGATTTTACATCTTATCCAGATGTGTTCCATGCATTATGTATCTCCAAATTCTGATTGATATAGAAGTAATACAAGGTAAGGGTGAAGAGTGAAAATTGGACACCATTTTTAGGCATGACAGACATTATAAAATGAGTCCCTTTAGGCTTTCTTCTCACATAGTGTCGAGATTTGGTTGAATTTTGGTTGAGTGAGCAGCAATGGTAAAATTTATTGATTTTAATATACAAATAATTCTAATTTTTTGAATGTTTATTAATATAATAAAATGAATGTAGAATTATTTAAATCATCATTTAAGTAATTGGGATATGTAGGGAATTTCATCTGGACTTAGAACTCAACACATAAAGATGAGGTGATGATGCAACATCATTTTGATGGTACACAGAAGGGACCATAAGTAAAATTGAAAGTAAATTATACTCATATTAACTTTCATTGACATGTATATAATATATGATATTTATATATGTTATAGTATCCAAATACATCAAGTGTAAATCTTTATTAGTTCTTTAGTGGTTCAATTGAGGATTAAACCAATGCATGAAGAAATTTTATATTACCCTTTTAAAATTTAACATTTCAATTTAGATGAAGAATTTAAATGTGTTTTATATTTGTAAACTGTAATAACAAAGAAACAAAAGTTTCATGCATTGTAAATTCATAGTAAAAAACTTAATAGAAAATCCTAAATTTCTATGAAATCAAACTACAACAAAAACAGTAGTGTCATTTATGTAATGTTGGACCATATGATGCATCATTTAGACATGTCGTTTAATCGAGATGATAGAAAACACACTTTTGGTGTTTTTAAAAAAATAAAACACATGTATAATTGTAAAAACCATAGAAAATAAAATCTTAATTATATAAAATCATTGAAAAATATCCTTTATATTATTTTGGGTTTTTATGAGTAGTCTCCATGTCAATTAGATGTTATGTGTCCTCGTACAAACCAAATTAGCAGTTTTCAATGGTTTGATGGCCTTTAAAAGCATGCATCAGAGGATCATACCCCAAAAATGACATTTGATTTCTTTGAAATCATATGGAATCCATATATTTATTTTTGAAATGTTAGAGTAGATGAAACATCCATCAGATGTTTCATTTTCTTGGGATGATAAGAAATAAACATTTAGCATTTTAAAAACTCTAAAACATTTTTGTAATAGTAAAAACCATAATTAAGGACCTATAAATGGATTCAAATCATTGAAAAATAATATTTGTATTATTTTGTATGTGTAAAAGTAGTCAAAATATTAATCATACATAAATCATTTTCATATGGATCGAACATGCAATTTTTAATGGTTTAGTGACCTCTAATAACATTTATGTGGGGTAAAACTAAGAAAACGACCACTGATTACTGTGAATTCATACAAAAATTACTATATAGTGATTTGTGAAATGTTGGAGGAGATGAAATTTCAATCAGATATTTCAATTTCTTGGGGTGATTGATAATGTACTTTTGGTGTTTTAAAAACATTAAAACCCACGGGTAATGGTAAAAACCATAGAAAATGACCATTGAATGGTGTGAAATCCTAGTAAAATCATCTATTTTTTGTTTTTTATTCATATGATTAGATAAAACATCAATAAGATGTGCAATGTACTTCAACATAGAGAAACAATTAGTTTGTAAAGGTTTGACGACCTTTAAAAAATTTTCTTCAAGGGTTAAAAACTAAAAAAACAACCTCCAATTTCTATGAAAGAATAAAATAACAACTGGAGAGATATTTCCAAAAATTTTGAACCATCAAAATTTCAATGCAATGTTTTTTTTCTTGTAATTATCAAAAACATAATTTTAATGTTATAAAAAGATTAAAATGTGTGTGTGATGGTCAAACTATAGAAAACAACCATGGAATGACATGAGGTCATAGGAAAATAAATTTTTTAATATTTTTGAAGTGTATGAGTATAAAACACATTAATGGGATGTGTGGTGTGATTGGATGGACTAAATGAGTAGTTTATAAAGGTTTGGAGGCCTTTAAAGACATGCACTAGGTGGTAAAAACCAATAAAATTACCTCTAATTACTAAAAATCTTATAAAAAATAGTACACTAGTTTTGAAACTCTATAGTAGAAAAAATATCAATCATACATTTTGATTGCTTGGGATGACCGGAAATTTACTTTTAGTGTTTTAAAAATACATAAACATTTGTGTAAGTGTCAAAACCATAGAAAAAGACCTATGTATAATGTGAAATAAAATAAAATAAATATTTGAGATCCTTATGATGTTTATGAGAATATTACTTGTTAATTATAAGTGAATTGTGGTCGGACTAACAAAATAAGAAGTTAAAATTGTTTGACAGCCCTTAAAAATGCATTTTAGGGGGTTAAAACCAAGAAAACGACCTATAATTGTGGTAAAATCATATTAAAACAACTATAGAGTGATCTTTGAAATATTGAAGTAGAAAAGACATTTATAAGATGTTTCATTTTCTAAGGATAAATGAAAGAAAACATTTAGTGTTTTAAAATCACTACAAAATGCGTGCAATGGTTCGATAATAAAAAATGCCCTCTGAATGATGCGAAATCAAAGGAATTTTATATTTGTTTTATTTTTCACATGTAAGAATAGATGACATCTAAATCAAATGTGCGGTGTTCTCAGAATAACTGAATAATTTTTTTAATGGTTTAAATACCTTTAAAAAAAATTTATGGGGTCAAAACCAAGAAAACGACCTTCTATTATGATGAAATCATATAGAAACAACTGTAGAGTGATTTTAAGAATGTTGGAGTAGAGGGAATTTCAATCGTATGTTTCGATTTCTTGAAATGGATGGAAAAATTTCGTGTTTTAAAAACACTAAAACATGAATGTAATGGTCATAAACATATAAAAAAACCTTTAAATGAAGTCAAATAATAGGAAAATTGTCTTTGTATTATTCTTTACATTTATGAGAATATAGAACGTCATTCAGATGTGCAGTGTCCTTGAAAAAACTAAAAAAATTGTTTTTAATGATTTAGATGCCCTTAAAACCATGTGTCAGGGAATAAAAACCAATAAAACGTCCTTTGAATACTATAAAATCATATGAAAAAAAAAATCTGAGATTGATTTATGAAATGTTTTAGTAAATGAATCATCAATCAGAAATTTTATTTCCTTGGAATGACTGAAAAATAACTTTTAGTGTTTCACAAACACTAAAACATGTGTTTGATAGACAAAAACATATAAAATGACTTCTGAATGATGTGAAATTAAAGGAAAATATTTTTTATATTATTTTTTAATTTTATGATTAGACGACACATCAATTGTTCTTACGGTGTGCTCAGAAGAACTGGATAAGTATTTTTTTTTAAGGTTTGACAGCCATTGAAAATTTTTTTCAGGGGGTAAAATCAAAGAAAATATCCTCCAATTGTGGTGAAATCATACAATACTACTGTAGAGTTTATTTTGAAATTTTAGAATATATGGGATGAAAATCAGACATGTCATTTTTTTCAGGATGATTAAAATCACACTTTTAGTGTTTTCAAAACACAAAAACATGTTTGTAATAGTCAATACCATATAAAATGAACTCCGAATGACATGAAATCATAGGAAAAAAATAATTATATTATTTTTTGTTAGTATGAATTGATAAGTCATAAATCAAAACTTCATTGTGCTTGAATTGATTGAATAAACTGCATTTAACATTTTGGTGGCCTTAAAAAACTTTCATCGGGTGGTCAAAACCAAGAAAATAACCGTTGATTTCTATGAAATCATACAACCAAAACAATTGCTGAGTGTTTTTTGAAATTTTGGATCATAAGAAATGTCAACCATAGGTTTCATTTTCTTGCGATGACTGGAAAAGAACATTTAGTGTTTTAAAAACACTAGAACGTCTATATAATGATAAAAACTATAGAAAATGACCTCTAAAAATGCGAATTCATAGGATTTTTTTGTATTATTTGTGATGTGTATGAGTATATGAAACATTAATCTGAAGTGAAGTGTGCTCGAATAGATACAATAACCAGTTTTTAAATGTTTGTTAGCCTTTAAAAATCTGTGTCATATGGTCAAAATAAAGAATACAACCTCTGATTATAGTGAAATCATAATATAAAAATTATAGATTTATTTTTGAAATTTTGGAACTAATGAAACTCTGATATGAGGATTAATTTCCTTAGGAAGATAAAAAACCCACATTTAGTGTTATAATAACATTAAATAGTACTTATAATGGTCAAAATTATGGAAACTGATCTCCAAATGACGTGAGATCATAGGAAAGTCATATTTGTAATTTTTTAATGCGTAAAAGTAGACAACGCATCAATTATATGTGTGGTTCTATTATAAAAACTAAATAAGTAGTTTTTAAATGTTTAGCAGCCTTTAAAAACATGCATCAAGGGGTCAAAACCAAGCAAATTACCTTTTATTTCTATGAAATCATACTAAAACAATTGTAGAGTGACTTTTGAAATGTTTGAACCAAGGACACATCAATCAAATGTGTCATTTTTTTAGGATGGCTAGAATGATAATTTTCATGTTTTAAATGCACTAAAACGTTCATGTAACAGTCAAAACCATATAAAAAAACCTTTGAATAATTTGAAATCATAGTAAAATTGTGTTCGTATTGGTTTTAATCTATAATATTATAACACGAATGAATTGGACATGTGGTTGGTTGAAAAGAAAGAATAAGTAGTTTTTAATGATTTAAAGGCCTTTAAAAATATGCATCAGGGGCTCAAAACTATGAAAATAGGATCTAATTTCCATGGAATCCTACAAAAACATCTGTAAAGTGATTTTAAAAATGTTAGAGCTGATAACACATCAAGATGACATGTTGTTTTCATATAATGACTGAAAACACAATTTTAGTGTTTTAAAAACAGTAAAATGTGTGTTGAATAGTCAAACCTATAGAAAATGACCCCCAAATGATCTGAAATCATTGGAAATAACCTTTGTATTATATTGATTTGTACAAGTATTTGGAATATCAATTAGATGTTTTGTGTGCTTGGATAAAGCATATTTTTAGATTTTAACATTTGATGGTGTTTAAAAATGTGCATCAGAGGGTTGAACCCAAGAAAATGACCTTTGATTTTTGTGAAATCATACCAAAAACCCATAGAGTTATTTTTGAAATGTTATAATTGATGGAATGTCTATCAGTCATTTTATTTTCTCAAGATGATGGGAAACCTAGTTTTAGTGTTTTAAAAACACTAAATTGTGTGTGTGATAGTCAAAACCATAGAAAACGACCTGTAAATTATTTGAAAATTTAGGCAAATAGTCTTTTTATTATTTTTGATGTGTATAAGTATAAAAAACATCAATCAGATGTTTGGTTTTCTCAGAAGGACTGAATAAATAGTTTTTAATGGTTTGGAGACCTTTAAAAACTTTCTTCAAGGGTTCAAACCCAAAAAAAGAAATCTGATTACTATAAAATTATATGAAAACAATCATAGGGTGATTTGTGAAAGTTTGGAGTATATTTCATGTCAATTGGATGTGTCCCTTACTCAGGATGACTGTAAATACACTTTTAGTGTTTAAAAAAAACTAAAATGTACTTATAATTTTCAAACCCATAAAAACAACCTATGAGTGACATGAAATCATAGGAAAATTGTAATTTTTATGAGTATGAGAATATAACACATCAATTTTATGTTCGGTGTGCTCAGATAGACTGAATAAGAAGTTTTTAAATGTTTTACAAACTTTAAAAACGTGCATCAGGGGATATTTTATGGGAGGTAATCCATGGTGAGATAGAATTATCTAAAGGTAGGAGGCAGTATTTCATAACCCACCACATAAGAACAAATCCAAATAGAAACTGAGATAAAGAATAATCTTTAAAAAGAAAATGAAATACAATAAAAACATAAACAAAACCCGATGGGCACAATTGAATGTGACAAACCACAGTGAGAATAATATAAAAAACCAAAAAGATAAAGAATACAATAATTTTAATGGTTCAGGCCTTTTGACCCCAATATGTGGAACAAACATCAGCCACACCCATTTTCATTATTATTAAAAGAAACGATGAAATCATAAAAACAGAGATACAAGAAAAGAAAAGGGAAAACAAAATTAAAAATAAACTACATCGGAGAACAAATAAATGAAACTTATATTGGGAGAAATAAAGAATTACAAGAAACAAACTAAGGTTAAATAATCTATAATAAATAGAAGAAATACTAGGTCAAAACCCCCTTTCCAAGGTTTAACCTCACATATTGATGAAACCATCCAAACTTTTGTAGATGCCTTCCTCCTCCACAAATCTCTCACAACCACAAGATTTCCACTAGAACTAAATTATGGGCATCATTTATGAGCATCACTGCCAACATGGCATAAAAAATCCCTCACCACTCTATATTGTCTCATTCCCTTCTCTCTTGATCTCTCCCAACTTCAACCTTCTCTGAGCTTTTTCAATTTTTCTTTTCAACATAAGTAAGTACATCGGGCTCTTAAAAATGAAGGAATAAAACCCTCAATCAAACTCTAACTAAATTAGTACACATGGTCAATAAAGGATAATTAGGAATAACTCATTGTAACAAATCCCAAATGGCTACATCCGTTTAATGTTCTTTATAAGTTTCCTCCTGTAAAGGTTTTTGTGGTGCACTATGTAATGGTCTTAACCCACTATGTAAGGGTCTATCAACTACTCCATAATGATAGATAGATGATACATATGGGTCAAGACACTCTATGTGAGCATCAGAACCCACTATGTAAGGGTAATTTGAATAAAACCATATCATCTTAAGGGAACTACGGTCCTCATGTAAGGGTAAGCCTGTGTCATTCAACAACCATGTAATGGTACCACTCTCACTAACTACTCTATGTAAGGGTCATCCTATTACTACATAAGGGTAGCCTAGCCCCCATATAAAGGAAACCTAGTAACTCAAAACTTACATAGGGGTTCAAAACCACTTAATTAAGTGTTATCAAAGAAAAAACAAATCCATCTAAGGGTATCAAATCACTCATGTAAGGGTAACATCTACCTCACATAAGGGTAGCATCTATTTCACGTAAGGGTAAACACACCTCCCATTTAACATCCTGCCCCTCCTCATTGGCTTGAGAAGGTGTAAGGATATTACTTGTCCTTAAGATATATCCCCAAGATATCAAAGGCTGTAAATAAATGCCAATGACTTTATTAATAGATGTGGGACAATTTTCCATTTAAAAATAAAACAATCCAATAAAAATTCCCTAAATATTACCATTACATGATTCATCATAACAACATAAACAAATAAAATTAATACTATTGATACAAAAAACAAGCTAAAAAAGAGTACCACAAAGGAAGAATACTAAAAATCAAAGTACATAGCGGAAGACAAAACCAACAAAAATCAAATACACCAAAAAATGACTCTATAACTCCCAACATGCTCCATGATCCAACTCCAAAAAATAGACCAAGTATCATGATTCACCACTAAATAAATTTGATACTTTACCTTTTCCTGTGTCTCGATAAAAAATATCTGCAAAATCACCAAAGTGCTAAAGAAGGGGTGAGTAATGAAACTCAGTAGGTTTTCCCCAAATAACTTCCCTACTCATTCCACTATGATAGAAAAAGTTAGAAAATTTATATAAAACAATTTATATGAAACCATTTAAAACAATTCAACAATCTAAAATAGAGATAAATAGTTTATACCAAATTAGTTTCCAAGTAAATCAACCAAATAGTTATTAAAACCATTTCACATTCCTTTTTTTCATATCCCATTCCAATTCACACACTTATGCATCCACACATGCATTCTCCATTATGAAAGTTTTGCAACCATGAGAAGTTTCTCATCAATATACCAAGTCATCACAAGGTAATTGAATCCCATGATCCATTACACCTTTGGCACCAAGCACTAAGTCATATTTCTATTGAGCCTTGTAAAATGAAATATTAACACATGCCAACCCATTATGTCAAACCATACCAATACCATCATGACAAAACCATTTTAATAAATAAATATTGTTTTTGAAAACCTTTTAAAAAAACCTTTTTCCATAAATCAAACCAATAAAATATTTTAAAATAAACATTTTAAAATTATTTGTCAAAGCACTTTACTGAAAAACTCCACAATTCCACAAAAAAAATTAACCAACCATCAATAAAGAGGGATTATACCATGCTTTTAAAAAAAATCACAATTAATTGACATTAAAATAAAAAATTTGAAATCAAACCTTATCGTTAAAGCAATAGGATTCGAGAGTAAATCCACCGACCTCAGGAAATTTGGAGAAAATGGAGAACGACACTAAAATGCCAACAAAACTGGTTTGAATCTCTAAAAACCCACCTTGGATATCTTCCCCTAACATAAAAAATGACAAATATAACCATTATTGAAATAAAAAAACTTAGATATATCTGTATCTAACTAGATCTAAGAAACCGAGAGAGGTAACAAAGTTGATCTAAGAAAAACCACCCAAAACTACCATAAATGATGTTGTACCAAAGGAATCAGACTTCAACACGCCAAGAAATGCCTCTGTATCTCTTCTAAATAGATGGGGAAGGGTTATAAAGACTTTGGGAGGAAGAAATATTTAGTTAGGGTTGATTTGGAAAAAAATGAGGGGATAAAGTTTAATCCCAACCAAGATCCATTTTTTAAGGATCTTGTTTTGAAACAATGCACAGTTAGTCACATTGTTAGGAAAACCATGCACTAACTATGATCCATCCTCTACCTCAAGAAGGTCCCTCACATGGTTGGCCTGCACTATTAGATGAAACATGCACCAACCGTTCAAAATCTCTCTATCCCACTTTTCATGGTTGCTCCTAGGTGACCGCACGGTTTGAAAAAACCATGTGCCATCCCATGTGCCTTACCTTTAGTCCATGTATCACTATACATAGCTTCCTATATGATTTTAATGGTTTCCAAAAAACACAGACTAACCATTCACCTTTATAAAATCCCCAAAACATTCCAAAGGTCTTCCAAACCCTCCCAAATTTCACCCATACACTTTAAATACATAAAAATCATAATAAAGGGTTACTTAATTGAAATAGGAGGTATTAAATTCTCCCCACCATTGGCCTTTCTATCCTTGGAAAGTAGAAAATCACTATTATCCCAAAAAAATTTAGACCATTGCTCAATCACTTACTTCTCCCATTACCAATCCTCTTCTTAAATCTAACCATGTTGCCTCAAAACCCTCTATAGACCAATGCTTTTACCATGAAAGACTCTCTTATAATTATCCACAATCTGTACTAGCACATGCACCAATGAAGCATCCAACTCTAGGTCAATGTGATCCCATCAAATCACATACTTAGGATCAGATTGATACTTTTTTCACTAAGATACATGAAATAAATTATTCACTTCTCTAAACAATGGGGGAATTCCAACTGAAATGAAACCTCACCAATCCATCCAAGTATCTCAATAGGGCCTATGTATCAATGATATAACTTGCCCTATTTCCCAAAAAAAAATGATATCCAAGCCTTGGAGAGATCCTCAAAATCACTTGTTCTCTCAACTCGAACGAAAATAACCCTTGACGATCATCCGCATATGATTTATGCTGACTTTGAGCCATCTCCATCTATTTCTTGATTAAATTTAATGAAAATGACCATTTATAATGATATATATATGATTTATGATGAATTTGAGCCATATCCATCTGTTTCCTAATCAACTAAATCTTCTTTATTCTTTCTTGGACAAGGGTCATCCCAACCAGTGAAGTATCGCCTGTTTCCACCCAATAAAGTGGAGAATGACAGGGAAGGAAATATAGTGATTCAAAGAGAGTCTTATGTATCAAGGCCTAATAAATGTTGTTATATGATAACTCCACTAATGGTAAATTCTCTTACCACGATCCATCATAATCCATTATGCAATCCTGCAAAATGTCTTCGAATGTTTGTATCGCCTATTCTGATTTTCCATCCATTTGAGGATGATATGTTGTAGTCATAGTCAAATGAGTCCTAAGGGATTTCTGTAAGGATTTCCAGAAATGAGATGTAAACATCATATATTTTTCGGACACTATCAAAACTGGTACTCCATGTCTCTTTACTACATCTTGGATATATATTTTTGACAAGTAATCCACTGTATGAGATTTCTGAATAGGGATGAGATGAGTCTACTTTGTGAGTGGATCCACTATCACCCATATGGAATCGTGTTTCTAAACTGTCATTGGGATACCTCTTATGAAATACATGGATATCTACTCCAATTTCCAAATTTTAATAGTTAAATACTGCAACATACATGTTGGTCAATGATGATCTACCTTAACCTACTGACAAGTTAAGCATCTCGAAAAAAACTCATCCATCTTTCTTTTCATACTGACCCAATAAAATTGTGATTTCAATGCCTTATGCATATTCTGTATTCTAGGATGAAAAATCCATATTTAATGGTGGTAAGAATGAAGAAGTTGTTCCTAAAAAGCCATAAGTATAACCATCTGATCTTGAAACCACAATACTAAACTCTCATCTAGCATCCAACCCTTAATGGTCTCCCCAGCAATGAGTTTTAACTTCATAGCCACACATTCTGCATTGTATGTCTGGGCCTCTTTAACTATCTTCACCAAATTAGGAACAAATGAAACTAGAAATAAGACCAAAACTCCACCTCGGTCTTCACATTCCATGTTCATGTTGGCTAGGACCGACATAAACCGCCACTCATCTGAAACTTCTTTTTCCAATTGAGCATAAGACTTTCTTTTTAATGAATTTTCCACCAAATTTCCCTTTCCCAATGTATACATCAAGTCAAAGTCAAATATTTTTAGATTCTCCATCCATCTTCTTAGTCTTAGTTTCAAACCTATTTGTGATAAAATATCTTTCAAGCACTTATTTTCTATAAACACAGTGAATTCTCACAAAAGAGGTAATGATGCCAAGTCTTAAAAGCATGGACTATGGAAGATAACTCTAAATAGTGTGTTGTGTAATTCATATCATGAAATTTTAACTTTATTGATCCATAAGAAACAGAATGTTATACTTTCATGAGAACACATCCCATCCCAGATCCCAAAGCATCACAATACACTACATACCTTTATCCTGATTTTGGAAATATCAAGATTAGTGCCAATATAAGGCAAACTTTATGCTCTTGAAAAGACATTAAATTCCTCGTCCAATTGTAATGGAACATTTTTCTTTGTCAAAGCTTCCATAGAAAAATATAGTCATGAGAAATCATAAAAAAACATCAGTATTGACCAGCCAATACAAGGAAACTTTGTATCTCGAAGACATTCTTTGGTGGTTTCCAAGAGATAAAAAATTTTATCTTTTATTGATATATAGTAAAAACTATTTTAGAGATTATATGTCCAAGAAAATTTACCTCTTGTGTCTAAAAATATAAATTTGATAACTTTTCATATAGTCAATGATACCTCAAGATTCCCAACACTATTTCCAAGTGTTGTTCATTCTCAGTCGTTGTCCTTGAACACACCAATATTTCATCCACAAACACCACCACCAAAGAATCAAAATACCACTAAAATATACAATTAATCAATTAAATAAAGATCTATGGTGTAATTTTAATATCATAAGGCATTAACACATATTTGTAATGGCCAAATCTACTCCCAAAAGCTGTTTTTGGAATATCGAATTTCTGAACTCGCAATTGTTGATATCTTGATCACAAGTAAATTTTAGAGAACCACTATGATCCTCTAGACTAATCAAGCATATCATTAATTAATGGAATTTTATAACTTATTTATCATAACTTGGTTAATATTACAATAATACACACACAACCGAAGAGTTACATCCACCTTTTTGACAAACAAAACTGGTGTGGCCCATAGAGACATGCTTGGCCAAATTAACACTTTGCTTTCCATCTCTTCCAACTGAACCTTCAGTTACCTTAATTTTGTTGGTTTCATCCTCTAATATGGAAGGAAAATTGGACTGGTCCCCATGATGAGATCAATTGTAAACTCCACTTCTCTCATAGGGGGTAACCCTGAGAAGTTTTTAGGAAAAAACATATAGCAACTAATCAACCACTGTTGGAAAACTGCTATTCTTGATCTCTTCCATCGATTCCAAAGTCAATGCTAGCAAATGGTTTAATATTTTTTTAACTACTAGTGCCAAAAATCCCTTTTCACCTTCATTTACATTCTGGTCTTCTCTAAATAGATGCTTGACGACATCTTCAGTCGTAAAATTAAGCCTTCAGGTATAACAGTTTATATGATCCTTAGACATATTCAACTAATCCATACCTAGTACTATGTCATAGATATATTTCTCAAGAACGTAGAAATTCCATATCATCTCATCTCCATCAATAGTTATAGAACATTCCCTACACGCAAAAGTTCTACATTCTATTTAACTGAGAGGGTTTTGCAGTTTCATCATAGAAGGCAACATCTCAACATTTAATATTAGAAAATAAATAGCACAATAAGAAATAAAGGAATGGGATGTGCTCATATCAAACAAAGACTACATAAGGGTAGAATTTAAAATAATTGTACCTATCACTATCGATGGTCCAGATTGGTCATCCACAATCACATACTTAGCTCTATATAATTTCTTACTCAATTCACTTTCTTCTTACTTTCCCTGTTGATATTTCCCTTATTGATGAGCCATGGAATTTCTAGAATCATCACATCTAGATATGTTATTCTGATGAGAATTATTTTTCTACCCACTTCACGTCAAAGAAAAGGATTCCTACAACACCTGAGAAGTTTCTTGAACACCCGACCTCAAATCAATGCGATAATAGCACTGAAGAAGCCCCATTTTTTTTGAAATTGTATCATGATATCGGTGGTATCGTACACTCTAACTTCATGTGGTCTAAGGAACCACATTGGAAAAATCCTACTTTAGTCTTGAGTCATGGAAGTTGATTCATCGATCCAGTCGTCTGATTCTGATCCATAATCCCACTATGGAAAAAGGTGTCCCTATTTTACTTGTTCCCAATATTAGAGTTTGCATTATTTCCCGTAGGTATCAACATGATCCCTCCACCCATAGCTAATGATATGTCTATTTTTTCCTACATCTCAATTGACTATCTCTGTAAAATCCATAATACAAAGAAAAAAAATCTCCAAGTGAATATATTTCCTCATTCCAAATTCAAAAAATGTGTGCCTTCAAGGACACAATAGCTACAACTTTGTGTGAAAATTGCACTAAATTTGTAAATATAGTAGCATATTCTATCACTATGAGGATCTCTTGTTTCAAGCTGAAGAAGCCAGTCTTTCATTCAATTTTGAAAGTATGAGGATATAATTGTTTATTGAAAAATTATTCAAAATCATCCCATGCAATTCCTTCGTCTAATTTAGTTTGAACTACTAAATCCCACCATTGGCATGCATGATCCTATAACATATACATCACTATCTTGAATTTTAACTTTGATGGTGTGATAAAGAAATCAAAGACACGATTCATACTATTCATCCACACCTCTTCCATCTCTATATTTGAATCACCCCAAAAGATGGGTGGATTCTGCTTCTTGAACTAGACTGAATGATCCACTTTCCTTGGTTCATCTATCTGGTTCCCCCTATCGACATCCTAAAAATCTTGGACTATACTTTTAACCATCTATTGGTTCACCTATGGCTAAGGTGAAACCAAGTTCTTAGTAGCTTCTTACGGTTAGTTTCTATGATTCCTATCAGGTTCCATTTTCTATAAACACAAAAAAAATCCATAAGTCTCACTCTCAAGAAACTGAAGTCTTAAAAATCTAAAATTCTATGACAACCCTGCTCTTTAATACACACTTAAACATGATTTATTACATAAAATTAAATTAATAAAACATAGAAGATCAAGAGGTCTAGTGTCATTGGGGCTTAGATTCATTACACAATAACTTTAAACATGAAATAAAACATCTTTATTGAAAACTTCCTTTACATGACCACTACATTCCCTCATACTTAGCATTGCATGGGATAACTTGAGGACATGCATAAGAAAAGGGTGGGCTATAAAGCCCAGTAATAGAGATAACGAGGCATAATATGAAAGATACAATACATGTTAGGTAATAGTAATATCAATGGATAATAAGAGAAACATGAACATGAAGTCATGATATAACATGATTAACATAGCATGGAAATATGGCAACAACATTTAACATGGAATTTAGCATGAGTCAAGGATCATTGCACATGGAGCATGAGTAAACCCTCATTTCACATTAAGCACAAGTAAACAATTGTTTGACTTAAATTAGCATGATTAAACACTCATTGAACATGATGTATCATGATATTATACTTTACCTAATTCATTGGAGCACTGTCAGGGTGCACCCTTCTTAAACATTTCCTTTCATGCATAACTGTGCCACAATATCATACAACATGGATTCATAAAAGCATCATAATTTATTCCATGATTAAGTAATTTGGAATTAATACATTAAACTCTTTCATCAATAAGTAAATGTGCATAAAGTTGAATTCCTTTGATAGAGAAATGGGTATGGTATTCACTACACAGTGATTTTGACTTGGAAAATTGTGGTGCAATTTCAGCAGCATAACAGCATGACATGAGACATCATAAAAATGGTTGATGATAGAGAAAGGGGTGTCTCATCATATTTACATGAAATGAAAAATAAGGGGGTCATATAGATACATGTCCCAACATAGGTACTGGAATTTTGATTTAAAATACAAAATAATTGCTTGAATGTAAATGAGGAGAGAGAGATTCCTTACGGAATTTCAGCATGGTAATTATTTTACATGGGAGGCACCGATGAGAGATAAAGGGATATCCCATAATTAAAACATAAATAGGAAATTATAGGGGAGGTGTGAAATCATACCCCAACATTTATAATTGAAATTAAAAGGGCATAACAATATTAATAAACTTGGATAAAATGAGAAAGGAAGGAATCCCTTACTTGGAAGTGTGATCCCAAAGGCTTGAGAGGGGCTTGAGAGAGGATTTTTTTAGAGATTGGGGAACCTTGGGAGGATTCTATATAGAGGAGGTAAGAGGTAGGACAACTCCAAAGGCTTTTAGTGAAGAGTAATTGGGAGATTGGGTGGGTTTATATAGGAAAGGAGAAGGAATTATTTATTATTTAGGTTTGGGTCACTACACATTAAACTAAACAATACCACAAACCATCCCATGGTTTTTTCCCATGTTTTTTTCCAAAGGGGAGTGTAAAACAATATTTTATAATGACAATGGCCTAAATTATTAAAATAATAGGGTGGATTATGTGGAGGTAAGTCACACTCTCAAGGAAATTCATTTAAAAAGTTGAATTGTTTTATAATCTTTATAGGGTCAACTAAAGCTTTGTAAAATAAATAAAAAAAAATCTAAAATCACATAATTTTAATGGTAGAACATACATTTGCCGAGCCTAATGTTTATTTTATTTTATTAGATCCCTATTGGGTCATTATGATGTCATAAAACACATTAAATATTTAAATGGTATTTAATTTTTACCAAAACATTTGACTGTATCAGAAAATTATGTAAAATTCCCCATTGGATAATTTAGATGTCCTGATTCCAAAAATAATATTAATTTTATCTAAATAATTTTCTAAATATGTGAATTTATACTTTTAAATAAAAAACCATCATTTATCGAAAATTTATTGGTTTTGACAAAAATGGATTTCAAACCTTAATAAAAATTACAATTTCATTCATAAAATTATATGATCATTTATATTTAATAAAAAATAATTTAATAATAATTTATTAAAATATTATTTAACTCAAAAGTACATTAATTCATCAAAATAGTTTTCTTAATTGAATATTAACCCAAAATACTATTTGTGCTTTAACAAATATTTACAAAGTAATAATAATAAAATGAATGTATATTCATTATTATATAAAAAAAATGCACATATTCAGGTCTTGTTACATAACCCCTTATAACACCCAAATAAGACCGAAGGGTAAGGTGTGCAATGATGACAGACTCTTGAGGTGGCTCGGATAACATTGCTCGGGTTGTAATATCTATTAACTTCCACTTCTCCCATAGTTGGTTCCGCTCAAGCTTAACATGTTCAATCTAGGATTGGGATTAGTCAAGAGCGAATCCCAATGATGCCACCTCCTTTCTGAGCTTCGACAAATGGGCTTCATACAGGGAAAGTCTAATGGATGAGGCCATCACTACCTTTATCTGAGTAAATTAGATTTGTTAAAGCCCTATATTTATACTAATCATGTGATCACTATTCAATGTCTATATTAGCAATGGTCACAATTACTAATAGTATTTTAAAATCCAAAAACATAAAACCAATGATGTTCACATTTATATAAACATGAGACATTTAATTAGATCAAGAGGAATTTTCAATAATGAAAGTTTGGGTCATTACAATCTTCCCCCATTAATAAATTTTTCCCTTGAAATTTCCTTTTCCCACACTAAAATAGATGTGGGTAACTCTGCCTCATCATTTCCTCCAATTCCAATGTCACTTCTTCAAACTTGTGGTTCTGCCACAACACCTTGACTAGGGGCATTGTCTTATTTCGTAGAACTTTTTCTCTATGATCTAAGATCTTCACTGGTTGCTCCTCGTAAGAAAGATCGTCCTCTAACTGTACTACCTCTAAAAAGAGTACATGTGAAGAGTCTAGTATGTACTTCTTTAAGAGGAAAACATGAAAGACATCATGTACTTTGTCCATGGTAGGTGGAAGTAATAGTCGATAGGCCACAGCCCCGACACGATTAAGAATCTAGAAGGGGCCGATGTACCTAGGACTTAACTTTTTTTTCTTTACAAACCTCATGACCTTATTCCATAGAGATATACGTAGAAATACCATGTATCCAACTTTAAACTCATGGTCTCATCGATAGTTATCTGTATAAATCCTCTATCGACTCTGGGCTGCCTTGAAATGTTGTTGAATAGTTTTCACCTTCTCCACCATTTCTTCGACCATTTCTGGTCCAAGAAACTTATGCTCACTGGCTTCATCCCAACATGTTAGGATTCTGCACCTCTTCCCATACAAGGCCTCATATGGGTCCATTTGGATGCTTGAGTGGAAACTGTTATTGTAGGATAATTCAACCAGTGGAAGATGTAGGTCTCATCCTACTTTGAAGTCTATAGAACATGATCTTAGCATATCTTCCAGTGTCTTAATAGTTTGATCAGATTAGCCATCATTTTGAGAATGATAGGCCATACTGAAGTTCAGTTAGATGCTTAGAGCATGTTGGAGACTTTTCCAAAACTTTGAGGTGAATCTCGGATCATGATCAGATACAATAGATAGTGGTACTCTATGCATCCTTACCACTTCCCTGATATATATCCATGCCAGTTGATCCAATGAGAAGTCCTCTCGAATCGCGATAAAGTGAGATTTCTTTGTAAGATGATCCACAATTACCCATATAACATTGTTTCCTCTGGATGTCCTTGGAAGTCCACCGACAAATTCCAGGGTAATTTCATCCCACTTCCATGTTGGTATGGGTAGTGGTTGCATCACCCCCTTAGATTTTTTCCTCTCACCCTTCACTTTCTGACATACCAGGGACTTTGATGTATATTTAGCAATATACCTTTTCATATTGTCCCACCAAAAGTTGTCTCGGAGATCTCGATACATCTTTGTGCTCCCCAGGTGAATAGAGAAGGTTGAGCTATGTGAGTCATCCAGAAGCTCCTTCTTTATCTATGGATCGGATGGTACAAATAATCATAACCCAAATCTTACAATTCCATCTTTTTCAACCACAAATTCTTAGGATTTTCCATTTCTGATAGCTTCCACCCTTTTTATAATTTCCACATCCTTTATTTGAGCATCCTTTATTTTCTCCATGAGGGACGGTTGATCAATCATTTGAAAAAGTATTGATAATGTTTCTTCCTTAATGATTCCCATGTCCATCCTCTGCAAATCTAAGAATATTGGATCCTTTTCAATTATCATTAATGATATAGATTTGGGGTCCTTTATACTTAGAGAATCTGTCACCTTGTTCTCTTTCCCATGGTGGTAATGCATTGAGAAATCATAGTCTTTGATCTTCTCTAACCATCTTTGTTGGCACATTTTCAACTCCTTCTGTGTGAATATATACTTGAGGCTTTTGTGGTCCGTATATATTTTACACTTCTCCCCAAAGAGATAATTCCACCAAATTTTTAAATCAAAGATCACCGTAGCCAAATCCAGATCATGTGTTGGATAATTATACACATAAACTTTCAATTGCCTTGAAACATAGGCAATGAATTTTTCATTTTCCATCAACACACATCCCATACCCTTCTTCGAAGAATCACTGAATACCACAAAAAGTTCTCCACTTGTGGGTAAAGTGAGAACGGGCACAGTGATAGTTCTAATTTTCAACTCCTTAAAGCTTTATTCACATTAATCACTCTAAGAAAACTCTACTCCCTTCCGAGTTATCTTGGTAAGAGGGTTGGACAATCATGAGAAATTTCTCTCAAATCATCGATAATATCCAGCTAACCCCAAAAGGCTACAGATATTTGTTACAGATGTTGGAATCATCCATCCCTCTATTGTAGCTATCTTGGATGGATCCACAGATATCCCATTGCTTGTGATTATATGGCCCAATAATGAGACCTACTTCAACCAGAACTCACACTTGTTGTACTTTACATAGAGCTTATCATTCCTCAAGTTCTCTAGAACAGTTCTTAGATGCTCCTCATGATCCTCCTTGGTTTTGGAGTATATTAGAATATCATCTATAAAGACTACCAAAAAAAAATTTGAGGTAATATATAAAGACTCTATTCATCAAGTCTATGAAGATTTCTGGAGCATTGGTGAGTCCGAAAGGCATTACTATGAATTCATAATGCCTGTATCTTGTACAAAAATAAGTCTTGGGGATATCTTCCTTATTCACCCTTACTTGATAATATCCTGACTGTAAATCCACCTTGGAGAAGTATTGTTCCCCACACAGCTGATCGAACAAGTCATCAATTCATGGGAGAGGGTACTTGTTCTTTATCATGATTTTGTTAAGATCATGATAATCGATGCAAAGGAACATTGAACCATATTTTTTCTTAATGAAGAGGACTGGTGCACCCCATGGTGTATCACTTGGGAGTATAAATCCTTTATCCAAATTCTTATATAGTTATTTCTTAAGCTCCTTAAGCTCCACAACATCCATTCTATACAGATTCTTGGATATTGGCAACGCCCCAAGTATAAGGTCAATTGAGAATTCAACATCTCTTCTAGGAGAAAAACCAGACAATTCATTGAGAAACACTTCAGCTAATTCCCTCACAATAGGAATGTCTTCAAGGATGGTTTCTTCCTTGGACTCAATCATCTGATCCAGATATGCATCCTCATAGGGTAGTAATATCCATTCTTGAGATGATGGAGCTAAAGAATATTTATCTTTCTCCTTTCACTTGTATAGAATCAGGGGTCAATTCTCTATATGAGAGTGATTTCCCTCTCATGGAAATTTATGTTGGCTCTATATAAGGAAACCAATCCATGCCAAGAATTTCATAAAATTCTACTAGGGGGAGTATGAAAAGGTTATCTAGGAATTTCAGTCCACAGATTATGATAGGGGAGGAGTTATATCCATGGGACGCAATGATTTACCCATTTGCCGTACTCACCGACATCTTTACTTCCATCATTAGTGGTGGTGTTGGGATTGTTCTACTAAACTTTCGGGATATAAAAGAATGTGTAGAACTATGGGTGATAACCCTACCTTTCACTTTTTGATTCTGGTTATACTCTATCCATTATATACTTAGTTATAAGTATCTTAAACAGTTATACACATAAAGGGGAATCTAAAGACAAAAACCGATGACTTATAAATAACTTTTATTTCCTTAACTTATGAATCCATAGGCTTCAATCTATTCTATTCATGATCTACTTTCTAACATATATTCTTAGGGGCATTTTTTTAATTCCCTTAATAAGGGTTCATACTAAGCTTGTGAATTTACCAAAGCATATCCCCCAGGAGTGTTGTAACCAAGAGTGTAGCAAGGCTAATTGTCATGTACCAGGATACCTCGGGTCAAGCCCGAAACCCCTTGTTAGTGTTTTCACCCCTAGGTACATCTGTGCCAGAGCCGCCTCTACCTGCTCGTATCCAGAAAGGGATGTATTTTCTTGATAAACCACTTACTCAATAATCACCAAAACTTAGGTATGTTTGTATTATTCTTATTATTGTATCGGAGGCTATACTAGGGTTTTCTAATCCAAATCCCAAAAATAACTAAACCTATCCTCTGATACCAACTATGACAACCCTACTCTTTATTACACACTTCGACATGATTTATTACATAAACTTCACTTGATACAACAAAGAATATTGAGAGGTAGAGTGTCTCTGGGGCTTAGGATCATTACAAAACAACTTAAAACATGAAATACAACATCTTTATTGAAAACTTCCTTTACATGACCACTACATTCCTTCGTACTTAGCATTTCATGGGATAACATAAGGACATGCATAAGAAAAGGTTGAGCTATAAAGCCCAATAAAGAAGTTAATGAGGCATAAAATGAAAGATAAAATACATGTTAGGTAATAGGAATATCGATGGATCATAAGAGAAACATGAACATAAAGGCATGATATAACATTATTAACATAACATGGAAATGTGGCAACAACATTTAACATGGAATTTAGCATGAGCCAAGGCTCATTGCACATGGAGCATGAGTAAACCCTCATTTCACATGAAGCACGAGTAAAAACTCATTGAAATTGAATTATAATGATTCAACACTCATTTCACATGATGTATCATGATACTATACTTTACCCAATGCATTAGAGTGCTATCAGGGCGCACCCTTCTTAAACATTTCATTTCATGCATAAGTGTGTCACAAGATCATACAACATGGATTCATAAAAACATCATAATTTATTCCATGATTAAGGAATTTGGAATTAATAAATTAAACTGTTTCATCAAAATGTAAATGTGCATAAAGGTTAATTCCCTTGATAAAGAAATGGGCATGATATTCACTACACAATGATTTTGACTTGGAAAATTGCGGTGCAATTTCGGCAGCATAACAACATGACATAAGACATCATAAAATGGTTGATGAGATAGAAAGGGGCGTCTCATCATATTTACATGAAATGAACTATAAGGGGTCATATAGATACATGTACCAACATAGGTACTAGAATTTGGATTCATAATACAAAATAATTGTATGAATGTAAATGAGGAGAGAGAGATTCCTTACAGAATTTTGGCATGGTAACAGGTGTACATGAGAGGCACCGATGAGAGAGAAAGGTTATATCATCATTAAAACATAAATAGTACATTATAGGGGAGGTGAAAAATCATACCCCAACATTTATAATTGAAATTAAATTCCATAACAATATTAAGAAACTTGGATAAAATGAGAAATAAAGGAATCCCTTACGTGGAAGTGTGATCCCAAAGGCTTGAGAGGGGCTTGAGAGAGGATTCTTGGGAGCTTGGGTCACATTGGGAGGATTCTAGAGATAGGAGGGAAGAGATTGGACGAACTCTGAAGGCTTTGAGTGAATAGTAAGTGGGAGCTTGGGTGGGTTTATATAGGAAAGGAGAGAGAATTCTTTATTATTTGGGTATGGGTCACCACACATTAAACTAAAAAATACCAAAAACCAGCCCATGGTTTTTGCCCATGGTTTTTTCCAAAGGGGAGTGGAAAAAAATATTTTATATGGCCAATGGAAGAACTTATTAAAATAATAGGGTGGCTTATGTGGAGGTGAGTCACACTCTCAAGGAAATTCATTTAAAAAGTGAGAATGTTTTATAATCCTTGAAGGGTCCACTAAAGCATTATAAAATAAATCAAAAAAATCTAAAATAACATTATTTTAATGGTAAAACATATATTGTCCTAACATAAAGTTTATAGTATTTTATTACATCACTATTGGGTCATTATGATGTCATAAAACACATTATATATTTAAATGGTATTTAATTTTTACCCAAAAATTTGACTATCTCAGAAAATTATGAAAAATTCACCATTGGATAATTTCGATGTCCTGATTCCAAAAATAATATTTATTTTATCTAAATAATTTTAATATATTTTAATTTTTACTTTTAAATAAAAAAACTGACATTTATAGAAAATTCATGGGTTTTGACAAAAATGACTTTCAAACCTTAATATAAATTACAATTACATTCATAAAATTATAAGATCATTTATATTTAATAAATATTAATTTAATAATAATAATAATATTTTATTAAAATATTATTTAACTCAAAAATCCATTAATTCATCAAAATAGATTTCTTAATTGAATATTAACCAAAAATACTATTTGTGCTTTAAAAACTATTTAAAAAGTAACAATAATAAAATGAATGTATATTCATTATTATATAAAAACATAATGAACATATTCATAGTGCTAATATCTTGTTACATAACCCCTTATAACACCCGCAAAAGACTAAAGGGTAAGGTGTGCGATGGTGACATACTCTTGGGGTGACTCGGATAACATTGCTCGGGTGGTAATCTCTATTAACTTCCACTTCTCCCATTGTTGGTTCCGCTAAAGCTTAACATGTTCAAGCTCGGCTTGGGCTTTGTCAAGAGAGAATACCAATGATGCCACCTCCTTTTTGAGGTCTGACAAATGGGATTTTTATGTGTAAAGTCTACTGGATGAGGCTATCACTTCCTTTGTCTGAGTAAATTGGATTTGTTAAAGCCCTATATTTATACTAATCATGTGATCATTGTTCAATGGATATATTAGAAACGGTCACAATTATTAATGGTATTTTAAAATCCAAAAAACAGAAAACCAATGAAGTTCAAATTTATATAAACATGAGAAATTTAATTAGATCAAGAGGAATTTTCATTAATGAAAGTTTGGGTCGTTACAAATTCTACCACATCATATATAAAATCATTTCTTTCCAAAATAGACTTTTTCCACATTCAACCATTTTTGGAAAAAATATCCAATTACCATTTAAAATTAAAACATTTTCAAAATACCACAACCATGCCCTTTTCAAAATATTACATTTGAAAAAAATCAGCATTTTAAAAAAATAATTAAATTGAAACCAATCATTACTCAAAATGAGATATGCACTTTTAGTGGGAAGTCATTTCTAAAATTCATGTCAGGGTCTTCTCATTTTCTAAACCCATGATAATGAGATTATAATTCTTATAAGTGCCTATAAAACACTTATGTACATAACTCCTTAGTAACTTAAAGTTCAACATAAAAAGGTTTATTATGTCTTTTTATGCTCTAAATTTTGAGTCCCGACAATCTTACTCCTTTCTACCAACCCGACACACACTAGAATGAATTTCAACTTCAAAACTGAGAGAACTAAAGACTACTTGTTATTCATGGATCGAAAAATCTCATAAAACTTGTAACATCCCACCCCTCCTCATTTTCTTGAGAAGGTTTAAGGATATTATTTGGCCTTACGTGACATCCCCAAGATGCCAAAGGCTGACAATAATTTCCTAGGGATTCATTAAGAGATGGGGGTGATTTTCCCTTTGAAAATAAAATTACACAACCAAACATTCCTTAAAAAATACCAATACATGATGCATGATAACAATGTAAACAAGTCAAAGTAATATTGTTAATATCAAAAACAGGCTACAAAAGAGTACCACAATGGTAGACTACTAAACAACAAAGTATACAGTAGAAGAAAAACAAAAAACCCAAAGAATAAAAAACATTACTTCACAACACCCAACATTCTCCATGATCCAACTTTATAAAACAACACAAGTATTATGATGCACTAATAAGTAAGTGTGATACCTTACCTTTTCCTATATCTTGATAAACAATATCTTCAAAATCACCAAAGTTACAAAGCAATGGTGAGTAATGAAACTTAGTAGGTTTTCCCCAAATTAATTCCCTACTCACTCTACTAGGATAGAAAAAGTTAGAATATTTATATGAAAAAATTTATATGAAACCATTTAAATTAGTTCAAAAATCTGCAAAAAATCCAATTTATACAAAAACAATTTCCAAGTAAATCACCCTACAAAAAAAGTGACATTTACTAATAGAAAATTACTGAAAGATAATATATTTGTTGGTAAAAATGTTTAATTCCAACAGATGTTAAATTCTGTTGATATTAACTATAAGTAACAATAATTTTTTTTACAAACATATATATATATATCTATTTATATTAGCAGTTCAATACCAACAAATCTTTCACAAAAATTTAAATTTGTTTCTTTATCATAATAATACTAATAATTGATTGACTGATAAATGGATCCATTGTTATAAATTATTATTACAAACAAATATTTTACTGTTATAAAAATACATTGAAATAAATTATTTAATAATATCAAATATTTTATAAAAAATTGAATATATATATATATATATTACTCATTACAAAAATATCATTTTGATAATAAATATATATGATCAAATAAAATATCCATAATTCAATAATACTTTTTCACAATATATGTATAAACATAATCCTTATATACATATCATTTTTTATATAAATTATATATAAATTTATAACTTTTAAGATTATATAAAAATGGATAAATAAATATAAAAAAAAGAAAATTTAAAAAAACCCTACTATGCGACACCCCACCCTACCACCCATGTTCCCCATGACCTCCCTCCCTCAACCCTACATCTTATTCCCGCCAGTGTTCCTCATAGATTACAGGAACCCCCTCTCTGTTCCCAGCCGGCGTCCCCCACAAAATCATTGTGTGAACCGCCTCCATGTTCCTAGCTGGAATCCTCACACAAAACCCCTCATGGATCTTACCATCCCAGGTATTCCAAGCTGTTATCCCCACTCGACGGTCATCCTCTATAGTGTGTCAGATTGGTGTCTCGACATGATCTCTCTATCATTGGTTCCCTAGCTCAAACCTAGACATCCCTGGCCTAGAATCTATGCCCACCTCCTACATTCATACCTTACCTCTCACTATGGAACCCACTACTGCCCCTGGTTTGATGGTTGTACACTTCTCACTACTTTGGAGGGTTTTCATAGAAATTACACTACCCTTGGGTTATAGTTATGCTATAGCATTCTGGTTGCTAACAGATAGATCTGATGCAGTTTTTCTATTCTAGTTTGTTCATAAGAGTTTCAATTTAGTATGCATTTTTTTAGCAGGCTATATAGTCATTATTTTTTCCATAACACTGAGCATTGTTATATTGTTTGAATTTCTAGGTATAGAGTTTTATTTGACCTCTTTTGTTTGTTAACTAGTAGGTAATTTATAATTCAGAGAGAAATCTAATAATTTTTTTTAGAAATAAATTTTCATCCATTTTGTTCATTACTTATCATTTTTATTTTTGTTTCCTCAGTATGAAATTGTTAAATCTTCTAAAGACAGTGTTTCAAGGAGACAAACATGATATTGAATGAATTAATTTCACTATTTTTAGGTCCTCCATTACCATCCATTTTCAATCCAGGTTTTATTCTTAGTTACTTTATTTCAAGAAATAATTTTTTACATTAGTCATTATTTTTAATGTTCCTCTTCAACATTGGGATTATGCTTGTCTTTCATTACTGGAACTAGATAAAAAGTTTTATTCAATCCTAGGTAAGTTATTTTTTATCTATTATCTCTATTTTTATTACCTAAAATATTTTTTTTCTTCTCAATACATATTATGTCAATCAATTTTTTTTACATATAATCATTCATTTTTTTATAAATCTATTGACAACGTGTTATAAATTTCATCACACATTCACTTTCTTAATTCAAATTTAGACAGGCATGAGCCATATTATTTTGGGTTCAAAGAAGGAAATTTTTTTCATTGGTGATATAAGTGCACTGTAAAAAGTGGGAATACAACCTTAGATGTGAAATTGGATACACATTCCAATGTAAGATGATATTTTTTATGACAAAACAATATTTTATTGGGTTAAAATTCATTTATATGTTTAGGCATCCTCCCAATTTTCTGAAAATAATATATTCTCTGAGACAAAAAGTATAGTTAGCTTCAGAATACCCTATCTCAAGTCTTTGTGAAACTAATTTTAACACAACTACAAATTTATTTAGATATTTTAATATTTTGATTATGATATAACAACTCATTGATGATTCAATTAAAAAATTACAGTAAAATAGGATCTTTAATTATATTTATTTATGAATGTGTATTTATGATTTTCATTAGTAAATAAACATATAATTTTTGAATAACATTATCTTAACTGACTATTGAATGGTAAAAAGCTAAGGTCACCCGGTAAATCGATTTTTGTTTGCTCAATTTCCCTATTCAAGGAACCTCACATTTGTTATTTAAAGTTTCTATTAATACAAATCTATGATCCTAAGGCCTCATTTTTTTATCAGTATATAATAATAATTTTAAATGTTGGTTTTAGACATATGACCCATCTACATGAGTTTATAGGGGATTGAGTAAGTGTTTTGTTTTATAACTGTTCAATGATCTCAAGTACACATTATCTTAGTTTATTATTATTTATATATGATTCTAGGCTACTTATTAACCTTACATAAAAGTATACAAACATTAAATAGGTCTTTAAAATATTTTTCTTCTATCTATAAAAATTGATAAATCCTTCATGAGAAGAAGTTGAGAGACACTATGTAAACCATGACACCCCTTAATGTGACTGACTATATTTTATATGCAATAAATGAGGTTTATACATAGCATTTGTTGAAAAAAAATAAACAAGTTAATAGATAGAGGGACTACCTGACATAGGCCTCAAATGGATTTATAGAATCCATATAATCAACCAATAAGTGAAATTGAAAACTAAGTCAATGAGATGTATCAAAAACCAAAGTCAAAAAATAATTTAACAAATATCATCCTCCTTATATCATTAAGAATTAATCCCCACTCAACCTTTTAATGTGAAATTTATATATCAATATTACCCATAACATTTCTACCCAACATCTTGCATTAGAGTTCTATCAATATCTCTTATGATAAGACTGTCGGCCCATGAATACTCATACCTTTAAGAACAACATATTATTCCTCATAGATAATAGGGTGATGGATATAAACTATCCTATCATTATATAGTTTAATAATGTGTTTATATGAGATGTCACATAGATTATTATAATGGTAAACTCTCAAAATAAATAATTCAGTGTTATTGGGAACAAAGACAATAGCAGTTACTTTTGTAACTATGGGTATATTCCCACTACTAAATAAATTGAACATTGATTTAATTAGATAATTTTTTATTGTCTCCCATTCTTCTATATTAAAATATCATATAAAACCATCTGGGCACAATGCACATTAGAGTCATAGAATCTTTACTTATTCTAATATTACCACTTCATCAAAAATATCAATCGTACATGCATTATGATGTTCAGTTTCTTCAATCCATCTCTTTAAAGTATCATGTATGATAAACCTTTTTACCCTATACACCAAGTGTTTGTAGAGAAATCTAGAATTATGGGCATCACCTTCACTCCTCTATAGTTGAGTTTAAATTCCATTATTGAAGGCTTTCAAGAGATGGGCATTTTCAGTGCTTCATGCATTTAATTATAGGGAAAAGGTGAGTTTTTGTGTTTTAATCATTGTTGTTATGACATTACACTTTTTTGGTTTCTTGCGTCATTATACAATATGCATTGGATCTAACTAATTCTCTATTTGAGTAATAATTTGTATAAGTTATATCCTTTTCTCATATCCTTTCTATGATTGTTTTCTGAAAAATTTTATCTCTATTATTTTCTGCAACTTATTTAAATAAGATGTTGGAATGATATACAATAGCCTTTTCTCCAAATTTACTCTATCTCCTTGGAGATAAACCATTCAACACAATCTAGGGCAATTGAGATTTTGGTATATCATGTGGTTTTATAGGAGAAGCTCTATTCTTGTATCCCTTTGGCTGCCTTTAGGTTTGGAATTATGTTCCTTCATGTGCTATTCTATTTCTTTCTTCCTCCAATAGTTGAGTGTGGCATCCTGTTTTTATATTTACTTGGTTGTTCCCCTTTGGATTTCATCAGGCTTCGATTAATTTGGGCATCATTATGGTTGCATTCATGACCCTGATTGGTACTATATTAGGAGTTTCCCATTCATTTGGGACATTCCATCATAACTGTGAGAGTTTTTGTTCTTATAAAAAAGCATATTATCTCCTCTTATTGTTTTAGAATATGGTGACTATCTTAGATGTACTCACCTTAGTAAGCCATGATTCTCTCAAAATGGACTAACTCCATTATGAGGCAGTACTATTGTGGTGGAAATTTATAGATGGTATGGTTACTTAAGACCTCATACATATATTAATAGAGAAACTTAGCTTCAAATGTTCATTATGGGAATCATGATTTTCTTGTTACACATAATCCCTGAATTAGTATATACGATTTCTTTGTTATTGGGATCACTCATGTTCTTTGGCTTGTTTTTTGTCCATCTGAATTTGTACAATATAGAATGTTATTTTGGAGAAGGTATGGTTGTTCTAAGGCACATTGTTCTTGTGTCTTGACATAATTTTTTATCTTGGAGATTTCATGAATGTTGGTTGTTTATCTTTAGTTTCTAGGTGATGTGTCTCCTACAGGAGGAAGTTTCATGACTTCAAGTTATTTTTTCATGCATGAAGAAGCTATCATTGCTGATTTTGGTGACTTCTAAGTACATTTCATGATGTTTTGGATGAATTTTTATGGTGAAGTATGAATTTTCACATCCTATTCATTTTTTAAATATGGAAGTTTATTCTATTGATGACTTTTTGTGCTTTAATATTTTATGAATTAAGTATTGTATTTGGTTTTATGCTTGTTCTGTATACTTCTATATGATGGTGATTTGGAGCTGCTAGATCCAGTGTCTTCTTAGATGAATTTGATAGCGATGTACCTGCTGGATGCTGATCATGGAGGATGTTGTTATTATTATACAAAATTTGATTGATGTTTTATCTATTTGGAATAGCTCAGATGTTTTTATCAATAGATATTGGGTTTTGATGATCATGTAAACAACATTACATCTTGATTAGATGTTGTTAAATATGAACTGGAGCTATTGTGACGTTGTTTCCCTATCAATTTGATGGTTGTTGAGATATTTTACTAGATTCAACAGTTTTAATTGGCCCTTGCTGACTCAATAGTGCATCGTTTGTCAAATGGTGAAGGGTGAATTCTTATAGAGGTGAATTGTTTTATTTTTTTGTGTTATTTTTCTAAATTATGTGTAATCATCTTTAATTTATTGCTGGTTTAATCTCATTATACCTCGTGTATGCCTTGTAACTCTCACATTATTTAATAAATTATGTAGAAAATATTAATAAAAAAGTTGGAAATGATATTTTGTGATAGGATACTATTTGGGATGTTGTTGGAATCTATTTGGAGAAATGATTCCTTAATATGATTCATTCAGACTACCAATCATTGAGATGTCAACAAGGATGATGAACAATTATCACAATCCAAATCCTAGGTCTATACATCCATTTATATCTATTTTGATTTCAATTCATGAAGATATTTTGCACTGATTTGTGTGTATTCTCTTTGGCTGTTTGTGATGTAGATATTAGAGCTGAAGGGTGTGGAATATAATAAAACTGGCTCGATTTTTTTGTTGCTTGTAATGGATATGGCATGTTGTTGGGTATTCTCTTTGGTTGTATGTGGTGGAGTTCTTAAGGTAATGGTCAACTGATTCGATACATGATCGATTAACAAATAGATTTTCATTCCTGCTAGATTCTACTGATGAATGAGAGTTTCACCATTCCACTAGTTCGTTGCTATATGTTGAGGTTGTTTACGGCTAGATGGAGGTTACGAGTGTTCGTCTGAATATGTTGCTTTTTGTTTGAACCATTGTGAATGTTTGATGTTGGTTGTTCACTTAATGACCTTTTTTTGTATAGATCTGGTATTATAGGACTTCATAGGGGGTTTCAGTGTAGTGTGTCTAGTATGGTGTGCATTGTTGAAGCTGGTGGAGAGAATTTATGGATATTCAAATAACTGCAAGCAACTACAAGCTACTGGTTCAAGTGGAATTCACTTCTCAAAGAATTGTGAGATTGTTCTATATCTAGGATCTTGGTCACATCTTGTCTACTATAGAATGGGTGTTTTTGTGATGGAAAATGTGGAGATATTGGATGTTACAGCTCATTAAAGCTTGTGGTTTGGTCACTTCTGTGCATTCTAATTACAGATGTAGACTTGTTGGTGATGGAGATTCAAGCTGTAGTACGGGTTCTAGATGGATAAAATCATGGATTCATGCCCAAGATTCGGTTCACTAATGATCTTGATGTCCTCCATCATGGTGCTCGATATAATGCTTCAAAAGGCTCATTCGAGCTGGGTGATCTATTTCAGTGTTGTTGTCAAGTCATGTTCAAGGATCACATGATTTTGGGAAGCTTTTTAGCCCGAGTAGAAAATGTCTTCCTGCAATCATTGCACATATAGATTGGGAAATTCGGTGCACTGTGTGATTAAAATAGGTGAATGGTGAGGCCTTTCAGGAAATCTGGAATTTGGAAATTTTTGAGACCTTACTTCCACAACACACCACTGTAAATTTTTGGGCTATGCACTTTGAGTGGGAGTGTGAGGAAGACCAGAGGGGTGAGAGCTACTATTCAAAGGGGAGTTCATTTCCTCATCATATTTTTCATACATCAATGCGAGGATCCAGATTTAGTGAAAATATAAAATAGGGTGGTTGACTCTTTCAAAATATTTATGAATCATCTCATTACTAGGGAGTAATTAATTTGGAGTTTACTCATTTAGAACAATTAAATATTTTTGATACTTAATGGAACTCATTTGAGTTCTTGATTTCAAGATGTTATGAAGGTTTTTTAAAATATGCCTACTTCTAGTAAAATATGTCGAGTGTTAAGTTTTATTGCATTTTGTTCTTTATTGTGAAATTTATATATTATTTGATTATTTAAAATCAGTTTAAATTTTGGTTTGTGGTGGAGTTCTTGGAGCTGATGTTTTTGGTATTATTGTGACATGAGGTATCTCTAGAGTTGGCTTGCTGGTCATGGGGAATGCATGGGTTGCTGGTCACAGGAGGTGTCTTACTAGCATGGATGGGATAGTGCCACTGGCATGGATGGGTCGCTGGTTCTTATTGTTCACTATAATATATGGGCTGGATCTTATAGTGATGGAGTTTCTTCACTGGTGATGATGGACTGGAGCTGCTAGAGCTTACTCATTAGAGATACTAGTGTTAGAGCTGCCTCGCTGGCGATGATGGGTTGTAGCTGTTGGAGCTGACTCGCTGGAGCTGCTGGTGTTGGAGATGACTCACTGGATCTGGCACTGGGGATGAGTCACAGGGTTGGGATGGTGAGGGTGGTGGATCAATTTTGGGGGGATCCATCGTGGGGGGGGGGGGTGTTCGATGTTTTTGTATTAATTGGTTTTGTAAATAATTTCATTATTAATATAATTAATTTTTTTAAGATTGAAAATGTGTTAAATCATCTTTTGTTTAATAATTAAAATAAATTTATTTTATATGATAAATTAAAAAATATAATATGAAATTTTACTAGTAATAATGTAATTTATAAACAAATATTAAATGTTGGTAATATTTTTACCAACAAAAAAATATTTCACCAGAACCTGTTTTTAAACACTTTAACCAACATATATATTATCTGTTGGTATTATTATAATTGCAACAGAACTATTTTATCTATCATAAAAACATTTCGCGATATATTTTTAACTAACAGTTTAGTGGTGGGGACATATGTGCTGGTAAAATTTTTTCCAATAGAAAATTCACTTTTACCAATAGATATGCCCCCGTTGGAAAAAGTAAAATATTTTGTAGTGGAAACCAAATTGTTCTTAAAACCATTTCACGTTCCTTTTGGCATATCCCATTCCAATTCACATAGCCATGCGTCCATACATGCATATTTCATTTTGAAAGTTCCATACTCATGAGTGGTTTCTCGTCAATCCGCTAAGTTTTCAAAAGTTAATTAAATCACGTGTTCCACTACACCTTTGGCACCAAGCACCAATTCGTATTTCAATAGGGCCTCATAAAATGAAATATGAACACACACCAACCCATTATTCCAAACCATGTCAATACTATCATTCCAAAACTATTTTAATAAAAAAATATTTTTATTGATTTTTTTACAAAACCTTTTTACATGAATTAAACCAAGAAACTATTTTAAAATCAACATTTTAAAATCATTTTTCAAAGAAATTTTCATACTAATTCCACAATTCCACAAAAATCAACAAACCATCACGGAAGAGGGTTTCTACCATGAACTGTACAACAATTTCACAATAAATTTATAATAAAAAATCACTTTTAAATCAAGACTTTTAGTTCTAGCAAGAGGAGTCGAGAGTGAAGCCACCTACCTCAAAAAATTTGTAAAAAATATAGAACGACACTAAAACGCCAATGAAACCAGGATGAATCTCCAAAAACCATCCTTATATATCTTCTTCTAACATCAATAAAGACAAATCTAACTATAATTGGCATCAAAAACCTTATATCTATCTGTAAAGAACTAGATCTAAAAAACTGAGAGTGGGAAGAAAGTAGATCAAAGAAAAACCACAAAAAACTACCATAAATTCTGACTTACCAAAGGAATAGGGATTCAATGCACCAAGAAATGCCTCTATATCACTTCTAATTTAAGGGGGAAGGGTTCCAGAACATTTGGGAGGAATAAAATTTGAGTTAGAATCGATTTGGAGAAAAAAAGGGTTGAAGGTTAATCTCAACTTAGATCATCTTTTTAAGGAACTTGTTTTTTAACCGTACACGGTTAGGAAATTTGTGTGCTAACCATGTGCTGGCCTCTACCTCAAGGGGGGACCTCACATGGTTAGCCCACACAGTTAGACAAACTATGAACCAACCGTGAAAAAGATCTTTGCCCCAATTTTTAGGGTTGCTCTTAGGTGGTCACACAATTTGGACAAACCGTGCACCTACTCGGGCGCCTTCCCCTTAGCCCATGTCTCACTGTGCACGGTTTCATGTAGGAGTTTCACGATTTCCAAAAACTATGCACTAACCAAAAACCTTTAGAAAAGCCCCCAAAACATTCCAAAATTCTTTCAAACCCTCCTTAACATCACCCATACAATTTAAATACTTAAAAATCATAACAAAAGGGTTACTTACCTGAAACTGGGGGTACTACATCCCATAAAGGTAACCTACCCTCATGTAAGTGTAAAATAAACGTAATATAAAGGTAAAAAGAACAATCCAAAATACTTACATGATAAATTATGAGGAAAATTAAACTGAATTAAGGATAAAATAACATACAATGTGAGATTATTCATTGAATCAAAAAATAGAAAAAAAAATTATTTTAATTTGTGACATCAAAACATATGAAATTCAGAAAAACTTCACCTTACAAAATAAAATGTAAAAAACATAGGGATTATGTTCTTGCAGGCCTATACTAGCCTAACCTATCAGTTGGTTTGGGACGTCTTCACTAACAAAAAACCCTAACCTCAAACCTAGTCAATCCAGACTGAACAAATACATAGTATGTAACACAGTGGCACATGTCTTCCCATACCAACACATCTATTGCTAACTACAACTATAACATTCTTAGAAATAAAAAATAATCTAATTATAATAATGAACTGGAACTAATACCTTTACTAACTTGATCTTCCATATCACATACCTGAAACTAGCTTCACACATGACATCATAGGTCTTGTTTTGCTCTCATGTGTTAGTAGGACATGTAAGAAAGCAGTACCCAATTCCTCAAACAAAAAGTAACATGAAAAAATATAAATGAAAAGTATAAAACATGTTAAAAGTGAAAAAGTTCTAATGAAAGCTATTAAATATAAAGAAAATAATTAGTAATAAAAAAAGAAAGTTGACAGGAGAAAATTCACCACATTAGCCCAAACATCTCAGAAAATCAGTCGTACCAAAACCCTCTCTTCCAACTGGGGGCCCTATAAATCAAATGCAGGGCCAGTCCTAGGAATTTAGAAGAAATTCAACCTAGAGGTACACCTACTATATACTAAGTTCCACTATAAAAACTTAGATAACCTTGACACTATCATAACCAAGGAATACCACATTTTTTGGGCCATATTATTTATAAACATAACCTTAGGGTAGTATCTCTTAATGGGTATGGTATTTCTATATTGGTATCACCTAAACTTCTTAAACTAACTGTCATCCTTCCATTATTTACATTTACCTTTAGGTTGACCCTTCACACCGAGAAACTCATGCCCATACCTCCCATCCTCCCACATCCCTCCATCTTCAAACCATGAATTTGAATATCCCTATACAAGATAGCTTACTTATATTCATCTAATGTGATGAAATCCATACCATATATCATGGAATCTATAATTGGAGTAAATGAATCTTCCAAGTAATTCAACAATGGGAAATCCTAGTTTCCATCAGCAATATCATCATTCACATTAGCTAAATCTAACACCATATTATTAAAGATATATAAATGATACTACATAGAGGTGTTTGAGACCATTTTAAAATTATAAAGATACATTTTATTTTGTAACCTTCATACAAGAGATCTAGTCATGTAAAGATGATCAATATTCAACCAAATTGCACTGGCAGAAAACTCAGGGACCACTTTTCATTGAACCTTATCACATACGGTTAACAAAAATAGGGAATATGATTTTTTTAAATATTAGGGTCAATTTATTAAAATGAAATAGAGGCCTATCCTCTATAAGTGACAGGGGTGATCTTCATCCTGGATCCTGCCAAAACTTCATCAAGCACATTGTGGAAAATAAAGCACACATTTTAACTCCCCGTAAATTGAAATTATTCTCTCCATCGAACTTCTAAACTGATAATATAGTGGAAGAAATCTTTAAACACGATAACACTTTATCTGATACCACCTTTTTATGGGAGGTCATCCCTAGAGACACAAAAACCTCCAAATACAGGATGCAGTATCACACAACCCACCACACAAAAAAATTAAAAATAGTAACCTAGAAAAAGAAACATCATAAAAAAGAAATTTAAATACAATAAAAACAGATTTAAAACATGATGGGAATAGTAGTGTGTAACAAACCACAATGAGAATAAGTTAAAAGAAATAGTATTATAAATAACACATGAATTTATGTGGTTTGGCCCATTTGAACCCGATCTACTGAAAGGACACCACCCACACCCCTTTTTATTATTGTGCAATGAAATGATGGAAACATACAGACAGAGATATAACAAAAAAAAAGTGAGAACACAATGAAAAGAAGACTAAACCATAGAAAAATGTAACAAAACTCGTGTTGGTTGGAATAAATAAGCACAGGTAACACACCAGGGTAAAACAATTGATAATAAAAAAACATAATTGAAACCCCCATACCAGGGTTCAACCTCTTCTATTAACGAAACCCTCCAAACCATTGTTGCCACCTTTCTCTTTATAACTCTCAAAACCATGTGCTCTCCATCAGAACCATCTTCTCGGCATCAATAGTGAGCATCATCTCCAACAAGGGTTATGAAAAATCCCCCACTAGTCTCCGCCAAATGGACCGTAGGTCTTCATTTTTTATTATTTTTTATTATCCTCCTTTCAAGGGGTGAGGTGGAACCCTAAAAGGCCTGAAGGCTTAGAGGAAATTACATGACCCGTAGGTCTTAGAGGGGATCACCTAGACAAGACAACTTCAAACTGCTCCTCTCCAGCACATGTAATGATATCAGCACTCCACCTTCACAGGGCTAGTCCGCTAGTTGTCATGTGCAGATCCATACATGACCAGTACTGATGGAAATGTCATACCCTCTCGTTCTTCCAATTTTGGTTAGCTCTGCTCTGGTGAATGTGTTTTCTCTAAATCCTCATATAGAGCCTTGTCCCGTGTAGTCTGACCGGTACATCTGCAATTTCATGAGGTTTGAAGGCCTTGGGGTGGACTGAATGCCATGAGGTGGCCCGAAGGCCTTGAGAGACAACTAGCCTAAAGGCCTTGGGTGGTTCGAAAGCCTTGCATGACCCGAGGACCAAACTGGTGGCCCAGAGGCCTAGATGGATGAATAGTTTCAGCTACTACAGTACCGAACAGTGCCTGGTATAGAACTGCTATAGTGCCTGCTACAGTGCTTCTACGGTACTCTAGAAAATATGTCTCCACCCAGATTTGATCTCAGGTCTCTTGGATGCACTTGTTGAGTCCTCACCAACCGGGTCGAGGCTCATGTGCAAGCCCCAACCACTCTAGATCATCTCCTTCCCTTATCTCTCAATCTCTCTCAGCTTTAACCTTCTCTGATCATTTTCAATTCTATTTTTCAGCATAAGCAGGGACATCCAAAACATAAAAACAATGAAATAAAACCCCTGAAAAAACTCCAACAACATTAGGACATGTGGTCGATCGAGGAGTTTTGATAAGGTTTTGCAACAAATTATGAATGGATACCTATATGAAGGGATTTTCATAATATTCCCCATGTAAATGTCTCCCTGACATGCAATATAAAGGTCTTAACCCACCACGTAAGGGTCGGTCGACTGATGCATAAGGGTAGATCAACGTTACGTATGGTTTAGAACCTACAATGTAATGGTCAGCACCCACTACCTAAAGGTCATTCAATTGAAACCATATCCACATAAGGTTACAAGATCCTCACATTAGGGTAAGACCACACCATTCCACTTCCAGGTAAGGTACACCTAATATTGCGTAAAGGTACCACTGCTGCAACCTTCTTTATGTAAGGATCAACCTGCTACTATGTAATCGTAGCCAAACCCCCACCACTACTACAAAAACGGGCAAAGGAAGCGCTACCCTTTTATCAGCGCTAAAAAAAGCGCTGATAAAGGGGGGCCTTTATCAGCGCTAAAAAAGCACTAATAAAGGGGCACTTTTAACAGTGCTAAAAAAGTGTTGTTAAAGGCCTCCCTTTATCATCGCTTTTTTTAGCCCTGATAAAGGCCCCCTTTATCAGTGCTTTTTTTTTAGCGCTGATAAAGGGGACCCATTTATCAGCGCTTCTTTTAGTAGTACTAATAAAGGGGGGATTTATCAGTGCTTTTTCCTACCAGTGATAAATTTTATATTTCAAAAAAAATCATGAAAAATAAAATATTGTTATATAAGTATATTTATATTGATATAAATATAATATATATTTTTTAAATATGTTTTAGATAAGTATAAATAGACTATTACATTTAATATATAAGAAATTTAGTGAAAATGACTTTAAAAGATTTAGTAAAATATTATTAATTTATAATTTTCTAATTATTATTGATTAAAAATCATTTAATAACAATTTAAAGACACAAAAAATCAAAAAAATTAATAAAAGATCTAAAATAAGTTGAAAATGTAACTCAAACATCAAACGACCATAACTTTTGATCCGGGTGTCCGTTTGAGCTCTACAACATATAAAATTGAAGCCTGCGATGATCTCTACATACTAGTGACTAAAGGAAACCTTGTGTCACATTTTTCAAGGCCAAAAAAGGCTCATAAGGCCTCGAAAACTGAGTTTTTACTCGGGATACCCTGATTTGTTAACATTCAAACATGTATAACTTCTAATCCGGATGTCCTTTAGGCCTGTAACACATATCATATCGAATATTGTTTCATTTTCTTCGATTTGAATGGTTGTGGAGTTGAAACGGGCTTCTGGATTATAAGTTATGGTCGTTTTAACATTCTATGGCTTTTCAAATACACATATATTTGTATTTATTCGTAAATATATATATGTGTGTGTGTGTGTGTGTCTATGTATGTGTGTGTGTGTTTTATATATGTATGTATGTATTTATTTATTTATTTATAAACACACATAAAAAACATATTTCATAAATGTATTTAAAACTAATCCTATAAGTATATATTAATATACAAATAAATATACGGATAAAAATTTATAACTAAAAATATATATATAAATAAATATGAATATATATTAATATATGAATGAATATATATACTAATATATGAATAAATATATTTATATTAATATGAATCTATATCAATATACGAATAAATATAACTATATATATATATAAATATAAATATATATCATTAAATAGAGAAAAAAATGAAATGACTTAGTGGTAAAGGTGCAGCCGCGAAAGGGGGGAGGTCGCAGGTTTGAGTTTGGGTAGAAGCAAAGGGGTGTGTGCATGTGAGGATGTGCGGGAAGGGCAGTGCGCGGGAGACTGTGAGAGGGGGGTTCCGCCTAGCGCTGATAAAGGGGGGGGGGTCAAACACTGTTAAAAGCTCTCCCCACATATATAATTATTTTTATTTATTTATTTATTTTTGACTTTTATCAGTGCTTTTTAAAAGCGCTGATAAAAGTCTCTTTTATCAGCGCTAAAAAAAGAGCTGATAAAGGGGTCTTTTATCAGCGTTTTTTAGCACTGATAAAAGGGAGCTTTATCAGCGTTTTTCGGAGCGTTGATAAAAGGGACCCCCCCTATATCAGCACTGAGCTTTATAGTGCTTTTTTAGCACTGTTAAAGCCCGTTTTGAGCGCTGATAAAGCCCGTTTTTGTAGTAGTGCACATAAAGGTAGCCCTGCAACTCAGAACATATGTAAGGGTACAAAAAAACTTATGTAAGGGTTAGCCGAGCACAAACAAATCCATGTAAGGGTAAAAAATCACTCAAGTAAGTGTTACAACTACTTCATGTAAGGGTAAACACACCTCACATAAAGGTAACCTACCCTCCTGTAAGGGTAAAATAAACCTTACATAATGGTAAACAGAATAAGTCAGAAAATTGTCGAACTAAATTATGAGCAAAATCAAACAAGAATAATGATAAAATAACATGTAATAAAAGATTATTCATGGAATCAACAAATCAAAAACAAAAAAAATAACATTTTGATTTGTAACATCAAAAAATGTCAAATTTAACAAGATACAAACCAAGAAAATTACATCTGATTTCTTAGAAATCATACAAAACAACTGTAGAGTGATTTTTGAAATGTGGGAACTGATGGAATGTCAGTCTGAGATTTTATTTGCTCGGGATGACCAAAAACACACTTTTATTGTTTTATAACACTAAAACATGGGTGTAATTCTCAAAACAAAGATAAATGACTTCTTAATGATGTGAAATCATAGAAAAACATCATTGTATTTTTTAGGGCATGTATAACCAGAAGGCACGTCAATTAGACGTGCGGTGTGCTTGAATTTACTAAATAAGCAGTTTTTGAAGGTTTAATGTCCTTTAAAAACACTCGTCAGGGGGTCAAAAACCATCAAGAGGCCTTTGATTGCTGTGAAATTCTATGAAAAAAATCGTATAGTGATTTGTGGAATTTTGTAATCGATGGAACGTCAATCCAATTGGTCATTAGCTCGAGATGAGCATAAACACATTTTATTATTTTAAAACACTAAAACATGCATATAACACTCAAAATCGTAATAAAGGACCTTCAAATAATTTGAAATCATAGGAAAATTGTCTTTGTAGTTTTGGTGACATGTACGAGTAGTCAGCTCGTTAATCAGATGTGTAGTGTGCTTAGACGGACCAAATAAGTAGTTTAAAATTAAAATAACTATTTGAAACTAATATATATTGAAAATCAAAAGACTCTTGAATGTTTATTGTAGGAGGTTTTAATTGAGATATTCTACTAGATTTCAATTATTAGATTTTGGTGATTTTTTTATTTACTATACTAACTTTTATTTTTAATTTATTTGATTTTCAGTCAGATGAGGTGATGGGCATGGAGCATGGAAAAGTATTGGATGAGTTTATTTGTGAGTTTATGAAATTATATATTCTATAAAAAATTATTTAATACTTAAATCATATTTGTTTTTGTGTTTTTCTAATTATGATAAAAAATTAAGTTATCTATAGTGTCCATCATAAGGTGATCGCTATAGGTGCAGTCTAGTGGGGCTATAACCAAATGGCGGTTACAATTATAGGTCATCCACGGGTGCCCTATAGCGACCCCCAAATGGATGCAGCTAGGGGTCACTATAGTGGGCTAAAAGAGACCATCATTTGATAGAGACTGTAATTTGTTGACCGTTTTGACAGTTGGTGATGGCCTTTTTCATAGTGGTGCATTCATCACCGTATAACCTGTAACATTCATGCATCCTAAATTCATTCACCATTCATTGAGGTTGACGATACGTTGATGAAAAACGGGAAAAAAATTTAAATGAGTTTTTGATTTTAAATTTTTTTACAAAAGGGTTAGGGTTTGCAGTTTTTTTAAAAATGGGTCTAGAGATGCGTCAACCCCGTTGACTCATCGGCGCTCGGCAAGATGAGTGAACAGGGTTGACACATCTTGTGTAAAGTTTCTAAAGGATGAGTGAACCTCGTTCACTCTTCCTACATAATTTCTTTAATTAATAAATATTACTATATATGTATACATAATTAAATATTAATAAAAAAAATTCAATATTAATAAATACTAATTAAATATAAATAAATATTAATTAGAAATTCATCAATATAAATAAAATAAAAAAAATCTTAATTAAATCTTCATTAATTTTTTTAAAAAAAATTAAAAGTATTAAAAAATTAAAAAATAATAATAGTCATTTAAAAAATATTCATAATAAATAAATATTAATAAATATAGATTAAATATTGAATAAATATTAATAATTACTAATGGATATAAAAAATGTAAATAAATATTAATAAATAACCATAAGTAATAATAAAATTCTAATGAATAATAATTAAATATTATAAAATATTTATAAATATTGGCAATTATTAATAATTATTCATAAATACTAAAAAAGTTAATAAATATTACTGTTTATTAAAAAATCTTAATAAATATTCAATAAATATTTATAAATATTAATTAAATTTTTATAAATATTAATAATATTAATAAACATTAATCAAATATTCACAAAAACTAATAAAATATAATTAAATATTCATAAATACTAATAAATATTAATTAAATATCAATAAATTCTAATAAATATCAATAAATATTAATACATATTAATACATATTAATTAAATATTCTTATATATAAATGAAATACTAAAAAATATTAATAAATAGTATTGAAATAATTTTCAATATTTATAAATATAATAAATATAAATTAAAAATTAAAAATAATAATCAATATTAGTAAATATTAATTAAATTTTCGTAAATATTAATAAATTCTAACTAAATATCAATAATTTTTTTATAAATTTTAATATTTAATTATTTTTATGAATATTTAATTAATATTTAATTAAAACTTATTAAAATTTGTCAATATTTATTCGTATTATTAATATTTATTAAAATTTTTTAATATTTATTAAAATTTAATTAATATTTATGAATATTTTTTTAATATTTATTAAGATTTTTTAATGAATACTAATATTCATAAATATTTTTTTTAGTATTTATGAATAATTATTATTAATTGTCAATATTTATAAATATTTGTGAGTATTTAATTAAAATTTATTATAGTTTCTTAATATTTATGAATATTATTCATATTTATAAAAATTTAATTAATAATTATAAATATTTTTTTAATATTTTTTTAATATTTTTTAATAAATACTAATATTTATTAATGTTTTTAGTATTTATTAATATTTATGAATAATTTTCAATATTTATAAATATTTGTGAATATTTAATTAATATTTAGTAATGTTTTATTAATACATTTTTATATCTATTAAGATATATTTACATTTGTTTATATCCATTAGTATTTGTTAATATTTATTTAATATTTAATATATATTTATTAATATTTATTTGTGTTCTGAAAATTTAGGAAAATTTATTAATATTTATTAATATTTTTTAATATTTTTTAATATTAATAAATATTTAATAAATATTTAATTGTTATTTTATTAATATTGATGAATTTTTAATTATTTTCTATTTATATTTAATTAGTATTTATTAAAATTTGTTAATATTTATTTACATTTATTAAAATTTAATTAATATTTATAATATTAATAAATATTAAAAATTATTTCAATACTATTTATTAATATTTGTTAGTATTTTATTTATATATAAGAATATTTAGTTAATATTTATTTATATTTATTGATATTTATTGGAATTTATTGATATTTAATTAATATTTATTAGTATTTATGAATATTTAATTATATTTTATTAATTTTTGTGAATATTTGATTCATGTTTATTAATATTAATAATATTTATAAAAAATAGTAAATATTTTTAAATATTTATTAAATATTTATTAAGATTTTATAACAAATACTAATATTTATTAATTTCTTTAGTGTTTATTATTAATTATTAATAATTTTCAATAATTATAAATATTTGTGGATATTTAATTAATATTTATTAGTATTTTATTATTACTTATTATTATTTATTAATATTTATTTACATTTTTTATATACATTAGTATTTATTAATATTTATTTAATATTTAATCTATATTTATTAATATTTCTTTGTATTATGAATATTTTGGAATATTTATTAAATGTCTATTATTATTTTTTAATGTTTTTTAATATATTTTAATATTTTTATTATTAATAAATATTTAATTAAGATTTTATTGTTATTTTATTAATAGTGATGAATTTTTAATTAATATTTAATTTATATTTAATTAGTATTTATTAATATTGAATTTTTTATTAATAATTATTATAATATTTAATTATCTATACATATATAGTAATATTTATTAATTAAAAAAATTATGTAGGAAGAGTGAACGAGGTTCACTCAACATTTAGAAACTTTACACAAGATGCGTCAACCCTGTTTACTCATCTTGCCGAGCGCAGATGAGTCAACGGGGTTGACTCATCTCCAGACCCATTTCTAGAAAAACTGCAAACCCTAACCCGTTTCTAAAATAATTTAAAAACAAAAACCCATTTAAAAAAATTTGCCATGAAAAACGGATTCGGCATGTGGCCATAAGCTCGTGTTCGTGAGATTGCAGCGCACGGGTAGTTTCTTCCAAGCATGCTATTTAGTGTCTTCCGATCACAAAGCTTAAGGTGAGTTCTGCAATAGCCAAGCCTTCCTACTGTATGCAATGCATCGAGAAGCTTGAAATATGAGAGGATCGATGTTACTGTACGCGGCCTTCCTGTTCTTGATATATGTTTGTGGCATCGTGCAGGTCGTAGAGTGAAGCAGTGCTCCTGTTCATGATCACATGGCTGCTTGCAGCGTTTCAGATCGTGATTGCATAAGCATGGCGAGCAGTGTAGTATCCGAGCCTCATAATGGCAAGGCGATATGAGGTGTACAGTGGAAGCGTCTTCTTCACAAAATATTTGCCCTCAAATAAATTGACCCTCTACGCCCAAAGTTTGTTAAAAGTTTAATTTTATTTAATTCCCCTAATATATATAACAAAACATTAAATAGTATTAAAAATACTGGTTTTTAGAAAAATTTGAAGTAAGTGGAGGTTGATCTATCCTCTTCTCTATAAAGTCGGTGGTTCTTTGGATGTTTTTCGGTTTGATCTCAAGATTGATTATGAAAAAGTGTCTCATTTTTGTATGGGCAATCATAATATTAGTCATAATTTTCATAAATGAAGAAGAATACTTGTTTGCAGCTCATGTGGGGTGAAAAGTCATTCATCTTATATTTGCAGGCGTACTCAAGTCAAGGGATCCACTGATAAGGATCTCAATGATGATGAAAGGCAACAAAGTAATCTGGACCGTGACATTTAGGGTCAAGCTCCATTGGTGGATGCTGACTAGGTATCTACTCATATCCGGAAAATGGACCTGAACAACAAGGTGCATGAAGAAGATCTGATGGCTCACAATCCAGATATTGCTGAGGGTGATCAAGCTGGTCACCCTAATCCAGTAGGCTGGATGGAAACATGGGTTAATGATGATGTACAACGTTCTGGTAAAAAGAAGTTATGGTCAGTTATTGTTGCTGAGAGTGAACAAACTATAGGGCAAGACCGTTTGGCTGACCAAATTGCTCAAATATCCACTGAGACCAGTAACATGCATCATTCATCACCATTCATGGATAGAATGGAGCTCATTGAACGTGATATTGGGGTGCAAGCTGCGGCGGCTGAAGCTTCAAGAGTCATTAATGACTTTATGGAGCACCCTCCAACTCCTTTTGAACCGAAAGAAGATTGGTCACGAATGATGACTTGGAAGCAAGGTCGACATCTGAAAAATCATGGACGAGGACGTGGCAAGGATGATTGGGCTACACGTGGTCGTGGCGAGTCTATAAGGTCCTCTTCCAAGAATCTTACTCTAGAGCAGGTCAAACTCAGGGAAAAGTACTATATGTTTTTCAATCAGCAGAATTCACAGTCAGAATGAGAATCTGCTGATGATACTGCTGTTCCGAATTATAGGGATGAACTTGGTTCCACCTACTTGTAGTTTTCTTTTCTGGAAGATATTTTTTTTATCCGGTCCACTCTTCTCTTTATGTATGTCTTTTATTTTTCAATAAATTTTGGTTGGAGTGAGTTCACCTGACTCCTGAAACTTTTTTCTATATATATATATATAACTAAATTTTAGAAGTTATTTAAAATACTAAAATTTTGGGGACCATGACATACCTTATGAATTTTCTATATGGGAGTCAATTTCACTTTTCATGTACTCTAATGGTAAAATATTAATAAAAATAATACATAAAGAATAACATATAATTAAAAATACAATTAATTAAAATAAATGGTGATTAAAATAAAAAATATATTATAAATAAAAAAGTAATAAAATAATTAATGTAAATAATAATTAATTTGAAAATTAATAATTAATAATTAATAATATTATTATAACTCATAGTATAATGAAAAAAATTAATATAATAAAAAATAATTAATAATTAATAATATAAATTACTAATTAACAATTTTTTATTAATAATTAATAATATAATTATTTTTATAATTGATAATTAGTAATATATTCATAATTAATATTTTTATGTAATTGATAATAATTATTAGTATAATTAATAATTAATAATTAATAATTAATATTTAGAAACAATCAATAATGAATAATTAATAATAATTAGTAATAACTAATAACTAATATATAATATATAATATATAATAATAAATAAATACAAGTAAATAATAATTAATACCAATTATTTATTAATTATTAATTTACAATAATTAAAGAATAATTAATTATAATTAAATTATAATTAAAAATAATTATATACTTTTTAGTAATAATTAATAATTTTTATCACTAACTAATTATTATTTAATTATTCTTAATTAATAATTATGACTAGCTACTAATTAATTTTTAATAATTATTAATTATTAATAGTTATTAGTCACTATTATTTAATTACTATTTAATTATCATTAATTACTATTTAATTATTAGTAATTTTGATTAATTATTATTATTTATTAATAATAATTATTAATTAATTCTAATTATTAATTAATTATTAGTAATTGTAATTAATTATAAACAATTATTTTTAATTATTTATTCTTACTAAATATTAATTAATTATTATTAAGTATTTTTAATTATTAATAATAACGATTAATTATTATTAATTATTATTAGTCACTAATTATCAATCATTTTCAATTAAATAATAATAATAATAATAAGTATTAATTAATAAATATTATTAGTAATTGTTGTGGTCGATGGACTGTGCAAACAGAACCAAACAACCACAGAACAATAAATGATTGAATCTGGAACTATGGAATTCGACAATGCTAATACCAAAACTGGATACCAGAATGAAAGAATGTAAACAAAGCAGTAAATGAACACAATTATTTAACATGCTTTGGTCCCTTAGGGGACCTACTGCCCATCAAGAACACCACACACACACGCTTTTTATTACTAATCAAAAGGGAACAAAAACCCCTACAACGTTAGCAGTCCAACTAGAAAGAAAAGCACAAGAATGAAGCTAGAAAGGTTACAAGTTTCAAAATGAAAATGAAACAAAAACTTTATACTTACAGCATCGGACAATAGGTTGTCTGGCGGTCCTGATCTCTTCATGCGAAGGCTGGAACTGAGGTCTCCTAGATCTAGTTGGTCACCCGCGAACTCCTTCGTCATTCCTGGATCATCGAGCAAAGGAGGGATGCACTTCTTCCTATGGGGAAGGTCAGTGCCTTTACCAAAACTAATCACGAGATGAAGCCGAGGGAGCACGATAGGCCAAGACGAATCGCCAAAGAGGAAGAAAAATGAAGGAGGCATGCTAGGGGTTCACCTGTGAAACTGAGAGCACAATGCTGGTAAGAGGGAGCCAAATGATCACGCTGAACAAACGTCATGTTGGGGTGATGAACCCCACTATCAACGGCTAACCCTTTGAATAGAACGCCGAATCAAGGGGTGCCACGAACCAGCACGCAACAACCCAGTAGAACGAAACACACACCACTCAAGCAAACCGAGTGTATAATGGACTGTTAGATGCAGATGGGCGGCAATGGTGATAGATGGTGGAAATGAAGTAGCCAACATAATCATAGATTACCAACATGTAACACACGGTACAACAAACAGGGTCACAAAATAAGCGGCCCAGTATAGTCTTGAATGCAACATATATCCAACGGGGAAAAACAATTTGAGTAAATAAAATAATGCACGAGTAAACAATAAAATGGAACCTGGAATTTAAAACAATAATTTAACATGAAAACAAATTAAAAAGCCTAAATTCAGAAATCTCCACCATTTTCAATTAAGTTTAGTGATGTTCTTGTACCTATAGTCATAGAACCAGAACTAGGTTTAGTCTATCGAAACAAAATTTAAACTTAAAGAAAACCACAAATTTAGTCAAACTGTCAGCTGAGTTTATGTCAGTGTGAATCTTATTGATACACATGATTCCTGATTCTACGACATCTATAATAATTTGTAATCTAATATCTATGTTCTTAGACTTACCATGGAATAATAAATTTTTAGATAAGTGAATTGTAGACTGGATATCAGAATATACATTAATAGCAGAGCTATAAATACAAAGTTTATGAGACATACCTATGATCCACAAAGCTTCTTTAGATGCCACAATTAAGAAAATGTATTCAAATTATATAGTTGAAAGTGAAACAACGGATTGAATATTGCACTTCCAGAAAATGGAACCTAAAAAAGTAGTAACCACATAACTCATTAAGGATTTATGAGTGTCAATATTTCTAGCATACTCTGCATCAATAAAACCACAAATAAGTTCAGTAGTGTCTACATTTCTACCATATCACAAAGATATATTAGATGTACAGGAAAGATACCTAAGGATCCACATGAGGGCATTCCAATTTGGCTTCCCTGGAGTGGCCACAAACCTACTTAGAGTGCAGATAACAAATGTAATATGAGGCCTAGTGCAAATCATAGAATAAATTATGCTACCAACAATGTTATCGTAAGGAATTTTAGACATAAATTCAATATCTTATATTGATGTAGGTTCTTGTGTCAAAGACAATTTAAAATTTTGTGCAAGATATACATTAACAGACTTGAGAAATTTAAACATATACCTCTTTAAAAATTTTAAAATATAAGCATGCTGAGATAGATAGAGTAATTTATTTGGTACGTCTCTTATGATTTGAACACCTAGGTTTTTCTTGGGTGCACCCGGGTCCTTCATTTCAGAATTGATTTTCAATTGGGATTTAATACATGAAATCAGATTTATATCTTTGCAAATAATGAGCATGTCATTGACATTAAATAACAGATAAATGATGCAGGTTTTTGTTGATTTTAAATCAACACAAGCATCATAATGACTCCTAATGAACTTGTTACATATAATGAATGAATCAAAATTCAAGTACCACTTCCTAGAGGCTTGTTTTAGGCCATAGAGAGATTTATTCAGAAGGCATACTTGATTTGTGTTGGTCAAAAATCCCTCAAGGAATCATTGAAGCATTTTTGAGGTGATTGTGTTTGTTGAAAAACTGGAAATCTGTGTGGTGATTGTTGACAAAGCAAAACAATGACATAAAAATTTGTTGACAAAGGGGATTTCATGGTGGAATGTCGAGTTCAAGGGCTGTGGTCAATGATCCATGTTTTATTCAAGAATGTCGACAAAGGAATGGATGATCTGGAGGCGGTACAAAAAGAACAGATACAAGGTGGTTCCATTTTCCAGTGTTTGCCAAATTTTTTGCCCTGAAAATCTACGAAAGGAGAAAAGTGGTTTTGGCAAAGAGATTTGCACACCGTGTACTTGAAGTAGAGGAAACTGCACGCCTAATGTTTTTCAGGATCAGGAGGTCAAAATATGGCAAAGGAAAGTGGGTCATGTAGGTATTGGTGTGGTAGCCAAGGTGACTTGCACGCCGTGAATTGACTTGCGCGCCGATACCTAGAAGTATTGTGAACTTGCACGCCATATATTTTTCTAGATCAGAACTTCAAAATATGGCAAAGGAAAGAGGTTCGTACAAGTTTGAAAGTGGGTCGCGCAAGTGACTTGCAGGGGAAGAGACATGCGCGCCGAGACTTGTGCGCCGAGGGTAGACTTGCGCGGCATTGTGTAGGGTGTTCAAAATGCCTATAAATACTAGACCACCCCTCCTCATTTCTCAACGGAGTTCAACACTTAGAAAAATCAGAGCTCCCGTCGCGCAGGTGTGGTGGTCGCGCAAGTGGTGGTGTGTCGTGCAAGTGGGACTTGCGCACCAGATTTGAAGAAGGGTGATTGTTATTTGTTGTGCGCCAATATTGGTTTGGGTGCAAAGGGAAGTGCGCCACGCATGTTTGGAGCTGAAGAAGCTTGTGTTGCGCAAGTGTCTGAGGTGGACTTGCGCACCAGTTGTGACTTGTGCGCCGAGACTTGCACGTTGGGTTAGACCTACGTGCCTGGTAAGGTTGATTCCTCGGTAGTGTTCTCAGGCTGCATGGAAGCTTGAAGTTTTCCTGATACCTTCCGTGCAAAAGAAATTCATCTACAGGTGAAAGTTAGACTTCAACAGAGCATCCACATTCATCAGATGATGCATTCATTAGAGATAATGAATAGACCTAAAAGTCTATAAACTGTGAGTAGATCCTTTCCAGAGTAGTGAGCAAATGAAGAGGAAGAAGGTGATCCTCCCCACCGGCAGTGAGCCAGAGAGAGAGAAACAGGGAGTGACCCTTGGGAAAGTAGTGAGCTGACCGTAAACCTTGTAAAGGCAGTGAGTCTGGGACAGAGTGACTGTACCCGAACCTTGTAATCCACAACTTGTGAAGTTTAGTGAAATTTGGTACGACCGACAACCTGTTCGCGTATGCTCCTTAGACGCAGCCCTTAGCGGTGAACCAAGTAAAATCACTGTGTCCTATGCATGCTTTACTTTCTGTTTATTTTGTGCAACGGGAAAGAGAGAGAAGAGTGTTTTCTTAATAGCGAAACAAGATCAAAAGAGGCTTTTATTTCAATTAGTCATACCCTGATTCACCCCCCCCCCCTCAAGGTATTCAGCCTTGTGGAACTTACAATTGGTATCAGAGGGAGGTTAACGTACTTCTCTCTCAATGGAGGTCACCAATTATAAAGGGATTCCGATCTTCGACAGAAACAACTTTCAGCTATAGAAGAATCAGATGCAACACTACTTCTGATCTTTGGGAATGGATGTATTCATAGTAGCAATGCATGGTATAATAGCAGACATCAACAGTAGTGCATTATCAGAAGTTGAGCGTAGAGATTTTGATGCTGATGCTAAAGTAATCAATGCCTTAGGGGGTGCCCTATCCAATCCTATATATACGAAGGTGATGTCTTGCAAAACATCACATGTCATGTGGGAAAAGTTATTGAATATATATGAAGGGGATACAAAGGTCAGAGAGGCAAAGTTGAAAGTGTTGTGGAACAAGTATGAAGATTTGAGAATGAACCCAAATGAGTCTGTTGATGCATTCTTCGACAGGGTAAATTTTTTATTGGAAGACATGCGAGGTCTTGGAGAAGTTATTGAAGACATAAAAATTGTGAAGCGCATCTTGAGGAAACTTCCACCCCAGTTCAATCAGAAAGTTTCAGTGCTAGAAGATAAAGATCCAAAAGAGCTAACATTGGATAACCTACACAACACTCTTATTGCATATGAAATGAGAAATGATGATAATGAAGCTCTGGAAAAGGGGAAATCCAAAGAGGTGGCATTCAAGGCCTTGAAAAATCTCACCATTGAAGACTCTCAGGAAGAAGAAGAGACAGATGAGGTAATGTCATTACTCTCCTCAAATATTCAAAGAGGAAAAGGAAAGTTCAAAGGGAAACTACCTCTTGCATGCTTTAGATGTGGAAAGGTTGGACATCTCGTAACAAGATGCCCCAAAAAGTTTCAAGAAGAAAATGATGAAGATGATGTTGAAATTCTGAAGAAGAAATCTTCAGCCTATGTGAAAGGGAATAAGCAGTTCAACAGAAATTTCTTCAAGAAGAAGAATCTTATTTCACAAGAAATAGACAGTTCAGATGAGCCTGAGGTTGAAGAGGTTGAGGAAATAGAGAACTGCAAAGATCGAGGAGAAAATGCTATGGTGGCGGTCGTCGGTAGTTCTCAGGAAAAGGAAGAAACTGATGCTGGGGAAGAAGAAAAAGAAGTTGAAGGAAGAGTTGACATGGAAGCTGAGTTGGAAGAAGATCTTGAGGAGATAGATGTTTGGAGAGCCAAAATGAAGAAACCCAATAAATTTGTTTGTGATGCCAAACTCTATATGCAGCAGCAGGAAGAAGAGAAGTATGAGTTGTTGGAAGAAATTGAAAAACTCAAGTCATCAACACCAGAGAACTCAGAATCAGTTAGTGAGTGTATGCTCAAGATTGAATAATAGAAAAGGGAGATCGATGGCTTGAACAGAAAAGTGAAAGATCACGTCAAACATATCGAAGAGATTGAAGAAGAAGTTATCAGTCTGCGGAGGAAAGTTAAAGACTAGGATAAACCCTTGATTCCCAATACATTCTTGGGAAAGAAGGTCATTCCAAAGACTAAAAAGATGAAAGAGGAGCCTAGTAGTTCAGCAGGAAAGAAGCAGCAATTGAGCTCAAACATTAAGGCTAATTCAGGGCTTGATCAGAAGCTAAAATCTGTGGCAATTGAAGTCAGACCACAAGCACCCGTCCCGAGATTGAATGTTGATTTGGGCACAAAGAAAATCAGAATATTCAGAGATCCCAAAGGGAAACTCGTAGTACTGAAGTAACATTAAGGAATGAACCTTATATCATGTGTTATTATTGTGGAAAGATGGGACATTCACGGTATGTGTGTTCTATAGCCAAGAGATACCAAATGGAACAGGAATAGAGGTGACATCCAAACAGAGAACGATTTTCCAGAACAAATTTTGAAGGAAACTGTTTTTGGTGTGGAGGATTTGGGCACATGACTAGGTACTGCACTTCGACCATTCAGAGAAATGTGCCAAAGCAGAATCAAAACATTCACAAGCAGCAGATCAATAAACCAACAGGTGAGTTAAAAATGCAGAATAGATTTGCAGCTTTGCAAGATGAAGCTAGTCCATCATACTCTGAGAAAGAACAGAAGCCTCAATCCATGCCGAGTGTGAAGGAAAAAGTATGGACCAAGAAGAAGAAAAATGAGAAGGCCGTGGTGGTAGAGATTTTCCTTAAAGCATCAGATCGCTCTGGTGTGTGGATCCTTGATAGTGGTTGCACATCTCACATGAAGGGTAATAAGGATCTTGTTACAAAAAAAATATGACAAAGAAGGAGTTGTCAAATTTGGAAACGATGAAGGCCTGAAGATTGTTGGCTCAGGGAAAGCCAAGTTTGGGGGAAAATAAATAAGACGTGCTGATGTCTTGGTAGTAGATGGTCTTTGTCATAAATTGCTCAGTGTCAGTCAACTATGTGACTCTGGGTATTCTATCTGATTTACTAAGAAGATGTGTGTTGTGAAAGGAAAAGATGGAGCAGTTGTTCTACAAGGGAAAAGGACAAAGGGAAATCATTACCTTGTAGGAAGGGAAGAAGATACGTGTCTTTTATCCAGAGAGGAAGAAAACCAGTTGTGGCATAAGCGACTCGGTCATCTATGCTAACCATCTATGGAAGATTTGGTAAAGTGTGATGCTGCTAGAGACCTTCCCAAACTATCACATGATCGCACTCATACGTGTGATGCATGCCAACAAGGGAAGATCATCAGAAAGAAATTCAGGCCAAAGGAACAGAAATCAACTAGAGTGCTCGAATTGGTGCATGCTGATGTATTTGGACCTATCTCACCATGAGCTATTAATGGGAAAAGGTACTATGTTCTTTTCATTGATGATCATGGCAGAATGGTCTGGGTATTTGTCATTACCCATAAGACAGAGGTGTTCAATTGCATAAAGAAATATAGGAGGGAATCAGAATGGATGCTTGGGCAGAAAATTCTGAAGTTTCGTACTGATAATGGCACAAAATTCACAAACAGTCAAGTCGAAAACTATCTCGAGAAACACATGATAAGGCATCAAGTTTCATCAGTGAGAACTCCCCAATAGAATGGAGTGGTCGAGAGGAGAAATCAGATCATCAACAATATGGACAGAATGATTCTTATAGAAAAGGACCTACTAGAGAAATTTTGGAAGGAAGCAATTTTGACATCAGTCTATATTTCAAACAGGTCTTTGTTGTGTCTGAAGGAAGGGAAGAATCTGTATGAAATGTGGTACGGAAAGAATCCAATGCTGAAATACTTTCGAATATTTGGGAGTAAGTGCTTCATTCTCAATAAAGAAAATCATAGGAAGTTTGAGTCACGAGGAGATGAGGGGATATTCCTTGGCTACTCAGGGAAAAGAAAAGCATATAAATGTTTCAACAAAAGGATGAGAAAAATTATTGAGGGCAATGATGTCACTATAGTTGAAAATGAACAGAATACTCAATGACCCAGTGAACAATTTCTGGATGAAAGTGATGATGAGGTAAGAAACACAAGGGGAGCAGAAGTGACAGAGGCTGACTCGGAAGAAGATACTGATGATGAACAAGAAAGTGTCAAGTATGTGTCTACAAGGAAGCCAAAGAGTCGAGCTGAAATTGATAGGAAGAATATCATTGGTGATCAGATAGCTCCAGTTCAGACTTGAAGAATGAAATCATTACAGCAAACATCGTTTTTATCTTAGGTGGAGCCGAAATGTTTTTATGATGTAGCTGAAGATGAAAACTGGGTTCAGGCTATGAATGAAGAGCTTGATCAGATTGAGAAGAACCAGACATGGAAGATTATTTCCAGGCTAGCAGATAATAATGTTAAAGAGACTAAATGGGTCTATCGCAACAAAATGAATGAAGATGGCACAATGGTTCGAAACAAAGCACGGCTAGTGTGCAAAGGATACTCCCAGATAGAGGGAATCGATGTTGATGAGACATTTGTACCGGTTTCAAGGCTAGAGATAATCAGATTATTTTTTACCATACCAGTGCAAAGAAAGTTCAAAATATTCTAGATTGATGTCAAATCCGCATTCTTGAATGGTGTTCTGGAAGAGGAGATGTATATTGAGCATCCAGATGGTTTTCTTATTCATGAGGATGAGAAAAAAGTTTGCAGGATGAAGAAGGTGTTGTATGGGATGAAACAAGAACCAAGAGCATGGTACTCAATGCTTGATCAGTACTTGAATAAGCTTGGTTTCCAGCGTGGAGGAGTTGATTACAATCTTTATTTCATCAATGAAAGTAATCAAAGGATTATGGTGTTGTTTTATGTCGATGAAATAATATTTGGTGGATCAGATGAAGCTCAGTGCATACAGTTTTCTAAATTCATGAAAAATGAGTTTGAAATGTCAATGATTGGAGAGCTAACTTTTTTCCTTGGTTTACAGGTGACACAAGGAAGGAATGGAACATTCATTTCTCAATCCAAATATGCCAAGGAGGTTTTGAGAATGTTTTTCATGGATAATTCCAAGGAGATGAAAACACCGGTTGCTACCCAGATGAAATTATCAAAAGATGAGGATGGAAAGGTAGTTAATATCACAGAATACAGGAAAATTATTAGAAGTTTGTTATACTTGACCACGACAAGGCCTGATATTGTTTTCGCCACATGTCAAGAAGAGATATATCAGAGTAATCCCAAGGAAAGCCACATGATTGCAGTGAAATTAATACTTCGGTATATCAAAGGCACCATGGATTTCGGTCTGATGTATAATGACAAATCTCAATCAGTGTTATTGGGTTACACAAATGTAGATTGGGCTAGATCAACAGATGACAGAAAATCAACATCAGGAGGTGCATTCTATCTTATTGGATTGTGTATTTCATGGCTAAGAAAGAATCAAGATTTCATTTCATTGAGCACCGTGGAAGCTGAGTATATTGCGGCCACTCAAGCTTGCACAAAGTTATTGTGGATGAAGCAGCAACTTGAAGATATGGGAGTTGAAGTGAAGTCTCCGATCATAATTCAATGTGATAACTCAAGTGCTATCAATCTTAGCAAAAATCCAGTTAATCACTCAAGGATGAAGCACATTGAGATCAAATATCATTTTATCAAGGAGAAAGTTGATCAGGGAATCATGAAGTTGGAGTATGTGCCTACAGAGCTACAGGTTGCAGATATTCTGACAAAGGTCTTACCCAAGGAAGCTTTTGAGATACATCGACTGGCTCTGGGAGTTCAGTCGCCTCCCCACACTTAAAGAGTGTGGATGTGGGAAACCCCCCTCTCCCTAATGTATGATGTGTTTTTACCTAAGGTGCTGATATCTACTCTATTACTAACTATAAAGGAGTGACCTTTAGGTTTGTTGACAAAGGGGGAGAAAATAGTGATTGTTCAAAGGAGAGACAGTGTGGCAATTTGATAAATCATGAATGATAATGGGGAGAAGATGATAGGTGGAGCAGCGAGATAGGGGGAGATCAATGAGAAAGGGGGAGCGTATTTAAATCTGACGATGCTAGAAGTGATCAATCAAAGAATAGATATCACGACAGCTGAGGATCGTGATAAAAGCAGAAGAGTGGTGTTGGAAGAATATTTCTAGAAATTGGTATCAGTTTGGTAAAAATTGATATCAGTTTGGTGTCAACAATGAGTGTAAGAGATGAAGTGATTCATTGATGAAATTTTCATGTACTCTTGTTTCTCACGCCGAGCATTGCTCATGTGGGCTTAGAGTATGTGTTGAGTAAATTCTTGATCGCTATCAGAATCGTAATGAGGCGAATGATGGCTGAAGAATCAACGATGTATCTTTTTATGGAAGAGTTATCAACAAACCCACACTAGTGCAGAAATCGTTTTTTACGTCACCATTTTTTACGTCGGTTATATATAACCGACGTAAAAATGCGGCGAGTAGATTTTTCACGTCGGTTATTTTAATAACCGAAGTTACAAATCGCGCCTGTTGGGTTTTTACGTCGGTTATCTTATAACGGACGTAAAAAACCACTGCGCGGGGGGGGGGGGGGGGGGGGGGTTACGTCGGTTACCAAATAACCGACGTAAAAAACGCGTAGATATCGGGTTTTTTTACGTCGGTTATCTTATAACTGACGTAAAAAACCAAAGCCCCGGGGGGTTTTTTACGTCGGTTATCAAATAATCGACGTAAAAAACCCGTAGATATCTCGTTTTTTACGTCGGTTATAAAATAACCGACGTAAAAAAACAAAGCGCGGCAGCTTTTTTACGTCGGTTTTAAGATAACCGACGTTATAAAGTTAAAAAATAGTTTATAACGTCGGTTATATAATAACCGACGTTATAAAACATTTAAAAAAATTAAAGCCCGTGTTCTGTCATTTACGATTTTTCGATTGACAGTCGCCGGCTCGTCTCTCTCTCGCACGGTAAACCCTAATCGGCTCGTCGATCGCCTGCATTAAACTCATTTTGGCTTCATTGTTTATCTTTTTCACTCCTCTCGGATATATCATCTCAACTCGCGACATTCAAGTAAGCCTTCCATGAATTTATTTCGTTCGTTTTTGTTTCGATTCTTGATGTGCTTTTCGTTCGTTTTTGAATCTCGTGGAATTTTTTGTTATTGCAAATGGTTATTATGTCCATTCAACTCGCAACATTCAACTCGCAACATTCAAGCAGGTGTATTTTGGATAAGACTATTTTTAACTCTTATTCTAGAATTTCATTCTGATATACGCTTTACATCATAATATTTTTAAAAAAAATTATGATTTTTAGAACTCCTAGATCAGAAAACCATCATCTGTTTTCATCTGCATTCATAAAAATATCAATTCATACCTATTACAATAAAATATGTCATTCTGGACTCATGGTGAGTCTGATAATACATTTCTTCTTTCAGTCATCTCCTAAAAATGATGGACCTTTTCATGCAAAGTGTATCTGATTTCTTGAATACGATGGTATGTCCGATTTTCAACAAAACCAAGTGAGGTGATTTCTTTTATTATTAATAATTCATAAAAAAATTATAATACCTAAATATTATTATCATCCTTTTCAGATTTTTCATTATAAAAAAGGTAAAGGGTACTTTCTTTTCATTCTCAAGTTAAATTATATTTTTTATAAAGGTCTTTTCTATCTAGGTAGAAATAATTTAACGATAATTAGATTGAGTTAGGTATATTATCTTATCTTACCATCCAAACACATTTTCATGTATTAATAATTATTATGTTTTGTAAAAACAATTATGACCCCCATTTCATTTTTGTTAGTTAATTGATCTACGAAAGTGTTATAAATGATTTGATGATCACGATTCACCCATATATATTGTTAGTCATTATGTGACATTTGGGTCCATAATATCCTTCTAATGCATTAGACAATGCATTATATATCATAGATCAATATGGGATACAGATGGTTATACCATGTCCAATGTGTTATGTGATGTGTCTCGTAATAAATATTATAATAAATTATAGGAAAGGTGATTAACATATCCCAATATGAGGTGAATGAAACTATGTTTTCCCTCGACATATGTTATGACTTATATGATTATGTTTGTGCCACACTCTTATGTTATTCCACATACCAATGTTGTGATCTTGTGAATAAGGTTTTTTAAATCATGTTCCCACTATCATATAAATCATGTCTTATGTTATACTAAAATTGTTATACTTGGACTCAGGTTTTATGATCTATGATTATATAGAACTGTTTCACTTATCTTTTTGATCATGTGCTTTGTGTATGCTCTTATACCCCCATGGATATCTTTTTATGAGATTAGATATTATATTTATATATATCATGTTTACCCATAATGAGTATCGTAAATCAAAACTTTTATTATTTTCATTCCCTAAGTTATAAAAATAAGTATTATGTAGGATGATTCAAAAATTTAATCTGTGAGATGAGTTGTTTTATGTGTGAAACCCAGGCCAAACACATATGTATTTTTTTATTGGTATTACATATATATAGTTCGACATATACTTTTTTTTACATTACCATGATATTAACATTACTTTTTCTAAAGAAATATTAATGTCCTTATATTATATATCGGATCAAAAGGATATAGTAATTCTAATATATAATCAGAATGATCAGATAATATGACAATATTATTAAACATAAAACAAATGGTCTATATTCATATTTCTAACATGACACTTACGATGTATAGCTATTTGGTGTTGGGTACTTATGAAAACTACTACTACTTTCAAGATTTTGGCACTTGAAAGTGTTGAGTACTTTAGATCACAATGATTGAACAACAAGCATGAATAACACATGTTATATGCTCCATTAAGTATTCCTATATTTTAACATGTTTATTAGTATATTGGCATGAGATTATTATAAATGTGTATCCTCTGATCATATTCACTTATTCCAGATAAAAATCATTTTGTTTATGTTTTATTGATGTATATTTTATTTGGAGAATCATTAGGCGTCATGGTTTTCTTTGATTCAATGAAATTTAAAACTGTTACATCTAACTATATTTTGTTTTAAAAATAATATTCAAGCATATTTTTTTAAATACCTGTAGATTTGTTTTATATTTTAAATTGTTTTACATTCAAATTATGATTTTTTTCATATAAACATGTATTTGTCTTATCTTAAAAATATATATTTTTTGTTGATATTTGTTATAGGTAATAATGAGTCGAAGTTGGATTACGGCACATCGAATGAGCAATGAATTTGAGGAAGGTGTTGATGCCTTTTTGGAATTTTCAAAACGAAATGTTCCAAGTAGTGACATTTTTTTCTGTCCATGCCTGAAATGTTTGAATATGAAGAAGTTGAAAAGTAGAGAGATAAAAGATCATCTGATATGTCATGGTTTTAATCCGAGTTACAGCCCTTGGATTTGGCATGGTGAAACTGGACGGAATGTCACTGATGATGATGATTCGCAAGATGGTAACTCCGATGGAATTGAAGAAATGATTCGCGATATTGTAGCAGAACAAATTGAGATAGAACCGACAGTTTCACGTCTATATGGTGATGCTGAAAAACCATTATATCCCGGTTGTACAGATTTTACGGTTCTGTCGGCAGTGTTAAGATTGATTAACCTGAAGTCGAAGCATGAATGGAGTGACAGAAGTTTTACAGAGCTGCTACAATTGATGAAAGACATTCTTCCAAAAGATAACGATCTTCCAGATTCACATTACAAAGCCAAGAAAATATTATGCCCGATGGGATTGAGATACAAGAAAATACATGCCTGTCCGAATGACTGCATTATATATAGGAAGGAATATGAATTTCTGTCAGAGTGTCCAAAATGTGGGACATCACGGTATAAGGTGAAAGAAAAATCACAGGGTGATGTAGAGATTACAAAGCTCCCTTCAAAGGTATTTTGGTATCTTCCTATAATTAATCGTTTCAAACGTTTATTTGCTAATTCACATGATGCAAAAAGGTTAAGATGGCATGCTGAAGAGCGGGTATGTGATGGAAAAATACGTCATCCAGCTGATTGTCCACAATGGAAGAAAATTGATGCGCAGTATTCTACATTTGGAAATGAAATAAGAAATCTCAGACTAGGGTTGTGCACAGATGGAATGAATCCATACCGAACACTCAGCAGCACACATAGTTCATGGCCTGTTTTATTGGTAATTTATAACCTCTCTCCTGAAGTTTGTATGAAGCGCAAATATGTCATGTTGAGTACAATGATCTCTGGTCCAAAGCAACCCGGTAATGATATTGATGTTTACTTGTCACCGTTGATTGATGATTTGAAACTGTTATGGGCTGATGGTATTAGGGTGTATGATTCTTATAAAATGGAATATTTTCAACTGCATGCAGTGCTTCTGTTCACTATAAATGACTTCCCAGCGTATGGAAATTTGTCTGGATACAGTGTTAAAGGGCATAAAGCATGTCCAATTTTCGAACAACAGACGTCCTATTGTCAATTGCATCATGGGAGGAAAATAGTGTACATGGGTCATCGAAAGTTTTTGCCTATGGAACACCCTTATAGAAGACTAAAAAAGGCATTTAATGGCTCACAAGAATTTGATACTGCTCCAAAACCTTTATCCCATGATCTGTATTTTGGGAGGGTCAAAAACCTTGACGTGACATTGGGAAAGACACAGAAATCTGGTAATGATAGACATATTTGGAAGAAAAGGTCAATTTTTTTTTGAGCTACCATATTGGAGGTATCATGAAGTTAAACATAATATTGATGTCATGCACGTGGAGAAGAATATCTGTGATTCTTTGATTGGAACATTGTTAGATATTAAAGGAAAGACTAAAGATGGGTTGAATGCAAGATTAGACTTACTATCAATGGGAATACGTTTGGAGTTAGCTCTCACTCCTAAAGGAAGACGAACATTTCTTCCCCCGGCTTGTCATACATTATCGAAGAGGGAGAAAATTAGCTTCTGTCAGTGTCTTCATGATACCAAAGTGCCTCAAGGTTATTCTTCTAATGTAAAAAATTTTGTCTCATTGAAGGACTTGAAGTTGATAGGTATGAAATCACATGATTGTCACGTCATGATGCAACAAATTCTACCAGTTGCATTGCGTAGAATATTGCCCATTCGTGTTAGAAAGACTATAATGAAGTTGTGTTATTTTTTCAATTCAATTTGTAACAAGGCGATTGATGTGAATGCTTTGAACATTTTGGAAAAGGATGCAATTTTTATACTTTGTCAATTGGAAATGTATTTTCCTACAACTTTTTTTGATATAATGGTGCATTTAATGATTCATCTGGTTCGAGAAATAAAGCTTTGTGGACCTGTATATCTTCGTTGGATGTATCCTTTTGAAAGGTATATGAAAATATTAAAGGGGTATGTTAAAAATCTATATCGACCTGAAGCCTCCATTATTGAAAAGTATATTTCTGAGGAGGTAGCAGAGTTTTGTACGAGCTACTTGGCTGCGGCGCAACACATAGGTTTGCCTCCATCTCGCCATGAACGAGTTAATAATGACGGAAAGGGGATTCGCGGCTTGAAAGTCAAATCATTGTCAGCTGAACAGATGAAGAAGTTAGAATCATACATCTTGAATAATATAGCTGATGCTCAACTATATATCACATTGCATATTATTGAGTTGAAACAATGTCATCCAAAGAAGAAAGAAATGTGGATTTTGAATGAGCACAACAAAACTTTTTTGTCATGGATTAAAAAGACTTTGCTTGGTAGATCAGATGTATCAGAGACATTAAAATGGATAGTGGGTGGTCCATGTTTAAATGTGATAACATGGTCTGGTTATGACATTAATGGTTATACATTTCATACAAAATCTCAGGACAACAGAAGTGCAGTTCAGAATACTGGTGTATTGGTGTTTGTAGAAGCAATACATTTTTCGAGTGCTAAGGACAAAAACCCAATTTCTGCATCAAATGCATATTATGGAGTGATTGAAGACATATGGGAGGTTGATTACTTTAAAATTAAAGTTCCCGTTTTTAACTGTAAATGGTTTAACGGTAACAACAGTGTCAGACACGATGAATTTGGAATGACACTTGTTAATCTGAATAGATTGGAAGACACAGCTGATTCTTTTATAATGGAAACACATGGAAAACAAATTTTTTATGTAGTAGATCAATCAGATATGCAGTGGGCTGTTGTTTTACAAGGGAAAAAACAATATGTTGGTGAGGATGAACTTGATGAATATGCTGATTTATGTGAGATCCCTACTTCAATGGAAATATTAACAGAACATAATGACGATCATGTTGAAGACATAGTTTGTGCCATAAGGAACGATCACGACGAAGGAATTTGGGAAAACAATCCATCTGTACATTCCTAAAATTACAGGTAACATATGTTTATTTCTTGTTTACATTTATTTTTTCCATAAATGTTAGATATTGTAAGTTTTTTATTTATTAAAACATGTTTTAAAATAAAATAAGTATATGTTTTTGTTTGTTTTAAGTTTGTTTAGTTTAATTTATCATGTTTATAACCATTACATGAATTTTAAAATGCTTATTTTTGTTCACTGACAATTACTTTACTATGTTTACAATGTTTACCAAGTTTACCATTTTTACCATTTTTACCATCTTGACCATCTTGACCATCTTTGCCATCTTTACCATTGTTTAACATGCTTACCATATTACCAATGTTTACTATTATATAACTTAGTACACTTTTCTATTTTCTGATTACAGTAGTATTAAAATATTTGAATTTGTATATTTGTTCACTGACAATTACTTTACAATGTTTACAATGTTTACCAGGTTTACCATTTTTTCCATTTTTTACCATCTTGACCATCTTGACCATCTTGACCATCTTTGCCATCTTTACCATTTTTTAACATGCTTACCATATTACCAATGTTTACTATTATGTAACCTAGTACACTTTTCTATTTTCTGATTACAGTAGTATTAAAATATTTGAATTTGTATATTTGTGAACTGACGTTTGTTTTTTTGATTTGAAGGATAATGACAGATCATTCAGATGATCAACCACATGATTCTGGAGAGGAGCATATTGTTGGTCATACCTCTGGGGATGAACATTCACATGCTCCTATTACGACAAAGAGTTCAAAGGTTGGTAAACGTGGGTGCACACGTTTACCAAAATTATCACTTGCTCGTACGCAGGATCAGAGGATAATAGTTGAGTTTGATGATGATGATATTCCTAGAGGTCCGAATGCCAAAGATTTTAAGAGTTTTGTTGCAACTCAGTCTAAGACCAAAGTAAGCATTCTGTATAATGATTGGAGAGGTGTGGATAAAGCGATTATCTCTCAGTTGTGGGAGACAATTTTGGTAAGATCTTTTGTCATTGTTTGACCATTCTTTTAATGTTTCTAGTATATATAATATGTTTAACCTCTTCTTTATCAGATGACATTTGATATTCCTGACACTGGAGGAGTCAGGAAGAAATGCTTATCGTTGGCTGCCAGGAGATGGAGGGATTTCAAATCAACCCTATCATCTGATTTCATTTATGGTCATAGGAGTCATGACAATCCATGTCGTATATATCCTTTTATAGATGAAGACACATGGAGACAGTTTTTTGAAAGTACAAAAAAAGAGTCATTTCTGGTAAGGGCAATGTAAACTTTTATAAACTTTCTTATATAAATGATTTTATTAATGTTTTGTTAATGATTTCTTATTCTTAAATTACAGCAAACAAGGAAATCTCATCAGGAGATCCAATCTAAAAATGTATACCCTCATAGTTTATCTTGGGGAGGGTATACATTATTGGAAGAAAAAATGATAGCGGAAAAATTTCAACAACTAAGAGCTAAGTCTTCAATCTCTGGAGAGGTGTCCCCTCCATCCCCTCCATCTAGACATGAAAAATGGAAGAGAGCTCGGAAGGGAAAAAAAGGGCAATATCTTTCGGAAGAATCGAGAATCATAGCTGAGAGGATTGTAAGATATCTATTTAATTTATTTAAGTTAACTTTTTTCTTCATATAAGTTTCAATCATTAAAGAAATGTTCAATTAATTAATACAGGACTCTCTTGAGGAGCAAAGTTCAGAGGGGACATTTACAGCTACTAGGAGGGAAGATATTTTATTTGCAGCATTGGGAAGGCCCAAACATCCTGGTCGTGTAAGAGGATATCCGGCAGGTGTATCGGTAAGAAAAGTGTTTCCACGTTCTTCAACTTCTAACATTGAGGGGGTTTATAAAAAAAATAGAATCCTTGGAGGCTGAAGTTCAAAATATTAATGCGACGATGGAAGACAAGATTAGAGATTCGGTGCAGTCTATGTTTGCAGAAATGCAAAGACAATTTCAGACTGCAGCTCCCACTCCCCCACCTCCCCCTGCAGACCCCATTATTTATCCTCCACCTCCGCCAGTAGCTCTCACTCCCCCACCTCAGCCTGCAGACCCCATTTTTTATCCTACGCCTCCGCCGCAGCTTCCTACATATTGCGAGTTGTATGTTGATGATTCTCAACATCATATAGTAGCATACGGGTTGGTATATTGTATAGGAGATACAGTTCATCATCAACAATTAGAGGTAGAGAATCAGAGGGTCACTGTACAGGATATTATAGATAGATCAGCTAGGGTACCAATACCTACAGATGAGGTGGCGACAGTTGGACAGAGTATCGGCCATTTTTTAGTTTGGCCATCCAGACTTCTTCGACTCATTACCATAGAGGTATGGATGTTATATCTTTTATTTTATTTTTTTATTAAATTTGTTTTATCATTTGAAAACTACTATAATTCTCAATTTTTTTTCACAGGAATACTTCAAAGGTAAAGAAATACTGTATAGACAATAACAAAGACAACAGTCTATGACATCAGATACAGATTCTAGTGGTCTTGACAGATTGTCAAGATATTCACATTTGTTGTTGGGTTTTTATGAGTTTCCAATGGAATCTCATGTTTGTGGACGTGAAATAAGTGTGGGGATTACATAATCTGATATCATGGAGCTTGTTACTGGAGATAAGTTGGGCATCAACGTGGTGAAATTTTTTTCCATGTAAGTCTTAACACCTTTTCCCTGCATTATATTTATTAAAAATGTATACTTATATATGTTTTGTATTAGGTATCTTTATAAAATTTGTGATAGGAATGAACTGACAGAAGTATATGGATTCATGGACCCACAATTAATTTCCCCTGAAGCATGTGCATTGACTGAGGAACAAAGAATGGTTTATATTTCTGAAAGATTTGAAAAGAATATAATCCAACAATGTTGGATGATGCCTTTTTGTGAGAGGTATGAAACACATTTCTCTCAAAGAGTTAATTATCTTTTAACATAAAAAACCACTAACATTAAATTTCCTTTTATCAGTAATCATTGGATGTTAGGGATTTTTTGCCCAAGGGAGAAAGCTCTTTATTGGATATGCTCTGTTCATGGTGATGTGCGGGCAAGTTTTAAGAATATATTGGAAAAGTAAGTTTCAATTTCTAAATAGTTTTATATATTATAATGAATTTTAAATTTACCTCATTCGTATTATTTTCTAACAGTACATGGGTCTACTTTCAAAAAAACACAAAGAAAAGAAATGCAAAGATCAAATATGTAAATGCGAAGGTAAATTTCCATTTATAATTTGTACTTTTTGATTTATTACATAAAAATAATATATTGAATTTACACTCATTCAAAACAGAATTGTCATGAACAACAATGCCTCATCGAATGCGGATATTATATGTTAAGATTTATGTATGAAATAATAACAACTGGGACAGTTGTGAATTTTGACCTGGTACGATTTCCTATTAAACTTTTCCATCATATTTCAATTTGATTTATTCATTATACATGTTAACTATCTTCTTTTTCATTTGTAGATTTTTGATGACCCTCAACCCTATACTGCTGAAGACATCAAACACGTACAAGTAGAGTGGTCAAATTATTTTACAGGTTTGATTGAATTTTAGTTGTTTGTAATGTAAAATGTAATTTTGAATATTGTCGTTTTAATTGTGTATTTGGTAGTTGTTTAGGTTTGATTTAGTTTTTTTTTGAAGTTGACAGCGTAAGTTTTGAATGTTATATAAGTGAATGTTAAATTTTTCTCTACTTCTTGTTTTGGTCTACTTTTGATGGTTCTTCTGGTATGGATTTGGGTCTGTGGGGGAGGGGTTCCAAGGGTGTGGGGGTGTGTTCAGTGGGGTTGGGGGTGTCCAGCGGTCTGGGAGGGCTGTCCGGTGGGGTGGGGGGACAGTCCTGGGGGGTGGCAGGGATGTCCAAGGGTGTGGGAAGTCGGTCCAGGGGTGTGGGAGTGCTGTCCAGGGGTGGGGGGTTGTCCAGGGGTGTGGTGGGGGCTGTCAAGTGGGGTGAGGGGGTGAGGAGGTGCTGTTCAGGCGGGTGGGGGGTTTTCGAGGGGTGTTTGGGGGTGTCCGGGGGTCGGGGGGTAGTCCAGGAGTGTGGTGGGGGCTCCAATGGGGTGGGGGAGGGTTGTCCAAGGGGTATACATGAGGGTGGGAGCTCCAATGGGGTGGGGGAGGGCTGTCCAGGGGGTATACATGAGGGTGAGGGCTCCAACGGGGTGGGGGAGGGCTGTCCATGGGGTATAAATGAGGGTGGATGCTGTCTAGTGGGTAAGTTTTATATGTTATCTATGTACATGCTTAATTTTGATGTACTTCTATTTTTGTGGTATGATTTCTTGATTTATTTTCTGGTTGATTCTGGTGGAGAGAAGATCACTGCATTTTGTTTAAAAAAAAATTGGGTTTATCACGTCGGTTATTTAATAACCGACGTGATAAAAGGCCTGGAAAATGGTTTATCACGTCGGTTATTTAATAACCGACATCATAAAAGGCCTGGAGAATGGTTTATCACGTCGGTTATTTAATAACCGACGTGATAAAAGGCCTGGAGAATGGTTTATCACGTCGGTTATTTAATAACCGACGTGATAAAGGGCCTGGAGAATGGTTTAGCACGTCGGTTATTGAATAACCGACGTGCTAAACGGCCTGGAAAATGGTTTATCACGCCGGTTATTGAATAACCGACGTGATAAACCCCCTCCCTCCAGTTTATCACGGCGGTTATACAATAACCGACGTGATAAACCCCCCTCCCCCGGTTTTTCACGTCGGTTTTATATGAACCGACGTGATAAACCACGCTCAGCCCGGATTATCACGTCGGTTCTTATAGAACGGACGTGATAAACCACCCTCACCCCGGTTTATCACGTCGGTTCTATATGAACCGACGTGATAAACCCCCTCGCCCCTGTTTATCACGTCGGTTGTTTAAGAACGGACGTGATAAACCATTGTCCAGGCCATTTATCACGTCGGTTCTTCGATAACCGACGTGATAAACCATTCTCCAGGCCCTTTATCACGTCGGTTCTAAGATAACCGACGTCATAAACATCGCGATTTTATGTTTTTGACGTCGGTTTTTAAATAACCGACGTCAAAAACCTTATTTATAACGTCGCACGTATTAACGTCGGCTAGAAACCGACGTAAAAAATTAAAAATAACCGACGTAAAAAACGTTTTCTGCACTAGTGCCAAAGGGGGAGATAGTTAGGAAAAAATCTCTCAAGGTATCATTGAAGCATTTTTGAGGTGATTGTGTTTGTTTACAAAGTGGACATCTGTGTGGTGATTGTAGAAAAAGCAAAACAATGACATACAAATTTGTTGATAAAGAGGATTTCATGGTGGAATGTCAAGTTCAAGAGCTGTGGTCAACGATCCATGTTTTATTCAAGAATGTCGACAAAGGAATGGATGATCTGGAGGCGGTACAAAAAGAACAGATACAAGGTGACGCCGTTTTCCAGTGTTTGCCAAATTTTTGGGCCTGAAAATCGACGAAAGGAGAAAAGTGGTTTTGGCAAAGAGATTTGCACGCTGTGTACTTGAATTAGAGGAAACTTGCACGCCTAATGTTTTTCAGGATCAGGAGGTCAAAATATGGCAAAGGAAAGTGTGTTGCGTAGGTATTGCTGTGGTTGCGCAGGCGACTTGCACACCGTGAATTGACTTGCGTGCCGGTACCTAGAAGTATTGGGAACTTGCGCGCCATATATTTTTCAATATCAGAACTTCAAAATATGGAAAAGGAAAGTGGTTCGTGCAAGTTTGGAAGTGGGTCGCGCAAGTGACTTGCAAGGGGAGAGACCTATGCACCGAGACTTGCACGTCGGGTTAGACCTACGTGCCAAGTAAGGTTGATTCCTCAGCAGTGTTCTCAGGCTGCGTGGAATCTAGAAGTTTACCTGATACCTTCGGTGGAAAGAGAAATTCATCTACGGGTGAAAGTTGTACTTCAACAGAGCATCCACATTCATCAGAGGATGCATTCATTAGAGATAATGAAGAGACCTACAAGTCTATAAACTGTGAGTGGATCTTTTCCAAAGCAGTGAGCAAAGGAAGAGGAAGAAGGTGATCCTCTCCACCGGTAGTGAGCCAGAGAGAGAGAATTAGGGAGTGACCCTTGGGAAAGTAGTGAGATGACCCTAAACCTTGTAAAGGCAGTGAGCCTGGGACATAATGACTGTGCCCGAACATTGTAATCCATAGCTAGTGAAGTTTAGTGGAATTTGGTATGACTAACAACCTGTTGGCGTATGCTCCTTGGAGGTAGACCTTAGCGGTGAACCAAGTAAAATCGCTGTGTCCTGTGCATGCTTTACTTTCTGTTTATTTTGTGCAATGGGAAAGAGAGAGAAGAGTGTTTTCTTAACATCAAAACAAGATCAAAAGAGGCTTTTATTTCAATTAGTCATACCCTGATTCACCCCCCTCTCAGGGTATTCAGCCTTGTGGAACTTACAATTTGGTTTGAATTCAGTGAGATAACCATTAGGAGGTTTCATATAAATCTTTTCAATGAAATCACCATGTAGAAAAGTAGTTTTAACATCTAATTACTCTATATGAAAATCATTATAAGTAGCAAAATCTAACAAAATATGAATGTAAGAATGCTTAACAACAAAGGAAAATATTTCATAATAATCAATTTCCTCTCTTTGAAGGAAGACCTTGGAAAATAGCCTAGATTTAAATTTGATTTTACTTCCCTTGGTGTTGTCTTCCTTTCTTTTAAATATCCATTTGGAACCAATTACTTTATCACTAATTGGTCGGTTTACAACATCCCAAGTTTGGTTCTTCCTTAAGGATCTCATTTCTTCATTCATAGAAAAGACCCACTACTTTGAGTCTTTTTCTTTTAAAGTATTCCTATAAGATTGAGGATCATCATCAATAATATCGTGGGCCACATGAAAGGAATACAAATCCATAACATATTTTCTAAATTAGACAGGAGGTCTCAAGATTCTCCTTTGCCGATCATGGGTCAACTGATAATCCTAATGAGTGGTAGAAGGTTCAGCGTCCGAATCTGAAACAGAACTAGACTTGGAGTCAGCCACATCAGTGGGATGAGTAGGAGGTGGAGTATGCTAAACATCATCCTCGAAGTGAGTCGGGGGGCTCAACTTCATCAGCCTTATCAAGACTTGGATCACTATTTCTAGGTTCAGCAGTCTTGGTCTTAGGAGAAGATGACTCATGAAAGACCACATCCCTACTTATGATACATTTTTGGTATCATGGTTTATCAACAAAGTGTTTGTATCCCTTAGCTCCCATAGGATAACCAACAAATATTCACTTGAGTGCTCTTGGTTCTAATTTTTCAGTCTTAACATGAGAATAGTCTCTAGAACCGATGACTTTTAAGTAGGATTAAGAAGGGGGCTTATAGGTCCAAAGTTCTTTAAGAGGTTTGAACAGTTTTTTAGATGAGAGACACCTATTGATAAGGTAAACAGTAGTGTTGGTGGCCCCGGCCTAGAAATATTTAGGGAGGCTTGACCAAGCAAGCATGCTCCAGACTCTTTCCAGGAGAGTCCTATTCATCCTCTCTACTATATCATTCTTTTGGGGAGTTTCCATAACAGTATTGTATCTATTTATCCCTTTAGATTCACAAAACTGAATGAACTCTGTAGACATATATTCAAGCACATTATCTGTTCTCATGGTTTTAATTTTCTTTCCACTTTAATTTTCAACTGAATATTTCTAGGTTTTGAAGGTTTAGAAAACATAAGATTTATTTTTTAAGATGTAAATCCAAAATTTCTTGGAGAAATCATTAATAAAGGTGATCAAATAGGATCCTCCACGATGAGAGGTGGTCCTTGCTGGCCCCCACAAATCAATATCGATATATTCAAGGGGGATGAAAGCATTAAAGGAGGATATAATGAAACTCACCCTTTTGGATTTTCCCATTACACAATCTTCGCAAAATGGACGATTAACAGGTGTGATGTCACTCAACAGGCCTTGCCTCTTGAGTTCCTCTAAGAATTTGGAGCCGACATGACCCAATCTTCTATTCCATATCGTAGTGTTGTCAGTGTTTGTATTGTAAACACTACCCAATTACCATGAATGGGTCTTCCTATTCAAAACATAAAAACCAATGGTCAGATATACTTTTATGATTGTTCTGGATCCTTTGGAGATCTTGAGATAACCCACTTCTAATCTGAAGTTAAATCTATTTTGATCAAGTACCCCTAAGGAGATTATGTTTCTTTAAAGGTTGGTGACACACCTTACATCAAGTAAGGTGATGATGAATTAATCATCTAACTATATGAGAACATAGCTTATTCCCTCAACCTTTCACCACTTATTGTTTCCTAAGAGGACATCCACTTCCACTTTCTCAAATAGCTCTAAAAACACTCTCTATATGGACACATGTGAAAAGAATAACCACAATCGAGGACCCACTCTTGATTGAGTGCATGGCTGGACACATTCAATACTTCGGCAATGTCATAGCCTGAGTCAACCAGTAGAGATTGGTTAGTGGGTTGTTTGTGTTCTAACTTGTGTTTGAGGTTCCTACACTCAGGCTTAATGTGCCTAGGTTTACCACAGTGGAAACATATGACCTATCTATCCTTGGAACTTGTCCTAGGTTTGGGTTCTTTAATACTCTTACTCTTGTCTCTATTGAACTATTTCTTCCTATGTTCAGTTTTGTGGTCTCCCCCTTGTGAAAAAACTCTCGCACTCTCCTTTTATCTTAGGTCTAGAAAGCAGTTCCTTAGATAGAAGGGATGATTTAACTTCTTCTAAAGTTAAAGAGTCTTGACCATACATCATGGTCTCAACAAGTGTGTTGTAGCTATTGTCAAGAGAGATCAAGTGGATCATTTCCTAATCCTCGTCATCTATAGAAGCATTAATATTGATTAAGTCTTACATGACTTTAGTAAACACACACTACGGGAAAAATCGTTTTTGCGACGAACTATTTGTGATGGGAATAAACCTCATCACAAATAGTCCGTCGACGAAGTTATTTGCGACTGGTTGACTGTTTCGTCGCAAATAACCAATTATTTGCAATGGGAATATGCGCTCTGTCGCAAAAACTTACACGCGAATTGACGCGGTTTGCACGCCAAATCGCGCGAAAGGGTATTTGCGACGGGTAGGCACCGCCCGTCGCAAATACCAGGAGGCGGTAAGACCTAGATGTGACGAGGGATCCCTCGTCCCATCTAGTTCGACCCCCGAAGGGTATTTGTGACGAGTCCCGTCGCAAATAACCGGCGGCGGTAAAAACCTATTTGCGATGGGATGTTGTCCCATCGCAAATAGTGTGTCGGCAAGTAACTTTTTTTGCGACGGGACTCGTCGCAAATAACCTTTTAACCGCCGATCGTAATTAATGCGGCTGAAGGTATTCGCGATGAGTCCTGTCGCAACAAATACTATTTGCGATGAAAATCCCTTCGCAAATAGTCTCGTCACAACTAATCTAACCTATATATACCCCCATCCATTTTTCTTCCCTCCTTCTGAATCTTCCTCTGCTTCTCTAAACTCTAGTTTTAGAGTAAAATTCTTTTAGAGTTAGTTTTTTTTACGAAGAAGTTGTGAAGCCGTCTGCAATTATAAGAGATCAAGTTTAAATGTATTTATGTTTTATTAAATTTATTATTTATTTCATTTCTTTACATTAATTTTAATTATTGTTGATTAGTTGTAATTAAGTTAGATTTAAATTGTTTTGTCATCAGTATTTATTTGTAATAATAAAAATAAATTATTTGTACTAATTCTTAGTAATTAGTAATAATTAATAATTATTAACGATAATTAGTAATGTATATAATTAATTAGCGGTAATTAGTAATCAGCAGCTGTAATTTGCAGTAATTAATAGTAATTAACACTAATTTGTCATAATTATAAATAAATAGTATTAAATATTTACAATTAGTAATAAATAGTAATAAATAGTTATAATTAGTAATAAATACTAATAAATACTAACAATCAGTAATAAATTGTAATAAATACTAATATATAGTAATAACTCGTAATAATTAGTAATAATTAGTAATAATTATTAATAAATACTAATAATTAGTAATAAATAGCAATAAAAAGTAATAAATAGTAAATAGTAATAATTAGTAATAAATAGTAATAGATAGTAATAAATAGTAATAAATAGTAATAAATAGTAATAAATAGTAAAAATTGGTAATAATTCGTAATAATTAGTAATAATTAGAAATAATTAGTAATAATTAGTAATAATTAGTAATAATTAGTAATAAATAGTAATAAATAGTAATAAATAGTAATAAATAGTAATCAATAGTAATGAATAGTAATGAATAGTAATAAATACAAAATAAATACTAATAAATAGTAATAAATAGTAATAAATAGTAATAATTAGTAATAATTAGTAATAATTAGTAATAATTAGTAATAATTAGTAATAAATGATAATAAATCGTAATAAATGGAAATAAATGGAAATAAATGGTAATAAATCATAATAAATGGTAATAAATAGTAATAAATAGTAATAAATCATAATAAATAATAATAAATAGTAATAAACAGTAATAAATAGTAATAAATAGTAATAATTATTAATAATTAGTAATAAATAGTAATAATTAGTAATAATTAGTAATAATTAGTAGTAATTAGTAGTAATTAGTAATAATTAGTAATAATTAGTAATAATTAGTAATAATTAGTAATAATTAGTAATAATTAGTAATAATTAGTAATAAATAGTAATAAATAGTAATAAATAGTAATAAACTGTAATAATTAGTAATAATTAGTAATACATAGTAATAAATAGTAATAAACTGTAATAATTAGTAATAATTAGTAATAAATAGTAATAAATAGTAATAAATAGTAATAATTAGTAATAATTAGCAATAATTAACAATAATTAGAAATAATTAAAAATAATTAACAATAATTAGCAATAATTATCAATAATTATCAATAATTAACAGTAATTAGCTATAATTAGCAATAATTAGCAATAATTAGCAATAATTAGCAATAATTAGCAATAGTTAGCAATAATTAGCAATAATTAGCAATAATTAATGATAATTAAGAATAATTAAGAAAAATTAGCAATAATTGTCAATAATTAGTAATAATTAGCAATAATTACGAATAATTAGCAATAATTAAGAATAATTAGAAATAAGTAAGAATAATTAGCAATAATTAGCAATAATTAAGAATAATTAGAAATAAAATCAATTGTAATAAATTGTAATAACTTGTAATAAATTATAATAACTATGCACAATTTCTAGTGGATTAGCGGCACTCCTTTTGCTCAATGACTCTTCTCCTTTCTACTCTCACCGACTCAAAACATTTTGAAAAGTATGATTATACGTATGCATATCCAATCTCGTATGCATAAGTTTGAATATGCATTCATAGGACCACATTTTTCATAATGTTTTCAGGCGGTGATAGTTACAAGAAGATGATTCATCGATGAAAAGTGGGCTCTTTTGTCTGAATGCTCATTTACTTGCATCTTTCTCAAACTGAAATCACAATGAAGGATCTGCTTGGAGGTACGCTTATACATTCTCATATGCACAAGAATGAATATGCGTACCTCCTAGAAGATTTTTCATTGTGATTTGAGTGTGAAAAAGTTGCAAGTAAATGAGCCATCAGACAAAAGAGTAGTCATCAATCCTTTGGAAATTATGTTGCCTGTAATTAATGGTAATTATTAATTAGTTGTAATTATTTATCTACTTTTTTCAGATATTGTTTTTCTAATTTCAAATTATTCAAAAATAGTAATTATTTTATATTTTGTAGAAAAATATGGAACAAGGAAGTCGAAAACAGTCACTATCAGATGATCGTTCTTAGATAAATCAGTGCAGAAATCCAAACTGTTCTGGTTTAAAACTTGTATATATTGAGGGTGTTGAAACTTTATTATCATTTGCATCATCAAAACCAGAATTTCTTTCAAAAGGCACAATTAAGTGTCCTTATAAAAAATGTGATCTGAGAATGTTTGAATCATTTGAAAAGGTTGGGGGACATCTCTTGCGATTTGGTTTTCAACCAGATTATGTTTTTTGGTATCAACACGGTGAACACAGTTCCAGAGAAGATACTAATAACTTGATTCCAGATCAATCAGGGTTTCAAAATTTAGTACATGATGTTGTAGGTCCATCTATTCAATAAACTGAAACTCAGGATGATATTGATTTAACTCCTGAGTTGGCACCATCCGAATTTTATGAGTTGTTGAGGTATGCTGAGGATGCATTATATCCTGGTTGCAAGATAAACAAGTTAGAAGTGGTTGAAAATTTTATGGCTATTAAATCAGATAATGCAATTTCAAACAACTATTTTGATCAGATATTTTCTTTGGTTAAAACACTGTTACCTAAAGGAAATGTGTTACTGACAAATTATTATGAGAGCAAGAGGCTGGTTCATAATATGGGCATTTGTTATCAAATGATTCATGCATGTGAAAATGATTGCATCTTATATTCTAGTGAAAATGAGTTGTTGGATAGTTGTCCCACATGTGGATAATGATGGTATAAAGAAGCTCAACCAGGGAAGTCTGGATCGATTCCTGTAAAATAGTTAAGATATTTCCCCCTTACACCTAGGTTGCAACATTTATTTATGTCTCAAAACACAGTGTTAATGATGTCATGATACAAAACCATGATTTCAACTGATAAAAGCTTGAATAATCCATCTGATGGTGATTCATGGAATCATTTTGACTGAATGAATATGTTTTTTTCTTTAGAAACCTGAAACGTGCGATTGGGTATTTCTACTAATGGTTTCTGTCTGTCTGGTTCTTATGGTAGTCAATATTCATGTTGGTCTGTTTTTATAACTCCGTATAGTTTACCTCCATGGATGTTGATGAAGGAACCCTATATCTTTTTGACCATATTAATCACATGAAATCTAAAAAAGAATATTTAAGTTTATTTGAAACCATTGATTGATGAGTTAAATTCATTATGGAGTAATGGTGTTAGTACATATGATATTGCTACGAAACAAAATTTAATCTTACAAGTTGCATTGATGTGGATGATTAGTGAATTCCTAGCATATGGCATGTTATCTGGCTAGAGTACACCAGGTTCGAAATCATGTCCTTATTGTATGAAAGGCAACAAAACATTTATGCTCGTCAATGGAAAAAAACTTTCTATTCTGACTGTTATTGCAGATTTCTTCCAGGCGATCATCTTTTTCGGAGGAATAAATCTCATTTCAGAAAGGCACAATTGAAAGGGATGAACCTCCAAAAATGATCTCAGATATAGAGTTAAAATCAGTTGTATTTTTATTACCTCTCATCACATTTGGGCCAATAGTAAACCAAAAAAAAATCATGGCTTTGGAAAAGAACATAATTGGATAAAACAAAGCATTTTTTGGGATCTTCCATATTGGTATGATTTGTTGGTCCTCCACATGTTGGATGTCATGCATAATGATAAGAAATGTTTTGATAATTTATTTTATACAATTTTGGATACACCAGTTAAGACCAAAGATAATGTAAAGGCATGACTAAATCTTGCTAAAATTTACAGATGACCAGAACTTGAACTATTTCAAAATATCAGATCACCGAGGTTAATGAAGCCAAAATCAGCTTATACACTGTCCAAAGAGAGTCACTTATTATTTTGTCAGTGGGTTATAGATTTGAGACTTCCAGATGGCTATGCTTCCAATTTTGAAAGATGTGTTAAGAATAGTCATTTTACCGGATTAAAAGGTCATAATTGTCTTGTTATAATGGAAAGACTTATGCTGATTGGATTCAGAGGTTTGTTGAATTCTATGATTTTTGATTTTATAAGAGACATATCATATTTTTTTTGAGACATTTGTGTGGAGACAAAAAACTATGATGCACTAAGTAAACTGGAAGAAGATATTGTTGTAATTATATGTAAACTGGAAAAAATATTCCCTCCAGATTTCTTTGACTCAATGGAACATCTAATATTACATTTTCTACATGAAACTAAATGTGGAGGTCCAGTACAGTTTCTATGGATGTACCCATTCGATAGATAAATGCATAAATTGAAGGAAAAAGTATGTAACAAAGCATCACTTGAAGGCTCAATTGTTGAAGCTTATTTGCAAGAAGAAATTTCTTTTTTATGCTCTCATTATTTTGAATCTGAATATCCATCAAAATATAACTAAATGGGAAAGAATGAGGGGAATGTTGATGATGAAATGAACAATCAATTATCAGTTTTTAATCATCCAAAGCTTGACTTTGGTGGAGTTCATGAAAGATGGCTTTCAGATGATGAACATCACAGATCTCATACATATGTTCTGCTTAACTGTGAAGAAATGAAATCATTTGTACTGTGAGTGATTCTATCACGTATTCTATAATTTATGATACAATATGTAAACTTGTTTTATTTATATATTATATAATAATCATATCAAGAAACAGCTTTCACAAATTATAGCAGCTGTTCTTGAAGAACACAGACAAAAAAAATTCTCAATGGATTCAGAAACTGGTAACATAAATTATTTATGGTTTATCATATCAATTGAGTTTATTATTTATTATATTGATAATTGTTTTACAAATTTTCAGTTGTCTCAACATGCTGATAATATTGATAAGTGATTGTGTATATTGAGTAACTCGCCATCCAAAATGGTTAAATCTTACAATGCATATGTGGTGAATGGTTTTCAATTTCATATACGTGCATATGGGGAATCAAAAAAAAACAATGAACAATAGAGTTTTTTTGATAGGATTTCATCATAGAGAAACTAAAGTTAACTTTTACAACAAGTTGGGTGAAATTATTGAATTGTGTTATCTATGGAAAATTTACATAACAATGTTTAAATGTCAGTGGTTAGATACTGAGAGAGGTTTTATTGTTCATCTGATTCATGGAATCGTCGATATTAAATATAAAAGTCTTCTTGCAGTAAATGAACCATTTTTACTGGCTCAACATGCACGTCAAATATATTACGTAAAGTACTGTGCTACTTCAAGAGACCTGAGTGATTGGTGAAGAATAATAAAAATGAAATCTTGGGAAAATCAGTTTACTCAAACTAAATGTGGTTCCGATGAAGTACAAGAAATTGAAATTTTTCAAGAGACTACTCAAAATCCATCTTTTTCACAAAGAGACATGAATATCAATGATGACACCCCACAATTAAGGGTCGATGGTGACGATGATGTTAATGATGTTACAAATGAATTTGAAATGGTAAGAGATGATGAAACTGAAACTCATATGGAGTGATGATGTTGATGATGAATATGAAGATATTGACATCCTCAGATATGAAGATGATGATGAAGGTCAATATTGACATAATTAAATGCTAGTTATAATCATTAATAATATATATCTATATGTAATAGTTATTTTCAACTATTTTCTAACAATAATCATTTTGTGTTTCAGATGAACCCTAATATATTTTGTGATTTGGAAGAGGCTGAGCTACCTTTGGGTGAGGAGGATTTAGGATCATCTGACCCTCAGGCTACTGGTGGTTTAGAGGGTACGTGGAGGGGGTGCAGTCTTGCACGACTGATGATTCCTGACCCTATCCCCGAGTGACATCCAAAACTTGGTTTCGATCCACGCACACGGAGGTGTGGTAACCTATGTATTTTAGTTAGCTTTCATTAATTTATTTATATACTAATTGTTTGATTATTTTTTCTTTTTTATATTTTTGCGCATGTAGCTGTTGGACAGAGGAGCGTTATCTTGCATAATTATTTTTCTCAGCCATTGATCATATGTGAACAGATTCTCGTTGATGTGCAGTTTGGGATGTTCAATCATTGGATGGTACATAAATAAATAATATTTATTTAGAAATTTAATTCATTAATAACTTGATATTATAAATTATTTATAGGGTTTGTGATATCCAATCGATGATAGCATGGGTGACTCTATCCACGAGACATGGGAGGTGCCTATGTGTGAGCATTTCTATCAGTTTTTGCACAATTTGAGAAGGACAACCATTAAGAAAGCAGGAGTGATAGTATTTGATGAGTCATGTAGAGCCCACCGACCAGAGTACATTTCATCTCACGTTTGGGATGGATTATGTTCACACTGATTGAGTGGTGGATTTTAGAAGAGATCTTCATTGGGCCGGCAGAACTGGGGGAGATAGGAGATGACACATCAAGCTGGTAGCCGTACATTCAGTATGCATAGAGAGCATCTGGTAAGTATCTTTTTTAAATATTTTATATAACATTACATATAAACAGTTTATTTTATATTGATATAGGCAATCGAGTATCTCGATATTACGAAGTACAATGTTTATCAGAGGATGTACAGTGATCCAGCCACTGGAAGGATTAGAGGTTATTGCCAGCGTCAGATTGTGATCAATATTATTTCTTTTTCAGTTTGAAAATTAACTGCATATAATATTTTCAGTATTTTAGTTTTAAATTGAAATTGAAAGAGTCATATGAGACTGCGACCTCCCAGACACGGGCTGAGAGTTAGGCCGAGACGAATGATCAGACTAGTGTCCACCATTTCGATGAGGCGTCATAGATGTACGTGACTCGGTATGACTTCGAGAAGGGTCGAGTAGTTGGTATCATCTCTCATTTGATTCAAGGGACTTATTATGGTACTGCTACGATGTCGGCGTCCAACTTGAGAGGAGCTCGTGGAGAGGCATCATCTTCTGGCTCACAGTATCAGGAGGAGTTTCGAGCTCAAACTGGACTTATAGAGAGTTTGCAGAAGCAGTAGGAAGAGACGTGTCAGCAGCAGCAGTAGTGGCATGAGGAGGACATGCGTCGATGACAGCTGTAACAGCACGAGCAGATAGAGTACATGCGTCGTCTAACTCGTAGTTTAGGGATTGAGTTTTCTCCACCATCTCCTCCAGCTCCTCCAACTCCTCCAGAAGACAATTCCCCCCAATGATTTTTTTGTTCTATAAAAACATTTGAATTGAACATTTGTTGTAATATGAACTATTTTCAGTTTTTGTCTTTTATATTGGTGCAAATATTAAATATTTTTTTAATATTTTAATATTTATTATTAGTATTATATTTTTTAATGTTTGTTTATTTTACTAATAATAATAATAATAATAATAATAATATTTTATGATTTTTTATTTTTTTCCGAATATTGAGAATTTTAATATTTTTTTATTATTTTAATAATATTAATATTATTTTTTTCATTAATCGTAATTTTATTATTATTTTTTATTTTATTAAGTATTTTCAAATATTGAGAATTTTAATATTTTTTATTTTTTTTATTTTAATAATATTAATATATATTTTATTTTATTAAGTATTTGTGACGGGATCTTTTGAGATGGGGGCCCGTCGCAAATAGATTATATATATATATTTTTTAAAACTTATTTGTGACGGGTCGTCGTCCCATCACAAATACTTGTTGCGATGAGCCTGTTGCAACATTTTCTTGTATATATAATGTATTTAATCAGAGATCTATTTGCGACATGACTGATTCTCGTTGCAAAACATACTAGTTGTGATGTCATTTTCAGCAACGGGCTATTTGTGATGGGACCCCATCACAAAAATTCTTTTGCGACGGGATCCCATAGCAAATAGCGCGTTGCAAATATCCGAGATTCCAGTAGTGTCATTTGAATGGGTATTTACATAACTACCACGCTTCATTTTGAAAGAAAACATACAATGTTTTTTGTATAGGCTTCCTAGTAATGAAATTGTCATTTATAACTTTTCAAGTTTAATCCAAATTCTTGTAGTGGTAGACTTATAAGCTACTTCTATAAGGACCTTATCACCTAAGGAAAGAAAAATGGAGCTCTGTGCCTTAACAAGTATGTCAGGGGAAACTTCATGGTATTCAACAATGGTCTGGCCAGTTTCATTAATAGCTGTAATGGGTTTCTTGGGCCCAGATAGAGCATTAATTAAGCCTTGTTTTATGATAAAGGCTCTCATTTTAATTTTCCAAAGATTAAAATCATTGTCTCCATCGAATTTATCGATTTAGTATCTCACAGTACACATGTTTATCCAGATGAGTATATGTCTAGTGGTTTGGGATAATGTTAGGAATATACCCCCAGGAATCGACCAATCTCACTAAGTATACAAGCATGATGGGATATGGAATAAGAATATTTTCCAATGAAGGAAATAGTTTCAATAATAAGAAGAAATGAATTAAATAGGTGGGAATTAAAAAGAGATATAAATGTGGAAAACAAAAGAAAGAAACCAGAATTGAAAAATTGGAAATATTAATAAAAAAAGGCCCCTGTAATCTAGAGAGGCCCTGATACCACTTGTTGTGGTCGATAGAAGGTGAAACCAGAACTAAACAACCACAGAACAATAAAGGACCAAATCTGTAACTATGGAGTTCAACAATGCTAATACCAGAATCCGATACCAAAATTCAAGAAGGTAAAGAAAGTAGTAAATGAACACGGTAAGAACACCACACTCATGCATGATTTTTATTACTTCCCAAAAGGAAATCGAAAACGCGTCAAATTAAGCAGTCCAACAAGAAAGAAAAACACAAGAAAGAAGGTACCAAGGTTGTAATTTTCAGAATGAAATTGAAACATGAACTTTATACATACAGTGCCAGATAAAAGGTTGTCCGGATATCCTGATCTCTTCAAGAAAAGGCTGGAACCAAGGTCTCCTGGATCTGGTGGGTCACTCGCGAACTCCTTCATCGTTCATGTATATTCAAGAAAAGGGCGATCACACTTCTTCCTTCAAGGAAGGTCGTCGCCTGCACCAATACCGACCACAAACTGAAGTCGATAGAGCACAAAAATCCAAGATGAATTGCCAAAGAGGAAGCATAATGAAGGAGGCTTTCTAGGGTTTCACCTGTGAAACTGAGAGCACAACGCCGCTGAGAGGGAGCTGGGGGTACCAAATGATCATGCCAAAGAGACAACATGTCAGGGAGATTAAACCACCTATAAGTGACTGACCCTTCAAACATAATTCTGAATCAGGTGGAACCACGAAGCAGTGTATAGCAAACCAGCCGAATGAAACCGAAACCGCTCAAGCAAACCGGGGGTATAATTGACGAACAGATGCAGATGGGTGGAAATCAAGCATCCAACATAAACCTGGATTGCTGACATGTAACACATGATACAGAAAAGAGGGCCATAAAATTGACAGCCTAGTATAGTCCCAGATGCAAAATATATCCAGTGGGCAATTTTTTTTTTGAGAAAATAAAATGATGCATGAGTAAACAATAAAATGAGAGAAGGGATTTGAAACTAAAATTTAATATGAAAAAAATTAAGAAGCCTAAATCGACAGTAATTATAACTAATTATTGTTAATTATTATTATTATGCAACATGGAAAGCTTCCCATTCAAGCTATAGTTCATGAATTCCGCTTGAGTTGTACATGAGTTCCTTCATTTCACGTAAGTGAATTGTCAAATCACGTTAGGGTATGGTTACATAAGCAATCCATTATTCACATAATATTTACCTCCACAGAAGAGGATCCTTATATCTCCGAATAATCCACCGAACTGAGACGACAAACCCGAACTCATCACATAGCCAAATCTACAAAAGCCAAAATTCACATCGGTGAATATACTGTGTAAGGAAATGGTCTCCTGTAGCCAAATATGAAACTTCTAAAACTCCGAACTAGCTTTATATTAGTATATTTGGTTAATTATCAAAGCCAATAAGAAAATGAATCAGCTTCTAGTGCTTTTGAATTATATTTATATAGTTCCAATAGATTTCCAACGGATCAAAAAACACTTCCATCCAACCTATGTAGGTGACATATTCTTGAAATGTGTTTGTGAAGAGAGGGAGGGTGTGCAGATAGTAGAAAAAACCCCAATCTGTTGTCAAGAAAAAATGATTTCTTGCCAACATAATTCGGTGTATATAAAACAATATGAATAAAATGCAAGAAATTGAAAAACAATTCAAGAACACAAGGATTCATGTGCTTCGGTCCTGTTGGGACCTACTACACGACAAGAACACCACCCACACACACTTTTATTATTAATGCTCAAAGAAAACTAGATTACAACAAACAAGATTCAGAAAAACGATAGACAAAAGTAGCAATACAACTTCAGGAACCAAATTAGAAACAAACAGAGAAAATAGGATGAGAAAAAAACTTACAGAGCCAGACTCAAAGGCCTGACAATCTGGATCTCTCGAATCTCCTTGAAGAATCAAAGCCATAGCTCTAAATGAACTCATTGAAGGAGGATCGCACCAGGGATGGATTTGTGGTATTCTGATCCGAATGCTGGCTGTGCATCTTCATAGGGAAGGGCACTGATGGAGTTCCACCATGAGCTTCACACGATCTGTATGTAGTGAGGTTGACAAGCCAACAGACCAAGGCTACTGTTGAGGATGAAACCTTAAAACTAGGAAGATACTAGGAGAGAATCAAAAGAACCAATAGAAAGGGATGAGAGTGATTTTTTCTAGATCTATTGCACTCTATTCATGTAAAATATGTTGTGTGTCAGAGGAAGGTAACGTTACCATGAAAAAACCCTAGAGGTCCGTAACTTCGTAGTGAATGGGATTCTACCATGAAGCCTCACCGAACAAACTACCCAGCCACCCATGAAACCATTGAAAAATTCAACGGCATGGATAGATTAGGTGATTTCCAAGATGAACATCCGGGAATGAAGTGCGCCAAGCTGCTGGATTGCCAAGGTGGCATCCAAGACATAGATCATGCCAAAATACACGGCCCAAATAGGAATATGACCATGTGGTGAAAGACAAACGGAGCCCAACAGATTTATAAAATCAAGCAAAAAATTAATAATAAAAAGAATGTATGTAAAAAATTAAATTGAAGAATAGTTAAATGGGAAATATTCAATATGAAAGCAGAAATTAAAATACCCAAATTTCAAAAATCTCCACAATTTTCAATTGAATTTGTCGATGTTCCTGCAGCTATGGTTATAGGATAGTAAGCAAGTGCATCCAATCTAAACAAAATTTTAATTTAGATAAAGTCACAACATTATTCATACTATCATCCAGGTTTTTATCAGTGTGTATCTTATTGACACACATAGTTCTTGATTTTATAATATCTCTAATAAATTGTAATATAATATCTATATTCTTTGACTTACCATGGAAAACTAAATTTCTAGATAAATTATGTGATGACTGACTATTAGAATATACATTAATAACTAAATTAAAAAGTTGGAGTTCAGAAGACAAGCTTTTAATCCATAAGGCTTGCTTTACCACCTCGGTAAGGGTAATGCACTCGGATTACATGGTTAATAAGGAGACCATAGTGTCACGACCCGACCCTACCCAGGCTCGAGCCGCAACTACCCCAAGTCCGCCTCCATAGGCCAGGGCTGGCGACCAGCGCCGAAGGCACAACAACTCGGGGAGGCCTTTGCCTAAGCACCTGTACACACACACACGCAACACACTCAATGCAAAAGTGCAGAGTAAAAAGAAAAGTAAAGGGACAACTGCTATAAATAAACCACAAGAGTACATCGACCTCTAAACAGTACAGGGTACAAGCTGAAAAGAAAAGGGGCAAAACACGCGCCCAACCAAAAAGTGTCACAACCCGGCAACAGGTAAACAAAAAGAAACAGGTGATGGGTCTCCCACCTGGAACCCGGCCACGACCACCGCACGCGGTCCAAGCTCCCGAACTCCTGTGCTTCACTGAAGTCACGACCAACCTGTCTGTCGTCTGCAAGGGCACACCAAGTGTGGACAAAGCCCAAGCAGAGGTGAGTATAAAAATACTCAATAGGATACCTCGAAGGCTCAAGGGAGCAACAAAGGAGGTACCGAAGGGTGAGCAGTAAAACGAACAGGAAAAGTAAAGGAGTACAACAGAGAGTGCAGTAAAGACTCCAGCTCAACCCAACAAGAGGAAAGAAGGTAGACACGTCCAGACACAAGGAGCTGGAAACGGTGAGAAGATGAACTTCCCGTCGAGTCTTCACTACCTATAGCAGGAGAGTAGACTCGTCCAACCACGAGAAGCTAGACACGAAAAGCACGTGGCATACCCCGCGCGTCTTCGCCTCTCCTGGAAGGAGAGTAACCAAACCTAAGAAGGGGGTTATGGAACAAGGTATATACATATCCTTATGCTCAGCAAGAAGCCCGAACAACGTCGTAAGGGGATCTCTGTCCCGTAGCTCAGCCCAAGAAAACGAGTAGCCAACAGTCCCAGAAGTAAACACCATTGATTCCCCAACATCCCGCACATCTGCCCCAAACTGCAAGTCAAGGGGCTCAAATCACTACACCTTGATACTATCTGCTTTGGGCGGCACTGACTCACCCGCACGGCTTTAGGTCGCGTTGCAAGGACGCGTCTCGGTGAGGAAAGTACCCCTCGTACTTGAGAGTTTCGGGTTAAGTCACTCCACACCTCGTCACTATCACACATTCGAGAGGTCTGCTCAAAGTCAAAGTTGTCATATCACTGACCCCGTACAAACAAGGGTCTCGCTCCGGTAGTCACGGAGTAAAGCCACAGACTAGCCTAGTAGAAAGGACTGAGTCTGAAATGCTAACGGATGACCCACTGCCCAGCCCTGCTGGAGGGTAAACCTTAATACATCATCAGGCGACCCACTGCCCAGCCCCGCTGGAGGGTAGACCTGACATAAGTCGACAGGCGACCCACTGCCCAGCCTTGCTGGAGGGTAGACCTGGAATTAGACGACGGGCGACCCACTGCCCAACCCTGCTGGAGGGTAGACCCTAAGAGGTCGTTGGGTGACCCACTGCCCATTCTCTGCTGGAGGGTAGACCCTAAATGCGTCGGGTGACCCACTGCCCAGTCTCTGCTGGAGGGTAGACCCTAAGAGCGTCGGGTGACCCACTGCCCAGTCTCTGCTGGAGGGTAGACCCTAAGAGCCTCGGGTGACCCACTGCCCAGTCTCTACTGGAGGGTAGACCCTAGAAGCCAATGAGTAACCCACTGCCCAGCCCTGCTGGAGGGTAAAACTCAGAACTGCTCTGGCCATCTCCACTGGAGGGTACAACACTGGCCAAACAAACACAGAGTGAGTATCGCGCAACCACCTAACTCCAGAACAACTCACCCAATAGAAGTTTAGCGTCTGCTCCATCACAGGGTGTCCCTAGCACCGCTACCGGTCAATCCCTCGAGGATGATACCAGGGCGAGACCACTCAACCCTTCTGGTAAAAAAAAACGAGCACAGAGCCAGGGGAAAAACTCCACCCTGCTGGTCGAGCAAATGAGCACTGAGGGACCCTCTACGTAGCGAGAGGTCAAAGTACGCAAAGCAGAGCTCAGCACGCACCTGGGGCCCACACGACTTGTGGCCCCAAGTTAACCGCAACCAAGCGCACGAACGTCTCAGGTACAAACCACACGTACCTCCAAGCACTCTCGTATACTCCCAGAGTATACCTCGTTATAGCCCAAAGGCTATCGTGCACACGACACCCAGCGTCAACGCGAGGGCGTGACGTAACAACTCCAACCTCAAAGGCCCAGGCACGGCCAACCACATATTGTGAATCATTTATATCACTCTCCCAAGAGTGCGCGATCACACGCTAAGGGTCCGCTACAAACAAGGTATGACGAACCACCACTAGAGCACCTTCCATGCATCCACATTTAATAAGATCACGCAAGAGGCTCCGCACAGCCAAACAGATCGCACCGTTGAAATCCTTGTGAAAAAACACGCGAAATAGACTACTTACTCGCCCGAAACAGTTAACCGGTGAAAAATGTACTATTCACCGTAACCAAACCCGTGTGGGGCCCACCCCAAGATCCTGAAACTGAAAAAACGGATCACGCCACTGTGATCCCCTCGGAAAAACACACGGGATTGAGTACTCAATCGCCCAAAATGGACACAAGGTGAAAAAGGTACTATTCACCGTTGCCAGGTCGGGTGGGACCCACACCACGTCCCCGAAAAGGGTCGGGCAAACTGCGCCATCGCAATGCTCTCGGAAAAGCACGTCAAATTGACTGCTTACTTGCGTGGAACGGGTATCCGGAGGAAAAGATGCATTCCGAAGCACAGCACACGAGCGGTGCCACGTGGGACCCGCATCCCGGTCCTGAAACTCAACGAACGGATCCCACCGTTGCGATCCTCTCAAAAAAGCACACAAGATGGACTATTCACTTGTCCAAAACAGTCGCCCGGTGATAAAGACGAAAAATCACCGTCGACGCCCAAACGACCCTCGTGGGCCCCGCACAATCGTTCCGAATTAGGGCGGGCAGACTGCGCCAACGCAATGCCCTCGGAAAAACACCCAACATCAACTGCTCGCACGCCCCGAACGTACGTCCGATGAAAAAGTCGTGAAACGCTGCACGCAGCTCGAAAGACGGGCCATGGGGCCCGCACCTCAACTTCAGCTTCAACGCCCAAAACCACACTGGAAAACCCCGCCCTGACACCAGGGTCCCAACGCCACCGACGACACTCAAAACGGACGTCGGACGCGTCCGCGCCGTCCAAAACAAGTTTCCCCGGAAAAACGACAAACCCCTCGACGTACGTGTCGCACCACCGAGGCCCCTCGTTTCGGGAATTAAAAATTCCCGAAACAATATCAAAGCGTTCCCCTCGACGCAAGGTCCGCGCTGCCGCCGACGGCGCGCAAAACGGACGCCCGTAGCCCGAAATACGGGCGTCCGAAGATTTTAAAAGAAAAAGGGGGGGACCCTCTTGGGCCGGCCCAGCCCGGTCCAGCCGGTTCGCCCGGCTCGAACCGGCCCGCTGGGACTGCGGCCCAGCCGCCTCCCGCGAGCCACCCCGCCCGCGCCGCGCGGGCGGCTCTTCCACCGACCGGCCGACACGGCCGGTCGGTCTTCCACGCGGAGACCCGCGTCTCGCGGGTCTCTGTCCAGCCGCGAGGTCGCACGCCGCGACCCCGACCGTCCCCTCTCGCCGGCACCCGCGCGCCGCGCCCTCAGCCGGAGAGCCCGAGCCGCGCCACCCGCCTGAGGAAGCCGCCACCGCCGAAGAGCGCCGCCGCCAGCCGAAGCCCCTGCCGCCGCCGCTGGAACTCGCCGGAAAAAGGGAACCCGCCGGAAAAACCTCAGAACACCTCCAAAAACCCACAATCTTCGGCGAATGATTGCGGGTTCCTCAGAACTCCAAAATCAAAACCGAAAGATGCGTCGGATAGCTCCAAAAAACTACTACGTACCCATGGGATTTGATTTGACGATCAAATAACAATCGACGCATATAATTGAGGTTGAAATAGGGTGCAGAAATTAAAACGCAACCAAAATCCTCCTACCTCTTGGGCGATGCCCGGAGCTTCATGTGGAGTCCGCCGCCGCGCCGCGCCTTGCCGGAGCTGCTTCTCTGAAGCTGGAGGAGGAGAGGGAGGAGTTCCTCCTTGCTGCTGTCTAGATGAGGAAGAGGAAGAGGGAGGGGGTGACTTAAGCATTTAAATAGAAACGCTTAACCACCCGCCCGTCGGCCCGAACCCGAACCCTCAGCAGGGTCGAGGTTAAGCCTCCCCTAGGGTAAACACCACCTCCTGAGCACAACGGTAGTCTCGTAATTTTAATCCAAGACTTCATTCAAAAGTTATAAAATTTAGCGTCCGAAGCCGCTAAATTACGAAAACGCCCCTGAGTCCACTTTTCACAAACGGCCCGCGCCCGTGAAACCTATACCCCTCCTAGGGTAAAAGGCACGCTCCGAATTCAACGGTGCCCATGGTTTTCCAATACGAGCCACTGTTTAAGAGATAACTGTGTTTCAACATTAAACGAATTAATTAATTTATTTAATCTGTTTAACGTTCTAGAAGCGGGCGAGGGGTCCAAACATCTCGCGCCGACATGTTTTATGTTGTTCCTAGGGTAAACACCCCATTCCGGACCCATTCGTACACTCGTATCCCTGATCCGGTGTACCGTTTAGGAGTTATCCCATTTATTTGGTTTTTCTAGTGTAAACGCACTGAAAACTCAATTCCGGCCACACCGAGGCTCGGAATCGCACGCCGTCTGAAGGCACTGCTCTGGAATATCATCAAGAATATTCCAAAGTCTTTTACAACAAAAACCAGGTTCTTAAATCATTCCTTCCTTCAAGATTTTCTTCCCCGAAAAGCAAAACTAGAGAGCAACACAGGGTACTAAGCCCACACCTGACTTTTCCATACCGAGAAGGACCCACGCACAGCTTTGCGTCACCGCACATGGATCCAAGGATTGATCCGTTCACGTGAGGTCAGCCCTTACCGACGTCGTGCACCCACACCAGACTTTGGGGTTAGGGCAAGGCGGTAGGGCACCTCGCCATCCCTTCGCACGGTCTCAAACGACCCGAAGGCTCTCGAGGGTAGCTCACCTCCCCGAATGAACCCCTACGTCGCACGCCGCGACTGGAATCACCGCCCGCACCTGGGATAAGGCCCGGTGATTACCTCCTTCAAAATATCCATATGGTGAAACACCCAAGGATATCTGATCACACAAGATTTCACAGTCGATGTCTCGCAACCAAGACTCTCTTACACGCTCGGAGAGCGAAGGAGCCAACACCATCGACTAAAGAGAAAAGGTCTTACGCCTTTTACCTTACCAACACAGGGTTACACCGACGCCCTGAGTCACCCTGGTAACTCCTCAAGCAAGGAGCAGGGAGGAAAGAATTTCACAGTCAGAGTCTAACAATTCTACTGCAAAAAGTAGAAGAGTTGTAGAGTGTACCTCTTATCACCTCATGCTCTGCAGGATCGTAGACATCTAAAGCTCTCGGCTACCCGCGGTCCCAACTGTCAGCTCCCGGAGCCTGATGTGGACCACCTAGTGGTGATGGGAAGACCTCGTAAAGTCGTCCCCCACCTCCAGCTCCTCCTGCTCCTCTTCTAGCACCACCTCTCTGGGCACTACTCCGATCACGGCGCTGCCTCTGCCGTGGTGGTGCGCCTGCTGCCTGCTCGAAGCTCTCAGAAACTCGGGTTGGGCAGTCTCATGTCAAGTGACCTCGCCCGTCACAAGCATAGCACCGACTCTCTTCGGGATGCACTGGTGCCCTCCGGAACCACTGTGGTGTATAACCACGCCCCTGAGTCCGGTTGTCATAAAGCCACCTACGTCGAGGTCCTGCTTGCCGACGCCCACTAGCCGCGACAGACGTCTCGGCTCCAACTTGCCTGCTGCCACCACCAACACTAGAACGTGACAGGAAGCCCTCTGTCACCAGCGCCTGCTCTAGCACCCCAACATATGTGGAAATTCCCAAGGGTACTATGACAGCATGAATATCTCAGCGGAGACCCTGCTCAAACTTCCGCGCTCGGAAGTTGTTGTCATGGACCAAGTCCGGGTAAAAGCGTGCACGTTCTGCAAAACTAGCCGCGTACTCGGCCACCGTCATCCCTCCATGCTAAAACTGCAGGAGCTCCTGAATCCGAATGGAGTGCAAGAAAGAGGGGAAAAACTCCTCACGGAACAACAACTGAAAGTCGCCCCACGAAAGCGACGACTCGTCAAGAAGCTAAGTCACCAGACTCCACCAACGCCAAGCTGCTCCACGAAAAAGGGTGGCTGTCAAAGCCACTCTCCGATCTGTCGGTGTCTGCACAAGCCTGAAAAGGTGAACCACTACCTTGAGCCAAACCTCTGCTGCTTGAGGGTCTAGCTCACCACTGAACCTCAGCGGTCTCTGCCGCTGGAACTCACGGAGCGCACTCAACCTGCACTCAAGCTCAGCCTGCTCTGCTGAAACTGCTTGCTGCTCAACAAGTGGGGGTGCTTCTACTGGCCCACCCGGAGAAAGGGGCTCGCATGATGGGTCCTGGACTGTGGCCTCGTAGCTCATAGGGTCATCGTCACGAACCAAAGCTAGTATCCTGGCTGGCTGTCTTCACGGAGACATCCTGAATATTATCAAGGAGTGCCGTGGTCAGATGAGCATATATGTATATACCGATAACAACGATGGGGAGATGACTCAAGAAGGACAGTCAAAGACTCAATCCTATGTGATGCACAAACAAATTCTTCCCTGCAACAAGTGTTTCAACATGCCAAGTCGACAAACGGGTTATCAAGGTCCTGGTGAATGGATACGTCGGCCGCCGCACCATCACTGGACTCTCTGGCCTGAGAGCCACTCTCGAGACACGTTAACACTGTTGCCCTAAATCCCAACCAATTCCTTTTTAGGGACGTCCGCACAACACCCCAAGGAACGAACCACATCTAATACCACTTTGTCATGACCCGACCCTACCCGGGCTCGAGCCGCAACTACCCCAAGCCCGCTTCCATAGGCCAGGGGCTAGCGACCAGCGCCGAAGGCACAACAACTCGGGGAGGCCTTTGCCTAAGCACCTGTACACACACACACACATCACACTCAATGAAAAAGTGCAGAGTAAAAAGAAAATTAAAGGGGAAACTGCTATAAATAAACCACAAGAGTACATCGACCTCTAAACAGTACATGGTACAAGCTGAAAAGAAAAGGGGCAAAACACGTGCCCAACCAAAAAAGTGCCACAACCCGACAAAAGGTAAACAAAAAGAAACAGCTGACGGGTCTCCCACCTGGAACCCGGCCACGACCACCGCACGTGGTCCAAGCTCCCAAAGTCCTGTGCTCCACTGAAGTCACGACCACCCTGTCCGTCGTCTGCAAGGGCACACCAAGTGTGGGCAAAGACCAAGCAGGGGTGAGTATAAAAATACTCAGTAGGATACCCCGAAGGCTCGAGGGAGCAACAAAGGAGGTACCGAAGGGTGAGCAGTAGAGCGAACAGGAAAAGTAAAGGAGTACAACAGAGAGTGCAGTAAAGAGTCCAGTTCAACCCAACAAGAGGAAAGAAGGTAGACTCATCCAGACACAAGGAGCTGGAAACGGTGAGAAGATGAACTTCCTATCGAGTCTTTACTACCTATAGCAGGAGAGTAGACTCGTCCAACCATGAGAAGCTAGACACGGAAAGCACGTGGCATACCCCGCGCATCTTCGCCTCTCCTGGAAGGAGAGTAACCAAACCCAAGAAGGGGGTTCTGGAACAAGGTATATACATATCCTTATGCTCAGCAAGAAGCCCGAACAACGTCGTAAGGGGATCTATGTCCCGTAGCTCATCCCAAGAAAACGAGTAGCCAACAGTCCCAGAAGTAAACACCATTGATTCCCCAACATCCCGCACATCTGCCCCAAACTGCATGTCAAGGGGCTCAAATCACTACACCTTGATACTATCCTCTTTGGGCGGCACTGACTCACCCGCACGACTTTAGGTCACGTTGCAAGGACGCATCTCGGTGAGGAAAGTACCCCTTGTACTTGAGAGTTTCGGGTTAAGTCACCCCACACCTCATCACTGTGACACATTCAAGAGGTCTGCTCAAAGTCAAAGTTGTCATATCACTGACCCCATACAAACAAGGGTCCCGCTCCGGTAGTCACGGAGTAAATTCGCAGACTAGCCTAGTAGAAAGGACTGAGTCTGAAATGCCAAAGGATGGCCCACTGCCCAGCCCTGCTGGAGGGTAATTCATAATATGATATCGGGTGACCCACTGCCCAGCCCTGCTGGAGGGTAAACCTTAATACATCATCAGGCGACCCACTGCCCAGCCCCGCTGGAGGGTAGACCTTAATACATCATCAGGCGACCCACTGCCCAGCCCCGCTGGAGGGTAGACCTGACATAAGTCGACATGCTACCCACTGTCCAGCCTTTCTGAAGGGTAGACCTGGAACTAGATGACAGGTGACCCACTGCCCAATCCTACAGGAGGGTAGACCCTAATAGGTCGTTGATCGTACCACGATTCACTGTTTTATTCCACCCTTACACCGCAGTTTTAAACTAGTTTTGTAATGAATATTCCAAATATAATAATAAATTTCACTTCATGTTTGAATAAATCAATTAATGTTAGTAAATATTATAATGGGAAATGTTACTTGTTTTTATTGTTTCAATGTAGGTGGAGGTGATTTGGAGGGCCTTTGATGAAGTGGAAGAAAAATGGGCCAAAATTGCATGGATCCATGGATATCTATCCACTGTTTTGCATAGTACACGAAATATGTGCATCAAAATAGGATTAAATTTTGTGGGAATGTCCAAATATTAATAGGATACATTTTATATTAAATAACCCAATGATGATTCGGCTTCTATGGGTCCCATACGAACTGATCTGTCCAAGCCACCGAATTTGGACCAAGTCAAATGCGATGTTCTGTATTTTATCAATATATTGAGAAGTATTTGTCCAAAGTGTGCCAAAAATTCGGTGGAGATAGTAAAGAGGTAGGGATACAACCTTTCTATTTTCTCCAAAGATAGATAATACTGTTTGAAGGCCTAAATGCATGGTACAAGTGGATTGAAGAAATCTGTGTGCCTAAAACCACCTTCCAATTTTCCTATAAAATGGAACCTTGGGCTCCCCATTTGCAAGTTCGGCCAAGAGGCAAGGTGCTGCCATTTTGGAGTCCCCAAAGAGTCTTCTCAACATCCCTAGATGTTTTGGAGGCTATGGGAGGTGCTACTTCAACTTCTTCTTCTTCTTCCCCTCCCATGGGTTTCTAAACCCCTTGTGATCACCCGGGGAGGAATGTGATGTAATCCCGAGCTTCAAAGTTGTATTAATTTGAATGATCTTTTTAATTCCAAGTTGTATGTTGTTTTTCCTCATCCTATATTCTTATTTTATTGAGTTATGTACTGGTATGTCATGCTCAACTCATATGATCATGTTTGGGGGTACCCATTCATGTGATGTTTCACACACCGTTCACCACTTTCTTTTCCCCTTTCAATTGCGGTGCTTGTGTGATTCATATTGGTCAATAGAACTAACACAATCTCTGTCCAGGCCATGTAAATTTATGTCATGTTATCACAATTAAATAACATGCAAACCTGGAGAGCACATCGAATTCTTCATGTGTTTCCTTGGTGAGTTTCGGTTATGATGTCGAACACAAATCACCCAATCATCGGTGGTGTCCGGTGAATCATTATGTGTTTTCGACTGAACCCTAGGAGGTATCCTAGTATAAAATCAGTAACATTCTGGTTCTAGGTGTTACAAACCAGGTATTAAAAGATCATAACCCCATCCCTTGAAGCGATGAAGGATGAGCATCACGAGACTTCCTCGGGTTGATCACGCTTAATCAATCTTGTTCATTTCTACTTTGTTTTATCGCTTTCATTTTCTATTTTCATCATTAATCATAAAACCCCAAAATTTTAAAAAACCCATTTCACCTTATACTTTCATAATCAGAACCCTCTTTTTAAATTAATGATCTAAGGCTCCGTTGAGAGACGACCTAGGGTTGTTGCTATACTACAGAAATTATAGTCAAAATTAAACAACTAATTTGACGCGCTCGACAACACGGTCAAATTTTGGCACCATTACCAGGGAGCCAAGATCATTTTTTTATTTATTTACTTTTATTAGGTTATTTTACTTCTTGATTATTACTCCTCTAAATACCTCACCCCCATTTGATTGTTTTTGTTTTGGTTTTTGTCTTTATTTTTTTTTGTTTTTGGTGTGTTCTTTCTCTCTCTCTCTCTCTCTCTCTTATTCTCCATCTCCCTCTATAATTCTATAGTATAACATTCTATTCTTCTTTCACACTTCTTAAGTTTTTTTATCCATCTCAAATAAAAAAACACAACAAAAAAAATCAATCAATCAAACTAGACATCATTGTTGCATGACAAGATCTGGTAAAGAAACACTACTTGAATTTGACCCTGAAATTGAAAAGTCACTTCACACACAAATCAAGGCATTTAGAGAAGGTCAATCAAGTAACATTGTGGAACCCCATTTATAACCTCAATTGGTTCTAAACCAACCCAAAATTGAACCTAATCAAACCCAAGAAAACATGGATGCAAATAATCAAACTTTAAAAGAACTTACTACCCCTGATGTGGAGTACCAACCTGAGTACATCCAATATCCCGAGGAAGCAGCCAACTTTGAGCTTAGATCAGGTCTCATCCACCTTCTTCCAAAATTCCATGGTCTTCCCGGTGAGGACCCTCACAAACATCTAAATGAGTTTCACATAGTGTGCTCTACCATGAAACCCCAAAATGTGTCTAAGGACCTCATTAAGTTTAGGGCCTTCCCTTTCTCCCTTGATGGTGTAGCCAAAGATTGGCTATACTATTTTCCTTCCATAATTGGGGGCTGGAATGACCTAAAAATACTTTTTCTAGAGAAGTTATTCCCTGCCTCCCGAACTGCATCAATTAGGAAAGAAATCTGTGGAATTAGGCAATCACAAGGAGAGACCCTTCATGAATACTGGGAGAGATTCAAGAGACTTTGATCAAGCTGCCCCCACCACCAGATTAGTGAACAAATATTAATCCAATACTTCTATGAGGGACTTATCCCCATGGATCATGGAATGATTGATGTTGCGGCTGGTTGTGACCTAGTTGACAAAACTCCTTCTGCCGCTCGTGACTTAATAGCCAACATGGCTCAAAATGCACAACAATTTGGTACATGAGCTATTGCACCAACCCGAGGAGTTCATGAGGTAAGTCATTCAGCCCTAGAACAAAAGGTAGATACTAAACTTGATGAGATGCATACCCTTCTAAGGCAATTATCTCAAGCACAAGGTAACTCACTCTCTACTTCTATTCCATTACATTGTGGGATTTGTTCTGATAACACTCATTTTTCTGACCAGTGCCCACAACTTCAAGATTCATCTTAGTCCTGTGTAGCTGTGTTCCCAGGGTGTCCATTCGAACAAGCGCCTCCCTTCAAGCAAGAACAATTCAGGCCAAATCCAAATCCAAGGTGGCAAGCACAACCCCAATACCGACAAGGAGGAAACTCAAGCTACCCAAAGCAGAATTGGTATCAACAAGGCCAAGGTATGAAACCTTCTTATCCTTCAACTTCTCAAAACAATCCTCCTCCTCCCAAATCTGAACCAAGCCTCAAGGACATGGTGAAAAAAATGGCAACCCAGAACCTTCAGTTCCAACAGACCACACAATCAGCTATTCAAGACCTACGAACCCAAGTGGGGCAATTGGAAAACACCATCGGTGAGCTTAAGATGCAAGGTTCTGGAAAACTACCATCCCAACCCATTTCCAATCCAAAGGGCAAAGGTAATGTATGTGCAGTTACACTTTGTAGTGGTAAAGAAGTTTCTCCTTCTACTGATTCTGCACAGCAGGTATGTCCCCCTCATGAAAACTCTCTTTCCCAACCCTCAAAAACTTCATGTAAAGAAAAAAAAGACAAAAATGGTAACTGAATAGTCATTGATGATTCAAATGAACAATCCATTCCTCTTCCTTTCTCTCAAAGACTCTCTAAATCTAAGAAAAACTTTCATAATGAGATTGACAATGAAATAATGGGTACATTTAAAAAATTTCAAGTTAATATTCCATTGTTGGATGCAGTCAAGAAAATTCCCCATTATGCCAAATTTCTTAAAGAGCTTTGCACCCATCGACGAAGGATGAAGGGGAATGAGAGAGTCAACCTGGGAAGGAATGTCTCGGCCTTGATTCAACCAGCAATGCCAACTAAATGCAAGGATCCCGACACATTCACCATACCTTGTACCATAGGGGAGACCTTATTTTCTGATTCTATGCTAGATTTAGGTGCTTCCATTAATGTAATGCCTCACTCCGTGTATACTTCTCTATAGGTTGGAGAGCTTCAACCAACATGAATTGTTGTGCAACTTTCCAACTGGAGTACAACACATCCAAAAGGAGTGATTGAGGATGTCATTGTTAGAGTGAAGAATCTCATCTTCCCCGCTGATTTCTACATTCTTGAGATGGAAGATACCCGAACCCAAGGACATGACCCTCTCATAATTGGGAGGACATTCCTAAAAACAGCAAAGACGATCATTAATGTTCACAATGGTACGCTGTCCATGGAATTCAGAGGAGAAAAGGTAAGATTTAACATACTTGAGGCTATGAAACACCCTATTGAAGAGCACTCCACTCTTCCTGTCTATTCGATGGAAGTGCTCTCAAACTATGCACACACACACACAATTCTCTCCTCAACCCAAAATCTGATTCTTTTTTGTTTTCTTCACCCTTGGATGATTTGAGTTTTGGTTCTTATTTTGAATGTTATGTGGGTTCAGAAAAATGTAAATTTTGTGCTTTAATTGATGAGTGTGTTTATTCTGAGGTACCCATGACTATCGATGATTCTGAAAATCTCATTTCAATAGATTCTCTTTCCTTTGAGAATAAACATGAGTAGATAGATAATTTCATGGACCTCGCTCCCCATAAATCCCCTCCCTCAATCCAGAAACAATCGGTGTTTGAACTTAAACAACTTCCTTCTAATTTAAAATATATATATCTTGTGGGTATTGACCAATTGCCCGTCATTATTGCCAATAACCTCTCTCCACAATAGGAATTGAAACTGCTCAAACTTTTGAGAGAGTGTAAAAAGGCAATAGGATGGACATTGGTTGATATTCCCGGGATTAGCCCATATATTTGTATGCACCATATACTTTTGGATGATGAGGCTAAGCCCGTAAGACAATCTCAACGCCGGTTGAATCCCAATCTCCTTGAAGTGGTAAAATTGGAAGTCAGTAAATTACTTACTGCAGGGATAATTTATCCTATATCTGATAGTAAATGGGTTAGCCCAGTGCAAATTGTGCCTAAAAAACAGGAATAACAGTTGTGTCAAATGAAAGGAATGAATTGGTTCCAACACGTGTGAAAAACAGTTGGCGAGTCTGTATTGACTACCGTCGACTGAATCCAGCCACGCGGAAGGACCACTTTCCTTTACCTTTCATTGACCAAATGTTAGAATGATTGGATGGTAAGTCCCATTATTGTTTCCTTGATGGCTATTCGGGTTATTTCAAAATCCATATAGCCCCTTAGGATCAAGAAAAGACAACATTTACCTGTCCATTTGGCACATTTGCATACAGAAGGATGCCATTCGGTCTATGTAATGCTCCTGGTACTTTTCAGCGATGTATGTTGAGTATTTTTTCTGAGTACCTTGAGAGTTGTATGGAAGTCTTTATGGATGATTTCACGGTTTATGGTTCTTCTTTTGATGATTTTTTGGAAAAACTAGGTTCTGTCCTCCGCCGCTACATTGAAAAAGATCTTGTTTTAAATTATGAAAAATGTCATTTCATGGTTGAGCGGGGGATAGTTCTTGGGTATATCATTTCAAATAAGGGAATTCAGGTTGATAAATCTAAAATTGAATTAATTTCATCTCTTCCATTTCCAAAATGTGTTCGTGAGGTGCGGTCTTTCTTGGGTCATGATGGTTTTTACCACCGATTCATTAAAGACTTTAGTAAGATCGCACTTCCCTTATCTCGGTTATTACAAAAGGATTCTGAGTTTTTGTTTGATAAAAATTGTGAGGATGCATTCAATTCACTAAAAAGAGTCTCACATCACCTCCCATAATCTAACCACCTAGGTGGGATCTCCCCTTCGAGCTTATGTGTGATGCCTCTAACTTTGCAGTTGGGGCAGTTTTATCACAAAGGGTTGAAAAAGCTCCTCATGTCATTGCGTATGCCTCGCGTACCCTTGACCCTACCCAGGTAAACTACACAACCATAGAAAAAGAACTCCTTTCTATTGTGTTTTCCTTGAAAAAATTCCGTTCATATCTTCTTGGGTCAAAAGTGATTGTGTTTTCTGACCATGCTGCCCTTCGTTTCCTCCTAAAGAAACCTGAAGCCAAGCCCCGCCTCATTCGGTGGATGCTCCTCCTCCAAGAGTTTGACCTTGAGATTAGAGATAAGAGAGGAGTGGAGAATGTTGTAGCTGACCACATTAGTAGGGTTTCCCCATAATTGGACCATTATGTTGACTCACCCCTACCCATTAGAGAATTCTTCCCTTACGAGAACCTTTGTGATGTTGTGGACCTTACCCCCTGGTATGCGGACATTGTGAATTTTCTAGCAACATCTAGGGTCCCCACTGATTTTATCACTTCACAATCCCAGAGACTTAAACATGATTCTCGATGGTACATTTGGGATGACCCATACTTGTAGAGAATTTGTAGTGACCAGGTTGTTCGTAGGTGTGTCCCTGACCATGAGTTCACCTCTGTTTTGACCTTCTGCCACACCTTGGCATGTGGGGGCCACTTTGTCTCTCAACGTACAGCTCGAAAAGTCCTTGACTCAGGATTATATTTTCCAACATTGTATATAGATGCCCATAGGTTTTGTAAATCATGTACTCGATGTCAATTCACATGGAATATCTCCAAGAGGAATGAAATGCACCAACAGCCCATGTTATTTTGTGAGATCTTTGATGTATGGGGCATTGACTTCATGGGGCCTTTTACAAATTCATTTGGCTTTGTGTACATATTATTGGCTGTTGACTATGTATCTAAATGGGTGGAAGCAAAGGCCACTAGGACCAATGACTCTCGAGTGGTTGTTGATTTTGTGAGGTCCTAGATTTTCAGTAGGTTTGGTCTACCAAGATTCATCATTAGTGATCAGGGTTCAAATTTTTGCAATTGTAACATGAAAAACTTGCTACGTAAGTATGGGTTTGTTCATAAAGTCTCCACTTCATATCATCCCCAAACTAACGGACAAGCAAAAATTTCAAATCAGGAAGTTAAATGAATCTTGGATAAAACGGTACAACCCAATAGGAAAGATTGGAGTTTGCGTTTGGATGATGCACTTTGGGCGTACCGTACTGCTTTTAAAACACCGATCGGAATGTCACCATATAGGATTGTGTTTGGAAAATCTTGTCACCTCCCAGTGGAGGTAGAACACCGTGCATATTGGGCTGTTAAACAATGTAATATGAATCTTTCAGATGCAGGTGAGGAAAGAAAGTTACAGATTCAAGAGTTGGAAGAAATTCAACGTGATGCATATGACAACTCCCTAATCTATAAAGAGAAGACAAAGGCTATTCATGATAGCATGATTCACCAGCGGAAGTTCCATATTGGTGAGAAGGTCCTCATGTACAATTCTAGGCTTAAGCTCCACCCAGGTTAGCTTCGTTCCCGATGGATCGGTCCTTATACTTTTACTAATGTTTACCCTTTTGGTGCAATATAGGTTTTGCATGAGCAGAGTGGACGAAGTCTTACCATCAATGGGCAGCGACTTAAACACTTCTATGAGGATTTTCCAATGAATCCGGTGGAGGAAATCCACCTTCTCGACGCATCATACCAATAAAACACACCAGGTTTTATCCTTCCTTCTCACATTTTCAATTATTTCAGTGAGGACACTGCAAATTCTAGGTGTGGGGGGGTGGATACATTCTTGGGTTAGTTAGGATTTTTCATCGTTTTCTCCTTTTGTTTTCTCTTTTTGGCCTTCTTTATGGTATTTTTATTTTTCCCCATCAACAATTTTGAAATTCCATGATGTGGCGACCATAAAGTGGGGAAAGTAAAAATACCATAATGAAGGATAAAAATAATTTGTGTATGAGTTTACCATCAAAGAGTGATTTTTAGTGAATTGGTTTTTTGTCAATGATATAAATGGTTGTATCTATGTGAAACCTTTGAGATGATTGATGCCCTTTGTGTGAGTAGTTTTTTGGAAAACTGTGTCACTAATATCTCCACAAATTTTTGCACTAAACCACAAGTTGTGATTATTTCTTACTTAATATAAGGTAAATATATGTTGGGTTAATATTTTTCATCTTTAAATGATATTTCCATACATTCGTTCCTTATCCGATCTGTATCATTACTGTACCAGATTGACCTATGCGTGTGTACCTAATGTTTGACTGTTGTATGCCCTCAAAAAAAATTGTTGTGTCTTGGGTAGGTCAAAAACCACTCCTCCTCAACCTTTGATCTTGTTATAACTATTTCAATTAGTGTCGTGAGGAGATCAAACAAGGGTTGAGAGATGAGTGTGAGATTTGTTCCAATTGAAACTTCAAAAAAATATAATAAATGAGGGGAGTGATGAAATGTGAAACATATGGGGATATCTAGGTTGGGAGCTTATGGTTTGACTTCTGGGAATTCTTAAATGAGTGGGTCTTGAAATATGATTGCAAAGGATGTAGGACAGGTTCGGTGAAAAAATCATTTAAGCTGAAAAATGTTAAAATAACATATATTTATTGGATAGTAAGTGGAAAGAATAGCATGGAATGGTTTTCACACACACACATGAAGATTTAGAGTCATGGTTTACTTCTGAATTCCTTTCTCAATTGGGTATCATGAATCTTTTTGAATTTCGCTATGATATGATTTATGAGACATCTTTTTCTATTTTCACTAGGAAGAACTCCTTGGTGTGGTTCGTGCATTGATCATTTTACTTTAAATAAAATTTCCTCAAATGATAAATCTTCATGATGTTGGAAATATATATATATATATATGAATCATTGTATTTGGATATGTGACTTTTCCCAGGAGTGCAAATGTTTAGGTGTGGGGGTGTGATCGTACCACGATTCACTGTTTTATTCCACCCTTACACCGCAGTTTTAAACTAGTTTTGTAATGAATATTCCAAATATAATAATAAATTGCACTAAATGTTTGAATAAATCAATTAATGTTAATAAATATTATAATGGTCAATGTTACTTTTTTTTATTGTTTCAATGTAGGTGGAGGTGATTTGGAGGGCCTTTGATGAAGTGGAAGAAAATTGGGCCAAAATTGCATGGATCCATGGATATGTGTCTACTGTTTTTCATAGGACACGAAATCCGTGCATCCAAATGGTCTGAAATTTTGTGTGCCTGTCAAAAACTTAATAGGATACATTTCATATTAAGTAATCCAATGCTGATTAGGCTTCTATGGGTCCCATATGAACTGATCTGTCCAAGCCACCGAATTTGGACCAAGTCAAATGCGGTGTTCTGTATTTTATCAATATCTTGATCTGTAGTTGTCAAAAGGGTTCCAAACTTTCGGTGGAGATAGCCAAGAGGCAGAGATACAAACTTTCTATTTTCTCTAAAGTTAGATAAGATTGTCTGAAGGCCAAAATTCGTGGTACAAGTGGATTGAAGAAATATGTGTGCCTAAAACCACCTTCCAATTTTCCTATAAAATGGCACCTTGGGATCCCCATTTGCAAGTTCGGCCAAGAGTCAAGGTGCTGCCATTTTGTAGTCCCCAAGGAGTCTTATCAACATCCTTAGAGGTTATGGAGGCTATGGGAGGTGCTACTTCAACATATTCTTCTTCTTCCCCTCCCATGGGTTTCTAAACCCCTTGTGATCACCCAGGGAGGAATGTGATGTAATCCCGAGCTTCAAAGTTGTATTAATTTGAATGATATTTTTAATTCCAGGTTGTATGTTGTTTTTCCTCATCCTCTATTCTTATTTTATTGAGTTATGTACTGGTATGTCATGCTCAACTCATATGATCATGTTTGGGGGTACCCATTCATGTGATGTTTCACACACCGTTCACCACTTTCTTTCCCCCCTTTCAATTACGGTGCTTGTGTGATTCATATTGGTCAATAGAACTCACACAAGCTCTTTCAAGGCCATGTAAATTTATATCATGGTATCAAAATTAAATAACATGCAAACCTGGAGAGCACATTGAATTCTTCATGTGTTGCCTTGGTGAGTTTCAGTTATGATGTCGAACACAAATCACCCAATCATCGACGGTGTCCGGTGAATCGTTATGTCTTTTCGACCGAACCCTAGGAGGTATCCTAGTATAAAATCAGTAAAATTATGGTTATAGGTGTTACAAACCAAGGATTAAAAGATCATAACCCCATCCCTTGAAGTGATGAAGGATGAGCATCACGAGACTTCCCCGGGTTGATCACGCTTAATCAATCTTGTTCATTTCTACTTTGTTTTATCACTTTCATTTTCTATTTTCATCATTAATCATAAAACCCCCAAGTTTCACAAAACCTAATTCACCTTCTACTTTCATAATCAGAACCCTCTTTTTAAATTAATGATCTAAGGCTCCGTCGAGAGACGACCTAGGGTTGCTGCTATACTGCAGAAATTCTAGTCAAAATTAAACAACTAATTTGACGCGCTCGACAACGCGATCAGTCGTCGGGTGACCCACTGCCCAGTCTCTACTGGAGGGTAGACCCTAAATACGTCGGGTGACCCACTGCCCAGTCTCTGCTGTAGGGTAGACCCTAAGAGCGTTGGGTGACCCACTGCCCAGTCTCTGCTGGAGGGTAGACCCTAAGAGCATCAGGTGACCCACTGCCCAGTCTCTACTGGAGGGTAGACCCTAGAAGCCGATGAGTAACCCATTGCCCAGCCCCGCTGAAGGGTAAAAATCAAAACTGCTCTGGCCATCTCCACTGGAGGGTACAACACTGGCCAACTAAACACGGAGTGGGTATCGCACAACCACCTAACTCCAGAACAACTCACCCAAAAGAGGTTCAGCGTCTGCTCCATCACTGGGTGTCACTAGCACCACTACTGGCCAATCCCTCGAGGACGATACCAGGGCGAGACCACTCAACCCTTCTGGTAAAAAAAAACGAGCACAAAGCTAGGGGAAAAACTCCACCCTGCTGGTCGAGCAAATGAGGACTGAGGGACCCTCTACGTAGCGATAGGTCAAAGTATGCAAAGTAGAGATCGGCACGCACCTGGGGCCCACACGACATGTGGCCCCAAGTTAACCCCAACCAAGCGCACGAATGTCTCAGGTACAAACCACACGTACCTCCAAGCGCTCCCGTATACTCCCAGAGTATACCTCGTTCTAGCCCAAAGGCTATCGTGCACACGACACCCAGCGTCAACGCGAAGGCGTGACATAACAACTCCAACCTCAAAGGCCCAGGCACGACCAACCACATCTTTTGAATCATTTATATCACTCTCCCAAGAGTGCGCGATCACACGCCAAGGGTCCGCTACAAACAAGGTATGACGAACCACCACTGGAGCACCATCCATGCTTCCACATTTAATAAGATCACTCAAGAGGCTCCGCACAGTCAAACGGATTGCACCGTTGAAATCCTTGCGGGAAAACACGCGAGATAGACTACTTACTCGCCCGAAACGGTCAACCGGTGGAAAATGTACTATTCACCGTAACCAAACCCGTGTGGGGCCCACCCCAAGATCCCGAAACTGAACAAACGGATCATTCCACTGCGATCCCCTCGAAAAAACACACGGGATTGAGTACTCAATCGCCTAAAATGGACACCCGGTGAAAAAGGTACTATTCACCGTTGCCAGGTCGGGTGGGACGCACACCACGTCCACGAAAAAGGTCAGGCGAACTGCGCCATTGCAATGATCTCGGAAAAGCACGCTAAATTGACTGCTTACTTGCGTAGAACGGGTATTCGGAGGAAAAGATGCATTCCGGCGCACCGCACACGAGCGGTGCCACGTGCGACCCGCATCCCGGTCCCGAAACTCAACGAACGGATCACACCATTGTGATCCTCTCGAAAAAGCACACAAGATGGACTATTCACATGTCCAAAACAGTCGCCCGATGATAAAGACGGAAAATCACCGTCGACGCCCAAAAGGCCCTCGTGGGCCCCGCACCATCGTGCCGAATTAGGGCGGGCAGACTGCGCCAACGCGATGCCCTTGGAAGAACACCCAACATCGACTGCTCGCACGCCCTGAACGGACATCCGATGAAAAAGTCGCGAAATGCTGCACGCAGCTCGAAAGACGGGCCGTGGGGCCCACACCTCAACTTCGGCTTCAACGCTCGAAACCACACTTGAAAACCCCTCCCTGACACCAGGGTCCCAACGCCACTAACGGTGCTCAAAACGGACGTCGGACGCGTCCGCGCCGTCCAAAACAAGTTTCCCCGGAAAAACGACAAACCCCTCAACGTACGTGTCGCACCACTGAGGCCCCTCGTTTCGGGAATTAAAAATTCCCGAAACCATCTCAAAGCGTTCCCCTCGACGCAAGGTCTGCGCTGTCGCTGACGGCGCGCAAAACGGACGCCCGTAGCCCGAAATACGGGCGTCCGAAGATTTTAAAAGAAAAAGGGGGGGACCCTCTTGGGCCGGCCCGGCCCGGTCCGGCCGGTTTGCCCGGCTCGAACCGGCCCGCTCCGGCCGGCCCGCTGGGACTGCAGCCCAGCCGCCTCCCGCGAGCCACCCCGCCCGCGCCGCGCGGGCGGCTTTTCCACCGACCGACCGACACGGCCGGTCGGTCTTCCACGCAGAGACCCGCGTCGCGCGGGTCTCTGTCCAGCCGCGCGGTCGCACGCCGCGACCCCGACCGTCCCCTCTCACCGGCACCTGCGCGCTGCGCCCTCAGCCGGTGAGCCCGAGCCGCGCCACCCGCCCGAGGAAGCCGCCGCCGCCGACCGCCACCGCCGAAGAGCGCCGCCGCCAGCCGAAGCCCCTGCCGCCGCCGCTGGAACTCGCCGGAAAAAGGGAACCCGCCGGAAAAACCTCAGAACACCTCCAAAAACCCGCAATCTTCGGCGAATGATTGCGGGTTCCTCAGAACTCCAAAATCGAAACCGAAAGATGTGACAGATAGCTCCTAAAAACTACTACGTACCCATGGGATTTGAATCGACGATCAAACAACAATCGACACATATAATTGAGGTTGAAATAGGGTTCAGAAATTAAAACGCAACCAAAATCCTCCTACCTGTTGGGCGATGCCCGAAGCTTCACGGGGAGTCCGCCGCCGCACCACGCCTTGCCGGAGCTACTTCGCCGGAGCTGGAGAAGGAGAGGGAGGAGTTCCTCCTTGCTGCTATCCAGATGAGGAAGAGGAAGAGGGAGGGGGGGTGACTTAAGCGTTTAAATAGAAACGCTTAACCACCTGCCCGTCGGCCCGAACCCGAACCCTCAACAGGGTCGAGGTTAAGCCTCCCATAGGGTAAACACCACCTCCCGAGCACAATGGAGGTCTCGTAATTTTAATCTGAGACCCCGTTCAAAATTTATAAAATTTAACGTCCGAAGCTGCTAAATTACGAAAACGCCCCTGGGTCCACTTTTCACAAACGACCCGCGCCTGCGAAACTTATACCCCTCCTAGGGTAAATGGCACGCTCCAAACTCAACGGTTCCCTCGGTTTTCCAATCTAAGCCACAGTTTAAGAGATAACTGTGTTTCAACATTAAATGAATTAATTAATTAATTTAATCCGTTTAACGTTCCAGAAGCGGGCGAGGGGTCCAAACATCTCGCGCTGACATATTTTATGTCGTTCCTAGGGTAAACACCCCATTATGGACCCATCCGTATACTCAGATCCCTGATCCGGTGCACCGTTTAGGAGTTATCCTATTTATTTGGCGTTTCCAGTGTGAACGCACTGAAAACTCAATTCCGGCCACACCGGGGCTCGAAATCGCACGCCGTCTGAAGACGCTGCTCTGGAATATCATCAAGAATATTCCAAAGTCTTTCACAGAAAAAACTGGGTTCTTACACATAGAATGTATGTTTCACTTCCAAGAGATAGGGCCACCACAGGCAGTGAACACAGATCCAGTCAATGATTTTCTCATGTCAAAATTACCTGCATAATCAACATCTACAAATCCTACCAAAATTTCAAAAGAATCATTGTTTTTACCATTAAAAAAAGATAAATTAGAACTAAAAGAGAGATACCAATGGATCCACTTAATTACATGACAATGTGGCTTCCTAGGCGTGTCTATAAATCTTATTAAGGTTCAGATTGAAAAAGCAATTTCAGGATTGGTGCAAATTATAGAGTACATGATGCTACCAACAATATTTTTCATAAGGTATTTTAGACATAAATTGAACAAAATCATCAACATTGGGTGTTGTATCAAATAAAATTAAAATTATTGTCCAAGAGGTACATTGATGAGTTTGATAGATTCAAACATGCGTCTCTTTAGGAGATTTAAAATGTAAGCATGCTGAGATAAGTAAATAAATTTATTTAGTATATCTCTAATGATTTCAACACCTAGTATCTTCTTAGCTACACCTAATTCTTTCATTTCATATTTTAATTTTAATTTGGATGTTACAGAAATGGTTATACTCATAATTTTACATATGATTAACATGTCATTAACATAATTTAGCAGGTAAATCATGAAATTTTGAGTTTATTTAATGTAGACATATGCATCATATTGGATCCTAGTAAATTGGTTATCTATCTAATAAAGGAATAAAATATCCTATACCATTTCTTAGAAGATTTCTTTAAACAATATAATTATTTATTTAATAGACATACTTGGTTTGGTATGAGTTCCATAGAATAACCATCAAGAGGTTTAATATAGAGTTTTTTGTTTAAATTTCCATGAAAAAAAAGTAGTTTTGACATCTAATTATTCAATGTGAAGGTCGATATGGGAAGTAAATACTAGTAAGATCCTAATAGAATAGTGCATGAAAATGGGGGGAAAATTTCATCATAGTAAATTCTTTCTCTTTGAAGGAATCCTTTTGCAAGTAACCATTCTTTATATCTAATTTTGTTTCCCTCGGTGTTGTATTACTTTCTCTTATAGATCCACTTGGACCCAATCACCTTAACATTAAGTGGTTTGATAACAATGGTCCATGTGTGGTTTTTTATAAGATATTTCATCTCTTTAATCATGGAAAAGATCCAATTTTTTGAATATATATCATTTAAATCTTGCCTATATGATTTAGGATCATCATCAATGAGATTTTGGGCCACATGAAAGGCATATGAAGCCATATTATACTATTTGAACTAAGAAAGATGTCTTGGGACTCTCCTTTGTTTATCTCTGGTTAATTGATAATACTCAGGAATTGAAAAAGGTCTAGAATTAGAAGTTGAATCAGAACTGGACTCAAAATCATCTACATTAGTGGGCTGAGGAGCAGGTGGATTGGGTTAAACATCAGCCTTAATATGAGTTGGAGGCTCATATTTATCATCCTTATCAAGGTATTGATCAATACTTTCAGATGTGTCAGCCTTAGTTTTAAGAGAAGAGGATTCATGGAAGACTACATCCCAACCTATGATGCATTTATGGTAACCAAGTTTTCAACCTAGAGTTTATATCCCTTAACTCTGTTAGGATAACCAAAAAATATTAATTTGAGAGCTCTTGGTTCTAACTTATCTATTTTGATGTGAGCATAAGCTATGCAACCAAAGACTCTCAACTAGGTGTAGGATGGTGACTTACCATTCAATAATTTCTTAGGTGTTTTGAATTGATTTGTAGATGAGGGATACCCTCTTAATAAGGTAGATGACAGTGCTAATAGCCTCAACCCAAAAGGATTTAGGGTGTCCTGAGCATTCATTCATGCTTCGAACTCTCTCCAATATAGTTTGATTAATCCTCTCTATAAGACTATTCTTTTGGGGGTTTCCCTAAATGTCTTATTCCATTTAATTCCTTCAAACCCACAAAACTGATTGAACTCTATAGGGATATATTCTATCCTATTATCAATTCTTATGGTTTTTATTATCTTTTAGTTTGATTCCCAATTGAATATTTATATATTTTGAAGGTTTGGTAAACATCATTTTTATTTTTTAATATGTAACTCCAAAATTTCTTAAAGAATTCATCTATGAATGTGAAAAAATAAGATCATACATGATGGGAGGTGGTCCTAGCATACCCCACAATTCTGAATGGATGTATTCAAGGGGGTTGGAAACATTGAAGGAGGACCTATTGAAACCGACCCTCTTGGATTTACCCATCACACAATCTTCACAGAATGGAAGATTAGTAGGTGCGATTTCACTCAAAAAGACATTTCTGGTTGAGTTATTCTAAGCCCTTGGAGATGACATGCCCCAATAATCTATGTCATAGAACAATATTGGTTGTGTTTTTGTTGTAGACACTACCCAATTTCCTTGAATGGGACTTGAAATTCAATACATAAAACCCATTGGTAATTGATCCCTTAATGATGGTTCTTGATCCTTTAGAGATATTGAGACAACCTATTTCTGATCTAAAGGTAAATCCCTTTTGATCTAGGAACCATAAGGAGATTAGAATATTTTGAAGGTTGGGGACCCACCTTACATCAAGTAAGGTGATGATAGAATGATCATCTAGATCTATAAGAATAGATCCTCTACCCTCAAATTTGCACCTCTTATTGTTTCCTAATATGACATCTCCCTCCACCTTTTCAACCATCTCTATAAACGAATCTCTATATGGATACATGTGAAAGGAACAACAAGGGTCAAGGACCCACTCTTGATTAAGTGTATGGATACACACATTTAATACTTCAGCAGTGTCATAACCTGAGTCAACTATAAGGGACTGTTCAATGGGCTATCACTAGTGTAAAGTTGGCCTATACCAACACGTATTTCCCAACAGTTTGAAAAAACCGTTGGGATAAAGAAGCTATACCAACGGTTCTAGTAAACTGCTGGTATAGTAAATTATAATTTGGGTTTTCCCAATGATTAAACAAAATCGTTGGGAAAGACAAATATTACATATGGTTTTTAATAACCATTAGGAAAAAAGCCACCCGATTTCAGAATGTTATAGGTACCCCTCCAAATTTTTCATCCCCTGCATGAACCCTCCCCGACCTCCACCTCCTGAACCTCTCCTCCCCTCCCCGACCTCAACATACTTAACCTGACAACCTTTGCCTCTACCTCCCATCCCCCAGCCCCTCTCTACTCCCTCTCCTCCAGCAACATTCCCCCTTCTGCTCTCGGTTCCCTCTCTAAAGACGACGTCCCCCTCCCCTCTCGACTCCGGACGACGTTCCCCCCTCCCCTCTCGAATCCCTCTCTTGGAAACATCCCCCCTCCACTCTCAGATCCCTCTCCTCCGATGATGACCCCTGATATCCTCTCCAGTCGTGCGCATGACCCCCCATGGACGAACACCCTGCGCGACATCCACCTCTCTCAGATCCCTCTCCTACTGACATTTCTTCCAAATTTATTGAGGGTTCCTGATCGGTACTTCAGGTAAGAATTAGTCTTCTTTTTTAAAAAACGAGGCAACATGGATTTCACTGTTAGGTTCATAGTTAGGACAACCATTCATATTGATCATGCATTTTCTAGAGTTTTGAGTAGTAATCAACTCATGGTGTGGTGAATTATTGGGTAAATTGTGATTTTTTTCAAAATAGAGTCTTCCAGAAATGTAGGGTTAGATTCACAGGTTATAAACCATTCATTCTAACAATGAATTCAATAAAAAGTTCATGATTTTTTTAAAAACCTCATATTTTCCTCTATAGGCCCCTATTAGATATGATATTGTGTTGGATTTTTTTATTCATGATGATATATATATATATATGTGTGTGTGTGATGAGGTTGCATCGTCATTAAGATGTGAAATGATGTGGGTTAATTGGAGGTGTGTTATGCTATATTAGATTTTATGGGTTATTGTGAGGATTTTATTTCCCTTTAATTGATTGGTTCATAAAACATAAGTTGGTGATTCACATATTAAGTAATTGGAATTGGTAACATAAAATGTTGGTCTTGGATTTCTGAGTTGGTTATTTGGATGGTATTCTCTATCAAAAGTGGCTATGTATCTATTTTCTATGGGTGTATTTTCCAATTGACCAATGTATTTATTAAATTGACCATGCAATACACATTTCCCATAATACATAAGTACCAAAGAAATCATAAATAGACACTACACACCACAAGACACCCATGGGAGACACCCCTTGACATCTACTGATAGTTAAGGGGCCATTAACTTAGAAACTGAAGTCGATTGGCACTCAAGCCTTGAAAAATTCCCATTTATGGTAGAAAAGATACCAACACCTTTATTCCTAGTATAGTATAATGAAATTGTTTACACCCTCATGACCAAGTTGACCATATAGTTCATGGACTGGTGCCCGACCAGGTTCAAGAGCAGGATCAACTACTCAACATTGATTGTGGTCCCTGTGAGGTTCTTTCCATAATGAAAAGGGTTATGTACACAATATTCAACTCAACTAATGTAGCATAGGTGAATATTCATTAGCTAATTGTACTATTATATTGTTTCCAACAACGTTCTATATAAAGAATATAATGAAAAATGAAGAGATTGTTAAATTGAACTATTTCCCCCTTGCTTACAAGAACATGATTTGACCCATGGGGCATTGTAGTTCTTATATATTGGGTAGTGACATGTATAGTCACATGATAAAGGTATGTTTTTGTTTAGTTTTTATTTTATTTACTTTATCTCATTGACCACTTAGTTCTTTTACTGCTTTCTACGGATAGAGGGTAGTGATGCTATCTTGACTATTTGACATAGATCACTTGTATATTGTAATACTATGAGGTGTGAGTGTGAGGAAACATTGGAAGCTAGAGTATCTTTGGGTTCTTCCATGAGATGGAATTGTTTTTATAAAACATTTTGTGGGAAAATTTTTGGAGTATGTTGGAGTCATGAAATAACCCCAATTGTCTCCATGAGATAGCATAAATAACCTCAAGTGTCTCCAAGTGTCTCCAAAAATCGTATCATCCTCGCATGGGTTGGCCAGTCACCCAATCCTATCAAACATATCATAGTCTATCCTATCAGTCACATAGTCTAGAATCATATCTCGAGGATTATCCCATGCCTCGATGCACGCCTCATCATCCAACTAGACAAATAGGATTATTCACCTCATGATTGTCCTAGTCACAAAAGAACACCATGTCGAACCTATCTACATTCTTATCTCATCCACATGGGAATCCTCTAGGGTCCCTTGGACCTATCCTAGTCGCTACTCACAGACCATAATCCTCATCCCACACACTATAGTTTTCTCTCGGCATGTAGACCATTCCTTAATTATATTATCAATAATTTAGTCAAGAACCTCATCAAAATCATGTATTATAACCCAGCCCCACTAACCAAGTTCCATACTAAGCTAAATCACACCAAGCCTCTTGGAGTTATAATGCCAATTTGTCTGAAATTACCCAATACCCACACTATCATCTCATACTTCATCTCTTTAGTTGAACTCTTGACTTATTAAATGGAGTAAAACCTTTCATAATACATTTTATAGACTCAGAGGGACCATACCACTCTAAGAAACCACCAAGATTTCAATCCATCCTCATAAGTATTTCCTTATAAAATGCTAGACGTACAATTTCCACACCTATCACTACATGTCCCAATCCTTTTAGGAATATTTTACTTGATCTAAACCCTTATCTAGTCCATACACATATTATCCCAATTTTAAGTCATATGTTAGACCACTCATATCCCAATCAATATATTATCCACTTGGATACCTAGTGACAGGGTGATTTTATTTCCATAAAATAATTAAAGAACCTTCTCTAGACCTAGGTAGCTTGTGAACACCATATCTATAGGTCTACTATGTTAATCTATTTCCTTTCATTTACCGTCCTTAGAGTCCATGACTCCCATGGAACATAGTTATAATCAATCCCTTGGCAATCAATGACCAAATAATCATGTTAGTGTTTAAGGTTCTATAGAGGCTCATAATAATTTCTTTATATAGGAAGAGATACTTAAGAAATTTGATGATTAAAGTCAGAAAACACACTACTTACATGATGAATTTGGGTGAGGTTTCTTAGATAACTAACTCACACATTTCCTCCTGTATGTATTCTTTTAGGGAATTACTTCAAAATGGGATGGAATGTGATGTGTTGGAGGTGGTACTAGGGGAGTTATACATCCCTTTCATGGTGAGAGCACATATCAGATTCATATGAACAACATGCATAAACCATAGAGAGATGTTCAAGGATTTTCTATATTATATAGTGATAATCTATCCATAAATATTGACCTACTTAGATCATTAATTTATAGATAACTCATTGAATCTTATTTTGTAATATCAAATGATTTTTGGCTCTGTAAATAAAAACACAAATGCCCAGTATTCACCAAACATAAAAATCTATACTCATCACCATAGTTAATATCCATACAGTATGAAATCATTCCCATCTATCCCAAGACAACATTTTATCATAAACCACTCATCCCCAAACATATGGTTCTCCCCACCATAATACATGAATCACATAGATCAATTCCAACAAATGGTGGTCTGCATCATTGGAATCACCTATCGATAATGTATCCCCAACATGCCATTGACTATCTCAATATATTTCCCACATTAACACAACTAGTCTTATATGATAACACTGTTCTGTCATCCTCTAGTTGAATTAATCGAGAAATACTCAGTCCCACCCACCAACATGATATCATATCTCTCTATCACAATGCTTAATTACCAGAAGGCATCACTAGATCATCTAAATTTCCAGACTTACAATTAGTCTAATTCCAGGGGTAGATCACCCACTTTCAAGCACCCATCCTTATTTATAATCAGTATACTAGACCACCCCGCTCAAATATTATGTCACATCTAGGATCATATAATGACATAATTATATGATGATTCGTATCATGTAAAACAATAAATAAATGATTTGGTTAAGTAAAATTCCACCATTAAGAGATATAATAAAACATCATATAAGTGATTGGTGACACAATGAGTAATTAGACTCTGTCACACCCAACAAAAAGGGATTAATTACAAACATAACCAGTTCTTGTACTGACGCACCAAGGTTTAATATACATCCCTTGCATGGAGAGACTATGTAGTCTTCATCAAGGAAAATCTCACCATATGATCCATAATACCATTAATTAGAAGTAATATTGTGGTTAAAATATGTATAATACTTCCAATAAGTTATATAGGAAAACACCATATATGGTTTTTTTGATTTAAACAGTTGATCCCTCATCGTTAGTGACATAAATCACATTAAAGCGCAGAAATGTCAAATGAACCCTACATTCCAAGAATTATTCATGTGGACATGCCCCATGCCAACATGCTAAGAACTAAAACCATAAATAATAATGGAAAATACATGCATCATCTTTAAATAAATATCTCAACTGTAAACATAAAAATTAAGAATAACAAGACATCATCCCTTGTATAGAACAAAACCAAACTAATTTGAAACTCGATCAAAACTGATTATATACCATTAATAAGAATAGTAATTGTTAATTAATAGGAATATACTATTTTATAGTAACATTTTGAAACATGGATCTATTTATCCCTTGCTTGCAGGAACATGATTTGACCCATGGGGTGTTGTGGTTCTTATATGTTGGGTGGTGATGTGTATAGTCATAGGAGACATGTATGTTTTAGTTTAGTTTTTATTTTATTTTCTTTATCTCATTGGACATGTAGGTCTTTTATTTCTTTCTATGGACAGAGAGTAGTTATATTCTTCGAAGGGGGCCATAAGGGGTTCATATTATTTCAGTCCACTAACTTGGATCTGAGGTAAGATTATATGGTTAATACTTGTCTCACACCTCATGTATTTGGAGATTTCAGTGTTTTTGACTCCATATTATGTTTTTGATAGGGCGTTGGATCGTTTCGTGTTGGTTCGGGTAGATTTGGTTCTCCGCTACCAATCAAGGTAATATTTTAATGACATTTTTTGGTTTATCACTGGATATGTAGCATCCTTTATGTGTTTTAAGGTTTCTAATATCCTTTGTGTAGTGCATTCATCCCTGCTTGTTTGTTTTGAGTCGCCAAGTCAAGGGCGACTTGCCTGAGTGTGCATAGGTAAGTAAGTATATGAATGTGGGTTCCCCCATTACGTGTATAGTCAACCATGATAGTTATTATGAATGTATGGGGTTAGGTTTTCCCATGTATATATATATATATATATATATATATATATATAAATGAATACGTAGGTGAGTGGAGACTGGTATATGCATATAATAATATGTGCAAGGATCCCCTTGTGGATGCTCATGGCCATGCAGGGTGTGTGCATAGGGGATAGGTGTCCTTTCATGTGTGTGAAGGTGTGTATACCCAGTGGGGGAGCAATAGATTTTAGTTATAAAGATCCAAGAGCCTAAGTGTATGGCTTGGTTTCACCTTAAGTTAGGGTCCCTCTCCTAGCCTCTTTAATTCAAGAATTATTTAAATTGAATTTAGTTTATTTCTTAATTATTCTTAGTTATATTGAATTGAATATCTTGAATAACTGTTCTTTAATATAATTGTTTCATTTGATAAATAAAGTCATGTTTTTATAATAAAACCCCTCCCACGATGGTGCGCTGTCTGTGAAAAATCACAGTGATAGTTATGTTGATCTAGTTGCTTAACTTATTGCATTTGATTTTTTCTTAATGAGTTTTAGAATAAATGTTAAATATAATTAAATTAATTTTGTGATAAAGAAATGTCATGATTTTATAATAAAACCCCTCCAATGGAGGTGCGCTGTCTTTAAACCAAAAAATAGTGATGGTTATTTGTACTGTGTTTAGATTTGGTTTGAGTTTTCCATATGTCTCTTGTGGGTGTTTGTTTTTTGGGTAGTTAGTTTTTATTTTCTTTGAATAATATAAATTGACTTATCATACTCGTTTATCTCAAATGACATTTCCTGAGTAGGCATATTCCTTGACCATGACACTTTCCTTTTCACCCTTTGAATATTATAAATGAAATTTCCATGTTTAGGTGAAGTGAATAAATTTTTAAATGGTTTGTGTAGTGTGTATGATTCTTTTCCATCATTTCATTTCCCTTTAGATGTTGCGTCATTGTTCCTCTCACTACAACCTTTCGGCAATCCCTTTTTATAGCATATTAAATAGTTGATTTGTTCTGTCATGTCCGTTGTGACCTTATCTTCTGGAGAAACCCATTTGGGGTGTTTTTCTGGCCTCTTGGACACCCCTTTGGGTGTTTACCTGAGCCCATATATCTAAAAACACTAATGGTGTCATTGTTTTACACTTTTTAGGCTTATGGTGCTCCCCACCATAAGCTTCATCTTACCACCACCAATTCATATGATTTAGTGCCTCCTCCTTTGAATATTCATATTGAAATATTTCTCCCATATTCTAATGAGAAGAATTATAGTGGGGATACTCACTACAGGAATTCTACTCACTGTGCTGGACCTGTGTATAGCGATGTTTGAATAACCCGGGTTTTAAGCCTGTGAGACTTTGGAGTTTTCTTGATATTATTCCAGAGCAGGGCATTCAGACGGTGTGTGATTCCAAGCATCGGTGTGGCTGGAATTAAACTTTAAGTGCGTTCACAATAGACATGCCAAATAAACAGAATAACTCCTAAACGGTTGCTCATATGGGAAAATCAAGGGCACTGTTGAGTCTGGAGTGTGCCATTTACCCTAGGAGGTGTGTAACTTTCACGGGCGCGATCCTTTTGTGGAAAACGCTACTAGGGTCATTTTCGTAATTTAGAGGCCTCAGGCGTAAACCTTATAACTTCTGAATGGAGGCTCAGATTAAAATTCTGAGACCACCATTGCACTTAGAACATGGATTTTACCCTAGGGGCGGCTTAACCCCGACCCCGTCTAGAGTTCAGGTACGGGCCTACTGGTGGGTGTTTAAGAATTAATTAATTTTAATTAATTCTTTTCCCTACTTAAACACCTGCACCCCTCCATTCTTCCCCTTAGAACTTCTCCCTGGAAGAATCTATCCAAAAAAAGGATCCACCTCCTATCAAGCTCCCCCTCCTCCCCAGTAAGGTGTTTGCGGCTCCAAAGGGTAGTTTGTGAAGTAATGGGCTACGCCCTGCGAAGTAGGTTCGTTGCATTTAATTTTAAATTTTTCACATTTTATTTGAACTCAAATTATAGTGTTAATTGTTGTTTATTTTTCGATATAAGGATATAGATGCGTAGGGTTTTATCCGAGATTCCCAAGGCTCTTTTTGGATCGAAAATCCGAGTCTCAGGGCGTCCGGGGTGGCCCTGGTAAGTTTTCCGGCAAAAAACCCCTGTTTTCCGGTGGTTCCAGGGTGGTTCGGCGGCTCCGCGCGACGGTCCGGTGAGTCCAGGCGGTGGTCCGGTGAGTCCCGATGGTGGCAGCGGCTCCTCAGGCGGTCCGAGATGGCGGCAACGGCGGGTCCTTAGGCGTCTGGGACGGAGGGCGAGTGGCAGCGGGAGGCGATGGTGGCTGCGCACATGGGAGCCCAGGGGCGTGGGTCGGTCGGCTTTGTCGGTCACCGTGCAGTGGAAGACTGGGGTCTTCGTGACCTCAAGTACAGACCAAGACCCGTGAAATATAGGGACCATGGAAAAGGAGCTGGACCGGCTTAAGCTAGTTTGAGCAAAGCACTATGGCCCGCGCGGTGAACTGCGTGCCGCGGTGGACCAGGTGGTCCGGGCGGCCGAGCCGCGAACCGTCGGTCTAAAGGGGTGGACTGGCCGAACCGGTCTGGCCCACCCCATGTCCGTTCATTGGCATTAAAATGCCTCAAACTATCAAGAAGAGTATCGTAATTTCATGTCATCTACGAAAACATGATCCTCAGATAGAGATGAAGGTTTTATATGGTCTCAAGGATTTTTAATTCCCATGACGGGGGCTCGGTGGTGCGACACACCCGTAAAGTGTTATTTAGCGCCTCACTGGGATTCTTGCTTCGGATGGTGCGAGCACATACCGAGTCCATTTTAGGCACCATCAGTGGCGTTGTGACCTTGGCGTCGAGAAAAAGTTGACCAAGGTGGTTTTAGGCATTGAATCCAGAGTTGAAGCATGGGCCCCATGAGCCGTCTTTTAAGCTGTGTGCAGCGTACTGTGACTTTTTTATCAGACGTCCGTTCGGGGCGAATTAATAGTCGATTTGGCGTGTTTTTCTGAGAGCATCACCATGGAGAAATTTTCCTAACCTTTTTTAGGACCGAGGTGTGGGCCCCATGAGACGCCATATGGGCACAAAACGTTGTTGAATAACTTTTTCCTCAGGAGTCCGTTTCAAGAGAGTAAATAGTCTATCTTGCAAGTGTTTCCATGAGGATTGCAATAGTGTAATCTATTGGGTCATGCTGAGCCTCTTTCAAGATCTCATTAATTATGGAAACATGAAAGGGCATTGTTCGGAGGTTCCTTTTACGAACTCAAAACCAATGCACGGTCGCGATGTTAGTGACACCCAGTGATGGCATGGGCAATGAGGAGTTATCGGACCAGTTCTGGGTTTACCCTCCAATGGGGCTGGGTAGTGGGGTACCCACCGTTGTATCAGGGTTTACCCTCCAGCAGGGCTGGGCAGTGGGTTACCCGTTGACCTTAGGGTTTACCCTATAGTGGGGCTTGGCAGTGGGTTACCCGTTGAACTTAGGGTTTACCCTCGGCTGGGCTGGGTAATGGGTTTCCTGACAATCTCTTAGGGTTAACCCTCCAACTGGGCTAGGCAGTGGGTTACCCAATGACTTCTTTCAGACTTAGCCTTTTCTATGAGGCTAGTCAGTGACTTTTCTCCATGATTACTAGAGCAGGACCCTTGGTTATACGGTTCAGTGATGAGATAGCTTTGATGTGCAGGACATTTTGGGCATCAATGATGGATATCCTTAGAACCATTAGCGACCTTTCTTGGGATGAGCTTGGAGATGGAGATTCCCTTACACACTTGTTCAGGTTTCTTGTTGAGCATATATATACATACACCCTACTTTTGTTCCCACTCATTGGGTTCAGTTACTCTCTTTCTAGGAGGGGAAAAGATGCACAGGGTATGCCACATGCTTTCTGTGTCTAGCTCATCTTGGTTGGACGAGTCTGCTTCCTTTCTCTTATCGGGTTTACCTGCACTGTATTTACTATACTCTTTTACTATTATTTGTTCTCTCTACTGGTCACCTCTTTAGTGCCTCCTTTGTTTCTCCCTCGAGATTTCAGGGCATCCTACTGAGTATCTTTTTACTCACCCCTACTTGGTCTTTTCTCGCACCTGGTGTGCCCTTGTAGACTATAGATAGGTCGATCGTGGCTATGGAGGAGCGTAGAGGGAACAGGAGCTTGGGCCACATACCGGGGTCGCAGTATAGTTTTTAGGTGTGGGAATCTCCAGCTGTTTTCTTTTGTTTACCTGTTGCAGGGTTGTGGCTCCTTTCAAGTTGGGTGCGTGTTTTGACCTTTTTCTGTTCAGTTTCCTTGTCAGTATTTTTCAGCACTTTAATTATTCTATTTAGAAGTTGATGCATGACTGTTGTTGGGTTATAGTTGTTTGTACTTTGGTTTTATTTTTTACTATGAACTTCTACATTTAGTGGGCTGTGTGTGTACAAGTACTTAGGTGAAGGCCTCCCCGAGATCATTACGCCTTCGAACCTTGTCGCCAGCCCCTAGCCTATGGAGGTGGGATTGGGATAGTTGCGGCTTGAGACTAGTAGGGCCAGGTCGTGACAAAGTGGTATCCGAGGTGGTTCATTCTTTGGGGCATTGTTTGGACATCCCTAAAAAGGAATTGGTTGAGATTTAGGGAAATAGTGTCGACGTGTCTCGAGAGCAGGTCTCAGGCTAGGGAGTCCAGTGATGGTACAGGTGGCCGACATATATATTCATCAGGACCCTGAAAACCTACTTGTCGACTCGGCACACTGAGAAATTTGTTTTAGGGAACTTTGGAACATACGTTCGGTAGGATTGAGTCTTTGACTTTTCTTTTTGAGTTAGCTCCCCTTTGTGATTACTGTTACATATATATGCTCATCTGATTGTGGTAATCCTTGATAATTTTCCAAATTCCCCCACGACAGCAGCTAGCCATGTTACCCTCTCCAGTTCATGATGAAGACCTGGAGAGTAACGAGGCATCAGTTCAGGGACCCTTATGTGATCCCCTTCCACCCAGTGGTTCGGTGGTAGCCCCTCCATCTGGAGAGCAGCGGTTAGTATCGACTGTACAGGACGAGGTTGAGCGCAGGCTGAGTGCACTCTGATACTTCGAGCATCAGCGGCCATAGAAGTTCCACGGGGACCCGGATCCCCAGGCAGCGGAAGACTGGACAGAGTCCGTGGACCAACTTTTCAGGTTGGTACGGACACCAACGGACTAGATGGTAGCCCTAGTTTCCATCCTTTTCCTTGGGATGGACGGGCGTTGGTGGGGGTTGGTTACGCAGACCCACGACGAGTCGTCTCTCATGTGGGATAGCTTCTAGTAGCTCTTCCAAGAGGAGTACTCCTCCTATTGTTTATGCTCCATTCGGATTCAGAAGCTTCTAGATCTGAAGTAGGGGGAAATGACTGTGGAACAATACTCGGCCTAGTTTACCGATCTGACACGCTACTCGTAGGATATGATCCGCGATAGTTACTTTCAGGCGAGGAAGTTTGAGCAGGGTCTTTGCAGGGATATCCATGCTAGTGTAGTTCCCCTGTGCATCCCTACTTATGCCGGGGTGCTAGACCGGGTGCTCGTGATAGGGAGATTCTTGGTTGAGGGATGCCAGCTGGCAGGGCCTAGTAGTGGCCGCTTTAGAGAAGAGTCTTCGGTAGCAGACATGCGATAGAGAGCAGGACCTCAGTCGAGGAGACCCTTCCGTGAGCAGACTCAGGGGAAGGGTCATACACTGAAGTGGCACCGTAGAGCACTGAGGTAGTCAGGAGAGATCCAATTCTATGCTTGTGATGGATGGGGTCACCTAGCACGGGATTGCCCGACCAGGTGTACCGAGCAGTCGTGGCAGGCAGTGGGTGCACCGCAGTGGCAGAGGCAGCACCATGACTAGAGATCTCCCAGGAGAGGATAGGGTGGACCTCAGGGAGGTGGCACAGGGAGAACGACAGGACCTGGAGGTGGGGGATGGCGTTTTGAAGTCCTTCCACCACCACCACCGGGCAGCCCACACCAGGCTCAGGGAGCTGGCGGTAGGGGCCATGGGCAGCTTCAAGCTATGGGTGTACGTGACCCCCCCAACACATGAGATGGTCCGAGGTGTGATTTGTGTTTAATCTATTCTTGCTTCAGTACTAGTAGACATAGGCACCAACCACTCTTTTATATCACTGCTTTTGGTACGGGAGTTGGAGTTCCCAGTAGAGGCACTGACACATGTGCTTTGCCTCGAGGTTCCTACGGGGAGTGCATCGTTAGTAACCTTTGTTTGCAGACCGTGGGAATTGTTGTTCAGAGGAGAGAGATTAACATGGGACCTACTAGTCATCATGATGGAACCTTACGACATCATCTTGGGCATGGATTAGATTTCTATGCTTCACGCCCAGATCGACTGTCATCACAAACGAGTCAGATGCGTGCATTCTGATGGGACAAGGTTCAATATCCTCAGTGAGCAAGACCTCATGGTAGATAAGACAAGTACTCTGAGTAGGAGACCACGACCTTTTTCTCCCCAGTTGGAGAGCATGGCTCTCGGAGTAGCAGACTCTATAGGCACCTAGATCCCTACTATTGTAGAGGACTATAAGGATGTTTTTCCCGAGGATGTCCTGGGACTACCTCTAAGGCGTGAGATGTAGTTCTGCATTGACTTGCACCCGGGGACTGCCCTGATATCATGTGCGGATTATCGGATGGCACCCACAGAGCTTCGGGAGCTACGACTTCAGTTGGACGACCTTCACGAGAAGGGATTAATCAGGCCTAGTGTGTCCCCCATGGGCCACTCCGGTTTTGTTTGTGAAGAAGGAAGATGGGAGCCTATGGCTTTTTATGGATTATCGTCACCTGAATCAGACCACGATAAAGAACAAGTACCGTTTTCTAAGGATTGATGACCTATTTGACCAGTTGAGAGGTGCGACGTGGTTCTCTAAGATTGATCTTCAATCCGACAACCACCAGTTGCGGGTTCGTGAGGATGATATCCTGAAGTTGGCTTTCCGTTATCGTTATGGGCATTATGAGTATTTGGTGATGCCCTTTGGCATGAAAAATCCCCCTGCCATCTTCATGGATTTGATGAACTAGATTTTCCAACTATACTTAGACCAGTTTTTGGTCATCTTTATTAATGACATACTCATCTACTCTACGACAGAGGAGGAGCATGCAGAGCATGTGAGGATGGTCCTATACTTACTCCGGAAGCACCAGCTATATGATAAGCTCTCTAAGTTTCAGTTCTAGATTCATGAGGTTAACTCTCTGGGGAATGTCATTTAAAAACAGGGTTTAGCAATAGATACCACAAAGGTAGAGTCAATGCTTTCTTGGGATCCACCCAAGAATGCGTCTGAGGTGCGGAGCTTCCTTGGTTTGTTAGGGTACTACAGGAGGTTCATGGGAGATTTCTACAGTATTTCTGCCCCTTTGACCGAATTGACGTAGAAGGGACAACCGTTCACCTAGACTGATCAGTGCCAAGATGCCTTTGAGGAGTTGAGGAAGAGGCTGACTAGTTCTCCAGTGCTGAGGCTGCCAGAGGAGGGAATTGAGTTCGTGGTATACTGCGACGCTTCAGGAGCTGGGCTCAGGTGCGTGCTGATGTAGCAAGGGGTAGTGATTGCATATGGGTCGAGGCAGTTGAATCCCCATGAGAAGAATTATGTGACTCACGATTTGGAGCTAGCAACAATGGTATTTTCCTTGAGGTTATGGAGACACTACCTTCTAGGTGAGCGTTTTGTGGTCTACTCAGACCACCAAATCCTCAAGTACATCTTCACTCAGAGGGATCTGAATCCGAGGTAGAGGTGATGGTTGGAGTTTCTGCAGGAATTTGATTTTGAGATAGTATACACTCCAAGGAAGGGAAACTTAGTAGTATATGCCATTATTAGGAAGTCACAGACTCATCTAGTGCAAGATGATTCAAAGCAGTTGTCTTCCCTACAGATGACCTTGGTGGAGCAGGAGGGTATGACTTTTCTGCAGTCGATGATGTTGACTCCTTCGCTCCTTGTGCGTGCAAGAGAGTCATAGCTGGGGGATGTTGATAGCGAGGTACTGCGTGATCATATGTCCATAGGCGATGCACCCGATGGGTATTATGAAGGAGGGAATCACAAGATCGTGTTCCAGGGGTGATCTATAGTACTAGTGGAGATGAGGGAGGAGGTGATGTAGGAATTCCACACTTCTCCCTTGACTGTACATCCCAGTGTGGGGAAGATGTATGGAGACCTTCAGAGGCAATTTTGGTGGTTTGGCATGAAGTGGAGTGTAGCTGAGTTCCTTTCTCTAAGTCTTACCTGTCAGTAGGTGAAGGCATAGCATCAGGTCCTGGCAGGGTTGTTGCAGCCCCTGGATATCCCGGAGTGGAAGTGGGATGGCGTGTCTATGGACTTCTTCACAGGGCTTCCATTCATATCGAAGGGCCATGATTCCATTTAGGTGATAGTGTACTGACTCATGAAGTCGGTGCACTTCCTTTCCATCAGGGAGTAGAGCTCAGTGGAGAGTCTAGGGCAGCTGTACGTTTGAGAGATTTTCCGCCTTCATAGAGTACCCTCGACGATTGTCTCCGACCGCGATGCATGGTTTACGTCACGATTGGGGCGAGGACTGCCGGAGGCATTTGGGACTCAGCAGTAGATGAGTACAATTTTTCACCCCTAGACAGACGGGAAGACGGAGCACACTATCCAGGTGTTGGAGGATATGCTCAAGGCGCGCATGTTAGACTTTGGCCTAAGCTGGGAGGATCACCTGACCTTGGTGGAGTTCGCGTATAACAACATTTACCACTATACTATCGGCCTGGAAGCTTTTGAGGCCCTCTACGGGAGACCCTACAGGTCACCGTTGTGCTGGATGGAGGTTTGGGAAACCTCCCTCGTGGGCCCAGAGTTGGTGTGGGCGACGGCAGAGAAGGTTTATGTCATTTGTGAGTGGATGAGGATGGATCAGAGTAGACAGAAGTCCTACGCATACCTTTTTCACATGCCTTTGGAGTTCGAGCAGAGGGACTATGTCTTTTTTAGAGTCTCCCCGCGGCGTGGAACACAGAGGTTCGACCGGGGAGGCAAGATATACCCGAGGTTCATTGGCCCCTTTGAGATCGTGCGCAGGGTTGGTGAGGTTGCCTACCATCTTTCTCTACCCCCATAGCTGGAGAGGGTGCATGACATCTTCCATGTGTCACAGCTGAGGAAGTACGTGCACGACCCCACACACGTTATCAAATGGGGAGAGCTGGACATTGAGGATGGATCCACCTTTATGGAGCACTCGGTAGAGATTGAGGACCGACATGAGTGGACTATGCGTGGATATACCATTCCTTTGGTTTGTGTGCTTTGGTAGCATGGGAGGGTGCGGCAGAGCACCTGGGAACGAGAGAGCCAGATGCGGGCCTAGTATCCAGAGTAGTTTTTTTAGTTTTGTTTTTTGGGGATGAGAAACTTGAAGGAGGGAATGATGTAAGAACCTGGGTTTTGAGCCTGTAAGACTTTGAAATTTTCTTGATGTTATTCTAGAGCAGGGCGTTCAGACGGCATGTGATTCTGAGCCTCGGTGAGGCCAAAATTAACTTTTAAGTGCGTTCACACTAGACACACCAAATAAATAGAATAACTCCTAAAGGATTGCTCTGATGGGAAAACATAGGGCACCATTGAGTCTGGAGCATGCTGTTTACCCTAGGAGGGGTGTAACTTTCATTGGTGCGACCCTTCTGTGGAAAATGCCACCATGGGCATTTTTGTAATTTAGCACCCTTAAGCGTAAACCTTATAACTTCTGAACGGATGCTCAGATTAAAATTATAACACCACCTTTGCGCTCAGAACGTGGATTTTACCCTAGGGGTGGCTTAACCCCAACCCCGTCGAGAGTTCGGGTACGGGCCTACTGGTGGCTGTTTAGTAATTAATTAATTTTAATTAATTCTTTTCCATACTTAAACAACTACACCCCTCCCTTCTTCCACTTATAACTTATCCCTAGAAGAAGCTCTCCCAACAAAGGATCCTCCTCCCTTCAAGATCCCCCCCTCCCCAGTGAGGTGTTTGCGGCTCCGGCGGGTCGTTTGTGAAGCGACGGGATACGCCCTGCGAGGTAGGTTCATTTTAAATTTTCCGAATCTTCTTTTAACTCAAATTATAGTGTTGAATTTCTGTTTATTTGTCTAGAAAAGGCCATAGATGTTTAGTGTTCAATCTGAGCTTCCCAACGCTCTTTTCGGATCGAAAATTCAATTCTCGAGGCGTACGGGGTGGCCACGGGAAGTTTTCCGACCAAAAAACCCCTATTTTACGGTGGTTCAAGGGTGGTCTGGCGGCTCCGCGTGGCGGTCCGACGAGTCCAAGAGGCGGTTCGACGAGTCCTAGTGGCGGTGACAGCTCTTCAGGCGGTCCCGGACAGCGGCGGCGGCGACTCCTCAGGCATCCGGGACATCGGGCGAGCAGCAGCGGGACTGTTCAATGGGCTATCACTAGTGGAAAGTTGGCCTATACCAACACCTATTTCCCAATAGTTTGGAAAAACCGTTGGGATAAAGAAGCTATACCGACAGTTCTAGTAAATTGCTGGTATAGTCAATTATAATTTGGGGTTTCCCAATGATTAAACAAAACCGTTGGGAAAGACAAATATTACATACGGTTTTTAATAACCATTGGGAAAAAAGCCACCCGATTTCAGAATGCTATAGGGACCCCTCCAAATTTTTGATCCCCCGCATGAACCCTCCCTGAACTCGACCTCCTGAACCTCTCCTCCCCTCCCCGACCTCAACATCCTTAACCACACAGCCTTTTCCTCTGCCTCCCATCCCCCATCCCCTCTCTGCTCCCTCTCCTCCAGCAACATTCCCCCTTCCGCTCTCAGCTCCCTCTCTAAAGACGACATCCCCCTCCCCTCTCAACTCCTGACGACGTTCCCCCCTCCCCTCTCGAATCCCTCTCTTGGAAACATCCCCCCTCCACTCTCGGATCCCTCTCCTCTGATGATGACCCCTGATATCCTCTCCAGTCGTGCGCAAGACCCCCCATGGCCGAACACCCTGCGCGACGTCCACCTCTCTCAGATCCCTCTCCTACAGACATTTCGTCCAAATTTATTGAGGGTTCTTGATCGGTACTTCCAGGTAAGAATTAGTCTTCTTTTTTAAAAAACAAGGCAACATGGATTTCACTGTTAGGTTCATAGTTAGGACAACCATTCATATTGATCATGCATTTTCTAGAGTTTTGAGTAGTAATCAACTCATGGTGTGGTGAATTATTGGGTAAATTGTGATTTTTTTCAAAATAGAGTCTTCCAGAAATGTAGGGTTAGATTCACAGGTTGTAAACCATTCATTCTAACAATGCATTCAATAAAAAGTTCATGATTTTTTAAAAACCTCATATTTTCTTCTATAGACCCCTATTAGACCTGATATTGTGTTGGATTTTTTTTATTCATGATGATATATATATATGTGATGAGGTTGCATCGTCATTAAAATGTGAAATGATGTGGGTTAATTGGAGGTGTGTTATGCTATATTAGATTTTATGGGTTATTGTGAGGATTTTCTTTCCCTTTAATTGATTGGTTCATAAAACATAAGTTGGTGATGCATATATTAAGTAATTGGAATTGGTAACATAAAATGTTGGTCTTGGATTTCTGAGTTGGTTATTTGGATGGTATTCTCTATCAAAAGTGGCCATGTCTCTATTTTCTATGGGTGTATTTTCTAATTAACCAATGTATTTATTAAATTGACCATGCAATACACATTTCCCATAATACATAAGTACCAAATAAATCATAAACAGACACTACACACCACAAGACACCCATGGGAGACACCCCTTGACATCTACTGATAGTTAAGGGGCCATTAACTTAGAAACTGAAGTCGATTGGCACTCAAGCCTTGAAAAATTCCCATTGATGGTAGAAAAGATACCAACACCTTTATTCCTAGTATAGTATAATGAAATTGTTTACACCCTCATGACCAATTTGACCATATAGTTCATGGACTGGTGCCCGACCAGGTTCAAGAGCAGGATCAACTACTAAACATTGATTGTGGTCCCTGTGAGGTTCTTTCCATAGTGAAAAGGGTTATGTACACAATCTTCAACTCAACTAATGCAGCATAGGTGAATATTCATTAGCTAATTGTACTATTCTATTGTTTCCAACAATGTTCTATACAAAGAACATAATGAAAAATGAAGAGATCGTTAAATTGAATTGTTTCCCCCTTGCTTACAAGAACATGATTTGACCCATGGGGTGTTGTGGTTCTTATATATTGGGAAGTGACATGTATAGTCACATGATAAAGGTATGTTTTTGTTTAGTTTTTATTTTATTTACTTTATCTCATTGACCACTTAGGTCTTTTACTGCTTTCTACGGATAGAGGGTAGTGATGCTATCTTTACTAGTTGACATAGATCACTTGTATATTGTAATACTATGAGGTGTGAGTGTGAGGAAACATTGGAAGCTAGAGTATCCTTGGGGTCTTCCATGAGATGGAATTGTTTTTATAAAACATTGTGTGGAAAATTTTTTGGAGTATGTTGGAGTCATGAAATAACCCCAAGTGTCTCCATGAGATAGCATAAATAACCTCAAGTATCTCCAAAAATCGTATCATCCTCACATGGGTTGGCCGCTCACCCAATCCTATCAAACATATAATAGTCTATCCTATCAGTCACATAGTCTAGAATCATATCTCTAGGATTATCCCATGCCTCAATGCACATCTCATCATCCAACTAGACAAATAGTATTATTCACCTCAAGATTGTCCTAGTCACAAAAGAACACCACGTCAAACCTATCTACATTCTTATCTCATCCACATGGGAATCCTCTAGGGTCCCTTGGACCTATCCTAGTCGCTACTCACTGACCATAATCCTCATCCCACACACTATAGTTTTCTCTCGGCATGTAGAACATTCCTTAATTATATTCTCATTAATTCGGTCAAGAACCTCATCAAAATCATGTATTATAACCCAGCCCCACTAACCAAGTTCCATACTAAGCTAAATCACACCAAGCCTCTTGGAGTTATAATGCCAATTTGTCCAAAATTACCCAATACCCACACTAGCATCTCATCCTTCATCTCTTTAGTTGAACTATTGAATTATTAAATGGAGTAAAACCTTTCATAATACATTTTATAGACTCAGAGGGACCATACCACTCTAAGAAACCACCAATATTCCAATCCATCCTCATAAGTATTTCCTCATAAAATGATAGACGTACAATTTCAACACCTATCACTATAAGTCCCAATCCTATTAGGAATATTTTACTTGTTCTAAACCCTTATCTAGTCTATACACATATCATCCCAATTTTAATTCATATGTTAGACCACTCATATCCCAATCAATATCTCATCCACTTGGATACCTAGTGACAGGGTGATTTCATTTCCATAAAATCACTAAAGAACCTTCTCTAGACCTAGGTAGCTTGTGAACACCATATCTATAGGTATACTATGTTAATCTATTTCCTTTCATTTACCGTCTTTAGAGTCCATGACTCCCATGGGACATAGTTATAATCAATCCCTTGGAAATCAATGACCAAATAATCATGTTAGTGTTTAAGGTTCTATAGAGGCTCTTAATAATTTCCTTATATAGGAAGAGATACTTAAGAAATTTGATGATTAAAGTCAGAAAACACACTACTTACATGATGAATTTGGGTGAGGTTTCTTAGCTAACTACCTCACACATTTCCTCTTATATGTATTCTTTTAGGGAATTACTTCAAAAGGGGATGGAATGTGATGTGTTGGAGGTGGAACTAGGGGAGTTATACATCCCTTTCATGGTGAGAGCACATATCAGATTCATATGAACAACATGCATAAACCATAGAGAGATGTTCAAGGATTTCCTATATTATATAGTGATAATATATCCATAAATATTGACCTACATAGATCATTAATTTATAGATAACTCATTGAATCTTATTTTGTAATATCAAATGATGTTTGGATTTGTAACTACAAACACAAATTCCCGTATTCACCAAACATAAAAATATATACTCATCACCATAGTTAATATCGAGACAGTATGAAATCGTTCCCATCTATCCCAAGACAACATTTTATCATAAACCACTCATCCCCAAACATATGGTGCTCCCCACCATAATACCTGAATCACATAGATCAATTCCAACAAATGGTGGTCTGCATCATTGGAATCACCTATTGAAAATGTATCCCCAACATTCCATTGACTATCTCAATATAGTTCCCACCTTAACACAACTAATCTTATATGATAACATTGTTCTGTCATCCTCTAGTTGAATTAACCGAGAAATGCTCAGTCCCACCCACCAACATGATATCATATCTCTCTATCACAATGCTTAATTACCAGAAGGCATCACTAGATCATCTAAATTTCCACACTTACAATTAGTCTAATTCCATGGGTAGATCACCCACTTTCAATCACCCATCCTTATTTAGAATCAGTATACTAGACCACCCCACTCAAATATTATGTCACATCTAGGAACATATAAATAAATGATTTGGTTAAGTAAAATTCCACCACGAAGTGATATAAGAAAACATCATATAAGTTATTGGTGACACAATGAGTAATTAGACTCTGTCACACCCAACAAAAAGGGATTAATTACAAACATAACCAGTTCTTGTACTGACGCACCAAGGTTTAATATACATCCCTTGGATAGAGAGACTATGTAGTCTTCATCAAGGAAAATATCACCATATGATCCATAATACCATTAATTAGAAGTAATATTGTGGTTAAAATATTTATAATACTTTCAATAAGTTATATAGGAAAACACCATATATGGTTTTTTTTATTTAAATAGTTGATCCCTCATCGTTAGTGACATAAATCACATTAATGCGCAGAAATGTCAAATGAACCCTACATTCCAAGAATTATTCATGTGGACATGCCCCATGCCAACATGCTATGAACTAAAACCATAAATAATAATGGAAAATACATGAATCATCTTTAAATAAATATCTCAACTGTAAACATAAAAAGTAAGAATAATAAGACATCATCCCTTGTATAGAACAAAACCAAACTAATTTGAAACTCGATCCAAACTGATTATATACCATTAATAAGAAGAGTAATTGTTAATTAATAGGAATGTACTGTTTTATAGTATCATTTTGAAACATGGATCTATTTATCCCTTGCTTGCAGGAACATGATTTGACCCATGGGGTGTTGTGGTTCTTATATGTTGGGTGGCGACGTGTATAGTCTTAGGAGACATGTATGTTTTAGTTTAGTTTTTATTTTATTTTCTTTATCGCATTGGACATGTAGGTCTTTTATTTCTTTCTATGGATAGAGAGTAGTTATATTCTGTGAAGGGGGCCATAAGGGGTTCATATTATTTCATTCCACTAACTTTGATCTGAGGTAAGATTATATGGTTAATACTTGTCTCACACCTCATGTATTTGGAGATTTCAGTGTTTTTGACTCTATATTATGTTTTCGATAGGGAATTGGATCGTTTCGTGTTGGTTCGGGTAGATTTGGTTCTCTACTACCAATCAAGGTAATATTTTAATGACATTGGTTGGTTTATCACTAGATATGTAGCATCCTTTATGTTTTTTAAGGTTCCTAATATCCTTTGTGTAGTGCATTCATCCCTGCTTGTTTGTTTCAAGTCGCCAAGTCAAGGGTGACTTGCCTGCGTGTGCATAGGTAAGTAAGTATATGAATGTGGGTTACCCCATTACGTGTATAGTCAACCATGAAAGTTATTATGCATGTATGGGGTTAGGTGTTCCCATGTATATATATATATATATATATATATATATAAATGAATACGTAGGTGAGTGGAGATTGGTATATGCATATAATAATATGTGCAAGGATCCCCTTGCGGATGCTCATGGCCATGCGGGGTGTGTGCATAGGGGATAGGTGTCCTTTCATGTGTGTGAAGGTGTGTATACCCAGTGGGGGAGCAGTAGCTTTTAGTTATAAAGCTCCAAGAGCCGAATTGTATGGGTTGGTTCCACCTTAAGTTAGGGTCCCTATCCCAGCCTCTTTAATTCAATAATTCTTTAAATTGAATTTAGTTTATTTCTTAATTATGCTTAGTTATATTGAACTGGATATCTTGAATAACTATTCTTTAATATAATTGTTTCATTTGATAAATAAAGTCATGTTTTTATAATAAAACCCCTCCCACAGTGGTGCGCTGTCTGTGAAAAATCACAGTGATAGTTATGTTGATCTAGTTGCTTAACTTATTGCATTTGATTTGTTATTAATGAGTTTTAGAATAAATGTTAAATATAATTAAATTAATTTTGTGATAAATCAATGTCATGATTTTATAATAAAACCCCTCCAATAGAGGTGTGCTGTCTTGTAAACCAAAAAATAGTGATGGTTATTTGTACTATGTTTAGATTTGGTTTGAGTTTTCCATATGTCTCTTGTGGGTGTTTGTTTTGTGGGTAGTTAGTTTTTGTTTCCTTTGAATAATATAAATTGGCATATCATACTTGTTTAGATCAAATGACATTGCCTGAGTAGGCATATTCCTTGACCATGACACTTTCCTTTTCACCCTTTGAATATTATAAATGAAATTTCTATGTTTAGGTGAAGTGAATGAATTTTTAATTGGTTTGTGTAGTGTGTATGATTCTTTTCCATAGTTTCGTTTCCCTTTAGATGTTGCTTCATTGTTCCTCTTGCTACAACCTTCCAGCAATCCCTTTTTATAGCATATTAAATAGTTGATTTGTTCTATCATGTTCATTGTGACCTTATCTTATGGATAAACCCATTTGGGGTGTTTTCTTGGCCTCTTGGACACCCCTTTGGGTGTTTACCTGAGCCCATATATCTAAAAACACTGATGGTGTCATTTTTTTACACTTGTTAGGGTTATGGTGCTCCCCACCATAAGCTTCATCTTACCACCACCAATTCATATGATTTAGTGCCTCCTCCTTTTAATATTCATATTGAAATATTTCTCCCATGTTCTAATGAGAAGAATTATAGTGGGGATACTCACTATAGGAATTCTACTAACTGTGGTGGACCTGTGTATAATGATGTTTCAATAACCCGATTTTTAAGCCTGTAAGACTTTGGAATTTTCTGGATATTATTCTAGAGTAGGGCATTCAGACGGTGTGTGATTCCAAGCCTCGGTGTGGCTGGAATTAAATTTTAAGTGCGTTCACACTAGACACGCCAAATAAATAGAATAACTCCTAAACAGTTTCTCAGATGGGAAAACCGAGGGCACTTTTTAGTCTGGAGTGTGCCATTTACCCTAGGAGGGGTGTAACTTTCGCGGGCGCGATCCTTTTGTGGAAAACGCTACTAGGGGCATTTTTCTAATTTAGAGGCCTTGGGCGTAAACCTTATAACTTTTGAATGGAGGCTCAGATTAAAATTCTGAGACAACCATTGCGCTCAGAACATGGATTTTACCCTAGGGGAGACTTAACCCTGACCCCGTCAAGAGTTCGGGTACGGGCCTACTGGTGGGTGTTTAATAATTAATTAATTTTAATTAATTCTTTTTCCTACTTAAACACCTACACCCCTCCATTCTTTCCCTTAGAACTTCTCCCTGGGAGAATCTATCCAAACAAAGGATCCACCTTCTATCAAGCTCCCCCTTCTCCCCAGCAAGATTTTTGCAGCTCCGGCGGGTAGTTTTTGAAGCGATGGGCGATGCCCTGCGAGGTAGGTTCGTTGCATTTCATTTTAAAATTTTCGCATTTTCTTTGAACTCAAATTATAGTATTAATTGTTTTTTATTTGTCGAGCAAAGGATATAGATGCATATGGTTTGATCCGAGCTTCCCAATGCTCTTTTTGGATCGAAAATCCGAGTCTCAGGGCGTCTGGGGTGGCCCTGGTAAGTTTTCCGGCAAAAAACCCCTGTTTTCCGGTGGTTCCAGGGCGGTTCGGCGGCTCCGCGCGGTGGTCCGGCGAGTCCAGGAAGTGGTCTGGTGAGTCCCGATAGTGGCAACGGCTCCTCAAGCTGTCCGGGATGGCAGCGACGGTGGGTCCTTAGGCATCTGGGATGGAGGGAGAGTGGCAGCGTGAGGTGATGGCGACAGCGCACATGGGAGCCCAGGGGCGTGGGTCGGCCGGCTTTGTCGGTCAACGTGCAGTGGAAGACTGGGGTCTTCGTGACCTCGGGTGCGGACCGAGACCCGCGAAACACGGGGCCCATGGAAAAGGAGCCAGACCGACTTAAACTAGTCCGAGCAAAGCACTACGGCCTGCGCTGTGAACTGCATGCCGCGGTGGACCAGGTGGTCCCGGCGGCCGAGCCGCGAACCGTCGGTCTGAAGGGGCGGACCGGCCGAACCGGTCTGGCCCACCCCATGTCCGTTCGTTGGCATTAAAATGCCTTGAACTGTCAAGAAGAGTATCGTAATTTCATGTCATCTACAGAAACATGATCCTCGGATTGAGAGGAAGGTTTTTATATGGTCTCGAGGATTTTTAATTCCCATGATGAGGGCTCAGTGGTGCGACACGCCCGTTAAGTGTTATTTAGCGCCTCACCGAGATTCTTGCTTTGGATGGCATGAGCACATCTGGAGTCCATTTTAGGTGCCGTCAGTGGCGTTGTGACCCTGGCGTTGAGAAAAAGTTGACCAAGGTGGTTTTAGGCATTGAATCCAGAGTTGAAGCATGGGCCCCATGAGCCATCTTTTAAGCTGTGTGCAGCGTACTGTGACTTTTTTATCAGACGTCCATTCGGGGCGAATGAATAGTCAATTTGGCGTGTTTTTCTGAGAGCATCGCCATGGAGAAATTTTCCTAAAATTTTTTAGGATTGAGGTGTGGGCCCCATGAGACGCCATATGGGAACAAAGCGGTGTTGAATAACTTTTTCATCGGGAGTCCATTTCAAGCGAGTAAATAGTCTATCTTGCAAGTGTTTCCACGAGGATTGCAACGGTGTAATCTGTTTGGGCATGCGGAGCCTCTTTCGAGATCTCATTAATTGTGGAAACATGAAAGGGCATTGTTCAGAGGTTTCTTTGACGAACTCCAAACCAATGCACGATAGCGATGTGAGTGACACCCAATGATGGCACGGACAATGCAGAGTTATCGGACCAGTTCTGGGTTTACCCTCCAATGGGGCTGGGTAGTGGGGTACCCACCGACGTATCAGGGTTTACCCTTCAGCAGGGCTAGGCAGTGGGTTACCCATTGACCTTAGGGTTTACCCTATAGTAGGGCTGGGCAGTGGGTTACCCGTTGAACTTAGGGCTTACCCTCCGGCTGGGCTGGGTAATGGGTTGCCCGACGATCTCTTAGAGTTAACCCTCTAGCTGGGCTGGGCAGTGGGTTACCCAATGACTTCTTTCAGAATTAGACTTTTCTATGAGGCTAGTCAGTGACTTTTCTCCATGATTACTGGAGCGGGACCATTGGTTGTACAGTTCATTGATGAGATAGCTTTGATGTGCAGGACATTTTGGGCATCAATGATGGATATCCTTAGAACCATTAGCGACCTTTCCTGGGATGAGCTTGGAGATGGAGATTCCCTTACACACTTGTTCGGGTTTCTTTTTGAGCATATATATACATACACCCTACTTTTGTTCCCACTCATTGGGTTCAGTTACTCTCTTTCTAGAAGGGGCGAAGACGCGCAGGGTATGCCAAGTGATTTCTATGTCTATCTCATCTTGGTTGGATGAGTCTGCTTCCTTTCTCTTATCGGGTTGATCTGCACTCTATTTACTATACTCTTTTAGTATTATTTGTTCTGTCTACTGCTCACCTATTTAGTGCCTCCTTTGTTTCTCCCTCGAGATTTCAGGGCATCCTACTGAGTATCTTTTTACTCACCCCTACTTGGTCTTTGCCCGCACCTGGTGTGCCCTTGTAGACTACAGATAGGTCGATCGTGACTATGGAGGAGCGTAGAGGGCACAGGAGCTTGGTCCACATATCGGGGTCGCAGTATAGTTTTTAGGTGTGGGAATCTCCAGCTGTTTTTTTTCTTTACTTGTTGCAAGGTTGTGGCACCTTTCGGGTTAGGTGCGTGTTTTGACCTTTTTCTGTTCAGTTTCCTTGTCAGTACTTTTCAGCACTTTACTTATTCTATTTAGAAGTTGATGCATGACTATGGTTGGGTTATAGTTGTTTGTACTTTGGTTTTCGTTTTTAATATGCACTTCTACATTTAGTGGGCTGTGTGTGTACAAGTACTTAGGTGAAGGCCTCCACGAGATCGTTACGCCTTCGACCCTTGTCACGAGCCCCTGGCCTATGAAGGTGGGATTGGGATAGTTACAGCTTGAGACCAGTAGGGTCAGGTCGTGAAAAAGTGGTATCAGAGGTGGTTCATTCCTTGGGGCATTGTTTGGACGTCCCTAAAAAGGAATTGGTTGAGATTTAGGGAAATTGTGTCAATGTGTCTCAAGAGCGGGTCTCAGGCTAGGGAGTCTGGTGATGGTACAGGCGGCTGACATATCTATTCATCAGGACCCTGATAACCTGCTTGTCGACTCGGAATGCTGATAAATTTGTTTTAGGGAAATTTGGAACATGTGTCCGGTAGGATTGAGTCTTTGACTTTTCTTTTTTGAGTTAGCTCCCCTTTGTGATTATTGTTACATATATATGCTCATCTGATTGTGGTAATCCTTGATAATTTTCCAAATTCCCCCATGATAGTAGCCAGCCAGGTTACCCTCTCCAGTTCATGACGACGACCTGGAGAGTGACGAGGCATCAGTTCAGGGACCCTCATGTGATCCCCTTCCACCCAGTGGTTCGGCGGTAGCCCCTCCCTCTGGAGAGCAGCGGTTAGTACCGAAAGTACATGATGAGGTTGAGCACAGGCTGAGTGCTCTCCGATACTTCGAGCATCAGTGGCCACAGAAGTTCCACAGGGACCCGGATCCCCAGGCAGCGGAAGACTGGCCAGAGTCCGTGGACTGACTTTTCAGGTTGGTACAGACACCAACAGACTAGATGGTAGCCCTAGCTGCCATCTTTTTCCTTGGGATGGACGGGTGTTGGTGGGGGTTGGTTACGCCGACCCATGACGAGTCGTCTCTTATGTGGGATAGCTTCCAGTAGCTCTTCCGAGAGGAGTACTCCTCCTATTGTTTACGCTCCATTCGGATTCAGGAGCTTCTAGAGCTGAAGAAGGGGGGGATGACTGTGGCACAATACTCGGCCTAGTTTACCGATCTGACATGCTACTCTTAGGATATGATCCGAAATAGTTACTTTCGGGCGAGGAAGTTTGAGCAGGGTCTTTGCAGGGATATCCGTGCTAGTGTAGTGCCCCTGTGCATCCCTACTTATGATGGGGTTCTAGAGCGGGTGCTCGTGATAGAGAGATTCTTGGCTGAGGGACGCCAGCTAGCATGGCCTAGTAGTGGCCGCTTTAGAGAAGAGTCTTTGGTAGAAGACATGCGATAGAGAGCAGAACCTCAGTCGAGGAGACCCTTCCGTGAGCAGACTCAGGGGTAGGGTCATACACTGTAGTGGAGCCGTATAGCACTGGGTAGTCAAAAGAGAGCCAATTCTATGCTTGTGACGGATGGGGTCACCTAGCACGGGATTGACCGACCAGGTGTACCGAGCAGTCGTGGCAGGCAGTGGGTGCACCACAGTGGAAGAGGCAGCACCGTGACTAGAGATCTCCCAGGCGAGGATAGGGTGGACCTCAGGGAGGTGGCGCAGGGAGAGCGGCAGGACCTGGAGGTGGGGGATGGCGTTTTGAAGTCCTTCAACCACCACCACCGGGCAGCCCACGCCAGGCTTAGGGAGATGGCGGTAGGGGCTGTGGGAAACTTCAGGCTATGGGTGTACGTGACCCCCCAGCAGATGAGATGGTCCGAGGTGCGCTTTGTGTTTAATATATGTTTGCTTCAGTACTAGTAGACATAGGCACCAACCACTCTTTTATATCACTGCTTTTGGTACGGGAGTTGGAGTTCCCAGTAGAGGCGCTGTCACATGCGCTTTGCCTCAAGGTTCCTACGGGGAATGCATCGTTAGTAACCTTTGTTTGCAGACAGTGGGAATTGTTGTTCAGAGGAGAGAGATTCACATGGGACCTACTAGTCATCACGATGGAACCTTACGACATCATCTTGGGCATGGATTGGATTTCTATGGTTCACGCCTAGATCGACTGTCATGGAAAACGAGTCGGATTCATGCATTCTGATGGGACAAGGTTCAATATCCTCAGTGAGAAAGACCTCATGGTAGAGAAGACGAGTACTCTGAGAAGGATACCATGACCTTTTTCTCCCCAGTTGGCGAGCATGGCTCTCGGAGCAACAGACGCTACAAACACCTAGATCCCTACCGTTGTAGAGGACTATAAGGACGTTTTTTCCCGAGGATGTCTTGGGACTACCTATGAGGTGTGAGATGGAGTTATGCATTGACTTACAGCCGGGGACTGCCCTGATATCATGTGAAGCTTATCGGATGGCACCCACAGAGCTTCGGGAGCTACGAATTCAGTTGGAAAACCTTCGTGAGAAGGGATTCATCAGGCCTAGTGTGTCCCCCTGGGTAGCTCCGGTTTTGTTTTTGAAGAAGGAAGATGGGAGCCTATGGCTTTTTTTGGATAATCGTCGCCTGAATCAGACCACGATAAAGAACAAGTACCATTTTCTGAGGATTGATGACCTCTTCGGCCAGTTGAGAGGTGCGACGTGGTTCTCTAAGATTGATCTTCGATCCGGCAACCACCAGTTGCGGGTTCGTGAGGCTGATATCCTGAATTTGTCTTTATGTTGTCGTTATGGGCATTATGAGTATTTGGTGATGCCCTTTGGCATGACAAATTCCCCTTCCATCTTCATGGCTTTGATGAACTAGATTTTCCAACTATACTTGGACCAGTTTTTGGTCGTCTTTATTAATGACATACTCATCTACTCTACGATAGAGGAGGAGCAGGCGGAGCATGTGAGGATGGTCTTATACTTACTTTGGAAGCACCAGCTGTATGAGAAGCTCTCTAAGTGTCAGTTCTAGATTCATGAGTTTAACTCTCTGGGGAATGTCATTTAAAAACAGGGTTTAGAAATAGATCCCACAAAGATAGAGGCAATGATTTCTTGGGATCCACCCAAGAATGCGTCTGAGGTGCAAAGCTTACTTGGTTTGTCAGGGTACTACATGAGGTTCATGGGAGATTTCTCCAGTATTTCTGCCCCTTTGACTGAATTGACGCAGAAGGGACAACCGTTCACCTGGACTGATAAGTGCCAGGAGGCCTTTAAGGAGTTGAGGCAGAGGCTGACTAGTTCTACAGTGCTGAGGCTTCCAGAGGAGGGCATTGAGTTCGTGGTATACTGCGACACTTCAGGAGCTGGGCTTGGGTGCGTGCTGATGTAGCAACGGGCAGTGATTGCATATGGGTCGAGGCAGTTGAATCCCCTGAGAAGAATTATGCGACTCACGATTTGGAGCTAGCAGTAGTGGTCTTTGCCTTGAGGTTATGGAGACACTACTATCTAGGTGAGCGTTTTTTGGTCTACTCAGACCACCAGAACCTCAAGTACATCTTCACTCAGAGGGATTTGAATCTGAGGCAGAGGCGCTGGTTGGAGTTTCTGTAGGACTATGATTTTGAGATAGTCTACACTCTAGGGAAGGGAAACGTAGTAGTAGATGCCCTTAACAGGAAGTCCCAGACTCATCTAGTGTGAGATTCTTCAAAGCAGTTGGCTTCCCTACAGATGACCTTGGTGGAGCAGGAGGGTACAACTTTTCTGCAGTCGATGATGTTGACTCCTTCGCTCCTTGTGCATGCGAGAGAGTCATAGCTGGGGGATGTTGACAGCGAGGTACTGCGTGATCATATGTCCACGGGCGACACACCTGATGGGTATTCTGAAGGAGGGAATCACGAGATCCTGTTCCACAAGTGATCTATATTACCAGTGGAGATGAGGGAGGAGGTGATGCAGGAATTCCAAACTTCTCCCTTGGCTGTACATCCTAGTGTGGGGAAGATGTACATAGACTTTCAATGGAAATTTTGGTGGTTTGGCATGAAGTGGAGCGTAGCTGAGTTCCTTTCTCGATGTATTACCTGTCAGAAGGTGAAGGAATAACATCAGGTTCTGGCAGGGTTGTTGCAGCCCCTGGATATCCCGGAGTGGAAGTGGGATGGCGTGTCTATGGACTTCTTCACAGGGCTTCCGTGCACATCGAAGGGCCATGATTCCATTTGGGTGATAGTGGACTGACTCACAAAGTCGGTGCACTTCCTTGCCATCAGGGAGCAGAGCTTAGTGGAGAGTCTAGGGTAGCTGTACGTTCGGGAGATTTTCCACGTTCATGGAGTACCCTCAACGATCGTCTCCGACCGTGACACACAGTTTACGTCGCGATTGGGGCGGGGACTTCCGGAGGCATTCAGGACTCAGCAGTAGATGAGTACAACTTTTCACCCCCAGACAGATGGGAAGACAGAGCACACTATCCAGGTGTTGGAGGATATGCTCAGGGCGCGCATGTTAAACTTTGGCCTAAGCTGGGAGGATCACCTGCCCTTGGTGGAGTTCGCGTATAACAACATTTAACACTATAATATCAGCCTGAAAGCTTTTGAGGCCCTCTACGGGAGACCCTACACATCACCATTATGCTGGATGGAGGTTTGGGAAACCTCCCTTGTGGGCCCAGAGTTGGTGCGGGGGACGACAGAGAAGGTTTAGGTCATTTGTGAGCGGATGAGAACGGATTAGAGTAGACAGAAGTCCTACGCATACCGTCTTCACATGACTTTGGAGTTCGAGAAGGGGGGACTATGTCTTTTTGAGAGTCTCCCCGCGGCGTGGAACACAGAGGTTCGGCTGGGGAGGCAAGATATCCCTGAGGTTCATTGGCCCCTTTGAGATCGTGCACAGGGTTGGTGAGGTTGCCTACCATCTTTCTCTACCCCCACAGCTGGAGAGGGTGCATGACATCTTCCATGTGTCGCAGCTGAGGAAGTACGTGCACGACCCCACACACGTTATCAAATGGGGAGAGGTGGACATTGAGGATGGATCCACCTTTATGGAGCACCCGGTAGAGATTGAGGACCGGCATGAGTGGAATTTGCGTGGATGGACCATTCCTTTGGTTTGTGTGCTTTGGAAGCACAGGAGGGTGCGGGAGAGCACCTGGGAATGAGAGAGCCAGATGCGGGCCCAGTATCCAGAGTAGTTTTTGTACTTTTGTTTTTTGGGGATGAGAAACCTGAAGGAGGGAATGATGTAAAAACCCAGGTTTTGAGCCTGTAAGACTTTGAAATTTTCTTGATGTTATTCCAGAGCAGGGCGTTCAGACGGTGTGTGATTCCGAGCCTCAGTGTGGCTGAAATTAACTTTTAAGTGCATTCACACTAGACACACCAAATAAATAGAATAACTCCTAAAGGGTTTCTCGGATGGGAAAACTGAGGGCACCGTTGAGTCCGGAGCGTGCTGTTTACCCTAGGAGGGGTGTAACTTTCACTAGCGCGACCCTTCTGTGGAAAATGCCACCATGGGCATTTTCATAATTTAGCAGCCTTAAGCGTAAACCTTATAACTTCTGAACGTATGCTCGGATTAAAATTCCGATACCACCGTTGCGCTCAGAACATGGATTTTACCCTAGGGGTGGCTTAACCCTGACCCCGTCGAGAGTTCGGGTACGGGCCTACTGGTGGGTGTTTAATAATTAATTAATTTTAATTAATTCTTTTCCCTACTTAAACACCTCCACCCCTCCCTTATTCCCCTTAGAACTTCTCCCTAGCAGAAGCTATCCCAACAAATGATCCTCCTCCCTTGAAGCTCCCCCTCCTCCCTAGTGAGGTGTTTGCGGCTCCGGCGGGTCGTTTGTGAAGCGACGGGCTACGCCCTGCAAGGTAGGTTCATTTTAAATTTTCTGCATCTTCTTTGAACTCAAATTATAGTGTTGAATTTCTGTTTATTTGTCGAGAAAAGGCCATAGATGTTTAGGGTTCGATCTGATCTTCCCAACACTCTTTTTGGATCGAAAATTTGAGTCCCGAGGCGTCCGGGGTGGCCTCGAGAAGTTTTCCGACCAAAAACCCCTATTTTCTGGTGGTTCAAGGGTGGTCCGGCGGCTCCGCGTGGCGGTCTGACAAGTCTAAGAGGCGGTTCGACGAGTCCCAGTGGCGGCGACAGCTCCTCAGTCGGTTCGGGACAGCGGCGGCAGCGTCTCCTCAGGCGTCCGGGACGGCGGGTGAGCAGCAGCGGGAGGAGATGGCGGCGGCGCACGCGGGAGCCCAGGGGTGTGGGTCGACTGGCTTTGCCGGTCGGCATGCAGTGGAATATCGGGGTCTTCATGACCCCGGGTGCGGACCGAGACCTGTAAAATGCGGGTCCCGTAGAAAAGGAGACGAACCGGCTTAAGCCGGTCTGGGCAAAGCGCTGCAGCCCACGCGGTGAACCACGTGCCGCGGTGGATCGGGCGGTCTGGGTGGCCGAGCTGTGGATAGCCGGTCTAAAGGGGTGGACCGGCCGAACCGGTCCGGCCCACCCCGTCTCTATCCATAGGCATTAAAATGCCTTGAACTCTCAAACTAAGTATCGGAATTGCGTTCTATCTACGGAAACGCGATCCTCGAACCGAGAAGGATGTTTTGAGATGGTCTTGGGGATTTTTAATTCACGAGACGGGGGCTCTGTGGCACGACACGCCCGTTTTGTGTTATTTAGTGTCTCACCAGGATTCTTGTTTCAGATGGTGTGAGCACATCTGGAGTTAGTTTTAGGCACCTTCAACCGCATTATTACCCTGGCATCGAGATGAAGTTGACCATTATGGTTTTAGGCGTTGAAGCCGAAGTTGAATCATGGGCCACATGGGCCGGCTTTTAAGCTGTGTGCAGCGTACTGTGACTTTTTCATCAGGCATCCATTCAGGGCGAATGAATAGTCGATTTGGCGTGTTTTTCCGAGAGTATCAGGATGGCGTAGTTCGCCTGCCCTTTCTTGGGACCGAGGTGTGGGCCCCATGAGAAGCAGTATGGGCACAAATTGGTGTTGAATAACTTTTTCGTCCGCAGTACGTTTCAAGTGAGTAAATAGTCTGTCTTGCATGTCATTCCGTGAGGATTGCAACAGTGTAATATTTTTGGGCGTGCGGAGCCTCTTTTGAGATCTCATTAAATGTGGAAACATTAAATGGCATTGGTTGGAGGTTTCTTTGACACACTTCGAGCCAACGCACAGTAGCGATGTTAGTGACACCCAGTGATGGCACGGGCAGTACGGAGTTATTGGACCAGTTCTGGGTTTACCCTCCAGTGGGGCTGGGCAGTGGGTTACCCACTGGCATATCAGGGTTTACCCTCCAGTGGGGTTGGGTAGTGGGTTACCTATTGACCTTAGGGTTTACCCTCCACCGGGGCTGGGCAGTGGGTTACCTGTTGACCTTAGGGTTTACCCTTCATCTGGGCTGGGCAGCGGGTTGCCCGACGACCTCTTAGGGTTTACCCTCCAGCTGGGCTGGGAATTGGGTTACCCGATGACTTCTTTCAGACTTAGCCTTTTCTATGAGGCTAGTCAGTGACTTTTCTCCATTATTACCGGAGCAGGACCCTTGGTTGTACGGTTCAGTGATGAGATAACTTTGACATATGGGACATTTTAAGCATGAGTGATGGATATCCATAGAACTGTTAGCGACCTTTCCTGTGCTGAGCTTGGAGATGGAGATCCACTTACACACTCATTCAGGTTTCTTATTGAGCATATATATACATACACCTTACTTTCTTTCCCACTCCTTGGGTTCATTTACTCTCCTTCTAAGAGGGGTGAAGATGCATGGGGTATGCCATGTGCTTTCCGTGTCTAGCTCCTCTTGGTTGGACAAGTCTTCTTCCTTTCTCTTGTTGGGTTGAGCTACACTATATTTACTGTACTCTTTCACTATTCTTTGTTCTATCTACTACTCACTTCTTTAGTGCCTCCTTTGTTTCTCCCTCGAGCTTTCGGGTCATCCTATTGAGTATCTTTATACTCACCCCTGCATGGGCTTTACCCACACCTAGTGTGCCCTTACAGACAATAAACAAGTTGATCATGACTACGAAGAAGCGTAGAGGGCACAAGAGCTTGGGCCACATACCAGGGTCATAGTAGAGTTTTTAGGTGTGGGACTCTCCAGTAGTTTACTTTTGTTTACCTATTGCTGGGTTGTGGCACCTTTCGGGTTGGGCACGTGTTTTGCCCTTTTTCTGTTCAGTTTCCTTGTCAGTAATTTTCAGCACTTTACTTGTTATATTTAGAAGTTGATGCATGACTGTGGTTGGGTTATAGTCTTTTGTCCTTTGGTTTTCTTTTTTACTCTACACTTCTACATTGAGCGGGCTGTGTGTCTGTGTACAGGTGCTTAGGCGAAGGCCTCCTCGAGATCGTTACACCTTCGGCGCTTATCGCCAGCCCCTGGCCTATGGAGGCGGGCTTGGGGTAGTTGCAGCTCGAGACCGGTAGGGTTGGGTTGTGTATATGTATAGAAAGATTATAGAGATATCCCTATGTCATTTATCAAATCATTTTTTGGAAATATGTTGTATTGGGGTATCATGTTTTTTTAGTGGAGAAAAATAGCCAAGTGGTCATGGTGTTCGACGTTTTAAAGGGAACATTGAATAAAGAAGTGTTGTTTCATGCCTTGGTGTGAAGGTAAAAGGCATTTTTTTAGAAACAAAATCCAAAAATGAGTTTCTATGTCATGAGGTTTAGGATTTAAAAAGGAATGTTTGAATGGTTTTTTATGCCACAGATATTTAGTTGGAGGTTTAAAACCTTTCCAAATTAAGGGTCCTTCCAACACCTTTTCACTCAAGGTGTTGTCACTCCTTAAGATATATCACTATAATTGTTAGAATTTTTCACCCAACATGTGTATAAAACAACAAAAAGGGAATTTGGTCCATATCATAGCTCACCAGATATGTACAAGGTTCTAGTCACTACAGACCTATACCCCCATCTCAAAAATGTCTCTCCATCCAAGTGAAAAATGTCAGTCCTCTTGGTAATCATATATATTACACTAGGGAATCCACTAGATTCCTTGAGACTCAAATCAGTCTCATACCCAAAAAAAGAAATAATTACCTCATGATGACCTCAAATACTAAATGATATTCTTGGAAATTTCTTTTAATCATAGTCTGCCTATGCTTACAAGTCCTCACCACCACACTAACTCAGGCATCATGTTCTATCAGTATCAGAAGATCCCTCAAGACCACCTGTTGAAGGAAAAACATCTTTGTAACACCATTTATAGTCCTTGAGAAATAATTCTACCTATTTCACACATCATATTCCATTCCACCATTATGAGTGTGCTCTCTTCCCCATATGGGAGGATACTTTATATTTTTATGCACGTGACTAGTTTTTTTATCATTCATGATATTCTTAAAGTGATTATTTCTAGAAAATTAGTGCATTGTTTGTATGAAGAAATCCACTATGATAAACATCATTCCTTGTGATCCTAGTCATAACATGTAACTAAACAAACATGCCTTTAATTCCTAAAGTTTGAGGTTTCATTTATTGAATGGGAAACATGATGCAATTATATATTTTTAAATAAGAAAAAACTTTTAAGGAAAAGTGAGAAACCAATAGAGTACACAGATAGATATTCAATCAACATGATATGAAATAGTCGAATCAATGAGTTTCAATTTGAGTCTTTTAGAGACCTTAACTCTAAGGATACTCTATTGGAGATCGGTAGCCTTCTCATCCAAATCATCATTGAGGAGGTTGTCAAAATTGTAAACCATATTGTACCAAGTTTGTATGAGCTCTTCCACTATGATCTTCTGCCCATTGAATCCACATGCCAGAATGCCAAGTTGTTTTTTGGGCCCATGCCCCCTTCTTCTTAGTAAGGCTGTCTTGGAAACACCTCCCTACCAGCCTATCAAACTACTCTTGCATAGTGATGACCTCTAAGCCCTTGTCTGATAATTATTTGTTGCACTCAAGGATGGTTTCCCACTCATCACATTCCATCAATTCATTCCTACTCTGGTGGATATCTGATACAATCGTATCCTTTCCATCATTCTCTAGGATGGTGACAAATGATTTTCCTGTTATTGGATCAAGCTCCTTTGTATAATTTTTCACCACCATCTTGGGAACCTTCTGAGGGATCTTCCCTTTTCTTGAGAGTCTTGTGATAGGAGGGCTAGGTAAGGAGTATTATTTTTTCTTTTGTGGCCTCTGAGAGTGCTTGATGAACCCCTACAAGTCAATGACGGTGTTATTTTTTTTTATTTTAAGATACTTTGATATAATACTATGCAAGTTCCACTTCATTGGTCTCGATAAGGGAATCCAAACCTAAATCCCTATCCTCCTATGAAACCACCAGTCATGAAGGTCCATCAATCATCCTCTTTCCTATTCATAGTAATCTAAGGATTAAGGGTAAAATAAATTGATTGAAGATACATATTGGCAATATTCTAAAATAATGTCATGAATGAAGCCAAATTGAATACATGTGTCAGAATTACTATGGAATAAGAGTTTTTACATGGTTCATAAACCATTTTTATCATTTAGTGAATCCTTGAAATTCAACTCTTGTGATACTACAATCCATATTCTAATATTATTATATAAATAAAAAAGGGATATGAAGTAGAAATATGTTCCCAAACTCCAATTACAATGGTTATCGAAATGAGAATAAATATGTAAATTAATATTCTACCTCCTCCTCACATGTCTTCATGTTCCCTCTTCTACTCCGTGAAGTGGTACTCAATGAACATTTTCCATGAATAAAAACATTTCACTATATTTTTGGAAAGTTAGATGAAAGTTTTATTATAACATATTATTATAATTGGTTATAAAATATTCACCCTAATTTTTTATATATATGAATTCTCCCATTAGATTTGTGTTTCATCTTGAGATGTTAAAACATACTCAAATTTTTTTGTCCTCAAGGTGACTGAAGTTTTATTACTAGAGTTCCAAGAAATGAATATACCTTTGATAAGTAATACACCTACACAATTTGAGTCTCAATAAGTAGTTTCAACTACCTAGTTCCACTTTTAAAAATGATGAATATAAAATATATATCTTTATCGTACCATAATCCCAAATCAAGAGTCTGTTTTTTATAGCATAAGATCGATTTATATAATGTGAAAGACAACTACATAGGATTTATTTGTAATCCTATATAAAGAGTAATAAAACTTTTGATATCTATTATTGACATTATTAAGTATAATATAATTTCAATAATACTTAGAAACTCTATTTGATCACAAGTACTCCCCACTTCATTCCATGACCACTTAGTTCCATATGCTATAAGAGTGGAGTGATATCCTAATTTTTCAATTCTAGGGATTCATTAATTAAATATAAAATTATATAACATGATTGATAAAAATAAGAATAAATGATTTTCTACTAAAATATGATTAATTAACTTTATCAACAAATAGTAGATGAAATAAATTATCTATGGTTTTCTGTTTTGTACTTGTCCTTCAGAGTTTGATATTTTTATGATCCTGATGATCTAATGAGTGTTTTGAACCATGAAGAGAAAATGATTCTATATTATCTTTTGTTTTCAGTGTGATTATAGTAAATAGCACACACCTCATATAGTGTAGTTGGATCTTCTTAAAACAATTTGGAATCTGATGGATGATCAGCTGTGTGATAGTATTCCATGAGTATTGTAATCAATGTTGAGACTGACTAATCAAAATTTCCCTTTAATGTATGATACCTAGATAGAGTTTTTGATACATTACCCACCCATGGTTAATGGGGGAGGGAGGCCCTCTAGTAGCAAATCTCAAGATTGAGTCTCTTATGAGAATATTTTTTCACCAGTAGACAACATTGGAGATGAGGGTGAAGCTTTCTAATTATATTCTACAAGGACCATGTAAGTACTCTAGGGACATCATAGTACATGTTGGACAATAAGAAGACTTGGGAATACTTTTATAATGATATTTGTATTTGTAAAACTGTCTATAATTTTTTGGATTTAAAATGATAACCTATTTTTTGGAAAATTTTTAAATTTCGTTAGAAAAAGGGATAGTGTTAATTATTTTCAAGTTTTTAAATTGATATTAATAAATCATAATTATAATATTTTAAAGGATTTAAGCCGAATTTACTTTCAAAATATATTATTTTTAACTATTTGAATGTTATAAATGTTTTACCAAAATCTATAATTATGTCTAAATAGTTTCATAAAAAATTAATGTTTCTCTTTATTTGAAGAGTTTTTCAAAATCGTGTGGGTAAAAATGATTTTTCAATGAATGAAAGTTTTTTTTGAAATAAGTTTTTATAAAACCATGTTGGGTTAAATAGGAGAATTTGGACCACTTATTTAATGAATTAAAAGTACATATTGTTGGATTTTTTATGAATTTATAAAGCATTGGATTTTACTTTTATTTAAATGATGTCTTGAGATTGCTTATTGATCTATTTTATGTCTCATGGGGCTGGAGTTTTGAAGTTTATTTTGATGGTGTTTGTGTTTCTTATTTTAGAGTATATCCCCATTTGGATTTAATAGATTCTTTGGTTGATCAAGATCTTCTTGTGATGGTTTTTTTGCTTCAGTCTTAGATTTTTTTGTTCTTCCTCTCTTTTACAAATGTGAGAATTATTTATGAGAGTTCCAAAACATAAATCCTCCTCATTTCTCTAGGTAATAAGATTATTAGGATGAATTGGTTTTGGTATTGAAGTTTGAAGATATTTTTATCCAAATTTAGATTTATGAGTCTCTTAAGGTTATTTTTGTAACCATCCTACTAGAGGGTATGCGTTATAAGTGGTGGAAATATATTATTTAGAATAATCCAAACAAGGACTATTATTGGAAAAGTTTCAAGGCATGGTTCATTTAGAATTATTTCATAATTAAGTAAAGGTAATGATGGATATAGAATTTTCTAGGCTCCAGTAAAGAGATGCAATAGTGTTCAAGTACACAAATAATTTTATCCAGTTGGTTCCATAACTTTTTAATCTAGACTTGGATGATTCCTTAATGGATTGGTGGTTTGAGTAAAGTCTTTGATGACTTGTCACTAGCTGTTTATTCCTTTGGACTCCACTTCTATAGAGTGGTTATGAGATAGGATATCAATGTTGACACAAAATTAGTAGGATCACCAGAGGTATTTCATGTTTCTTCTATTCATGTTTCTTCTATTCTTGGGCGTGGTATAGTAATCTCCAATAAGGGAAAAAGGAAGTTCTATGTCAGACCCTAAAAGTGGTGGTTTAAAAACTATATTTTTTTTCTCACCATTTTCTTCTAGGATAAAATACTTAGTTTTATATCAGTGCATAAAAGTGGGACATAAGAAACTTTGTTGTTAGGATCACCAGATGTATTTTTTGTTAGACTACCAGATGGAGTCTAAACAATGTGAATATATTGGGTTACATGAATCAATTTAGACTACCCGATAGATTCTTTGGGATACTGAATCCATTAAGGTGATTCATTTTTTTTTGTTATATTGGTTAATATCTTAACTATACAGAATGAAATTTTGGATGTACTGGGAAAACAAGAAGGCTGTTGTGTACTATCTGGAACCTTGGTGTGTACTAACTGCTATAGGAATGAAGGCTGCAACATGAAGGCTAATATAGGAAGGCTATTTTGTACTCACCTTGGTGTGTACTGGATTCTGCAGGAATTTTGCTTAGTACTAGCTGGTTGGCCTTCTGTGTGTGTATACCAACAGTTTAATTGAACCATTAGTATTAAGTATGTAAGTCTATATACCAACGGTTCAACTGAACTATTGGTATTTAGTAATCAAGTTGTGTATACCAATGGTTCAATTGAACCGTTGGTATTAAGTAAATAAGTTGTGTATACCAACAGTTCAACTGAACCATTGGTATTTATTAGTATTTAAGCATTCACAAAGGTTTAAAACTGTTGGGATAAATGAATCTATCCCAATAGTTTCCAACTGTTGGGGTAGGGATTACCCAATAGTTCAAGTAGAACTGTTACCTGAACTATTAGTATAGGTCTATTGCAATGCCGAACACCCCAAAAGTTTATACAACTGTTGGGATAGGTTATCCCAATGGTTTTAGGGCCTATCCCAATAGTTTACAACAGTTGGTATAATATATTTTTATATTAGTATATTTGGATTCTAACTCAAGTTTGAGCTTCCTACATCCGGGCTTAGTATTCCCCAATTTTCAATAATGGAAATAAGTAACCTTTCTTTCCTCAGATTTATTATTGGGTTTATGGTGTTCATTGTTCCTGTCTTTGTCCTTGGTAAATTGATTCTTTTTTCCTTTTATTTGAGGTTTAACCGCAGTGAATAGGCTCTATACCTCACCTTTAACTCTTTGTTTGGAGTGTATTTCTTTAGATTGTAGGGATGACATATCTTCTTTGAGAGTTAGTGAGTCTATTCCAAACATCATAGTTTTGACTAAGGAACTGTAATTATGATAAAAAAATTAAAAGGATTATATCTTGATCCTCATCATCGACACTTATATTAACGTTGGAAAGATTTAAAATTATTTTGTTAAACTCATCAAGATGGGCTATAATAGATATTCCATGTTTCAATTTAAAATTGAACATGTGAATATTTTTTTTATTATCTTCCAACTAGTGAAGCAGTCATATACAATTTCTCTAGTTTTATCCAAATGTCGGTGATAGTATATTCAAATGAAACCACTCTAAGGACCTTATCTCCTAAATACAGTAAAAGGGAGCTATGTTCTTTGACTAGAACTTCTGGGGGGACATATATGTTTTTAGTACTGGTCTACTTGATCTCACTAATAGTGATAACTAGTTTCTTGGTCCCACAAAGGGCATCTATTAGGCCTTGTTGTATAAGAAAGGCTATAATCTTAATACTTCACAGGTTAAAATAATTTTCTCCATTGAATTTCTCGATTTGATACCTCATCATGGAAATTTTTACCCATGAGGTAGATGCCTAGTTCTTGCAGATAATGCTAAGTGTATACCCCGAACAACCGACCAATCCCTTATATAAATGATGCTTTGTTGAATTGATATGAAATGAACGCAAATATTAACAAGATAATGGATTTAGCTAATACAATTAATAAATCTATGGAAAATTAAGAGTGAGTTAAATGTGAGAAAATAAACCAAATATACTGAATTGTATAATAGAGATAGTAGAATTGCAATATAAGGGAAACAATCTAGAAAAATAGTAGAAGAATTGAAAAATAGTAGCAGAATTGTAAAACAAAAGCAATAAACTGTACAAGAGGTGTAGTAAGTGAAAATTTTGGGTAAAAGAAAATCAATTAGGCTATGGCACCATATGTGAAGAGAGGAAGGGTGTGTAGATAGTATAAAAACACTAAGTTGATTCCAAGAACAAATAATTTATTTCTAGAAGAATTTATTGCATACAAACTAGTATGAATACAATGTAATGAATTGAAAAAAAGGAAAAAGAATGAAAGTATTTACGTGCTTTGGTTCCATTGGGACCTACTGGATGATGGACCCCAGAACACCCTGAGAGGGGATGGGTGAATCAGGGTGTCAACTTTTTATTTTAAACTGATGGATCTTGTTCCCACGTAGGTAGGAACATGTTGAACCTGTATAATGAGAAAGTGTAGAAAACAAAAAATCATATGCAATGCGAAGACACATCAATTTTACTTGGTTCACCACTTAGGGATACATCTAAGGATAATATGCTGAAAGGTTTTAGGTCATACCAAAGTCCAATAATCTTCACTAGTTGTGGAGTACAAAAGTTTATTACAATTACTCTATGCCAGATGCACTATCTTTATAAGGTTTTAGGGATAACACAATACGTCCCTCAAATCACTTCCATTGAATCCCCATTGCTCACTTTGTTGGGAAAAATATGTACTCAGTTTATTAACTTGAAGTAAACTTCAATGAGTTTTCATTAAATCATGCATCCTTAAATGTATATAGATGCTTTGTTGAAGTCATATTTTCCCCTGTAGATGTAGTCTACTTTTCTCATATTGTTCGTTCACAAAATTTTCCTCTGTGAAATGGCCTTATTCCTCCTCATACTTTAGTTCTCCACGTGCTACCTCTGAAAACTATGACCACATACCACATTCACATACTACCTTTGATTCTACTCTTACATACCACTTCTTCACCATGGACCAACTTCTCTTCCATGAACTGTCTTTCACGTAATTATATCCTTTTATTACTTCCTTTCTCCATGTACCACCTCACTTTCTCTACATATTGTAAGATCACCACTGACTGAGTTCTTCCTATACATACAAACTATCCTTCATAGACATGTCTTCCCTTTGTGGACCAAAAAAAACCCTACGGAAAAATTCGTTCCACGCGAACCTCTTCTGAACTTAGACAAATCCCCAAAGTGATGAATTACTCTAATTAAATTCTCCCTACCTATTAAAAATGGGATTAATAATCCTTATATATGAAAATATATTCACATAAACTGCTAATATGAGATTTAAAAAATCTTTGACACGACATCGTCTTCACCGCGTACTGTGCACCAACCGCAAACCATTTCCATACGCGGTTCGCATACCACCAGTCATCCCTTAGTGGCGGAAGAACTCTTCTATGAACTGATATCCACCTCATTTCAGCCAATGAAAATCCATCCCATGAACTATATCTTCCACAAACATCTCCACCTCAATTTCTCGAATGACACACCATTCTATGAACCATCACACCTTCCACGTACTGCAAGCCTTCCCACAAACTGTAAGTCTTCACCGCGAATCATTCCCACAACATGTATGTGTTACTCTATTATTCATACCATATTTCGTGATCTGTGAACCATTCTCGCTATGTGGTTCATGGTTCACTTCCTTTTTTTAAAACACTTACTTTTCCAAAAAAAACTTTCCCAAAAATTTGGCAAACACTAGGAAACTACGTCACCTTCAATAATGATTTCAGTCTCAATAATAAGACCAAATTCCTTATAAACTTCTTGATCAATCCAATGTGGATTGACAAAAAACAAAAACCATAATTAATTTCCAGAAAATAACATCCTGTGTTCCAATACTACACAAAAAGAACACCACACAAACACACTTGTATTGTTCATGCTAAAATAAAACCAGATTACAACAAACGAGATTCAGAAAAATGAAAAATAGAAGCAGCAATACAACATCAGGAACCAAATTATAAAAAAACAAAGAAACTAGGATGAGAAAAAAACTTACAGTGCCAAACTCAAAGGTCTAAATTTCCATATCTCTTGAATATCCTTGAAGAGCCGATTCCATTACTCTAAATGAACTCGCTGAAGGAGGATCACACCGGGGATGGAGTTGTGGTCTTCTGATCTGAATGTCAACCACACATCTTCATAGGGAAGGCTTCCAATGGTGCTCCACCATGAGTAGTGAAAAAGGTGTATGCAGGGAGTTCAGATGACTAATAGACTAAGTCCTCTATTAAGGATGAATACATGAAACTATCATGATCTTGGTAGATAATCCAAAGAACCAATAGTGAGAAAGGAGAGTTATTTTTTTCAGATCTATTTCTCTCTATTCACTTCGAATGAAATATGTTCTCGAGGGAGGTAATTTCATATAGAAAAAAACCTATTGTCCCATAACTACTCTATAAAGGGGAGGCTGCAACAAATCCTCACTAAACAGACTACCTAGCCACCCATGAGACTGCTCGAAAATTCAATGGTAGGGTTATATTGGGTGGTGGTCAAGATGATTGGCCATGAATGAAGTTCACTGAGCACTCAGATTGCCAAGGTGGAATCCAAGACATAGATTAGGGCAAAATACATGACCCAAACATGAATAGGCCCATGCGCTAAAAGAAAAATAGATCAGAGAAAATTAATAAAATTGAGAAAACAAATGGATAATAAAAATAATGTATGAAAAAAATTTAAATGAAGAATAGTTATATGGGAAAATATAATATGAAAACATAAATTAAGATACCTAAATTTCACAGTGTGGAATAAAAAAAATGTTTTGGTGAATTTGATCCATTTTTATAGAACCAAAACCACCATTTCACACTTTCATATAATTTAATTAAATGTATATATTCCTATTTGCTATACATCAAAACGTGTTTCATTAAATTCCATAGTCTGTAACTCAATTTATTCTTCAAAACCCTAAGAGAGTATAATATAAAAATCTAATGTTTAACCAAAAATATTCAGCAACTTCAAATAAAATTTCCATAATTTAGAAGACTAATTTAACCTTCATTATAAGTGAGGAAAATGTAGATAATATTATTATATTTTTAATTATACAAGATACATAAAATTCAAAATTTGGTATATGAGGATCCTATTGAAAAATAGAATCTAAATTTAATATGAAAACTATTTTCTTGAACAACCCAAAGACCATATATTTTTATTTATTTCAAGATTATACACCTTTTAACTAGGTTGAGAGGGAACCATTACAAGACTCATATAGGTCTAGAGGCATAAGGTCCAATACATGACCTAGAGGACCAAATACCCAACAAAAATGGAACTACCCCACCTTAGAATTTGATTCATTGATAGAGACTAACTCTGCACTTTTATGGATGATTATCTAGAATTTCTTTAGGCAGGGGTTCATGGTTTATTGTACCAATGAAAAATTTATTGTACCCCCGTCTTTATTCCAAATCAGGTTAGATATACTCTAGTGACTGCTTCTAACTCTGAATCCCCCTATAGGGATTTCTATTATATGGTATGACCTTACTACTTCCTAGAATTGAGGCCATGTGACCCGACATCCCATGGCCTGAAGGCATGAGATGGATCAGAGGCCAAAATATATTCCCATCGGCCCAAATTGAGTGAATAGCTCTCCTGCTATAGGAACTAAAATAGTATTCTCTATAGTAACTCAGAAATTCCCCCTGCCCAGTTTTAAACTTGGGTATTTTGGATGTAGGATTACAAGGTTTATCGCTTAGGTTCCACCCCAACTATTCTGAAAAATGTGGTATAACATTAAACTTGTATAAATTGAGACAAAAACAATTAAACATAAAAGGACTGATTTAACCATCTATGTAGTTAAAGAAAACGTATATAATCTTCATATCTTTTTAACAAAAATAGGTGGTGTGAAGTTCCATGTTATGTAACTCATGATATAATCAAAATATTGCGGAAAATGAAATATAAAAATTCATTACAAAATGAAACTAGGAAAAAATAAGTAAACTAAATATGAATGGAAATTAAATTAAAACATATAATTTGAATAGGGTGAATTAGTTATCAAAATATTAATGAGGAATCACAAGGATCTACTCAAGATTATCCCACTTTTTATAATTAAAATACCTGAACTCACTCTCCCCCTTTTTGTAAGTATTAAAAAGAAAAGATAAGGAATATTAGACCTTAGAAAAATAACATAAAATACTATCCCCCGTTAAAACGAATAAGAAATAAATAATAAGGGTCATGTAAATAAATTTTCCATCCAAGTATACAAAATCCTCTTCCATTTAAATTAATAAAAACAATAAGATCATGCTTAAAATAATTAAATAGAGAAAAAACTTTCTTCAATATAATATATATTATTCCATTTTAATAAATATAAAATACATGTTGCAAATTCCTGAAAAGAACTATTGCATTCTCTACCTTAAAATTTTAACCAGTTAAGAAAAATCAGTAAATTCTATATTTAACATGCCTAGTCATAAATAAAATTCTTCTTGATAAATAATCATCACCTAAACAAAATAATTACAATATCATCCATTTAAACCTAAATCAATCACATTTATAATGGTAAAATGGATTTAACATACATCATAAATTTCAAAATAAATAGAATAAATATCATGATTAAACAGTTCTAAAAGATGTAACAACTATAATAAAATAAATTATTTAACTCTTTTAAAAATTTCCTCCTTTTGAAAAGATAAATCTAATGACCATAATGAGACAAAAACATAAATAGACTAGCTCATATAAAAATAGTTAAAAATATGTGAAATATTAATTATTATTTAAATTAAATATCATAGAGAAACTAAGGAATTAAATGTTAAATTATTTTAAAATAATCCATAATATAATTCAAAATATCTAAACAATCATGATTGAAATAGTTAATAAGTAATTAAATATGAACTAAAGAATATCACTCTTAATGGATTCTTCTCCTCTTTGTAATTATTGAATAGTGAATGTTTCCTTTGACCCTATATATTTATATAACTCTATCAGTGAGTAGAAAACAAGGTGAAATCACCTGGTATAAAACTTTGAACTAAAAAAATCCATGAAATAGAGTAAATATATTCATGTAATTAAGTAACAAAATTTCAAAGGATTAAATAAAATATTTTGAAATAATTTGGAAATCATTTTCCTCAAAAACATCAATATAGTTCATATAACATTAGATAAAATAGTTTATCACATGTAGTTTTAATATAATTTCATCACATGTGAGTAATCCAAAATGTAAAACATTAGATACATGCTTACAATTAAGATAAAAACCAACTGTTCAACACATGTGTAACATAACACCCCTCACTCATTGGCTTAGGAAGAGGCGGTGACATTACTAGCCTTAGGTGACATCCCCACAACACCAATGGCTGTAAATAAATTCCAAGGGATTTATAAATAGTCAGGGGATGATTTGACTATTGGAAATAAAATAATAAAAACCAATAATATAATAACCAATAAACCACTATATGATGAATGAGAACAATGTAATACAACTCAATGTAATACCAACTAAAAACAATACAAAACTAAAACTATGAACCATATCAGAGTACAAAGTGGAAACTAAAACAAACAACCCAAAGACAACCAAGACATCCAGTAAAAACTGGAAACAAGATCAAATATCCAAATCCACAATCCATGACCAAGGTATCATGATACATTACTTAAGAACCGAGATACATTTCATTTACCTATGTCATGATACATGATATCTAAAATGCACCAATGTTCCCAAGTAGGGTGTGAGTATAAAACTCAGTAGGCTTTCCCCAACGACTTCCATACTCATGACTCTAGGATGAAACATGTTAGAAAATTTATATAAAACATTTTAAAACCAAATTTAAAAGACGTTTATATCAAAGCATAAAATAATTTTCCCAACCAAAACTATTTCCATAGAAACCAACAAAAAACTCTTTGAACTATTCACAATTCCATTTGGAATAACCCATTCCATTTCCACACATCCACAGATGCATGAAAACTTGGACCACCCTAAAATAATGAGTGGTGAGTCATATTTTCACCAATTTGTCACTTGGGGAACCATTTTGATGAGGGAAAGTTCATACCCTTATCCATCCCTCTTTTGAAAGGGGAAACTTCATACCCTTATCCATCCCAAATGCATAAGAAAACACGCCAACCATTTATTCCTAAAACCACACCGAACCAATTGTTCCACACCACTTCAAAAAAATAGTCATTTTATTAAAAACATTTCCACAAATTTTTTTCCATTAATAAAAAAAAACCATATTTTAAAATCTCTATTTTAAAAAATTGAAACAATGTACTTCCTGAATAACAACCAATTTTAAAAATTTCACAGACCATCACTAAAGAGGGTTTCCATCAAAATTACACATCAATTTTACAATTTAAATAATTAAATTAAATCAAGTAGAAATCTATCCTTCAAGTTCAAACAAGAAGAGTTAAGTGTGAAGCCACCTACCTCGAAAATGTAGGAAAAATGAAGAATGATGCAAAATCTTCAACAAACTTGGCTTAGATATTCCAATAACCACCTAAGATATTGTTCCCTATAATTAATAAAACCATATCTCATCATGATTAGAATCAAACAACATGGATATGTCCCTAATATATTAGATACCTGAATCCAAGAGAGGGTAAAGTACTTGAAAATCGACTATTTGTGACGGGTTATTTGCGATGGACAAATGGCCCATCAAAAATAGTCTACGGACTTAGACTATTTGTGATGGAAGAAATCATTCAGTCACAAATAATTTTTGGTGGGGTTTCCTACTGCCCGGTTCCAAAAACAATTGTGATGGGCATTTGCGATGGAAGAAAATATTCAGTCGCAAATAGTTTTAGCATGTCTTCCCACTGCCCAGTGCCAAAACCAATTACGATGAGAATTTTCAACATACTGCTAATTTCATCACAAATGCCTATCATCTTGGAAGTATTTATGACAGAATTAAATGTCAATCACAAATACTTGTGACCAACAAACTATTTGGGATGGAATTAATTCTATCACAAATAATCTTTCTCAAATAATAAATCGATTTAACCTATCGGCACCCCCTTCTTCTTACCCCTCCTTCTTTCTCCTATCCCATGTTGCTGGATGGTACTCCCTTCACCACACCATGTTGCCTCCCTACACCACTATGTTTTTCCACCGCATCATAGCACCACTATACCATGCTACTTCGCTACTCCCTCTATCGCAAAACCACGAAGCAGTGCCGCCCTGGGTCACCCTACTCAGATCTACTAGGTATGGACACCAATTTTGTTTTATTTCATTTTTTTGCATATTTCTTTTAAATCTACCGAATACTAGTCTGATCAAAATCTAGGTTAATCAATTTACCCAATTTTTATTTTATTTTATATTTAGGGTTAATCTAAATTTATAAGTTTCTATTTAGGTGTCCATTGTTTTTACAAGAGTTTATTTCATTTTATTTTAGGATATATATATATATATATATATATATATATATATATTTGGGTGTCAATTGTTTTATAATTCTTGTATTCCAAAATTGATCACCAAAAGAATTGATCCCCAGGTTTTGGATTTTAGAATTCATGGATAAATGGGACAATGTACACCTTAATTGTTCAATTATATGATTTTAAAGTTAATTCATCATCAAAATTATAAATTAATTTTATAAGTATTTTATAATAATATACTGGGTATCAATTTTTGTTGCAATATTTTATTTCATTTACAAAATGTTATTTATAAGATTATGTTTATAAAAAACATTAACAAAGTGGTTTAATTAAAAAATAATAACAATTTAAAATATGTAATATTTATTAAATACTTAGTTAATAGATATTGAGATAATTTTTTGTAATATTTTTTTAGAAAATTAAACAAATTCAAAGATTTATTAAAAATTAGTAAAAAATATTGATTATTATAAATGTAGTATTAATTTAAATAATTAGTAAAAATAATTAAATAATTTATAATTTTTAATAATTATAGAGTTGTTATTATCATTAATAAATTGTAAATATTAGTTTTAATTATAAAATTAAAATGATAATAATTTGTAATTTTTTTCAAAAAATATAACAACTATAATAAACTCATAATAATTATTATAATTGTTGTATTAATAATTTGTATGAATGTTATAAAAACACCCAATTCACATAACTGTTAGAATGTGTATAGGGTAAAAATTATTAATTCAAAAATTATTACTTCAAAAAAATATCAATTAAAAATAAATATTATATAAAAAATATTAACTCAAAAATATCAATTTATTTATTTATATAAGTTATTAATTCAAAATAATCTAATTTTTTAAATAATCAAAATTATCTATTGGTAAAATTAGTTTTAAATTATATATATATATACATATATATGTTTATAAATATTTAATATATGTATATTTTTTTAAAAAGAGTTAGAATATATATTTTATGTATTGATATTAATTAAGAAATCAGGATATATATATATATTATTCATTAAAAGTGTAATAATAATTTGAATAATTAATAATAATAATTACATTATAATAATTAATAATTAATTAGTCGATATTATTATTAAATAATAAATATTAGTGTTAGTTACACACTATTATTAATAATTTCAAATTTTGGAGAAATTATGAAAATATGTAAAAATTTAAAAAAGAAAAAAATATAAAATACTAGAAATAGTTAAATATTAGTAATACTTATTAAAAAAATAAGATATAAATTACAGATCTTATTCTAGAGAGACAAAAATCTGTTTATTTTGATCATCATTTATAGAGGTATGTTTATTTTTTTATGATATTAATTTTATATTAAATTTTTGTATTAATATTGGTAATAATTTTATGATTATTTGTTTTTATTTGCATATTTTTTCTCATTTAGTTATTGGGAAGGCTGGTGTGATTCTATGAAATTATTTCTTTGAGCCATGGGTGTCATGGGACCTGGTTCCTATCACCACGCATCACCAGATTTTCGACCATTGGATTGTACATTATTAAATAATATACAATTTTTAGAAATAATTTAATTAATAACACATTTTTTAAATTTTCTTGAAATAAAAAATTTTCTCCAATTTTTGATAGCTTGAGAGGTCCTATCCAAGAGGAATGTGATATTTTTACATGTGAGCGCTTTCATCACTTTCTACAAAGCCTCGGAAAGTGGGCTATGGATAAATCTTGTGCTATTAGTTTTCGACCAGTCTTGCATCTCTTATTTCCCCACTATATCTCAACTCAAGTATGGGATGGATTGTGATCTTTATGGATAGGATAGACTTTTAGGAGGAGGGCATCATCTAGATGTCAGAGTTGGGGGAGACAAGAGGTCACACATAGGGTCGAAAGTCATACATTTGGCATACATCGACGACATATGGTAAGTGATTTTATTTATTAATGTATATATACTTTAACTGTAACATGTTTATTATATTATATAGGCCGATACTGACCCATATATTATGGAGTTTGACGTGTATATGAAAATGTATACTGATCCCCATAAAGGAGAAGTTGTAGGCAACCGATAGCGCCATATTGTGGTTAGTAATTTTTTTTTAAAAATTCATGATTATTAATGTTATTACAATTCTAATTTGTCATTATATTTAAATGAAACATTTGAGGATGCGACTTATCCTTTACAGTAGATTCAAGTTGAGAGTGAACTACATTCTGCAGGTGATTCATGTTTCGATGAGGGGGCCTGGATAGTGGCGACTCTGTGGGGTGTTGACAAAAGGACAGGTGATTTGTATTGGTTCTCAATTGAAACATACGAGTAATTATAGTACTTATGTGATGAAATCAATGAGCATGAAGGGATCTCGTGGAGAGTTATCTCCAATGCCTTACTCTGTTGCACAATATGAGGAGAGGTTGAGAACCCAAGATGGAATGATAAAGCATATGCATAAAAAGAGGGAGGAGGACTATGAGAAGTAACATCTAAGAGATATGCAGATGTTAGAATATATGCGGTGACTTACATGTGGCGTTGGTAAAGAGTTTCCTCTCCTGTCCCTTCGAGTGATCTTCCTCCACCTGATAAAAGTTGACGATTTTTGTAGATTTATGACTATTTTGTAATTTATTATGACAAACATATCATGTTTGAAATGATGTATTACTTTTATGTCTCTTATTTTTTAATTTTTTTTAATTTTTTAATTTTTTTTTATGATTTTTAAATATTTGTAGATTTTTTAGTTATTTTTAATTTTTTTAATGTTTTATATTTTTTAATTATTTTTAAATATATTTAATTTTTTATTATTTTAATTTTTTTAATATATTTAATATATTTAATTATTTTAAAAATTTTAAATTAATTTTAATATTTTAATTTATTCTAATTATTTTTTAGTATATTTAATTTTTAAAAGTTTTAATTAATTTTACATTTTTTAATATTTAAATTATTTTTAAAGATTTATTTTTATTAATTTTATTTTTTTTTAATTTTTTAATTTTTGATATTTTTTTGAAAAAAATATTATTTGCAATGAATGGATAGTCAATAATACGTTAATAACTATGACAGACCATCAAAATTGGTTATTTAAAAGATTTATGCCACTTATTTGTGATAGATGAATCATCTATCATAATTAATCACTATTTGTGATGATCCATCACAAATAACTTCAATTACGACACTGTTCTTTACCACGATGTATTAGAGACAGACTCCCATCACAAATGACTTTTTTGCGATGGGGTTCCATCGCTAATAATCCATCATAAATAATCAAAATTCTAGTAGTGGGAGAATAATAAAACTAAGGAAAACCACCAAGAATGGGCACTTATTAGGGAATCCGGCCTCCAACGCACCGAGATTCACTAACAGATCGCTTCCGAATTGAAGGGAAAGGTCTGCACAGCCTTAGGTGGGAGAGGAATTTGAGTTAGGGTCAGATTATTGGAAAATGAGTGTTTTAAGAGGTGATTCGGATTAGATATAGAAAATCTGAATCTTGTTTTTAATGTTCTACGGTTAGGGAGCACGATTTGGAAAACCATGCGCAAACCGTGTGCTAGAAGCTACCTCCAAACACCTCCCTCATGGTTGGATAAGACAATTAGACAAACCATGCACCAAACATGATAATCCCCTACGTCCAACATCACATAGTTTATCCTAGGTGGCCACACGGTTTGGCCAAACCCATCACCTAACCATGTGCCTACCCAGTGCCCATTGTTTTAGTTGAATGATTTCTTGGAAGCTGTTTTATGGTTTTTACTAATCGTGCTAAAACCAAAAACCTAAACTTTCAAAAACTCTTCCAACACTTCCCAAACATAACCCAATAACATTATATACTTAAAATAAATAAATAAGGGGTTAATTACCTAAAACCAGTAGTGCAACATTATCCCAACCACTGGCCTTTCGGTCCTAGGAAAGTATAAAACCACCATTATCCTGAAAGTGTTTGGGACATTACTTGTCCATTTCCTTCTCATGCTCCCAAATTTCTTCATGAATCCCACCATTTTTTCATAAAACCGACACTAGACCGTTACTTTTCTCACATTAGACTTTCCCTTGCCTATCTACAACCTGCATTGGCACATGAACCAACATAGCATCTAGATATAGGTCAATGTGATCCCAACAAATCACTTTGTTAGGATCAAGCTGATACTTCTTTAATTGATATACATAGAACAAATTCTGCACTAAACTAAATTATGGTGGAAAATCCAATCGATATGCCTCCTCCCCAACCCATTCTAGTATCACAAAAGGGCCTTTGTATTTACAAGATAAATTGCCCTGCTTCCCACAACTACGATGATCAAACCTTGTATAGATTATGAATAACACATGATCACTCATCTGAAATGGTAATTACTGCCAATTATGATTCACATATTATTTCTACTGGCTTTGATCCATCTCCATTCTCTTCCTAATCAACTGAATCTTTTTTGTTGTCTCTTACACACAGTTCAGTCCAACCAGTGAAGTCTCACTTGTTTCCACCCTAAAAAATGTAGAATGATAAGGGCTACCATAAAATTATTGAAAAATATCCATTTATATCAAGGATTTATAATCATTGTTATATAAGAACTCCACTAATAGTAATTTCTACTCCCATGAGCCAAAAAAATCAATTACACAATCCTGAAGCATGTCTTCCAACATTTTTATCATCCTTTTGGATTGTATATCTATATAAGGAAGATATGTATTTCTCATAGTCAATTGAGTTCTAATGGATTATTATAAGGACTTATATAAATGAGACATAAACCCTAGGTCTTAGTCTAATACAATTGAAACTAGTATGACATTCCCCTTTACAACTTCTCGGATATAGATTCTAGACAAGTCTTCCACTGTATGAGATTCATGAATAAGGATGAAATTGGCCGACTTTGTGAGCTAATACACTATTACCCATATGCAATCACGTTTCAGAACCTTCCTTGGGAGTGATATCAAAAATTCCATAGATATCTAGTCCCATTTACAAATAGGAATAGGTAAATACTAGAACATACCCACTGGCTGCTAGTGCTCTACTTTAACCCGCTAACAAGTGAGGCATCTCATAACAAACTCAACCACATTTATTTTCATGAAAACCCACCAAATTTTTTATTTCAATACCTTATACATAATTTTTATTCTAGGATCAACAACCCATATCGAATGGTGGTAAGAATAAAATTTTTTTTCCTAAAAATCCATAAGTATGACCATCTGATTTGGAAAACACAACACTAATACTTTTTCAATATTTTATCCCTTAATGGTCTCCCCATGATTGAGTTTTTACCTTATTGAAACATATTCTGAATTGGATTCCCTTTCCTATTTAACCTTCTCATACAAATATGAAACAAAAGAAACTAGGAAGAAAACCAAAACACTACCTCTATCTTTATAATCCAAGTGCATGTGGGATATCACCGACATAAAATTCCATTGATATATATCCTCTTTCACCGACTGACTATATGAATTTCTATTTATTGAATCTACCACTACATTTCCTTTACCTGGTGTAAAAAATAAGTCAAATTCCAATATTTAGAGACACCCCATCCATCTTATTTTTCTCATATTTAAATATCTTTGTGAGAAAACGTGTTTCAACCTTTTATGATATGTAAGGACTATAAATTTCTCACTAAATTGGTAATGAAATGATGACTTTAATGTATGGACTACAATAACTAATTATCAAATTGCATGTTGGGTATTTTTTATCATGAAACTGTAACTATCGTGTTTCATAAGAAACAACATGATCTACCTACATGAGAACACATCCCAACCCAGATACTGAAGCATCACCATACACCGCATAGCCTTTTCCTAATTATGGAAATATCAAGACTAGTGATTATTTAAGGTGATATTTAAGCTGTTGAAAAGACTTATGACATTCATTATTCCATTTAAATGGAACTAATTTCCTTGTCAATGATTTCATTAGTGAATATTTCCATGAAAATTCATGAACAAGACATAGATAATAATCAGCTAATCCAAGGGAAATGCATATCTCAAAGACATTCTTTGGAGGTTTCCAAGATATCACATCATCTATCTTTTTTGGATCCATAGAAACACCTTCCTCTAAGATAACATGGCCAAGAAAACATACCTCTTGTATCAAAAAATAACACTTTGAATGCTCAAAAGACAACTGATGATCCCAAAAGATTCCCAACACTATCACCAACTATTTCTCATGATCAGCCTTTGACCTTGAATACACAAATATTTGATCCAAAAACACCACAAAAAAAGAATCTAGATACCTTTGAAATATCTAATTCATCAATTCCATAAAGATATCTGATAAATTATTATGACTTAAATACCAAAACACATACTTTTAATGACCATATTTACTCTTGAAAATTGTCTTTGTAATATCCTCCTTCTGAAATCACGTTTAATGATATCTAGATCATAAATCAATTTTAGAGAACCACTAGCCTCCCCTCAATTGATTAAAAATATCATAAATGTGTGGAAGAGGATACCAATTATTTATCATAACTTTGTTAATCTTATGATAATCCACACATAGAGAAAGGGTTTCATCTGCCTTTTACACAAATAAAATGGGTGCTTCCCATGGAGACATACAAGGCTAAGTGAACCCTTTGCTTTCCATCTCTTCCAACTAGACATTCAATTACCATAATTCTATTGGTTCCAATTGATAAGACTTAAGTGATATAGGAATGTTCCTAGTTAATATATCAATCATAAACTATACATATATTTTTGATGGAAACCTTGTGATATTCTTAGTAATAAAATCATAAAATTGATCAAAAAATCATGTAAAACCATTATACCTGATCTCATACACTGATGCCATGGTCAGAGCTTCCAGCTGGTACGATATCATTCCAACTATAGGTACTAACTATCCCATTGTACATGCCTTTACACTTCTATCCCCTCTAAATATATGCTCAACACCATCATCAATCATAAAACTAACCCTTCAGGTAAAATGGTTGATGTGAGATTTAAACATAGTCAACCAATCCATACACATGATTATTTCATGGAAATATATCTCAATCACAAATAAATCCCATATTAGTTTGGCTCCATCAATAGTTATATAATATTCTTTGCATATAAAGGCTCAATATTCTCTTTTACCAAGATGAGTCTGAAGTTTTAAAATAGAAGGCATCATCTCAACATAAAAAACCATAAGATCAATAGAATGAGAAGAAATAAACAAATGGGATGCACCCATATAAAAAAAATATTTTATAAGTGTTTAATTCAAAATATTCATACCTCTTATCATCGATGGTATAGATTGATCACCCACTATCACTTTCTCATATCCATACAATTTCTTACTCATTTCACTTTTTTCTTTTTTACCCTGTTAAGGTTTCATAGCTTGGAGAGTCATGGTATTCCTAGATTCACTAAGGCTAGCTCAGTTCTTCTAATGAAAATTATTTTTCTGTCCTCATCCCATTAAAGAATATTATGTCTATGAAACATGAGATGTGTCCCGAGCACCCAACCTTGGAACATTGTGAAAATAATACTAAATATTACCAATCTAGTTTCAATTGTGATATTATTTAGGTGGTTTCATAAAATCTCATTTTATGCCAAAAATATTTGGATTGTTTTTAAAAAAATCATTTCTTATACACACCATTAATTAAATAGTAAAATCATTTAACATAAGACATATTTTTACTTTCAAAACCAGGTGAAAAGTGGTTATATAAAATTTTGGTTCCTCTCCTTTACTAACAACACCAAATTTGTCTATATTAATTTTATTCATACTAATTAATTTATTTTAATATTATTCTTCTACAGTAGACATGATAGCTATTTTTTTTAAATATTACCTTTTAATTGAATGTCTTTTAAATTTACTATCATTGAAAACCCAAATAGTTTTATCAAAATTAGATATCAAATCAAAAAGTTTTTTAGATATATTTCCATTTCTAATAAAAACAACATCACAAGATTTCTTTAAAAATTTATTTATTTTATTTGATGCTTCATATTTTTATTCATACTAAAAGGGATATTCAAAATTTTAATTAAAAGATAAACTGTTAGAAATACATTTTTTGAAAAAAATGAATATTGTACCTCTGTATCTTGATCCATAAGACAAATATTAACATTTTGGTTTCTATTCTCAACTTATTAGTTAAAATATATATTACTTACTTGAATAATCAGATACAATACAAGTATATTTCATGGATTTAATCCATTTTATATTATAATAAACCTTATGTTAAGATTTATTTTATGGTAATCAGCACTTAGAGGATCTCTCTTCTTAAATCCTTAGTAGCTAACCTCCTTTTTTCAGTTTTATTTTCCTTTATTTTTTAGGGAACTTTTTGAACATTCTATAAATATATGATATATCATCACTTAATCTCGAATCACTATAACTTGAATCAAAATATTCATCCTTTGAAACTTTTAGTAAAACATTCTACCTTTTTATTGAAATGTGATCTTAAATTTTAGCTTCCATATCATCTTTGTATATCATTAATGTTCCAATCAATCATTTCTTCTTTAAATTTTTAACTGGAGTGGATTATCAAAGAGAAGAATAAATTCCATTCCACTAAGAAGGAAAAAATTTAAGAAATATTAATTTAATGCATTGATATTTTCAGTTTAAGACTTTTTAATATTCTTTGGAATATTATCTGAGATAAGTTCTAAGATGATGTGAGATTATGAGGCCCGATGAGCCTAAAATTGATATTTTAAAAATTTTAAAAATATTAATATCACACATGCATAGTTTTCCTGAAAAAATGATTAATTCCAAAATGGAGTCTTAGATCGAAAATATGAGATCACCGTTGAGTTTATAACATTAGGTTTACCATAGGTGGGATATAATCATTATCAGCATTGTGAGTTTAGTTAAAATCCATTACTGGTGTAAATAATGAAAGAAATTAATTAAATTTATATATTTCTTATGTTAACACAATGACATGATTTTCCTATATAAAATGCTATTATGACCCATTCTCAGGGTTAGCCTCATAACTCTAGGAATTGAGAGGATAGAGTGGAGAAACATTTGTGAGCATTATGATCATGGATTCACGATCTGAGTACCATCCAAAACACCAAAAATAATGTAGCTTGTGTATCTCATCAACGATAATGATACGAGATCATTATTTTTTAGTGATTGATCAAAATCATGGTAGGGAATTGTTTTGTGTGGACTTATCCCATCTTAATTTACCCATGACGAGCAAGAATTAATCATCTAAAAAATTAATTCATAGGTTGATTGTTTAATTTGGGTAATTTCTATGTCTACCTATTGTATATAAACTGATATTTTTTTGGTTTATTTATTTCTATTTTTTTCTTCTCCCAAAGTAAATGAATCAATACCAACATGAACAATAGTCTAGGTTCATTACTAACAGTTGTGTTTAATACATTTTCTCTCCCCATTATACATGCGTTCATTGTTGGTATTCCCTTTTGTCTTATGATTCGATGAATACCTAGTGAACAATCATTGTGAATTTAGTCTATGGTGAAATAGATCATTATTGTAAGTTTATGATAAAGATATGACATTATGGTTGCAATGTATGATGATAGGAATAGATCCATGGATGGATCGAGAGTTTGTGTTCATGAATTTTGAGTGAGGCAGTAGAAAGGCATGCCATCAAGTGTCTCATGAGTGTAAAACGTGGTTAGAATCCAGAGAGAGGGATATAGTGGGACTCGGTTGGCCTAGATCCTAGTTCCTTGGGTGGAATCGGTTGTAGCGCTGTCAGAATCAGAATATACATGAAGTCTTCCTTGGGTTCTATGAAAAAACCTAACTACATGACATGTAGCCCTATGAACATATGTGGTGTAGTATCCTTTGTTTGGAACTAGGGTTTCCATTTAGAGATAAGTATCACATGCCATGTGACATATTTCATAGTTCTTGTGACACATTACAGACTAGCTAGTCATGTATAGGGTGTACATTCAAAAAATAATCCTTGTGTGCCAAGTCACTTGTCATGTAGCACATGGTAGACAGCTTGGAATGTACAACTACATTCCCAGGTGTCCATGTGGACCCATGAACCGTATACATGGTAATTACATGGGTAGGATGAAGCAAATTGGTAGAGCCATGTACCCATACATAGCCAAGTACACGGGAACAACCTTGTGTACATTGGTATGGGAAGATGGAACACTGAGTGCCAGGGTGACAACCACAAGCTGTGTACACTTAGGACATGCTATGTATTATTCAAAATTGAATGTATTGTTAGAGTCTCACACATGTGGTACCATGATTTTTGAGAAACAATATGTATCCCTAGGGACATTCCATGTACTTATTTGAGGATAGTTTGGAGTCCTCTTTATTCTTAGTTCACCTTTTTTGTGAGATTGTGTGAGATTACTTGGCCTAGTATCGATTGAGTGTGTTCCTTTTGTCCATTAATTTTATGATTTGTTGTTTCATAACATAATTATCATGGTATGGTGACCCCTCTATAGATTATTAAAGATCAAGGACGTTTGAGAAAGTTCGGTTATTATGGAGTGATTTGTCTCAGTCCGCTTCTACAAGGGTTAGTACGGTATACAATTCATAGAATCAAGCCTCATACCCATTTGCGACTTGGATTATGTATCCCTCCAAGAGGTATGAAGTAATAATCAGGTACTTTATGATTTCCCTAATTTTGTTTTATGGAATTTTCATGACCAATACTTACTAGAATCAATCCCATATCTTGGAGGATGTTTATAACAGTGTTTTGTGTCCCCCCAATGATCCCTAAGAATTGACCCCATATCTATGTATTGAGATCTGATATTTCTGATGGTTTATTAGTCTAATGGAGTTTATATCTCAGTTTAACTCTCTTTTCTTGTTTTTACTTTTTCTTGTCCAGACCTGATGAGCATGACCTCCAGGATGAATTTCATTAGTGGAAGTATAGCTCGGGGAGTGGTTCCACCTAGATGAGCATTTCCCTAAAACCTAAAGAGGGTCTATGGATGGAAGTGGTTCATAAATTTTATAACTCAAAGTATTCTATGAGTTTATATGATATATATTTTCTTATCTTTATGCATCATATATGTATTCTATGAGAAGACTACTCTTGATGTTTTAAGTTTGGTGTTTTTAGGGTGTCCTACTGGGTATTGTTATCCTCACCACAGTTTGGGAACTTCCCAAAAATGTCATGTCTAATGCAAAAAACATACCTTTTTACAGATTCCTTGGGTACTAGGAGAAGTTATAGCTTTGTTTGGGATAAAAAAATTGAGGTTTATACCAGTGTTTTATTGATAGTACTCCCCTCCTTCTTAGTAGGATATACATTATTTTCTAGTTTTGGGTGGTTTGTATCTGGACCATTTTTATTATTTCTTGTACTTTATTTCATACTTTGATTGTGGGATTATATATATATATATTCATTTTTTGTTATCATTTGTTTTACATTTCATAATTTCATTGGCTTGGAGATGTGTTCATGCGTATGCGTATATTAAGAAAACACCTCTGATTTTAGATATTCCTTCTTGACACTTGTCACCAACCCATGGACTATAGAGTCTGAATTGGGGTATTTGTGACTCAAAATTCTACAGGTTAGGTGGGCCTTGGTTTGTTAGGTTATGATAGAGTGGGATCAGAGTTCATTCATACTTGGGTCAGTGTATGGAGTTAGACCCAAAACAATCATTGGTTTGGGATTTATGAAAACAATGTTAAGTGTTTAAAGTTCATATCTTAGGTGAGGGACTCTAATTTTGGTGTGCTGGCTAACATATCCATTCACCAGGACTCAGATTACCCTCTGGTTGAGACAATTCATTGTAGGCACTAGTTTAAGGGAAAATATTTTTACATTCATCATATAGGAATGGGTTGTGTATTCCATGTCTTCTTAAGTCAACTCACCAAATTAAATCATTAAAATTGGTACATTGTTTCTCTTGTAGGATGTTTCCATGATGAAATCTAGTGAGGTTTGAATAGTATAGTCGAGATTACAACCTGAAGAGTGACGAGTTCTCCCTGAAGGGGCTTAATCATGCAGCAATATTTATCAGAATGGTCAGTAGGTGGTGCTTTCTCTTATTGATAATTTTGTAGACACACATCCAATTGTTCAGGTGCATACAACATGTCAAACTGAGTCATGGATGGATATTTTGGTATTTGATGATGATGAATAGTGTTTAAGTTTGTATCATGAGATTCTGAGGAATGGACTTTCTAGGATGCAGGGTCAGAAGTACCCATCGATAACAGGCATGCAACACAGGTCTCATCATAAGATGTACCATCATTCATGGAGACCTCAGGGATAGACAAGTTCATCTAGGCATGATTGTTTCTATGATTTTGATGGGTATGGACATCTCACATAGTATTACCCTACCCATAATTATACAGTTTGAGAGGTGATCAAAAAACTTCTTGAGTAGAAGGCATCAGCTGGATCAATGATTTTTTTGGGGTAGCAGACATGATGGAGGAGTTTTGGGAGTAGTAGAAGGTGTATGGTGCTTCATTTTGATTCCACCACTACTACTACCAGGTGGAACAATCAATTCTAGGGAAGCTAGTGGTCAGAATTTTGGAAAGTTACATGCCCTGGAGGATTTTTATTTAGAGTCTCCAGGAGTGTTTCAAGGTACAATCTATGTTTCTTATACTTTTTTAGTACTATTAGACATAGGTAGAAGCAACTCTTTTGCCTAATTTTTTTGATACATTTCTCAAGAGATGTAGGGTGATGGTATAGATCTATTTTGGTGATTTTTGGTGTGACACTAAACATCAAATGAAGTGGGATAATTCTCCCATAAAGAAACATTCTTGAGACATGATCCAAAATCTTTAGGTCAAGTTAGTGCCTCCCAAAGTGGATAGTGTTGAGGTGTGGTGGATGATTATGTTTTACTTGTGTATTTGGGTTTTTTTTGATGTATTAAGTTGTTATAGAAATCCCTGGTTATGGTAAATATGTGGGAAAGAGAAAGGATGGGTTCCAAGTAGTAGGAGACCACAAAGGCATAAAGTGCAGTTTGAGGTATAATATGTGTCTTCATTTCCCAAGTTTTAGTTTTCACATAGATCCATGAGAAACTTATCACTAATAATATCCCCTTTTTGAGACTTATTGATACCAACATAGACTTTTTTATTAACCCATGTGTTAAAGGATCATACTGATAGGATCAATGATTACACGCTTCTACCGATAGTGTGACTTAACTCTAAGAGTATAGAGAGCCTAACATGGAATCTCTTCATAGTGGTCATGAGACCCTATCATGTTTTCTTCATTATGGAATCTTTTCTTACCATCTATGCTCAATTTTTTTCTACTAGATATTGTAGTAGTGTTTTTAGCTTCTTCAGATGACTTTTTTCTCCTTTGATAAGGATTAATCCTAGGAAGAGAAGGATGAACTCATGCGAGGAGGTTATGATAAAATTATTATCAGTTGGATAGTTATACCTTTAGATAATTCGATGATAATATAATATTTTTTCCCTATGGTGGTGGTGGAGTATGAGGAAGTATTTCCTAGGGATGTGATGGAGTTATTTCCCCAAAAAAATATAGTCTTCTAGAAGGATCGACACCAAGATCACCCATGATTTATGCATAGCATATCAAGTGGAACCCATTGATATTCTTAAGCTAAAGCTGATGCTAGGAGTTTGTAGAGAATAGAGTTTTATAATAACCAGTGTGTTCACCAGGGAAATTTAGTGTTTTTCTATCAAGAGGTGAATGAGTTCTTGAGGTTGGGTGTGAATTGGTGTCACTTGAAATGGGTGACATGAGGAAGAGTGTCCACTATTGAGAATCATTTATTTCTTCAACCAATGATTTGGGGTGAAGTGGTTCTCAATGTTTTAACTCAATACAGGTTATCACCAACTCTGATTTTGAGAAAGATATACCCAGAGTGGTTTTACAATGCCATTATAGATATTTTATGTTTATGGTGATACCCTTCGGCATGTTGTAGACCATAGTAGAATTGTAAGACTTGTGGATTGGATAATTAAAACTTTATGGATTAGTTAATGGTAGCATTATTTGATGAAATTCTTTTGTACTCGGCTTTTGAGTTTGAGCACGCAAGACACCTAAGGATGTTGTAGTTTATCTTACATAAATAGTTGTTACCCCTACACTACTTCATAGATCCAGGGAAGTACAACTCAGGGATATAAATTGTGATATATTATGGGACTCTATATCCACTAGATCTGTTCTTGATGGTTTTTACAAAGGTGTGATGTTAATCATACTTTTTTGTGGATGGATGATGACACTAGTCACATTGCACAATGAGGTTTTAAGAAGGATGTTTTCCCATACCAGTACATCTAATGAAGGTAATGATGTACTAGGGTCTCTTGGTAGAAGTTTGGTAGCCAATGGGGTTGCATAAAGTTTTCAAGATAAACTCTTGTTGTCTCACTTGTCTATGGGTGATGAAAAACTGAGCGTTGTGTTGAGTTTGGGACACTTGTGGGTGAAAGAGGTAGTTTGAATTTATGAAATTCACATCAAGATAATTAAAGACTATGATTCTTTCTTTATAATATGATAATGGAGGGTATGTAATATGTATTTTGGTACTCGGTTTTAGTTGAGAATAGTGTTTTACCCCAGTCAACTGGCCAAGTAAAATGGACCGTTTAGGTTTTGGTGAACATACCTCAGGTTCTCATATCAATTTTGATCCATGGCTTAGAGGATAATATACTATCAATGTAGTTTTCATATCATAATGACTAACACTCCACTATATATATAGTATATTTTTTAGGCCATGTACAATAGGCCTTATATGTCACTATTATATTGGTCAAATCTTGTGAGTGACAAAACATGGTTCCGAACTTTGGTGCTAGGAATGGTAGTAAGTGTATAGTTTTTGCAGGGGAAGATGTGGACTAATAAGAAATGTTAGGGGTTATTTACAGAACAAATATGAAGTTCATTGGGGTGTGATAGTTACAGAGATTTAGCCAGGGTGATATGATAAATCCATGGATCTTAGTCCCTTTACTTTTCATGCTATTTTTCCGAGTTAGTGAGGCGGTGTACCATTTAACATCGTAACAATATTAGTTTTGGTTTCTTCATGTTCTCCACATGTCGTAGTTGATTAGGTATTTATAAAACTCATTGTAAAATATTGGCCAGGGTAAGATAGGCCATGATAGTGGACTTTCCTTTTTCATGGAGCCTGTGATGTTGAGAAATAGTTGAGAAAGACCCTTTATGGGAAGTGTTTTACATAGAAGCATGTTTGATGATAGCATAAGAAATCATCAAGGGATATCATGGGAGTGAGAGATCCTATTGATATCTCAATATCCACACATTTTTGTTTATTTTTTGATTTTCCAGGATGAAAATTCTTGAAGAGGATAATATTATAATGTCTCACTTTTTTCCAGTTAATACTTTGGAGTATTCCTAAGAATATTTCTAGAGTGAGGTTCTAAGAAGACATGGGATTCCAATTCCTATTGAGCCCGAAATTACTATTTTAATAATATTAAATATATTGATATCATGCATGAGTTGTTATCCTAGAAAAGTGGAATAAATCCCCAAAAATAGTATCAGATTAGAAATATGAGACCATTGTTGAGTTTAGAACATGGGTTTTACCTTAACTATGATGTAATATTTATTAGTATAGGGTGTTAAAAGATGTCACGGGATCACACAATGAAATAAATAAATTAAATTAATTTATTTATTATGTTGATGCAGTGACCTGGTTTTTTCTTTGTAAATACACTGTTATGACCAATTCACAGGGTTGGCCTCACAACCTTGAAAATTGAGAGGAGAGTGTGAAGGAATATTGGTAGGAATAATGATCATGGATTAATGATTGAAGTTCCATAAGTAACACTAAAAAAATATATTATGGATATCATTAATGAAAATGACATGTGATAATTGTACATCATTAATTGTTCCAAATCATGGAAGGACATTTTTTTGTGGATTTATCCTATCTTGATTTACCCATGATGAATGTGAATTATTCATCTAAATAATTAATTCACAGGTTGATTATTTCATTTATTTAATTGAATTATCTTCCTAAGGTATATGAATTGATATTATTTTGGTTATTTTTTTCTATTTTTTTGTCCCACATGACAACGAATCAAGTCCAACACAAACATTGGATGAGGTTTGTTGCTTACATTTTTTGTGTATTTTATCTCCCCATTCTATATGTGTACATCATTTAAATTCTATTTTGGATTATGATTCAAAAAACACCTGGTGAAAGATCATTTCACATTGGATCTTTGGTGCAACATCACTACCACAGATTTAGGATGGAGGTCAAATTTTATGGTTATAATGTAATATAAAGACAATAGATCCATGTATGGATTATGAGTTTGTGTTTGCAAATTTGGTGTGATAAAGTAGTAAGGAATTACTTAGGGTGTCTTTAAAGAGGTAGACATGGACAAAATCCTATGATAAGGTAACTGCGGGACTCAGTAAGACAATATCAAAGCTTCTTGGGTGGAATCATCGATACTGGCATCGAAAACAAAAGACACATGAAGTCATCCACTAGTTATATGAAAAATCTGAATTCATAGATTGTATTCCTATGAACATACATCATGTATTAACCTCTATGAAATGAGATGGATTCCATGTAGAGGTAAGTATGACATGCTTTGTAGCATGTGCACACTCCATGTGACACTTTTCCAACTAGCTCGGCATGTACAGGGTGTATACGCCCAAAAATTCATGTAGTGTTATACACCATGTGTACCATGTCACACTATGTATAGTTCATGGTATATATATTAGCGTGTATAGTGATTACACACATAGGTGGCCATGTGTCCCATCACATCATGTATATGGGAAGTAAATAGGAAAGTCAGAGTACATGGACAAAGATATGTACTCAGACATGGTCAGGTACACAAGCACAACCTGATGTACATAGGGATGTGAAGATAACATGATGAGTTCTAGGGAAACATCTACATGAATTTTAACATTAGGACACACCATGTATTATGGAAAAGTTCGTTCCATGTGAGATCGAGACATGGGAAGTTCTATGATTTGTGAAATACGCTGTGTACCCCTAGGGATACTCTTTGTACGTATTTGAGGAAAAGTTGGAGTTATATTTCTTCTTAGTTCAACATTTTTGTGATCTTATATTTGATTCCTTGGAACATTATTAACTGAGTGTGTTCCTTTGGTCCATTACTACGAGGGTTCAGTGTGACATCAGGTCTTATTCATAGGATGATGACCCCTCTACTGCTTCCTGATGATCAGGGTAGTGTGGGAGAGTTACCTTATTTTAGAGTGATTTATCTCAGTTTTCTTCTACAAGGGTTAGTATGAAATAAGGTTTTGAGAATCAGACCTCAGACCACTCAGTGAATTTGATCATGTATCCATACAAGAGGCCTAGAGTGATTCTCTTATCCTTTGGGATTTTTTATGTAGGGATTATGGAATTGGAATGAAAATCACTTACATGAGCATAGATCCCCTATCTAGAAGGATGTTTCCAGTAGGGTATGGTGTCCCCCCAATGATACCTCAGTGTTGATCCCCTATCTATGTATCAAGATAATATCATTACGATCGGGTATTAGTCTGATAGAGTGTGTATCTTAGATGATCACTGTCAGTTTCCTTCATGCCTCTTATCTACTATATCTAACAGGAGAAACCTCTAGGATGAGTGTCATCAGTGAATGTTTAGCTCAGGGGGTGGTTCCTCCCAAATAATAATTACCTTGAATCCTCGAGTGGAACTATAGAGGGTAGTCATTGAGGCCTTTTGTGACTTAGAGTCTTTTATGATTATATATGTGATGTCCTTGGTTATCTCTATGTATCATATCTTACTTGAAATACATTTTTTTGATAATTTGACTACTCTTAATGTTATATATTTTGTGTTTTCAGGGTGTCCTATTGGGTATTGTTACAATCACCCATGTATGGGATCTTCCAAAACATTGTGTGTATTATACCAACGATATACCTATTTACAGAGTCCCTGGAAAAATAGGATCATTTGGAGCTTAGTTTTGGATATATGAACTAAGGTGTATACCGATGTTGCATTGACAGTTGTCCCCTCCTTCTCATTAGGTCATTCATTATTGTTCTATTTTGAGTGGTCTTGTATTTCATCCCTTTTTATTATTTCCAGTACTTCATGTCTTACTCTAATTGTGGGATTATAGACGTATGCATTCAATGTCATTATTTTTTTATTCTTCATTATTTTAAAGGATTGGATATGTGTGTGTGAAAATAGGTACATTATTAAAAGTCCTCCCATCTTAGATATTCCTTCTCGGTGCTTGTCTCCATCCCCTGGACTATGGAAGAATGCTAAGGGTAGTTGTGGATTAGCCTTGTACTGGCCAAGAGGGCCCTATTTGGTTGGGTTGTGACATTCAAATCCAAATCAGATTCAATATTAGATGTTCACAAGGCAACAAAATCATTTTACAACTTAGTGAGTATCCTATTCTTCTGAGTTATTCTTTCCTCTTTATATATTCTTAATAAATTGAGCATAATCTTAACAATATTACACCTCATTTTTCAGACATTATCAATATGATTATATGAAACTAAAATTATCTCATACATTTTATGAGCAGTTGGGAATTGAGAAACTCTATTGAACTCATCTATATGAATACCACAAATGATAGCATTCATAGATTAAGAATTATGTTCATAATCAGCTTCATTAGAAACACTCCGCATCTCACGTTATCAAATAGGAATATTTTATAGTTTCAAAACATTCAAATGAACTATCAGTCCATTTTTATCAAATATATAACCATCATATATTTCTAGTATCCATGGTTTTTACCATTAAAATAAAAATCATGAATCATAGATACACCCTCTTTAAGATCATCCATTAAAATAATTCTTCATCAAATGATATTGCCTTAATTATTTTTAAGGTCATAATAAATCTTTAATAATATCAAAAGGAGATTTGGGGATAATATCAAGTATTTATTCTAGGAATAAATAGCAGTGTATCTTAAAAGATATATTGAAAGAGAACCAATTATCTAATACCAATTGATGGTATTATAAAAAATAACAAATTTTCTTTAAGAATCATCAATGATCAATTAAAATATTTTCAAAAATTCCAGGTTTTGATACCAATTAATTCCCAATGTGAGTAGATGAAGACTTAGTGGGAGTACATTTAAAAATATCAACTAATTTAAAACTTACCTCTTAAAATTATATTGAATATATCCTTGTATTTTTTAGTGATTAATGTAGAAGAAATATAAATAAAATAAAAATATGGTGACATAATAATGTATAATGCTTTAGTGTTGTACACTCCACCAAAACTGTATCTGTGATATTGGTGATTTTATTAAGAATGTTCATTAATCTATGCACCTCAACAACTATTTTTAGGTTGTTTGTACCTTTAAAAAAGATTTTAAAGGGCCTTTGGGTTATTTAACTGGGATCTTCTAAAACTTAGTAGTAGAAGACACTTTAAACCCAATGATTGATTACATGTAACTAAAACATAGATAAAGAGATGTGATGAGACAATTAATATTATATTTATCTCATTATTACAACAAAAAATAATAGATGTAAATGATATTCAAGAAAGTGTATAAATAATAGATATAAAAATGTAGGTCATTACTCTTCCTTTAAATAACATTAGTATAATAATAATATTTTCTCTTTTGGTACATGATCTCTTTGGTATATAGTGAGAGAATAAGCAATGTAAATAGTATTTAAATTCTACCTTATCAGGTACAACATTAAGTATACTCCCCCAAGAATGGACTAGGATCCTGAGTAAGTGATTAGTTTCAGTTAGGTTTGGTTTATGGAAGTTAAAGTGATCAAGAGAATACAATAGTTTCAAAATCAATATAAGATTAAATGAAAACAATAGATGAAAGTAGAAATTACAAAATACATAATAAAAAAGTAGAAAGAACATAGGGACATAATGTGCTTCACCTGGGTTTGGACCTACATGTTTGGAAATAAAACTATGAAGACACATGATTTATTAATTTTCAAAATAGACAGAGTACAAATTGAAATCCAATATCATGAAATCACACATAATAAGTACAAGAAAAATAAAAATTAGTGCATGAAAAAAATAGAAGGATGAACAATGGTTGGTCATATTACCCTGAATGACACTACCTCATTTGAATATTGTGGTTTAATGTCATTCTTGGTTATATAAATGGAGGAATTTACAAAAAAGGAACCTTGTAGTAGGAGAAAACTATATCTCCATTGAATTTGTACTCTGAGATTGGTTGTTCTTGTCTAGGACATCATGATATAATCCAAAATTGATCCATGAATAGCATGAAAGACTGGATTCAAAGATAATGATCTCAATCCTAGGATAGGGTTTTATAGGATAGATCCCATAAAATAGTATCCAATTTGAATGAAATCAATCACTGCTAAAAGGATTCCTATAGTGGAAAAAAATCCCCCCAACACTACACAACAATATTTCAACACAAATGAATCATGAGTATCCATGTAGCCAAGATAAACATATGAATAATTGGTTGAAAAAAAAATTAAGGAGAACCACACTGGAGGGCGATTTAGATAACCCTAGGAAGAAAATCATTAATGGATCTCCTGATCTCTAGGGATAAAACATGGATCAAGGAAGTGTAAAAATAATAGTTGTTCAATGAAGAAAATCAGAATACCAGACAAGAGACTAAGTGAGGATCCCACACAAGGGAATAAACCTAGACGATCCCGAGAGATAAAATGAGAATAAGATAAATTAAAATATTTTCCATGCATATTGAAACACACACACACACAGACACACATATATATAGAAGAAGAAAATGTAGATAATTTTTTATGAAAATAAAATCAAAATTAACTACATTTTTTATAAAATATCAGTGATGGTTTTGAACCTATGGTTAGTGTATTAGAACAAATTTAAATAAATCTAGGTATTGATTGAATTTAGATAACATAAAATCCTTAATCCAAATATCAATTGGATTGTTTTCATCATGTATCTTATTAACACACACTGTTCTGAAATCACTACCTTCTCTAATAAAATATAACATAATATCCATTTTATTTGATATTATATACCATACCATATTATTAGATAAATTTACGAATTATTGACTATCAAATTATATAATTACTATAGAATTATAAATATTTAATTCATAAAGAATTTTTTACCACATAGCTTCCTTGGTAGCCTAAGTCAAAGAAATGTCCTCAGCCTTGGTGGTCGAGAGGGACACCCTAGAGTTTATGTTACATTTCCATGAAATGGGTCCTCCACAAGTAGTAAATATATATCTAGTGATGTATTTTATAATGTAAAAACTTCCTATATAATCAGATTCTACAAACCTAGTATAAATATCAATAGTATTCACACTTTTAACTAAGTAGAAAGATAAATAAGGTGACGAAGAAATTTATCTAAGGAGAAACAAGAGGGATTGACAATGTGGATTTATCAGGTTATCTATTAAATGAATAAGAGTGTATGTAGAAAATTACACATCATGTTTAGTTCATATCATTGAGTACATTATACTACCAATAATTTTTGTATGAGGAATTATAGACATATATTCAAGGTCATCATTTGAGATAGGCCCGAGAGATAGTAAAATCTTGAATTTCTAGGCAATAGGCACATTAATAGGATTAAGGGGATCAAATTGATACCTTTTAAGGACCATTAATATGTAATAATGATAATATAGGTGTAATAATTTGTTCTTTTTATGTCTAATAATTTCCATACCCAGTATTTTCTTTTCATTACCTAAGTCTCCCACTTCAAATACAATATTTAATTAACATTTCATAGAATTTATTAGTTTCATGTATTTTCATATGATTATCATATCATCTATATATAGAAGCTAATAAATCATGGTATTTTTAACAATATTGTAATTGAAACATGCATTATGTTTACTTTGACTAAATTGGATATCAAGAATGAATGATTCAAACCTTTTATTCCATTATCTAGAGGCCTTCTTTAAAACATACAAATATATTTTTAAATGCATAATTAGTTTGGTTTTAATTCATTCATGTAACCTTCTAGAGGTTTCCTATATAGATGTTCATAAATACCACCATGTATAAAAGTTGTTTTAAAGTCTAGTTTTTCATTGTGGAAATCATGGTAAACTGTAAAATAAAGTATCAATATGATGGATGATTGTTTAACTACATGAGATAAAATTTCAGTTTAATTTTTCCTTTCTCTTTAAATGATTACCTTGTCCACCAATATGGCTAAAAAATTAATCATTTTGTCTCCAATTTTTCCTCCTTTATTTTTGAGTATCCACTTTCACCCAATTATCTTGGAATTAGATATTTTATAAAAAATAGACCATATGATGGTATTCCTTAAAGAGTTCATCTCATCATCCATGGAAGATATCCATTACATGGAATCATTATTATTAACAACTTGTTTAAAATTCCATGGTTCCTTTGAATCAAGAACCAGACAAGCATGCAAAGTAATGGAGGCCATATCATATTGGATAAACTAATCAGGGACTCTGATAACCCTCCTTGATATATCTCTGGTTAATTGATAGTCATTAGAAAAACCATAAGGGTCACTATTTGACTCAGTATCTTAGTTGGATTGAGGCTGTATTTCATGTTGAGGTTCAATAAGAGAAGGATCAGGAGTAGTCTCAAACTGGGCTTGAACATTAGAATGAACAATCTAAATTTTGAGGTGTATGATCACAATAATCGGTAAAAAACATAGAATTAGGATAAATAAACTCATGGAAGAGAATATATCAACTCACATGCTTTTATGGTTTCTAATATTTTTAACCAAAAAACTTATATCATTTCACCCCTTCTGAATGAACAAAAAAATATCATTTAAGAGATTTTGGTTAGAGTATATCTATTTTAAGATGTGCATAAAATCTATACCCAAATACTCTTAAATAACAATATGAGGGGGATTAGTTACACCATAAATCTTTTTAATTATTAAATTGATTAGTATTTGAAGGAAATATATTAATTGTTTAGACTCAGTAGTTTAATCATTAACCAATAATGGGTTGAGAAGCCCCAAGCATGCAATCATTCTATGAAACCTCTATCATATGGTGTGGCTTATCCACTTATCCAACCCTTTATATTGCGGAGTTTCCTTAATAGTACGATGTATTCAGATTCCCTTAGGCTTATAAAATTTTATAAAGTATGATGATAATTACTCTAAACCATTATCCATTCTCATAACCATAATTATTATTTCAATTTGGATTTCAACTAGGGATATCTAGGTTTAAAAAGTTTCAAATACATAAAATTTTATATATAGAATATAATTTTTTTTTGGAAAATTCATCTATGAATTTCATTAAATATGGGCCTTCACCATGAGAGGAAATTCTAGAAGGAAATAATAGATTAGAATATATTTATTCAAGAGTATGGTCAACCTTAAAAGAAGATCTACTGAAACTGACTCTCTAAGCCTTACCCAAAACACAGTCTTAACAAAATGGAATATTATTATGTGTGATGTCATTTATCAATCACTATTTAATTTGTTCCTTAGGAACTTTGGAGACGAAATTACCTAACATCCTATTCCAAAGCATAGTAATATTATTATTAGTAACATAGACACTTACTAATTATTTAGTATGATTTTTCAAATCCAAATAATAGAGCCATTAATAATACACCCTTTAATAACTATTCTAGAGCCTTATATAAACATTAAGAAACTTATTTAAAACTTGAATTCATAAAATTTCAGGTCTAAAACACCTAAGGGGATCAAATTAATATGTATTTTAGGGACCCACTTCACTTTAACCAAGGTGAAAAAAATGGTCATGAAACTCAGAAAAAATAGATCAACTACACTGAACCCTACACCTCCTATCATTTACAAGAATAACCTATCCCTACACAATATTAGTTAAATAAAAAATGATTCTTTATAAGAACACATATGTAATAAACAAAAAGAATATAACACCCCTCACTAGAAAATACATACGAAGACAAATTAAGAACTTCAATAGTATCATAATCAACTTCAAAAAACAAAGATTGATCTACATGTTCATCAAGTTTGGAATTCCATGTCTATTTAGTCATATGAAATTTTAGACTAATGTGTCTAGGTTTTCCATAATTATAGTAGGTAACATTCATACATATATATTTAGATCCATTTTACCTAGGTTTCTTGTTATTATTCCATTCTCCCTTACTATTGTATTTCTTCTTGTTTCAATTTTCAGGCCTACCTCTAGTAATCCATCTCTCAGCCTTAGACTTTACTTTAGGTCTATTGTAAAGGTCCATTGATAGAAAATATGATTTAACATCTTCTATGGTAAAATATTCAAGATCATTAATTATAGTTTCAAACAAATTACTATAGGAATTATCAATATAAATAAGAAACATCATGGATTAGTCTTCATCATCAATAGAGACATTGATATTAGTAAGGTCAAGCATAAATTTATTGAATTTATCAAGATTAAATTTAATAGATGAACCAAGACACATCTTAAAAGTTAACATTATCTTATGATTTTTATAAATATGACCAACCAGTAAAGAAGTTATATAAACCATCTCATGTTTTAACGAAATTCTAGTAGCAGGAGACTCAAATGAAGGTACCATAAGGAATTTGTATCCTATGTATAATAAAATGGATCTATGGTCTTTTTGTAATACATTTAAAGATATATCATGATATATAGTAGTGGTTTGTATTTAATTAGAGAGACCTATTAAATATTTTTTAGGTCCATGTAAATCATCGATGATCCCCTACTAAACAAGCATGGATTTCATCTAGATGCACTAGAGATTAAAGTCATTGTCTTAGTAAAATATATCCATATCATACCTAGAAGATTACATTATTTAAGTGGGATCTCTGATACCAATATTGTTGGGGGAAAAGTTAAGTGTTTTCCACCAAGAATTTTCAAGGATCCTAAATAAGTGATTGGTTTTTACATAGCCTTCAAAACATAAAATTTAATATATCCCTTTATAGAAATTTCTTTATAAAATTATTTGTAGAAAATTTTCATATATTCATTATAATATAAGAATTAATATAAAACTTATAAAATATCAATAATAATCCACATGTTATCAAAGCATATGTAATTAATAAAACTATAAATAAATAAAGTATTGTAACTTCTTATCCTTCAGCTGAAATATAAACTTTCGATATATTAAAAACATAAACTACATCTTATTGATATGTAATTTTTACTTAGAAAAAATTATTTATCACAAAAATTTTTATAACACCATATTCCGATGAAAAAACATGAAATTCATTTGGCGCTTCCTTCTAGCTTGAGTCCAATGAAGTGTAGATCGTAACTACAATATCTTCTAATCATAAAATTTATTATAAAATAAGTATTATTTACATATAATAACATGAATGTGGTTAAGGTGAGGCACTAATTCTGTTATGATAGAATCATTAAACAAAAATTTCACTTTGTAACTCCTATTTCTATAAGACAAATCTTCCAACATACTTACTATTGGGGAAAATGTAAAGCAGAAGCCTCCATGAACAACCTAGGATCTAGAATAGAAGATTTTTTTGGGTTATATATGTTTGATACAAATAAATATGATTGAGTAGAGATGAAATTAATGATATATTTTCATATGAATATGAGATTGAAGGAAAATGATAACACCAAATAGAAACTAAAACATAAAAAATTAAATAATGTAGAAGGAAGACAACGATTTAGATGCTTTGGACCCATTTCAGACCAACAAAGCAAGTACACGACCCACACACACAATTTATTAATGATCAAACAATTTTATTTTAGGATACAACTCAAGAAATAAAAATCAATATCAAAATAATTTTGGAAAGTAAACTTATAAGCCTATAAAATAACAATAGATTATTAAAAATATAGAAACCTTACCATAGTACAGAATGTATAAGTCATCAAAAAAGCTTCAATGGGATGATGAAGAAGGTTTTTGAACTAAATTTTTACACTAGTGGGGTGTGTCACATAGTTCTTCACAATACACCTTGATCGAGACTCTCTGGATCATATGTCATCAGAGATCTCCATAGGAGGAGAAAAAGTATCTCAAGAGTAAAAACATCATTTTACATTAATCCTCTATAGTACCTCACACTAAAATCTCTATGGTATCTCTAAACTAGATGAAAGATAAATAAGAGGAGGTGAATGGGAGAATTATTGATGAATAGAGGACCTATGGGGTGATCTATTCCCCATACATGCACTGGCGATGAATCAATCTTGAACAACCAATAGGATCCACATGGATAAGATGAAAAAAATAGACATAAAGCATCAGATAGTTGGATGTCCCATCTGCAATGTGTGGTGAGGCTAATCAACAGATTTGGATTATCCTGTTCAAGAGAAATGAGGTTGAAAATAATAATCATGGATCACACTAGATTCACAAAAGAAGGAGCCCGTGCATAGATCCACCAAATAAGATCATCATAGGAAACATGAATAAATTTGAGTATAAAGATAAATAAAAAATAACACATCATTCATTCATATAAACATCAAATGGAATAAAAAATAATTAAGTAATATTACATGGAAATAAAATTAAAAATCTCCACCATTTCCATATAATATTGGTGATTTTCTTGCACTTATGATTATTTAATTGGATCCAAATTCAATATCTATAAATAGTATTTTAATTCAGATATGGTTATAGTCTTAGTCAAAATATCGGTCGGGTTGTTATTAGGGTGTATTTTAATGACACACACAGTTCCTAGTTCAATAATATCCTTAATAAATGGTAATATAATATCAATATACTTAGATAAACCACAGAAAAATAAATTATTGAAAAAATGTATAGATAATTTTCTATCACTATAAACAGTTATAATATAATTTTACATACATAATTTTGAAAATCCATCCATTAATCCAGTTAGTCTCCTTGATATCCTTGGTCAAGTAAATGTACTTAGCCTCGGTGTTAGAGAGGGATGACAAGGACTACATGTTACATTTCCATGAAATGGGTCCTCTACATGTAGTAAATACATAATCATTGGGGGATTTCTTTGTTCCAACAATCCTTGAATAATCAAAGTCTAAAAAACCAATAATAATATAATCACTATCAACATTTCAACCAAATCATAAATAAAATGTATTTGAATGGAATATGTATATAATAATACATATAAAATAATACAAATGAGTCTTTCCTGAGTTTTCCATTAATCTATTGAGGGTGCAGATTACAGAGGCCACATTAGGAATAATATATATCAAAACACACATGACGAAACCAAAAACAATGTAAGGGGAATTTTAGACATGTAATACAAATAAGAATAACTAATAGGTTCTTCTCTGAGTGAAATTAAGAAGTGTTTGGAAAAGGGAACACTAATAGGATTAGGAGACTCAAGCAGGTATCTCTGAAGAATTATTTGAATATAGGCATGTTGGTTCAAATATAGAAGTTTCTTACTCCTGTTTCTAATAATTTATATTCCCATAATTTTTTTATGCACCTATGTCTTTCATGTCAAAGGGATTATTAAATTTTTAGTTTATATAGATGATGAGTTCTATGTCTCTACATTTTATTAGAATAACATCAACATAAATTAGTAAATAAGTAATAGAGTTATCAAAAAATTTAAAATATAAACATTCATCTTATTTAATTCTGATAAAATGATTATCAAGATTTTATGAGTTACACTTTCTACACCATTTTCATGAGTCTTGTTTTAAACCATATAAATATTTATTTATAAATCATACATGGTTTGGTTTACATTCATTCATAAAACCATCAGGAAGTTTCATGTAGAGTTTATCAATAATTTCCCCATGAAGAAAACAAATTTTACATAATGTTTAAAAATAATAATGTAATGGTCAGCAAGAGAAGAAATAAATATCCAGATAAATGAATGTTTTAAAATAGGAGAATTTTTTTAGTTTAGTCAATACCATATCATTAGAGAAATACCTTGGCTACAAGCCTAGATTTAATCTTAATATTAATCCACTTGTGTTTTCTTACATTCTTTTAAAAGACTATTTATATCAAATTACCTTGGAATTAGGAAGGTTATTAATAATAGACCATGTCTAATTTTTTAATGAATTCATTTCATCATCCATGGTAGATATTGAGTGTTTGAAATATCATCATTAATGGATTTATTATATGTTTGGGGATCCTCAAACTCAATATCTAGGGAAACATGTAAGGAAAAGGAGGCCACATCATACTATTTGAGCCTATCAGGAGGTTTGAAAACCATCCTAGATCTGTACTTAGTTAATTTGTAGTCACAGGGAGCACCAAAAGGCTCACTATAAAATTCGTCATCTGAGATGGATTGCGGCTAGAGGTTAGGTTGGGATTTATGTGGAGAAAGCTCAGAAGTAGACTCATACTAGGCTAGAGGATCTATCCGAACACTCACAATTTGATGTGGGTGATAACTTTCATCAGTGATAGACATATTTTTAGGAAAAAAATTATCATGGAAGGAAAAATTACTACTTATTATGAATTTTGGGTAACTAGAATTTTCAACCAATAACTTGTACCCTTTAACCCCTTTCTAGGTAACCAATAAAAATATATCTGAGAGATCCAAGTTAAAGTTTATCGGTTTTATTATATGAATAGGATATGCACCCAATGACCCTAAAATAACTATAATAGGGGGTCATTTACACAATATATTTTTAGGATTATTAAACTGATTAGAATTTTAAGGGAATATATTAATGAATAAGGTTGTCTTAGATGCAGCCTTGACCAATAAGGATTTAGAGAGGTGATAGCCCCGTGGGCATCGTTAATTCACACAGGGTTAGGAAATTTAAATATTTATAACATGAAATAAAATAACCAATAAACCGTAGGGTAGGATAGGATATGAATCTTTGAAGTCAAACCCATATATATAGGGTTAGAGAAAATATTAATTTAAATTAAAAATACCTACACTAGCTATGATTTAATGAATTTTAAACAAAACTACTGAGAATTTTATTAGTATAGAATGTGGGATAAGAAAATATAAAATAGGTACTTGGAAGAAATTAATCTAGGTTCATGGGACGAAAATGTATGAAATAATCAAATAATAATCATGCATTCATCAAAATTAGGTCCTAGTGATTCCAATGGTCATGGTAAATGCACTCAATCCCAAACTCTCCTTTTCTCATGGTCAAGTAATTCAGATTACAAAGTATGGGTAACCTAAAACCTAATTTACACATAGGGAAGATAAAAAACCAATGGTTATAGAGGAAATATAAACCTTAGACCTCATATTAAACAATGGTATTCAATTAACTTGGGAAATGGTTATCTCAAATAAAGAAAGAAATTAAACCCAATTCCTAACCTCACTCACAATGGTCATGCTAGAAGAGTAAATATGAAGATAGAAATGAAGAATAAATATCAAATCCCAACATGAATTGCAACAAAAAAATTTACACCACATTAAATCTATCCCCATTCATCACAGACTCCATGACATAAAGAAATAACCCCCTCAATCTAGCCTTATAAGGTTGAATAAAAATGAATAAAATAAATCCTATAGGAAAGTGGTGAAGTAGGGATCTGCAGTGATGTGAACATCCTCCGGAAAGTGTCCCTAATCAATTTGTGTGTCTAGAATCCACAAATTAGTGGATAAGGGTGTATATTTATAAGGATTTATGTCAGACCCTTGGTCACAGTGTCATGAATTTTTTACTCACTGATACTTATGTAATGTGTAAAGCTTACATGTTGTGTAATATTTTAATTTTCAGGCATCTTTAATTTCAGCGTAACTCTTCCAAAACAATTTCCAAAAAAAATCACATTGTGTAAATGGAATACATGAAATGTAAATTCCTAGATCCAATTTTCTTGCTGCATGCCATCCAAAAAAATCCTATTTCATGCCACCAGTGAAGGTCATGGCATGAAGTATCATTTTGATACTTCTTCAATTATCTTTTGCATCCTAGAAAAACAAAAAAAATAGTTAAACTATCCAAAATTTAGAAGTAATAATCATTAAAATATATAAATTAATCTATTAAATCACCAAAAAATACATTCCTAAAATATAGTTAATAACATGCCTAATCATGAAATCAAGATATGAATCCACTCTATTATAGTTTAGTTCATCTTCTTAAAAAAACTATTCTTTTGGAGGAGTTTCCCTAACAGTATATTTCCTTAGAATTCTATCATACTCATAGAATGTCTCAAAGTTATATGATAGGTACCTTGAGCCATTTTTTGTTCCAACTTACTTAATTATTCTCAGAATTTTATTTTCAATAAGGTATTTCTATATTTTAAAGGTTTTAAATACATTTGATTTGTTATGATGAATATAAATAAAAACATTTCTAGAAAATTAATCTATGAAGGTCATAAAATAAGAGCCTCCACCATGAGAGGTAGCTCTGTAAAGACCTCATAAACTAAAATAGATATATTATAAAGGGTGATTATCAATGAAGGAAAAATAATTTGAACTGAATCTATTGGCCTTACCAAGAACATCGTCTTAATAAAATGGAATATTAATAGGCGTGATGTCATTTTTCTACCCCTGTTTACTATGTTCATCATGACCATTTGAACTAACATTCCCCAACCACTTCTTCCAAAATATAGTATTATCAATATTGTTGACATAACTACTACCTAATTCTCTAGTCTATGTTTTTCTATCCAAAACAAAAATCCCATGTCCTAGAGACCATTTAATAACTGTTTCAGATCCCTTGGATATATTTAGATGACCTAGTTAAAAATTAAAAAAATATCCTTTCTGGTTTAGAACATCAAAGGAGATCAAATTTCTATGTAGTTCAGGGACCCACATGACATCAAGAAAAGTGGAAATATAATGGTCATAAAGCGCTAACAAAATAGAACCTCTATCATAGACCCTACACCTCTTTATAATTTCCAAGAAATAATCATCCTTCTAATATCCTAGTTCAATAAAAAAATTTCTCTCTGAGGACTCAAATGGAAGGAACAACCATAATCTAACACCCACTCACTAGATAAGGAATGAGAAGACACATTAAGAACCCCAACAATATCATAACCAAAATCAAAACTCTATATTGGATTACAAGTTTATCAAGTTTTTGATTGTGTATATTTTTGTTCTTGTTTCATTCTAGACTAATGTGTTGATGTTTTCTACAGTTTTAAGAGGTGACATTCCTAGACATATACTTAGATCTACTATGCATATGTTTCATATTACTCTTAATATTACCCTTATTGTTATCTTTCTTCTTTTTTCTGTTATCATACATACCTTGAGTAAATAAACGCTCAACCTTAGACTTAACATTATATCCATTATGAATTTATTTAAATAATAAAGTTAATTTAACATTTTTTAAGGTTAAATAGTAATGCGCATACATTAGAGTTTCAACCATAGTACTATATGAATTATCAAGAGAAATATGAAAAATAATGAATTGGTCTTCATCATCAATAGAAACATTTATATTAGAAAAGTCAAGCATAATTTTTTGGAATTCATCATGATAAGATTTAATAAAACTAAAATATAACATAATAAAGGTCAAAATTATAGAGAATTGGTAATATATAATTTATGAAGTTTCAAAAAAATTATAGCAGGGGAAGAATCATATGAAACAACCCTAAGATTTTTTTCATATAAGGATAAAGAAGGTAACTATGTGATGTTTTAGTACATTGAAAAATACATCTTGTAATGCTATAGTAGTCGGTCCATCATTGAAAAAACTTGTTATAGGTTTCATTAGTCTACAAAAAGAATCAATGATCCCCTACTGAAAAATAAGGGATCTCAACTTTATGTTTTAGAGAATAAACTTATTTTATCCATAAAATTTATCTGTCTTATTCCAAGAACATGAAATCATTTATTTTAGTAGAATTGATACCATGTTTTTAGTGACAACGTAATGTGTACATCCCAAAGAATATCCTAGTGTCTCGAATAGATGATTGATTTCAGTTATTTATGTTAGAAATAAATAAATATGATCAATAAAAGATGATAATGGTGAGGTTATGGCATATAAAGATGCAATTGAATGCCAATTATAATGCGAAATGGAAACAAAAACTTTCATAAAGAAAGAAATAAAGCAGAAGGAACACAATAATATATGTTCTTTAGACCATTTTGGACCTATATGCATGGGAAGAACACCAACCACACACATGATTTATTAATTCTCAAAACAAATGGATTAAGGAATACAATATAATAAATACATATCAAGAATAGAATAATTTTAGAAACTAAAATTAAAAACATATAAAAGAATGAATAAAAAAAATACTTATTTATAATAAATACATCACATATTTTGTAAAAAATGGTTTATAATTAAAAATTGATAATAATTATAAATATTGACTATTTTGTATTGAGTAATTGACATTTAATAATATATCATTTGATGTTTCTATTTATCATATATCAAACTTGTGTTACATTAATTTCAGACACACAAATATATAATTTATGAAATTTTATATAGAAACACACACACAATTTTTTTTTGTATTTTATTCAATTTTTAATATTATTGTATAATTTTATTTACTAACAAAATATATTTAAATTGGTATTTTTTTCATTTTTTGTATTTTCAGTCAATATATATTATTTATTACTTTTTAATATATTTTAAAATTTATTTATTTTTAATATTATTTAGTCATTGATAATATTAAATATTGATAATATTTTATTTTATTTTTTTCTTTTTCTGCAAGACCTCACCTTTTTCCAAGTGAGTACCTCCTTGAGTTTTTTCATTTGAGCCTTTGTGGATGAGTCTTATTCGGAGAAGGAGAAAATTTATTGGGGAAATAACCTAAAGTTAAGGATTTTATTTTTATTTTAATTAATGGAGTCTGAATATGAATGTTTTAAATGGGATTGCGAGGGGTTTTCTTGAGTTTGGAAGGATTTTGAGGTGCTTTAGTGGTGTTTGGAGCTCTTACGCCTAAAATAGTTTGAGAAATGTCACTAGACATTTACACGTCATGAACGTGTTACACTTCATATAATTTCACATGTAGATATTTTGAACTAGTGTAGGGTGAGAAGTAGTTACACATTGTTTAAATGTCAATTAGGGTTAAATATTAACCTAATGTGATGTGTTTTTTGGTGTATCCCTCTAAAAATAAAAACATTGTGTGTAAATGGATTACACTCCATGTAAATATCATGAGTTGTGGTGTTAAGTAGTTTTGTATTCCTGTTTCTCATTTTAATGTTTTTTGAATCCTCTCCTCTCAAGCCCTTGGTGACTCGTGGTGATTTAGAGTAAATTTAATCTCCTCCTGGTGTCACAATTTGGTGTTTGACCCCTGGTAGGTCTCATTTTTGTGGTCTTCTTCCCCTTTCCTCATTATTTCTTGGAAGCGTTGTTTTATTTTAATCTATACTATGGAATCATGTTGATCTTGTTGTTTTATGATATTGGTTTCCTTTGTTGATCAAACTCACCTCTATTTCCATTCGAGTTACCTACTATTGGTGTGGCTAAACTACCGGTTAAAGGTAGAGAATCTAAACATAATCCTATGGTTTGTTTAATTTCATAATATATGTAATATTATGATTACGTCAACATAACATGAATTCTAATTAATTTATTCTGGATTAATGGTAATTCTTTGAATGGAATATTGGTTGGATCCCTCGAGTCCAATTATTGATGTGACCTGGCTTATGGATACCCTTTGGGTTAGTGAACCCTTGATTAATATTAATTTGAAACTGTCTTAAAGTGTGTTTAGAATGGCATGAGAGTTAGGTGATTGATTTATATAGAATCACTTTGGTAATAGATTTTGGTATATTGATATGGTTTTTGATAAATTTATATATAGGTGAAGTGGGTAATAGAAAGAAAAATGGCAATTTTCATAATTAACCATTGAGACATATGGTGTGTTATTGTGATATTTTGTTTCTTTGACATGTTTTGTGACTTATGCTATAATGGTTATATTGAACAGTTTCTACCCAGTCCCATGCTATAATTCTTATATTTATTGGGATTTTCTTAGTCCCATGCTATAATTTTTTTGTTGACAAGGCTCCACCCAGTCCCATACTATAATAATTTTATTGAGCGGGCTCTACCCAGTCCCATGATGTAATTCTTATATTGACTGGGCTCTACCTAGTCCCATACTATAATTATTATATTGGGTAGGCTCTACCCATTCCCATTATGTAATGCTTATATTGAGTGGGTTCTTCCTAGCCCCATTTTGAAATGATTATATGGTTGGATAGACTCATATTTTGGTGATTCATTCCATTAATATATTACTATGGTTGGAATGGTTGTGTTACATGATCAAAGAAATTCTGACATGGTGATGAAGCAGGTTAATTGATGTATTAAATTAATTTATTAATTAAAATATCTATTTATCACTTTATTGTATACACTTATTATCAGACTGGTTATATTTGGAAATAGTGGTGTCGACCTACTGAGTTTTACTCACACCCTATTCGGGGACCTTTTGGTACCTGAGCTTATTACATGGATGTATGTTTGGACAATGTCAAGGGACATTGTTGCTGATTTGAGTTTCTTGTGGGATGGGATGAAGTTTGGAGATTGGACATACATAGGGTTCGGGGCCGAGGCATTTTGAGTTTATTTAGTGTCAGTTATTTTCTTTTATTTGTATTGTTTTTAGTTTTTTATTTTTATATATTATAATTTTGTCATTATAGGATTCATCATTATTTGTTTATTGGTCTCTCCTTTATTTCCCTAGTTGTATGATATACTATTTTTGCTATTTTTCTATCACTATGATGTTCCTTATTACCATATTATTTCTACTATTTTGTATATTCTTCCAAGGGGTATAGTCTCCCCTCTATACATATCACACGTCCACTTCTAGTTGGAAGAATTTTTTATAAATGGATGTTCACTTGAGTATATGTGACCAACCCATTTCAGTCACATGAGAGAGTTCTGGATTGGGGGATGTTACAAAGTGGTATCATAGGTGAAGCTTTTTCTTTTCTGTTCCTTTAATATTTGGGAAAGGTATAAATGAGACTAGGATATGTTAGGAATTGGTAATATGTAGGTGAATGGGAGCAGTTAATCCATGTATGGGGGAAAATCGGAGTGCCCATGTATTATATTGTTGTTCACGATGTTTTCTTATTACAATATATTTTATTTCCCCTTGAGTGATTCACATTTTGTGTGATTTTTGTGTTTATGATGTTATTGATTCTTGATATTTATACTCATATCCTGTTATGGCATGCGATGAGTATTTATGCATCATGATAGGTACATAGGGATATATATTAACATGCATTTCTCATGATAGGGACATATTTATTTTATGTGTCATATTAAATTTAGTATGAGATATCTATTATATCTGATAAATGAAATAAATGGATTGATGTTTCTTTATAAAACACCTTTAAGACATGTTTAGAGAGACCAAGAGTCATTGATTATTGGTTGTTGTCACCTGTTGGGGTTGACTTTGTTTTTATAGTTAGTGTTATAAGGAGGGTGTTTATCTTGTAGAGAAAATTCCTCCTCATCATCTTCATGTTGAGCGTCAGGAGAGTGGAAATAATCATTCTATTAACATAGCTGATTCATATATTCCTATATCTTATAGTGATTATATGGATGTTCATTTTCATGACAGATTGTTTAGGTTCATACGATCTATGTAACGAGAGGCTGTTTGCACTATACCTTTGATGTTGGGGTTGAAGAGAGAGTTCTAGCAGCAACATACACCTATATTTACTAGTGAAGGAAGCCCCAAGGTGGCTGATTTATATATTGAGTAATTTGAGATGATATTCAAGAATCCTGTGACACGTGAATATAAGAGTGTGAAGCTTACCATGTATATTCTCTATATAGCTTCCAAGAGTTGGAGGGATATTCTAGAGGAGGCTCGACAAAAGGAGGCGTTATCATGGAAGGAAATAGAGGGAAAGATCTTGATCCATTTATATCTATATATGTTGAGGGATGATAAGGCTAGTGATTTCATGCATCTTACATAGGATGGAATGTAATTGATGGACTACACTGAATATTTCACTGACCTGTTGTGATTTTCTCTATCTTTATCTACTTTTAAGATATCCAGGGTGAGGCATTTTTAGGACATGATCTTCTATGAGACCAGTTCGTATGTGACTGATTTTTTTAAGTTTATTTACATATGTGATGAATCGGCCACTTATAATGAAAATAAAATCTGAGAGATGCCTCAATAAACATCCATGCTAATTCAATAGGGACAAGTGGGATCTCTTCTTTTTTGTGGAAAGAAGTGCCACTATGATAGTTGTGCTATGGAAATAGTAGATATAGAAGTCAATATATTGGGAATCCATCTCAAGAAGGTGTTGTTTTAGTGATTTTAGTGTTGAAAGTTGGTCCCCAAGTGGCCTCAGTGTCTATACCCTTCATTGGAGTGTCATTCTTATGGACGGATGAGCCACCAGTATAGGTTTTATAGGGGTATGAAGAAACAGAGTAGTGATAAGGGATCAATATATGTACCAGAGTATGGGAAGGACTCAGCTACTCCTTAGCAGACTAATAGTAGAAGTTCCACAGGATGCTCAGGTCAAGGTAGGATATTTGTTACCCTAGTGCAGAAATTAAATTACTATGAAGAGGGTATAGATTATGGGAGTTAGTATAGAAACCAAGGTAGAGGGGTTGCCCGTCTTCATGTTATGATGACTACTCCAGCTATTGTAGATGCTTGACCTTTTACTATCAGAGGTATGATTGTTGTATCGTCTACCCTTGTGTTTTTTTGATATAGTAGAATCACATTCCTTTTTATATAATCTCTTTTAAAATGGATTGGTATTGTTTATATAATTATTGAATGGTTATTTGAAAATATATACACCATTAAGAGTGTGGTCATAGAATATACAAACATTTCAAGGAATGTTCTATAGAGATTGGTAGTTACCCTTTCTTGTGGGAATTGTTTGTTCTAGGAATGATAGGTTTCAATTTGATTTTTGGTATGTATTGGATAATCTTAAACTAATCTCATATATATTTTTAATAGAGGAAATTCACCTTTATATCTCTGGAAGGATGTATTTATTCACACCATAGGTGAGTGGGATCTTTAGGTTGGTCATGAAGGACCAATCCTGTAATGATTGGATTATCTTATAACTCATACAGAAGGTGTTATTCTGGATGTTGGTGAAATGAAACACAATTATTTAGCTATAGTGTTATACCATTTTCAATATGTTTTTCTTGATGAGTTATATGGCTTAATTTCTGAGTGAGATATCGAGTTCACAGTTGAGTTGGTACATGGAGAAGAGCCAGTTTCTATCCTTCCTTTTAGAATAGCACCAAAAGAGATTTAGGAGTTGAAAGATCAGTTGAAAGATTAGGATGATAAAGGTTTCATTTGACTTAGTGCATCTATATGGTTTTCTCCAGTTCTTTTTTTCTAAGAATGTTAATGGTAAATTTCTATTATGCATGGATTATCGGTGATTAAACCAGATGACGGTCAAAAACCGGTATCCTCTTCCACACATCAATGATATCTTAAATAAGTTGATAGGTTCCAATATCTTCTACAATATCTATTTGAGGTATGGATATAACCAGTGAGGGTGAGACCATAGAACATACATCATACTGAATATAATAGTAGTTATGGATTGTATGAGTTCATAGTGACATCGTTTGTATCGACCAATGCACCAATGGTATTCATGGATTTGATGAATCAGACCATTCATCATTTTCTTAACCGATTTGTGGTGAATTTTTTCAATGAAATCTCAGTTAACTCCTAGTTTGTATATGATCATGCTAAAAATCATGATATCACCCTAAGTATAGTGAGATATCACTGACTTTATTCCAAGATAACTGAATGTAGTTTCTAGATTGATAAAGTTAAATTCTTGGTACATGTCATCTCAGATGATGAAGTATCAGTGGACCCAGAGAAAGTTTAAGTTGTCATATCTTGGGATATAACCATGAATGTCTTAAAGATTTATATCTTTCTTGGTTTAACTGGTTACTATCAGTGTTTTATCGACGAATTTTTCTATCTAGAAGCACCAATTTCAGGGCTGACCAAGAATGGAGCTATGTTTTTTAGTCAGATTCTTTAAAGTTATATTTTTATGAGATAAAGAGAAGGATGAACTTAAAACCTATACACACTTTACTTGTGTTGGGTAAATAATATATCATGTATTGTGATGAACCCAGAGTTAGACTTGGAGTAGTTCTATTGTAGGAGGATCAGGTAGTTTCTTATGGATCTAGACAACTATGACTGAATGAAAAGAATTTCCCTACTCATGATCTAGAGTCAGATGTGGTGGTGTATTCCCTAATATGTTGGATACACTATCTCATGGGTGGTAGGTTTTTGGAATACAAGGACCATAAGATCATCTGGTACATCTAATCTCATTGGGGCCTGAACCTTAGGTATAGGGGGAGGGTCAAGTATATGTAGTCCTTCAACTTTGATATGGATTATAAACCGGGAAGGGAAATGTTTTTATCACTGATTTGACCCAAAATATGAAAAAATAAGCATTGTAGGATTCTTGAAATAAGTGTAAGATGATAATAATCTTTGCAGACATTCATCTTGATATTTTGGAGTCCATGGTATGAGTTGCTCTGACTTCAACATCTTTTATACTCATGATTTTGGATCATATCAAGACAGAGCAGTTTTATAATCTGAAGAGATTAGTTTTATGATATATCTTAAATTTTGGGGAGAAAACATCATGATGGTCTCTTGGATGAGGTAAGTATCTTATTTTTTTGTTTTTAATTATGTGTTTATTTGGGCTTATGTGAGGAGAATATAAGATATTTTCATGATTCTAGATGGTTTGAACATATTTTTTTGACAATGATGTATTGTGATTTCTTTAGAGAGTACTAGTGTCTAGGAATGAAGAAGGAGATATTTAGATTTATGTCTAATACTTCTACCAGTCTGAATGTGAAACCTGAGAATCAAATGCCTACTAAGCTGTTACAGCCGATACCCATTCTAGAGATTAAATGGGATGATGTAACTATGGATTTTCTAAAAGTATTACCTATGAAACCTTGTAAGAATGATGAAGTATGGGTGATTGTGTATTGACTAGAGAAGGTATCCCACTTATTTCTTATCAGGGAGAACTTCATCATGGGTGATCCAGGTAGTTTTTATGTGTGAATGATTTTTGGGTTACATAGTGTTCTGATGAGTATAATTTAGATAGAGATCCTCATTCCATGTTGCAGTTCTAGAAGGGTCTTCAGAAGAATCTAGGATAACATGTTATTTTGAGAAAAACCTATTATCCTCATACTAATGGTCAATTTGACCATACTATTTGGGTTTTTTAGAATATGTTACAAGCCTATGTTTTAGATTTTTGTGGTTCAGGGGAGAAATATATGATAGTTTTGGAGTTTTAATAGAATAAAATCTTCTAAGAATTGATCGATATAGAACCTATAAAGGATTTTGATGGTAGGAAATTTCATTTTACCAGTTGTTGGAAGGATGAAGTGATTCCATTCTTGATGGGCCTAGTCACATGCATGGGACATCTTAGTAGTTTTAGTTGATCAGGAAGTGGTTGGTGACCACACAAAGTAGAAAATAATCATTTGATAATCATTGGAGATGACATTTATAGTTCAAGGTTGGTAATAATGTTATCCTTTGGGTTTTTATTAGGTTGGGGAAACAACATATCAGAAAATAGGTAAAGTTAAAATCTAGATTTGTTAGGTATCTTGAGATAGTGGATAGGTTTGGTCTAGTAAAATACTGATTATCCCTTCCAAAGAACTACAGTTCCATACACGATGTGTTTCATGTGTCATAACTTCAAAGATATTATCCACCACCTTCTCATGTGGTAGATATCTAGGGTGTCGAGCTTTGTGTTGATGCATCCTTTGAGGAGCATCTTCAGCAGATTTTGGACCAAGTGAGAAGTATCACTAGGGTAGGACTATACCTCTAGTTCAAGTGCAGGGGCATCATGGGTGTGTTCAAGAAGAGAATTGATAGATGAAGTCTTATTTTTAATCAAAGTGGCCAAACTTGTTCACCAAGACCCCATAGTGATGCTTGGAATAGCTCAAGGATGAGCTGTTATATGGTGGGGAGGTTATATATTCCCTTATTTTTCTAAGTAACTCCTTGAGTTTTTTGTTTAAGCCTTGGTAGTTGAGTCTTGTTTGGAGATGGGGATAATTTTTAGGAAAATTACTAAAGATTCAGGGATGTATGTTTATTTTAATTAATGGAGTCTTGGTATAAACATGTTAAATGGTATTATAAGGGGTTTTTGTGAGTTTGGATTGCTTTTGAGGTGGCCCGGTTGGGTTTGGAGCTCTTATAAATAAAATAGTTTTAGAAATTACATTGGATGCTTACACATTGTGAATGTGTTATGAAGCATGTAAACACACATAAAGATTTCATGAACCAGTGTAGGGTGTGAAGTAGTTACACATTGTGTAAGATGTTCACATCATGTCAAAAGTTGAGTAGCGTTAAATATTGACTTGAGGTGATGAGGTTTTCAGTGTATCCCTATAAAAAGAAATACATGATATGTAAATAGATTAAATTCCATGTAAATATCATAAGAAGTGGTTTAAAGTAAATCCATATGATTTTTTCTCATTCCACATTTTTTACAACCCCTCATATTAATCACTAGGAAACTCATAGAGATTTTTAAGTTATTTAATCAACTATAGGCATCACAGTTTGGTGATTGATCCCTAGTAGGTCTCCATGATTTGGTATTCTTCCCCTTCAATCATTCTTCCTTTAAGGTAGTATTTTCTTTTGATATCCACTATAGAATCATGTTGATCTTATTGTCGTATGATATAGGGTTCCTTCATTGATATCCCTCACCTCTTTTTCCATTGGTGTACCCATTTTTAGTATCGCTAAACCGCTGGTTAAAGGTAGGGAGATTCAACCTAGCCCTATGGTCTGTTTAATTTCGAACTATATGAATTATTGTGATTATGCCAACATAATGGGTGCTTCAATTAATTTATTATTTTATTAATGGTAAATCATGGAATGGAATATTAGTTGGATCCCTTAGGTTTAATTGATGATGTGACCTAGATTATGGATACCCTTTGGGTGAGTGTACCCTAAATTTATATGATTTAGACAATGGATTAAATTGTGTTTAGAATGACATGAGACTTAGAAGATTGATTATTATAGAATTACTCTGGTAATAGATTCTGGTATATTAACATGGCTGTTGATAAATTGATATATAGATGAAAGGGGTAATAGAAAGAGAAATGGTAATTTTTATAAATAACCATTGAGGCTCGTGATGCAATATTATGATATATTTGTTGTTATGACATGTGTTGTGACATATTAATTAATTATTATAATTAGTGATCTCTTCCCAATCCGATTTTGTAATACTTATATTGAGTGGGATTTTCTCGATCCCATGTTGTAACAATTATATTGAGTGGGCCCTACCCAATCCCATGCTGTAGTGATTATACAGAGCTGGCTCTATATTGTCCCATGATGTAATTCCTATATTGAGTGTGATCTTTTTGGTCCCATGATGTAATGCTTATATTGAGTGGGCTCTGCCCAGTCCCATACAATAATGCATATATTGAGTAGGCTCAACCTAGTCCCATGCTGAACTGATTATATAGTGATATGAGACTAGATTTCTATGATTATTTCCATGGATATATGGTTATGGTTGGCATGGTTGTGTTACATTCTCAAAGGATATATGGCATGGTGATGAAGTAGGTTAATTAATGAATTATATGAATTTATTAATTAATATACTTTTTTATCACTTTGTTTCATACGATTGTTATCTAACTGGTTATATTTTGACATGGTGTCCTTGACCTATGTAGTTTTACTCACACCCTCTTCGAGTTCCATTTGGTACTTGAGAAAATTACATGGATGTAGGTTTAAAAAAGGGAAAGGGACCTTGTTTCTAATTTTTGTTTCTTGCTGGATGGGTTGGACTTTGGAGATTAGACTGACATGGTGTTTGGGATCAGGGTCTTTTGATTTTATTTAGTATCAACTGATTTTTTTATCTGTATTATTTTCAGTTTTATATTTAGAAAAATTCTTATCTTTTCATTATAAGATTAATCATCATTGGTTTATTTGTCTACCATTTATTTCCCTAGTTGTATAATATATTGTTTCCATTGTTTTTTCGTTACTCTGATGATTGTTATTACTTGCTTATTTCCATTGTTTTTTACTTTATACTAGGGGTGATAGTCTCCCCACTATAAATATCACACCTCCACTACTAGTCGAAAGCCTATAGTGCATGGGGAGGTGCCTTGAGATCATGTGACTAACCCGTTTCAGACTTGGGAGAGGGTGTTGGATCGGGGGATGTTATATTTTCAATTTTTCCGTGTTTAATTTTTTTTGTAATTCTATCCATTTTTAATCTTTATTTTTACATGATTATTCCTTAACATATAGTGTTTTTAATATGGTTTTAATTTGTATAATTAATATGTATTCATTTTTATTTTAAAATATATTTGATTTTTATATTTTTTAAAAATCTATATAATTAATAAAGCGTATTCATTTTTTAAATATTATTTAAATATATTGATTTCTTGATTATTAAATTTCACACTATATTAACATTAATTAATTTAATATGATTCAATATTACTTATTCACTATTAATATTAATATTTTTTTATTCTTTTTTAAATTTTTAAATAATTTTTATATTTATTAAAAATTATCCATATTTAAAATATTTTTAAAGTATATTTCTTTTAGTTATTAAATTCCACTCAATTATAAAATTCATAGATTTAAGATTATTTATTTATTAAAAATTTAATTATTTTTTTTATAAATTATTCATTTTTAATACATGTTTATTTAATATTTTTTAATCTATTTTATATAGTTTTTATCTTTAATCTTAAAAAATTTATGACTAATATGGGTTTTATCAGTGCTAAAACATGAAGAGATGATAAAACATACATATGTCATCTCTAAAACGTGCTGATAAACAATCATCTTTTTTGGTGCTAATAAATAACAATGCGAAATATTGGTTATATCAACACTTTCTATTTTATCACTCATAAAACAAATCATTGTTAGCAGTTTTTAGAAATCACTAATAAAACCTTGTCGATCTTTTAAATATAATGCTAATAGAGATCCCCATCGCTTGTACTATTTAATCACTTATAGAACTAATACTTTGTCGCCATTCACCCTCAAACTCTCAAGAAAATAGACACTTTAGAAACCAAAGGTATGTGATTATTTCTACTCATGTTTATTCAATATTTCATTATTTCACCATTTTTAATTCTTCTTTACTTTTTTTTTAATTTTTAAAAAGGGTTATGGTGTGTCGTGTGATCTGTGGAAATCAAATAGGGTCGAGACCCACTGATCTGAAGTGCCTCATACTCCCCACCCTCATTCATAATTTTCATTGATTCTAGGTAATCCTTGCTTTCTATTCTTCTTTGATCTATTTTTGGTTTGGTTTATTATTCTATATAGATCCATACAAAGGATATTGTTTTTGAGAAGATCCATAAACAAAATTACAGGTTTCCAATTCACAAAAAATTCAAGCAAGGATAAGGCATTATAGTCTTTACAACAATATTTTTTCTAGCCACTGTACATTCCTCTGTAATTTTTTTACCAAAAGTTTCATTAAAAAGCATAGTTTTGTGGAATATTTCTCAAAATAAATCATAATATTTTCTTAAATAACAATTGTTAACCAAAATAACACAATTACAATAAATGGTTTTGTATCTAGTTATTTTTTAAAATTCAATAGGAAACACAATATTTTATTCAATATTAGGGAGAATAAAAGGTTTAATTGGGGAATGATTTGATCATCCCCCATGTGAACTCTTTGGGATAATATAGGGAATTAATGGAATTTAATGTGTGAATATTTTATTATTATAATTTTTATGAAATCATATAAATTAATTTATATTGATGTATACATGTTATCTAAAAATTTATATCTTTAATTCATCAATTTACTATGTATACCAATTATTATTGAGGACTTCAAACTCCCCCATTGTAAACTCACTTATTTAGGGACCTTCAATATCCCCATTTATATTTGTTAGTATCATAAATATTACTTGAAAAAATTTAAATCAACACCAACATAATCTCATATCTTTCCCTATAAGGGATATTCCCCTTAGTTTCATCTTCACATGGTATTAGAGTGGGAAAAGGATATATTATTATCATTTTACCTAGTGGATACACACACATATATCTATATACATATTACTAACTTGTTATTTATTCATATGAATTATTCATATTATTAATATGATTTAAAAAGTTATTGGATACTCAAAATATTTTTTACTTAATGATGCAATATAGTTGTCTTCTGTTGTCTCTCAATGAGGTTTCTAATTGAGTTCTCTATCACTTAAAATATTAATTGATTCAAAATTAATAGAATTTTATTTATTGAAAATATATTTATGACTTAATTTAAAATAGTTTTTATAGGAAAATGAGTGTGGAAACTATGAGTTTTGAGGAATGAAAAAATGAAAGAGTGATAGAGGGTTGAAAACGTAATAATTCATCTTTTGAGGAAAGTATAAACAATATTTAGAGTAGTAACCCTAAAATTGTTTAAGCTATGTAAAAAATACCAAAATAGATCACGAATCAACTCAAATTTCGATACATTGTTTAAATATCAATGTATATATATATATATATATATTATTCATACTATATGTGTATTTATCTATTTTTTTGTAAAAAAATGAATATTATTGAACCATATTGGATGAATATGAATAAAAAATAGACAGATGCTGATCCTATAACAAGAATTATGAGGATGTAGTTAAATATCGCATCAAGTTTTCAATAGAGCATACATAAAACCCTTATCAAATCATTTTTCTATGTTTTTATTGTTGTTATTCAAGATGGATTCATCAAGAAGAGTTGTAAGAACAATTGATTTATCATAGAATATATCAAACCTATAAATGTTGTACTAAATATGAGGAACAATTTAATGTATAGACTAAATAGGATGAAACTACTATTTATGGATTATTTGATATGAATACCAATGTAAATGATGAGGGAGATCATATATAATAAATGAAAAAAATGATTGATGATAACATTTGTGATTTTACAAAGTAGTTTGAGAAGTTATATAACTATGAAAAGAGAACATTGTATACCAATTTCACTAAAAAAACATTTTTATTTGTATTGAAGTTATATAATTTGAAAGATTGTAGTGTATGGAGTGAAACTGGATTTATAGAACTACTATGTTTCTTAAATTATATTCCACAAGAAGAAAATGAGCTTCCTTATCGAACATATGATGTTAAATGAATACTATGTTCAATATGTATAGTGACTATAAGGATACATTCCTATCAAAATGATTGTATATTATTTCTTATTAAAAATGAATCACCAAGAAAATACCCTATGTGTGGAATAGATCAATAAAAGAAAGATTAATCAAGTCCTTATAAAGTTGTTTGATAGTTTACTATAATTTCATGGTTTAAATGACTATATTAATGTTCGGAAACCACTTGACAATTGACATGGGACATCGGTAAATGAATTAAATACGGGAAACTACATCACCTAAAATACTATCCCTAATAGATGAAAAGTCCTTATGAGTATCCAGAACTTTCAGATGATCCAAGAAACCTACATCCTATATTATCTATAGATAGAATAGATCCTTTTGGTATACAAATATTACTCACAATAATGATATTGATGCTTATTTTTTTCTATTGATTGAATATCTAAAATTAATATAGGATACATGTGTAACATTACATGATGCTTATAGAAGGGAAGAATTCACATTGAGATGAATGTTATATGGGATGAAAAATTAATTTCCTTCTTATAGAAATTTCTTATGCTATAACATTAAAGAAATGTTGGGGTGTCCCATTTTTGAAAAAGGTACACAGTCAATTAGGTTTAAACATTCATAAAAGACTATTTTTTAGGACATTACAAATTTCTTCTCTAATGACATAAATACTGGTCCTGGATGACATCATTCGATGGAAATACAGAACAAGGTACAAAATCATCTACACTAATGGGTGATCAACTATTTATTAAAGTAAAAGTATTAATAGTGACTTTAGTAATCCTTTTTCAAAAAACATTACAAAATAGGCTTGGAAAAAGAGTTTAGTTTTCTTTAAATTGTTATACTAGATTTATTTGAATGTTAGAAATTTTATGGATGTCAGTAAAATAGAATAAAATATATGTGATAGTGTTATTGGAACATTACTAAAATGTATGTGATATGAGATGAGTTGGCACCGATAAAGGGTGAAAGATAAACTTTCCTTCCACCAATATCTTACACTCGATCCAAAAAATAAAAATTTCAATTTTTTATCCTCTTTAATGGTGTCAATGTTCCAAATGGATATTCATAAAATATCAACAATGTTGTTTAAATGAATAATTTGAAGTTATAGATTCTAAAATCACATGATTTTCATGTTTTGATGCAAGATTTTACGATTTTATCTCTGGATAAAATTATGCCTAAAAATGTTTGACATACATTTACTTGACTTTGGTTATTTTTGAAATCCATATATAGTAAATCTATAGACCTAGTGAAGTTTTCAATCACGAATAAGAATATTTTTGTCATTTTATGTGAATCAGAGATGTTCTTCCCCCCATTATTCCTTGATATAATGGTCCACCTAATGGTTCACATGGTTATAGATATTCAACTACGTGGTCCTATCCACTATAGATAGATATTCCCCATTGAATGGTATATGATGATTTTGAAAGGGTTCATAAAGAATTGAAGTTGGTCAGAAGGTTGTATTTTAGAGTGAAATATTGTTGAATAAGGTATTGAATAATTACCAATTACCTATCAGATACTGATAGAATTTGTCTCCCAAAATATCATTTTAGAAGATTCCTTCTAGGGTAAGTGATTTATGGGAGAGATTCTATTACAATTACCTTTATATAGGAGAAGCAAACTCAAAATTACATTTTACATAAAAGTGTAGTGGTTTATCCATATGTTGAAGACCACAATATGCTTATTAAATATTTGAATACATCAATAATGAAAGATAAATACAAATAACCATAATCAAATTCTTACAGGATGGTTTTGGATAAAATTTATAAATAATTTTCTATAAATATTAATTCAATTTTAGAATGAATTTTATGGCTATACAGGGAACCAAATATAAATGATATATCATACAAAAGTTTTTAATTAATTTTTATATGTTCTATAAAAAAGAACAAGATAAATACAATATGATAAAAAACAGTGGATTCAAAGTTTTGTTGAAACCAATTTAAAATTTTGGTTCAAATGATAGAAATCCAATTTTTGAGTATATTTCATATTTTGGCATCTTCAAACAAACACAAGAGTTGTCTTTTATAACAATTCATGTGGTGATTTTCCATTGCAAATGGGTAGACTACATGTGTGCAGTGAAAGACAACGAACTGGTATTTGTGAAGGTAAATTTTATTATAGAAGGTTATAAGAATTAACAGTTTATAATAGAATCACAATTAGTGATATTTTTAATGTCATAGATCTAGAAAGAAATAATTGATCCACTATTATATTTTCGACTAAAACAAAAATGGGGTCATATGAAAATTCAATTGAGTATAACCCTTTCATTGAGAGATAATAATCATTTTACAATGGTACCACAATAAAAAAATGTCTTGATTGTTAGAGGGGGCCACAAATAGTGGATTTGGATTCTTGATATAAGATCCAAATCCATTCAAAATTTAATGAAAAATAATAGATTTCAATAAACATGTTAAATATTTTTTAGTACACTACACTTTTCCCCATAATATTATGTGTTCTATTGAAATATATGTAATCTTAAATAAAATTTGTACTTCTCATGCTGATAATGATCTCTCCACATGCTAATGATACCAATCCTGAGGAAGGACACATCATTGATGATGAAATTATGGAATTAATAGGGTATCAACAAAATGCTGATGAAAAAAACAATAATGTATTAGTATCACCATGTTAAATAAAATTATCAAGTCAATATGGAAAGGTAAATAATTTGAGATTGGATAGAATTAATGTGGAAAACCTATTGTCCCCAACAATCAAAGTTAATTAGTTACATTAAGGTTACAAATAGAAAGCATGTTCCAATATATATGTGAAAAAATGTCATGCCTTCATTGAAGGAAACCATTTGTGATGATATTAGTGTAATGTTAAAATTTCCTTTTTCAATTTTACCAAAACATTACAGAATTAAATGTTGACTTAAATTCAATTTTCCATTAAAAAAATTGTTTATTTAGATGATTTATATATTAAATATGTCTGAATGTTTGCTGTAAAATATCATAAAGGATTATGATCACTTATTATAAAGAATCTTCTAGGTATGTAGAAGGGTAAGTAAACGCCCTCCAACCAATTACATATGCAGACATTATAAACTAGGAAACATGGAATGATTTAAATTAGTTATCATGATGAGGAATCATTTTTATGTTCATTGTATTTGATAATATTTTATTTTAAATTATTTATTCTATCCACTCTAATTCAAAATTGTTAATTTATGAAACAAATAATGATTGTTTAATATAAGTAACGTACAAAAAACTAATGTACCCCTACTATAAATAAAGGATGGTGTAAACTTTCCTTGGAAAGAAAATGGAATGTATTTTAGATCTACAGTAAAAAATATTGTGTGATATGAAACAACATATTCTACCTTTTCATCCAGAAATTGATGAATCAGAATCCAAATCCACTTTTACCCCACATCATGTGCTATGGAGGGATTACCATGTAAAAAAATATGGAAAACTATTAGATGAAAAAATAAGTTTGGGAATCACGTGTAAGTATTAAATAATTTTTACTTTTTATTATTTATAATAGAATTATATAAAAAATCAATTAAGGTTCTTATTTTTATACATGGTTTAGACAAAAGAATAAATATATATTACCCCTAAAAAATAACTACTTTCATTATCGTTGAAGCATACAGAATAGTATGGCTACGTTAGAGGTGTAAGTTTTGGAGTGTCACCTCAGATATATTTTGAAAACAAAAATATTCACATATCAAATGATGAAAAATATGTTGGCACATATATATGATTTGAAAGATATTACTTTATAGCCAATCTTGGAAGACCAATATAGAAAAAAGGATCAAATTGAACTAGTAGTGGAACCATGATCAGTACACGAATAACCACATGAATCCACTAGCTTTGAGGGTATCCATTCTACTCACGTGCCTACCTCACTAGAGTTAATAAGTATTTTCATAACTCTTTATTCTAAATGTGAATCTACCAAATTATGAAAACATTATATTACTAAAATTATATAGGGTGAAATTTTATGTGATTTATATATATAAATAACCACACATCACCTTGTTGTAAGTTCTACGGTGTAAAATATACTAGGATACGTGATACGTTATAAAAAATGTCCAGAATATCATGTGAGACTGTGGATTGATGTAACTTAAAAGTCAAGCACTGATTTGGATTTTTCCTCTTGTAGTTTCCATGATCAATAATTCTATCATAACTTTTGAAGAATGGCCATCTAATTTTATAAAGATACATGAGGTATGTCCTTTATAATTTTTTTCAAATTAAAATAATTTAACAATATGTGGAAAAGATCTAAAATGAGGTATGGTATTATAGGAAGACAAAATAAATGGGAAAAAGAAGTTCAAATCAAGATAATCTAGTAGATAAACAAAGAAATCAATAGGACCTTCCAAGAGTACCTTCACCCCATAAACTTCACTACTGTACATATTAACATTAAAAATTCATATAGATACAATATTAGAAGATAGAAATATATGCTAAATTGGATATGAAAAATAAATAATTGTAGATTCCATTACATACATAGTTTGTCTAAAGGGTAGATATGAGATTATCATTTTTAATGGTTAGGAGTCACAATTGTGAATACATACATAAAGTAAACTTTCATAATCATTTTTTCCAAAGAATAATATTTTGTATTCATTACAGTGAATAAATACTCATACTTTCTAAAGGAATATATATTACTATTATATATAGGGAAAATCATGTAAAATAATATTTAGACTCATTAATCCCCCTATCATTTCTATGTAAAAAGTTTCTTTAGAATGGATAGAAATTGAGAAGTACAAATATAAACCAAGAACATAATATTAATGAAAATAACATATTTCATACTCTTGATGCTAATAATGCAGATATTTAACTCAACAGTCTAATCATATAAATATATTTTTGTTTTTTCATTAATTATTTTCATTTTTTAAGAATCACTTGATGTAATAGATATCAATTTGGATACCCAGAATTTTTATTTTTTTAGATCCAAATAATAAATTTCAAAAAAATCAACCAGACATGATGTCTATTGTGAATTTGTAATTCAATGTTATCAATATATTATAGGTATACCTCAAATTATATATTTTAGTTTGTTTTTTGAACAAGAATTTTGTTATGATAGGGTGATATTTAAATATTTTTTAAATCACTGTATGGGGCCGGTTACTAAACAAAAAAACCTATGGATTTCTTAAAATAGAATAAATTAAGGTATATATAGTAATATTTAACATTAAAGAAATAATTCAAAAAAAATACATATTTTTGTCAATTTTTTCTGTAGTGTAAAAAAAATAATGAAAAAGATTGTGGATATTATGTTTGAAAATTTATGAATCATATAATATACTATCAGAAAACTAGTATCCCTGAATAGGTAATTTATTATGGTAATTACAATTATATTTAAAATATTTTTTAAATTTTTTGTTAATATTTTCTCTGTACTCACTGGACTTCCAATAGTCTACATGCTCAAAATAATAAGTAATTTTGTTTAGAGATGAGTGGAAAGAGTACATGGTGTCATAATTTTTTCTGCTATCAATTTGAGGTGATTACCTATTATGTATGTCATATAGTATATACTATTACATTAGAGATATATTTGGGATGTGAAGAGTTTTTATCTTAATGATTTAGGTAATATTTTTTCTACCATAAAATGTAATTGTTTACTAATTTTCTTTCTTTTTGGGTTTGGATGAGTTGGTAGAAATTTCAAAACTCTTTGGTGATAAACCTGTAAATAAAAAAGGTTTGATCTATTTCCCAAAGATATTATACATCAAGGATAAAACTAAGATAATGGATAGAGGGAGATATTTCAGATATCCTTCTTCCCACAAATTTAAAGACATATTACCAACTTCTGGGGAAGGTACTTCCATTCTCCAAGACTCTTTATTTTTATTTTGTGTATTGTTTTCTTTTGAAGAGTTTCTAAAAATATTCAGGATCTTTTATAATAACTTCTGCCTCCATGATGAAGAATCAAGATGAATTCCATTAATTTCACATTTGATTCAACTAAAGATATGTTTAGGAATCAATCACACTTCAACTGACACACGATGTGGCCGGTATGACTCAAAGTGCATGTTTTCAATATAAAAGGGTGATATTAGATTAAAACACACACCACCTACCCAAAATTGAGAAAAAAGATATTATAGTTTTAATAATTTATGAAAATAGTCCATAATTCATTTTAGACATGTAGTAATTGACCATGCATTAGTCTGATACACAATGTGGATGGTATACCTCCATGTTCATGTTTTCAACATAAAAGTGTCATTTTATTGTAAAACACATGTCACATAGCTAAAATTGGGTAAACGAGGTCATATTTTCTTGAAACATTAGAATAATGGTATATAATTCATTTTCATCTTCCAAGAATTGATTACATTTCAATATGATACATGATATTGTTAGTATGACTCAAAGTCTATGTTTTCAATTTAAAAGTGTTATTTTTGTGTTAAATGTTTATCACATAACAAAAACTAAGTAAAAATATATCAATTTTTTATTGAAACATTATTAAAAGTATCGAAAAATAATTTTTAGTGTGTAGGAATCAATCACATGTAAATCTAACACACAATGTGGCTCATTTAACTCGGAGTGTTTTTATCAATATAAAAATGTTTCTTTAGATAAAAACATGCATCAAATCATAATAATTGAGATATTGAGATCATATTATTTTCAAATATTATGAATCTAATCCATAATTAATTTTTGATTTTTTGGAATCAATAGTATACCAATCTAATACAATATAAGGTTGGTATAACTCAAAGTATGCATTTTCACTATAAAATTATCATTTTAGTTTAAAACGTACATAACATAATCAAAACCAAGAAAATGAGATCATATTGATTTAAAATTTTTGTAAAATGATCCATAATTAATTTTACATATGTAAGAATTGATCTCACATCAATCAGATGCTTGGTGTGATTGGTATATCTTAAAGTGTTTGTTTTCAATAGAAAAATTTCATTTTATTTAAAACATGCATTACATAGCTAAAACTGAGAAAATTATCTTGGATAATTTTCAAACATTTGTAAAACCATTAATAATTATTTTTTTATATGTATAAATTGACCAAAAATTAATTTGACACATGATGTGGTGGCTGTGACTCCATGTGCATGTTTTCAATATAAAAGTATCATTCAGTGTTAAATGTGCATCACATAGTCAAAACTAAGAACATGATCTCAATTTTTTTTATAAATTAGGAAAATTATCCATAACTCATTTATGGTGTGTAGTAATTTACCACACATAAATCTGATACACTATATATGACCGATATGACTCCAAGTTCTTGTTTTAAATATAAAAGTTCCATTTTTGTGTAAAATGTGTTTCACATGGACAAAACTGAGTAAATAGGATCAAATTTTCTAAAAAAATTAGGATAATGATCCTCAATTCATTTATGGTATATTTAAATTAACTACACATAAATACAACACACAATGTGGCTGGTGTGACTCAAAGTGCGTGGTTTCAATATAAAAGCGTCATTATAGCTTTAAAATGCTCATCACATAGCCAAAACTGAGAAAATGATCTCATATTATCTCAAACATTATAAAAACCATCCATAATTTATTTTTACATGTAAGAATTAACCATACATTAATATGACACATGATGTGTCTTGTATGACTCTAAGTGTGTGTTTTCATTATTAAAGTTTCATTTAGTGTAAAACATGTGTCATATAGCCAAAAAATAAACAATGAGATCAGATTATTTTCAAGTATTAAGAAAAGGATCCAAAAATAATTTTTGGTGTATAATAATTAACTACACATCAATTCAATATTTGATATGTCTATTATGACTCAAAGTCCATGTTTTCATTACAAAAGTGACATTTAATTGTAAAACATGCATAACATTTCCAAAAACTAAGTAAATGATCTTATATTGTCCTGAAACTTAAGGAAAACAATTCATAAATCATATTTAGAATGTAGTAATTGACCACACATAAATCCAACACACGATGTGGCTAGTATGACTCAAAATGCGTGTTTTCAAAATAATAGTGTCAATTTAGTTTAAAAAACGCATCACATAGCTAACAAAGATTATATGAGATCATATTATCTTTATACATTAGTTAAATGATACATAATTTATTTTTGTTGTATAGGAATTTATCGCACATCAATCCAAAAAATTATTAGGTGGTACGAATCCATGTGTGTGTTTTCAATATTAAAATGTCATTTTAGTGTAAAATGGACATAATGTAGCTAAAAATGAGTAAACAAGATTGAATTATCCTGAAACCTTATGAAAATTGTCCATTAATCATTTGTATAATGTACAAGTCGACCTTACATCAATCCATTAGACGATGTGGATGGTATGACTAAAATTGCATGTTTTGAAACTAATTTATTCAATTTAGTTTAAAACACACATCACATAGACAAAAAAAAAGAAAACGTGCTCATATTTTCTTGATACTTTAGGAAAATGATCCACAATTCATTTTTGGGATATAGGAATTAACTACACCTCAATCAAACACATTATTTATCCGATATGACTCAATGTTTGTGTTTTCAATATAAATGTGTCACTGTAGTTTAAAACATTTTTCACATTGTAAAAACCATAAATATGAGATCACATTTTTTTCAAAATTTAGAAAAATGACCCAAAATTCATTTTTGATGTGTTGGAATTTACCATACATAAATCTGATACAACATGTGAATGATTTAACTCAATGTGCGTGTTTTTAATTTAAAAGTTTCATTTTGGTTTAAAACATGCATCACATAGTGAAAACTGAGAAAACAATCACAAATTGCTTTTGGACATTTGGAAAACTATCTATAACTCATTTTAGACAAGTAAGAATCAACCAAAAATCAATCTTACACACGATGTGTCATGTATGACTTGAATTGTATGTTTTCAATTTAAATATATCATTTTAGTATAAAACACAGATCACATAGACAAAATTAAGTAAATGATCTCACATTGTATAGAAAATTTTCAACAATGATCCATAATTTATTTGTGGTTTTTTTGAATTGAACACACATAAATCCGAAAAATTATATGTCCAGTATGAATCCAAGTGTATGTTTTCAGTATAAAAGTGTTATTTTAGTTTAAAACATGTTTCACATTTTCAAAATAGAGAAGATGGGATTTGATTATTTTCAAACCATAGGACATCGATCCATAATTAATTTGTGACATGTAAGAATTTAACCCATGTCAATCTGACACATGATGTGGCCGATATGACTCAAATTGTGTGTTTTGAATATAAAAGTGTTCTTTTAGTTTAAAACACATGCCACATAGAAAAAAATGAGTAAATGATCTCATATTTTCTTGATATTTTAGAAAAAATATCCATAATTAATTTGTGGTGCGTATGAATCAATCTCACCTCAATCAAACACACGATGTGGTCAGTACGACTCCAAGTACCTGTTTTCAATATAAAAAATGTCATTTTAGTTTAATGATATATTTATCAACAACTATTAAAGTAATTAAGATATTTTATAACTGATAAAAATATTAATATATTCAGTCATTAAAAATATAATTTTTTATATATTATTAATTAAAAATTTAATTAATAATTCATAATATAATTTTTAATTAAAAGTATAGTAATCAATTAATAATTAATCTAAAATTTAAAATAAAATCATTAATAATATAATAAACAGTATAATTGATAATATAATTAATATATATTGTAATTAACAATATAATTTATAACATGTGGATTATATAACATTGAAATTATAATTTTTTTAATTTTTTGTTTACTATTATTGAAATAAACATTGGACTTATTATAGAGACAAGGTTTTATATGGAGGTTTATTGTTGGAGAAAGTCTGTTATAAGATTTATGATTTTGTATATTGGTTGTATTTTTTTTATTAATTATAAATACAACATCACTTTAGATATTTTGTATGTAGATTTTTAATTTCAAATGATAGTGTAGTGTTATATTTTAATTTAAATATGGTTTTATATATTTTTTTATCGATATATGTATGTTTTTTTATTTGGTTTGTTGTTATAGGTCTACTGTAGGGCCGCCTCAGTTCTACAGTAGCGTCATGGACTTTATCAGTGCTTTCTTTTAGCACTGATAAAGGACCACTTTATCAGTGAAAATAAAAAAGTATTGATAAGGGACTAGCACTTTTTAATGGTTCCATTACTGGAAGTTCCTTTTTATGCTGACAAACCTGATTTTTAGAACTATTATATATGGGTTATGTAGTAGTGAAACAGGACCCGCATGGATGAGTTGATAAAAACTGGAAAAAAACATGAGATTGGTGGAAGGTAAACATGAAAAGGGTAGTGAAGCTGGTCAAAATATAAGGATCATGAAATACAGGATAAATGTGGTGGAAAACTAAACACCCACAGAGCATATGAAAAAACACACCGGCCATCACAAGAGTTAAAAAAATCATGATCCCGTGTAGAGAGCCCCCAAAAAAACATCCCAGGTGACAAGATAAAATTTTAGTTGAAAGAAAAACCCTAAATAATATTACATAAAGGAATATAAAAATCAAATGATGGAAAAAATACAAAGTGTTAGGGGAAGGTGAATTGGAATAGGATTGTACGAACCCAAAATTCATTTTGGGTGTTTTGATCACAATATTTTAATCAAAACAAAATGAACATTCAATACGAAATAAAATAAGAAAGCAGTAAAGAATAACACTGAGATTTAATGTGCTTCATTTCGGTCTGGATCTACCTGCATGAAAATAAAACCACCCACATAGATGATTTTTTAATCTAAAAAATAAATAGGATACAAGTTAAGGCTAAATAGAAATGATTAAAAAACCAAAACATAAGAATTTGAAAATCATCTTTAAGAAAAAACAAAAGAAGAGTGAAGAACATATAGACCCAGAAAGAATTAAATCTTGTTTGGGGGTCATAATAACTTCTAAATATCTTATACTATTTTTCCAATCTCAAATAATTTTGAAATTATCAAGATCCAGTGTGTAGAAGAAATATCTCACAAGATCTTATTGATTATTTGGAAAATCAAACTTTTTAAAAAGGAAGTAACATAAACACAATACTCCACAAAGAGTGGTGCACTAGGAGCACTAAATGAATAATAATGTCTTAAAAACTAGGATTCCACACTGTATAACCCAACTATAACATTAACGTTTCACCAAAGGAGAAATGGGAGACAAATTCAAGATATAGGAGAACCAAAAATAAGATGAATAACAAAGGAAAATGTGTGCAAGGCTCATCAATCCCACTAACACACTACTGTATCATGACACCACCAGATGAATCTACATCCACTATGGATCCAAACTAAGAAAATAGTGCACCACCATTAAGTGTTTTTAAAATAGTTGGATGATGCCAAATAAAGAGTTGAACATATTAATTAAACTATAAGGAATAATGTTGTGTGGATTAATGACTCAGTAGTCATGGAAGGTGGTAAAACGGACTGACTAAAATCAACGGCCCAACACAAAGTCCCACAAGGAAACTGGTCATCCCATCATATAAGAAGAAGGCCAATAGAATAATTTGAGCATATAAAATAATTCAACCAATTTTTCAGGCATGTACATAAAATAATTTAAATTTCACAATATAGAGAGACATTTTTAAAATTGAAAACACCAAGTTGAAAAATCTCCACCATTTAAAATTTAATTTGGATATGTTCTTGCACTTAATGTTATTTAATGGGAACGAAATTAAATTTGTTTAAAAATTATTTTAATTTTCATAATACCGCATCTTTATCCAAACTATGAACCAGGTTATTATCAATACGTATCTTACTGACACATACGGTTCCATATTCAATAGAATCTCTAATAAAATGTATCCTAATATCTATGTGTTTTGTTTTACCATGGAATAATAAATTATTGGAAAAATTTATAGCATATTTTCTATCACTATAAATAGTATTAATAAAATAATAAATTTTGAGTTCAGATTCCAAACCCCTAAGACCTAAGGCTTCCTTAATAGTGTCAGTCAATACTATATATTATGATTCCATGGTTGAAATGGAATCCACATGTTTCATATTACATTTCAATGATATATTTCCTCCAAAATAAGTGAAAACATACACTTTTAATGAATTTCTGGTGTCAATATTACATTTATTATTAGCATCTACATATCTAATAATAATTTTAGCAGTAAAATATCTTTTTACCATAACAAAAAGATAAATATAAAGTACATGATATGTACCACTATAGAAACTTCAGGGAATGAAAATGTAGCTTCCATAGACTAGATATAAATCTACTAACTTTTTATATTATAAAATCTACATTAGGTCTATAGTAAATCAAGTAATATATGGAACTACCAAAAATGTTGGCATAGGGAATTTTACACATAAAATAAATATCACCAGCAACACTGGGATCTTGAGTAAATGAATGTTTAAAATGTTATCCAAATGGTACATTAACAGGTTTGGGAAATTCAAATAGGTAAATTTCATTAAATTTAAGAACATAATCATTTTATGAGTGATATAACATTTTATTACATCCATCCCTAATAATTTCCATAAAAATAAATTTTTTTTTCATCCCCAAGATCCTTCATTTAAAAATCACCTTTTTATTGAGATTTAACAGTAGTAATAACTTCATGTTTATTACACAAAATTAACAACTTATAAACATATAACCAAAGGTAAATCATGTTGTTTTTAATTAACTTAAAATAAACACATTAATTATAATGTATCCTAGTGAAATGGTTATTAAGAATAAATTAATCAAATTTTATGTACCACCTTCTTGAGGATTGTTTTGAACCATAAAATTATTTATTTAATAGGAAAACATTGTTAGATTTGAATTCATTTAAATAACTATCAGGATTCTTTATATATAATTTCTCAATAAATTTTAAATATATCAATGTAGTTTTAATACATATTTTTTTCAATGAGAAGGCCATTATAGATAGAAAAATAAAGCAACAACCTTATAGAATATTTATTTACAATTGGTGAGAAAATATCAAAATAGTATATTCCATCTATTTGAAGGAATCCATTGGTAACAATTATAACATTAAATTTTATTTTATTTTCAGAAGTATGATCCTATATTATTGTTTGAATCCACTTAAAACAAATTACTATAGCATTGTGGGTTTTATGAATTATATACCATGTGTGATTTTTATTCAAGGAGTGAATTTCTTAATCTATGGTAGGGGTCAACTGTTTAGAATCTTTGTCACTAAGGGATTTCTTATAAGTTTATTGCTCATAATCAATAAGATCCTTGGAAACCTGAATAGAATAATAAGCTATATAATATTGAATAAACTGAGAAAGAGGTCTAGGGACCCTTGAAACCCTATCACGAGTAAAAGGGAAAATCAGAATTTTTGGAAGGATGTTTAGTATTTGAATCTAAATCAGAGCTGTTTCTCAATTCATGTTGGGTCATAGGAAAAGGATCAAGTTTAGGAGGTTGTACAATATCCTTAAATTGTGTTGAAGGTTTAGTTTCAACATCCACATCAATAACTATATCATCACTATCTTGTGTGATAGATTTATATTTAGCAGAACAAGACACATGAACACCACATATCTACAAATTAAGAATTTTTAATAATAAGTTTTATCAACCCATAGTATATAACTTTTGAAAACCTTAGGATATACTACAAAAATACAATTAAAGAGATCTAGGTTCAACCTTATTAGTCTTGAAATGGACATATATAATGAAGCTAATGATTATTAGGAGATTATAAGAGGGTGGTCTATTATTCCAATATTATTTTGGGGAATTGACATGATTGGAAGAGGATGTGAACCTATTTTTCAGGTAGAAAGAAATTTTTTTGAATCATCCTATATGGATTTAGGGAGACCCAAGCATGCAATAATGTTTCAAACTCTCTCAAGTATATTTTTGATTCATTCTTTCATTAAGTCCATCCAGTTGGGGTTTTTCCCTAACAGTCAGGTGCTTTGAAATTCCCTCAAATTAAAATAACTGAATAATATCAATAGAGAGGTATTATAACCCATTATCTGTTATATTTGTTTTAATTTTATTTCCAAAAATATTATCTATGAGGATTTTCTTGGTTTAAAAAAATTGGTTACAAACACAAAACTGGCACACAACGCAACAAATAAACTACAGATAAACTGTTAGGCCAGGGAATTGACCCCGTGACCCTGTGAACAAAAACCAAACCACTTACAACCCTTACCACCCTAGAAAACCATAGGGGAAAACTTTTCCTGGTTTTTAAAGTTTCAATGTCATCAATGTTTCTCTTGTGTATGTATGTCCATAAATTTCTAGAGAAGTCATCAATAATGGTGAAAAAATAGGATCCCCGACCAATGGGAGGTGGTCCTTGGTTGTCCCCATCGATCAAGGTGTATATATTATAATGGGAATATAAATTTAATGGTATACCTATTAAAACTAACACTCTTTGATTTACCCAGTACACATTCTTCACAGAAGGGAAGGTTACTAGGTTTTGTGAGTAAATAGACCTTGTTTATTAAGTTCCTTGAGACCCTTGAAGCTTAAATGCCTCAATATTCTATGACATTACATAATTTCATTATTATTGGTTGTATAAAAACTACCCAAATATTTAAAATGGGTCTTCCCATTCAGAAAATACAACCAATTAACAAGAGAGACCTTGATGATAGTTTTAGAGCCTTTGGAGATTTTAAGTTAACCTAATTGAGCTCGAAATGTAAATACATTTCGGTTTAGAATTCCTATGTATATCAGGTTTATATATATGAAAAGAAACCACCTAACACCTAATAATATAATGATAAAGTTTTCATATAGTTCTATTAAAACAAAACCTCTTCTCATGATTTGACACCTCCTATTATTTCCTAGAAGAACATCACCTTCTACCCTTTCTACCAAATCATGGAAGGACTCCCTAATGGGAAACATATGGCATGAGTATCATAAATCTATGACCAAATCTTGGGTGATATCATGGATGGACATGTTCAACACTTCAATAGTGTCATAACCAGTATCCACTAGATTGGATTAGTCAGTAGGTTCTTTATCTTAGGGTTTTTTCTTTAGTTTTTTATACTTTGTTCTAGTGTGATCAGTCTTATCACAATGAAATCAAAAAAAATTATTTCCCTATTAATAGATCTAGGAATGGGTTTTTTATTATCCTTTAATTTATCCTTATTATACTCTTTCTTTCTAAACCTATATTGTGTTCTACCTATTGTGAAAAGACTATTTTCCCCACCTATAATTCTAGTTTTAGAATGTAATTACTTAGAGAGAAGGTAATATTAACCTCTTCTAGGGTTAGGGAGTCATGGACCTATATAATTTTCTATATTAATGTTCTATAGTAATTTTCTAAATAAATTAAAAGAATCATGGATTGATATTCATCATAAACTGTCACATTTATCTTGGCTAATTATAACTTTATTTTTCTGAATTCATCTAAATGATCTTTAATTGAAAAACCAGATTTCATTCTGAATGTGAAAAATTTGTTGTTTCATATAAAGTCTACCAATAAGTGAGGTTGTTATATAATTTTTTTATAGTTTAATCCATATACCAATAATAGTTGTTTCATAAGAAAATTTTGGAATCACCTTATCACATAAATAAATATGTAGAGAACCATAGTCCTTAACAATAACATCAGGGGATACATATTCATAAATAGTATAGTTTTATAAAATTTTAGAAATAGTAAAAATATATTTCTTAGGGATAAAAAGATCATCGATTAACCCTTGATGAACTAGAAATTATCTCATCTTGATCTACCATATATTGAAGTCATTGTCACCTTTAAATTTTTCAATTTCAAATCTAATTGTCATTATGTTTATCCAAAAAGATCAGATACCAAGTTTTTGCAGACAAAAATAACTGTATGCCCCCAAGAACTGACCAATATTAGTTTATATGCATGACTTTAGAATTATGGATTTTGAATTCGAATAATATATGAAGTTATAGTGATTTAAATTGAATATATAAAAGGGTAGAGGGTAATCAAGATGATATTAAAAAGAAAAATTAAAAGAAAATGACCAAATTTAAACAAGAAATGAATCCAAAAATAAAAGATATTCAAATGAGGCCATCATAAAACCTTTTTGGAAGAATTTACACATGTATAGGATGGTTTGAATGTACCCAAAAAACCATTTGGGTGGTTTGATAATAATATTCGAATCGAACCAAAAATGAATATTCAAGATGAAAAAAATAAGAAAGTGTAAAGTATAACTTCAGAATTTAACATGTTTCAGTCTGATTTGTACCTACATTCCCAACAAGAATACCACCCACACATATGATTAATTAAATGAAAAAACAATTATGATGTCATATAAGACAGACAAGGAAATATGAAAAAAACTTGGAATAGAAGACATTAAACAATATATTTAAGAACAAAAAAGAGGAAAGTGAAGAACTTATAGAACCAAACAGATTTAAATCTTTTCCAGGTGTCATGGTCCCTTCTTGGTCACCTATGTTTCTAATAGAAGATCAATGGATACTAACAGACTCAAGGTTCTTTGTGCCGAATCAATATCTCACTGAAAGATCTTTGTTTATTGGAAAACCAAAATTCCTTGTAAGGAAGTAATGTCATCATTATACTTTTCCAGGAGCATAAACCATAGATAATGAGCTTATAAACCAAGATTCAACTTCGTATATTCTTTCTCCAACATTAGAGTGTCACAATATGAGAAACATGAGGCAATTTTGGGAGATAGGAGAACCAAAACTGAGCCAAATACAAAAGGACAACACGTATAGGGGTTATCAATCCAACTCGCATGCACTACACCTTAAAACCACCATAAGAATCATCAACTACCATGGAGACATGAAAAAAAAGGATCACCACCATTAAATGAGTCTAAAGTAGTGGAATGATTCAAATTAATGAGGGGGTGAGATTAATCAATAGGTTGGAAATAAATCCATGCTAATCAGTGAATCCTCACCCATGAGAGGTGGTAAAAGGGACCGACAGAATGAAATGGCCCAACAGAAATGCCCATGTGGTAACTGTTCAGCCTAGAATACATGAATAACCCCATCAAAATAATTTGAGAATATATAATTATTTAACCAAATTTGTTTTCATGTTCATAAAAGGAATTAAATGGAAGAATATAAATTGGAATATTTCAAATTGAAATAACCAAATTTAAAAAAGGAAATCTAATAAGGAAATAAAATAACACTAACATTATAAATCTGTAACCTGCGTGTATCCTAATTTGTTATGATAAAAAATAATTGGACCTTAGGAACAATAATAATTATGAGATAAAAATTAATTATAAAAATACAAAAATAAAATGAACCCTGTATATAATGTAGAAAACCCCGAAATGAAAGGGGTAAGAAAACACAGTAAAATATAAGGATCTCACTATGGTAAAATGTGGGTACATACCCTCTCTCAATTATAAGAAAAATCCACTAAAAATATTCTCTCTTGAATATATCGAGAAACACCTCACAAAATACTACACTCAATAATGATGATGTGTTGTTTGAGAAGACGATGATGAAAACTTTTGGGGGATATCCATTTTTATAGCATTACCTCACCCTACTTTGTTCTCCCCTAAATTAAATTCCAATAATCAAATTAAATGGGGAAAAAGGTATGGTGTCTCCATCTTTGAATAATTGAATTCAGTGGCCACTAATATTATTTTATCTCTCCAAAAGTCCTCCAATATATCTCCCACATGGAGATTTGATTAATTTCCAATCACATATACATAGATCCTTTCTATCTTCCAAAAATGTTTCTCATGTATCTATAAGGCTGCTCAGAGATCTACACCATCATAAATTGTCAGAAAAGCTCACCTATACCAACAAATCTTTTATATTTTTTAGTGTGAATTTTATCCATATCCACACTTCTTTCCTTCACCAAATCTTGAAAAAAATAATATTTTATGCCAATTTTCTTAATCCTATAATGAAATATGGATTCATAGAAATGTGAAAGGGGCTCTGATTTTTACAAAATAATGAAATATGATCTTATTTTGTCTTGATATCCTCTAAAAACCTTTTCATCCAAATCACTTATTTGTAAGTCTCTGTAGCTTCCATATACTCCAACCTAGTATGGATAAGGCTACAATAGATTGTAGTTTTGAAATCCATCTCACAGAAACCCTTGTAAGAGTAAACACATAACTATTAGTGTATTTCTTGTAGTCATAATCATCTGAAAAATATGAATTATTATATCCTCTAATATAAAAAATCTTACCCTCCATTAAATATAGAAACATCTGAGCTCTTCTTGATGTATCTCATGATCCTATTCAGTGTGTTCCAATGCTCCCATCTTGGATTCTCCTTGTACCGACTAACTACTCCCATTTTATGTCTAGTATTAGGTCTATTACAGACCATATCGAACATCAAAATCCCCACTACTGATGCATACGACACTCAATACATTTCCATCCTATTTGCTTCACTTCTTGGACTCATCATGTAGGATAACATTAAATTAATGGGAACAGGGGTAGATATTGTCTTATAGCCTTTCTTGTTGAGTTGTTTCATGAATTTCCACAAGTAATTATTTTGTGGTAGCCAAATCTTCCCATTATTCATATCTTAGTGGATCTTCATTGTAAGAATCTTATTTGTGGGTCCCAATTCCATATCAAAATCTCTAGAAAACTATGCCTTTTTCTCCCAAATTTGATAATTGTTAGGGACTAAATCCAACATGTCATCCACATACAATAGTATAATGATAAAAAAATTATCATCTTGACCATATAAATATGAACAAGGATCTAAATTAAGTCTTTTCTATCCAAGGATCATGATATAGGAATAAAATCTCTTGTACCAACACCTTTATTCCTTTTTGAGATCATACAATGATTTTTTCAACCTACAATCCATGTTCTCTTTGCCTTATTTAGAAAAACCTTATAGTGGGAGCATATAGATTCCTTCATATAGATCACCATGGAGAAAAGTTTTTTTTTCAAATCTAGCTACTCTAGATGTAGGGTGTATGTATAAAAAATCACCAGAACTACCCAAATAGTCATCGGTCAAACAACATGAGAAGATTTTTTTATTGAAATCAATACCTTCCTTATGAGCATATCCCTTGACCATATGTTTCGCACCATATCTTTCCACCTGGTCTGTTTTATCCTACTTTATCTTATAGACCCATTTTTTTACAATGACCTTACATTAATGAGTTAATGGAATAAGATCCCAAATGTTTTCTTTTATAAAGGGATTCAAGTTACTATTGCATCACTTCCATCTGTGATGATATGTCTAGACTCTGGGTCACCTCCACAAAATATGACATCTCCCCATCCTATGTTAAAAGTCAATGCACAACATTGCTCTCAGTGACATAATCTAAGTTCCATATTGGTGATCTTTTCACAATTTCTGATCATTGTAGTCCAAGATCATCCAGTACTTGATCATCGTACTTTGATAATTACTTATAGGAAACAAGTTCTTTATTTTTTTCTTCATCTTGACTGTTGTAGTTTATGTACTCTCTTTCTCCATGTCTTTATCAATCATCATTTTAAAATTTACTTCCACAAAAATGAAATCGATACTGATGATAGATTTGTGGGTAGTGGGATCACACAAACAATACCCCTTCACACCATCAGCATATCCCAAGAAGATACATTCCTTGATCTCAAGACCAATTTCAATCTTTATTAGTCATTAAACAGTGAATATACTTGACTTACAAAAGTATGCAATTTAGAATAGTCGGTGGGTTTACCAGTGAAAATCTCCATCGATGTCTTAAGATAAATTTCCAATTAAGGAGAACGATTGATCACATAGGAGGCAATATTCACTACTTCAACCCAGAGAATATTAGAAACTATTGTAATATTCAACACCTCCTTTTTTCTTTCTAATAATATTCTATTAATCCTCTCTATAAATCCATTATGTTGAGGTGTGTATGACACCATGAACCATTTCTTGATGCCTTCCTATTTAAAAAACAAATAAAACTCATTGCATGCATATTATACATCATTTCCAGTCCTCAGACACTTGATCCCTTTTCCATATTTATGCTCTTTACGCACTTTGATTGTTTTGAAGACTTCAATGTCATCTGATTTCCACTTAATTGGAAACACCTAACATCTCCTGGAATATTCAACATTGAAAGATACAAAGTACCTTGGTCCTCCCTAGGATACAATCAGTGCTTGAAAAGGTCAAAATGGATCAATTCCAAGATCTCCTTGCTCCTTTCCATTTCCATTACAAACTTCAATGTGTGTTTCTTACTCAACAAAAAATGCATTCAAAGTGGTAAGGATACCTTCATAAGCCCAGATAGAAACTTCTGATCAGAAATAATTTTCAAGCCTTGTTCAGACATATGGATAATCTGCTGATGTCATAACATCATCAATGTTTTCATCGAGGTACAATTAATATGACAACCATCTCTAATTCATTGTATGTTTCACCCATAAGCATTCACAAGTTATTTGAGATCTTTTCTACCAAGTTCCCCCTTCAGAATCCTTATAATCCCTTTCTCGGTGTGTGTCTTGCATCTCATATTATCCAATTGTTCCAAGGAGAAAATATTATTCTTAAGGCCCTTCACATGACATAATCCTTGAATGGTTCAAACTATTTTATCATGCATATTCAATTTGATGGTGTTGACTCCAATGATCATTAAGGAATGATCGTTCCCCATATACACAAGTCCTTCTGGGATAGTCTAATATTGATTAAACCATTCCCATAGAGATGTCATGTGCCATGTTGCTTCTGTGTCAATAATACACGCATTGTCGAGATGTTGTCAACCTTCAGTAGTCATCTCTACTTCACTAACTAATATGTCTCTATTTATAGATGTACTCACCACATTTCCTTGATATTTGTTCTCACTAGGGGTCTTATTCCAACAGTATTTGCTGACATGCCCCCTCTTACCGCAATTGTGACATCTGGTATTTTTCTTCTTACTCAATGATTTAGACTTACCAGGAATCTAACTCCCATAGAAACCACACTCTATCATTCTTCCTCTTTCCATTGATAGATATTACACTTGGGGTGAATTTGTCTATCTGTGTTCCTTATTCTTGTGCTGAATTTATTCTTCAAGAACCGCAACTACAAAGTCATTGAAGAGAAATATAACCATTAGGATATTATTGGTGATGTTGATGATAAGTTGATCATATGAATCTGGAAAACTATAGAGTAGAATATTTGTACGTTCAATATCTATAATTTTATAGCCAGACGATATAAGCTGAGAAAATAGGGTATTGAGGGTTTTGATGTGGTTGATCACTAATGATGACATAACCATTCAAAGAGTGTCTCATTTTCTTTTCAGGAAAAATTTGTTGTGGAGTGACTCTTCCCCGTACAGCTTTTTTAGAGTATCTCAAATTTCCATCGTCATATTTTTCTCCACAATGCAAGACTGGACCTCGTCTACCAAATCCAAATGGATGTTAGAAATAAAATTCTCGTCCATGTCATCCAACTTCTCCCCTGTCACACCCTCTTGTTTGTTGCTAATTTCTTGTAAGCAATTATCTTTCTGTAGTAGTGTTTGCATATTCATTTTGTACAATGACAAATTATTTCAATTGAATTTTTTGATATTGAATTTCACCACAATTTGGACATGAAAAAAATCTATAATCTCCTCGATCCAGAATATCTCCTTTGATACCACTTGTTATGATTGAAAATAACTGATCCTTCAGTACATGGATAATTGTGAGATAAAAATAAAGTGCAAAAATGAAAAAATAAAATGAACATCGGATGTAATGTGGAAAACCCCCCAAATGAATGGGGTAAAAACCAATGGTAAATAAAAGGTTAACACTATTGTAAAATGCAGGTATAGACACCCTCTCAAAATAATGCACTCAAAATATTTTCTCTTAAATATATGGAGAAACACCTCACAAAATAATGGACTCAAAGCTGATGATGTGTTAATTGAGAAGGTGACAATGAAAACTGTTGGAGGATATCCCTTTTTATAGTATGTCCTCACTCTCATTTGGTCTCCCCTAAATTAAATGTATTTAATCAAATTAAATGGAGGAATAATGTTAGGGTGTCAGCCTCTTTGAATGAATTGAATATGGAGTCATTAATAATATTTTTTATTTCCAAAATTCTTCCAACACAATCTTCATTATTCATTTAGTGAAGTCGACTATACATTGATGCAAAATGGATTCTGCATGTGCCCCATATGCTTGAGTTCATGTGAGACTATAGCACGTAGGTTGTTTGTTCCTTGCATGCGTTGTTGTTTCTGATTGCAGAGTCTTCTGATCACAAATCTTAAGTTGAATTCGACAAGAGCTAAGCCTTCCTCCTCTATCCCTTGCTTCATAAATGGCAGGATGAGACGATGTGTATAGTGGAAACATATTCTTCATGCAGTGCGTCAGACTTCTGGTTGGAGCTACAGTACACACATTCCTCTTGTGTTTTACATTAGCGAATTATCAAATCAGGTATGGGTATCGCCATGTCAGTAGCCATTCTTGTCGTACATTTATTTCCACGAGAGTGGTTCCTAACGTATCCAAATAATCCACGCAACCGGCACCCCAACTCATCACCAATCCAAATAAACCTAATACAAATTTAATGTAACCTTATATATGAGTTTCTTTTTAAATATGTTTTTAAAAAAAATATCTTTTTAAAACATGCAAGGTTAATTTTTTTCCTCGAAAATACGCCACAAAGGTGGCATCCACGATACTGCCTTTGGGCCTAGGTGAAAGGGGGCATCCTAGATGCCGCCTTTCCCCTAAAACAAAAAATAATAATTTTTTTAGAAAATTTTTATTTTTATTTTTTTTGTTTATATATATATATATAAAACAAAACAAAAAATAAAAAAAATTCATTAGAATTTATCCTCTATTTAAAATCCAGCAGTTCTGCCATTACAACAGTCTGGATTCTGAAAGAAGCTCTCACCCAGAGCTCCTTTTTATAAGAGAGCATATCCTGGAAATCATTCTGCATTTCTGATGTGAGATTTTGGTTCTCCATTTCCTGCACAAAATATTCTGCATTTCCGATGTGGGATTCTCTTTCAAGTATGTGACTTTGAAATACTATAAAATATAAACTATAAAGACAATATAAATGAAACTTAAAACATGGATTAAACATATACAAATAGTTTAAAACAAAAATAATTTCATAAAAAATGATGTTAAAAAATAATTTATAAGCTTTCAAAACCACTTACATGAAACTTAAAAAGTTTCAAGTATGTAACTTTGAAAGCATATAAAATATAAATTATAAGACCAATATAAATGAAACTTAATACATGGATTAAACAAATAACAAATAGTTGAAAATAAAAAGAATTTTGTAAAGAATTTTGTTGAAAAATAATTTATAATCTTTCAAAAGAACCAACTTGAAACTTAAAAATGTTTCAAGCACGTGACTTTGAAAGCCTATAAAATATAAACTATAAGACCGATATAAATGAAACTTAAAACACGGATTAAACATATAACAAATAGTCGAAAATAAAAATAATTTCTTCAAAAATGTTCATGAAAAATAATTTATACGCTTTCAAAACCACTTACTAGAAACATAAAAATGATTAAAGTATGCGACTTAAGACTATAAAATATAAACTATAAGACCGATATAATTTAAAGTTAAAACATGGAGAAAACATATAATAATTTCTTTAATTATTAAAATAATATTATTAATAATTAATTATATATTAATTTATTAGTTAATTAGAAATTATTAATAATTAATTATATAATAATTAACCAATTAATTAGTAATATAATTATTTAGTATATAATAGTTAATTAGTAATATAATTATAAATTATATTTCTCTATTATAATTAATAATTAGTAATTATTCAAATTATTATATAATAATTAATTAGTTAATTGGTAATATAATTATTAACTATATAATAGTTAATTAGTTAATTAGTAATATAATTACAAATTAAAATTATTCATTAAAATTATTAATTATAATTATTCATTATAATCACTAATTATAATTATTCATTATAATTTCAAATTATAATTATTCATTATAATTACTAATTATAATTATTCATTATAATTACTAATTATAATTATTCATTATAAGTACTAATGATAATTATTAATTATTAATTATTAATTATTAATTTGTTAATTAATAATATAATTATTAATTTTATAACTATTAATTGAATAATAATTAGTTAGTTAATTAGTAATTATTAATAATAAACTATATAATAAATAATTAGTTAATTATTAATAAAATTATTAAATTAGTAATATAATTATTAATTATTTAATAATTAATTAGTTACATAGAAATATAATTATTAATTATATAATAATTAATTAGTTAATTAGTAATATAATTATTAACAATATAATTTATAATTAGTTAATTAGTATTTATTAATCATTAATTATATAACAACTAATTAGTTAATTAGTAATATAATTATTAATTATATAATAGTTAATTAGTTAATTTTTTGAGAAAGATAGAGTTGAGGCCCTTTTTATAAATAGTTAATTAGTAATATAATTATAAATTATAATTATTCATTATAATTATTAATTAGTATTTACTAAAAATTATTATATAATAATTAATTAGTTAATTGGTAATATAATTATCAATTATATAATAGTTAATTAGTTAATTAGTAATATAATTATTCATTATAATTATTAATTTGTAATTATTAAAAATTATTATATAATAATTAAGTAGTTAATTAGTAATATAACTATTCATTATAGTTATTCATTATAATTATTCATTATAATTATCCATTATAATTATTAATTATAATTATTAATTATTAATTATTAATTAGTTAATTATTAATATAATTATCAATTATATAACTATTAATTGTATAATAATTAGTTAGTTAAATAGTAATTATTAATAAATAATTATATAACAATTAAATAGTTAATTAGCAATATAATTAGTTATTTACTAATATAATTATTAATTATTTAATAATTAATTAGTTACTTAGTAATATAATTATTGATTATATAATAATTAATCAGTTAATTAGTAATATAATTATTAATTATATAATTTGAAGTTAGTTAATTAGTAATTATTTATCATTAATTATATAATAAATAATTAGTTAATTCGTAATATAATTATTAAATATATAATAGTTAATTTGTTAATTTTTTGAGATAGGTAGATTCGATGTCGTTTTTATAATTAGTTAATTAGTAATATAATTATAAATTAGAATTACTCATTATGATTATTAATTTGTATTTATTAAAAATTATTATATAGTAATTAGTTAGTTAATTGGTAATATAATTATTAATCATATAATAGTTAATTAGTTAATTAGTAATATAATTAAAAATTATAATTTTTCATTACAATTATTAAATTGTAATTCTTAAAATTCATTATATTACTAATTAATTGGTTAATTATTATATAAATAATTATTAATAATTTCTAATTAACTAATTAATTATTATATAATTAATTATTAATAATATTAATTTAATAAATAAATAAATTATTATATGTTTAATCTAGGTTTTAACTTTAAATTATATCGGTCTTATAGTTTATATTTTATAGTCTTTCAAAGCCACATACTTTAATCATTTTTAAGTTTCAAGTAGGTGGTTTTGAAAGCTTATAAATTATTTTTCATGAACATTTTTTTATGAAATTATTTTTATTTTCGACTATTTTTTATATGTTTAATTCGTGTTTTAAGTTTTGAAATGCCTGGATCAGTTGTGATCACTGAGAGGGGAGGGGTGAATCAGTGATAACTTTTTCTTTTTAAGAATTGTTCCCTTTGAATGATCAATTCAACCTCTGTGGCTGGTTAAGGCCTAGATCTACTCTTTTGGTGGTGCAGTGATAATGAAAGCATAGAACACAGAGATTTACAAGGTTCGGTACAAAGACCTACTCCTTGCCGTGTTGGTTACACTCCCCAACACAGATTCTTCACTATGCCAGAATATGTTTACATGGTAATTGGTTATACCCCCCAATTACAAGTTGGTTAAACCCCCCATGATCACAGCATCTCCTTCTTCACAGCTTCACTTCTCTTCTTAAAATGTGTTGTTCAATTATTCAAGTAGCTTCAATAGAGATAACTTGTTGGTCTTTCTCACCAATACTAATCTCTCAGAATGATTAGTTCTTTTTCTTACACACACTTAAATGTGTGCTATTCTTCTTCTTAAAGTGTGCACACCTTTTATACAACGTGCATGCATGTACATACATGGAATCCTTCCCTCTCCACTTGTGCACACACTAAAGCTTGCCCTTATTCACAAACTGCTTAAATTTCACTCATATGTGTGCAAGTCTCATCCTTCTTCTTTGCAACCACCCTCACAACCCAAATGGTTGGGTGTGGACTTTACTTCATCTGAAATCACTTCAAAGGAGGGCGTGCAAGTGTGCGACCTTCCCCTATCTTCTACCGCACAAGTGCTTGGGTGCAACTGGCATGCAGGGTGCGCAGGCACCTACTGCCGCGCAAGCCCTGCGGGTAGAAGGTGCGTAAGGCCGTGTGGCTCAGCCTTTTCCTATTGCGCAAAGGGAGCGCGCAGGGTGGCCCCATCCTCCTTTCTTCACGCAAGGGTTGTGCGAGCAGTCCCCTCGGAGCCTCAGATGGATCTGGACTACACAGTCGTGCTCGAGCGTGATTCCTTTTTCGCGTTGCATGATGCTTCGTGGGACTCCTCCTCTTCTTTGCACAAGGTATGCACAGAGCTCCTTCGTGCAGCAAGGCTGCGCCAAACCTTTCTGCCTTTCGCGAACCAGTGGGTTCGCGGTTGCTCTGTTTCTTTAGAGAAACAAAAGCTCTCTCTCAAAGATGACAACAAGATTTCTCGTACACAGGCTCCTCTTTTTATAGACAAGGAGATCGATCGAAGCCGCGGGGTTCAAATCCTTGAATGCCCGAGATATGTGGTGTTTTGAAATCTTCAAACGCGGATCAAGATATGGCCGAGAATCACGATATCTTTCATTCAACGCAGACTCCTTCTTTCTCAGTGAGTACATCTCATGTACACATTTTAGAATTCATACAAGGATTCTCCTTGTACATCGAACGGGTCTTGCACCCTCAGCAACTTCATTTGCCTCGGGCTCCTTCGAATTTCTTCATCTCATTGCATGCATGCAAATTTTAATGCATGCATGTGTTCGTGAGGAGGAGACGAACACACTGGAGGATACAACTTCATCAGAGGCAGCTGGGAGCTCCATCTACATCGCTCGGGTGCCTCTGGTTCGCGGGAGGTGTCGCGGGGAGTCCTCGGCTCGACGAGAGGTAGAAGATGATGCCACGGCCATTGGATCCGCATTTAATGATCGCAGATGGCTGGGATTATAACGCAGCGCCGTAGATGAGATGGACGGCAGTGATCAGACGTGCGATCGGATGAGCGACCATGATTTCCTCCACGTTTTAAAAACTCATACCACATCAAAACGCGTCGCAGTTCTTGCGCGGTTTAACAAACAGCTCCTCCAACCATCGACTCAGAAATATCCTCTCCCTCCTTCGGTGTTGCCCCGCATCGGTTCTCCAGCGGGCATGATCTAGCACCCACTAAGCTCCTTCACGGGCGCGCCCTTGGCGCCCACGCTGCGCGGGCTTGACCTCCACGTGGCTCGGGCTTACACATGGCCCGACCGCTATTGGGCTGGCCCCTACGGTTTCCCCATGGGCATGGTGACCTAGTCCCACATGTGCCTTGGGTTGAGGCCCTAAGGATGGCCCAATAGTTGGCATATTTTTTGCATAAGCTCCACCTTGTATACTTGGTTAAATAACCAAGTAGGAACAAGTCTTCTTCATGCCATTCTCCTCTTCTTCACCTCCTCTTATTCTTTAGAATTCCTCATCTTCTCTTCAACATTTATTTTCTACTTAGGAGAGAATTCCCGAAGGTTCTTCTTCAACTGTTGCTCTTGAATCAAATATTTCTTCAGTTTTATTCAATGATCCAATCAGAGACGAGGTTGTATCATCTTCAAATCCTCATGCACTAAGAGATAGTGCATGGTCTTGTTCAGACCACATCATCCACTTAGTAGCTGTGGATGGTTCTCCTTTCGTTCCTTATGAATTGTGAAGACAATGAATGGACTTTTAACAATGTTGTGACATTGTATCACCTTGATACAAGTCTTAGAACTTAAGACCAGTTCAAAAATCGTCAGAGTTTACGATGCTTCTTCAATCATCATTCTTCAAGCTATACCTCATTAGTTGGAACACATTGACAGGTTATTGACAACAAATTCAATCACTTGGGCACAACAATCTCCCCCTTTGTATTTGGTTGTCAATACTCCTAATCACACTTTTAAAATGTCACAATGTGTGTGCTGATGATTTCTCCCCCTTATTGGCCAACAAATGCAAAGATATGAATGGGAGTCATACCCAAAATGTATTACCACTTGATCCTGCACAACTTCAACTACCAATGCTCCCCCTTAAGGGATGCACTCATCTCCTTCAATTCCCTGCATATAAGTACAAAAAAATAAAAATTTAGGGAATAAGGAGGGACCTTTTTCTTCCTCAAGTGAGAGGAGAAGGCTGAACATGAAGTTTCAGCCTTAGTTCAAAAAATCTTTCTATAGGCATAGCTTTGGTGAAAATATCTGCCACCTGATCTTGAGTAGAAATGTAGTCTAGCTTGATGTCTCCACTGGAAACCCTTTCTTTGATGAAATGATATTTTATATCAATGTGCTTGGATATGGAGTGTTGTATAGGATTCTTAGACAATCCAATTTCACTTTGATTATCACATAAGATCCTCAATGGGTTTTCAGCTTTAATTCTCAAATCTGCTAGCTGCACCTGCATCCAAATCATTTTTGTACATGCATGTGTGGCTGCCACATACTTTGCTTCAGCTGTGCTCAATGTTACAGAATTTTGTTTGTTGCTGTACCAACTAACACATCCTTCTCCCATAAATAAGGTTCCACCAGATGTGAATCTTCTATTAGTACAATCACCAGCCCAATCAACATCTGTGAATCCCAACAACATTATGTTTTTACTGTGTTTGTATAAGAGTCCATAGTTGAGGGTTCCTTTCACATATCTCAAGATTATTTTAGCTGCGGATAAGTGAGATTCTTTTGAGTCACTTTGAAATCTGGCACACAAAGTCACCACATATGTTATATCTGGCCTTGAAGCCATGAGATAAAAGAGACTGCCAATAATTCTCATGAACTCTTTCTGATCAACATTTTTGCCTTCTTCGTCATTGCATAGCTTGGTTCAAATATAAATGGGTGTTTATACTTCCTTTGCACCCTCCATTACGAACCTTTTCACTAAGACCCTTGCATACTTTTCTTGTGAAAGAAATATGGTGTTTTATCTTTGTTCCACCTAAAATCCTAGAAAATATATCATTTGACCAAGCATGGACATTTCAAAGGTTCTCTTCATCTGCTCAACAAATTCTTCACATAGTCATTCCTTGTCACCAGAAAAAATGATATCATCCACATAGATAATGACTATGAGGGTACCAATGGCCATTTCTCTGACATAGAGATTACTGTCAACTGTTCCTTTGAAAAATTTCATGTTCTTGAGACAACCATCCAATTTGGAGTACCAGTCTCTAGGGTCCTGCTTTAATCCATAAAAATATTTTCTCAATCTGCATACCATATTACCATCTTTGTCTAGCACGAATCCCTATGGTTGTTCTATATACACCTCTTCGTCAAGATCTCCATTTAGGAATGTAGATTTATCATCCATCCGATAGACCTTGTATTTCTTGTGTGCTACAACTACTAAGAACATTCTTATAGTTTCCAGTCTTACAACTGGTGAAACAGTTTCTTCAAAGTCGATTCCTTCCATTTGTGAATACCCTTTACATATGAGTCTGGCCTTATTTCTGGAAACTTCTCCCTTTTCATTGAGTTTGTTTTTGAAAACCCACTTTGTCCCAATAACATTTTTATTTTTCGGCCTTGGAAAAAGATCCCAAGTGGAGTTATTTTCTATTTGATTGAGTTCCTCATGCATATCTTGTATCCATTCCTCATGTTCAACTGCTTTAGCCACTGTGTGAGGTTCAACTTGAGAAACTAGTGCAGTCTGATCTTCCAGTCTCAATCTTCTTCTAGTTCTTACTGAGGACTGTGGGTCACCAAGGACATTTTCTGTGTCGACATGTTTCTTCAATTTTTTGTATCTCCTTCTTCCATTTTCATTACCTTCCTCTTCATAACTAGTGTGTTCATAGTTGATCTCACTAGAAATTGGTGTTGGATCAGTTAATTCTTCATTATTCTGTTCCAAGGTTGTTTCATTATTTGAGTCATCATTATCCACAATGTATGGTTTGGTGTTGTTTTCAATTATTCTGACATCACTACAGTCAACCATTTTGTTCAACCTCTTATTCCAGCATCTGTAGCCTTTTACATCAGGTAGATAACCCATGAAGATTCCTTCTTCTGCTTTTTCCTCAAACTTTTTCAGATTAATGTTTTTAATCTTGATGATGCAAGGATTTCCAAAGACTCTGAAGTATTTAACAGTTGGTTTTCTGTTAAACCACATTTCATAGGCTGTCGTTTGTGTTTCTGGTCTCAGGAGACATCTATTTTGTATATGTATGGCTATGCATACCGCTTCTCTCCAGAAAAACTTAGAGATATTGTGCTCAGCTAACATAGTCCTCCCCATTTCGACTATGCTTTGATTCTTTGTTTCAGCCACTCCATTCTGTTGTGGAGTATATGGTGTAATTTATTGATGCTTGATTCCATGCTTGACCATATAGCTTTCAAAGGTATCACCAATGTATTCTTTTCTATTGTCTGATCTTACTTTCTTGATGCAGAGTCCTAGTTATTTCTCAGCCTACCTTCTGAAATTTTTGACCATTGTGATTGCCTCTGACTTATGTTTCATGAAAATGACGTTGTTCATCCGAGTGTAATCATCAATGAAGGTTATAAAATAGAGATCTCCTCTTGTAGACTTCTGTCTCATCGGTCCACATATGTCTGTATGGATGAGTTCAAGAGGCCTAGTAGACATGATATCTACTCCTTTGTGTGAACTATGAGTCAATTTTCCCTTCTGACATGTGTCACAAATTTCATCTCTTTCTCTCTTTAATTTGGGTAGATCTCGTACAATATTGTACTTCAGAATTTTACTCATACTCCTTTGACCAAGATGTCCAAGTCTTCTATGCCCGCGGTTGTTTTCATCCTTAGATCTAAGATAACAAAAATTGATGGGCTCACCAATTTTAAATAGGTTTCCAGTGGTTCTTCTTCCTTGAGTGATGATTTGTCCATACTTTGAGCTCTTGATGATGCATTAATCCTTCTTGAACAATACCTCATGTCCATCATCACATAATTGACTTACACTCAGCAGGTTGTGCTTTAATCCTTCAACAAATAACACATCATTGGATTTTAGATTTGTTGTTTCAATCATTGCATTTCCAACTCCCTTGATTTTCAGAGAGCAATCATTTCCAAACACCACGGTTCCACCCTCATGACTTTCTATGTTGCTTAGAATTTTTGTATCACCAGTCATGTGTGATGAGCATCCACTATCAAGAATCCATGACTTGGTTTTACTGCTGGATTTTAGAGCAACTTCTGCAAAGCATGTGATTTCTTCATTGGGTTCTTGAATGCCTTTTCCTTTCATGTCTTTGAATCTTTGTTCAAGAAGAATAGTTATACATTTATCAGCTCTATGACCTTGTTGGTTACATCTTTCATAAGCTTCACCCAGGGAGTCAGATTTGTTCTGAATTGGAAGTTTTGATGCTTTCTGTAATACACTCTGGGTTTTAGGATATCTCCCCCTTGACTCATGACTCATACTTGGAAGAGACATGTTATACCAGCATTCATAGGCCTTGTGTCCAAACACACCACAACACCAGTAGTAGCCTCTAAACCTTGAACTTCTCCACTGATAGGAGTCATGTTGTAATTTTCTGTCCAAGATTTGAGTAGTCCTTCCTAGGGATTTCTTTTCTTCCATTGAAGATGATTTTTCACAAGTTTTTTCATTACATGTTTTTCTCAATTTTATCTTTGAACCTAAATTGTTAGAAATAACAGATGTATTTTGAGATTTACTTAGTGGTGAGTTGACCTACCTCTGAGAACCAGTGTGATATGATTCTGCCTTGACCTCAAAAACCTTGTTAAAGTCTTCTCTCATCTTTTTCAAGTTATTCTGTGATTCAATCCACTTGGGCTGTGTCACTAATTGCTCTTCTTCTTTGAGGTGAAGTTTCTATTCAAGACCTTTTTCCATATTGTCTAGATCAGCTATCTTTAGTTTGTGTCTCTTGATTTCATCAATGTACATTGTCTCTTTCTTCATACATTCTTTCAACTCCCCAGTCATCCTTTTTCTTTCCTTTTGTAACAATTTCTTCACTTTCTTGAGTTTATTGTTTTGCACAAGGAACGCCTCTAATTCATCTTTAAATATGTGTTCAAGCTCTGTTCGTTCACTTTCATCATCTTCACTGATGTAGGTGTCAAACCCTTTTTCCACATGATCCATAAAATTCCTTTCTTCTTCTGATTGACTGGATGAAGTGAAGTTTGATTCTTCCTCTTTTCTTACATAGATTCTTCTTTCACCTGGAACAAACTTTTTCTTTCTTGCAATAGATCTGATTCCTTCTCTTGGGTTTCTACTCCATTTCTTCTTTTGTGACCTTTCTTCTTCAATTTCTGGAGCACTAGATATTTTCTTGGGGCAGTTAATAGCAAATTGTCCGATGTTATTGCATTTGAAACACCTTGGTGGTAATTTCCCTTTTCCCTTGAATTTATTTTTTCCAAACCTTTTTGATAAAAGAGAAATAATTTTGTTGAAATCTTCATCCTTTTCTTCATTGTTAGACACACATGATTCTAAGACTTCGTCATCTCTTATCTTGAGTTGTCTCATGGCCTCAAAATCCATCTCATCCTTGATCTTCTTCTTGAATACTGGGATCTTCCTCATTTCATATGCAATGAGAATTTTGTGTAGTTCATCAAGAGAGAGATCATCTCTATCTTCTAATGCTGAGACTTTGGGGTCAAACCTGTCAGGAAGGTTTCTCATTAGTTTTTTAATAATTGTTGAGTCCTCCAACTTTTCTCCAAAGCCCCGAATGTTACTGACAATTTCATTGACTCTTGTGAAATAATCATCAATATTTTCTTCTTCTCCCATCTTGATATCTTCAAACTGGCTTCTCCAAATTTGTAATTTGGATTCTTTGACTTTCATGTTTCCCTTGTAACTGCTTTCCAATTTGTCCCAAATTTCTTTAGCTTTCTTGATTCCCATGACTTTTGTGTATACCTTTTCTGAGAGTGACCGAAGGATGGAATTTTGAGCTTTACCATTAAATTTCATATTTCTTTTCTCATCCAGTGTCATAGGAGCTTCATTAGCAAGAGGAGGGAATCCAAACAAGGCTGTATTTATAACTTCAAGGCCGAGAGATAGAAGATAGGGTACCATCTGATTCTTCCATCTATAGTAATTTTTCCCATCGAATGTAGGAACACCCCTACTATTAAAAGAATTCAGATTGTCCATTTTCTTAGAAGTAGATCCTAATAGAGGCAACCTCCCTTTGATACCACTTGAAATGCCTGGATCAGTTGTGATCACTGAGAGGGGAGGGGTGAGTGAGTGATAACTTTTTCTTTTTAAGAATTATTCCCCTTGAATGATCAATTCAACCTCTGTGGCTGGTTAAGGCATAGATCTACTCTTTTGGTGGTGCAGTGATAACGAAATCACAGAACACATAGGTTTACAAGGTTCGGTACAAAGACCCACTCCTTGCCGTGTTGGTTACACTCCCCAACACGGATTCTTCACTATGCCAGAAGATGTTTACACAGTAATTGGTTATACCCCCCAATTACAAGTTGGTTAAACCCCCCAACTTCACAACATCTCCTTCTTCACAGCTTCACTTCTCTTCTTCAAATGTTTTGTTCAATTCTTCAAGTAGCTTCGACAGAGAGAACTTGTTGGTCTTTCTCACCAATACTAATCTCTCAGAATGATTTGTTCTTTTTCTTACACACACTTAAATGTGTGCTCTTCTTATTCTTAAAGTGTTCACACCTTTTATACAACGTTCATGCATGTACATACATACGATCCTTCCCTCTCCACTTGTGCACACACTAAAGCTTGGCCTTCTTCACAAACCGCTTAAATTTCACTCATATGTGTGAAAGCCTTAGTATTATTCTTTGAAACCACCCTCACAACCCAAATGGTTGGGTGTGGACTTTACTTCATCCAAACTCACTTCAAAGGAGGGCGCGCAAGTGTACGGCCTACCCCTATCTTATACCGCACAAGTGCTTGGGTGCAACAGGCGTGCAGGGTGCGTAGACACCTACTACCGCGCAAGTCCCGTGGGCAGAAGGTGCGCAAGCCCGTGCGACTCAGCCTTTTCCTGTTCCTCAAAGGGAGCGCGCAAGGTGGCCCCGTCCTCCTTCCTTCGCGCAAGGGTTGCGTGAGTAGTCCCCTCAGAGCCTCAGATGGCTCCAGACTACACAGTCGCGCTCGGGCGTGATTCTTCCTTCACGTTGCACGAAGCTTCATAGGAATCCTTCTCTTCTCTGCATAAGGGATGCACAGAGATCCTTCGCACAACAGGGATGCACAGAACCTTTCTTCCTTTTGCAAACCAGTGGGTTCACGGTTGCTCTATTTCTTTAGAGAAACAGAATCTCTCTCTCAAATATGACAGCAAGCTTTCTCGTACACAGACTCCTATTTTTATAGGCAAGGAGATCGATCTAAGCCACGGGGTTCAAATATTTGAATGCCTGAGATATGCGGCGTTTTGAAATCTTCAAACGCGGATCAAGATATGGTCGAGAATCACGGTATCTTTCATTCAACGCAGACTCCTTCTTTCTTAGTGAGTACATCTAATGTACACATTTTAGAATGCATACAAGGCTTCTCCTTGTACATCGAACGGGCAGTGCACCCTTGGAAACTTCGTTTGCCTCGGGCTCCTTCTAATTTCTTCATATCATTGCATGCATGAAACTTTTAATGCATGCATGTGTTCGTGAGGAGGAGACGAACACACATGAGGCTACAACTTCATCATAGGTAGTCGGGAGCTCCATCTACATTGCTCGGGTGCCTTTGGTTCACGGGAGGTGTCACAGGGAGTCCTCGGCTCGGCGAGAGGTAGGACAAGATGCCACTGTTAGGTCGGACAGGGTAATGGCAGATGGTCTAGAGGGGGGAGAATAGACCAAATTAAAAATTTAATCAAATAAATTAATTATCAAAGTTAATTATTAAAATTAATTAGCAGCGGAAAAAATAAATAACGCAAGGATGTTTTTTTTATAGTAGTTCGGTCCAAAGTGGGCCTAATCTACTCTTATACCTCTCTACTCAGCGAGAGATACGTGTGCACTAAAAATTATTTTTAAAGGGGTATCATAACCCAATTACAAAATCCTTTTCTAGTGGAGGGATAACCACAACACTGAATTTTGTGTGGGGAGTCACAACCCTTACAACCTGACTTTAGATACTGGGAGTCACAACCCAAACAATCTTGAATTCAGATACAGGGAGTCACAACCCTAAGATCCTAACTTTAGAATCCAGGAGTCACAACCCAAAGAAAAATAATAACAAATAATGCTTTTGTGTGAAAAAGCATAAACAGAAAAATAAGAGTGCGTGTGAGAGATGGGAAGTTGTGTTACAGACTCAGAACCAGATGAAAGAGAAGATAAAAATTAAAGCACAGGTAATGGTTCTTGAGGTTTAGTTCAAAAAGTCTCGTCAATGAAATTGTAGTCGAAGCAGAATTAATTCCGCGCTTGAGAGACCAAGCAGGTGGTGAAGCAGAGTGTCACTGGACGTTGCAAATACACAGCAGATTCAAAGATCAAAACCCTTTCTCTTTTTATTGTGTTGTTGTTTTTCCTGCAAGAGATAACTATATATATAGAGAATAAAAATATTATCAGATGCAGTAACTCCGCTTCCTTAGGATATTCAAAATTAATTAAGTTAAGAGATCCCATAAATATCTCCCTGAAAATAGAAGAACTGTTGCTTCTTTATTCCCGTAGAATAAAATATCTAATAGAGGAATTCAAAATATTTTGAATAAGTCTTCCAATAAAATCTCCAGAATAATAAAAGCATTGAATGGTTCAAAACAGAATTTTAAATCCATTTAAATTGATTTAAACGAAGTCAAAACAGTTCCTGAAAACTAGCAGCAGATTCTGGAATTAAATTCAAACATTTAAATTTAAACAATCTTAAAATGTCCAAATTTATTTGTAAAATATGTTGAAGAACGTTATTAAATTTTCTCTCTAAATATAGCACCAAAAACATCAAAAACTCTTTCATTATGATCCTTATATTTAATGAGGATTTTACAAAAAAAAATCGTTAAAAAATAATCTATATATTTGCAAAAAATCAATTAATTTTTTAAAAAATGCACGGAATGAACAGTAACTTTGGAATGAACAGTAACTTCGAAGTGAATAGTAACTTCCGAGTGAATAGTAACTTCAGAGTGAATAGTAACTTCCGAGCGAACAATAACTTTGGAGCGAACAATAACTTCAGAGCGAACAATACAGTAACGTAGGGTATGAATAGTAAAGTAATGTAGGGTATGAATAGTAAAGTAACGTAGGGTATGAATAGTAACGTAGTGTATGAACAGTAACGTAGGGTATGAACAGTAGCATAGGGTATGAATAGTAACATAGGTTATGAACAGTAATGATACTTTTGATAACAAATGAACCTTACTTTTGATAAAAAATGAACCTTACTTTTGAAACAAAAAATGAATGTTACTTTTGATAACAAATGAACCTTACTTTTGATAAAAATGAACCTTACTTTTGAGAACAAATGAACCTTTCTTTTGATAAAAATGAACCTTACTTTTGATAAAAATGAACCTTACTTTTGATAACAAATGAACCTTACTTTTGATAAAAATGAACCTTACTTTTGATAACAAATGAACCTTACTTTTGATAAAAATGAACCTTACTTTTGATAAAAATGAACCTTACTTTTGATAAAAAAGAACCTTACTTTTGATAACAAATGACCCTTACTTTTGAAACAAAAATGAACCTTACTTTTGAAACAAAAAATGAACCTTACTTTTGAAACAAAAATGAACCTTAATTTTGAAACAAAAATGAACCTTACTTTTGAAACAAAAATGAACCTTACTTTTGAAACAAAAATGAACCTTACTTTTGAAACAAAAATGAACCTTACTTTTGAAACAAAAAATGAACCTTACTTTTGAAACAAAAATCTGGACAGAATGTTGTGACAAACTTCAACGAATTTTTAAGGGCTCTTAACAGCATATTCAGACATTGGTCAAAACTAATGATTTGTAGAAAAAATTATTATCTTTCCAAAAAAAATAATCAATTAAAAAAGACATCTACAGTTCCTAAAATCATTAAAAAACAGAAGCAAAACAATTCTGAAAAAACTGCTACTTCAAAACAGAATATCATAACTTCAAGTAATTAAAAGTCCATTCAAACGATATTTTTAGATTTTGATGTAAACTAATGAAATCAAGATCAACATTTTATATTTCCATATAATCAAGTTTCATTCATATCGGAAAAATGTATAAGTTTTAGTAAAATAAATACATAAAGGTTTTAAAACAGTGAAATGTAGAGTTTCTAAAAACATAGTAGCAACTTCATTAAAATTTTGAGAAATAGATAAGCATTTTCAAACTTCCTCATTAACTAATAAAATATAGATAAATATCTTATATTTCCAATGTGATAAGAATATAAAAAAATCCAAATAAAATAAATTAAGATATCATCAAAATACATAATAAAAGTAATCAAACAAAATCATATGAAATCAAATTAAAGGAAATATGCACATGCACAAACAATCTCCCCCCTTTTGTTTGATTACAAAACCAAAACATTTAAACCATAAATGAATTTTTAAAATGATTCAATCCAAATTATTTCTCACAACAAAACTTCTCTCCAAAACTTCTCCCCCTTTTTGTAAATAAAAAAAAGTGAAAACATTCTCCCCCTAAACAAATGAAGCAAATAAAATTTAAAATTCCAACATACCAAGAGAAAATTTAATTTTCTCAAACTGAGCAGAGTCTAAAGGATTTGTAAAAATATCTGCAAGCTGATTTTCAGAAGGGATAAATTATAAAACAATATCACCCTTATTCACATGATCTCGAATGAAATGAAATCCATGATCAATATGTTTTGTTCTATAATGTTGTATGGGGTTTTTAGAAATAGAAATTGCAGATGTATTATCACAATAAATAGGTAGTTTATCAAGATAAAAACCAAAATCACATAAAGATTTCTTAATCCATAAACTTTGAGCACAATTACTAGCAGTAGAGATATACTCAGCTTCTACAGTTGATAAAGTAACAAATAATTGTTTCTTAGATGACCAAGATATTAAACATTTTCCTAAAAAATCACACATACCTGATGTGGTTTTTCGGTCAATTCTACAGCCTCCAAAATCAGTATCAGAATAAGATGTTAAATCAAAACAGTAATATTTTGGATAAAATAAACCAGAATCAATAGTTCCTTTAACATATCTAATTATTCTTTTAACAGCTTTAATATGACTTTCTTTAGGATCAGCTTGAAATCTAGCACATAAACAAACACTAAAAATGATATCAGGTCTAGATGCTGTTAAATATAGCAAGCTACCTATCATACCTCTATAAACTGTTAAATCAACTGATTTACCAGATGCATCACTATCTAATTTACAATTATTACCCATAGGGGTTTTCATGGATTTAGAGGAATCATGACCAAATCGTTTAACTAAATCTTTAGCATACTTATATTGATTAAGAAAAATTCCATCTTTCCTTTGAGAAATTTTATGTCCAAGAAAAAACTTTAATTCTCCCATTAAACTCATGTCAAATTCAGAAGACATCAATAAAGAAAAATCATTACAAAGTATGTCACTAGATGATCCAAAAACTATATCATCAACATAAATTTGAACAATTAAAATATCATCAGAAGATATTTTAATAAAAAGAGTGGGATCAACATTTCCTTTCTTGAAACCATTTTTTAATAAAATTAAAGAAAGTCTTTCATACCAAGTACGAGGTGCTTGTTTGAGACCGTATAAAGATTCGGATAATTTAAAAACATGGTTGGGAAATTTTTAATTTTCAAAACCAGGGGGTTGTGAAACATAAACTTATTCAGTAATAAAACCATTTAAGAAAGCGCTTTTTACATCCATTTGATATAATTTAAAACCATGAAAACACACAAAGGCTAACAAAATTCTAATTGACTCTAACTTGGCAACAGGTAAAAATGAATCTTCAAAGTCTATACCTTATTCTTGAGAGTATCCTTGAGCAACAAGTCTGGCCTTGTTTTTGACAATCTGTCCAGATTCATCCATCTTGTTTCTAAAGATCCACTTAGTTCTAATTACCTGCTTATCTTCAGGAAACTATACTAAATTCCAAACATTATTTCTAAAAAACTGATTTAATTCATCTTGCATATAAATAATCCAGTTTGCATCTTTTAAAGCATCATGAATATCAATAGGAACAAAATCAGAAATAAAAGCAGAATTGACACAATAATTTAAAATAGAATTTCTGGTTTTGACACCAGAATCAACATTGCCAATTACATTTTCGACAGGATGATCTTTGTGAATCGTCCATGATCTTGGATCAGGTTGAGAATGAGTATGCTCCCCCTCAATTAATTCACTCTTATCTTGAGGAAAATCTTCACCAAAATTAAAATCTCTAAACTCATCATCAATAACATTAGAATCAGAATTTATTTTAACATTATTTTCATCAAACATAACATGAAAAGACTCTTCAATAACCATCGTTATTTTATTATAAACTCTATAAGCTTTACTATTATTAGAATAACCAAGAAAAATACCTTCATCACTTTTAGCATCAAATTTATCTAAATTATCATTTGAATTTAAAATAAAAACTTTGCATCCAAAAACTCTAAAATAACCAAATTTAGGATTTTTATTTTTGAATAATTCATAAAGAGTTTTCTTTAGAAAAAGTATAATAAGAATTATATTTGAAATATAACATGCAGCAAAAACAGCCTCAGCCCAAAAATTTCTAGACAGATTATATTCACTTAACATAGTTCGAGACATTTCAATAAGAGTTCTATTTTTCCATTCTGCAACACCATTTTGTTGTGGTGTTCTAGGAGCAGAGAAATTATTAAAATATCTATTATTTTCACAGAATTTTTCAAAATCTAAATTATGAAATTCACCTCCTTTATCACTATGAATATAAATAATCCTACAACCTTTTTCATTTTGATCTAATTTAGAGAAAGCAGTGAATTTAGATAAAGTATCATTTTTATGAGCTAGAAAATATACCCAAGTAAATCTACTATAATCATCAAAAATAACTAAAGTATATTTCTTTCCACCAAGGCTGAAAATTTGAGTTGGACTAAATAAATCAAGATGTACTAACTGTAAAGGATTATTAGTACTTATCTGATTGATAGGTCTAAAATAAATTTTGTGTTGCTTCCCTTTCATGCAGGCGTCACAAACATGATGTTGTTCTTTCTTCAAAGAAGGAATATGTAAAACATTCTCATGCTTCAAGACCTTATGAAACAATCTAAAATTAATATGTCCTAAATGTCGGTGCCAAAGGATGTTGTCATTCTGTACCACATTCAAACACTTTACATGTTGAACAGTTAGTTCAACAAAATCAATAGTATAAATATTATCTTTTCAATTAGCATAAAATAATAAAGAATCATCTTTTAAAACTAAACATTTATCATTTTGAAATTTAACTTCCATTCCATCATCACATAATTGTGATATACTAATTAAATCATGTTTTAAACCTTCAACATATAAAACTTTTGAAATAAATGTAGAATTTTAAATACCAACTTTACCAAAACCTTTTACTTTGCCTTTGGAATTGTCTCCAAAAGTAATAGTGCCTCCATCACATGTGTTGTATGTGGTAAATTTTGATGGTTCTCCAGTCATATGCCTAGAGCATCCACTATCCATGTACCATATGTCGTTCTTGAGACATCCAAGGCATTTTTCCTACAAAAATCAATTAATTGACAATTTTGGTACCCAAGCTACTTTGGGTCCAATAGGATTAGTAATACAATTTTTAGGTACCCATATAGAATTTAAACATGTATTGTAAGGTACTCTCGATAACAATGATTTAGAAATATTAGTTTTTGTAATTCCCAAAGATTGTTTAAATCTAAGTGAACAATCATTGGCATAGTGACCATTCATGCCACATTTAAAACAAGTAACAGTTGAAGTACAACCATTTTTACTTTTAACAAAACATGTTTTATACATTTGAGGTAATATTTTATCATAACCAAAACCATATTTATTTTTATCAGTTTTAGTCAAAGACATCATCTCTTGATATTTTTCACGACCTTGAATAAAAGCAGATAAATTTTGTTTAAGACATTCAATTTCCTTTTTCAATTTCTTATTCAAATCTTGAGCAGTTTTCAAATTATCATAAATTGTTGAATGAGAAGAAGAGGCAGTGTTTATTAACCTTTTATTTTCATGCAAAATTACTTTATTTTCAGAAATAATTTTTTCATTATCTTCTTTAATTTTATTATATAAATCAGCAGCTTTGAAAATATCTTTTCTTAATCTTTAAATTTCTTTATTTAATTCAAAAACATTGGGGTTTTCAGATTCATATTCATAATCAGAACATTCAAGATAATAATTATAATTACAAACCTTATCTATTGATGCCATGAAACACAAGTTAGAAGATTCTTTGTCATTTCCAGATTTTTCACTAGAATCAGATTCTTCAGTACAACTCCAGCTGGTTGCCAATGCCTTTCTATCCTTCTTTTTGTATTTGTCTTTATTCTTTAGTTTAGGGAAATCGGGTTTGATATGACCTTTCTTCCTGCACTCATAACAAGTTACATCTTAAGCATTGTAATTTGTACCACCTTTCTTATCTCCCTTATATTTTTCTTTTTGAGGATTTCTACTAAACTGGTTTTTGAAGCCTTTCTTTTTCATTCTTTTGTAGACTCCAGTTACAATCTAAGACATGTCTTCCTTTTCAATATCCTGTAGATCAGAATCAGAAGAATTATTAGAAATAACATTTATAGAATTAAAAGATATACCTTTTCTTTTTGTTGACTCCTCATCAGTTATGTTCTTCAGTTCCAGTTCATATTGTAGTAGTGATCCAATCAATTCATCAAGTGTGTACTCTTTGAAGTTCTTGCTTTCATCAATGACAACCTTCTTTGCATTCCATTTCTTTGGAAATGCTCGTAGGACTCTTTCAACAAGTATAGTATTTTCCAGATATTCTCCAAGTGAATACATTCCATTCAAAATGATTGTGAATCTATGGAACATTTGATTTATAGTTTCATCTTCACCCATCTTGAAGTCTTGATACTCAGCACGAAGCATTCCAAGTTTGGTTCGGATTAATTTGTCAGATCCAAGGTGAGTAACTTTCAAAATCTTCCAAATCTCATGAGCTATCTTGCATGCAGAAACATGACTAAAACACTTCTGTTAATAGCACAATATAAAATATTAACGACTTTGTAATTTAAGACATATGTAGTAGCATCAATTCCTGTAAGAGTATCTGGATCAGCTTCTGGCAGTGTGTATTGTTTTGACACGATATACCAGTGCTCAATGATCAACTGTTTGAGGTATGCCTCCATTCAAGATCTCCAGTATCCATAATCATTGCCATCAAAATGTGGAGGCTTCTGAGGAATCCAGGCATCATTCGGGTTCAATCCTTCCATCATATAAGATCTTTATCCTTAGACTGTGAGGTCTAGGAATAGGTTAGCACAATAAAATATAAAAGAAGATAAAATAAATTATTGGATAAATTCCGGAAGGAACAACCAAGTATAATGAAATATAAATATAGAGCAAAACTATTCTTAAGAAGGTTATCCTCTGATACTAATTGTTAGGTCGGACAGGGTAATGACAGATGGTCTAGGGGGGGGGGGGGTGAATAGACCAGATTAAAAATTTAATCAAATAAATTAATTATCAAAGTTAATTATTAAAATTAATTAGCAGCGGAAAAAATAAATAACGCAAGGATGTTTTTTATATTAGTTCGGTCCAAAGTGGGCCTACTCTACTCTTATACCTCTCTACTATTATACCTCTCTACTCGGCGAGAGATACATGTGCACTAAAAATGATTTTTAAAGGGGAATCAGAACCCAATTACAAAATCCTTTTCTAGTGGAGGGATAACCACGACACTGACTTTTGTGTGGGGAGTCACAACCCTTACAACCTGACTTTAGATACTGGGAGTCACAACCCAAACAGTCTTGACTTTAGATATAGGGAGTCACAACCCTAAGATCCTGACTTTAGAATCCGGGAGTCACAACCCAAAGAAAAAGAATAACAAATAATGCTTTTGTGTGCAAAATCATAAACAGAAAAATAAGAGTGCGTGTGAGAGATGGGAAGTAGTGTTACAGACTTAGAAACAGATGAAAGAGAAGATAAAAATTAAAGCACAGGTACTGGTTCTTGAGGTTTAGTTCATCAAGTCTCGTCAATGAAATTGTAGTCGAAGCAGAATTAATTCAGTGCTTGAGAGACCGAGCAGGTGGTGAAGCTGAGTGTCACAGGATGTTGCAAATACACAACAGATTCAAAGATCACAACCCTTTCTCTTTGTATTGTGTTGTTGTTTTTCCTGCAAGAGAGAAATATATAGAGAGAGAATAAAAATATATAGCAGATGCAGCAACTCCGCTTCCTTAGGATATTCAAAATTAATTAAGTTAAGAGATCCCATAAATATCTCCCTGAAAATAGAAGAACTGTTGCTTCTTTATTCCCGTAGAATAAAATATCTAAGAGAGGAATTCAAAATATTTTGAATAAGTCTTCCAATAAAATCTCCAGAATAATAAAAGCATTGAATGGTTCAAAACAGAATTTTAAATCCATTTAAATTGATTTAAACGAAGTCAAAACAGTTCCTGAAAACTAGCAGCAGATTCTGGAATTAAATTCAAACATTTAAATTTAAACAATCTGAAAACGTCCAAATTTATTTGTAAAATACGTTGAAGAACGTTATTAAATTTTCTTTCTAAATATAGCACCAAAAACATCAAAAACTCTTTCATTATGATCCTTATATTTAATGAGGATTTTACAAAAAAAAATCGTTAAAAAATAATTCATATATTTGCAAAAAATCAATTAATTTTTTAAAAAATGCACGGAATGAACAGTAACTTCGGAATGAACAGTAACGTCGAAGTGAATAGTAACTTCCGAGTGAATAGTAACTTCAGAGTGAATAGTAACTTCCGAGCGAACAATAACTTTGGGGCGAACAATAACTTCATAGCGAACAATACAGTAACGTAGGGTATGAATAGTAAAGTAACGTAGGGTATGAATAGTAAAGTAACGTAGGGTATGAATAGTAACGTAGGGTATGAACAGTAACGTAGGTTATGAACAGTAGCATAGGGTATGAATAATAACATAGGTTATGAACAGTAATGATACTTTTGATAACAAATGAACCTTACTTTTGATAAAAAATGAACCTTACTTTTGAAACAAAATATGAACCTTACTTTTGATAACAAATGAACCTTACTTTTGATAAAAATGAACCTTACTTTTGAGAACAAATGAACCTTACTTTTGATAAAAATGAACCTTACTTTTGATAAAAATGAACCTTACTTTTGATAACAAATGAAACTTACTTTTGATAAAAATGAACCTTACTTTTGATAACAAATGAACCTTACTTTTGATAAAAATGAACCTTACTTTTGATAAAAATGAACCTTACTTTTGATAAAAAAGAACCTTACTTTTGATAACAAATGACCCTTACTTTTGAAACAAAAATGAACCTTACTTTTGAAACAAAAAATGAACCTTACTTTTGAAACAAAAATGAACCTTAATTTTGAAACAAAAATGAACCTTACTTTTGAAACAAAAATGAACCTTACTTTTGAAACAAAAATGAACCTTACTTTTGAAACAAAAATGAACCTTACTTTTGAAACAAAAAATGAACCTTACTTTTGAAACAAAAATCTGGACAGAATGTTGTGACAAACTTCAATGAATTTTTAAGGGCTCTTAACAGCATATTCAGACATTGGTCAAAACTAATGATTTGTAGAAAAAATTATTATCTTTTCAAAAAAAAGAATCAATTAAAAAAGACATCTACAGTTCCTAAAATCATTAAAAAACAGAAGCAAAACAATTCTGAAAAAACTGCTACTTTAAAACAGAATATCATAACTTCAAGTAATTAAAAGTCCATTCAAACGATATTTTTAGATTTTGATGTAAACTAATGAAATCAAGATCAACATTTTATATTTCCATAGAATCAAGTTTCATGCAAATCGGAAAAATGTATAAGTTTTAGTAAAATAAATACATAAAGGTTTTAAAACAGTGAAATGTAGAGTTTCTAAAAACATAGTAGCAACTTCATTAAAATTTTGAGAAATAGATAAGCATTTTCAAACTTCCTCATTAACTAATAAAATATAGATAAATATCTTATATTTCCAATGTGATAAGAATAAAAAAAATCCAAATAACATAAATTAAGATATCATCAAAATACATAATAAAAGTAATCAAACAAAATCATATGAAATCAAATTAAAGGAAATATGCACATGCACAAACAATCTCCCCCCTTTTGTTTGATTACAAAACCAAAACATTTAAACCATAAATGAATTTTTAAAATGATTCAATCCAAATTATTTCTCACAAAAAAACTTCTCTCCAAAACTTCTCCCCCTTTTTGTAAATAAAAAAAAGTGAAAACATTCTCCCCCTAAACAAATGAAGAAAATAAAATTTAAAATTCCAACATACCAAGAGAAAATTTAATTTTCTCAAACTGAGCAGAGTCTAAAGGATTTGTAAAAATATGTGCAAGCTGATTTTCAGAAGGGATAAATTATAAAACAATATCACCCTTATTCACATGATCTCGAATGAAATGAAATCCAAGATCAATATGTTTTGTTCTATAATGTTGTATGGGGTTTTTAGAAATAGAAATTGCAGATGTATTATCAAAATAAATAGGTAGTTTATCAAGATAAAAACCAAAATCACATAAAGTTTTCTTAATCCATAAACTTTGAGCACAATTACCAGCAGCAGAGATATACTCAGCTTCTACAGTTGATAAAGTAACAAATAATTGTTTCTTAGATGACCAAGATATTAAACATTTTCCTAAAAAATCACACATACCTGATGTGGTTTTTCGGTCAATTCTACAGCCTCCAAAATCAGTATCAGAATAAGATGTTAAATCAAAACAGTTATATTTTGGATAAAATAAACCAGAATCAACAGTTACTTTAACATATCTAATTATTCTTTTAACAGCTTTAATATGACTTTATTTAGGATCAGCTTGAAATCTAGCACATAAACAAACACTAAAAATGATATCAGGTCTAGATGCTGTTAAATATAGCAAGCTACCTATCATACCTCTATAAACTGTTAAATCAACTGATTTACCAGATGCCTCACTATCTAATTTACAATTATTACCCATAGGGGTTTTCATGGATTTAGACGAATCATGACCAAATTGTTTAACTAAATATTTAGCATACTTATATTGATTAAGAAAAATTCCATCTTTCCTTTGAGAAATTTTAAGTCCAAGAAAAAACTTTAATTCTTCCATTAAACTCATGTCAAATTCAGAAGACATCAATAAAGAAAAATCATTACAAAGTAGGTCATTAGATGATCCAAAAACTATATCATCAATATAAATTTGAACAATTAAAATATCATCAGAAGATATTTTAATAAAAAGAGTGGGATAAACATTTCCTTTCTTGAAACCATTTTTTAATAAAATTAAAGAAAGTATTTCATACCAAGTACGAGGTGCTTGTTTGAGACCGTATAAAGATTCGGATAATTTAAAAACATGGTTGGGAAATTTATAATTTTCGAAACCAGGGGGTTGTGAAACATAAACTTATTCAGTAATAAAACCATTTAAGAAAGCACTTTTTACATCCATTTGATATAATTTAAAACCATGAAAACACACAAAGGCTAACAAAATTCTAATTGACTCTAACATGGAAACAGGTAAAAATGAATCTTCAAAGTCTATACCTTCTTCTTGAGAGTATCCTTGAGCAACAAGTCTGGCTTTGTTTTTGACAATCTGTCCAGATTCATCCATCTTGTTTCTAAAGATCCACTTAGTTCTAATTACCTACTTATCTTCAGGAAATTATACTAAATTTCAAACATTATTTCTAACAAACTGATTTAATTCATCTTGCATAGAAATAATCCAGTTTTCATCTTTTAAAGCATCATGAATATCAATAGGAACAAAATCAGAAATAAAAGAAGAATTGACAAAATAAGTTAAAATAGAATTTCTGGTTTTGAAACTAGAATCAACATTGCCAATTACATTTTCGACAGGATGATCTTTGTGAATCGTCCATGATCTTGGATCAGGTTGAGAATGAGTATGCTCCCCCTCAATTAATTCACTCTTATCTTGAGGAAAATCTTCACCAAAATTAAAATCTCTAAACTCATCATCAATAACATTAGAATCAGAATTTATTTTAACACTATTTTCATCAAACATAACATGAAAAGACTCTTCAATAACCATCGTTATTTTATTATAAACTCTATAAGCTTTACTATTATTAGAATAACCAAGAAAAATACCTTCATCACTTTTAGCATCAAATTTATCTAAATTATAATTTGAATTTAAAATAAAAACTTTGCATCCAAAAACTCTAAAATAACCAAATTTAGGATTTTTATTTTTGAATAATTCATAAAGAGTTTTCTTTAGAAAAAGTATAATAAGAATTCTATTTGAAATATAACATGCAGCAAAAACAGCCTCAGCCCAAAAATTTCTAGGCAGATTATATTCACTTAACATAGTTCGATACATTTCAATAAGAGTTCTATTTTTCCATTCTGCAACACCATTTTGTTGTGGTGTTCTAGGAGCAGAGAAATTATGAAAATATCTATTATTTTCACAGAATTTTTCAAAATCTAAATTATGAAATTCACCTCCTTTATCACTATGAATAGAAATAATCCTACAACCTTTTTCATTTTGATCTAATTTAGAGAAACCAGTGAATTTAGATAAAGTATCATTTTTATGAGCTAGAAAATATACCCAAGTAAATCTACTATAATCATCAAAAATAACTAAAGTATATTTCTTTCCACCAAGGCTGAAAATTTGAGTTGGACTAAATAAATCAATATGTACTAACTGTAAAGGATTATTAGTACTTATCTGATTGATAGGTCTAAAATAAATTTTGTGTTGCTTCCCTTTCAAGCAGGCGTCACAAACATGATGTTGTTCTTTCTTCAAAGAAGGAAGATGTAAAACATTCTCATGCTTCAAGAGCTTATGAAACAATCTAAAATTAATATGTCCTAAACGTCGGTGCCAAAGGATGTTGTCATTCTGTACCGCATTCAAACACTTTACATGTTGAACAGTTAGTTCAACAAAATCAATAGTATAAATATTATCTTTTCAATTGGCATAAAATAATAAAGAATCATCTTTTAAAACTAAACATTTATCATTTTGAAATTTAACTTCCATTCCATCATCACATAATTGTGATATACTAATTAAATCATGTTTTAAACCTTCAACATATAAAACTTTTGAAATAAATGTAGAATTTTAAATACCAACTTTACCAAAACCTTTTACTTTGCCTTTAGAATTGTCTCCAAAAGTAATAGTGCCTCCATCACATGTGTTGTATGTGGTAAATTTTGATGGTTCTCCAGTCATATGCCTAGAGCATCCACTATCCATGTACCATATGTCGTTCTTGAGACATCCAAGGAATTTTTCCTACAAAAATCAATTAATTGACAATTTTGGTACCCAAGCTACTTTGGGTCCAATAGGATTAGTAATACAATTTTTAGGTACCCATATAGAATTTAAACATTTATTGTAAGGTACTCTCGATAACAATGATTTAGAAATATTAGTTTTTGTAATTCCCAAAGATTGTTTAAATCCAAGTGAACAATCATTGGCATAGTGACCATTCATGCCACATTTAAAACAAGTAACAGTAGAAGTACAACCATTTTTACTTTTAACAAAACATGTTTTATACATTTGAGTTAATCTTTTATCATAACCAAAACCATATTTATTTTTATCAGTTTTAGTCAAAGACATCATCTCTTGATATTTTTCACGACCTTGAATAAAAGCAGATAAATTTTGTTTAAGACATTCAATTTCCTTTTTCAATTTCTTATTCAAATCTTGAGCAGTTTTCAAATTATCATAAACTGTTGAATGAGAAGAAGAGGCAGTGTTTATTAACCTTTTATTTTCTTGAAAAATTACTTTATTTTCAGAAATAATTTTTTCATTATCTTCTTTAAGTTTATTATATAAATCAGCAGCTTTGAAAATATCTTTTCTTAATCTTTAAATTTCTTTATTTAATTCAAAAACATTAGGGTTTTCAGATTCATATTCATAATCAGAACATTCAAGATAATAATTAGAATTACAAACCTTATCTAGTGATGCCATGAAACACAAGTTAGAAGATTCTTTGTCATTTCCAGATTTTTCACTAGAATCAGATTCTTCAGTACAACTCCAGCTGGTTGCCAATGCCTTTCTATCCTTCTTTTTGTATTTGTCTTTATTCTTTAGTTTAGGCAAATCGGGTTTGATATGACCTTTCTTCCTGCACTCATAACAAGTTACATCTTAAGCATTGTAATTTGTACCACCTTTCTTATCTCCCTTATATTTTTCTTTTTGAGGATTTCTACTAAACTGGTTTTTGAAACCTTTCTTTTTCATTCTTTTGTAGACTCCAGTTACAATCTAAGACATGTATTCCTTTTCAATATCCTGTAGATCAGAATCAGAAGAATTATTAGAAATAACATTTATAGAATTAAAAGATATTCCTTTTCTTTTTGTTGACTCCTCATCAGTTATGTTCTTCAGTTCCAGTTCATATTGTAGTAGTGATCCAATCAATTCATCAAGTGTGTACTCTTTGAAGTTCTTGCTTTCATCAATGACAACCTTCTTTGCATTCCATTTCTTTGGTAATGCTCGTAGGACTCTTTCAACAAGTATAGGATTTTCCAGATATTCTCCAAGTGAACTCATTCCATTCAAAATGCTTGTGAATCTATGGAAAATTTGATTTACAGTTTCATCTTCACCCATCTTGAAGTCTTGATACTCAGCACGAAGCATTCCAAGTTTGGTTCGGATTAATTTTTCAGAGCCAAGGTGAGTAACTTTCAAAATCTTCCAAATCTCATGAGCTATCTTGCATGCAGAAACATGACTAAAACACTTCTGTTAATAGCACAATATAAAATATTAACGACTTTGTAATTTAAGACATATCTAGTAGCATCAATTCCTTTAAGAGTATCTGGATCAGCTTCAGGCAGTGTGTATTGTTTTGACACGATATACCAGTGCTCAACGATCAACTGTTTGAGGTATGCCTCCATTCAAGATCTCCAGTATCCATAATCATTGCCATCAAAATGTGGAGGCTTCTGAGGAATCCAGGCATCATTCGGGTTCAATCCTTCCATCATATAAGATCTTTATCCTTAGACTGTGAGGTCTAGGAATAGGTTAGCACAATAAAATATAAAAGAAGATAAAAGAAATTATTAGATAAATTCCGGAAGGAACAACCAAGTATAATGAAATATAAATATAGAGCAAAACTATTCTTAAGAAGGTTATCCTCTGATACTAATTGTTAGGTCGGACAGGGTAATGACAGATGGTCCAGAGGGGGGGGGGGGGTGAATAGACCAGATTAAAAATTTAATCAAATAAATTAATTATCAAAGTTAATTATTAAAATTAATTAGCAGCGGAAAAAATAAATAACGCAAGGATGTTTTTTATATTAGTTCGGTCCAAAGTGGGCCTAATCTACTCTTATACCTCTCTACTCTTATACCTCTCTACTCGGCGAGAGATACATGTGCACTAAAAATGATTTTTAAAGGGGAATCAGAACCCAATTACAAAATCCTTTTCTAGTGGAGGGATAACCACGACACTGACTTTTGTGTGGGGAGTCACAACCCTTACAACCTGACTTTAGATACTGGGAGTCACAACCCAAACAGTCTTGACTTTAGATATAGGGAGTCACAACCCTAAGATCCTGACTTTAGAATCCGGGAGTCACAACCCAAAGAAAAAGAATAACAAATAATGCTTTTGTGTGCAAAATCATAAACAGAAAAATAAGAGTGCGTGTGAGAGATGGGAAGTAGTGTTACAGACTCAGAAACAGATGAAAGAGAAGATAAAAATTAAAGCACAGGTACTGGTTCTTGAGGTTTAGTTCAGCACGTCTCGTCAATTAAATTGTAGTCAAAGCAGAATTAATTCAGTGCTTGAGAGACCGAGCAGGTGGTGAAGCTGAGTGTCACAGGATGTTGCAAATACACAGCAGATTCAAAGATCACAACCCTTTCTCTTTGTATTGTGTTGTTGTTTTTCCTGCAAGAGATAAATATATATAGAGAGAATAAAAATATATAGCAGATGCAGCAACTCCGCTTCCTTAGGATATTCAAAATTAATTAAGTGAAGAGATCCCATAAATATCTCCCTGAAAACAGAAGAACTGTTGCTTCTTTATTCCCGTAGAATAAAATATCTAATAGAGGAATTCAAAATATTTTGAATAAGTCTTCTAATAAAATATCTAGAATAATAAAAGCATTGAATGGTTCAAAAAAGAATTTTAAATCCATTTAAATTGATTTAAACGAAGTCAAAACAGTTCCTGAAAACTAGCAGCAGATTCTAGAATTAAATTCAAACATTTAAATTTAAACAATCTTAAAACGTCCAAATTTATTTGTAAAATACGTTGAAGAACGTTATTAAATTTTATTTCTAAATATAACACCAAAAACATCAAAAACTCTTTCATTATGATCCTTATATTTAATGAGGATTTTACAAAAAAAAAATCGTTAAAAAATAATCTATATATTTGCAAAAAATCAATTAATTTTTTAAAAAATGCACGGAATGAACAGTAACTTCGGAATGAACAGTAACTTCGAAGTGAATAGTAACTTACGAGTGAATAGTAACTTCAGAGTGAATAGTAACTTCCGAGCGAACAATAACTTTGGAGCGAACAATAACTTCAGAGTGAACAATACAGTAACGTAGGGTATGAATAGTAAAGTAACGTAGGGTATGAATAGTAAAGTAACGTAGGGTATGAATAGTAAAGTAACGTAGGGTATGAACAGTAACGTAGGGTATGAACAGTAACGTAGGGTATGAACAGTAGCATAGGGTATGAATAGTAACATAGGTTATGAACAGTAATGATACTTTTGATAACAAATGAACCTTACTTTTGATAAAAAATGAACCTTACTTTTGAAACAAAAAATGAACCTTACTTTTGATAACAAATGAACCTTACTTTTGATAAAAATGAACCTTACTTTTGAGAACAAATGAACCTTACTTTTGATAAAAATGAACCTTACTTTTGATAAAAATGAACCTTACTTTTGATAACAAATGAACCTTACTTTTGATAAAAATGAACCTTACTTTTGATAACAAATGAACTTTACTTTTGATAAAAATGAACCTTACTTTTGATAAAAATGAACCTTACTTTTGATAAAAAAGAACCTTACTTTTGATAACAAATGACCCTTACTTTTGAAACAAAAATGAACCTTACTTTTGAAACAAAAAATGAACCTTACTTTTGAAACAAAAATGAACCTTAATTTTGAAACAAAAATGAACCTTACTTTTGAAACAAAAATGAACCTTACTTTTGAAACAAAAATGAACCTTACTTTTGAAACAAAAATGAACCTTACTTTTGAAACAAAAAATGAACCTTACTTTTGAAACAAAAATCTAGACAGAATGTTGTGACAAACTTCAATGAATTTTTAAGGGCTCTTAACAGTATATTCAGACATTGGTCAAAACTAATGATTTGTAGAAAAAATTATTATCTTTCCAAAAAAAAGAATCAATTAAAAAAGACATCTACAGTTCCTAAAATCATTAAAAAACAGAAGCAAAACAATTCTGAAAAAACTGCTACTTCAAAACAGAATATCATAACTTCAAGTAATTAAAAGTCCATTCAAACGATATTTTTAGATTTTGATGTAAACTAATGAAATCAAGATCAACATTTTATATTTCCATAGAATCAAGTTTCATGCAAATCGGAAAAATGTACAAGTTTTAGTAAAATAAATACATAAAGGTTTTAAAACAGTGAAATGTAGAGTTTCTAAAAACATAGTAGAAACTTCATTAAAATTTTGAGAAATAGATAAGCATTTTCAAACTTCCTCATTAACTAATAAAATATAGATAAATATCTTATATTTCCAATGTGATAAGAATAAAAAAAATCCAAATAACATAAATTAAGATATCATCAAAATACATAATAAAAGTAATCAAACAAAATCATATGAAATCAAATTAAAGGAAATATGCACATGCACAAACAATCTCCCCCCTTTTGTTTGATTACAAAACCAAAACATTTAAACCATAAATGAATTTTTAAAATGATTCAATCCAAATTATTTCTCACAACAAAACTTCTCTCCAAAACTTCTCCCCATTTTTGTAAATAAAAAAAAGTGAAAACATTCTCCCCCTAAACAAATGAAGAAAATAAAATTTAAAATTCCAACATACCAAGAGAAAATTTAATTTTCTCAAACTAAGCAGAGTCTAAAGGATTTGTAAAAATATCTGCAAGCTGATTTTCAGAAGGGATAAATTATAAAACAATATCACCCTTATTCACATGATCTCGAATGAAATGAAATCCAAGATCAATATGTTTTGTTCTATAATGTTGTATGGGGTTTTTAGAAATAGAAATTGCAGATGTATTATCACAATAAATAGGTAGTTTATCAAGATAAAAACCAAAATCACATAAAGTTTTCTTAATCCATAAACTTTGAGCACAATTACTAGCAGCAGAGATATACTCAGCTTCTACAGTTGATAAAGTAACAAATAATTGTTTCTTAGATGAACAAGATATTAAACATTTTCCTAAAAAATCACACATACCTGATGTGGTTTTTTGGTCAATTCTACAGCCTCCAAAATCAGTATCAGAATAAGATGTTAAATCAAAACAGTTATATTTTGGATAAAATAAACCAGAATCAACAGTTCCTTTAACATATCTAATTATTCTTTTAACAGCTTTAATATGACTTTCTTTAGGATCAGCTTGAAATCTAGCACATAAACAAACACTAAAAATGATATCAGGTCTAGATGCTGTTAAATATAGCAAGCTACCTATCATACCTCTATAAACTGTTAAATCAACTGATTTACCAGATGCATCACTATCTAATTTACAGTTATTACCCATAGGGGTTTTCATGGATTTAGAGGAATCATGACCAAATCGTTTAACTAAATCTTTTGCATACTTATATTGATTAAGAAAAATTCCATCTTTCCTTTGAGAAATTTTAAGTCCAAGAAAAAACTTTAATTCTCCCATTAAACTCATGTCAAATTCAGAAGACATCAATAAAGAAAAATCATTACAATGTACGTCATTAGATGATCCAAAAACTATATCATCAACATAAATTTGAACAATTAAAATATCATCAGAAGATATTTTAATAAAAAGAGTGGGATCAACATTTCCTTTCTTGAAACCATTTTTTAATAAAATTAAAGAAAGTCTTTCATACCAAGTACGAGGTGCTTGTTTGAGACCGTATAAAGATTCGGATAATTTAAAAACATGGTTGGGAAATTTTTAATTTTCGAAACCAGGGGGTTGTGAAACATAAACTTATTCAGTAATAAAACCATTTAAGAAAGCGCTTTTTACATCCATTTGATATAATTTAAAACCATGAAAACACACAAAGGCTAACAAAATTCTAATTGACTCTAACTTGGAAACAGGTAAAAATGAATCTTCAAAGTCTATACCTTCTTCTTGAGAGTATCCTTGAGCAACAAGTCTGGCTTTGTTTTTGACAATCTGTCCAGATTCATCCATCTTGTTTCTAAAGATCCACTTAGTTCTAATTACCTGCTTATCTTCATGAAATTATACTAAATTCCAAAAATTATTTCTAAAAAACTGATTTAATTCATCTTGCATAGAAATAATCCAGTTTGCATCTTTTAAAGCATCATGAATATAAATAGGAACAAAATCAGAAATAAAAGCAGAATTGGCACAATAATTTAAAATAGAATTTCTGGTTTTGACACCAGAATCAACATTGCCAATTACATTTTCGACAGGATGATCTTTGTGAATCGTCCATGATCTTGGATCAGGTCGAGAATGAGTATGCTCCCCCTCAATTAATTCACTCTTATCTTGAGGAAAATCTTCACCAAAATTAAAATCTCTAAACTCATCATCAATAACATTAGAATCAGAATTTATTTTAACACTATTTTCATCAAACATAACATGAAAAGACTCTTCAATAACCATCGTTATTTTATTATAAACTCTATAAGCTTTACTATTATTAGAATAACCAAGAAAAATACCTTCATCACTTTTAGCATCAAATTTATCTAAATTATAATTTGAATTTAAAATAAAAACTTTGCATCCAAAAACTCTAAAATAACCAAATTTAGGATTTTTATTTTTGAATAATTCATAAAGAGTTTTCTTTAGAAAAAGTATAATAATAATTCTATTTGAAATATAACATGCAGCAAAAACAGCCTCAGCCCAAAAATTTCTAGGCAGATTATATTCACTTAACATAGTTCGAGACATTTCAATAAGAGTTCTATTTTTCCATTCTGCAACACCATTTTGTTGTGGTGTTCTAGGAGCAGAGAAATTATGAAAATATCTATTATTTTCACAGAATTTTTCAAAATCTAAATTATGAAATTCACCTCTTTTATCACTATGAATAGAAATAATCCTACAACCTTTTTCATTTTGATCTAATTTAGAGAAAGCAGTGAATTTAGATAAAGTATCATTTTTATGAGCTAGAAAATATACCCAAGTAAATCTACTATAATCATCAACAATAACTAAAGTATATTTCTTTCCACCAAGGCTGCAAATTTGAGTTGGACTAAATAAATCAAGATGTACTAACTGTAAAGGATTATTAGTACTTATCTGATTGATAGGTCTAAAATAAATTTTGTGTTGCTTCCCTTTCATGCAGGCGTCACAAACATGATGTTGTTCTTTCTTCAAAGAAGGAAGATGTAAAACATTCTCATGCTTCAAGAGCTTATGAAACAATCTAAAATTAATATGTCCTAAACGTCGGTGCCAAAGGATGTTGTCATTCTGTACCGCATTCAAACACTTTACATGTTGAACAGTTAGTTCAACAAAATCAATAGTATAAATATTATCTTTTCAATTAGCATAAAATAATAAAGAATCATCTTTTAAAACTAAACATTTATCATTTTGAAATTTAACTTCCATTCCATCATCACATAATTGTGATATACTAATTAAATCATGTTTTAAACCTTCAACATATAAAACTTTTGTAATAAATGTAGAATTTTAAATACCAAATTTATCAAAACCTTTTACTTTGCCTTTGGAATTGTCTCCAAAAGTAATAGTGCCTCCATCACATGTGTTGTATGTGGTAAATTTTGATGGTTCTCCAGTCATATGCCTAGAGCATCCACTATCCATGTACCATATGTCGTTCTTGAGACATCCAAGGCATTTTTCCTACAAAAATCAATTAATTGACAATTTTGGTACCCAAGCTACTTTGGGTCCAATAGGATTAGTAATACAATTTTTAGGTACCCATATAGAATTTAAACATGTATTGTAAGGTACTCTCGATAACAATGATTTAGAAATATTAGTTTTTGTAATTCCCAAATATTGTTTAAATCTAAGTGAACAATCATTGGCATAGTGACCATTCATGCCACATTTAAAACAAGTAACAGTTGAAGTACAGCCATTTTTAATTTTAACAAAACATGTTTTATACATTTGAGGTAATCTTTTATCATAACCAAAACCATATTTATTTTTATCAGTTTTAGTCAAAGACATCATCTCTTGATATTTTTCACGACCTTGAATAAAAGCAGATAAATTTTGTTTAAGACATTCAATTTCCTTTTTCAATTTCTCATTCAAATCTTGAGCAGTTTTCAAATTATCATAAACTGTTGAATGAGAAGAAGAGGCAGTGTTTATTAACCTTTTATTTTCTTGCAAAATTACTTTATTTTCAGAAATAATTTTTTCATTATCTTCTTTAAGTTTATTATATAAATCAGCAGCTTTGAAAATATCTTTTCTTAATCTTTAAATTTCTTTATTTAATTCAAAAACATTGGGGTTTTCAGATTCATATTCATAATCAGAACATTCAAGATAATAATTAGAATTAAAAACCTTATCTAGTGATGCCATGAAACACAAGTTAGAAGATTCTTTGTCATTTCTAGATTTTTCACTAGAATCAGATTCTTCAGTACAACTCCAGCTGGTTGCCAATGCCTTTCTATCCTTCTTTTTGTATTTGTCTTTATTCTTTAGTTTAGGCAAATCGGGTTTGATATGACCTTTCTTCCTGCACTCATAACAAGTTACATCTTAAGCATTGTAATTTGTACCACCTTTCTTATCTCCCTTATATTTTTCTTTTTGAGGATTTCTACTAAACTGGTTTTTGAAACCTTTCTTTTTCATTCTTTTGTAGACTCCAGTTAAAATCTAAGACATGTCTTCCTTTTCAATATCCTGTAGATCAGAATCAGAAGAATTATTAGAAATAACATTTATAGAATTAAAAGATATACCTTTTCTTTTTGTTGACTCCTCATCAGCTATGTTCTTCAGTTCCAGTTCATATTGTAGTAGTGATCCAATCAATTCATCAAGTGTGTACTCTTTGAAGTTCTTGCTTTCATCAATGACAACCTTCTTTGCATTCCATTTCTTTGGTAATGCTCGTAGGACTCTTTCAACAAGTATAGGATTTTCCAGATATTCTCCAAGTGAATTCATTCCATTCAAAATGCTTGTGAATCTATGGAACATTTGATTTACAGTTTCATCTTCACCCATATTGAAGTCTTGATACTCAGCACGAAGCATTCCAAGTTTGGTTCGGATTAATTTGTCAGAGCCAAGGTGAGTAACTTTCAAAATCTTCCAAATATCATGAGCTATCTTGTATGCAGAAACATGACTAAAACACTTCTGTTAATAGCACAATATAAAATATTAACGACTTTGTAATTTAAGACATATCTAGTAGCATCAATTCCTGTAAGAGTATCTGGATCAGCTTCAGGCTGTGTGTATTGTTTTGACACGATATACCAGTGCTCAATGATCAACTGTTTGAGGTATGCCTCCATTCAAGATATCCAGTATCCATAATCATTGCCATCAAAATGTGGAGGCTTCTGAGGAATCCAGGCATCATTCGGGTTCAATCCTTCCATCATATAAGATCTTTATCCTTAGACTGTGAGGTCTAAGAATAGGTTAGCACAATAAAATATAAAAGAAGATAAAAGAAATTATTGGATAAATTCCGGAAGGAACAACCAAGTATAATGAAATATAAATATAGAGCAAAACTATTTCTTAAGAAGGTTATCCTCTGATACTAATTGTTAGGTCGGACATGGTAATGACAGATGGTCTAGAGGGGGGGGGGGGTGAAGAGACCAGATTAAAAATTTAATCAAATAAATTAATTATCAAAGTTAATTATTAAAATTAATTAGCAGCGGAAAAAATAAATAACGCAAGGATGTTTTTTATATTAGTTCGGTCCAAAGTGGGCCTACTCTACTCTTATACCTCTCTACTCTTATACCTCTCTACTCGGAGAGAGATACATGTGCACTAAAAATGATTTTTAAAGGGGAATCAGAACCCAATTACAAAATCCTTTTCTAGTGGAGGGATAACCACGACACTGACTTTTGTGTGGGGAGTCACAACCCTTACAACCTGACTTTAGATATTGGGAGTCACAACCCAAACAGTCTTGACTTTAGATATAGGGAGTCACAACCCAAAGAAAAAGAATAACAAATAATGCTTTTGTGTGCAAAATCATAAACAGAAAAATAAGAGTGCGTGTGAGAGATGGGAAGTAGTGTTACAGACTCAGAAACAGATGAAAGAGAAGATAAAAATTAAAGCACATGTACTGGTTCTTGAGGTTTAGTTCAGCACGTCTCGTCAATGAAATTGTAGTCGAAGCAGAATTAATTCAGTGCTTGAGAGACCGATCAGGTGGTGAAGCTGAGTGTCACAGGATGTTGCAAATACACAGCAGATTCAAAGATCACAACCCTTTCTCTTTGTATTTTGTTGTTGTTTTTCCTGCAAGAGAGAAATATATATAGAGAGAATAAAAATATATAGCAGATGCAGCAACTCCGCTTCCTTAGGATATTCAAAATTAATTAAGTTAAGAGATCCCATAAATATCTCCCTGAAAATAGAAGAACTGTTGCTTCTTTATTCCCGTAGAATAAAATATCTAATAGAGGAATTCAAAATATTTTGAATAAGACTTCCAATAAAATCTCCAGAATAATAAAAGCATTGAATGATTCAAAACATAATTTTAAATCCATTTAAAATGATTTAAACGAAGTCAAAACAGTTCCTGAAAACTAGCAGCAGATTCTGGAATTAAATTCAAACATTTAAATTTAAACAATCTTAAAACGTCCAAATTTATTTGTAAAATACGTTGAAGAACGTTATTAAATTTTCTCTCTAAATATAGCACCAAAAACATCAAAAATTCTTTCATTATTATCCTAATATTTAATGAGGATTTTATAAAAAAAAATCTTTAAAAAATAATCTATATATTTGCAGAAAATCAATTTTTTTTAAAAAAAATGCACGAAATGAACAGTAACTTCAGAATGAACAGTAACTTTGAAGTGAATAGTAACTTCCGAGTGGATAGTAACTTCTGAGTGAATAGTAACTTCTGAGCGAAAAATAACTTTGGAGCGAACAATAACTTCGGAGCGAACAATAAAGTAACGTAGGGTATGAATAGTAAAGTAACGTAGGGTATAAATAGTAAAGTAACGTAGGGTATGAACAGTAACGTAGGGTATGAACAGTAACGATACTTTTGATAAAAAATGAACCTTACTTTTGATAACAAATGAACCTTACTTTTGAAACAAAAAATGAACCTTACTTTTGATAAAAAATGAACCTTACTTTTGATAAAAATGAACCTTACTTTTGATAACAAATGAACCTTACTTTTGATAACAAATGAACCTTACTTTTGATAAACATGAACCTTACTTTTGATAACAAATGAACATTAATTTTGATAAAAATGAATCTTACTTTTGATAACGAATGAACCTTACTTTTGATAAAAATGAACCTTACTTTTGGTAAAAAGGAACCTTACTTTTGATAAAAAAGAACCTTACTTTTGATAACAAATGAACCTTACTTTTGAAACAAAAATGAACCTTGCTTTTGAAACAAAAAATGAACATTACTTTTGAAACAAAAATGAACCTTAATTTTGAAACAAAAATGCACCTTACTTTTGAAAAAAAATGAACCTTACTTTTGAAACAAAAATGAACCTTAATTTTGAAACAAAAAATGAACCTTACTTTTGAAACAAAAATCTGGATAGAATGTTGTGACAAACTTCAACGAATTTTTAAGGGCTCTTAACAGCAGATTCAGACTTTGGTCAAAACTAATGATTTGTATAAAAACGTATTGTCTTTCTAACAAAAAAAAACTCAATTAAAAAAGACATCTACAGTTCCTAAAATCATTAAAAAACAGAAGCAAAACAATTCTGGAAAAACTGCTACTTCAAAACAGAATATCGGAACTTCAAGTAATTAAAAGTCCATTCAAACGATATTTTTAGATTTTTATGTAAACTAATGAAATCAATATAAACATTTTATCCTTCCATAGAATCAAGTTTCATGCAAATCAGACAAATGTACAAGTTTTAGTAAAATAAATACATAAAAGTTTTAAAACAGTGAAATGTAGAGTTTCTAAAAACATAGTAGAAACTTCATTAAATTTTTGAGAAATAGATAAGCATTTTCAAACTTCCTCATTAAATAATAAAATATAGATAAATATATTATATTTCCAATGTGATAGGAATAAAAAAAAAATCCAAATAACATAAATTAAGATATCATCAAAATACATAATAAAAGTAATCAAACAAAATCATATGAAATCAAATTAAAGGAAATATGCACATGCACAAACAGCCACGAACATTGGATCCGCGTTTAATGATCGTGGACAGCTAGGATTATAACGCAACGCCGAGGATGATATGGATGACAACGATCATACGTGCGATCGGATGATCGGCCAGGATTTCCTCCGCGTTTTAAAAACTCGTCCCACATCGAAACACGATGCGGTTCTTGCGCTGTTTAACAAACAAATCCTCCCACCATCGGCTCAGAAATCTCCTATCCCTCCTCCGGTGCCGCCCCACATCAGTTCTCCTACGGGCGCGCTCTAGCGCCCACTATGCTCCTTCACGGGCGCGCCCTTGGCACCCACGCTGCGCGGGCTTGACCTCCGTGTGGCTTGGGCTTACACACAGCCCGACCGCTATTGGGCTAGCCCCTGCAGTTTCCCCATGGGTGTGGTGACGTAGTCCCACATGTGCCTTGGGTTTAGGCCCTAAGGCTGGACCAATAGTTGATATATTTGTTTCATAAGCTCCACCTTGTATACTTGGTTAAATAACCAAGAAGGAACAAGTCTTCTTCATGCCATCCTCCTCTTCTTCACCTCCTATTCTTCTTTAGAGTTCCTCATCTCATCTTCAACATTTATTCTCTACTTAGGAGAGAATTTCTGAAGGTTCTTCTTCAACCGTTGCTCTTGAATCAAATATTTCTTCAGTGTTCTTCAATGATCCAATCAGAGACGAGGTTGGATCATCTTCAAATCCTCATGCACTAAGAGATAGTGCATGGTCTTGTTCAGACCACATCATCCACTTAGTAGCTGTGGATGGTTCTCCTTTCGTTCCTTATGAATTGTGAAGACAATGCATGGAATTTTAACAACTTTTTGACATTCTATCACCTTGATACAAGTCTTGGAACTTAAGACCAGTTCAATAATCGTCAGAGTTTATGATGCTTCTTCAATCGTCATTCTTCAAGCTGTACCTCATCAGTTGGCACACATTGACAGGTTATTGACAACAAATGCAACCACTTGGGCACAACAAGTCTCATTTATATCGGTCTTATAGTTTATATTTTATAGGATTTCAAAGTCACGTGCTTGAAACATTTTAAAGTTTCAAGTTGGTATTTTTTAAAGCTTATAAATTATTTTTCATCAACATTTTTTATGAAATTCTTTTTATTTTCAACTATTTGTTATATGTTTAATCCATGTATTAAGTTTCATTTATATTGGTCATGTAGTTTATATTTTATAAGCTTTCAAAGTCACGTACTTGAAACTTATAAAGTTTCAAGTAAGTGGTTTTGAAAGCTTATAAATTATTTTTTATCATCATTTTTATGAAATTCTTTTTGTTTTCCACTATTTTTTATATATTTAATCCATGTTTTATGTTTTATTTATATTGGCCTGATAGTTTATATTTTATAGTCTTTCAAAGTCACGTACTTGAAACAGAATCTAACATTGGAAATGCAGAATGTTCTGTGCAGAAAATGCAGAACCACAATCCCATATCAGAAATGCAGAATGATTTTCAGGGTAAGCTTTCTTATAAAAGGCAGTCCTGAGTGAGAGCTTTTGTCAGAATCCAGACTGCTGTAATGACAGTACTGCTGGATTTTAAATAGCATATAAATTTTGCTAAAAAATTTATTTATTTTTTGTTTTGTTTTGTTTATATATATATATATATAAACAAAACAAAACAAAATAAAAATATTTTTTTAAAAAAATAGAATTTTTTAGTAGAAAGACGACAACTTAGTTGCCGCCTTTCGCCCGAAGCCTAAAGGCGGCACCTTCCCTACCACCTTTAGAGCTTATTTTTAAAACTTTTTTTAACCTAGACGTTTTTTTTAAAATATTTTTTTTAAACAACATATTTTTTTAAAAAATCTATTCCCCTTATATACCTAGTGTTTTTTATGGGACTTTACCATTTATTTTTTTTAAAAATTTAAAAAAAGGGATAGGGTTGGACATATTTAAAAAAAAGGTCTCAGGAGGTGTGAACCATGTTCATACATCTTCATAAGACAAAAAAACATGAAGAAGGTTCATATATATTTATATATATTTATTTTTTTTCAATATTAGTTAATAAATTATAATTATATTTTTTTAATAAATATTTATGAACTTTTTTTTATAATTTTTAGTAATCTATTAATAGGTAATATATTCATTAACAAAAAATTATATTATTTATTATTAATAAACAATATATTATTATGTTATTAATTAATTAATAGTACTATAAATATTTTTGATTGTTTAATAATATAAATAAAATATTTTTTGTTGAAAAATATATTTACTAGTTAATAATTATATAATTTTTTATTTTTTAATGGTCTATTATTATTTATTTATTTATATAAATAATAATATAATATTTATGATTAATATTAATAAAATTTATAGATTTATTATTTATAAATATTTGTGAATTTTGTTTTCATATAAAATATTAGTAATTTAGTAATATGTAATATTTTTTATTAATTGTCAATTGTATTACTTATTTTTAATTAATATTATATTATTATGTTATTAATTAATTAATCGTATAAAACTAACATTTGAAAATTTTTATTTGTAAATCTTTGTAAAATATTTTTTTGATATAATTATTAAAAATTTATTGAGAAGTAATATATTTATTAATTAACAATTGTATTAATTATTATTAGTTAATAATTTATTATTATGTTATCAATTTAATTAATATTATTATAGCTAATATTTAATTTATAATAATACAAATCAAACAATTTGTATTGAAAAAAATATTTACTAGTTAATAATTATATGATTCTTAATATATTATGTTGTATTATTATTTAATTACTTATATAAAAATAAAATAATATTAATTATTAATATTAATAGTATTTATAGAATTCAAAATATTAATAATAATATTATTTAATAATAAATTTAATATGATTATTTATTATATATAAAATGGATAATAATTGTAAGAAGTATTAATATAAATAACAAATCGTAATTATTTTTATTACCAGTTTAGTTATTAATAATAATGTTTCTTAATCGTTCAAAAATATTGGTATGAATTTCAAATTTTATCAATATGTTGTTTTATGCATCAAAATATAATATAATAATATGTTTTTAAATAGTGTACATGTAATGATTTAAAAAACATATAACATGTATCAGTCTAATATAAGTCGGTTTCTTGGGTGCTCTTTTATTCAACACCTAGGTGTATATATAATGCGTCCACATCCTGTATGTCAACGTCTATGCTCTAGCATATTTAGCTCTGGTGTATCATCTCTGACACCTACCTCCACATCATCTTGTGTGATAGGCGGTGGATCTATAGTCTCCCCGCCAACACCCGGTCTTACCTCAAAGGATAGTGGTTGCTAACTGGAACTCTCCCCAACATATGAAGAAGATGACTGTTGTGTAGAAGATATATGTGAATCGAATGAAAATCGAGTCTACAACACAGGCTAGTAAGCCTCTATCTCTACACCAAAATCTGACATGCTAATAGACTTTGTCCATGTCTGTGCCTCTCGTTGTGGTTGTGGCTCATATGCAATAGAAATTGGAGGAGCACGTAGTTGATCATGTTATACACCCTCCTCCCATGCCAAATGTGCATCCATAATAGGGTCTTCAACCCATGAAACATCTATATTTGTCTTAGAACTCCCAGTATCGGCTGACACATCAAAGAAATTATCATGATAAATATCACCCATAGGGAGAAGCAGCTTTTTCAATACTCTATGAAAATAGGCGTGGTCAATGGCTCATCCCTATGCAGGATCAGAGATGTGAATGAGCTAAGCATTACAAGCATTCTGCAAAAAAAAAATTATGCAGTTAACTAGTATTGATAAAAAACTATTAAAAAATGTAAGGAAGAATTATTACCAACTCATGATAGCCTCGTCCGTTTTGCCTAAGATATATCATTGGAGACTTGAGGTCCATGGGCAAATAATCATGCTAATCTGATAAATACCAATGTACTTTGCCGAAACCTCCTAATAGGGACTCATGTTGTATGTCCCATATCTCAATATATCATGCATGACATCACCTCCAGTCAAAGTTTGGCTTCCCTAATATCTTTAGGGAATGAAGTGAATGTAACTGACTGGGTCACGCAGGAATTGGATGATAAAATCCAAATAATCTCATAACTCTACCAACATGATTCTACTCAACAATACAAAAATGAATCATTGGTACGATGCATGAGACGACAGTAAGCATCATTGTACAGTAAGGCGGGAGACTCTAGATGATAGACTCAATATATGGTATCAATGAAACCCAAAATATTAAAAAAACAAATGAGCAATTAATAAATGATGACATGTACTGTAAAAATAATAATTTATCTATATAATTAATAATTACATACATCATCCATTCAAAGAATTTCCAACATAAGTATGTAATCATGGACTTAATGTCTGGTTGTATCTGAATATTGATGTGTTTGAATCCACCTATAGATGGCATTTTTATACTTATATTTCATAATTGAAACATATATATTTTATTTTCACATAATAAGGAAGGAAAATGATAACATAGTATACACGGTGACTCCCACAAAATATCAGCTGGTAGTGGCGTACGAGCATGTAGAGAAAACCAAGGGATGTGCTTACATATCCATATCTGAATAAGAATAACACATCCTGTAATTTGCATGTTATCGATGTGACATGCGCCGCATAACGCTCTATATGTATATGCAAGACATGAAGACCCCCAACTATATCCCCATGTCAGGTTCAAATCCTCCTATAATGGTAAATACATCAAATGGACAATGTAGTGAAATGGTTGATGGAGATCATGCTTCTATTAAGTCTCAAAATATATGCATGTGAAAATCTCAGCACGTGGATCTTGTCAACATCATCGGGTAGATGGGAAAAGTGATCATCTATCCATGAAATGCGTAATTGGATCTTGATGACAAACATTCCATCATCCTAAACAACAATGCCCAAAATTATGTGATGAAAATCAAACAAATCTGTAAAAAATCGACCTATCAAAGCTGCATCATTAATGGGGAGGCCCAATTTAATGGACACATACTCAATCGTAACAGTCATATCTCTTTCTAAAAAATGAAATGTAAGTGTCTCTAGCCACCATATCTCCATGATCATAGTAATTAGCTGATGATTGATGAATGTGAAGTCGCACATCACTATGTTGTATAACCTATCATGATGATGATAATGGAAGATCGCAGGAGGTGGTGCAACATGATGGAAATGATGAGATATCTATACACTCAAAGAAGGAACTGGACATCCCCTATGACCAAAAGTGAAACATGTTTGTCCTAGAATATGAGTAATGGAGGGCCCTTCATCTATAAATTTTATACCATCATTACTTTTTATTGTCAATTCAAAAAAAATTGTAAAATATTTTTTTAAAATCACTAGACAAGGAAAATAAGGTAGAAAATTAGCATTCATAATTAGTCATTATAAAGAAAAATGATCTAAACAAATATATGTGACTGATGTTGTTGTATTATTCCATCAATTTCTTTTTTTAATTATCTCCATTCATGTTTAATTTATTTCTAAATAATTCTATAAATATCTATTGTGATGAAAATATTAAATAGTAAAAGCAAATACTTGATATATTCAACCAACCATGTGTTTACAAGGACATATTTAAAGATTATTCATTTAGAGGTTGAGCTTACTGTTATTCATTTGTACTATGCATTTAATTTCTTAATATTTTAAATTTCATGAAATTGTTTCTGATTGAAACTAGAAATGAAACAAACTAGAGATAAAATGAGTTATAAATGAAAGGATCCATTAATGAAAAGGACAAAATACAAAAAAATGTACACATTCATGATAAAATAGATAAACTCGATCAAGGATGATGTCAAGTGGATCCTCATCCCACCACATGGGGTCATCTTGTATGATTTTTCCCTTCTGTGTGATATAAGTTTAATTGTAATCCCAAAACTCAATATTGAGGGTAGTCCATCTTATTCTTGATATGAGTAGACTCTAGCCATCCCAAAGGGCGCAACCTGGTATATGAACCACCACATAGTGATGCAAAGAGGGCTGGCGGCCTGCGGGCTTTGTGGATATGGGGCGGATGTATGGCGGGGCGGGCCTAAAATATTTGACCATTTAGAGTGCGGGCCAATGCGGGTTGAGCCTGCGCAGGTGCGGGCCAATGCGGGTGGAGCCCGCGCGGGTGCGGGATTGCCCTCGGGCTTAATTTAATATATATATATATATTATTTTTACAATATATGTTTCTTTAACATTTTAGTTTTTTAATAAAAAAATCATGGTTAAATGGTGACATATGATTTCTCACCGTAATAGTCATATTAATTCACCATTTATTCACATGTGAATTTTAAATAGGCCTATATTTATTGTTTTAATATGGTATTATATTATTTATATAGTAATTATTAACCAAATTCACATGGTGTGTCAACCCATCTCTCAAAAAATGGAAATCATCGCCCCTGTGCATGGTTTCAATTCTATAAGAGTTATTATAATCATAATATTATTTAGGTCGATTTATTTTTTTTATTATTTAATTTTATTTTCATATTAAGAGAATTGGATAGAACCTCATGAAAACACTAATAGCTTCCTCTTAAACTGATCATTACCTGGAGATACTTCATTCATTCACAGGTTTAGTTTTTCACATCACCTCACAACCAACATTATCATTCATCGCCCATCACCGATCACTCACCTACTTTATATTGCAACAGTTCATCATCACATCGGCATTACCGCATGCCACCATTAACCCACAAAAAAATGTTCTATCAAAAAATTTAAAACTCTAGTTATTGTTAATTCATACTTCTCTCCACAAATACCTTTAAGAATGATAAAAAATATAGTATTTAAATGATTATAAATAGTATTGTTTTTGTAAATGTGGGTAAGCCCACAGGAAACCCGCGGGTTTATGCGGGGTGTGGCGGGCTTGAATTTTTTTGTTCGCATTATATGTGGGCTTTTTCGGACAAACCCATGTGGGCTAAAACCCGTACGGGCTTGGCTTGCCCCGCCCAGCCCATCCCATTTCTCATTACTACCACCACAGTCTATTAGTGAGTTGACAAGGTAAAAGTATGTGATATCACAAAATCATTTTTGATTCAAACTATAAATATAACAATCCTTAAATGGAAAAATCCAAAAATGAAAGAATTCATAAATGAAGAAAATCCATAATATGAAACTTGGTAATATTAGGGACCACATTCAGTTGATCAGAAGGTAAGGTAATAGTATGAAAGTCACCAAAAGGCATCCAAGGTGCACTATAATAGTAAACCAGAGTGCTCAAATGATACACCTAGTCAACATAGGGTTCCTATGATGTGTTAACTGATGAAAAATTCACAAAAATTGTGTGCACAAGGATATCTCAATGCCTGGAAATAAACATAATCACAATACCTAATTTCCAATATGACCACCAAATTTATACCATTTTTTCTTATGAGTGGTTCGTTACACTCAGTTACATGAAAGGAGCTCCATACCTAGTCAAGGCTCGAATATTAAATGATGATGCATCCTACAATATCTAATCAATGTCTCCTTAGAAATTATGACCAAAACACATTCCATTTTACATCCTTTGATAGGCCTTCTGGGACCATTTAAGATATTACCTCACATATCTATAAAATGTATCCTATACTAAACTTGTGATTGGTATTTTACACACACCCTTGAAGACCCCATTTATGAACTCCATAATGTTAGTGGTCATAAGGCCATATCTCCCACCACCATCATATTCGAACAACCATTTGTCCTTGTAAATCCACATCATACAATCATACACATCTTGATTAGAACTTAGAATTCCTTCAAGTAATTGAATAAACTTTCCTTATTGGTGAACGTATGCTGAAATCAAAAGAGAATAATTTATTTAAAAGGATATTAAATTTTTTTCAATAAAATATACATTTAATAAAACATACCCAACTTGATGTTCACCTTATTTATCTACTCATCTTTGATATGGTTTTTAAAATTACTATATATATGTCTAAGGAAATATGAGAGATAATAATTATGTTCTTTACATGAAACTCCATCACTATTAATGGAATCTATAATAGCTTGATGGTTATTAGATATTAGACACACTCCCTAGATTTGTGTGACATGAATGTGTATACATGAAACAAACCAACTCAAGGATTTAAAATTATCCTTTTCATCAATAGAAAAATGTAAGTGGTAGAGGATCACGGTTACCGACCTATATGGAAGCAATAAGTAGAACACCTATATACATGTTCTAAATAAATTTTCCACTGATGTGAATGAATTTTTTACAATATATGAAAGTAGTGATTCATGGAATAAATACCCAAAATAGCTTATATAACTTAACAATTATTTGATCATCTTGATGATCTTGGGAGACATAATCAATAGTTTAACAATGATAAATAACCTGATTGTTGAGAGATAAAAATACCATTAGAAGTGGTAGCATTGCATATGATTCATCCTAATCACTGTAAACATTCACATTTTTTTTTTCAATCCATGCCTTTTTATAGGATATCTTGTATTTGAACAACTGTTGTATTCATTCTTGGACAAGGGACATAGGGATGTCCTAAAACATTCGTATCATCTATACTATAATGGTTGATATATACTCTATATCATGTGAAGAGTGATAATGCGACAAGATTAGATGTACACAAGTATGTGGTCCTTCCAATTTGGTTATATTCCAACATATAAAAAAATTATCCTATATAGCTCTGATTCAGAATTTATATTCTGGACCGTATTTGTCACACCAAATGAGATATTTTTCCTTCTTGTACTCATCAAACAAAAATGAAAAATTTAAATCTATGTGGTATTATTTTAGAATATTTTTAAGTCACTTATACTTTCAAAATCTTACACAACATATATGGTGTTATTAGTCGATGGAGATATTACCTATAATGCCAATGAATTCAGTAGCCAATGTAATGACGTCCCAATAAAAATTTTGTGCACGCGATATTCCTTTGACTAAGGAAGTAAATAATGTAGAATGATTAACACTAATTTTTTGTTTTTTATCTAAAAAAAAACTCACAAGGTTTATTCACCACATCATCCTCACCAACATCATCTCTTGATATATAAATAGATACATCCTCATTAGATAAAGCGTCTTTCATTAAATTAGATGTATATATGGGGATGTCCCCTATATTAATTTCCATATTGTGATCATATTATTCATATTTTTTTATGTTACCATAGTTATATGAGAAGTCAATGATTGAGAGTGTTTTGAAGGACTGACTTCAAAAGCACTCACATAACATGGTTCTATAGTAGTTGTTCGCACCTCATCAATATTACATATAACCACAAGCAATTTCATTAAAATATTATTGCATTATTGATTGAACAATGATGATGCATCCACCCAATCATCATCATTGAGCATAGTATAGTCAACATACCATAGACACTCTTGGAATTGATGATGTTGATATATAATTTGTTGGAGTAGGTTCCCTAAAACCAACTTATTTTCACTTTATAAGAAACATGTATTCATTGTTTGAATATTTATAGACTACTTATCACATCATGATTTTTCATATATGTAATATAGTATGTGATAATGTCCTAAGATTAGTCGTCGCATTAAATGGTCATAGTAGTTCCTTGCTATGACGAGAACCCAAAAGTGCTACAACACTATTCTTGAATTTTTTTTCTATAACCGGATGATATAATTTGAGGGATAAAAATGATACATGCTATCAGGGGTGGAGACTCATAGGACTTTGAGACAACTTCTCATGGTGCACACCCTTAGTAATATCCAGTAGGATATTATGAAAAAGAGACTCGCCCGTAGGAAGTCCACATTCACACGTGTCATTAGATGTTCCTATTTGGGGACATGTATATTATTCCTTATACTTTATGATTATTATTAATGGGTATTATGAGTCGCACACTTAGATGTATTGACAAAAACCATGATGATAAATGTTCGCAGCAAGGTAGGATACATTGGGCGCATCATGAGTAATATTTCATTAATTAATAATGAGAGAAAGCATTTATCCCTTATGTTATTTAATAGAAGTTAATATCTCAAGATCTTTGATGGAAATGATACAGTATAAATAATTTCATGTACATGGTGATCTATAGGAAAGTTCATTTTCTGGAAATTTAAATAAAGAGATAATACAACACATAGGTTGATGTCACTAGCATGCAACCTGCTCGATTTGAGATATTGTGATAAAGGTATTATATTACATGTTAAGCGTTTGTATGAAGTGACATGTTGTTGCAACATTAACTTATTTCTCTATGGGTGACTTATAGTGTTGCTATATGCTAACCTTGGACTTTAGGAAACTTCACCGAATTCCATTGAGAAAGAGACTTAGAGGGTCACAACCTAAGTGTATCCAGAATCTCAGTTAAATAATATATTATTATTTATTATTTAACAGTTTGAATAAATATTATTCTTGTGTGTGGTTTAATAATTATTCATGTATTATTGATCGCATATAAATATTTATTTTCTATTTAGTAAATACAATATTTATTTATTTATTGGTGAATAATATAGTGATATTTATTTAATAAATAAATAGACATTATTCATGGCCCAAATTGTGGAGGAATGTCGAACTGAGTTTAATGGTCCGGTGAGAAATGATAATATTGAATATTATTTAATTAAATAACAATTAATTATAATTCAAAATTTCAGTGCATGTTGAGAAATAATAATATTACTATTATTATTTGACATCGTGTTTTTTAGGAATAAATAAATAATAAGGGCACTTGTGAAATTATTGTATTTTAACCCTAGCAATAAAAATACCCAATTATGTTATTTTCTCATTAGCTGATTCAGTTGTGCACAATGATATAAGGAGAATCCTCTATGGCCTAGAGATCTATATTCCCCAAGAACGCTCTTAAGAATAGAGAGAAATCATCCTCCACTTGATCAAGGAGAACACTTTGGAAGCAGTTCACGAGGCGATAAAAGGTGGATGATACAAGTGCACAGATCTTTCATGCTAGCACCCACAGACTCCTTCGACGACATCTAGAGATTCATGGAACACATGTGGATCACCAATAGAGGAAAACTACACTTTATTTCTACAATGCAATGATGGTTCACCACCGATCTTTCACCGGACATATCAACAAAGAAGGAATTCCTTAGAGGATATTATTTATCTAATTATATTAATTATAAACAATATGTTTTGATCCTTAACTCTTGGTTCTGCTGTGCTCAAAACCTATAAGTGGAATTAGAGTGGGCACATAATTTTTTATAATTATTTATGATCATTGGCAATTTACATATTTGTAATTTAGTTTTTCAATTCAAGCTTAATCGTTCTTTTAATTTGAATTCAGAGATCTATTTCTTCCTCCATCGTTTCTCACAGATCTAATAGAAATTATTAATTTTTTTGGTTAAAATAAAATTGAGGAACTCTTCTAGAGGAGCCAAGGATTCTGCCTAGATAACACAACATTACACGCTGTTTAATCGAATTTACACACCGTGTAGTTGTGTTCAATGCAACAAGAGTTAATTCATCAATTGCTCAACCTGTGTGCATTAATGACACATGGTGTAGTTAATTCTTACACCACATGTTGACCGGGATAGACTAGTGCACGTTCAGCCTGACTACACACCGTGTGGCACATTGGACATGGTGTGTTGTCCCTTTGCGTCAAAGACAGGATGTGTATTCAACACACAACCTACTTGATGGGTGACCGTGTAACACAGAGTCAACACGACATGTAGCCCATTGAACATGCCGTGTACTCCAAATTTTCCAAGGCACAAACTATATATCGATTCCCTAGGCGTGTGCTTCTGATAGACGGTGAGAGGTGTACATGCCGTGTAGATTAGATCAACATGTCGTGTACTTATACCAAGTTATAGAAATAAAAAATTTATTTATTTTAATATTCAAACCTTGAGACATGTACTTTCGTGTGTTCGTAAAGACATGACACACCATGTGATTGGTTTTAATATACATAAATGTTTAAATGTTTAATTAATAACTGTGTAATGTTCAAGATCTGCATATCATGTATGAGCTATATTAGAAGTTGTTACTCTACGTACATTGAAGCATAACACATGACTGAAAAATCAAGTAATTCATGTAATCATCGGGGAAGTACACGTTGTGAAAGTATTTGATAAGTCGTGTATTCAATATGTTAAAAGGGTAAGAAAATATACAAGTATAATACATGTTGGGTAGATTTGGACAGGTATTCACCATGTTACCTCCAAGGTACATTTATTTACAAGGTTAATTTTAAATGAATTTATTCAATTTTTTTAAAATTATAAGGGATGAGAATGTCAAGGAAATTCAGATATGGATTGATTAATTAAAACTAAAAATTAATCAATTCGAGCACGATTTATCTTAACTAAGAACGATTAATAATTGAATTGTATTTTTATTAAATGCGTTATTCATTTCATGCTAGTGGATGATCATGATCTAGATAAGACCTTTGTAGTGATTAGTTTTATTTTAATTTATTATTTAATTTAATTGTTGGTCTGCATGCCTTCCCTCTTCATTATTATATAGGGCCTACATGCCCATGGTTTCTTTTATGTAAACTCTTTTCCCCTCACCTGTGCGTGAGTAAAAGGCATATGTAATGGATGGAGTTCCCAAGCTAGTGGATGCGGTTCATGTTAGGAATCAAGAGGAATCCAATCCAAGGAGATTAAAAGGAGGAAAAGTGGAAAGTTGTAGACACGAACCTCAATTGGTTCAAGGTGTTTCTCCCCAAGGTCAACCGTTAGTTTATACACAACGAGAAAAGTGGGCTTTTGCGACGGGTCACTGACCCGTCGCAAATAGCCCATTAGAAGGACTTTTTTTTGCAATGGGAGAACTAGCCCGTTGCAAATAATATGGTTTTTGCGACGGGGTGATGGTTCCCATCACAAAAGGTTTGGCAAGGGTATTTGCGATGGTCTATTTTAGCCCCTCGCAAATACCCCGCAACATCTTTAGTAGTTTCGATGAGATTTATATCTCGTCGCAAATACTATGTCGACAGGTTGTCTTTTGCGATGAAGCTCGTCGCAAAAGACTTTTTAACCACCACCCCTAATTAATAGGGGCGATGGACATTTGCAATGGAAGTTCCGTTAGAAATTATCTCATCGCAACTAATGTAACCTATATATACCCCCACCTATTTTTCCCATTTCACTCAGTTCTATACACCTCCATCTCTCCATAGTGGAAAATTTTCTCACAAAAATTTTCAATGTTTAAAATTTTAATTCGGGGCATTATTTGCAGCTTGTATCCTTCGAAAACTTCATTTTTAATGTATTTATCTATTTCTTTTATTTTTTACTTAATTCATTTTATTTTATTTTATTTATAATTATTGTTAATTAGTTGCAGTTGAATTAAACTAGAATCATATAGTTTTATTTAAAACTGTGTTTGTTTATTGTTTACAAATAATTACGTGTGATTCTTATAAATAAATATTAATTAATAGTTATTATATTAATTATTATTAATTAGTAATAATTAGTATTAAATTCTAATAATTAGTATTAAATTATAATAATTAGCAATAAATTGTAATAATTATTATTAAATTGTAATAATTAGTAATAAATTGTAATAATTAGTAATAAACTGTAATAATTAGTAATAATTAGCAATGAATTGTAATAATTAGTAATAATTAGCAATTAATTATAATAATTAGGAATAAATTATAATAATTAGTAATAAATTATAATAATTAGTAATAAATTATAATAATTAGTAATAAAATATAATAATTAGTAATAAATACTAATAATTAGAAATAAATTGTAATAATTAGTAATAAATTGGAATAATTAATAATAAACTGCAAAAAATATTAATAATTAACTATAAATTATAATAATTCGTAATAATTAGTAATAAACTCTAATAATTAGTAATAAATTTAATAATTAGTAATAAATTCTAATAATTAGTAAAAAATTCGAATAATTAGTAATAAATTGTAATAATTAGTAATAAATTTTAATAAATTGTAATAATTAGTAAAAACTGTAATAATTAGTAATAAATTATAATAATTAGTAATAAATTAGAATAATTAGTAATAAATAGTAATAGATTCTAATAATTAGTTATAAATTCTAATAATTAGTAATAAATTGGAATATTTGGTCATAATTAGTAATAAATTCTAATAATTAGTAAAAATTAGTAATAAATTCTAATAATTAGTAATAAGTTCTAATAATTAGTAATAAATTCTAATAATTAGTAATAAATTCTAATAATTAGTAATAAATTCTAATAATTAGTAATAAATTCTAATTATTAGTTATAATTAGTGATAAATTCTAATAATTAGTAATAAATTCTAATAACTAGTAATAAATTCTAATAATTAGCAATAAATTTTAATAATTAGTTATAACCAGTAATATATTCTAATAGTTAGTAATAAATTCTAATAATTAGTAATAAATTTTAATAATTAGTAATAATTAGTAATAAATTCTAATAATTAGTAATAAATTAAAATAATTAGTAATAAAGTGAAATAATTAGTAATAAATTGCAATAATTAGTCATAAATTCTAATAATTAGTAATAAATTGTAATAATTAGTAATTAATTGTAATAATTAGTAATAAATTAAAATAATTAGTAACAAGTAGTAATAAATTGTAATAATTAGTAATAAATAGAAAAATTTAGTAATAATTAGTAATAAATTCTAATAATTAGTAATAATATAAATAAATTCTAATAATTAGTAATAATTTATTATAATTAGTAATAAATTATATTTATTAGTAATAAATTCTAATAATTAGTTATAATTAGTAATAAATTCTAATAATTAGTAATAAATTCAAATAATTAGTAATAAATTCTAATAATTAGTTATATTTAGTAATAAATTTTAATAATTAGTAATAAATTATAAATAATTAGTTATAAATTCTAATAATTAGTTATAATTAGTAATAAAGTCTAATAATTAGTAACAAATTCTAATAATTAGTTATAAATTCTAATAATTAATAATAAATTCTAATAATTAGTTATAATTTGTAATAAATTCTAATTATTAGTAATAAATTCTAATAATTAGTAACAAATTACAATAAATAGTAATAATTTGTAATAAATTACAATAATTATTATTAATTAATATTAAATTATAATAATTCTAACAATTAGTAATAAATTGTAATAATTAGTAATAAATTGTAATAATTAGTAATAAATTGTAATAATTAGTAATAAATTAAAATAATTATTAATAAATTCTAATAATTAGTAATAAATTCTAATAAGTAGTAATAAATTGAAAAAATTAGTAATAAATTGCAACAATTAGTAATAAATTGCAACAATTAGTAATAAATTGCAACAATTAGTAAACAATTCTAGGAATTAGTAATAAATTGCTACAATTAGTAAAAAATTATAGGAATTAGTAATAAATTGAAAAAATTATTAATAAATTGTGGTAATTAGTAATAATTAGAAATAAATTAAAATAATTTGTAATTAATTTCTAATAATTAGAAATTAATTTCTAATAATTACCAATAATTACTAATAATTACCAATAATTTGCAATAATTACCAAAAATCAATAGTAATTACTAATAATTAGCAATAATTACTAAAAATTAGAAATAATTACTAATAATTAGTAATAATTATAAATAATTAGAAATAATTAGTAAGAAATTGTAATAAATTGAAACAAATTGTAATAAATTAGCACAATTTCGAGAGGATTGGCAGCTCCCTTTTTCCCGATGCCTTATCTCTTTGAAATTTTCTCCCACTGAAATAATAATGAAAAATCTATCGTCACGTATGAGTTTACATTTTCGTATGCACGAGAATGGAGAGAGGCGCGATGAGGCTTTATTGCTATCCATTCTCATGAATACAAGAATATATATGCGTAAGTCAGAGAAGATTTTTCATACTAATTTTAGTTAGAGAAAGTTGCAAGGAGATGATCCGTTAGGAAAAAGAGGCTCTTTTTCTCGATGACTCATGTCCTTGCAACTTTCTTCTACTAAAATCACTTTGAAAAATATCCTCTAACGTACAGATATCCAATTTTCCATGCATGAGAATAGCGAGCAGCGCGACGAGGCCTCCCTGATCTTTATCCTTGTGCATACAGAAATGGATATCCGTACGTCGAAGTAGATTTTTCATAGTGATTTTAGTCAGAGACAGTATAGACGAGTTCTTGGGAAAAAGAGAAGCTTCCAATCCACTGGAAATTGTGTCACCGATAATTATAAATTATTAATACAAATTAGATGTAATTATTAATAATTAGTGGTAATTAGTAAAAATTATTATAAGTTAGTGTACATTAGAATAAAATTTTAAAAAAATACTATAAATAATTATGAAAAAATATAAATTATTATAATCTGATAGAAAAATGAATTTAATTGTATTCTCTTTTTTGGATAGTGTTTTTCTTATATAAAATTATACAAAAAACTAATTATTTTATATTTTTAGTGAAATAAGAAATAAGGAAGTCGAAAAAAATCATTATTAAATGACCGTGATTGGATAAATCAGTAAAATAATCCAAACAGTTCTGGTTTAATTCCTGTATATATTAAAGGTGTTAAATATTTCTTATAATTTAAATATTAAAACTAAAATTTGTTTCAGAATGGATAATTAAGTGTCCTTGTAAAAAATGTGCTTTGATGACATTCGAATCATTTGACAATATTGGGGGTCATTTATTATGTTTTGGATTTCAACCAGATTATGTTTTTTGGTATCAACATAGTGAACGTAGTTCCAAAGATGATACTAATAATATGGATCTGGTTTCAAAATGGTTTTAAAATTTATTACATGATATGGTAGGTCAATATTTTCAAGAAGCTGAAACTAAAGATGATATTAATTTAACCCCTGAGTTGGAACCATCTCATTCTTATGTGTTTTTGTGGTTCTTTAAGGGTGAATTATATTCTGGTTATAGGATAAGAAAATTTGAAGTAGTTTCTAAATTTATGGTGATTAAATTAGATAATGGAATGTCAAATAGCTTTTTTGATCAGATATTATCTTTGGTAAAAACATTTCTACCTGAAGGAAATGTGTTCCCACAAATTTTTACGAGAGCTAAAGGATGGTTCATAATCTGGGTCTTGGTTATTAGAAAATAAATTCATGTTCAAATGATTGCATCTTATATTATGGTGAAAATGATTCATTGAATATTTGTCCCACATGTTGACAATCGAGGTATAAAGAGGCTTAATAAGGGATTTCTGGATTGATTCCTGTAAAACAATTGAGATATTTCCCACTTACACCCAGATTGTAGTGTTTATTTATGTCTCAAAAGAAGTGGCATTGATGTTATGGAAAAAAACCAATATTCTAACCAGTAAAACCTTAAATCATCCCTCTGATGACGATTCATGGAAACATTTTGACCAAGTGAAACCTTCTTTTTCTTTATAATCCCAAAACGTGTGATTGAGTTTTTCTACTAACGGTTTCTATCCATTTGGTTCTTATGGTAGTCATTATTCTTGTTGGTCTATCTTTATAACTCTGTACAATTTACATCATTGGATGTTGATGAAGGAACTATTTTTTTGATATTATTAATTATAGGACATCTGAAAAAGAATATTGATGTTTATTTGAAACCATTGGTTGATGAGTTAATTTAATTGTGGAGTAATGGTGTCAATACATTTAATGGTACTAAGAAACATAATTTCTTATTGAATACTACTTTGATGTGGAAAATTAGTGACTTCCTAGCATATGAAATGTTATCTAGTTGGAGTAAAAATGTTCCAAAGTCATGTTCGGACTGTATGAGAGACATAAAATCATTTATTCTCATCATTGCAAAAAAGCAATTTTTTTCGACGGTTATCACAAATTACTTCAAACTGATCATCCTTTTCAGAGGAATAAATATCATTGAAGAGAGGACAAAATTGAAAGAGATAAGCCTCCAACAATGATCTCAAGTACACAGCTAAAATCAACTGTCTCTTCATTACCTCCCATCACATTTTTACTAATAATAAACCAATAAAACATTAATGGATTTCGGAAAGAACCCAATTGGATAAAACATAACATTTTTTGGGATCTCCCATATTGGTCTGATTTGTTTCCCTTTCACATGTTGGATGTCATTTATATTGAGAAGAACTATTTTGATAATTTATTTCATATAGTTTTGGATACACTAGGTAAGACCAAAGATAATGTAAAGACATAATTAGATCTTATCCAAATTTGCAGGTGACCAGAACATAAAAAATTTAAATTTTCATATCACAGAAGTTAATGAAGCCAAAAGCATCGTATATACCTTATAAAGAGAATAAATTATTTTTTTAGTGGATTGTAGATTTAATACTTCCAAATTTTTATGATTTCAATGTGGTTAGATGTGTCAGAATTATTCATATTACTGGATTAAAAAGTCATTAATGTCATGTTATAATGGAAAACTTATACTAATTTTATTAAGGGTTTTTTAATTCTATGATTTGGAATGTGGTAACACACATATCAAATTTTTTGAGACATTTTTTCAATGACAAGTGACTACGATTCCTTAAGAATACTGCAAGAAGATGTTATTTTAAGTTTATGTAAACTGGAAAAAATATTCCCACTGTATTTGTTTTACTAAATGAAATATTTGATATTACATTTAATACATGATGAAAAATGTGGTGGTCTGGTATAGTTCTGATGGATGTACCCATTCGAGAGATGTATGCCGAAATTGAAAAAAAAATCCATGTAACAAAGCATCGGTTGAAGGTTCAATTGTTGAATCTTATTTGAAATAGAATATTTACTTTTTATGCTCTAATTACAATCAATCTGAATATCCCTCAAAATAAAACTATATGGCATGAAATAAGGGAAATGTTGATGATGAAAAGTGTAATCAATTATCAGTTTTCAATCATCCCAAACTTGTCTTTGGTGGAGTTTATGAACGATGGATTTCATATGATGAACATCACATAACTTATATATATGTTCTTCTCAAATGTGAAGAAATGAAACCATTTGTGTAGTGACTGATCCTCTTACTTATTCTATAATTTATGTTACATTAAATTACTCTTATTTTATTTTTAGGTTATATGATAATCATATCAAGAAAAAACTTCCACAAATTATAGAATCCACTCTTGAAGAACATCATAATTTTTTCCCTACTAGTTTAAAAAACCAGTAACATAAATTATTTTTGGTTTAATATATAAAATCATTTTATTATCTATTATATTGATAATTGTTTCACAAATTAATAGGTATCTCAACATGATGATAAAATTAATATTCGATTGTATGTATTGTGTAACCTACCATAAAAAATGGTTAAATATTATAATTAATATGTGATGAATGGTTTTATATTTCATAAATGTGCATATAGAGAATAAAAAACAATGAATAGTGGTGTTTTCATAAGAGGATCTCATCATAGAGAAACTGAAGGTGACTTTTACGGCATTCTGGAAGAAATTATTGAATTGTGTTATTTGGGACATCATTACATAATGATGTTTAAATGTTAGTGGTTGGATACTGAGAGAGGATTTCATGTTCATCCAACCCATGGAATTGTTGATATTAAATATAAAAGTATTCTTGCAGTAAATAATTTTTTTTATTATCTCATCAGGCACATAAAATTTATTATTCAAAATATTGTGCTACTTAAAGAGACTTGAGTGATTGATGGAACCTAATAAAACATAAATATAGAGAAAACCAGTTTACTCAAAGTGAATGTGGTTCCTCTAAAGTGGATGAAATTGAAATTTTTCTAAATACTGCTCCGAATCCATATTTTTTACAATGAGACACAAATATTGATGATAACACCACACATTTAAGGGTCGATGGTGATGATGACGTTAATGATTTTACAAAAAAATTTTAAATGTTAAGAGATGATGAAACTTAAAGTCATATGGAAATTGATTATGATGAGGAGAAATGTGAAGGTGTTGACATCTTCAGATATGAAGATGAGGATGGAGATGAACATTTAAAAATTTAAATGTTGGTTATAATCATATATAATATATATATATATATATAATTATTGTTTTCAACTATTTTCTAACAACAATCATTTCATGTTTTAGATGGATGAGGATCTGTATCATATGTTATAGGAAGATGATCTACCTTTGGACGAGCAGGATGTTGGGTCATCTAACCCTCAGACTACTAGAAGTTTAGGGGGGGGGGGGACTCAGAGAGGGTGTGGTCTTGAAAAATTGATGATTCCTGACCCTATCCCTAAGTGACATCCACATCTTGGCTTTAATCCATGCATATAGAGGTATGTTTACATTTTTATTTTAGTTAGTTTTCAATAATTTATTTATATACTAATTTTTTGATTATTTGTTCTTTTTTCATAGTTTTATGCATATAGATACTGGATAGGGGAGAAATATATTGCACAATTATTTTTCTGAAGCATGGGTCTCATGGGATCAGATTCCCATTGATGTGAAACACCACATGTTTGATCATTGGATGGTAAGTAAATAACTAATATTTTTTTTTTGAAATTATGTTAATCAATAACTTGATATTATAAATTATTTGTTGGGTTTTTGGTATCCGATCAATGAGAGCACACGTGATGCTATCTAGAAGGCATGGTAGGGGACTATAAGAAGGAAAGTAATAGAGAAAGCATGAGTTAAAGAGTTTGATGAGTCCTGTTGTTCCCACCAACCTGATTACATTTCATCTTAGGTTTGGGATGGATTGTGTTCACACTGGTTAGGTGGCCATTTTCAGAGGATATCATCATTTGATCAATAGAGTCGGGGGATATAGGAGGTGACATATCGAGCCAGTAGTCATACATTCAGTACGCATAAGAAGCATAGGGAACATACTTTTTTTAAATATTTTATATAACTTTAAATACAAATGGTTTATTTTATATTCATATAGGTAGTATAAAAACCCAATATTACAAAGTTTGACGTTTATAGGAGGATGTATAGTGATCCGACCCCTGGAGAGATTATAGGTGCTTTCCAGCATCAGATTACAGTCAATATATTTTATTTTTGAGTTTAACATTTAACTATAAATAATATTTTAACTATTTTAATTTTAAATTGCAATTGAAGGAGTCAAATGATTTCGTGATGTCTCAGACACATATTGAGAGTCCGTATGAGACTGATACACAGACTAGTGCCCACTGATTTGGTGAGACAACATAGATACAGGTGACCCAGTAAGGCTTTTAGAAAGACCAAGTTATTGGTATCGACTCTCAATTAACGCCTATGGATTATTATGAAACTACAATGATGTTGAAATCTAGCTCAAGAGGATCTCAGGGAGAGACATCATCATCTCCCGCATAATATCAAGAGTAGAAACAATCTCAGAGTGATCTTATAGAGAATATGCATAGAGTGTAGGAGAAGATACATCAATGAAAACAATAGGAAGAGCTCCTACGACAAAAACAACAGTAGAATTAGCATGAGACACAGGAGGAGATGCATCGACTATCGAAGTAGCAGGAGTTAGAGAATTTGGAGTACATGTGATGTTTGAGTCATTGTTTAGGGGCGGAGTTCCCTCCAACATCTCCTCTAGCTCCTCCAAACAACTGTCCCCCTTAGTGATCTATTTATTTTTTATGATAAAACATTTTAATGTATATTTTTTTTGTATTATTAACTATCTACATTTATATATATTGCTTTTTTTATATTTTTGTGAATATTAATTTTTTATTTTTTTATTTAATTATTTATTATTTTAATACTTTATTTAATTTTTTTATTATTTTTGATTATTTTATTTTGATTATTTTTTTATATTTTTCACATTTATTTAGGTTTTCATTATTTTATAATTTTTTATATATTAGTAATATTAATATTATTATTTTATTAATATTAGTAATAATAATAATATTATATTATCAATATTATTATTATATGAATATTATTTTATTATTTTATAATTTATTTTATTTTACTAATATTAATATTATTATTTCATTAACATTAATATTATTTGATTAATATTATTTTTTATTATTTAATACTTTTTGTAGTGGGCCTCATCACAAATAGTATTTGCGACGTCCTATTGTAAAAAACGGTTTCAAAAACTTGGAAAAGATTTTTGTGAAGGGACCCATTGTAAATTGTATTTGTGACAACCCTTCACAATTAGGTATTTAAAATCTAGGAAACTATTTGCGATGGATCCACATCGCATTGCAAATAGTTTCTCTATGCAAGAGACCATCACAAAAAACTATATTTGTGATGGATAGTCACAAAAAATTATAGTTGTGATGCCCGTTTATACAATGAAGCATTTGTGACGGGATCCCATTGCAAATGCCCCAATTTCTAGTAGTGATAAACTGCTAAATAAAGTAACCATTAGTATAAGATCATGATCAAACCCTTTATTTTATTTCTATCTGTTGCATGGTTATTTCATTATGAATGTCTTATTGTGATCCAATAATTAATGGATTAACAAGTATGAAAGATAGAACTAAAAATAAACCAGATTATGCATAAATATTATAAAATACATGGTTAATCACTTATGTAATACCACTTAATATTAACAATAATGTAATAAAGATAATAATTGGAAGTTTATGTATAAAGGATAAAAACCCTTAATAAAATATTAAGTCGGTATAAACTACTAGAAAACGGATCTTTCCCCATGCATCTATCCCCATGGTTGAGAAAAATTGTGGGGATATCTCTTTTTTATTATGTATTCCCACAGTTTTATTAAAACCATTGGTAACTAATCCCCAATTCCCAAATTCCATTGCACTCCTCCTACCTCTTCCATCGCACTCCTCCACTCTTCCATCGCGCTCCTCCTTAACCTCGCTTCCATCGCGCTCTTCCATCACGCTCTTTCTCTCTTCCTTGACTCTCGAACCTCTCCTCCCCTCCCCAACCACCACATCTCTACCATCCGAACTCTGCTGCTCGAACCTCTCCTCCCCTCACCGACCTCCGCCTCCCGGCCATCCGACCACTGTGTCCCAGCCATCTTCTCCCCTCCCCAGCCTCCGCCTCCACTCCCGACCTCCCTCCCGGCCTTCACCTCAGCCTCAAAATCCCAGCCTCTACCTCCCTACACCTAGCTCCAGTGACGTCCCCACTCTCGGATCCCTCTCTTCCCAGACTCCGCCTCCGCCTAAACTTTCCTCGGCTCCAACAAAGTCCAATCCTGGCCTCCACATCCCGGCCCCCAACTTTAGAATCTAGGTATGAAATTTCTTCTCCTTTATTTTTTATTTTTTTTAAACTAATCACTTATTCTTATATGAACTGTCTCAAAAATTTGACTACACAATTTCTGTTTTTCATTGTTTATTTAATCAACAAACATTCATCTAGGAGGTAAATTCTACTTCCTCTAATTATTATTGTAATATGCTTTTTCATTTACAATGTTTTATACCCTGCATTTTGTTCTTTGGATATAACCGAAAACACTGCTAATTTAGGATCATGTTAACAACCTCAACAATTTTACTACACAATTGATCTTTTTTATTGATTATTTAATAAATAAACATTCATCTTAGAGTTAAATTCTACTCCCTCATATTTTTATTGAAACATCCTTTTTCATTTATAATGTTTTATACCACTACATTTTGTTCTTTGGATATAATCGAAAACACTACTAATTTGGGACCATGATGTTGAGGTCATTTATAATATTCCCTTCCCACATAAACATTCCAAGAAGTCTCCCATATGTTCCTCCCTATTTTATGATCCATAAGTTATTTTATTGTAAATGATTATTCATATTAGTGGAAGTAAAATTTTTCATGGATTTCCTAGTTGCTTGAGCCCCCTTCATTGAACACAGGTAATTAAGAGACTGATTTTTATTTCCCATTAGTAGCAATATTCTCTATCTATGTATCCTTCCATTCTTGGTTTAAATTGGTTTTCACATAATGTCAACCATATTCATTGCTAATTTTTAATTTAACTCTAGTGTCTTGTAATCATCAAATGCACCTGATCACTCATGAGACTACTCTATAATAAAGTATGACCCTTTATTGTCGAGTTGCAGTTTATCCTCCAGGAACCAAGAAACTGCAGTGAAATACCTATAAAATTACACCATCTCTTTCACATCTTTTTTCCAGTGATAATGTCGATGCATTATGTTCTCCACCACCAAGGCCATCTTCTTTGTTGAGACATTCAATTCTTCTAGAATTGTGACAACATAGTCTAGGAACTACTCCAATCCCCCAATATAGAAAACATAACTCATATATATATTTTATTGAGTTCTCCCCTTAATTGATCACTAAAACTCCCTTGTGGTTAATTTCTTTTCACTATATATGATATAGTATACTATAAAGAAAAATATTTGGGTCCATACCTTCCACAACACCAATAAAACCCTTGAAATGTTTAACTTTCTTGTTGATTCAAGATCAATCGAGCTCCACGTTCTAGTTTTCATGATGTAGTGTAAGCATACTCCACAAATGAAACAATATATTGTATCTCTACACATGGGTGGCTCCAAGATTACATCAAAACTCAGTGGCTACATGCTCATTCACAAACTTATCATGAAAAATATATCCAAGATCCAATGAACCACATTTAATCTATACTATCCCCAAACATCCCTGAAACTATACATTTCTATTCTATATTACAATTTCACCAAGCATAGAGCACCCTTATTATTTCTTGAAACCATAGGCATCTCACCATGTCAAACCATGTAAATTAAAACTCATAATTATATCCTCATTTTATAATTCAACAAGAGTTTATTCATAGTCTCACCACTATTATAAAATCTTTTCCTGAGTTTATAGGGCCATGCACATAATCAATTTTCCATTGAAAACTATAAACTCTATTGAAACACTAACTCACATAGTGTATTCATCTCAATATCACTAGGTATCTCCATATGCCTGAACCCAAACTCCTCTAAGAGTGTTATTACCCATGGGAATCAGATATTATATCCACCATGAACATAGTTGTTCTACCATACATGTACCAATGTCACCTAGGCTAGGAATTTGAATGATACTTCCCTTCCCGAAACCATCTATAAGGATGATATGACTAGAACATAATACTTATCTCAGATAACCCAAGTAACCTAAAAAACCTATCAGAAATACATTGTCAAATTTGTGTGAATTGATATCATAAACTGAATTTTTTACTTATGCCTCACACACCTAAATGTTCCTAAAAAATATCCAACTAGTCTGATGGGTTACCCTCAAAGTTCAAAATGTACTAAATTCCAAACCTGGATTCAAGCTAAATAAGGTAACTACTCTCTCAAACATACTCCATACATTATGCCGAATAGTGGTCATTATTATGGGTTGCACTTATCCACATCTCAAGGTAACAAGGCTTTTAACATTCAAAATACTTAATTTTATGTTTAAACCACCCATTAAAATTAATTTTGAACTACCCACTCCCAGGTCAAGCACAAACCAATAGTTTCACAAGTAATCACTATGCATCTCAAAACAAGCTCACTCATACTGTGACCTACATAAAAATTCACTACAGTTTTAGAGCCTCCTCATCATAGGGATACCACATAACTCTGGCACTCTCAATATCCCCAACCACCCAAACATAGGGTCCACATCTACCACCCACCATGTCACCAATATATATATAATTCACAATTTCTTCATTACACTGTATAATTTTATATTAACCCAAAAATTCCACAATAATGGATTAGATAAATGAAATCTCAATTAAATTAGATCAATTATATAATCAAATAGTATAAATATAAATTTAGTCCTAGATAACATGGACTTTACTCATACATGTATTGGCTAGTCCCAGGGAAAAGCTTCATACCATGTCTCGACACATTCTTATTATATTTTGTACCTTTGTAAAATAGTAAGACTAAAAAAACCTCTAATAACATTTTTATAGGTCCTACCACCAATCAGTTATTTCACCACTGGTAGATATAATATTCCAGGACTGCCTCCCCATATGATGGAGGATACTGAATAATATTGAGGGTGTCATGTAGTATGGTGGCAGACTATACCCGCATATTCGATTAAAAAAACATTAGAAATAAACATACTAATATAAACATATATAAATAATAAATTTAATGACACAATGAAATGTTTCAATAATAATCAAAATAATCCACTTAATAAAAAATTAATTTTATGCAGTACATTCATCTTTATATTCAACTTGGAGCATGGGTGGTAGAAGTTATATGGGAGGTGGTGGTTCCGAATCATATTATTAGAGGTCTGTCAAATCTATTTTAACATTTTATGTGATTCCCATTTCATAAATGTTTTTGTGTGTGATGCTACCTTGGTTTCTTGTTGGGGGTGGGGGTGTTATTGTTGAAATATTAGTTATTGTTGGGTCAAGTCTTATGGTGTGGCTTGTACTACAGTTTGGTTATCACTGAAATTCTTTGGAACAGATCTGATTTGGTGACGATGTTATGATAGGTACTACTTGGATGTTTGAAGGTCAGACATTTGGATGCCTATAACTCTTTAAAGTATGGTTTGAATAAATAATAGTCCATGTTTGAGGGGGGGTGATAGGAGTTGAGTCTGAAAATGGATTGGTACCCATGGACTTGGATCTCTGGTCAAATTTGAGTAAGGAAACAAATGGGTTTATGGCTTGAACGAAGTTGTTAGCCTATGATACTTAATTCACTGCATATTTTATTTCTCCCTGTTAAAGCTCTCCTAATGGACAACGGAGGCTACTACATCTTTCTATTATGGTTTAGAGATTGAGGTTTTGGTGGAATTTGGATATGAGTTAGCATAATTTTTATACATAAACGTGCCACATTGCTTGAAAAATTCAAGAAGGTTATGGGACATGATGTTTGGAGAATTTTAAGGTTTTTATACAGTTAAGACTGCATAATATTTGGTTCATGAAGCTAATTTTGGAAGGCTCCATTAAATTAACAAGAAGGAGCATGAAATTTTCAAATATTTGGGAACATTAACACATCATTCCTTTGATTTTTGTGGATTATAATTATACTTATAACACTGAAATTTGTTGTAATTTAGCCTTATTTAAGTAGAGGTTGGATGTATTTTCATTTCACTGATCTAATCATGGTTTGTTTCTTTTAAATCATGAAAACTTTCTCTCTTTTTGGAGCATTTAGTTGAGGGCCCAGAGCTTTGTTAGAAGCTAGTTGGACAATCAGAAATGATTTTTAGGGTTTAAAGTAATTATCATCAGGATCAACAGTAGTATACACCATTTTATTCTTACCGAATTTCAAATATACAAAAATGGTTGAAACCTTAATCACCTTGCTGAACCTGAAGTGTTTTCTTATATTCTTGTTTTAATATTCTAGAACACCTGGTGTGATTTGTTTAGGGGCTTAATAGTTGTAAGTTTGGCTTTGGTAGCTGGGGTTTAACTTGGCTTTGGTAACTGGAGTTATTTCTGTAGGGCTTAGTAGTTGGAATTGCAGGCTTTTTTAACTGGTGTTTGTTGTTAACCGGGCTTTGGTAACTGGAGTTTGTTGTTTTTTTACACCATCATTTAAACCCATCCATTATCACACTGCATTTTTTCAACTCCATGAATGTGGAATGAGGATGTAGAAAGCATGGATCTGGTTGTACTAGTGATGCTTTGTTTGAAAAGATTTTTTTTTGCAAGACAACAACTCTTTTTTGATTTCTTTTTGAGAAACCTTTGTGCTGGTCTTGGCTAGGATAAGATATACAATGAATTTCCTCGATTCTATTTGTTGTTTTCCTCTCATTTTTGGAATCATGTTGTGTTAATTCCTTGTATTGTTTCTTTAGTGAATAAAATATTCATTGTAATTAAAAAAATATAACCAGAATATCAGAAGATAAAACTATGAAAACTATGACAAATGGTCTTGAGTATCAACCTGGACCCAACAACCATGCTTAGTCTTAGAAAACATGCAATCAAAAAAATTAGGTGCTCTCCCAAATCTAAATATAAAATTTAATATTGATAACAACTCAGATGCCCGAATTCCATGGTAGAAAGTGCAGGGTTTTATTATAACTCCGTAAGACTCGAAAGATGGTGTCCCTAAAATTAAAATTCAATTGTTTTTTCATTGAGATGTTATTTAATAATTAATTATTGGTTATAGTATTAATATTTGACAAATTTATAATTTAAGTTAAAGTGTAATAAAAATACTACCCATGCTTGATCTCTACAATGGCACTAAACATCATTTTGTATCTACTTTTTCCATCACTGGCGAGTCTATAGTCATGGTACATGTCAAATCATAAATGGTAACAATGTAAAAAACCAAGGAAACCAGGGGAATAATATTCCAAGAGAACCTAGATGGTTCAATATAGCATTCTCTCCCAATAAAACTCATAGGTGAGCCTTTCCATTCTTCCTAATCCATTATTCTATTCTAAACTAAAGGAACCATCATTGACATTTAGAATAATGGTCGTATTATAACCCATAGCTTACAATGGAGGTATTCCAGCCAAATAGATCAAGTCTAATCTATTTAACTCATCATTAAAAATTAAATGAGGGTACACTATAAGAATAAAAAATAGTAATCGATGACATTTGATACATAAGACATTACCTAAATCCCAAGGGAGATTCCCCTAGTCATTTCACTTCAATTTCCCTCATTTTAATTTATTATGAGAACCCTAATCATGGTGTGTGTAAAATTTAGTGTTCGATATTAATCTAATAACATGTATTTAATTTTTTAATTGATTTTAAATTCATTTATTTTACCAAAACAACCTTTTTTAAGAGTCTTGTTGTGACTTGTTCCACTTTGTATGCAGTAGGTGTTTCTAGGTAATTATTTTATTAAAAAAATTCATGAAGTGATTTAGTTTATTAAATTCATATTTTATTATATTATACCAATATTTGATACCCATTATTGTTTTATATAAATTATCTAAATTATTTTCATTAATTATTGGAGATGAAGTGGTTTTCTTTAAATTTATTTTCCCTCTTTGAATTAAAATTTTACCCATGGAATATATTAAGTTACATGAATATAGGGCTCGATTAAAATATTTTTGACAATGGATGAATGTTTTTATCTCTACCTTTCTCTTAAAATAAAATAAACCATGTTTAAGGGTGTGTTTTATTGTTAAATGTTGTTTTTTTATGTTACACCTAAGGGAGGACAAACTTTTTTATCTCTCCCTTAGTTCAAATATAATGACACATACCACTCTATCATAGACATGAAACCTTTCATGGCCCATTATGGTTTACCTTGTTGATCATCCATTTATAGGATATAGGTAATAATTTTTTCTCTGATACTAAAATGGTTGAAATTTGTTATAAAAATAAAGGTTGGGTGCAGGGGGTGTGGCTGGGTGCAGTGGTTGGGGACGGGTGCAGGGGGTGGGGTTGGGTGCAGGGGGAGGGGGGGGGGGGTGGGTGCCAGGGGTGGGGCTAGGTGTAGGGGGTAGGGGGTAGTGGGGGTGTAGGTGGGGGGGGGGGGGTGCAGTGGGTTTCCCACTACTAGGAGATTCAGTGAGAAAGTTCTTAAGAATTATGCGACGAAGATCAAAACTTAACCAATGCATCCCAAGGTCAATGATTTATTTTAGATGATTATTTTAAAGTTATTTATTCTGTATGTCTTGAGACTTATTTTCCTGTTGAGTAACGTGATCACAATATTTTTGATGAAAATTAGGTAATCCCTATGTATATTTTTCTATCAATTTTTGTGAAGATGGATTTTTTTGCTTAATTGTGAATTTCTGAGCTACTTGAGCATTCATCAGTTATTTGTCTCTATACCCCTCTTATCCCCCACCCACTCCCTACATTTGTGTTTTATTTGAATGTTGATACAAATTTTTAGGAAATGTTTGTAAGTTTTCATTGAATGGGATAGAATGATCATTAATGGAACCTTATGTAATAAAATGAAATATAATTTTTAGACCATGTTTGTAAGATTTCATTGAATGGGATAGAATGATCATTAATGGAACCTTATTTAATGAAATGAAATGTAATGAAATTTAATTGAATGTTCAATTGTATGGTAGTTTCATGATAGAAAGGATTGGCCTTACCCAATCATTATATAAAATTTATCATAAATTAAAACGTAGAACATGTTATATGATACCATTATTATCTTTCCAAGATTACTTTATTTTCTCCATATTTTCAATATAAGGCTTCTTTTCATTCCATCTTGTTGTTAGCATACATGTGATCCCAGTGCAAAGCGTGGAAGGTGTTATGCACCGAATGTTTTTACATTGTATTTCAAGGCATTAGGAGGGGAAATAATAGAACAATATTGCATATCAGACACATTATAAATGATTATTCTTAGCTTAAACATAAAGCGTGTATGGTTTTACAAGCCTATGATCAATAATAATAAAGTTAGGCCATATCACTGCATTCTTGCATGTAATCTTGCATTTTTTTTACTCTCCATTGGGGTTTTCTTGGTTTATGAAGTTACACAAGATATTTTTTAAAATAATTCCAGATTATATGTAATCCCACACTTTGTGTAAAACATGGAACATTTTATATTATTCCATTGATACAATAATAATCATGTGATTCTTTTGTTTATCATTTAAGAAAAAAATGCACTGATTTTTCAGGATGTTTGAAATATTGTGGCAATTCATTTGATATTTTTAATTCCCTGAAGCATGATGTTCATGATGGAAAAATGATATTTAGAGGCAAAAAAGTATGCAATGTAATTATTTCTATACAGCCATGGTTTTTTTCCTTTTGATGTTTTCTGGCTACGTAACTCAGTGTTCATGGAAATGCTATAAGATCATATATGAATGGAGATTTGAATGTGTTTGGTTTCATGACGTTATTTGCAGTTGGGTTTCAGGTATGGGATTACTTGTATATTTTCTTTCCTGAAGGTATGTTTCACTAATTTGAATCTCTTGGGACCCATTTGACTTTGAAAATTATATTTTGGTTTCTATTTTCATGGGTTATGTTTAATTTAACCTTGTATTTTCACACCTATGTTTTATAGAATTGTAGTCAACCCCTTCCCCTGCAATAAATTTTTTTATCATATATGTTAACATGTTTTATATGCGTTTCCCTTAAATTTTATTATGTATAATATTTTTTTATTTTATAATTCATCAAAAAGTCATTATAATTTTTAACTATGGTTTAAATAATGGTGGGGACTCAAAATAGGTTTTCTTGTACCCTCATTTTTCTTTTGTATTTTTAGTCAACTATCCATTCATGTTTTCTACTTCAGGTTTCTATCTACACCGGGCCCAAACTTTTACTGCATGAACAAGTTTTCCCCATTGTGTAGTTTTTCCAGTAATGTTTTGCAATTTGAAATAATTTTTATTTTATTTCAATAAACTTTTCACAGTTTCCTTTATGGTGTTTTGTTTTATAGTTTCATACTATATATATTTAAATTCGTTCTTATTGAATTGTTTCATATCTTACCTATTTTATTGGAACAACCCAATTGCACAAAGGGGTCAAATTCTGTAATCAATGTTGTAATCAGTGAGTCTATTATGGTCATGGAAACGAATTTAATGCTCAAGGATGAATTTTATGTCTTTTTGTAGGATAAGAAAGTGGGGTTTTACCCAAGAATCAGACCCTTCAACTTTTTACTGAAGTGTTTGGCTTCCAAACAAGAAATATAATTCATCAGATTTGTTTTTGAGGAATTAAAGATGTCTGGATCGTCACCAAATGTTTACACCTACACCATTATGATGAACTTTTATTGTAAGCAGCATAGAGGGAATTTTGAAATTGATCTTGCATAAGCTTTTTATATTTTAAAATAATTAAAAATAAGTGGGATGAAGTCTATGACAATAATATATAGTATATAAATCTATGGGTTTTTCATTGTTGGACATACTGAGATTACTTTGGAACTTATTAGGGATTTGAGGTTTATAGGATTTCATGTCAACTATTACTATTATAATGCTGTTATCTATGGTCTATGTCTTAGAAGGGAGATAATTTTATGGTTTTTGAAGAAATGAAAAATTATATAATACCCCTGGATATTTATAGCTACAACATTTTGGTTTAATGGATTTTCCAAAAAGGAATCTTGAGAATCGTATGTGCTTAATTTCAAATAATAATTTGGATTAAGGGGTCATATTATTTTGATTTATGTTCTACCAAACTATTAAACGCTCCCCATAAATTTCTGACACTGGAAACTACAACTACCCTCAAGCTCTTTCACATGTGCCCCACAAAAAATACCAAACATCCTACCCCTTGATTCCCACTTCCTCCATGTTTTCTTCCTTTTCATATTCTCCAGTGCAACAAAAATGTGCACATTCATACTATCATGGTAATGATTTTTAGGAAATTTATCCTCTAGTCAAAAATCCAGTGCGTGGCACATAGAGATTCGAGTGCCCTCTATTTTGTAATTCATTTTTTATAAATTTTTTACTAGAAATATTACAGTAGAACCAAAATGGCAGCCCCAACACTCTTAGAATGGTTTTTCTTAACCATGAAGCTTCCTAGACAGTTCCAAGACATTAGAAAATTAGATTTTATGTATGTAAAATGACATAAATCATGAAGTTAAAGAAGGGTGAGGGGGGAGGGGGTGGGGTGTGCAGTGGGAGGGTGGTGTAGGGTGAGGGGGGGGGGGGGGTTCTACTAGTATTCATGGGAGGGGGGGGGGCTGGTACTGGGGAAGAGGGAAGAGGGGGCTGGTGCTGGGGAAGAGGGAATGGGTTTGTGTAGGGGAGGGGGGTGTGCAGGGTGAGGGGGTGTGCAGTGGGAAGGGTGCAATGGGGTGTGTGTTGTGGGATGGGGGTAGTGGGGGGGGATGTTTTTATAAGTATTCAGGGGAGAGGGGGGGGGGGGTTGTGCTGGGGAAGAGGATGGGGGTGTGTATAGAAGGGTGGGGGGTGCTGGTGTTGGGGAAGAGGTCATGGGTGTGTGAAGAGGAGGGGGGTGATGGGGGAGGGGGGTGTGCTGTGGGAAGGGGTAGTGGGGGGGGGGGTGTGCAGGGTGGGGGGGATGGTGTTGGGGAAGAGGGCGGGGGGGGGGGGGGGAGGCTTGGGAAGAGGGAAAGGGTGTGTGTGTATGGGGGGGGGGGAGGGGTGTGGGGGTGTAGGGGGAGGGAGCCTGTCCAATAGTGTGCAGGGGGTAGGGAGGGGGGCCGTCTAGGAGTGTGAAGGGAGGGGGTATGGTGCAGGGGGAGGGGGGCTGTCCAGGAGGGGGGTACGGTGGGGCTGTTGGGGGGGGGGGGGGGTCCAGGGGGTGTCTAGTGTGGGTGTCTAGGGGTGTCAAGGGGGCGAGGTGTGAAAGGGGGTTCTGTCTAGAGGGACAGTGGGGGTGTGCAAAGGGGGAGGGGATATGTTGGGGGGTCTATCCAGGGGGGAATGGAGGGGCTGCAGAGGGTGTCCATGGGAAGAGTGGGGGGGGGGGTGTGAAAGGGGGGAGGGGGCTTGCTGGGGGGGGGATGTCTAGAGGGGATGGTAGGGGCTATAGGGGGTGTCCAGGGGGAGAGTGGGGAGATGTTCAAGGGGGGAGGGGGTGTGCTGGGGGGAGGGGCTGTAGGGGGAGAGTGGGGGTGTGCAAGGGGGGGTGTGCTGGGGGAGGGTCTGTCCAGTGGGAAAGGGAGGGGCTGCAAGGGGTGTCGAGGGGGAGAGTCGGGGGCTGTGAAAGGGGGAAAGGGTGTGTTGGGGGGGGGGTCTATCTAGGGGGAAGGTAGGGGCTGCAGGGGGTCTGTCCAGTGGAGCAATGGATATTTCTAGGAAAACAATCTAGACCCATGGTTTGAGAACCATGGGTAAATATGCTACTGCCGAACCATCAATACCCACATTTCTTAAACCCTGGGTAAATATGATGCTATAGAACCCTCTATAACGAAAGTTTACTTAACCGTGAGTATCTAATTTCTATTATAAAAATGTATACCCAGGGTATTGTAAACCATGAGAATATATGTATACCCACAGTTTACCAGAACCGTGGGTAAGTTGAAATTTCAGTGGACTATACCCACAGTTTTTGTAAAACCGTGGGTATAGGGAAATATCAACACCTCGGGAGCCCACGGTTCATCAAACCGTGGGTATATCCTATACCCATGGTTTCAAACCGTGGGTATATAGAACTTTTTCAGTAATGATAGCCATCCATTACTTAAGTTATAATCAATCTATAGTTGAAAGTGCTGGACCAGTAGAAGTTGGGGTGCTTTCAATCATCGGGGAATTATATCATGAGGTTTTGGGTTGAATTAACTTGGATCACATCAAGGGTTGAATTCCAAATCAGGACATGGTGTAACTAAGAGTCAAAGGTTGAGGAAATCTAAATTAATGATTTCAGGATTGCAGAGTCCACTTAGGAGATTAAGGAACCCTGAGTTAATGTAGCTTGCATTTGGAATGCCTACCTAAAACCATTCAAGCTTCTTGGGCAACCAAAGTTGGGGTAATGTGAAGGGGAATATGGATCCTTTTTACATGAATGTTCAAGAAACATGATATTATGAATCCAATGGTGAGGTCTATTTGGTTTTTGATAAAATAGCAGGAGACTAAAAAATATAATATTTATTTATTTGTCTAAATTTATCAGATAAAGTAATAAAATTCTAATTACCTTATTTTGTAGAATCATCAATAAAATGACATCAAACATATCATTGCGATCCATACTTGATAAGGGAAATATTCTCACTGACAGTAATTTCTAGGTGTAGCAAAGGCACTTATGAGTCATCCTTTTCCATGAAAGGAAATTGTATGTGGTCGAAGAACCTTTAACAGTTGCACCTCAAAATGAGGTAAGTGATGAAAATCTATCTCTCTATGAGAGACATATGAATGATCTTATAGATATTTAGTGCTTCGTGCTATCATCCATGTCTAATGAGATTTTAATGAAATGTGAGGAAAATGATTCATATAGCATGATGTATCACCTTCGAGATCTCTATCAAGAGAAGGTGAGACAAGAGAAGTATGAGATCTCCAATGCTTTGTTCACAACTAATATTAGAGGGTCTGTTTCGTTTTAGACTCATGTAGTCAAGCTTATTTGCTACATTGAATTCCTAGACAACTTTGGGGTTAAATTCTTGGATGATTTGAATGAAGATCTCATACATTAATCACTTCCCAAGACCTTATCTAGTTTTATTGTGAATTATAATATGATAAATAATGAGAAGAGTCTTTCAAAACTTATTAATTTAATTATGCGGTCCTTATGCTGAATAAGAAGAAGAAGGGAAAGAAAAATGGGCCCAATAATTATAAATGTTATAAGCTATCGAGAAGCATCCTACCAAGAAGAAGAAGATCCAAGGGAAGGAAAAGGAAAGGGAGGCAGTATGTTTTTCTTGTGGGAATCCTAGCCACTGGAAGAAGTACTGCACCCAAAAGCAATGGGAAGATAAAGGTGCGTTTGTTATTGAGTTCAATATTTCCATATATACACATTGGGTATTAGATATAGCTTGTGGTTCTCACATATGTTTCCAAATGTAGGAACCAAGTAGATTTTGAGAAATTTTCAGAGGATAGGTAGATCTGTGAGCTGCCAACAGTGTGAGGATGGATGCACTTTCCATTGGTGACAATCCCCATTCATTGCCAACATGCATGATTTTGGTTTTACGTCACTGTTATTATGTGACTAATGTTACCAAAAACATAATTTATATATCATGTTTAGATATAAATGGTTTTATTTTCATGTTCAGAAATGAAAGTTGTTTCATTTTATAAGGATAACATATGTTATGGTATGGAAAATTTAAATATTGGTCTATATCTATTAAATTATGAGAACCATGTTTTGAAAATTGATAAAAAATCAAGTTCACATGACTCATATAACACCTAGCTTTGGAATCACCATCTTCGTCATGTAAATGAGAAGCGTTTGACAAAGCTCTATCAAGATGGCTATTTATACTCTTATGAGATCAAAAACACTTGATAGATGTCATTATTGTTTACAAGGAAAAATGACCAAACAACCATTTGGTGGATTAGGTGAAAGAGCCACAGAGCCTTTAGGATTGGTATGCACTGATGTGTGTGGACCATTTCTAGTAGAAGGTAGAGGTAGATATTCTTACTTCATAACTTTTACTGATGAATTGAGTAGATATGAATATATCTACATGATAAGGTATAAGTCCGCATACTTTGAGAAATTCAAGGAATTCAAGAAATAAGTAGGGAATTATCTTGGTAAGAAGATAAAGAAGCTTTGATCAGATCGAGGTGGTGGATATCTTAACCAAGATTTCATCGACATTCTAAGAGAGGTTGGGATTCTATCTCAACTGACTCCACCTTATACAACACATTTGAATTGTGTTAGTGAAAGGAGGAACCATACCTTATTGGACATGGTAAGGTCGATGATGAGTCATGTAGATCTTCCATTTTCCTTTTGGGGATTTTTATTATAAACTGAGGTATATACATTAAATTGAGTAACAAATAAAGCAGAAAATGGAATTTCCTTTGAGCTATGGAGGGGAAATAAACCCATTTTATTGTATACGCATGTATGGGGTTCTGAGGAATTTGTTAAAGTCTTTATCAAGTAACAAACTAGAACCTCAGGGAAAAAAGTGTATCTTTATAGGGTATCCTAAGGAAACAAAGGGATACTACTTATACAACACCTCACACATGAAAGTGACTATCGTTAGACAAGCTATATTTCTTGAGAGGGAACACATCCTGAAAAGGGATAGTGGGGGAAAGACTTAATTTGAAGAATTTGATGCTCAAGATACATAGGAATTGGTATAGGAACAAGTTCTATAGGCCCCAATGGAATAAGTAGTTCTTAAACCACAAGTAGTGTGTAGTACAGTAAGATAGGTAAGAGAACAAGAGAGATATGGTTTTCTGGTCACCAAGGATGGTGAATCATTATTGTTGGAAAATGATGAACCTCTCTCTTACAAGGGGGAAGTAGAGAGCTCAGAAGCTGCATGATGTCTAGAATAAATGAATTTTGATATGGATTCTATGTATCAAAACCATGTTTTGGTTCTGGTCATTGATCTAGTTAATGTAAATCTTATTGGATGCAAATGGGTATTCAAGAGGAAATTGGACATGGAAGGTAAAGTAAATAACTATAAAACAAGATAGTGGCTAATGGTTTTAAACAAAATCAAGGAATTGAATACGATTAAACCTTTTTCCAATTTATATGTTTAAATCCATAAGAATCACACTTGAAATTAAAAATTTCCATGACTATGAGATTTGGATGATGTATGTCAATACTGCATTCCTTAACAGGAACCTTCAGGAAGATGTCTATATGACACAACCAAAAGGGTTTGTGACTCCAGGTGATTCCAAAGGGATTTTAAAGTTGTAGAGATCTATTTATGGATTGGAGAAATCATCTAGGTCATGGAACATTCAATTCTATGAATCCATAAAATAATTTTGTTTCATTAATAAGGAATGTGAGACATGTGTTTACAAGAGGTTTAATTGGAATGAATTAGTTATCCTAGTAGTGTATGTTGATGACATATTACTTATTGGAAATGACATTCCAGTTATCCAATCTATTAAGGATTGGTTAAACAAGTGTTTCTTCATGAAATACTAAGGTGAAGTAGCCTACATTCTAGGGATCAAGATCATTCTTAATAGATCCAAGAGACTTCTTTGACTAATCCAAAGTATATATATTGACCAGATACTAAAGAGATTTTGTATGGAACAATACAAGAGGGGATTAGTTCTAGTTTCACATTGCTTGCATCTTTATAAGGAAATGTTTCCCTAGACACAATTAGAGAAAGATAGAATGAGTAAAATCCCATACGCTTTAGTGATAGGATCAATCATGAATGCCATGTTATATACTAGACTTGATATTTCCTATGCATTGATCATGGTAGGCACATATCAAGAATATCCAGGAGAACAACATTGGAATACTATCAAGATTATCCTTAACTATATGAGAATAAATAATTATATGTTCTTGGTGTGTGGAGGAGACGAGAAGCTTGTCATCAGATGGTATGCTTATGCTAGTTTTTAGACAGATCAGAATGATATGAAGTCACAATCATGATATATTTTCTGTCTCAATGGAGGAGCTGTGAGATGGATGAGTTCAAAGCATCCATTTGTAGCTGATTATACAATGGAGTCTGAGTATATAGCAGCTTTTAATGCAACCAAGAAATCCATTGGATTTAGAAAATTTTATAAGAGATTGATGTGGTACCCAACATTGAAGACCCTGTCACATTGTATTGTGATAATACTACAGCGGTGGATCTTATAGAAGAGAAAAGGTCACACCTACAAAAAAACATATACTCTGGAAGTATCACCTATTGAGGGATTTCTATTGAAGGTGTGAAGTTATAGTAAGTGGAGTACCTATGGAAGTGAACATGGTGAACCACTTGACTAAAGGCCTATCTCAGCAAAAGAATGAGTATCATGTGAGAGCTATCAGACTAATGGTTGTTAGCAGTTGGATCTAGTGCTAGTGGTAGTATGTTGAATTTGGTGCCCCAGAACTAACTTCTTTGTACTTTATGATAAACATGTTTTCATTGTTTGAATATTTATAAACTAATTATCAAATCATGGTTGTTCTTATACATAACATAGTATGTGATAATTTCTTAAGAGTAGCTGTTTCACTAAAAGGTCATAACAATTCCTCCCTATAATGAGAACACAGAAGTCTGATAACACTATTCTAGAATATATGTTCTATACTCGGATGGTATCAATTGATGGAAAAAAATGATATAGGCTATCAGGGGTGGATACTCATGGGACTTTGATAAAAATTCTAATGTTGTACTCCCTTGGTAATATCCAGTAGGATATTATGATAATGAGACCCACCAGTAGGAAGTCCTCATTCATACATTTCATTGGATGATCCAATCTATAGACATGTGTATTGGTCCTTAGAGTCTAATATTATTATTAATGAGTATTAAGAGTCACATACTTAGATGTATTGACAAAAATAGTGATGATAGATGATCAAAGATAGGTAAGATATGTTGGGTGCATCACGAGTAATATTACATTAATGAATAATGTGAGGAAGGATTTAACCCTTTTATTATTTAATGGAAGTTAATATCTTAGGCCCTTTGATGGAAATGATATAGCCTTAATAAATCCATAGACATGGTGATATATAGGCAAGTTCTATTTCTGAAAAGTCAAAGAAATAGATAATCGAGCACATTGGTTGATGGTACTAGCATGCAACCTACTCGATTTGAGATATCATGATAAAGGAATTATATTACATGGTAAACATTCAAATGAGGTGATAGGTCGTAGTGACATTAACTTCTTTATCAATGGGTTCCTTGGCATGTTGATAGATTCTAACATTGGACTTTATCTTACATCGACTAATGCCATTGAGAAAGAGTCCTAGAGGGTCACACACTAAGTGTATCCAAAATATCAGTTAAATAATATATTATTATTTATTATTTAACAGGTTGAATAAATATTTTTCCTATGCATGGTTTAATAGTTATTCATGTAATCTTGATCGCATATAAATATTTATTTTTTATTTAGTAAATATAATATTTATTTATTTATGGTGAATAATGCAATGATATTTATTTAATAAATAAACAGTCCTTGTTCAATTCCTGATAAATATTGTATAGGAATGTGGGACCGGGTTTAGTGGTCCAATGAGAAATAAAAATATTTAATATTATTTAATTAATAATATTTAATTATAATTCCCATGTTCAGGGTATGTATAGAAATAATAGTATTACTATTATTATTTGACATGGAGTTTTTCTAGGCTTAAATAAATAATAAGGGAACTTGTGTAATTATTTTATTTTAACCCTAGTAATACAAATACCCAATTATGTTTTTTTACCATTAGCCAATTCAATTGTGCAAAATGATTCAAGGAGAATCCTATCAAGCCTAGAGAGCTCTATTCTTCAAGAAAGATCCATGAATGGAGAGAAATCCTCCTCCACTAGATTAAGGATAATGCTTTGCATGTGGTTCTTGAGGCGATCAAAGGTGGATGATGAATGTAAAAGGATATTTTGTACCAGCACCTAGAGAGTCCTTCAGTGACATTTAGAGATTCCTAGAACACATGTGGATCACTGCTAGATGAAATCTACACTTGGTTTCTACAACACAATGACATTTCCTCACATATCTGTCACCAGACACATCATTGAATAAAGAATTCCTTAGACGTAATTCTTTATCTAATTAAATTATTATAAAAAATATGTGTTGATCCTTCTCTATAGATTCCATTGTGCTCAGAATATACATAATTGAAGTAACTTATTGATTAGGTTTATATTTTAAAAAACTATAAATCTTCCTATGAACATCATCCAATGGTACACATTCACAAAATTTTTACACTCTTATAGGTGGAAAACTATATATAAAACCTTGATTAGTATAAATTAACTCTCCATTATAGTATATTGAAGAATAATTATTAACTACAAAAATTATTAAAAATAAGTAATATACTACATCATAAAATGTTGAATATTTTTAAATTTGTTATGATTAAATAACCATGACTTAAATTATGAGACTTTTTATATGGAAAAGTTTATCATTATCTTATAAACCAACTAAAAACTAGGGGGAACAACTATATCATATATAATATCAAATTTCAAAAAATATTAGTCTCCTTTTAGGCATGATGCAAAAATATGGCCTCAAACAACAACACCTATTTTCAAACACCCTTTTATTATAATGTTACTCACAAGTGAGTGAGGGGGACTAGGGGTTTGATATACATAAAATTTTTACATGGACAAACAATCCTTTATAAACATAGAGATAGGGATGAAACACATATAATTAATGAGGAAAAATACAATTATTACAAATTATATGACCACATACAAAAAATACATGAAATTTAAATCATGCATTGCTCAGTCATCTCAAGATCAATCAATTATTAAAAATTAAATAATTAGATATAAAAAAATATTTCATGGAGTTTTAATCATACATTAGACTATAATCTCAATATCCATCATCATACAAGACTAATAACATGTTTTCTTAGGATAGTTATAATGTTCTAAATATTTTAACATAACCAATAACTATATTGACTAAATATTATATATATATACATCTATTTATATTCATACATTCATGAAGATTTCTCACTCTTGTAGGTGAAAAAATATAGTGAAAACCTTGATTGATATAAATAAAATCACTATTCAAACTGACATGGTTACCTATAATGTAAATTTAATAAAACATTATATATATTTATACTACATCAAAAAATTATTAGCATGTTTAACTTTGTTATAATTGTATAATTGTTACTTGATCCTGATACATTTTTGATGGATTGGTATATCATTATTTGGTAAACAAACAAAACCCTAGGGGGAACTCATGGATCCTCTATTATATTATATTTCAACAAGAATTAGTATCCTTTCTATCATGCTATAAAAATATAGCTTCAAACAACAACACCACTTGTATAACACCCTTTTATAATGTTACTCACATGCACGTGAGGGGGTCTTGGGGTTTGGGATACATACCAATTTTACATGGAAACACATTTCATTACACAATTAAAAAAAGGTATGAGATGTAGGTCATCAATGGGGAAAATAAAATGAAATTTTTACAAATTATATAATCACATACAAAAAAAGACATGAAAGATCAATCATACACTGGTCAGTCATCTCAAGATTAGACATCAAACAATATTCTAAACATTGATTTTGGGATACTGTTTATATATACATATTATAACAATACTAATAACTATATATAATATATAATAAATATCTATATATATATATCCATATACTTATATTATCTGTTTTAAACATATATATATCTGTTTAATTTTTTTATATTTAATGATTTTTTTAAATAAATGCATAATATACATTTTCAAATATTATATTCAAATAATATAACGTATATATTTATACATAATTATTGAAATTATTATTAATGGTAAATTTTGTGAAATATAATTATAAAACGTTATATAATTTATATTTAACTTTGAAAAATTTAAAATTTTCAATGTGTGTGTGTATATATATATTTAAGTAGATTTAATTTATTTACCTATGTGTATAGTTTTATAATTTAAATTTATCTTACTTTAGATATAATATTTAAATATATATATAAATATATTCAAATCTAATTATTCATAATTTAAATTACAAATTTATACATTTTCAAATATTATATTCAAATAATAAAATATATATATACACATTAAATATATCCAAATTTATTTACTAATATTTTAAAATATAATTATATATATAGTTGTAAAAAACTATAGTTTTCTAAATAAAAATGTTATTATTTCATATATAACTTCTAAAAATATTATTAATAGTATATTTTTAAGATTTAATTAATAAAGGTAATAATATATATATATATATATAATACTATATTATATATTTAAATAAATTTTAATAATAAAATACTATAACTATTATTTTTTATACATAATTTTTCATAATATTTTTTATATAAAATATTTAGCCAGATTTACTTTATTTTCCTATATGTACGGAATATTATATATTTAATTTTTGTTACTTTAAATATAATATATTTCAATACATACATATAAATATAATCAAACCTAATTATTCACTTTTTAAATTATAAATATTTACATTTTTTAAACAATAATATTTCCCTAAATATAAATTATATTTTATACATAACATTTGAAATATGTAAAATCAATATTTAAATTTCCTAATTCATTCCATTTAATTTGAATCATAGAAAAAATAATAATTAATATATAAATTAAATCATATAAAGAAAAATAATGTATACATTCATACATATATGTATATTAAATAAATACATCATACAAAAAAAATATAAAAACAATTATACAATTAAAAATTTTAAATAGAAAAATTTCCTTCTTTAATGATAGAAATATAGGTTCAAAAAGAGATCTAGTAGATATTTGTACAAAAATAATAACTCTAAAAATTGAAAATAGAGAAGAAGGTACCTCTATTTATATTTTATTATTAGGAGTAGGTGTGAATCAGGTTCACCCCTCTTTTGTAAAAATGTTGAAGGAAGTGTGAATGAGGTTCAAGATTCTTACCATGCCCTAAGGAAACATTAAAAAGGTTCACACTTCCTTGGTGGAAGAATTGGAAGCATGGACCTTGTTCGTGCTTCTCAACAAAATTGATAATCATGAATGGGATTCACACCCCCCCTAAAACTATTTTTTAAAATATATTGGAACCTACCCTTTTTTGTTTTTTAAATCATAAAAACACTTTAAAGAACTCAAATTCCACCTAGGTAAATGGAATCACATAGCCAAATCTGAAACATATAAAATTCTGAAACAGTGTTATATCAGTAGCTTTGGTTAAATTTTAGATCCTCTAAACTGATAATTCAGATTAAGTTCTTATGAATTATATTTAGATAATTTCAAGATATTTTTAATGAATTAAAACAAAACTTCAATCCCACCTCTATAGCTTGATATATTGTAAAAACATAGTTTCTAACATATTTTTGGAAAACCTAAAAACAACCAAAAAGTTATAGTGAATTTTTTAAATATTTATAGAACCCAAATAACCCTTTCAGACATCCGTATAGTTTAATAAAATGTAGATAAACTTCTTGGATATATATCACAACATGTTTCGAGAAATTCTATGTTTTTAACTCAATTTACAATCCAATGCTATAAAAACAAAAAAATTAATCAACTTCAAATAAAATATCCCACATTTAGATGAAAAGTTAATGTTAGGGGAGCAAAAGTTCTAGGTGATGAAGCATACACAAAACAAAAAGAGAAAATCTCAAACACACAAAATTTACATGGTTTGGAAATGGTTGCCTTTGTACATTGGTGATGGGGTCCAAACTTCTATTTTTTCCCTCCATGGATGAAATTTTTAAGTATCAACAGTCATAAAAAGGGTGTTACAAGATTAAAATTCCATTGTATTTGACCCTGTACTATAAAAAAATTCCAAACATTGATCCGTGACATTTATCGGGGAAAAAGAACTGAAAAAGGGGTCAATTTATCAACAATGATAAATAAAATCTTTATTATTTCTAAAAAATCACTGAAAAATGTACCAAATTTATCATCTCCTTTTCATAGCACTTATGAATTTCATATTTATCAATAATTTTATCTATATCTAATAATAATGACATTTATTAGTGTGTCTTTAAGGGCTGATAAATGGTTACTTTCTTTGAAAGAAATATATTTTAAAAAATATATTTAATATATAAATATATATATTGATATATATATATATATAGTTTTATTAAATTTGATTTATATGACAGTAAATACATATTCATAGTTAATATGGATCACGAGCCTCAGCCAGGTTGGTGAGGACTCATCAAGTGTGTCCAAGAGACATGAGATCAAATTCGGGTAGAGGCATATTTTTGGGTTATTGTAGAAATATTGTAGCATGTACTGTAGTAGATACTATAGCATGTATTGTTTAGAACTATGTCAACTAGATCTATTCATCTGTTTGGGCCTTTAGGTCACTAGTTTGGCCCTAGAGTCCTTCAAGGCCTATGGGAAACCCAAGGCCTTTGGGACAGTAAGGCTTTCGGGCCACCTTAAGGCCTTCGTGCCACCTCAAGGCCTTCATGCCACCTCAAGGAATTCAGTCTACCTCCAGGCCTTAATGCCACATGAAAAATATAGATGCAACCAGACATATTACAAGGAATAATGCTCGAGATGAGGATTCAAAGCAGGCGCAATCACCAGAGCAGAGATAACCATACATGGAAGATTGATAGGGTATGTCATTTCAATCGTTATCAGGCCTTTTAATCTCTATAGAGGATATCTACCCGACCATCCATGCGATGGTGGAGAGCTGACATCACAATAGTTGCTGGGGAGGTGCAGTTCTATATTGACTTGCTTGGGATGATTTCCTCTAATACCTACGGGTCATGTAATATGTCACTTAAGCCTTTGGGCCTTGTAAGGGTTCCCCCCTCATCCCTTAAAATGTTGATTATCATAAATACAAATAAAAAAAGAAGGCTTTTGGGCCATTCAGGCGAGTTAATATGTCATATATTTTGCGAAAATAGAATATTAGTTAATTAAACATTAATATTTATTAAAAAATGATTGAATAATTAACATTAATAGGAATTCAATAATTTTTTTGAATATTAATTTACTTTTTTTTTCTATTTTAAATATATACATTAAATATTAAATATTTAATTATTATATAAATGACATTTAATAACATTTTTTATCAATGCAATTTACACTCAATAGGACATACAATAATTTTAAAAATACATAATTAATTCAATTTTATAGAAATAAATGCACAAAAATAATAAATCTTTAATATTATCAGTTTATATCTTTATTTGTTAATATCTAATATTTTACGTATTTTGTTTTTAATTATTAAATTTTATTAAATTTTTATAATTCCATATAATATATATTCTATTTATTAAATTTTAATATATATATATATATTAATTTATTCATTATTATAATGATTTATATCATTAATAATGTTTTTAATATTTTTGTCATTTATTCATTTTTATTTTTTATTTATAAAAAATTGTTTTTGTAAATTTATTCATTTTTTATATTTATTTATACATGTTTATTAATTAAAATTTACTGTTTGTTAAAATAGTTATAATTTACATAAATAATATTTGTATTCATTTTTATTTTAACATATATTCATTTTTTTGAATTTATATAATTAATAACTCTTATTCATTACATTAATAATGTTTCAATCTATTCAATTTTTAATTAAATTTCACTTATTTTTAAAATTCATTGCATTTAATATTATTTATTAATTAATAATGTTAAGTTTTGTTTATTTATAATGTATTCATTTAAATATTTATTCATTTAATTTTTTTAGTAATTTATTCATTTTTATATTTTTTATACATAATTATTCATTAACACATTTTACATTTTTAATATACAGTAAATTCATATATATATATATATAAATATATAATGTTTCATTAAATATGATTTATATACAAAACATGTATTTATATGTAATAATTAGTCTCTCGCTGCGGCTGAGAGTTCCCTCCTAGGGTTTCCTAGGGACGACGTCTCCTCCCTTGGAGTTCTGGGTCTGCGGCAACGCGTTCTCCCCTTCTGCATCCCCGTGGAGTGGTGGATCTGTGTCGTTTTGCGACCGTTTTGTTACCCGTCTTCTGTGTCGTTCCTCAACTGTCCGCGGTGAAGACTCTGCTTCTGTCTGCCACTGGGAGTCTCCGCCTATTCCCAAAATCTTCTTTGGGAATCGAAGGGAATAAGACCTCCTTCCCTGTTCATTTTCACCCCTGGAACTATTCCGGGCTTCAATGGGACCGCACCTTCCTTCCCCACGCCGTCATCCCCTTCAGTGCCAGATCCGCTCGCATCTTTCCTTTCCATTGGGCCACCATTCCCGCTTCGCGAAGACAATGGATAGATTGGGGACAAGTTCTATTTTCCATGCTTGTGCGATAATTTCGCCGATCTAGGATTTGTCTCACGGAGCACCCTCAGCTTTGATTCCCCGCGGTTGAGCACTCGCATTGCAAAGGATCAGCAAAGCACCTGCCGTGAAGAGGCCGATTCGCGAGGAGTCTGGAATCGTGAGGAATCGGTGGCGAAGGAGTCTTGAACTGTGAAGCACCGGCCGCGAAGGTTTGCGGATTTTGTTTGTGCGCACTGTGTTTGCTTCGCGAAGCATCTTCTGCGAAGGGCGGTGGCACCGGGAGTGCAACTTTCTAGTTCGCAAAGGGTGTTCGTGTTGACGGCGAGTCGCATAAACCAGTCATGAAGGTTGGAGATGTTGTGTGATTGTTCGGTGGTGAAGTCGCAAAGGCCCCCCATAGTGAGTTGCTTCGCGAAGATTGGGGGGCACGCGATGCGGGTGTCGGGAGTGACCAAATTTTGGTGGTTTGATTTCTTTGGCTCGAGGGCTGTCGCAGGTGGGAAGATTGCGCAAGGAGCTGGGAGAAGGTTTTCAGTCTAGTGACCCCTTGGTTGGACCGGGTCCTTGGAAGTGAGGGTGGCTTGTGATCCACAAGGGTGCCGAAACTTCTAGAGGATTGTGCACACACCCTTTGACTTGTGTTATGGAAGCCTACTTAGTGAATCAGTGGAAGGGGCTGTCACTAACAGACAAAGAAAAAGAGGTGATCGAGGCACAGAGAAATGAAGACCCACTCTTGAAAAAATGCATGTCTCTACTCATTGTTGGAAAGTTCGTTGAAAACAATTATGTTAATCAGGGGGCTCTCAAAAACACCATCCCGTCCATATGGAAACTTGATGCAGGAGTGGCTATTCGGGAGGCGGGGACTAATCACATCATCTTCGAGTTTTTTAACAAGTGAGATAGGGAAAAAATCTTGCGTGGCAGACCGTGGTCCTTCGATAATCAAATCCTCCTCATGGAAGAGTTCAAAGGGGGATATTATATCCAGTGAGTGACCTTAACCCGCTCCCCCTTCTAGATATGAGTTAAAGGAATCCCATTCCACGCGAGAACATAATGCATAATGAGGGAAATTGGGGACAGTCTAGGCCACTTTATTGAATGGGACATCTCAGACCCAATACAATGGGGCCCTGAGGTTCAGATCAATGCTGAAATTGAGGTGTCAGAACCCCTGATTAGGGGAATGTTTCTGAAAGTCGAAGACACCAACACCTAGATATCATTTGAATTTGAGGAACTTTCACTCTTCTGCTTTTTTTGTGGTTGTCTTGGCCACCAGGAAAGAACATGTACCTCAAAACCTAAGAGTGGATCATGCGACATCACCCTCCAATATGGCCCTTGGATCTGTGGAAAAATGAATAAAACTGATTTCATCCCTGAGATGGAAAAACAAAAGGACCGCGACCGTCTCACGCTGGCACACACCAGTCAAGGGGAACATACACATGGACAAGACATTTTGCTAGGACCCCCAGATTTCTCCAGAGCAGACTATCCCACTCAGAGAGAAGCCGGAGTTCATCCTAACCACTCGAAGGAAAAAACTCAACCATCCACATGGTCGGGGATGAGGCAAAAAGATCCACCAAGGCAATGCTCAACGCCAATGCAGATGCACTCTGAGCCACCAGACCCGGATCCAGATCCACAATCGCCCGTAATTTATAAAACACCAACGGAGGCCCATGGAATGAAAAGAACTCCAATGCTGGGCCCAACCACCCGTCACATGTGTAAAATGGTGCAATGTGGAGGAAGCGATGGTCGCATGGAAGACCTTAACCCCGGGGTTCGGAAATGAAAAACTGAAACATGCCAATCGGGGAGGAATCTCACCAAAAGAAGGAAAATGAAAAGTGACGAAATGAGTCTGGAGGAACCAAAAGCGGCGGTGGGAGAGACCCAGCCCCGCCTAGAGCAATGATTGTGTTATGATGGAACTGTCGGGGGCTTGGCAACCCACGAACGGTTTGCATGCTTCAGTGAAATTATGCTCAAAGTCGCCCTGATGTGGGTTTCCTATCCGAAACCATACTGGAAAACAAGGCCACCAATGGTATTGCTCTGAAGTGTGGCTTCCATGGCTGCTTTCTGGTGCCCATACAAGGCCATTATGGGGGCCTCTGTCTCCTCTAGAAGGACAATATTGATGTTAAAATTTTGTCATTCTCCATGCACCATGTGGCTGCGACTATTCAAATAGACTTGCACCCACCGTGGTCCTTTGTGGGATTCTATGGCTGGACATCCCATTTTGATAAGGGGAAGTCATGGGACCTTCTCTACAAGCTGCGTTATGATTTACCTAGCCCTATTCTTTTCTTAGGTGATTTCAATGAGATCATGTTCCACAAGGAAAAGAGAATTGGGAGTTTTTGACACTCAGCCTCTATGTCTAACTTCAAAGACACAGTCACTAAGGAGAACCTGGCTGATATGGGGTTCACAGGTAACCCTTTTACATGGTTTTGTGGCAAAACTGAAGGTACTCGCATCACTAAACGTCTTGATCGATTTCTGGGTTCTACTGACTAGATCAATCTATTCAACATGTTTTATATTGGACACGTGGCCCTTAACTTTTCAGATCACTACCCAATTCTCATTGACTGTTTGCAAGGTGAACGAAATCGACAACTCAGCAAACCCTTCAGGTTTAGAGCTTCTGGGAAAAAGAACAAGAATGCGAAGAGGTGGTCCGATCATGATGGAAGAGTTCCCAAAAATATGTTAGACTCAACCTCCAACAAGTTTCTTCCAGTCTGAGATATTGGAGGAAAAAGAAATTCCTCCAACAGGATAGGCATTGTGATACCCTCAAAAGGAAGCTGCACAACTTGCTCGGGCAACCCCCATCCAATAGAAACATCTCCAAGATTGGTGCCACTCAAAGAGAGCTGGATGGGGCCCTTCGTGTTAAGGAAAGATTTTGGGCTATGCGGGCACGTGACATCCATATTAAAGAGGGCGATGCTAATACAAGATATTTACACCTGAAAGCATCAGCTAGGCACTGAAAAAACTCTATAAGGATCCTTTCACAACCTGATGGAAGCAAATTTTCTGATACTTTCGGCATTCATGAAGCTTTGGTTGGCTATTTCCCGTGCCTCTTCTCCACAGGGACTCCTTTCATGTCTGCTGAAGTAGAAGAATGCATCAGACCCTGATCACTGAGGAGATCAATCGACAACTCACAAAAGATGTGACGAATGATGAGATACACCGGGCATTGAAGCATATCCACCCCACTAAGGCCCCAGGACTAGATGGTTTTCACACCCTATTTTTTAAACAATACTGGCACATTATCGGTCCCAACATCTGCAAAATGATAAAAAACATCTGGGCATGGAATACAAGCATGTTCGCCATCAACGAAACTTTCCTCTTCCTCATCCCCAAAATCAAAAAACCCCAGGTGATCCCTGATTTTAGACCGATTAGTCTCTGTAATGTATCGTATAAGATCTTCTAAAAAATCCTTGTCAATCGGCTATGTCCTTGGCTTCCAAATATCATTACTGAAAACCAGAGCGCCTTCGTATCCAAGAGGCTGATTAATGATAATGCAATTGTGGATCATGAATTGTTCCACTCTATGAAAATGCGCTCCACTGTGAAAAGAGGAACCATGGCCTGGAAACTGGATATGACCAAAGCCTATGATAAGGGGAATGGCAGTTCCTTAGACCTGTGATGCTGAGAATGGGATTCTACACTAAATGGACAAAAATTGTCATGCACTGCATCTCGACCATCTCCTTCAGAATCAAGGTTAATGGGGAGCTTACCAGAAGATTCACCCCAACTCGTGGCCTACACCAGGGAGATCCTCTCTCCCCTTTTCCCTTCATTTTAGTGGCTGATGTTTTCTCTAACCTCATTTCCTGGGCTGCATTCTCTAAGTCTTTTCATGGTGCAAAGGTCTGCCATGAGAGCCCACAAGTGCCACATCTCTTCTTCACGGATGACTGCTTCCTTTTCTCCAGAGCCACTGTTAATGAATGTTGGGTGATAAGCCAAGAAATCCGGGAATATGAGCGGGCGTCTGGACAGTCTGTTAATCACGGAAAATCCGAAATTTCCTTCAGCAGAGGGGTGCCTCCTGACAAGAGAGCTGAGCTTTGTGCTTCTGCAGGCATCCATCTAGTTGATAAACACCAAAAGTATCTCGGACTCCCTATGGTGATTGGACGGTCCAAAAAAGAAATATTTGTAGAACTTGTGGATAGGATTGAGAAAAAAAATTCAAGGCTGAACCCCAAAAAGAATCCCCAAAGCAAACAAGGGAACCCCCATTAAAGCCGTCATTCAGTCTATCCCTAGCTAATTTATGTCGATGTTTAAGCTCCCAACGGCCATCGTTAAACTTATCCATTCACATACTGCCAACTTCTGGTGGGGGAAAAATGATGGAAGAAATCGACCCCACGGGTTGGCCTGGTAGAAGCTCTGCACGCCCAAGTCGGAGGGAGGGATGGGATTCCGGAATCTTCTTCTATTCAATGACACTCTGTTGGACAGGAAATTATGGAGACTCCTTAACTGTCCATCATATTTATGTTCTCTAATTATCCAGGCCAAGTACTTCCCCCACACGGACTTCTGCGGTTCCTCTCTTGGCCCCCGCCCTAGCTTCCTCTGGAGAAGTGTTTAGGGGGCCCGAACTCTCCTGGGAAATGGACTGGGCTGGAGGATTGCAAATGGCTCTTCTGTCAACATCTGAACTGATCCCTGGATTTTCGATAAGGATGGTATGTGAGCCACATCCCCCGCCTAACCTGGTCTGGAGGACGCCACAGTCAACTGCCTCTTTTCAGAACAGGGCCCGAGATGGTGTGTGGAAAAGATCCCGGAATAGTTTAACGAAAGAGACCAAAGAATTACCATGATCATCCCCTGGGTCCCTGATGCAGGCCTCGACCATCTTTTTTGGGCCAATGATTCTTCAAGAGAGTACACGGTGAGATCCGGGTACAGACTGGCTCTTGGAAGTCACTCTGGAGACCGTGATGAGGGACCATGTAAAGTGATTTGGAAGCTCAATGTCCCCCAAAAAATACGCCAATTTTGGTGATAGGTGTGCATGGGCACCCTTCCTACCATGATCCTCCTCGTTTACCAACATATGGACAGCGTTGATTCCTTCCCCTTCTGCCAAAATATTCCTGAAACTCCTTGGCACGCCATCATGCACTGCCCAGGAGCCAAGGAAATTTAGAATAAATGGGGCTCGTCTTCGAATGCTTCACCGAACATTGCCTCTGACCTCCCTGATCTTCTGATGCGCTGGTGCTCCCCTCTTTCATCGGCTCATGAAAGCGCTCGTTGCACCCTGGCCTGGATCATTTGGGTTCGGCGCAATGATTCAATTTTCCACCATATCCATCAGCCCCCCGAGTTCTGGATTGAATGAGCCACTTCATGGATTGAGGGATGGAAGGACCGCAATGGACACCTCTTGCCCGACATTTCCACCTCCTGCCCCCCTCATTGGACCCCCAAAGGAAGGGAGTCTTAAACTCATCGTGGACGCTTCTCTCCCCATGGATGGTCCTGTTTCTCTCATCCTCCTAGATCAAAATCATCTGGGGTAGATCATTGCAGCAAAATATGAACCACATCATGCCTTCTGGGAACCTGCAGTTTCTGAGGCCTATGCCATTCTTGCAGGGATGATGCTTGATATGGAATGTGGATGGGCTGATATCATCATCGAGTCAGACTGCCTCTCGGTTATCAATTCCATTCACTACAACGACGCTGGACTTCAGGCCTTTGGCTTCGTCATCAGGAGAATCCGCTTGCTACGCCAAAGCTTCTCTTGCTGCACCTTCTCCTTTACCAAAAGGTAAGGAAATAAAGCAGCCCATCAACTGGCGGCCTCATGCCCCTTCGATGTCAACCAGCTATGGCTGGACAACTTCCCTTCTTGGCTTTGCTTATGTACTGCAGCTGATTTTCATCATTAATATTATCCTTCTTTCAATTTTTTTTTAATAATTCATATAATTAGTGAAAATAGTTTATAATGAAAAATAAATATTAATTTAAAATATTTACTAATTAGTATTGAGTAATAGACATTTAATTTACATTTTATATAAATTTCATTTGTTTTTTCAATTTAATATATATTAAAATTGTGTTATCTATATACATTAATTTCACACACACATATTCATATTAAATAAAATTAATAAATAGAAACATATATCCACACACACAAAATTTATATAATTTATTGAATATTTGATAATAATTTTATAATTTTCCTTACTAGAATTATATATTTAATATATTATGTTTTTAATCAGTAAATTTTATTCATTTTTTATATTTTTATTAAATATATACTATTTATTAATTATTAATATTTTTTCTAAATAATTCATTTCTAATATTATTCATTAATTAATAAAATTAATAATTTTTTAAATATTTTTGTAAATTATTTATTTTTAATTTTTAGTCATCTCATATTTTTTATAACTTTATCTCTTTTTAAAATTCATTTATAAATTTTTAGTCATTAACATTTAATGCTTTTAATTTGGTACTTGTATTTTATATAATTAATATTTATTCATTTTCATTTTAACATATTTCCATTTTTGTAATAATTAATAAAACTAAAAACACTTATTTATTTTTTTATATTTTTTTCCAATTTATTTATTTTTTTAATTTTTAAATTTCACATTTTTTTAACATTTATTCATATAATATTATTTAATATTGTTTATTTACTTGTAATGTAATTTTTTGACTTATAATTTATTCATTTAATATTTTTGTAATTTTTTTAATATTTATTTCTATATATTTATTCATTAACATTTAATTGTTTTAATATAGTTGTAATGTACATATTTAATCTGTATTCATCTAGATTTTAATATATATTCATTTTTAATATTTTCAATAATTTATATAATTTAAAAAACCATCCAATTTTTAATATATTCAAATTCTATTCATTTTTAATTATTAAATTTCACTCATTTTAACATTCATGCATTTAATATTATTCATTCATTAATAATGTCACTTATTTTTACTTTTTTTATAAATTATTCATTTTAATAGATATTCATTTAATATTTTTTAAATTTATTTTAAATATTTTTTATCAGCACATAAAAAATTTGAAAAAGACATGTTTTATCAGTGCTTTTCATTTTAGCATTGATAAAACATATATTTATCAACTCTTTTTGGAAAACACTGATAAAACCCCTCCCTGTGTGTTAAATTGAATCGTAATATAACCCCACTCACTAGCACCGTTCAATCGCTTGTGGATGTCTATCTCTGCCGCTACCCCCCTCAATCTCTTCAGATTAATTGACCCTCTCAAAACCAATTTTATGTGATTATTTTCACAATTTTTATTCATTCTTGAATTTTTTCACAATTTCTAGTTCTTCCTTTCCTATGTACCATACCATCTTCATTCCCCTCAGCCTATTAGTATTATAGTGTCTTAACCCAACATAAATGATCGAGACAATCTAGTTTTATATTACCTTGGTTTGATATAGTAAATTCCTTTATGATTATTTCATCATTCATGATTTCAAAGGGTTTGGATACTCAAGTATGGGTTTAAAAAAATAATAATGTCTTGTAGTGAATGTTTTTAGTTTTTCATCCCAAATTGCGGCCTTAAAATACATTTCTAAAATCTAAAAATATATCTATCCCATATTATTTTGGATCTATTATTAAATTTCCTATTAATTTAAGGGGAAACCTACTCTAAATCAGTTCATGGGTGTTTTGGAATGTGATTTAAGATATAAAAAAAATAGTTTTCAATAAGAAATTGAAAGTAATAAGTTTTATTTTCAAAAATATTTGAATCCAAATATGAAAGATAGTAAACTTCTTAGTAACCCCTAACAGTGATGGAAATTTGATAGTGAGGATCTAATCTTTAAGTCCTAATAAAAATATTGTTTACTTAAAATTGAGATATATTTTTCCTATATTGTCTTTGATGGACGTTTTTAATTGAGTTCTTTGTCACATAAAAGACTAATTGATTCAAAATGAATTGAATTGAATTTAATGAAATAGATTTATTATGTAATTCAAAAAGGAGGTTTTTATTGAGAAGTGAATGTGAAAATAGTGGGTTTTGGAGAATAAAAAATATGTGAAAGAGTTTCAGAGTGTTGAAAAGGGAAGAACACATCATTTGAGTAATGTAAGAACTAGACTTATAGTATCAACCTTAAACATGTTCACGATATGAGTCTCCTCTTCTCAATTGTCCAATAATATTTCTTTCAATAATTTATTTTTAGCACTTAAATCCATAATTTTGAGCTGAGCAATAAAATGGCTAAAATCATAGAGATTATTTAACATAATCACAATAATAATTCCCTTTCTTTCAGTAAAAACTATTATGTAATCAATGATCACTAATAATAAGAGTTCAAAGGAATACTAATGGTGCTCATAACCTCAGTCAATTGTTGATACATATTAATAGTTTCTAAATAATTGAATCCATTTTTACATATTTTTGAATTCTCAGAATATAATTAAATGTGAAATAATATTTAAATCAAATATATTCAAAAAAATTAATGGAAGATAAAAAATGAACTATTTTTTTGGAAAAATTAAAAAAAAACTAAATTTAAACTTTACTAATATAATGATCATGAGAGTCTGTAAAAGAAAATTACATATTTCACTTGATCTCTCTCATGTTTAGGTTAGTAGAGGTTTATGTAGACATAGACATAGAACAATATCTATCCTTTTTTCCATTACAACCTTTTTTTCATTGCTTATATGAATGTATAAAGTGAGTATGGATTTTTTACTAGGGAAATAATCAAATTTCATAGAAGTATCAATAACTTTCTTCTTTTATTACGATGATTGTATACAATTTTTATCATAGGCTTTATATATTTACACAAAAATATGTTTACACACACATATATACATAATTATATATTTACACTCAAATCTTGATACATGTTTTACATATCATTGTATATAGATGTTATATTAATTATTTATGCGTATTTATTTATTTTTTGTACAAAATGAATATTATTGAACCTAATAAGATAGATATGTATCGAAAATGGCTAGATTATAATTATATAAAAAATAAGTTTTATAATGGAGTTAAAGAGTTCATAAAGCATTCTATAGATCATGCATACAGACCTTGTCAAATCATTTATCCATGTTTTATTTATTTTTATTCAATATGAATTCATCTAGAATATTTGGAAGAAAATTTATTTTTTCATGGAATAGATATATTCTATAAATGTGGGACTAAACAGAGGGAAAAACAAAATATATATACTGACTATGATGATACTAAAATTTATGTATCATTTGATATGAATACTAGTGTAAATTATTAGGGATATCATAATAAATAAATGAAATTGAAACTTGAAGATGTCCTTCATGATTTTTCAATGTTTTTTGAGTAGTTAAATAGATATTCAAAGAGACCATTGTATACAGTTTATACTAAATATACAACATTTTTAATTGTATTGAAGTTATTTAATTTGAAAGTTAGAAATTGATGGAGTGAAACAAGATGTACATTAATACATGGTATCCTAAATTATATTCTACACAAATACAATGATTTCTTTGTCAAACATATGACACTAAAAAAATGATATATTCAATGGGAGTGATCTCTAAAAAAATACATTCATATCCAATTGATTTTGTATTGTTTCGTAAGGACCATGAATCACTCATAAAATGCCCTAATCATGGTGCATACTGATAAAAGAAAGATGAATCAAGTACTTATAATGTTGTGGGCACTTTACTATCATTCTATGGTCTAAAAGACCACATGTATTTCTGAAAACAACTCGATAATTGACATGGAACACAGATATAAGAATTTCAGATGAGAAACTATATCACCGTTAAAACTTTCCTCAGTAGATGAAAATTGGTTATGACTGTCCTAAATTTGGATATGATCCATGAAAACTCTATCTTGAATTATATTCATAGGGAATAAATCATTTTCATGTGAAAATTAGTACTCATAGTATATGTCCTGCAATGTTGGTAAATTGTAACTTGTAACTATGGTTATGCATGAAGCACAAACACATCATGTTGTCTCCACTTATTTGTTGACCAAAAAAACCTGATAATAATATTGATGCATATTTGGATCCATTGATCAATGATCTGAAATTGACGTGGTTCACAATTATTACATTTTTTGATGCTCAAATAAATAAAGAGTTCTCATTGAGATATATGTTGTTTGGAGAGATAAATGACTCTCCTTCTTATAAAAAATTGGCAGGTAATAAAATTAATAAATATTAGGGTGTCCCACCTATGAAGAAGGAACACACTCAGTTAGGTTGAAACATTCCTTAAAAATATTTTTTCTCATCAATATTTTTTACCCAAATGATATGAATACAGACCCTATATTCCATCAATCGATGGAAATAAAGAACAAGGTACAACAAAATCTCTACTAAGAGGTGGTCAACTATTCGAGAGAGTAAAAGATATTAATACTATTTTTAGTAAAGCATTTTAAAAAATCCATGAAAAATTAGGTTGTAAAAAGTGATAAATTTACTTTTCATTAATGTATGTGAATTATTGTAATGTTAGATATTTTCATGATGTCATACACATAGAAAAAATGAATGTGATAGTTTCATTTCCATGTTACTAGACTTACTAAAAAAAGATAGATGAAATTAAGGAAATGTTTGACATTGTTGATATGGGGATAAGTGAATATTTTTCATTGGTGAAATGTGAATGGAAAACTTTTCTTCTTCTAGTAGCTTACACACTTTCCCAAATTTTGTTTTTAAATTTTAAACTTTCTTAATGTTTAAATGTTATAGAGGGGTATTCATCAAATATCATGAAAGTCATGTCAATTTATAATTTGAAGTTATATTGCCTAAAATCAACTAAATTTCATGTTTTGATTCAAGATTTAATGACTTTAGATTTAAATTTAATTATAAAAAATACTATATGATTTGAATTTACTAGAAATTTAATCTTCTTCAAATCCATATGAAGTAAATTTACGAAGCCGATGGAGTTTTCAATCATGAATAAGAAAATTAAATTCATATTATGTAAACTAGATATATTAATCCCTCCATAATTTATTTATATAATGGTACAATTGATGGTTTACTTTGTTATCAAGTTTCAATTTTGTGGTCTTATACATTATATATGGATATACCACATTGAATGATATATGAAAATTTTGAAAGGGTATGTCAAGAATCAGAATTGGAAGTAATGTTTTTTATAGAGAGATATATTTTTAAGTAAGATATTAAATTACATACCAATTACTTATTATATGTTGAAAGTATTGGTCTCACAAAATCTCATCACAAAGTACAACTAATGGGAAAAGGGGTTTCTGGAAGAGATGTTGTAACAATTACTATTATATATAAGGAACAAGCTTACCTTAAAATTTTGTATAATAATTAATGGATTGATCCATAAGATAAATCCAACAATATAATTCATAGGATTTTGAATCCTTTAAAGGATAAAATATGTATATCAAATACACATAATAAATAGTTTATAATTCTAGATCATATTTATAACGAGTTATCTACAAATTTGTATTCAATTTTCCAATGATTTAGATGGCTAAACTGGGGATCAAATGAAAATTTAATCACTTATAATGGGGTTTTAATTAATGTTTATACATTATATAATAAGAAACAATATAATTATAGGATGATGAGAAATAGAGGAGTTACACTTGGGGTGAGGTGATGCACATATTCAATTCCAAGGATAGAAATCCAATGTATATGAATATGTCATAATTTGGTACCATAAAAAAATATAGGGCTTAGATTATACAACATTTAAAATTCCAAATATCCAATGAAAATTGGTTGAAATAGGAGTGAATTTATATTTGATTAATTGGATTCCATGATGGTGAATTTCAAGGTTGAAGGGTTTAAGGAAAGACTATTCATATTAGAATCACAAGAAATGAAAGTATTTTTTGCCCTTTATCTAGTAAAATATAATTGGTCAATTTTTATATTGGTTACTAAAATAAAATAGGTTCATATTTAAATTCAATTATGGTTTATCCTTCCATTGGGAGATCAAAATCACTTCACAATGGTCCCAATATAGATAGTGTCTTGTACGTTATAGGGGAACATAAGGAGGGAATTTAAATACTTAGTAGTGGATCCAAATCCCATCAACCTTTAACAATTTTTTTTTTCAATGAATATATTTAATTTTTTTAATATACAATGATTTTCCTCATATTATTATGTTTTATCTACTATATTTTTGTAATCTAAATTAAATAATTAACTAATCAGGAAAATAATGAATTCTTTATACACTGATGTTACCAATCTCGAGGAAGAACACTCTATAAATGATGAAACTAAGTAATTGTTTTGGGATAAAAAACATCATGGATAAAAAATAGTGGAATAGTATTACCATGTTAACTAAAGTTGTCAAGGAAATAAGAAAAAGAATAAAATTTTAGGTTGGATGTAATCAATACAACCATCGTTTTGACCCCAAAAAGTCAATTTTAAATAAATACATTAGGTTCACAACTCCAAAATGTGTGATAATTATTATAGATACCTGAAAAAATGTCATTTATTCATTGAATATAACCATTTTTCCTAATATTTGGGTAATTTTATGATATACATTATCCATTTTATTAAAAAATTATATAATAAAATATTTATTTAATATTCATTATCCCTTATAGAGTTTGTTTATTTTAGATGATTGATATAATAAATTTTTATTAATGGTCATTAGAAAAGATCATGGAGCCAATTATACCATGCTAAAAAAGTAGCATCTTAGGGATTATGAGGGAAAGTAAACCCCCACCCACAAACTATTTATGCACACATTATAAACCATGAAACATGGAAATCATTCATTTGTCACCATGATGTGGAATATTTTCAGGTGTCTTGTAACCACTAATATTTTATTTGAAAATATTTATTTTATCCACTTTGATTCATAATTGTTAATTTATGGAACCAAAAAAGAGTACTAAAAATAGGCAATGGGCATCAAAACAAGTGTAACCCAAGATTAAAGTAGGGAAGGGGTTTGCCTCACTTGAAAGAAAAATTGTATGTATTTTAAATCTAAATTAAAAGTTTTATGTGATATAAAACAACATGTGTTCTATTGTTTATATATATTGATTGATTAGAATCTAAATCCCCTTCCATACCACATAATGTGTTATGGAAGGAGTCTCATATAAATAAAGAGGAAAAACTAGAATATAAAAACAAAAAATGAGTATGGGAGTCATGTGTAGGTATGAAATAATAATAAATTTTTTATACTTTACAATAGTAATACATAAAAATTACTATTTACATTTTTATTTTTATATGGTTTATTCACAATAATCATCATTAACAGTACCTTAAGAACAACCACTTTCAGAAGCTTTAGAGTGGCAAGAACCATATGGACATGTTAGAGGGGAGGGTTTTGTAATGTCACCTCGAACATATTTTGTGAAGAAAAAGTACCATATATATATATATGATATTATGAAAGGAATTCAAGCCTAGATAGATTCTTTGAAGTATATTATTGTCTAATTTGGTTTTGCAGACGGGTATATATGGAAGGATCAAAGGGAACCAATAGTAGAACAATGAATAGTACATGAAGATCCACATGACCCCACAATATTTGAGGCTAAATATTACCCTAAACCTCCTACATTTCCTAAGGTAATAATTTTTTTATAAGTATTTCTTATAAATGTGAATCAAATAGATTTTGATAAATTTATATTTCTAAAATTATATATGGTGAAATTATATGTGATTTATATCTATCAGCACCAATGAATCTCATTGTTGAAAGGGTTATGGTCTGAAATATCCAAATATACATGATACACAACAAAAAAAATCCGAAAATATCATTCAATAATGGGGTTTGATATTTCTCATAAGATGAGAATCGAGCTGTAAATTACACATGATGATTTAGATTTCACCACAACTGATAATTCTATTGAAACATTTATAGCATGACCATTTAATATTGTAAAGATATATGAGGTATTCACTTTACAATTATTTTCAAATTAAAACATTTATCTATTTATAAAAAAGGTATTAAATGAGTTATGGCATTACATATGGACAAAAACAAGGGGAAACAGAAGGTCAAATCAAGACAATCTAGTGGACTAATCAATATATTATAAGGAACTTCTAAGAGTACCTTAACCTAACCAGTTCCACTAATTAATATAATAAATTTTAATGTTCATGTGGAAAAATCATTCATTGATTTAAATTTATCCTATATTGAATATGAATAAGAAATATTTATAGAGGCCATTACAGATATGATTGACCAAATTAGTATAAATTAAATTATAATGTTTGAATAGATGATAGTCTTAGTTATGAATGCATACATGAGGTACATTTTCATAATATGTTTTCATAAAAAAGTATATACTATGTTCATTATATTTAATGAATATTCATATTTTCTTCTGGAATATATATTACTACTCTATTAATGGAAAATCCTGCAAATAAATATTTAGAATCATTAATCCATTTATCATTCCTATACTAGAAGTTTGTCTAGAGTTGAAATAAATTTAGATAAAACAATATAAACTAAGTGTATCATTTGAAAATAAAATAATAGAATATAAAATACTATTGATTCCTATTATCCTAGGAAATATCTATGAAATATACTCATATAAAATACATTTTTAATTAATTATTTGTGTTTTTGTTTTTAGGAAGCGTTGGATGATCATCACACTCAATTTAGATACTACCAATGTTTATTATTTGTATTAAAAGAATGAATTTTCAATAAATCAACAACACATGGTGTCCATTTTGAATTTATAACACCCTTCATACACCATTTTATAAATAAACTTCATATTATATGTCTTAGTTTATATTATAACTATATTTTTTTATAATTTTTTTTAAAATAATTGTATGAGGTTGGTGACTGAACATAAGAAGCCTATAAATTTATTCAAATGGAGAAAAATTAAGGTATATATAGTATTTGTAAACTATAAAAATATATTTCAAACTAATTTACTTATTCTGATCAATGTTTTATAGTGTTAAAAACAAAATAATGATAATGATTGCATATATTATGTTTGAAATTCTATGAAATATATCATATACCATACAAATACTATCATCCATGAATATGTTTTCCCAAAGGTAACTAAAAATTCATTAAAATTATTTTAAAATCATCTATTTGTATACATTTTTTTAGTACTACCGGGATTTCCAATAGTCTATATATTCAAAAGAAGAAGTAAATTTGTTTAGAGAAGTGTGGGACAAGTACATGGTGTCAATATATTTTTTTATATCATATTTAGGCGATTACTTATTATTTTTGTGATCAAGATCATGTTATGAACATAGTGTCATATTTTTGATATGTATAATAATTATTTTTTAATTCTTAGATATAATTCTTACTAAAATAATTATCAGGTATTGGAAATATGATGGTTATAATTTTATTCTAATTCTACACTTTCAATTTCCATTAATTGTTTTTCCTGACTTGATCCTCCTATTATTATAAACAAATTGGAACACACCATTGATTTTATATGCCTTTTGAGAGAGGCTACAAAGATGATGATCCTTCACTACCCATGGTTCTTTTACATGATGAAAATAGTATAAAAGTTTTGATTAAGGGTGTTTTAACTTTATTATATCACTGTGGAAAACTATCTGAGGAACTCTCCATGAAAAAAACACCAGCCAAACCATTTATTTTTCTTTCTTACCAGTGGATAAGACCATGAATATTATTCAAAGAATATTTGGGAGAAATAGAAAACTTATATTGATAGTAAGACACAAATTGATAAGAAAAATTGTTAGACACCTTAAAATCCACATTATTCTTATATAGATGTAGTCATACTTCAATTCTACAATTCATATACATTTTCAAAAACTTTCATCTCATTTATGTACTTCAATATTTTAACTGTTACTATAATTTTTAAATTATTCTAAAGAATATTTGTTTTTTTTCCATAGTTGACAATAATTTTTTTTAATTGTTTTATAATTTTATTACTTTGGGAGTTAGGATTAGTTAATAAAAACTAAAAATTTTTTTGATAATGGAACTAAAAAGATATAAAAATTTGAGCTATTTATCAAGGAAATGTATTATTGGAGGTTATGCTTTATGGATTCTAGAAGAGATACTAACATGTATAAATCTTATCATGCTCTTGATAGATTTGACTTTGAGGCTATAAATATGATAATAGAAAGAGGTAAGTGGGTCAAGGATCCTTCTACCAATAAATTCAAAGACATATTACCAACTGATGGGATACAGTTGTCCCCTATAAGTGTAGAAGTGTGTTATTTAGGGTTTTTTTATCATTTTAATCAAGTAATGTGCCTTTGGTTTCTCGGGTTTTTTGTAAAGTATTCAAGATGTTATCCTCTTGGGTCCAAGAATGACATATTAATAATCTTGAAGATTTATAAATGAAGAAACCTAACAAAAAATGAGAGAATTTTTAATGGAACTATTCTCCTATTTTATACATGATCTTAGATATTAATGAACCTTATATGGTTAAGGTACTTCCATTTTACTATCCTCATCATTTTAATTTTATGTGTTTCTTTCTTTTGATGAGTTTTTAAAAATGATCTTATTATTGATATAGTCACTTCAACCTACATGATGGAGAAATAAGATTTATTATTTTACATTCACATTCAATTCAACCAAATAAATTGAAATGTATGAAACATTAAATACTAATAGAGATGACTCACCCAAATCTTAAACCAATTATGAAAATAGAAATGATGAATTAATCATGAATGGATTGGAACTGGGGTTGGACGTTCAAAATTTTGAGAGAGACATTATTCTCTACAACGTAATTTAGTTTAAAACACATGTCATATTTTCAAAAAAACAAAAATGAGATCAGATTGTTTTTAAAATTTAGGAAAATGATCTGTAATTTATTAGTAACATGTAGGAATTAAATTCATGCAAATCTGACACATGATTTGTTCGGTATTACTCAAAGTGAATATTTTCAATATAAAATTGTAATTTTAGTTTAAATCCTACACCAAATAGTCAAAATAGGTAAAATAAGCTTGAATTGTTTTAAAACATTAGGAAAATGATCCATAATTCATGTATGATGTGTAGGAATTGACCACACAATAATATGAAACATGATGTTCCCTTATGATTGAAAGTACATGTTTTTAATATAAAAGTGTCATTTTAGTTTAAAACATTCATCACATTCTCAAAACCAAGAAAACAAGCACATATTGTTTTCAAACATTAGAAAAATGATTCATAATTCAAGTGAAATATTTTGTAATCAACCATGTTATAGTCCAACACACGATGTGGTTGGTATGAATCAATGTGCGTGTTTTTAATATAAAAGTGTCATTTAATTTAAAATGCATGACACATTGCCAAAACCAATGAAATGAGATTATATTATTTCCCAAAATCTGGAAATCAATCCATAATTCATTTATGAAATGTATGAATCTACCTCACATCAATTCGACACATGATGTTTTGGATATGGCTCAAAGTGCATGTTTTCAATATTAAATTGTCATTTTTGTTTAAAACGAGCATTGCCTATCCAAAACATAGAAAACAAGATCATATTTATTTAAACAATTGTATAATGAACCATAATTCCTTTTTGATGTGTATTAATAGACTTTACATCAATCCAACACCTGATGTAGTTGGTATGACTCAATGTTCCTATTTTCAATATAATGGTGGCATTTTATTTTGAAACATGTATCACATTGTCAAAATCAAGAAAACTATTTGGGATTTTTTTTCAAACTTTAGGGAAAAATAATAATTGATTCTTGTTGTATAATAATTTACCATAAATCAATAGATCACATGATGTTCCCAGTATTAATCAAGGTGTGTGTTTGCAATATAAAATTTTCATTTTATTTTAAAACGCATGTCTCATAGCCGATACTGGGAAAAAGAGATCAGATTGTTTTCAAAAATTAAAAAATGATCCATTATTCATTTTTGATGTGTTAGAATAAACCGAATTTCATTCTAATATGTGATGTGGTTGGTATGGCTCAAATTTCATGTTTTCAATAAAAAGTGTGATTTTAGTTTTAATTGCACGTTACATACCAAAAAATGTTCAAAAAAGCTCGAATTGTCTTGATTATTCAAGAGAATGATATATAATTTATTTGTGGAAAGTAGTAACTGACCGCACATCAATATAACACATGATATGGCTAGTATGAATCAAAGTTAATACTTTCAATATACCTAACATCTTACTTTAATGATGTAACATCCCCAAATGATAAAGGGTTAAATGACTAAATGATATGACTCATGTCAACAAGGTGCACCTTCCTTTTCAGGAGCTTGCCTGATTAGAACTCCACAGTTAAGCATGCTTGGCCTGTAGTAGTGATCAGGATGGGTGACCTTCTGGGAAGTTTCCCAGGGTGTGTGTGAGTGAGGACAAAACACATTGGAAAGGACATGTTCCCTGGAAAGGACATGTTCCCAGGGTGTGTGTGAGTGAGGACAAAACACACTAGAAAGGACATGTGTTGGCCTGTGGGGACAATAATTCTTCAGATGACCCGTTCAGGCATGTGGGTGGACCCTCGGGTGGACCCCACGTGTCTGCGGGGCAACTGGTGGTACCTGGTAGGCCAGGACCCGACGACCATGTTAAGGCGGGGTGGCTGTGCTATCACTGGGACCCGGTTGTTACAAATGATATAATTATTAACAACTATTTAAGTAATTAAGGTAATTAATAACTAATAATATCATTAAAATATTCAGTAATTTACATTATAATATATATATATATATTATTAATTAAAAAATGTAATTAATAGGTTATAGTATAATTATTAATTAATAGTATAATTCCTAATTAATATTATATATATAATTAACAATATAATCATTAATAATATAATTAATAGTATAAGTTAAAATGTAGTTAATATATTCAGAAATTAACAATATAATTTATCATCTGTGGATAATATAATATTAAAATTTTATTTTTTTTATTTTTTATGTATTGTTAATAAAATATATATTGGTCCTATTTCCAGGAAAACTTATTCTACAGATGTAGATTGTTGGAGAAAGCATTCTATATATTTTTTATTTTTGTATACTGAATTGATTTTTTTAGATTAATTATAAATATAACTTTAATGTTGATATTTTTTAATGTAAATTTGGAATTGAAATGATCGTGTAATGTAATTTTTTATTCCAATCTAGTGTTCAATAATATTTGTATCCCAATATGGTTTTTTAAAATTCGTATTCCAATTTGGTTATGTTTATAATCTGGTTTTCTGTTCAAGGGATACTATAGTGCTATATCTTCACAGCAGCTTCTATCAACTTTATTGGTGCTAACAAAATAACTAATAAAAGACACCATTGTCAGTGCTGACGAAAGTTTTTATAATGTCCTTCTTTATTACTGCTAAAATAAATAATTGATAAAGACCACCTTTATTAGTACTAAAATAAAAAATTGATAAATGAGACCTTTATCATCACTTTTTTAGAACCAATAAAGATGTCCTTTATTAGTGATTTTATTAGTGATGATAAAGGCTTCATAATTTTATGGTTTCTCTATATGTCATTGTTTTTTAGCATTGAAAATGATTATTTCTAGTGCTGATTAAGGTGGTTTCTGTAGTAGTTCCATTTTAAAGATGAAATTTTATGCAATGATAAGGTTTTTTTCAACCATTGAATTCTTACACAACTACCTATTTCATGTCCACTATGTTGGTTTCCAAACAAGGATGAAGATACCTACCCACATCAGTTGTTTTTAACAAAGGAGAAAAATATTTCCAATAGTCCTCAAATAATTTCCCCCACAAAAGTCACTTTTAATCAGGAGTGGCCCCCAAAAATATATCCCTACAAACAATTTGGGGTATAATATAGACTTGTTGTCTCCTTAAAATCTTTCAACATCTATTTAGGTAGAACCTTCATCATCAAGTCTGTCCAATTATCACTAGTGAGGATTTTCTCAATGTTCAAAAATATTTCATCCAACACATTACATATCATATGATATCTTATGTTTATGTGTTAGTACATAGAATGAAATATCATGTTCTTGATAATATGATTAAATTCAATAACTATCACAATAGATAATTTAATTCTCCTTACTCCCAGCTAGCTCCTATAGGAACATATTTATCCACAACATCTCCTTGAAACCTTTAATGATTGAGATATTATTTTATTTTTTTGGTAGTAAAGTAAACACACATATGATGTCATGATTTCCATGAGACTAATCCTCTTATAAATAATATCTGGTACACAGTTATGGATTTCCTCATTTCTACATCATCATTCATATTAGCATATGTGTATCCTTCCAATTTTTTTTTCTGTTTCTCAAACATAAACATTATTGTATATGCCTCAGAGATACCTAATTATTCATTTTAAAACCATCCAATGATTCTTTATTATATTTTATAAGAATCATCTCATATCATCCACTGCATGAGACATGTATGGTATGGTTCACATCATAGCATAAATGATACTTCCAACTACTGACTGTTAAGGAACATAATCTATTTCTTCATTATCCACTTCAGTTGAAGTAATATAACTTTTCATGAGTTTGAAGTGATTTTCATATATATTACCAACTTTTTTATCCTTAATAATGTTTAAAGATTTAGGAAAATACTAAATTTACCATTCATGAGATAGAAAAATATCTTTTACACCTCCTTTCACGAATAAACTTCATAACGATAATGTGTGTAGCATCTCTATAGTCTTTCATTTCAAAGTAATTATTTATATTTTTGTTAAACCTATCAATATTTGTGATATATCTACCAATAATTATCATATCATAAATATGAATCAATATAATAATAAAATCAACATCAAAAAAATATTTAATGAAAACACAGTGATTATCATTCATCCTTATGTACTCATTTTTCAACATGAATGTGTTGAATTTTTTATAACATTTCATGGGTTACTATTTCATACCATATAAAATTTTCTGAAGTTTACATACCAAAATTTATTTACCTTTAACCTAAAATCACCTAGGATACTCTATTTATAACTCCTCTTTAATATTTCTATGTAAGAATGCAGTCTTTACATGTAGTTGTTGTACTTCCATGTTAAGAATTATCACCAATACATGAAAAACACTAATAGAATACAATTTTACCATATGAAAATAGATTCCATTAATGTACATACCTTTTTTTAACTAATCCTCTTCACAACTATCCTATATCTCTAGCATGGCTCTGAGCTATCATATTCTCCTTTAATTTTATACACCCACTTGATATTGAGTATCTTATTTCGATATGGTAACTCCAAAAAATCAAATGTATAGTTCTTGTGGAATTATATAATCTCCTCTTTTATGTCCTATTTTTATTACAAATTTTATTTAATCTTGATTAAATTATCTTAACTGTCTGGATCTCCCCTATTTTTGAGTATCACTTACCCATTCAGTGAGTATCTATGACTTAATTATTGTTCTCTAGTAGATCTCCTCAACAACTCTGGGGGCGGGGGTTATTATAAAATATCATATGATGGAGACATACTATTAAATGATGAAATATTTCCTCATTATGATGTGTTATAAGTGTCATGTTTCTCCCTCACACTAGCTATAACTGATGGTGGAAAAATTGGTTCAATATTGAATTCAATTTTAACAAACAGTAGCTTGTCTATATTTTCTATATTGTAAAAATCTTCAACCATATGATCTATATGAAAAATAACTTATGAAATTCTTATGATACTATTTCTAATAGGATATTAGAAATAGTATCCAAGATACTCATTAGAATATTGTAAAAGGATACACTACTTTACTTTTACTTTATGATTCCCCCACTCACCTATTGGGATGTGAAAAAATTCCCACAGTTAAATACTATCAAGTGTTTGTATAAACCATTTTTACCTATACAAATAATTTTTGAAACATCTTAGTTTATTGGAAGTAATGAATTTTTTTTGATAAGATCAACTATGGTCCTCATTTCCTCCCCCAAAAGGTGTTTGGTAGCTTTTCATTTGAAATAATGCACATAACTCTCTTGAAAATTTTCATGTTCATCCTTTTAGAAATACCATTAAACTTTGGCATCATCATTACTAATTTTTCCATCCTAAGGATGAAAATACTACAGTACTCATCAAATATACCACAATAATCTCCTCCATTTCCTTATCACACACACTTTATCCATCATCCTATTTTTCCACCTTTATATGAAACATATTTGAAACATCTTACACTTGATATTTAGTTTTCAAAGTAAATGGACACACTTTTATATATTTATAATATATAAACGTGACAAAATAAATATCACCTTCCATTAATCTATTGATTATTTTACATGAATTAGTGGGAATCTAATATAAAAAAATCTATTTTTATGGTAAATAACTATGAAATTATACGGTGTGTTGTTTTACCATAATTAAATCAACACAAGTATCTTAAATTATACTTATTATTCATGAAAATGGATCCTTACTGAGTATAATTTTGATTCCTCTCTCACTTTTGCGACTAATATTTTTATACTAATATTTTTTAGGAACTTCTTTTCTAGATTCATTGAATTCACCTCCTAATGTTTTGAGATATATGAGATACAAATAAGTATATTTCATACCCTTATCAATTACTATGCCAGCTTTAGAAATATTCCTTTTCCTATTATAAAAGGTACTGATCTAGATATCATCTTCAAGAATTCTAGTGAATATCAATTAAGTTTAATATAAGTAAGATTACTAAAATATTTCAAAACTATTATGCATCTCATATTAGTCCCAAAAAAATATTATAAATACCAATTATTTTGGATGCACAATAATTTCCCATCTTCACATATCCAAAGCTCCTTGAAGTGTAAGATAAGAAGAAATACCTCGATGTAGTGACATGATATGAGGCACCTGAATCAATAACCCATGTTGATTATTTGATTTCAAGGATGACCAAATCATCTTACTGAAAAATAAAAATATATTCACTAAAAACTAAAACATCATTATTTTGGGTTTTATCATCCCAATTCCTCTTCTCTTCCTTTAGATTATGACACTCCTAGATGAAGTGTCCAAGATTTCCACAATTATGGAACATCAAATCATATCTTGATCGATATTTCAATTCATTCCTCCTTTGAAAACTTTAGTCATGGGGTTCTCTTCCTATAATTATTCCTTTCTATTGGGTTTTCCCTTTTCTTTTAGTGTTAAAATCCTAGGATTTAGGTGTAAATCCCTTGTCCTTTATTTTGGAATCTTCATTAAACATTATTTCTTTCATTATTTTGACGGTTTTATTTTCATCTAGAACTAATTTTTTGACTGATACAACTAGTGTATTACACATCTTCGATAAGTAAATCAACTTCAATAGTTCCTTCAATACATCATTTACTATAATTTTCATTGAATTAATCTAATAAAAAATAAATTGTAACTCACTCATGTTCTCTGATACACTATTCTAATCCCTATCCATCAAGTTTATAAGTCTATGTTCAAGTTTTATTTATTCTTTATGGTTTTCTTTTCATGTATATTTCCAACTTTCTACATAGAACATAAGCATATTTTTAATTGAAAAAATTATGGTAGATACTTTTGTCGATCAACTCCCTAATTTTAGTAGTTAACTTCTGATTGGGTATGACACACTTCACATCAAATTGATGGGTACATGTAGTTGTATTCTCTCCAAATTGATGACCATCTATTGTTTTCTCTGTTGGATCAGTAATAGTATTAGTAACCTAAACTATTATATCCCAAAAATAATTAATGTATAAAATTATTCTATTTTGAGTTTTCATATAGACTAATTAAAAAATATGATTTAAATAATGTTACCTACATTTTTATCCATGAATTAAATGTGAATATTAAAAATGTAACTATTTGGATGTCGTTGGAACAGTCAAAAAAGTTTGAAAGGACTCCTCAGTCACTAAAAACACATTTTGATTGGCTAAGATATTTCCAAAATAGATTCAATGGTCTAGATAGACCAATTATGTTTTACCGACCTAGCTTACTGAAACAACCACTAGAAATGTTTCAAAAATATCAATATCAGTGTTAAAAATTCCATATCCTCTAGAAATGGGGTACTGTAGCACATAGGGTTTGACCCAAAAATTTACCAGCTCTTCCAAATTTGTTATATCTTTTTTCTCAATGCTATTTACACCGTTGGAACCATGTTAATGAGAAAATATTGAATATTAATTAAAAAATTGATTATGAACACCTTCTATTTTATAATCACAAGAAAAAATCTCTATAATTTCACTATTTCAACCAAGTTCCCTTGATACCACATTATTTGTGCAGTCAAAGTTACCAGCGATGAAATATAAAATAAAAGAGAAATTCAAAAACATAAAATATTCACACGGTTTGGAATGGGATTCCTACATCCATGATTGAATGGGGCCAAACTTCTATTATTTTTCTATTTGGATTAAACATCAAATAATAACTAGTATTATTAGAAGTTTTTCAAGATTATAATTCCTTGGGATTTGATACCATTTTAATGATGTGATATTATGAAATGTCAAGGGTTTATTTTACATCCATTTAATCCTACCACTATTTCTTTCTTTGAATCCTCTTTGTTGAATACCAACCAAGGAACTAAGAATCATCCTGATGCAGTTGTTACTGAAAATGTATGAAACTACTATAGATAGTCATCCACTAATTTTTCCAAAAAATGTATCCATTAATTTGGAGTGGCCCCCCACAATTAATACTTCACAAAAAGTAAGGAAAATATATAGAGTATTATTTTCCTTTTATTGATACAAGTTTCATATTGCTTAGAGTTCTGTATCCTAAGTTATCATTGAAAAATGGATTCTTACATTTGTCTAAAAACATTTCTTAACATTAAACATGCATCAATTTAGGTCAAAAATAATAATATCTGTAACACCCCAAGCTTCTACGGTACGTTTCCCTTCGAATAATGCGATAGCGTGTGTTGTACGCAACCTCGAGTTCTAACACACACCACAACTAATTAAACTAGCTGTTGTGAATAGTAATACCTACTTTTTGAAATCATATATATTCTATATTTCAAAATGGACTTCATTTTTGGATTCGGAATATCAAAATTAGCCTAGGGTGAAATTTTGGTACATTTCGGATAACTTTCATATTTTGATGAATAGTGAAAATTACTAAATTTTAATTAAAAAAAACTTTTTTAATCAAAATAATTAATAGTGATAAATTGTGAATTTGAGTGGTTTTAAAGTATATTTAGAATATATTTTTACCATTTAATATAATCTTGTTCATTGGACATAATTTTACAATTAAACCGAACATAAACAAGTGTCAATCTTTTGATAGTTATTATCTCTTAAAAACACGCTTTTTGTTTTGACAGCGGGAATTAATTTTAAATTAATTTCTGCCACTTCTGTGTTTTGAATTTAGGAAAATGGATTCCATATTTGGAATCAGGATGTTCAAATTGTGTAAATAGATAACTTTTATTTTTACACATTTTGAATAATTACTGCGGTAAATATTTTATTTACCATGGTTAAAGGGTAAATCCGGTAAATAAGGGTTAAAAAAATAATATTATAATAATACTAAATTACCCTAAAACGTGTCTTAACCCTATTGGTTGATACATGGTCGACCATGGGCATCTTTGGGTCTATTTTGGGACCCCATGGATCCACTTGTAAGTGATAATGACACTTTATTTTAATTAAGTCAAAATGAATACAAAAATGACACAAGCATATATCTTTTAGAACAACAATTTTTACATAGGGTTATACATGTTGGATTTTATATTATAAATATTCATTAGAAAGATAAAAATATTTCCTACATAATGATATTTTATTTATAATTTTTAGACATTAAATAATTTATTTTATTTATGACACAATGATGATGCAGTAATTACAATAATAGTGAAAAATTAAAATAATTGATATTATAAATACCCAAACAAATATAATATGAAACTTTTAATGAATTAAACTAATTTTCTAGGATAATATGATATATTAGGATTGATTTAATTGACTTTGTTCGAAGTAATCAATCTGTTATGAGTTTCACAAAAATAAACTATTGAATAGTGTCAAAATTGACATAAAAGAGTTCTTAAAACAAATATTATATTATTAATTGATATTAAATTCCTAAAAATCTAAGGTTCGGCCAAGAGACTTATATTATGATAGGTTAATCATTAATGGACCACTTGGGGGTCGATTGGATGTATATAGTAAGTTTATTAACCATATAATATAAAAATACAAAGAGACATTGTAAAAGTGAAACTAATTAACTTAGAGTTAATACTTAAAGATAAGGTTAATTTAAGTACCCAAACCTGTCTAAATTCTATTGGTTGAGTTGTTTTCGACCTATCCCCACCTTAACCTTTGAATAGTCAATTTTGGAGCCATTATAAACCGAATATGAATTTATTATAAATTAATATTTCTAACTTTTCCAAAGGTGCCCCTCACCCCTCTTATAAAAGGGCACTCCTCCTTCTCATTTCTTCACACCTTCAAAGCCTTTTGGTTCGGCCAAACTCTGCCCAAATACTCTCCCAACATCCCTCAATACAACCTAGAGGCCTTAGTTTGATCAGAAAGCCAACCTAAGGAGCCCTTTTGATCAAATCAAAAGGAAGAACCCGAAGAAGAGGTAATGATTTCACCACCCTTTTCTAAGTTCATTTCTTCTTCCACTTCTTCTTCCTTTGTTCTTACCATTCTGAAATAATAACTCCAGTATCTCACATATACTGTGATGTTATTATAAATATGGTACAATCATATTCAGTATTCTATCCACCCTTTGAATAACATGTCACCATACGTGCGTACGTACGGCTTACCGTCTCCACGTCGTGGTGTAATTGTTATTCAATATAATATTATTTGGATGGGTATAATAATGATGTGTAACTCATGTAAATAATAAATATAACATGTTAATGGTTCTGTATATATGATATACCATCCATTTATATATTATTTTAATATCAAAAGAATGATATTGTCGCTCGTGCGTACGTACGGACTACCGTCTCCACGAACGCGATGAGATTCATTCTCCATCGTATCCATTCAAGTATAATTATCATTTGATGATTTAAAAATGATGTTTAAGGACTGTATATCATTCTGGATATGAATAAGATACAACAACCATGGCTTATGTAACAAAACATATAAAAGAAAATGAGTAAGTTAACTCCCGAAACGACGATAATTCTAAGATATTATTAACAAATCAATGTTAAAAGATCATATATGATATCATATTAATATATATGATTCTTGTATAATTTAATAACAACTATTTCACCATTATACAGGAGGTTAACCTACCCCAACCAAGGAAAAAGTACAAGGTAAGGGTTATTTCACAATCTCTTCATTATCCGAGGTTGTATTATACGTAATAATCTACTGGGATCTCTTTATCATCCACATCCATGTTTCTTAAAAATGCATTTCAAAACATTTTTACTATTTACTAGAATATGAGTTAAAGTCATTTATACCCTTTTTGACTTTTATAAGTGGTTTATAAAGGAATCTTTCGGTCATTTTCAAAACAAGGTCCTTTTTAACCTTTTTGACAAAATTGAGGTAAGAATGTTTTTTTAACTTATACGGCGGGTGCGGTTATTTTCCGCCGTTATAAATCATCGAAGCTTTCCTTACAAGCTTATAAGAATATTTTCAAATAAAATGTCTTATTTTATATGGATCTTAAATGATTTCAAAATTAAAGGAGATATTTCTTTAAAAAGAATTTTGATTTCATCTATGTCAACATCCTTTGATGGATTTTAAGATTATTTGAAGTTGATTTATTATGATACAAAACTTTTATATTGTATTGAAGGTTTTGTGATATGTTTGACTGTGGATGTGCTATTTTTATACCATTCATAGTTTATGGTGAAATTATTGACATTTCGTATGCTAGTTTTAATACGAATGTTTATGTTATGTTTAAACCTTTTTCATATGGGAATGCATTGGACTTATTAAGTGACGGGTGGAGCCCGCTATAGCTCCTCGATGCATCGGTAGGTCTCATGAGACAAACTAGTGTCTTGGCACAAGGCCTTGACAAAATCTTATTTGTAGTCTTGGCACGAGGCCTTGGCTATGTGGTTATGATAGTCTGGCATTATGCATTCCAACATTATGAAAGTGGTTATTGATTTTTTCATGTGATTATTCGATTAGTAGAATATCCATGTGAATAAGTAAATGGCATTATTTCATTTTACTTTTGCCATACCATGTTGAAGTTCAATTTTAAAAGGCTTTTGTTTTAGTAATGCATTGCCTTAAATGTTTATTCTTATTTATGAAAGTTTCCGCTTTATTGTTATCCTTACTGGGCATTTGAGCTCACCCCTTTTCTATGTTTTATTTTTTCCCCAGGATGTGAAGAAGTAAATTATGAATGACCTGCAGGGATATTATGAGGGGATAGTAGTGTGGATTATGGAGACATTATGTTGTTGTAGTAGTTTTTCATTTTATGATGTAATGTAAAACTTATGAATATATCTAGTGTTTCCAAGGCTACTAAACCAATCGGTCTTTCGAGATTTGATCTTTCTTGTGATCATGCCAATGTTATGTAATAATGCACCGACTCTGGGTAACTGGGGTCGGGGCGTTACAGTTGGTATCAGAGGAAGTTTAGTACAAACCTTGGAAGCTAGATTTAGATAAACTCTGATTAGAGCACGTAGACCTAAGATGAACTTTGAGGATTAGTATAGAAGAACTTCCTAGAATTTTGGTATTGTAGAGATTTTGTGAGTTTTCCGAGCAATACATCCCTGTCTGGATACGAGCAGGTAGAGGCGGCTCTGGCACAGATGTACCTAGGGGTAAAACCCGAAAACACCGCTTTGAGCTAGACTCGAACGGGAACTGGTGCACGACAACGGGCCTTGCTGCACTCTTGGTTACGACACTCCCGGGGGATATGCTTAGGATAACTCTCATTATCTTTACAAATCATTATGAAGGGTTTATGAGTATATACTTCCTCAAAGAAAACATTTTTATGATTGTGGATTATATCCATAAATAGTTCAATTTATGTTAAGTGTTTTATAAGTATGGGATTATGTATTTTGATTCATAAACTGATCTAGTTTATGCCATTGTTTAGAAATGGCGCCTAGTGGAAGAAATGGAAACCGTATCAATGCACGCACTCCATGTAGGGATTGCCCTCCTGCTCAAGATAATTATAGTGGGGCTGGTGATGCAACTGGTGCTGATCAGCTAATCACCGTACTGGGACAACTTACTCAGGTTATGAATAATAACCTTACCCGTATGGAGCACCCTGATCCGCAGCGTGGAGGATCAATGTTAGATCGATTCATGAGACAACAACCACCAACGTTCAATGGGAGTAAAAATCCCTTAGTAGCTGAGCAATGGATATTTTCCCTAGAGAAAATATTTCAGGCTTTGGGGAGTAGTGAAAGGGAAAAAGTTACCATGGCAGTTTACCGCCTCACTGGAGATGCTGATCAATGGTGGTCATTGATTCAAAACATGAAGGAAGATGATGAAGTATCAAACATGGAATGGAGGGAGTTCAAAGATCTGTTTTTAGAAAAATACTTTCCTCGCGACCATCGAGCAGATATGGAAAGGCAATTTCTGAGTCTGAGACAAAAGGAGGATGATAATGTCACAAAGTATGAGGCTAACTTTACAAGGTTAGCGAGGTATGATGGAGATTATATTCGCAACCCAAGAAGTAAGATTGATCGTTTCTTTGATGGGTTAAAACCATTTCTCCGTCGAGCATTAGTCTCACAATCCTTTTCATCGTACGAAGACATTGTCTCATGTACTATCAAGACCGAAAAGGAATTCTCTAAGTCTTATGACTTTAAAGCAAAGCAAGAGAAGAAGAGACCTACTGATCAATCTGGGAATGGAAATAAGGGGAAGAAGGGAAAGGTTGAATATCCATCTTGTGGTAAGTGCGGGAAGAAACACCCCGGTGCTTGCCTGAAGGGAATGGGAGTCTGTTACAAGTGTGGTGAAAAAGGCCACCAAGCTCATGATTGCAAGGGGAAGAAGGAAGCTACCAATGTTCAGTGCTACAATTGCAGGGAGATGGGGCATTATGCAAATGCATGTCCTAAGCGTCAGGAGAACTTACCTCAGAAAATGCCAAGGGATCAAGGCCAGGCTTATGCTATCACTACTGCTGAGGTAGAAACTCCGAAAGACGTGGTGGCAGGTAATTTAATGGTTTCCTCAAGTTTAGCAAATGCATTATTTGATTCTGGATCATCGCATTGTTTCATATCTTCCCAGTTTGCTAAGAAAATTAGATATTTCCAATTTGATTTAATAAGGGAGTTGTCAGTTAAAACTCCTAAGGGAAGTATCGTTGCAACAAAGTTTTGTGAATCAGTCCCCATTAGAGCACATAAATTTTCTTTATCTGCTGATTTCATCGTCATACCTATGATTGAGTTTGATATAATCCTCGGTATGGACTGGCTTTCGGACTATGATGCGAAGATTTATTGTAAGAAGAAAGAGGTTACGATTCTTGATGATAATGATAAGGAGCACCTTATTTTTAGAGCAGAATCGTCACCACCTAATTCTTATTTAGATCCACCCCCTGTAGCTCAACTTAATTCAATTATTGGGGAGGAAGAGAATGAAGTAACTATCAGTGAGGAAAGAAATGTTCAAATAGAGGATGTACCTGTTGTGAAAGAATTTGTAGATGTATTTCCGGAAGATTTACCTGGACATCCTCCAGAACGAGAAGTTGAGTTTTCCATTGATTTGATTCCTGGATCAAGGCCTATATCGAAGACCCCTTATAGAATGGCCACTGTAGAGTTAGTCGAACTAAAGAAACAACTAGAGGAATTGAGTAATAAGGGATTTATTCGCCCTAGTGTTTCTCCATGGGGAGCCCCTGTTCTTTTTGTTAAAAAGAAAGATGGATCTATGAGGTTATGTATCGATTACAGGGAGATCAATGCTATAACGGTAAAGAACAAGTATCCCCTACCTCGTATTGATGATTTATTTGACCAACTGCATGGAGCTCAATACTTTTCAAAGATTGACCTTCGATCTGGATACCATCAGTTGTGTGTAAAGAAGGAAGACATTCCGAAGACAGCATTTCGAACCAGGTACGGGCATTACGAGTTTACTGTAATGCCGTTTGGATTGACTAATGTACCCTCTGTATTCATGGATCTGATGAATAGAGTTTTCAAGGAGTATCTCGATGAATTTGTGGTGGTATTTATTGATGATATCTTGGTATACTCCAAAACCTACGAAGATCATGAAAATCACTTGCGCATTATCTTGAAGACTCTGAGGAGGCATGAATTATATGGAAAGTTTAGCAAGTGTGAATTCTGGCTTCAAGAGATTTCTTTTCTTGGACATATTGTCTCTAAAGATGGAATCTCTGTTGATCCTTCTAAGACCAAGGCAATCCAAGAATGTCCAGCACCTACGAGTATAACTGAGGTACGTAGTTTTATTAGCTTGGCAGGTTATTATCGACGTTTCGTCCAGAATTTTGCCCGATTGGCTAACCCATTAACGAAGCTCACACGTAAAGGGGTTAAATTTGTTTGGACAAAAGAGTGTGAAGAATGTTTCGAAGAACTGAAGAGAAGATTAGTCAATGCTCCTATATTGACTCTACCATCGGGGAATGATGGGTTCGTTATTTATAGTGATGCATCAAAGAAAGGACTTGGTTGTGTCCTTATGCAGAATGATAGAGTTATTGCCTATGCATCACGACAGTTGAAAATTCATGAACAAAACTATCCTACTCAGGATCTTGAGTTAGCAGCTGTGATCTTTGCTTTGAAGATATGGAGGCACTACCTCTATGGTGAAAAATGTGAGATTTATACTGATCACAAGAGTTTGAAGTATATTTTCTCACAAAAAGAACTCAACATGAGGCAAAGGAGATGGCTTGAATTACTCAAGGATTATGATTGTACGATACACTACCACCCGGGGAAGGCAAACAAGGTGGCAGATGCTTTGAGCAGAAAAGACCATGGAGTTTTGAACATGATGAGAATTGAAAGGGATCCAATTTTCATGGATCTAGTGAAGATGGACATGGGAATAACCAGGGAAGGTGAAACATCAATGCTTTTTCAAATGGTTGCCAAACCATCTTTACTAGAAAGGATTAAGAGTTCTCAGACCGATGATGAAGAATTTCAGAAGAAGATTAAAGCTGTGAATGATGGGAGATTGAGAGACTTTGTGTATGAAGATGGAACTTTGAAATTTGGAAAGAGACATTGTGTTCCCGATTTACCTGATCTAAAAAGGGAATTGCTGGATGATGCTCATAGTTCCAATTTCTCTATACACCCTGGGAGCACCAAAATGTATAGAGATTTGAAGGAACATTTTTGGTGGGACAACATGAAGAGGGAGATTGCTGATTTTGTGTCAAGATGTATGGTTTGTCAACAAGTGAAAGCTGGAAGGCAACAGCCTGGAGGAGTCATGCAACCTCTTCCCATACCGGAGTGGAAATGGGACAATATTACGATGGACTTTGTCATGGGGCTACCAAAGACTTCTAGAAGGAACGATGCAATATGGGTTATTGTTGATCGTCTTACCAAGTCAGCACATTTTCTTGCTATAAGAGAAGATCTACCCCTGGAACGTCTAGCAAGACTATACATTAATGAAGTTGTGAGACTTCATGGAGTACCCCTATCAATTGTTTCTGATCGTGATCCCCGTTTTACATCAAGATTCTGGAAAAGTCTTCAGAAATCCCTGGATACAGAACTTCATTTGAGCACTGCTTACCACCCTCAGACAGACGGACAATCAGAATGGACTATTCAAACCTTAGAAGACATGTTGAGATCTTGCTCACTTGACTTTCAGGGTATGTGGGATCAATATTTACCACCGGTAGAATTTTCCTATAACAATAGCTTCCATTCGAGTATACAGATGGCACCATATGAAGCGTTATACGGAAAGAGATGTCGTACACCAACCTGTTGGGATGACGTTGGTGAAAGAAAACTTGTAGGCCCAGAGCTGGTGGAGGAAACGGTGGAAAAGGTGAAAGTAATCCAAAATCACATCAAAGCAGCTCAAAGTAGGCAGAAGAGCTATGCCGATAATCGAAGGAAGGATTTGGAATTTCAAGTCGGTGATCATGTTTTCCTGAAGGTATCTCCGTGGAAGGGAGTCATACGTTTTGGTAAGAAAGGTAAATTGAGTCCCAGGTACATCGGACATTTCGAAATTCTAGAACGAATTGGGGCTGTAGCTTACCGATTGGCAATGCCGCCAAGTCTCTCCAAAGTTCACGATGTGTTCCACGTATCTCTGTTGAGAAAATACATGCCTGACCCAACGCATGTACTCACCTATGAGGAATTAGAACTGGAACCCGATCTGTCTTATTGCGAAGAGCCCGTCAGGATTCTTGATACAAGAGAACAAGTACTGAGAAACCGGACGACGCGTCTGGTAAAAGTTTTGTGGAGAAATCATAAGATGGAAGAGGCAACGTGGGAACCCGAGGAACTTATGATGAAGAACCACCCGAGTCTTTTTATGCAGTAATACCCTAGAAATTGCGAGGACGCAATTATTTGAAGGAGGGGAGAATGTAACACCCCAAGCTTCTACGGTACGTTTCCCTTCGAATAATGCGATAGCGTGTGTTGTACGCAACCTCGAGTTCTAACACACACCACAACTAATTAAACTAGCTGTTGTGAATAGTAATACCTACTTTTTGAAATCATATATATTCTATATTTCAAAATGGAATTCATTTTTGGATTCGGAATATCAAAATTAGCCTAGGGTGAAATTTTGGTACATTTCGGATAACTTTCATATTTTGATGAATAGTGAAAATTACTAAATTTTAATTAAAAACAACTTTTTTAATCAAAATAATTAATAGTGATAAATTGTGAATTTGAGTGGTTTTAAAGTATATTTAGAATATATTTTTACCATTTAATATAATCTTGTTCATTGGACATAATTTTACAATTAAACCGAACATAAACAAGTGTCAATCTTTTGATAGTTATTATCTCTTAAAAACACGCTTTTTGTTTTGACAGCGGGAATTAATTTTAAATTAATTTCTGCCACTTCTGTGTTTTGAATTTAGGAAAATGGATTCCATATTTGGAATCAGGATGTTCAAATTGTGTAAATAGGTAACTTTTATTTTTACACATTTTGAATAATTACTGCGGTAAATATTTTATTTACCATGGTTAAAGGGTAAATCCGGTAAATAAGGGTTAAAAAAAATAATATTATAATAATACTAAATTACCCTAAAACGTGTCTTAACCCTATTGGTTGATACATGGTCGACCATGGGCATCTTTGGGTCTATTTTGGGACCCCATGGATCCACTTGTAAGTGATAATGACACTTTATTTTAATTAAGTCAAAATGAATACAAAAATGACACAAGCATATATCTTTTAGAACAACAATTTTTACATAGGGTTATACATGTTGGATTTTAGATTATAAATATTCATTAGAAAGATAAAAATATTTCCTACATAATGATATTTTATTTATAATTTTTAGACATTAAATAATTTATTTTATTTATGACACAATGATGATGCAGTAATTACTATAATAGTGAAAAATTAAAATAATTGATATTATAAATACCCAAACAAATATAATATGAAACTTTTAATGAATTAAACTACTTTTCTAGGATAATATGATATATTAGGATTGATTTAATTGACTTTGTTCGAAGTAATCAATCTGTTATGAGTTTCACAAAAATAAACTATTGAATAGTGTCAAAATTGACATAAAAGAGTTCTTAAAACAAATATTATATTATTAATTGATATTAAATTCCTAAAAATCTAAGGTTCGGCCAAGAGACTTATATTATGATAGGTTAATCATTAATGGACCACTTGGGGGTCGATTGGATGTATATAGTAAGTTTATTAACCATATAATATAAAAATACAAAGAGACATTGTAAAAGTGAAACTAATTAACTTAGAGTTAATACTTAAAGATAAGGTTAATATAAGTACCCAAACCTGTCTAAATTCTATTGGTTGAGTTTTTTTCTACCTATCCCCACCTTAAACTTTGAATATTCAATTTTGGAGCCATTAGAAACCGAATATGAATTTATTATAAATTAATATTTCTAACTTTTCCAAAGGTGCCCCTCACCCCTCTTATAAAAGGGCACTCCTCCTTCTCATTTCTTCACACCTTCAAAGCCTTTTGGTTCGGCCAAACTCTGCCCAAATACTCTCCCAACATCCCTCAATACAACCTAGAGGCCTTAGTTTGATCAGAAAGCCAACCTAAGGAGCCCTTTTGATCAAATCAAAAGGAAGAACCCGAAGAAGAGGTAATGATTTCACCACCCTTTTCTAAGTTCATTTCTTCTTCCACTTCTTCTTCCTTTGTTCTTACCATTCTGAAATAATAACTCCAGTATCTCACATATACTGTGATGTTATTATAAATATGGTACAATCATATTCAGTATTCTATCCACCCTTTGAATAACATGTCACCATACGTGCGTACGTACGGCTTACCGTCTCCACGTCGTGGTGTAATTGTTATTCAATATAATATTATTTGGATGGGTATAATAATGATGTGTAACTCATGTAAATAATAAATATAACATGTTAATGATTCTGTATATATGATATACCATCCATTTATATATTATTTTAATATCAAAAGAATGATATTGTCGCTCGTGCGTACGTACGGACTACCGTCTCCACGAACGCGATGAGATTCATTCTCCATCGTATCCATTCAAGTATAATTATCATTTGATGATTTAAAAATGATGTTTAAGGACTGTATATCATTCTGGATATGAATAAGATACAACAACCATGGCTTATGTAACAAAACATATAAAAGAAAATGAGTAAGTTAACTCCCGAAACGACGATAATTCTAAGATATTATTAACAAATCAATGTTAAAAGATCATATATGATATCATATTAATATATATGATTCTTGTATAATTTAATAACAACTATTTCACCATTATACAGGAGGTTAACCTACCCCAACCAAGGAAAAAGTACAAGGTAAGGGTTATTTCACAATCTCTTCATTATCCGAGGTTGTATTATACGTAATAATCTACTGGGATCTCTTTATCATCCACATCCATGTTTCTTAAAAATGCATTTCAAAACATTTTTACTATTTACTAGAATATGAGTTAAAGTCATTTATACCCTTTTTGACTTTTATAAGTGGTTTATAAAGGAATCTTTCGGTCATTTTCAAAACAAGGTCCTTTTTAACCTTTTTGACAAAATTGAGGTAAGAATGTTTTTTTTAACTTATACGGCGGGTGCGGTTATTTTCCGCCGTTATAAATCATCGAAGCTTTCCTTACAAGCTTATAAGAATATTTTCAAATAAAATGTCTTATTTTATATGGATCTTAAATGATTTCAAAATTAAAGGAGATATTTCTTTAAAAAGAATTTTGATTTCATCTATGTCAACATCCTTTGATGGATTTTAAGATTATTTGAAGTTGATTTATTATGATACAAAACTTTTATATTGTATTGAAGGTTTTGTGATATGTTTGACTATGGATGTGCTATTTTTATACCATTCATAGTTTATGGTGAAATTATTGACATTTCGTATGCTAGTTTTAATACGAATGTTTATGTTATGTTTAAACCTTTTTCATATGGGAATGCATTGGACTTATTAAGTGACGGGTGGAGCCCGCTATAGCTCCTCGATGCATCGGTAGGTCTCATGAGACAAACTAGTGTCTTGGCACAAGGCCTTGACAAAATCTTATTTGTAGTCTTGGCACGAGGCCTTGGCTATGTGGTTATGATAGTCTGGCATTATGCATTCCAACATTATGAAAGTGGTTATTGATTTTTTGCATGTGATTATTCGATTAGTAGAATATCCATGTGAATAAGTAAATGGCATTATTTCATTTTACTTTTGCCATACCATGTTGAAGTTCAATTTTAAAAGGCTTTTGTTTTAGTAATGCATTGCCTTAAATGTTTATTCTTATTTATGAAAGTTTCCTCTTTATTGTTATCCTTAATGGGCATTTGAGCTCACCCCTTTTCTATGTTTTATTTTTTCCCCAGGATGTGAAGAAGTAAATTATGAATGACCTGCAGGGATATTATGAGGGGATAGTAGTGTGGATTATGGAGACATTATGTTGTTGTAGTAGTTTTTCATTTTATGATGTAATGTAAAACTTATGAATATATCTAGTGTTTCCAAGGCTACTAAACCAATCGGTCTTTCGAGATTTGATCTTTCTTGTGATCATGCCAATGTTATGTAATAATGCACCGACTCTGGGTAACTGGGGTCGGGGCGTTACAATATCAAACATCTTATTTATCATTTTTTGTAGTTGAAGAAAATACATATAATATTCTCATATTTATAAAAAAATAGGAGGCCTTAAATTCTATGTGTTGTAACTCATGAAATAATCAATATGCTATAAAAATGAAATATGAAAATTCATCACAAAGTGAAATAAAAAACCATATAATAATTAAAACAAATATGAAAATATAAATGATGAATAGAATTAGGATTGTCAATTTTCTCCCCATTTTTTCAATAATTACAAAACCCAAGATCCTTATCACTCTTTATGTAAAGAAAATAAATTATAGATAATGAAAATTCGACATTATTAAAATAACAAAACAAATTATCCCTAATTAAATATAATAATAAATAAAGAACAATGGCCATGAAAATAAATTTTCTATCTAAATATACACACAAAAAGTTTAGTTAAATTATAAAAAATTGTACAATTATTTATTAAATGAATAAAATAGTGAACAAAAACGCTTCAATAGAATATACATTCTTCCCCTTTAATAATGATTTTTTTCTAATGAAATTAATATTTATAAATTAAATTCCCTTTTGAATGAATAACTACCTCATTAAGTAATGTAGTTATATATAACACATGCACTAATTTGAACCATTATATAGCATAGAATATAATATTTAAAATACCATTAATAATATTAACCATTATATAATGACCATTAATATTATTAAATTTTAAGGGTTATCAAAAAGTATCAGTTACCCAGACAGAAGAAATGATGGCCTCTTCCAGTTGGATCATACAATATGAAGTCCATTTAATTGGGCTTATAATAGTGATGGTATCACTAAGATTTTACCATAAAAAATACCAATATAAATTTAACATCTAAAACATGAAAAAAACCATTTATGAAATAATTTCATTCTTATTGAGAACATGACCCAAACTATGATTTTCAAACCATGCTGAAAAAGTACCTTCATCGCATACCATACCCTTCAGGATTACACTGGTGTAATATAGGGTTATGTATCTAAATATCAGTAATATGAATTTTTACATTTTATTTTTAATAAAATAATTATTATATTTATCCCTATATATTTTTAATTTATAAATGAGCATATAATGATTTTGATAAAACCAAGATTTTGATATAAAGAAAAAAGACTTTATTTTTGGGTAATATATAGTATCAATAGATAAAATCATTTGATAAATTCAGTATTTTTTTAAATAAATGTTAATTTAATAAATTATTATTTTTAAATAATATTTTCTAATACGTAAATTAAAATTTAATTGAATTAATTTTGGGGAAATCATTATAAGGGTTTGAAAGTTCTTAGCATTGAAAAACTAGTAATTTTTAGTAAATATGGTTTTTTGTTTAAAATTAAATATTCTTATATTTATTAAATTAGTTTTATATAATAAATATTATTTTTGAAATCAACAAAATAACACTAGATAATGGGTAATGTTTTATAATTTTTTGAGATAGTCAAATTTTTTCATAAAAATTAAATATGATATAAATATATAGTCCGTATTTTGACATCATAATATCCCAAAAGTGATTTAATAAATAGTATAAAATTAATCCATGACAAAATATAGATTTAACCTTTATGGTAATGAGTTTTTAAAATTGTTTTATTAATTTTATAATCCTTTAATGAATCCTAAAAAACATATATTATATTTTAATGTTTTAAAATCAATTCATTATAAACATGATTCACTTCCACATCACCAATGGAATTATGTTAATATATTAAAATTATCAGCCTTATAATATAATTACAACCAAACCTCTTTTTTTGAAACCATGAAAAAATAGGAAAGGTTTGGGGTTTTGATTATTATATCATATATAGTCCAAAACCTAAATATAGAAATTAATAAAGAAATCATTTTTCTTTTGATATAAATACCCACCCAACCACCCACTACTCTTTAGTCAATCCCATTGGGAGATAAGTTCATCTCTATAAACCTCTCTAATTCCCTCCCAAGATCCCCCAAATATCTTTATAATATCCTCCTAATCTATTAGAGGCACACTCTCATGGTAAGGGATTATCTCGTCCTCTTTATTCCAGCACTTTCATTGAGTTATGCCTTTTGATTTACAACTGGTCATATTGAATTTCATTTACAAATCCTTTTACTATAATTATGATACCCATGTAATGAGAGACCACCTTTAAAATATCATTAAACCCTTCCATAAAAATATATGTGCACTTGTAATGCTATTAAAATTATCCCTTGATTTCCATTCCAAACATTTGTATTGTTAATAGCCATCCCCATTTCCACTCAAGGGTATTCACCTAGATATACTTATCCCTCAATAATTTGGGACTCCCATGTTTAAAACCCATAACCCTTAATCTCGGGATTAAAAGTGATTAAAGGAATCCTTATGTTGTATGATATATGTGGCCCAATAATTCATTTACATGATATGAATGTGATCGATGAGCCCAAAATTATTTTTCCCTCAAATGCATTGGGTATTTTTTATCTCAAGAGATGTAATTTATGACACATAATAGGATATACTATGTACTATATGTTACGACATCTTAGTGGTTATCCATGACTTATGGTTATGATTCCATGTTTTATGTTTTCTCTGCGTTCATAAGTTTACTTGATGTTATCATCTGATATCATGCTTTAATATTCATGTTTATAATTATTGCCCCTTTTATGTCACATTGATATGTCTCTTGAATAACATGTATTAATTTTATCAAGTTATTAATTCATTATTCCCTTATTGGGCTTTATATCTCACCCCTTTCTTATCTAAAAAAAACAAATTTATATGATTAGTAACTAAAAAAATAATTATTAATATAATTGATAATTAATAATTTAATTAAAATATTAATGATTGAGGATATAATTAATAACAACCACTTAAGTAGTTAAGAAAATTAATAACTGATAATATCATTAATATATTCAGTAATTAATAATGTAATTTATATAGAATATTAATTAAAAATGTAATTAATAATTAATAATATAATTAATAATTAATAATATAATTAAAAATATAGCCATTAAAAATATAATTAAAAGTATAACTGATAATATCATTGACATATTGAATAATTAACAATATAGTTCATCATACATGGATTATATGACATTATAATTATAATTTTTTTTATTTTTTTATGTTTTATTACTAAAATAAACATTTGTTTTTTAGAGGGACACACTTTTTTTAGAGTTCAATTGATTGTTAGAGAAGGCCTACTATAAGAGTTTTGTTTTTTGTATTGGGTTGTAATTTTTTTGATTAATTTTAACTACTATATGAATTGAAATATTTTTTATAATATTATTTAATATAAATTTTGAATTTAAATAAAGAATAAATTTAATATTTTAATTTAAATTGAGTTTAATTATAATACTTAAATGGTTTTATCTAAACTTTATAATTTCTATTTTTGTGTTAGGGGTGCTACAAGGATTCAGTTTTGTAGCATCTTGTATGAAGATTATCAGTGCTAAATAAATCTCCCATAATGGTGGTCTTTATAAGTGCTTTATTTTGGTGCTGATAAAGGTTTCATTTATTATCAATTTTTTAGAACTAATAAAGTACATTCAATTTTAAGGGAACATAGCTTGTCATCACTTTTTAGCACTTTCATTTGCTATTTCTAGTGCTAGATTTTTCATTCTCTATAGTAACTGATCCACTACAATTCTAAGCTTATTTCCATAGAATAATTTTTCATGTATCTTAATAATACACATAACCAAAACCATGTACCTTAACTCATCATGTGGAAAAATCCACGTAACCCAAAATTAATGTAAGGGAATATACAACATAGGGGAATGGTCACACATAGCCAAATTTGAAACTTCTAAAACTCTTAACAAGATTTATATCAATAGATTTGTTAATTTTTATAACCCCTTAACTAATGATTCATCTTCTTGACCTTTTGAAATATATTTTTATAATTTCAATATCTTTCCAATGGATTAAAAAAACATCAATCCGACCACAGTAGCTTGATATATCAATAAAAAATAATAGCTAACATATTCTGGAAAACTACAGAGCTATAGAAATGTTGAAGTGAGTTCGGTCCAGAATTAGTGAAACCAAATTACTATTTAATATTTACGTATAGTATAATTAAATGTATATAAACCTCTTAGATATCCATAAAAATAATTTCAATGCAATATGGAGGTCTGTAAATCAATTTATTATCCAAAACTGAAGTGACTACAGTGTTAAACTGTGCTCTATAACCATATACATTTAAATTTTTTGGATAAATCATACAACATTTAGATGACTGCTTCATACTTCATCATAATTAAGGAAAATATAGATAATCATCTTATCGTTGTAATAATACAAAAGGTTTAACATTTAGGGATTTTTATCACATGCTATCATTGAAAAATATAAGCAACCAATGATTTAAAAACTACTATATAAAATTAAATCTGCTAAAAATTAGACAAAAACTGAGAATATAAAACGATTGATTTATCCTTCTCCTTAGTTGAAGAAAACATTTATTTACATCTTATATTTATCTAAAATATGATGAATAAAATTATATTCAATGTAATTGATGATAAAATCGACAAAATAGAGAAAATTAAATCTAAAAATGCATGAAAATAAAACCTAAAACAAAATAGTAAATATACTAAATATGAATAAAAATTAAAATAACCATATAATTTTTATAGGATAAAGTAATTGAAAAAAATAAATAAGAAATGTTAAGTATCCAAACAACATTATCCCCATTTATGATAATTAAAAAACTCAAAGTCACTCTCCCCCTTTTATAACGATAAATGGGGAAAGATAATGAAGATTAAACTTACAAAATTAAAATGTAATAAATTCCCCATTAAAAGGAATAATAAATAAATAAGGCACTTGGAAAAATATTCTCCATCTGAGTATACAAACACCTATATTCATTAAATTATTAAAAATAGAAAGATTATTATTTAAATGAATAAAATAGTGAAAAAAGGCTTTAATATAATATACATCTTTCCTCTTAAATAAATGAAATAGAAATTTTAAAAATTATGAAAAATTAAATCCATTATCTCCATTAAAATAATAAAATGTCATGAAATATATGTAAATTTCATATTCAACACAGTAACTCATAAATACAATTCTTCTCAATAATTAATCATCATAAATACACAAGGATTACAATCTCTTACTTTAAACCATAAGTTAGGAAAATTTATAATGATAAAATAGATTTAGCATGATTCATCAATTTCAAAATAAATAGAATACATATTATCCACTATGTTTTCTAACAACCAAGGAAGTTTATATCATCCCCGTGAATTTTGTTTTGGTAAAAAGAAGAAAACCGATACCTATAGTCCTCCATTGATTTCTCCGAAAAATCATGACATAATAGGGATTTCCCCTTATAGTTTATCCATATTCCTAATTAATAAGAATATATATAATCATTTATTTATATTAACAAGGAAATTGGAATAAAATTTAGAGTTCTATATCTCATGATATCTTTGAAAAATATAATCGAACTGTAATATAAAAACTTCTATATAATATTAAACATGTAAAAATTTCGCTAAAAAATGAAAATATAAAATGAAAGATTTAGCCTTATAAGTTTTTGAATGAAAACTAAATTAAATCATATAATTAATGAGGGTGAATAAATTATAAAGTCATTAATTAATAATGTAAAAGATCTTTGATGCATGCCTGTCATAGAGAGTGGAAAAGAAAATTTATATGTTTTCCTATTGCAGTACATAAGAAGACCATTTTCGTCTCACTTGAGGAGATTTATTAGTTATTCACTCACTTAATCTAATTCACCGAAAATACTTATTTTTGGTTGTTTTTATTTAATCCTAAAATTTAATATAATTTAGATGAAATAAAAGACAAAACTAACATGTAATGACACAATGTAATAAGTGAATAAAGAACTTGGCCTTTATTTTTTGGTTTATGGGTTCCATCATTCTCTTTATTGGTGTTTAAGTTAAGTTTGGTAAATCAATTCTGAGATCTCATTCATGAATTTATATTATTTTATTTAGTGGGTTTAAATATTTTATGAATTTATAAATCTTAATTCCACCTTATAATATAATCAAGTTTAATGTTATACCTTGATTGAGAGTGTGATATGAAGAAAGACCTGACCCCATCACATGCCATTTCATATACTAAATGGATCAAATCCATCATAAAAAGATCTTATATCTAGTATAAGGGAGGGATAAGATTTAATAAAAGAATATAAATTATTTTTAGTTCAGTGTTGTGGTGGAAGATAACCAACCCATGTACTGTTACTCTTGCTCATCACAAACATATTAAACCATATGACATTAAGCACAGAATGAATGGGATTTCCACTTACTTCCCCTGAGCCAAGCCACGGGTTAGACCATAATTTCTTTTGGTTAAGAGGCCAAGGTGAAAAGTTGAGAAATAATACAAGAATAAAATAAAATAATGAAAAATAAAATAATGAGGATGAGAAAAGTAGAATAAAAACTCACACATGAAGTCACAAACTAAAAATAGAAGTAAAGAATAGAAGAATAAGAAGAAGATAGAGAAGAGAAGAGGGTGTATGGATGGAAGAAGACAAAAAAAAAATCCATTAATGAATTCTATTTGATATAAAATAATCTAAATTAATATTAAATTTAAAATAAAACTATAGTAAATATAATAAAAATAAATATAAAATAAGAAAAGAAATAGGTGCAACAACTTCTCCTCAAGAATCTGTCTTCCAAAAGTTGGATCCTGTTTTGTCAATGATATCTTCAAATATTCCAAATGTACCTTATTATAGGATTATATAAATTTAATTTAATATCTTACATCTAAATCTAACATTATTTTGACATGTCTAGAGGAAGATATGGAATTTTTATTGAGTATGACTTTTTCTAGTAGAGATTTACTGAAATATCCCTTCAACGTATATCATTAAATGGCCACACTAATTATTTAATAACACCATTAAATTTATTAAAGAAAGATGTATATGAGTCACCATTTAATTCAAGGTGGAATAACCTTAATTTGGGGTGTGTAGTTTGAGTTATTTTTCAGTTGTGTAGATAGAGTCCACATGGTCAGCCAGAATAGTTTTTTTAACATGATTGATTTTTTTGGGCCATTAGATGGCCAAATTAGATACAGATAAAGAATATATTGTTGAATAACACAAACTTATAAATCATAAAAAAATAATCATATAATTAGAGTGATATTTTAAATTTTATTCTCAAAATATAGAAGCTCTAGAAAATAGTTAAATTTACAGAATTAATCCATTTTCACAATTAAGCCCAGAAATCACCAAGAATAATAAAATGAAGCAAATAAGCTCAAATTAATTATTTATAAGGAATTGAATCATTTATAAACATATAAAAAATGATTATAATATTAGATCTATTAATCCCTCCACACTTGAACCATGCTTGTCCTCCAGTATAAAATATAAACCTTTAATTTCAAATGGAACCAGTGTTGCAAATATTCAAATTTCAATGTAATACAATAAAAAAATTTTAAATGTCAAATAATGTTATCAAATGTCACATAAAATATCATTTCAATTTCCTATTTTTAAAATAAATAATAAATTAATGTATTTTAATTTTTCCATTTTAAAAATTATGGATCTTTTCCGTTCGTTGATTCATGCTCCTCAATTCATCATTATTAAACATGATAAACCATGATTTAACTCAATTTTGAATCCTTTCTCTCAAATATGATGATAAAAATCAAGAAGAGTTATGATAATATCATGATACCATGCTTCTTATCCATAGTCTTGTAAAGTAACTACTTCCTCCACTTTGAAAAGTCAAAAGGCACATAAAATCAAGATGAATTGCAACAAAGGTTCAAATAATTCTAAGGCTTATGGTTGGTTGGATTTGATGCTTTAAAAACAAAGGCTCATAGAGGAGGTTTATCTCATAAGGACAATGTATGATATTAAAAATAAAAGTTTAATGAAATTCTACCCTTCAAAGTAGAAAATTACATTTCCCCCATAACTCAAAGTAAGTTCATGATCAAATTAAATAATTATGAATTATTTGTGAACCCCCTTGAATGTTGTTTTTATTTTATATATTTTTTCCTTTTTAATGAACCTTTTTATTATTTTCTATTTCTTATAAATTCATGATTAGAATAAACCTCACATCCACCCCCTAACCATGTATGAAAAAATCATAAGTCTAGTAATGGTGATTTTTTCACCAAATCACAACTCATTTTTCTCATTTTATGTTTTTTTTCATTTTTTAATTCAAGAGTGAAAAACAAGGAATTATAATAAATTAATAAACAACCTTAATTTATTACCACAATATGCACACCAATTTTTTTCCTTATAATGTATTTTATCCCTTCTACCATGACTCCCATCACCCCCACACTTCAATTTTAAAATGTCATGAAAATACTAAGAGGAGGGTAGGAGAAGATAAAACTGGCTTGAAACATGGCTCATTCTTATAAATATTCATGGTCACTATGGGATAAATAAGGATTTATATAAAGGTAGTATTTTATGTTAAAGTGGTTTTTTCAAAATATATCTCAATATATTTAATTTTTTTATAGTCATAGATTTGACAAGTTATAATGCATGTTTTTGTTTGTGACATGTCCCAAGATCAATCAAGAAATATTCTAAATAAAAATAGGAAGTAATTGGTCATGAAATCCTCTTATGAAGGAGAGATATGATTTTTGATAATAAATCATGGCATGATTAATAATAACAAATAAATTTAGCTAAATTTCAAAAATTTAAATCAGGAAAAATTGTAAGGACCCAACCCCAGTTGACCAGAACCTATTCCTTATTTTATCACATTGGCATATAAACAAGGAATACAAATCCAGAAGGACCATGTAGTTTAGTAGATTTTGGAAAAAAGATACATAAATAAGTTTAACATTACATCATGAAGGGAAATATGACACTAATTTATTCCATTAGAAAAATCCATGCCTCCTAGATTATTCTTGTAATTCATTCATAGTTTACTTCTTTATATCCTGGGAAAATGAAACATAAGAAATGGGTGAGATAAAATACTAAGTAAGGGTAATCAATACAGATGTATAAAACATAAACATATGACATGGTAAATAATTGAAAACACATGCCTTAAAAAAATAACAATCTTGAACACATTATAGTTGGAATATGAGTTGAGTAAATAATTTCATAATAAAACATAATCATGGGCATTAAACTAGTCAAATAACCACATGAACATTCAATTACTAGCTTTATAATGAGAGAAGTTCATATGATGGACATCATAACCATACTATCCAGGCCTCGTTCTAGAACAATAAAAAATCATTTTGTAAGGGCCTTGTGCCAAGACCGTAGTTTCTCTCATGAGACCTATCGATGCATCGAGGGGCTATAACAGGCCCCACCCATCACATAATAAGTCCAATGCATTCCTCATATGAGCAGGGATAAAAATAAACAACATATACATTCATATTGAAACTATCATATGAAATTTCACAAACTTTCCCCAATCATTAAATATAAAACACTAACCATTCCGAGTAATATAGTGAATGGTTTTAGGATAGAACATCCACAATAGTGTTTGTCATAAACCATTAAATAAAATATGGTAGATGACTTCATAAATAATTAAACCCAATAATACATAATAATCAACAAGAGTGTTATATAAAACAAAAATAATCTAATAAAATCATTATGCAATTCTTGAGATAAATACTCTTTTATTTTGAAAAGAAGTGTTATTTTGGAAAAATATTTTTATAAGACCAGAAGTGAAGTAAAATAGTATTTTCATAATAATGTGAGTAATTTTTATAAAGGTAATTGTTTTCAATGAAAAATTATAGATTGCCCTTGCAAATAGGTCAGAATTTGAGAAATTACCTTGAATCAGGCTTGTATTTTGGAAACAATTTTGAAAGTTCTTCTTCAAAATGTGCAACTATCCCTATAAAAAGGAAGGATTATGGTTGGTAAAAATATAAATAACCCTCAAAAATATTTTTTAAATATTAAATAATAATACCTAAGAATTCATTGAGGTAATTAGATAATTAAAGTAACCCGAATGAAAATGGAAGTTTGGGTGAAAAAACCCTTACCTTAAATCTGAACGTGTTCTGCTCTTGAATTTATGCTCCTAGAATATTAAATTACAATTATTAATAATCTTTTTCAGAACCTATTAGAAATTTCTTTTGTTTATTATAATACTGTTTAGTTAATTTATTCCCTTATTGATAAGTTATTATATTGAATTTCATCATTCTACAATGTTTTTTTCTTTATTTTCATAATCAGTTCACTTGTTATTAAGTAATGGAGTTCATGTGAAATTGATGTAAATATCCAGAATTGAATTTTAATATTATTTAGGATCATAAATGGGTGTTAGTGGTATTTTATATAACTTGGTTACAGGGAATGAGGATGAATTATCATATATAAATTTAATGATAACTGTTTCGGTTAATTTGTGGGTTTTGATTACAATGAACCCATTTTTCTTTTTAACTTAATACCATTTATACAAAGGTATTATAGAACATTAAATAGGGTATATTACATATATAATAATATATTTTAAAAATATGAATAATGGTTTCATGACCATAATTTAGAATGATAATAGAAATCAAAATCCCATCTTCCTTGAATGTGGTAAATTGACACATCTCGGATGGTGTTCTTGCTACTAGTATAAAAGAAGGTAAAAGACAGATACAATGATAAATTATTCAACTATCATGAAAAAATTCTAGTACATTTAAGGTTCTGGAGTCATCACAACATTTGGATAATGAGAGGTAATATAAAAAGAAAACAAATGAACTTGAAAGGAAAGACAAATAATTGAAAAGAGGAATTTACCACTTGAACCAAACTTTTTTGAGAGCCTCCTTAAGGGAGAGGTTTTGGTATTTTTATGAGACCAAGGATTCTTGGATGTGTTATAGGTGTTTGGGAGTATATTTGGATAGAATTTGGGGAAGGAACAAGGCTTTAGAGGAGTGAAGAGATGGGGGAGTGAGAGGGGGGTTTTTTATAGTGGAGGAGAGGAGAGTATTCATTATTTTCTAATCATTAGTTTATTAATTTTCCTCAAGACAATAAATAGTGATGGTTCTAGGAAAAATAATACTAATAAATTCATGTGAGTTTGAACCAAGTGGTCTTGCATAACTTTTGATGTCATAAATAGTCTATTTAACTAATAATTTGTATATACGGTATTTTACCATATTTCATTATTCATAAAAAATTTATGTTTTTTAGAAAAATACCAAAAATTCACCCTAACCATTTTTCAGCACATAGAATCCAAAAATGAAGTCCATTTTTCAAAAATAATTTTATAAATATGATTAATTTAATATTTAATTTAAATCATAATTTATTCTGAAAACAACAGTTTAAAACATTTATTTACTTATTCCAAATCTTAGGTATATCGTACTCCCAAATGAATATTATTTATATGCTATCATAGGTAAGGTTACTATTCATTAGGGTATATCACTATTCATAAGGGTATGTTACTATTCATAAGGGTCGGTAACTATTCACCAAAAATTAACTTTTTCTTATCGGACTCCAAATAACTTACTGATCGCAACCGTGTATGTCATATTTTTTAAATTCACATCACATAAGTGACAAACATATGTTTTAAGGGTAAAATGGAACTTAGTAGTTCATTATGACACATTTATAAGAAAATAATTTCTATTAAAGAAATATTGGGTCATTACATTCTCCCCTCCTTACAAAAATTTTGTTCTCAAAATTCACAAAATGGTTAGCTAAAAAGATTCGGGTATGTCTTCAACATTAGCTCCTCAGGCTCCCATATTGCTTCCTCCGTCTTATGGTTCCTCCAAAGAACCTTTACCAGACGAGTCATTTTATTTCCCAATAATTATTCTCTGGTATCAAGAATCTTGATAGGCTCTTCACAATAAGACAAATCAAGCTCATGTTCTATTTATTCATAGGTGAGTACATGTGTTAGGTCTGGAATGTATTTCCTTAACATTGATACATGGAACACATTGTGAACTTTGGAGAGACTTGGCAGCATTTCCAGACGGTAATATATGTCTCCAATTCGGTCTAGAATTTTAAAAGGCCTGGTGTACATGGGACATAATTTTCCCTTCTTAACAAATCATATAATACCCTTCCATGGAGATACCTTTAAGAAAACATGATCACCTTCTTGAAATTCCAAATCATTACATTGGTTATCAGAATAGCTATTTTGACTACTTTGAGCTACTTTGATATGGGTTTGGATAATCTTCACATTTTCCATTATTTCTTCAACAAGTTCTGGGCCCACAAGCTTTCTTTCACTAACATCATCCCAGCAAGTTGGTGTACGACATCTCTTTCCATATAACGCTTCATATGGTGTCATCTGAATACTTGAATGGAAGATATTATTATAGGAAAATTCTATGAGAGGAAAATATTGATCCCACAGACCAATAAAGTCAAGTTAACAAGACCTCAACATGTCCTTCAATGTTTGAATAGTGAGTTCTGATTGTCCATAAATTTGTGGGTGGTAGACAGTACTCAAACGAAGATCAGTATCTAGGGCCTTCTAAAGAATCTTCCAGAAATGTGATGTAAAATGAGGATCATGAGCAGAAAAAATTGATAAGGATACACCATGAAGTCTTACAATGTTATTAATATATAGCCTTGCTAAACGATTAAGTGGTAAATATTCTCTTATAGAAAAAAAATGTGCTGATTTTGTAAGACGGTCAACAATGTCCCATATCACATCATTCGTTCTTGGAGTATTTTGTAGACCCATGAAAAATTCCATTTTAATATTATCCCATTTCCACATAGGCATTGGAAGGGGTTTCATGACTCCTCCATGATGTTTTATTCCAGCCTTCACCTATTGACACACCAAACATCTCGACACATATTCAGTAATCTCCCTCTTCATGCTTTCCCACAAAAAATGTTCCTTTAGATCTCTATAAATCATTGTGATACCAGGGTGTATAGAGAAATTAGAGCTATGAGCATCATCCAATAGTTCCTTATTTATCTCAGGAATAGCGGGAACACAAAGCCTCTTTCCGAATTTCAAAATGCCACCCTCATATGAAAAGTCAATCAACTTCCCATCATTTGGAGCTTTAATTTTCTTTTGAAACTCCTCATCATCAACCTAAGAACATTTTATCCTTTCTAGTAAAGAAGGTTTTGCAAGCATTTGAATAAGTTGTGATGTGTTACCTTCCTTGATAATTCCCATATCCATCTTTACTAGATCCATGAACAAAGGATCCCTTTCAACTTTCATCTTGTTCAGAATTCCATGGTCCTTTCTGCTCAAAGCATCTACCACCTTATTTTACTTCCCTGGGTGGTAGTGTATTGTGAAATCATAATCTTTGAGTAGATCAATCCATCTCCTTTGTCTCATGTTGAGTTCTCTCTATGAGAATATATATTTCAGACTCTTATTGATATGTATATATCTCACATTTTTTGCCATAGAGGTTTTGTCTCCAAATATTTAGAGAAAATATTAACACTGCTAACTCAAGATCATGAGTTGGATAGTTTTGTTCACGAATTTTTAGCTACCTATATGCATAGGCAATCACTTGATCATTCTGAATAAGGACACAACCAAGTCCTTTATTTGATGCATCACTATAGATAACAAACCCATCATTCCCCGATGGTAGGGTTAGGATCAGAGCATTCACTAACCTCGTATTCAATTCTTCAAAACATTACTCACATTCCTTGGTCCATACATACTTAACCCCTTTCTCTGTAAGCTTGGTCATTGGGTTGGATACACGGGAAAAGTTCAGAATGACATACCGATAATAACATGCTAAACCAATAAAACTACATACCTTAGTTATGTTCATTGTAGTAGGACATTCTTTCAAAACCTTTGTCTTTAGAGGATCTATAGATATTCCATCCTTAGAGAAAATGTGGCCCAGAAATGAAACTGATTGGAGCCAAAAATCTCACTTTCTAAACTTCCCATATACTTAATTTGTTCTCAGAGTCTTCATAATTGTGGGCAAGTGATTTTCATGATCTTCATAGCTTTTAGATTAATCAAGGATATCATCAATAAACACCACCACAAAGTAATAAAGATATTCCTTGAAAACTCTATTTATATGATCCATGAAAATAGATGGTACATTAGTTCGTCCAAAAGGCATTACTGTAAACTCGTAATGAGAATACCTGGTTTAGAATACTATTTCTGGATTGTCTTCCTTCTTCACAAGCAACTGATGATATCCAGATCGAAGATCAATCTTTGAAAAATATTGGGCTCCATGAAGTTGATTGAATAAATGATCAATTCTTGGTATAAGATACTTATTATTTATTTTAAAGGCATTTATTTCCCTATAATCAATACACAACCTCATAGACCCATATTTCTCTTTGACAAAGAGGACAAGGGGCTCCCCATGGAGAAACACTAGGTCGAATCAATCCTTTATCACTCAATTCCTCTAGTTTTATCTTTATTTATACTAACTCCACAATAGCCATTCTATAAGTGGTCTTTGATATGGGCCTTGAACCATGAATTAAGTTAATGGAAAACTCAATTTCTCATACTGGAGGATGTTTAGGTTAATTCTCTAGAAATAAGTCAACATATTATCGCACAATGGGTATTTCCTCTATCTATAAATTATTCTACTCACACATATTTATTTCATTCCCTTCCTCCCCAATAATTGAATTTATTGGAGCTACTGTTGGTGGATCTAGATGAGAATCAGATGGTGGGGTTTCTACTCTAAAGACTGGGGATTCTACACCATTCTCAATAATTGTAACTTCTATCTTCTTGAAATAGATCTTCACATACTACTTTTATAGCCAATTCATACAGAGAATTATATCATAGTAAACCATTGGTATGATGGTAAGGTTAGAAAATAAAGCACATTTATGTGTCATGAGGGGGACTAATTGATAATCCTTTGTTGCAATGATACATCCAATAAGAGTTTTGACTGATAACTCATTTATTAAATCAAATTGGACATATCTAATTTTCTTGGGAAACTAGGAAGATATAAATGTGTGGGATGATCCATAATGAAATAAAGTATTGGATATGATTGAGGAAATGATTAAAGTACCTACCACCACATCATTAGGAACTTCAATATTAGTAGTTTTGATTGCATAAGCTTGTGCCTACTCCCTTGTACTTTTCTGTTGCATGTTTCCTTGACGCTTTGGACAATCATTAGAATAGTGTCCCATCTCCTAACAATTATAGCATTGAACATTGGTATCTTATTTCCTCCCCTTACAATCCCGAGTTTGGTGGAATTTTTCTTTACATTTGTAATAGACTCCCATTACCTTTAGGCAAGTTCCTGAGTGTTTCTTCCCACATTTTTCATTGGGTGGATATTCAACTCTTCCCCTTTTCCCTATTTCCTTATTTCCCTTTCTAGAGTTTTTGGCAACCCTCTTCTTCTCATGTTTTCCTTTAAAATCATAAGATTTATAAAATTCCTTTTCTATCTTGAAAACACATGAAACTATATCTTCATATGATTATAAATTATGGGAGACTAGTTCCCTTCAGAGGAATGGTTTCAAACTGTCAAAGAATCAATCAATTTTTCTCCTTGGATTTCGTATATAGTCCACAAGATGCCTTTCTAACCTGGTGAAGATAGTTTCACACTTTTCTACATTGTCATCTTCATTTTTCTTCATATTAAAAAAATTCCATTCTATATATGATCTTTGTTTATGAGGAAAGTATTTCTCAAGGAATATTTCCTTAAAGTCTCTCTATTCCATCTCTTATATTTTTTCCTCTGTGTTTTGGATTAATCACCACCACTAGTCCGAATATCCCGATAGATGATACACTGCCATGATGAATTTCTCTCTTTAGTTACATCCCAAAGTGAGAAATATATTCCCAAGAGAACATATCCACTACTATGCTTCAAATGGTTTTGTAGTTCCATTGAATGATGAAGTTTGTTGTCGCAGAAAGTGATCTAACACAGTTCCTCCACGTGGTGGATCTGGATACTCCATACAGGTAAGGTTATTGTTCATAACCTGAGTAAGTTGTCCCAGTATAGTTATAAGTTTCTGAAAATTAGTCACAATACCAGAGACAACATCATTATCTTGAATTAGATAGAAATACCAACATGGGAGACGCGCATTCATGCGGTTTCCATTTCTTCCACTAGGCACCAGTTCTTAAATATAGTTTTCATGTTCTCTACTAAAATTCCTCTAATACCAACTTTAAGGACCCGACCCCAGTTGCCCAAAGCCAGTGCCTTATTTTATTACATTGGAATATACACAAAGAATAATAATCCCAAAGGACCAAGTAGTTTAGTATTATATGAGATAAGATACATACACAAGTTTAACTGTACATGTTGAAAAGAGAATAACACTAAAATATTCCATTAAAAACATCCATGCCTCCTAGATTATTATTGCAGTTCATTAATAGTTTAATTCTTCATATCCTAGGAAAATAAAACATAAGAAAGGGGTGAGATCAAATTCTCAGTAAGTGTAATCAATACATTAGCATACATCATAAACATAAGACATGGTAAATAATTGAAAACACATGCCTTAAAAAAATAACAATCTTGAACACATTATGATAGGAATATGAGCTAAATAAAAAATACCATAATAAAACATAATCATCGGAATTCTACTAGTCGAATAAGCACATGAACTTTTAATTACTAGATTCATAATTAGGGAAGTGCGTATGTCAGACATCATAACCATACTATCCAGGCCTCGTGCTAGGACCATAAATAATCATTTTGTCAAGGCCTTGTGCCAAGACCATAGTTTTTCTCAGAGACCTACCGATGCATTGAGGGGCTAGAGGGGGACCCACCCATCACATAATAAGTCCAATTAATTCCTCATATGAGTGGGGATAAACATAAAAGACATATACATTCATATGGAAACTATCATATGAAATGTAACTAACTTTCCCCAATCATTAAACATAAAACATTAACCATTCCGAGTAATATGGTGAATGGTCTTAGGATAGATCATCCACAATAGCATTATTAATAAACCATTAAATCAAATATGGTAGATGAATTTATAAATAATTAAACCTAATAATACATAATAATCAAAAATAGTACTGAATCAGACAAAAATACTCTTATAAAATCATAAAGCAATTCTTGAGATAAATACTCTTTTATTTTGAAAAGAAGAGTTATTTTTGGAAAAATATTTGTATAAGACCAGAAGTGAAGTAAAATAGTATTTTCATAATAAAATGAGTTATTTTTATAAAGGTAATTATTTCCAACGACATATTATAGAGTTCCCTTGAAATAGGTAATAATTTGAGAAATTCCTTTGAATCAGGCGTGTATTTTGGAAACAATTTTGAATGTTCCTCTTTAAAATGTGAAACTATCCATAAAATAAGGAATGGTTATGGTTGGTAAAAATATAAATAACCCTCAGAAATTTTTTTTAAGATTACATAAGAATACCTAAGAATTCATTAGGGTAATTAGACAACGAAAGTAACCCGAATGAAAATGGATGTTCGGGTGAGAAAAACCTTACCTTAAATATTAATGTGTTTTTCTCTTGAAATTAAGCTCCTAGAATTTGAAATCATAATTATTAATAACATCTTTCACAACCTATTATAAATTTATTTAGTTTATCATAATTATTTTTAGTTTATTTATTCACATATTGATAATTTATTATATTGAATATAATCATTCTGTAATGTTTGTTTTCTTTATTTTTATAATCGGTTCACTTGTTATTAAGTAATGGAGTTCATGTGGAATGGATGTAAATCTATAGAATTGAATTTTAATATTATTTATGATCATCCATGGGTGTTAGTGGTATTTTATATAACTTTTTTACATTGAATGAGGATGAATTATCATATATAACATTAATGATAACTGTTTCGGTTAATTTGTGGGTTTTGATTACAACGAACCCATTTTTCTTTATAAGTTAATACCATTTTTAAAAAGGGATTATAGAACTATAAATAGGGTATATTACATATATAATAATAAATTTAAACCATATCAATTATGGTTTCATGACCATAATTGAGAATGATAATAGAAATCGAAATCCCATCATCCTTGAATGTGATAAATTGACAAATCTTGGATGGTGTTTTTTCTACTAGTATAAAAGAAGGTAAAAGGAAGAGATGATGATAAATTATTCTAGTACATGAAAAAATTCCCGTACATTTAAGGTACTGGTGTCATCACAACATTCGGATAAGGAGAGGTAATAGAAAAAGAAAACAAATGAACTTGAAAGGAAAGACAAAGAATTGAAAAGAGGAATTTACCTCTTGAACCAAAATTCCTTGAGAGCCTCCTTAAGGGGGAGTTTTTGGTCTTTTCATGAGATAAAGGATTTATTTACATGTTATAGGAGGTTAGGAGGATATTTGGACAGAATTTGGAGAAGGTACAAGGCTTTAGAAGAGTTAATAGAAGGGGGAGTGAGAGGGGGGTTTTATAGTGGAGGAGAGGAGAGTTTTCATATTTTTTTAATCATTTGTTTATCAATTTCCCTCAATACCAGAAATAGTGATGATTACATGACTAATAATAGTAATAAATTCATGTGAGTTTCAACCATGTGGGCTTACATCACTTGTGATTTCATGAATAGTGTATTTAACTGATAATTTGTATATACGATATTTTACCGTATTTCACTATTCATAAAAAATTCGAGTTTTTCAGAAAAAATACCAAAAACTCACCCTAACCATATTTCAACGTCTATAATCAACAAATGAAGTCAATTTTTCAAAAAATAATTCTATAAATACGATTAATTTAATAGTTAATTAAAATCATAATTTATTCTAAAAGTAAAAGTTTTAAAACATTTATTTAATTATTCCAAATCTTAGGTATATCGTACTTACACATGAATATTATTTATATAATATCATAGGTAAGGTTACTATTCATTAGTTTATATCAATAATATTAAAAGTATGTTACTATTCATAAGGGTCGGTTAATATTCAATAAAAATTGAGTTTTTTTATCGGACTCCAAATAACTTACTGATCGCAACCGTGTATGTCATATTTTTGAAATTCACATCACAGAAGTGAAAAACTTATGTTTTAAGGGTCTCATAGAACTTAGTAGTTCATTATGACACAATTATAATAAATTAATTTCCATTGAAGAAATATTGGTTCATTACAAAAATGATTAAGAAATTTCATTTACAAGAATTAATTAATTTCTTTAGATCAAGATGCTTCCTTTTAATATCATTATTTCACTTTAATAATTCAATTATCCATTTTACTCATTAAATATCATTAAATTTAAATCTAAAATATTACACCACATGATTCCTAAGAAACTCACATCTCCTATATAATTCACGAAAAGAATAAATTCTAATATAGGTATGATATTTCATCTTTATAGCTCAAACTTGTTGTTGGAAAAAAAATGTAAGGAATTTAAAAGATAAACATAAAAAATGTACTCCCTTTTCCATGAGCCTTAGTCCTATTTACTCAATATTCATTAGGTGTTACTTGTGCCATCATGAACTTATAAGAGAAACTTACTCAATTAAGAACAATGATCAAGTTATTTAAGTTAAAAAATATATAAGAGGGAGTGACACCACATGGTGAATAATTTTAACAATAAAATTGAAATCAAAGTTCCTAGAAAGTAAATAAAAGGATAATTCATGGTATGATCCCCCATGTCTGATGGTGGATAAAGCTTATTTTTCATTAACCTTTACATGCTCCTTTTCCCAGCTCTTACTTCTTTATTCTTGTTTTGAAGAATTCCATGTTAAGAGTACACTAGATATCCCCCCTTCATAATTAGGTACCACTTGTATGAAGGGGGTAGGATGAAGTATAGAACCTCCTCCTATTCAGTTGCTACTTATGCAATATTTTTTTCTAGTTCTAGGTTAATAGGGGATCCATGAATTAAAAATTAAAAATTTGGGTTCTGATGTATTTTTAATTCACCAAAATATAAACATGAATAATGTAAATTGTAATTCCACCTTTCAGTGTGAACATCATCTATCTCAATTTCCTTATGTTTAGATACATGGTATTATTCATGGACTTCCTGAAATTTATATTAATCTAAATCAAGAAGCTCCATGTTTTTCTTAACTGGTGCAAGTTTTTTTTCTTCATCCTTCACTAAGTTAAAGCAAGGATTGATCAAATCTCAAAATTAAATATCGAAAGGAGTGATACTCAAATTTGATTAAATAAGATAAGAAATGAAATAATTTAAAATAAGATCATCACCCTAATTTGGTTTTGGTTCAATCACTTCTTTAGTGATAAGTTCCTCCTGGAGTTGTATGGTGGCTAGAAGAGGTAGGTAGTTTGGATCCCAGACCTCGAGTTTGGACACAAATACTAATATTTATTCAGTGAAATTAAGCAAGACCATTAGCACTTCTTTCTTGGTCTTGAATCTTTTCATGTAAATCCAGTGTTGATTGAACAGGTTCATCAAATCCTAAGGTGAAATCTATGTCTCTTAGCATATTTTAATCTGTTTGAACATTATCATTAGAACATCATCCCTTCTTTAGAGGGCCTCCTCTGTGTAGTATATTTCTTGTTCTTTCACCTATGAGTAATTGTTCCTTTAAGAATAATAGAATTTTGGATACGTCATTGAAATATTTTTTTTAAAAAAACAATGAAAATGTATATACAATTTGAAAATTGAAAAATTAAATAGTCTACATATTATATCCTCAAAAACGATTCTAGTTTTGAGGCATGCCTATCGTAGGGTGTGTGAAAAACACATTTCTATTTTTTTCTTAATACAACATTGAGGTTTAATAGGATCATCTCACTTGAAGAGCTTTTTCAATAGTTCAATCACTTAATCTAATTCACAGAAAATAATTCTTTTTGGTTTCTTTATTTAATCTAGGAATGTAATGGAATTTAAATGAAATAAAAGATAAAACTAACATGAAATGAAAAAATGTAATTAGTTAAGAAAGAACTTTTCCTTTATTTTTTGGTTTGTGGGTTCCATTATTCTCTTTGTTGGTGTTTAAGTTAAGTTTTATAATTCAATTATGAGATCTAATTCATTAATTAATGTTCTTTTAATTAGATGTGTAAAATCTATAACTAATTTAGCAATATCAATTCCACATTATCTAATAATCAAGGTTAGTGTTGAAACTTAATCAAGAGTGTGACTTATTCCAAGACCTGTCTCCATGGTATGCTATTTAATCTACTAAATAGATCAACTACATCATATATAGAGATTATATCTAGTGAAATGGAGGGAGAAAATATAATAAAATAATTTAAATGAGTGTGAGATCAATGTCGTGGTGGATGATCACAACACCCATGCACTGTTACTCTTAATCATCACAAACATATTAAAACATAAGAAATTAAGTGAAAAATGAATTGAATTTCCACTTACCTCCCCTGAACTATGCCTTGGGTTAGCCCATAATTTTTTAGGGTAAGAGGTCATGGTGGAGATATGCGAAATAAGAGAATAATAAAAGAAAATAATGAAAATTTAAAGAATGAGGATGAAAAAATGAGAATAAAACCCACACATGAAATCACAAACTAAAAAAAGAAGAAAAGAAGAGAAGAATTTGAAGAAGATAGATAAGAAAAGAGTGTGGATGGGTGGAAGAAGATTTTTTTTAAAACCTGCATGAATTAGATTTTATATAAAACAATATAAATTAAAATTACATTTAATATAAAACTATAGTAAAAATAATAAAAAGAAAAATAAAAGAAGAAAAGAAACGGGTGCAATAGCTTCCCCTCTAGAATCTGTCTTCTAAAAGATGGCTCGTGTTTCATCACCCATATCTTTGCATCACCCTAATTTATCTTTTTATAGAATGTTATAAATTTCATTTCATATATTACCTTTATATTTCTCATTAATTAGATAAACCTAGAGGATGTTATGGAAATTTAATTGATTATGAATTTTTCTAGCTGATATTTCCATAAATCTTCCTTTAATGTATATCTTTAAATGGAAAAGTTAATGATTTAATAATCCCAACAGTTTTTTAGAAACTTTTCTATTATTACTTGTTTAATTTTAGGTAGGATCGCCTTAATTGAAGGTTTTTAGCCTGAGTTATTCTTCAGTTATAGAGTTGGGGTCTACACGGTCAACCAGATTAACTTTCTATCATGATTGATTTTTTGGGACCATATATGGTATAATTGGATCTGGATACTAAAGGAAAAATTGAATCCCAAAAAGTTATAAAACCTAAAAAAATAATACCATCAATTTTAGTGATATTTTAAATTTTATGCTGGAAAAATAGAAGCTCCAAAAAACTGTTAAATTTACAGAATTGAGCAATTTTCCCAATTATGCTAAAAAAATCACCAAAAATAATAATGTGATGAAAATAAGATCAAATTGTTTAATTTTATGGGATTAAATAATTTAAAAATATACTAAAAATGATGAAAATATTAGAGATATCAAGCCTCTCAAGTTTCTCGCAATTTTTGATAATTAAAAAAAGTACTCATTATCTTTTTTTTGAAAGGATAAATAAGGCATGATAATGAATATTAGACCTTATAAAAATAACACAACATATTTTACCCCATGTAAATGAATAATAAATAAAGAAAAAGGTATAAAGAAATAATTTTTCCATCAGATTATATAGACTTATTTTTTCATGAAACTATAAACTATAGTATGATCATTTATTAAATGAATAAAATTGTGATCAAACATGATTAAATAGAATATCTATTATACCCCTTTAATAAATAAAATTTTGAAATTGTAAATGCATGAAAAGAACTATCATTATCTCCATTAGAATTCTAAAAAGTCATGAATAATCAAAAAATTCCAAATTTAACTTGACCAGTCATAAGTCAAATTATTCTATAGAAATAATCATTATAAAAACAAAAGGATTAAAATCTCTACCATTGGACCATAAATCAATCACATATCTTGGGATAAAATTTATTTAACATGCTTTATCTATTTCAAAATAAATACAATACAGATGAAGCGAAAGAAGTATTGAAATATGTACCAACTATAGAAAAATAATGTATTTAACTATTTTAAAATTTGTTTAGTTTTAAAAAGATAAATCAGTTAACCTTAAGGATCCTCAAAATATAAATATATTATATCATATAAAAATATTTAAAAATATTCTAAATATTAATTCCTCGTAAAATTTAATGTCATAGAACAATTATGGAATTAAGTGACAATTACTTTTAACATACACCCTATCATTCTTCACATATCTAAACAATCTTGCTAATAATAGTTAATAATTAATTAAACTAGAACTAAAGAATCTCACCATTCAGAGATAATTTTCCTCTTTGAAAATATTTATGAATTAATGTTTCTTTTGACACAATTTTTGATAAAATTTTATCATTGATTCAATAATATGCTAAACTCCAAATGTATAAACCTTGAACTAAAAGGATACATGAAAAAGATTTGAGATATTAAAACAATGAAGTAATAAATTTACAGAGGATTAAGTAAAATATATACATGGAGTTTTAAAACAATTTTCAGGAAAGATTTTAATACAGTTCACATAACATGAAATACAATAGATAATTAAAAATTATTTAATATAAATTAACGAAATTTAAGTAAGAAAAATGATAAAACGTTAAAAACATTCTTGAAAGAAATATATAAGGTTTATCACATGCCAATATACCATTATATAAAACATTAAAATAATTTCATGATGGCCATAAATTCTAATTTTAGTATACAACAAATTCATAATGTTTAAATAGTCTAAGAATATAAGATGGTAAAATATTTAAAGATAAAATATTTAAAAATAAAATTTTTGTAATGTTATTCCCCTTTATAAAATTTATGATTCATTTTAATCACATGTAAATATCACAATATAATTAAAATAAAAACTAAATGGATAGTAGTTCAAGATTCAAGGATTTTATTTTATTGATTTGGTATAAACCATAAGGTTTTAAGTTGACGTCCAGTGGAAATGTACTAAAAAATATCAATCAAAAGTTCCTTTTAGTACCCATATACTTTTGTGTCCAGTAATGTGAGAAACAAGTGATTTTAATAGCTAAGTTTATCTATAATGTACAATAATACCAAATTTAAAATTTATAAAATAATTTGAAAAATGAGGATGTTTTAAACCATAAATATGATGTTTTTAATTTTTTTATAGTGACCAATAATTCCATAGTGAAAGTGTTTAATAGAAGACATAATTTTAATTTTAGGACTAGGTATAAAGTATTTTATATAATAGATTTCTTCTTCTCCTTTTCTACCAACACCAAATAAGTGTTTTTAAATTTTATTCTTACTAAGTAAATTATTTAAAAAAAATTCTACCTCTATAAACAATCTATTAACTTTATTTAAATATTTCACTTCATTTGAAAGACCATTACTTATATTTTGATATACAACACAAATATTTATATCAAAATATGACCATAAGTCATAATTTTTTTAGATAAACTTTCTTTTTATTTAATACCATGACCTTTTTATTTCTTTTAATGATTTATGATTTTTCATTAAATCTACATATTTTTAATAATTCATAAAGTAATATTAATTAAGTTTATAAGAAGATAAATTTTTATAAATAGAATTTTCTAAACTAAAAATAGATTTTACCTCCTTGGCTTGATCCATAAGACAAAGATTAAAAGTTTTATTTATGCGCTCAGTTGTAGATTTAGAAATTTATACATCACTTGAATCATCAAATGTAATACAAGTATCCTCAATGGGTTTATTACCTTTTCATTTATAACAAACATTCCTTTGAGTTTTATATTAAAGATATTCTGGTCTAAGATGGATAATATTCATACATTCATAACATTTAACCTTATTTTCATTCTTCATTTACCTCATCTTTTTATAAGACTTTTGGAACTATAAAAATATATCCAATAGATCATCACATAAGATAGGGTAACTAGAATCAAAATCAGAATATTCATCCTTTGAAAATTCATGTGAAACAGTATCCATTTTGATAGAAATTAATTTTTATATTTCATCTTTCATCTCAAATTCATACATCATTAAAGGTCCAAAAAATTATTTTATATTAAATTTTTTAAAATGAGTGGATTGTAAAATTGAAGCATAAATTCCACTACACTTAGATGAAAAAATATATCAAATTTAAAGGAAAATTTAGATTCTTGGATATATGTTCACAAGGGAAAACATAATTTTCCATTTTAGTGAGTATTTTATTCATCTGAGTGATAATTTACTCTTCACGCAATCTAAATTCATTGAATATAATCTTAAAAGTATTATACCTTAATTTTTATCCATTATCATAACCATCACGTGAAATAAAAAATGTCTTCTACATTTCACGAGCAATTAGAAATTGAGAAACTCGATTGAAATCATTAATTCCATGACAAAATTTATAGTATTAAAAGCTCATGAATTCAGATCATGCTCATCTTCATCAAAAATATTCCATTGCATCGGTTATCTTGTAGGAATAATATACAATTTCAACACATTCAAATAAATGTAAAATCCATAATTTTTTAAATATATAATCATAGAACATTTACAGAATTAATTATTATTACCATTAAAATAAGTAGAACAAATCATAGGAATACCTACATTATTATTATTCATTAAAAATAGTATTTATCAAATTATTTTCTCCTCAAACTTGTTATGTCCAAAAAAAATCCACAAGAATATCCAAAATAGAGTTAGGGATGATATAACATGTTTCTTTCTAGTAAAAATAAGTGTATATAATCAATGATCTTAGGAAAGAGAGATACTTCCCAAATACCAATTTAATGTATCATCCAAAATAACAATATGTATTTAAGAAAAATTAATGTTCAATTCAAATATTTCCAAAAGATTCTAGGTTCCGATCTTAATTTTCTTCCATGTTAAGAAGACCAAGATTCAAGAGGGGGAGGTGAATCGAGTCAATTTAAAAATATTGGTTGAATTAAAACGTCCATCTTTAAATCATATATAATCTATCATTACATTTTTGAGAAAATAATGAAGTGAAAATATTATGAAAATAAAGGGATGAGGAAACAATGATATACAGTGCTTTGTGGCAAGAATATCCCCTAGCCCACTCAAAAAACACTCTATTTACATGATTGGTGGTTTTAATAATATTATCCTTTTATATAAGGACCTTGAAAATTGATTTTAGGTAATTAACACCTTGTGATAAAATTTTTACATAGACTTCAGTTTATTTTACCGGGAATCTCAACACATTCATCCAATAAGTTGATAGTTAAGCCCTCCTCACTGAGTATAAGTAATAAAAACTCAGAAAAATAGATGATATAATAGAATTGATATGTTCTTAAACCTTTTATTCAAACAAAAAATAATTTATATAAATTACTTTAAATAAATATAAATAATCATAGATATAAAAATGTATCACATGCCTCTTCCTTTGAATAATAGTATCACTAGAATAATATTTTTCTCCTTTAGAACATGGTGTATTTTTTTATTTTCACAATGAGAAAATAAGTGATATATAGTGTATTTCAATTATCTCTTAAAAGGTGTTGAGTAGTAGATATGAATAGATAAAAAAAATCACGTTAAAATTTATAGTATAAACTTGTTTTTCATCTCTGAACTAGCCAAAGAAAATATAGAGAGAGATATTTTTTCTTACAGAATCATTCCCTCTATTCAATAAATAGAGTGTATATATCCCATAAATTACTCCTTGTAATTGTTTTTCTAAATATTTTTTTCTTCAAAAAATAAACCATATTTAAATATTCACATAAATATTTATAGAAATCCTCCATCATTTCAAAAATTTAAGTCTATCAGAAGATAACTAAAATACTGAAAATAACTTTCTCAATTTATCTTTCACTGTAGCTTACAAAACATATAATTTAAAATATATGATCATAGAACTCTATTAATCAAATTGATTTCAACAACATTGCATAGTATCATTTGAATATAAGTATGAAGATCCAACCAATAAACGACCAAGAATAATCCACATATTATCACAATAGATGGAAATATGAAAACTATAAATATAAAATGTATAATTAATTTATATCCATTATCTAAATGGGAAAATTATGATATATTCAAAATAAGAAATAAATCTTATTCATACATATGTTCAAGTTTTAGTCAATACATTATCATAAAAATATAAATTTGGAATTTTTTTATGTTATAAATTATTGTTTTTTGATTCCATGAAAAATAAAAAATAAAAATTTATATCTTCATTTATTTTAGTTTTAGTTTACTTTTATTTTAGTTTGGTAGATTCTAGCATAATCTTTTTTACCTTTGCATAGGGTTTATTATACCCTTAAGTGAGGACATGTTACCTTTATGTGAGGTGTGTTTACTATTACATGAAATAGTTTTTACCCTGATGTGAGTGTATAGTTACCCTTAATAGGATTTTTTTCTTAGTTAACCCTTATGTAAGTGATTTTGTATCATTATGTATGTTTTATTATTTGTAGGGAATTAACATCATGTATGGGTTGTTGTACCCTTATGCACACATGGTAATTTGTGAGCCACCTTTATATGAGATTAGTATTAACTTCACATTGTAGTGGGTTGGAGTGAATTACTATTATTAATTAGTGGATTGATCCTTATGTGGGTGGAATGTTGGAGAGGAACCCTTACTCGAGGACAGTGGTACCCTTACGTGATAATGGATTTGGTCAACTAACCCTTATATAGCAGACACTAAGCTTTATGCTGCATTTTTATACCCTTATATAGTGGTTGAGTGACCTTTAATCAATGGGTTAAGACCACTATGTAGCATTCTAGGGTGAACATTATACATATCAGTCTATGAAGAACTTTATTCAAGTGTATTTATTTGGTATTTGTGGTAACAAATTCTTCCCAAAGCTTCTTGATCGACCACATGTCACGATTCCATTAAAGATTGTTTGAGGGATTTTTTATTATATTTTGTCGTTATAATATCACTTCTTATTCTAAAAGACAGATTTAATTTAAATCAAAGAGAAGGGTGAAGATAAAATAGGGATTAGAGGAAGGAAATGAGATAGACTAGAGGTGAAAAATTGTTCGTGGACCTGTTAGAAACAGTGCTGGTGTTCAAATATGGGAAGATAATTCTTATGTAGAGATCAATGCATGGGAGTTATGAGAAGGTTATTTTTATGATAATATATATGGGAGGGATATTTTATATGTGAGGTTGAACCCTATTAAGTGATTTCAGCCTAGTTCTTCTTATTGATCCTATCATTTTTTACTAGTAATTTGTCACTTCGTGCTTCCTTTTGTTTTTGAGTATTTCCTAATATTCATATAGATTGGTCTAGTTTTGTTTTTTTCTTTCTTTGATTTAATTTTTGTGATCTACAATTTAGTTTCCATTATTAGTAATAATAAATGGATGTGAGTGGTGTTCTTGTCATGGAGTATATCCAGAAGGTCAGAATCATATAAATCTGGTGTTTTATTTTCCTTCCAGTGTTTTATTATTCTCATTATTGTTTTTTATTATATTTTCCCATCGACTTGAATATTTTCTTTGAATATCTCCTTCACGTAGAAGAATATTCTATCGTAGATACTATTATTTTTTTGTGTGTGGTGGGTCATGTGATACTGCCTCCTACTGTGGAGAATTGGGTTTCACTAGTGATATATTATCCATAACAAGTGGAATCATAGTTGATTTATTGTGTCAAAATATATCATAAAAAATATTACAGATTGATATGTTCATTGGGGAGAATATTTAAATTTACCGAGAGTTAAAATGCCTTCTATTCTTATCTATAGTGGACTTGATGATGTTTTAGTATGAACTAGGAGGAATATCATGATAATTTCTTCTACATGATAGACATTGACCTATTTTGAGGACATTCATCATAATATTTTAGAGAAATTATATTTCATATTTTTTTGACCCTAGGTGACAAGGTTTTGCATGAAGTGGTCTATAAAACTTATACTAGTTAAATATTGTTAAATATTGAGCATATTTCCATGAATATGTGTCATTTATGAAGTTTAAAAAAGAAAATGAATCATTATAATTAAAAAATTATCCTTTTAACCTCTATACAGACTGAAATAGATTTTTTTTATAAGATAGTCATTGACTTAGCCAATTTGGGTGATGAGAACCAGACATGTTTGTTGTTAAATTTATTGGATGATTATTTTAATCTGGTGATATTTTCTATAATGTATGGTAGAGATTCCATCCATTTAGAGGAAATGAAGTTAGATATCTTGTCTATGTATCTTCAAATTCATGGATTGAAGGTGGAGAGAAGTGGGATGAATTTTGGGCCTAAGTTTATTTGTGTAAAGGTTTAACCTAGAGGTGAAAATAAAGATAGGAAGGATGATAGTCAGTTAAATAAGATAAAATTATATTAGTGTGGAAATAATGACCACAATAATTGATATTTCCTTGAGGTTATTTATAGGGATTATATAGCCTAGAACAATGAGGGATTCCATCATTTTGATATTTTTGAGGTTCCCTGAGTTTTTATAGAAGCCCTTAATAGATATTAGGTGTGTCTTTAGGTTTTATTTCTTCAAATTCCATGGATGGGCTCTATATGTGATTTGGAGGAGCCTTTAGTTAGAAGAAATGGTAAGGGTAGGGTTTGTTTTTTGATCTATTTGGTCTCAGTTTGAGACTTGTATCATGTAATATTAATGTGTTTGATTTCATTTTTGTTTTCTAATTATTTTACTACTTTCATTTAAACTTTTTATCTTCTTATCATGTTAATTATATTCATTTCTATTTTCCATGTTTCTTTTTGTTTTAGGAATTGTATACTGCTTTGGTTTCTTTTGGTGTCTTATAGGCTCATGAGAGATGTCTGAGACCATTGATGGAATATTTGCATCTGGGTTTTGGTATGTAATGTGGAAGCTCATGTAAGTGAGCATGACTTCTAAATAATTATATTTTTTAGATTTTTAGCATGTTTTAGTAGTTGATTACATTGGATGTGTGGGTAAAAGAAAACATGGGCCACTAAAGTACATGATTGGTTGTTGTTTAGTATCAGATGATCATGTTTGTGCTCAGGTTATTTTTTAATGAGGAAATTCTGAACCAACTCATAACACTACCACAAAAACATGTTTTCACAACACCACCCTTTAACAGCCCTAAAAAAAGTGCTGATAAAGGGAGTGACTTTATTAGTGCTGAAAAAGCATTGATAAAAGGTGCTTTTAACAGTGCTAAAAAAATCATTATTAAAAGTACCCCTTTATTATAATTTTTTAAGCACTGAAAAAGGTACCTCTTTTATCAGTTCTTTTTTTAGCACAATTAAAGGGAAACCATTTATCAAATTTTTTTAGTGGTGATGATAAAGAGGGGTATTTATCAATTCTTTTTTTACAAACATTGATAAAGGGTATATTTTAAAAAAAATTCATTAAAAATAATATATTAACATATAAATATTTTTATATTGATACAAATATAATATATATATATTTAAATATGTTTTATATACGTATAAATAGACATTTACACTAAATATATAAGATATTTAGTGAAAATAGTTCTCAAAATATTTTAAAAAATATAATTATTTAAATTTTTTATATTCTTAACTGATTAATAATCATTTATGAAAATTGGAAGACACAAAGAATCAAAATTATAAAATAAAAATAAAAGATATAAAATAAGTTGAAATCGTAACTAAAACCTAAAATGCCGTTAACTTTTGATCCGGGTGTTTGTTTGGGCTCTACCACATATCAAATTGAATATTTTGAAGATCTCTACACCCTTAATGACACATGTAAACCTTAATAATATTTTAAGAGTCCAATGAAGTACCAGAAGTCCTCCAACTGAGTTATTTGTCGGTGTACCCCAATTTTTTAATTTCTGATGAATTTTCAGCCTCGTTTAAGGGGGAATTTTTTTCCCTTTTAAATGGGGAATGAATTTATTCCCAAGGATTACATTCATATTGATACTATGGATTTGAAATTTAATTGTTTATGACAATGTAATTTTATTTATAATCATATATATAACAATATATACATATTTTTTATATATTCACACATAAAAATTTAATTTTATAAATAAATAATTAAACATCTTAACATATAAAATATATTTCTCAATTTATAAGGTTTATCTAAATAAACACTAATATCTATTTTTTATAAATAAAAATATATGATTATTTATATAACTAAATAATTTGTGTGTGTTTCTATTTATGTGTGTCTGTATTAACAAACTAATATATATTATCTATATATTCTAACAAATGTATATACATATTAATATATAATATATTTAAATATATATAATATATATAAATATGTATAATTATACTTATAGATACATATATATAATATATATGTCTATGTTGTATATATGCATGTATGTATTTATTTATTTATATACAAAAAAACAAATTTTATAATTTTAATCTTATAAATATATATTAATATAATAATAAATATACCAATTAAAAATATAACTAAATATATATAAATAAATAGATATAAATATATATGAATATATGAATAAATATATAAATATATAAATATTTAAACATAACTAACTATATATATATATTAATATATATATATATATATTAATATACGAATAAATATATAAATATATAAATATATAAATATATAAATATAACAATATATATATATTAATATAAATAAATAAATAAATAAATTAATATAAATAAATATTAATATTCAAATAAATATAACTAAATATGTGTGTATATATATATATAGATATTTTGTTAAATAGAGAACAAAACAAGATAGATGAGTGGTAAGAGGGCAGGTGCGCAAGGGAGAGGTCTCAAGTTCGAATCCAAGCGGATACAGTGGTGCGTAGGTGGGTGAAGGGGGGATAGCACTGTTAAAGGGTGGGGGTGGTGGGGGTGCATGCTGGCAAGGCTTCCTAATGTTTGTGGGGGGGGGGGGGGGGTCAAATGTTGTTAAAAGTGGGGTGGGTCTACCAACCGATTTAAAGATTTTTTTAATTTTTTAATTTATTTTTGACTTTTATCAGCGCTTTTTAACACTAATAAAAGGGACATTTATTAGCGTTTTTAGCACAGATAAAAGTCACCCCCTTTTAATAGTGCCTTGATTATCAGTGCATTTTTAGCGCTGAATAAGATTATTTATAGCAATGATAAAACTCTATTTTTTAGTAGTGTAGTTTATGAAATTATAGGCCTAGATGAACATCAACCTCATGTTTTTATAGTTTATTTCATCAGGTGGAGATTTATTAAATTCATAATGTTTTGGTGTTATAAATTAAAATTATTTATTTTTTTATTTGTTGATTCCATGAATAATATCTTATTACATGTTTGTATCATCATTTATTTTAGTTTTTTTCCTTATATTTTATTTTGGATGATTCTAGTTTGATATTTTTAAATTTATGTAGGGTTTATTTTTCCCTTATTTGTGTATAGTTTCCTTTATGTGAGGTGAGATTTCCCTAAATTTAAGGTTTATTTTTCCCTTATTTGTTGATAGGTTTCCTTTATGTGATGTGAGTTTACCCCTCCTTGAGGTAGCTATTACACTTACATGAGTGGGTCGATACCCCTATGTAACTTTGTTTTTTCTTGGATGACCCTTACATAAGTTTTTTGAGTTTTAAAGAATTACCTTTATGTATGGGTTGATCTACCTTTACAAACCCAGGATAATTTCAAATCTTCCTTTATATGATCTAAACATTAACTTTACATGGAAGCTGGTTGGAGTGGCTTTCTATTAAACATAAGTGGATTTACCCTTATATCGCTGGAACACATGAGAGGTACCCTTTTTCTAGGACAACAATACCCTTACATGGGGGTTTTTTATTGGGTTTGTGATTTTTTTAAAAACGAAATATGGTTTCAGGTAATTCTAAAAAAGCTATCGAGATTCGTGAACCCTATTCATGAATCTCCCCTCACCAAGAAGTGTGAACCCCGTTCACAGTTCTTGTGTGAGTTGTTTGAAGGAAGTGTGAACAAGGTTCACGCTTCACTCATATTTTTTAATTAAAAAATCATTAATAGTTATAAATACTAACTAAATATGAATACATATTAATTAAAATATAATCTATATGTATAAAATATCAATAAATATAAATAAACACTGATACATAATAATTAAATAATAAAAAATATTAATAATAGTTTTCATGGCCATTTTGATCAACTGGTTTGATTCTTGGTGCAATAATCCATCTCCAGTAGTGTTAGTTCATGGATTTTTTTAGGAGAGCCATACATCCAAATTTCTTTCCAACTGAATATGTAAATATGGTAATATATCCACTTTACATTACCAAAAATTCATTCCACTTCCTCTCGTATATATTAATAGGAAGTAAAAAGTTCAAGGGAAAATGGTATCATTTCATACTTAAGAAATGTGTCTTCCATTATTTCACTCTAAGTATACGTAATCCATAACTGGTCTAGAAAACAATAGGATTTGATTTGATAAACAATGTTGTCCTCTACAAACTGATAATGATACCACATGAAATGAGAACTCATGTATATATCACCAAGGGTAATCCAATTCTATTTCAGGATTAGTATGTTAAATGAAATATAAACCTTTTATTAGAACAATCAAACTAAAACTCATACACTCACTTTAACAAATATATTAAAAACATTTGAGTGAAATAAGAAGGATAAGAGGCCTTTTAGCACATCCATACTTCAACATTCATCATATCATTGATTAATTCAATTACAAACCCGTTCTATTGAGTTTTTTTGTTAAAAAAGGAAGAGAGATTTAGAAAAATAGGCCGCTTTAAATAACATGATCTTCCTGAACATTCTATAGTAATTATATTTGATTCTAATTGATATACTAATTCTGACAGTAATTTTATATTTCTTCACTTAACTCTACCTTATGGGAAACACTCATAAACATTTTTATAATGGTGGATATCTTCAATAATGGTTTTTAAGATGTTCCAATACTGAGAATACACTATAATTCATGTTCACATTAGGATTCTTTAGATTTTTAAAATTATATAACTTCACCAAGGATAATTCTTTTCAATACATATTCTTCAGGATACCAAAAATATAATCCAACCATGAAGATATATTCTTTATAATTATTATCATAGATATGCTCACATTCTTAAAATTCATTAATGATGAACCTGCTTGTAATCTTTATTTGAAAACCAATTCAAGAATCATTTATGGATGATAACTTCTAAAAGTTTACATCCAATTACATATCATTGGGATTATTAATCTTTTTTCAATATTTCTTTAATTTTATGGATCTTTTCATCCAGAGTCTTTTTGAATTCAAAATAAATAACATTACTAATATTTATTAATGAATTTAAGAATATTGTCTATTATAAATATATAGATAATAATACTATGTACCTGTATGAATAAAAAATATTAATTATTTATTTTGGTAGCTAATTTGATAACAGTAAGGCATAAGTTAATAAATGAAAATAACTCAATAAATGATAAAAGTAAGGCACATAAATATATATCATAAATCTACTATGAACCTAATATATACCTGTTGTGTGGATGCTCCTATTTCCCATAGCATGGTGTATACTGGATGTGTCCACACCATGTTTGTCTATGTCTCTGCTATAGAATACACTGCTACTATATATCATCATCGTCAGCCACCTCCACGTCCTCATGTGTGACAGGTGGTGGATGTACAGTCTCATTTCCTATACCCTGTCCTTCCTCTAAGAATAATGAATTTTTACTAGACATATCACCAATATATGAAAAATATGGTTGATGTGATATAGATGTCAGCATAATAGGGAGTAATAAAGCATCCAGATAAGTTCAGTTAACATCAATATCTACCTCTAGCTATGATTTAGATGCTAGAGGAGTATATGAATGATCATGATGAACACCCTCCTCCTATGGAACATCAACATCCATAAAATTCTTGTGACCCATGGTATATCTATATTAGGATAAGAATGCTTTGTAGGTTCAACAACATCAGCATAATGTGGTGGAGCAAAGAAAATGTAATGATAAATATCATCCATCAAAGGAAGCAACTCTACCACAGCATAGTGAAAATATGTTTGGTAAAATGCACCTCCCTCTACGGGATCAGACATGTGATGTAGATGAGTGATACGTGCATCCTGCTAAAAAAAATTCCACTATTAAGTAATGTTAATAAAAAATCTATTCAATAGTGGAAGGAAGAATGAATACCAACTAATGAAAGCCCCATCATTGTCATGTTAGAAATCTGTCTGGTGATGTGGAGTACCAACAGGAATAATCCAGTTGATCCAATAAATGAAAATGTACTATGCTCGCCCCTCATAACTGGGACTCATATCGTCTATCCCATAGATAAATATACGTGGCATGGTATCTCTTTCAATCAAATTATTTCTTCCTTAACATCTTTAGGGAATGAAATGAAGGTAACTGAATGGGCGAGTTATGAAATAGCTGAAGGAATAAAAACTATCTCATAACTCTGTTAGTCTGATGCAAATCGGCAATATGAAAAATAAATTAATGGAACCATGTAGGACATGATAAAAAACATCATCGTACAATACTCTTGAAGACTCTAGATGATATCATCAGTATATGAAATCCATGAAATATGAAAGAAAAATAATAATCAATTAATAAATGAAGATATATACATTAAATAATAAAGACTTAACAATATAAATAATAATAACTTATATAATCTAGTTGATGGTTGTACAACATAAGTTTACAGGAATGGATATTGTGTCTAGATGTATCTGAACACCAAATTTCTTGACTCCACATATAGATAATAGTGTTATAGTTACATTTCATAAAATAAAGTTATACAATTAAGTAAGACATTAGAAGGAAGGAATAATATACCATCATCCACGTGAATCATATTTTACAATATTTGCAGGCAATAGTGTAAGATCATGTTGTTCTAAGTGTGGGATGTTCTTTCATACCCACATCTGTAAAAGAACAATTCATCATGTGATCTAAATCTTATCGATGAAACATGCACTGCATAACACCCTATATGTATAAGAAAGCTAAGTAGACCCCCAACTATATCATCCTACCTAGTCCAAATCCTCCAGAAAAGGTAAATAAATTAGATGTACAAATGTAATAGAGTGATCCATGAAAATCATGCCACTGATCAGCCTCAAAATATAATATTGTCAAAATAACAGCATGGTGATCTCGTTAGCATCCTCTACTAGATGTGCGAAGTGATGGTCTGACCAGTCCATGCGGAATCTACCACCAATGATGGACCTGCCATCATCATGGACCTCTATGAACAATAATCTACAAACAATCTCAAACCAATATTCTCTAACTCTGCCTATCACAACCACACCGTCAATGGAGAGGCCTAATAGAGTGGAAACATCCTACAGTGAAATAATCAGCCCCCTTTGTAAAATGGAACATATGTGAATCTGGAATCCATATCTCTATGAGCATAGCAATAAGATGATGGTATAAAAAGGTTAATTCACACATCACTACACCATATAACCTAGCATGACGAAGATGGGGGATGATAGTGGTAGGTAGTGTGGCATGATGAAAACGATGAGATCTCTGTACACTCAAAGGAGGCATATTGAATCCCTCTAAAACTAGCCTTAAAACATGAGTATCCTGGGATGTGGGCAATGGAGGACCTACCATTTTTAAAAATTCTATCATCATTACTTTATTTTATAGTGAATTCAATATTCATATTAATTTTAAAAAAACTATATAAAAAAAATAATCTAGAAAAATATGTTTGGGTGGAGTCATTGGGTTAGTTTATAAATTTTTTATTTTTTTGATCTCCAATGAAGTTTAAGTTATTATATATTTTTTTATAGAAACCCATAGTGATGAGAAACTTGAATTGAACATATTGATGTATGATACATTCATTTTCATTCTATATTTAATTTTTTAATAGTTATAGTATCATAATATTCTTTCTCATAGAATCCAGAAATGTAACAAACCAAAATTGAAACATGTTAGAAATGGAGAATGTTAGAAATAAAAGGATTCATTACTAAAATGTCCACATACAAAACAAAATATACAAATAATTGATAAAATATGCAGACTTGATCATGGATAATGGGATGTGGAGCTCTATCCTGCCACTTGGGGATATCTCTCATGAGTATGTTCTTATGCATGACAAATACTACATTATAGTTCCCCTTCTCATTATAGAGACCAATCCATATCATTTTTGATTTGAGTAGACTTTGGTATTCCTTAGGGATCAACCTATTAGTATGAATCTAATAATTTAAAAAATGAAATAAATTGAAAAAAACATAATTGAAAAAAACCAAGTTACAAAACTTGGAAATATTTGGGATGATAGTCGGCTGATCAACATGCAATGGGGTAGAATAAAAGTCACCAAAAGGCATCCAAGATGCACTATAATAGTTAACTAATGTTATCGTGTGATACACTGGGTCAACATAGTGCTCCCATTATATATTAATAAAAGCATAATCTGCAACTACATGTGCACATGGATATCTGAATGCCTGAAAGTTTTTGCAACCACAGTACCTATTATCCAACATGAGCACAAACACTCGACCACTGGTGCATGTAGCCCATTCATTGCACTCTCTTACCTAAAAGCTCTTCTTTTCCTGATCAATGGTTAGAAAAATTCATATTGAAGCCTCATTCATTATATGATCAATGTCACTTTTCAAATGTTGAGTAAAACACATTACATTTTCCATCCTCTAATAGGATTGTTGGGACTGGTCAACAAAGTAGTTCATGAATCAATAAAATTTCTCTTACACTAACCTTGTGATTGGGAGTTTTTACACACCCTTGAGGACCCCATTTATGAAATCCACTATATTAGTGGTTATATAGATATATCTTTTTCCACCATCATATGCTAATAACAATTTTTTCCTTTGAAATATGCTTCATACATTTATACAAATCTTTATTATCCCTTCAAATCTCTCCAAGATGTTAATCAAAACTTTCTTATTGGGGATCATATACTATAACCATAAGAGATTAATTTATTAAAAAGGTTATTAAATTTTATTTTAAAAAATTAAGTTTATAAAGGAATACCTAACTTGAGGATCACCTTCTTCATTGTTTCATCTCTGAAATGATTATGCACATTACTTGAAATATGTATAATGTAATATCGATGATAAGCATTTGGATCAGTCCATGAAACACCATAACTATTTACAGCCTCTGTAATCTCTTGATGATGATCGGATATCAAACACAATCCCTAGTTTTGTGTGACATTAATGCGTACACATGACAAAAACCATCTCTATGACTCAAAATTCTCCTTTTCAATAACAATGAATGCAAGTGGTATAGGAGTACGATTACCATCTCGTGTTCCAACAATGAGTAAGAACACCAGTATATTTTCTATAAAGGAAACTCCATTGACATGAATGAATTGTTTACAATAGGGAAAAGTAGGGATGCATGGCCTGAATGCCAAAAAAATCTTATTGAACTTAACCTTTGATCGATCAAATCGGTGATTGGGGGACACATAATCAATAGTTATCAAATGATAAATAATATGATTGTTAAGAGAAAAAATCCCTTATATTTTGGAAAAATTTCATAAGATTTATCCCAATCCCCATATACTTTTACAATTTCCTTCTATTTCCCATTCCAAGATTCACTGTAGGATATTTTATAGTTAAAAAACTGCTGAATTCCTTCCTGAACAAGGGAAAAGGGAACATCCTGACATGTTCATATCATATCAAAAATAAAAGTTGATATAAAATCTATATCAAGTGAAGAGTGATCCTACGCCAATCTTGGATGCACACAAGTGTGTGGTCCTTCTAATTTAGTTATCTTCCAACATGAAAATAATTTAGCATAAATTTCCCTTAATAAAAATTTACATTATAGACTATAATTTTCACATCAAATGAGATATTTTTTATTCTTAGGCTCATCAACCAAAAATTTTAAATGTCACTCTATGTGAAATTGTTTTATCACATTTCTCATGGAAGGTTTACTTTTATATTCCTTCTAGACATATATGGAATTATCATTGGATGCATATATTTTCCTTATAATTCTAGGGAATTCAAAAAGCCGGTGTAATGAAATCCAAATCAAAATGTTGTTCATGTGAAATTCGTTCACCTAAGGGACTCAATACTGAACGATGATTACCAATAATTGGTGGATTTTTTGGATGTTTGTCTCTCATAGGAACCCTAGAAGGTTTATTCCCCACATCACTCTATTGTAGATGCCTGTCTCTCATAGAAAACTCAGAAGGTTTATTCCCCACATCAGTGTCACTCACATAATCTCTTGATGCCTCAATAGATTCTTCTTCATCAGATAAACTTTCAATCACTATATCAATAATACAAAAAGGGTTTTCATCTACATTTCCTTCCAAATTATGATCATATTCTACAAAATTTGGTTCTATAATAGGTTTCATATGAGGAGGAGGTAATGAATAAGACTGTTGTGAATGAACATCTTCTATAGAGCTCACAAAACATGGTTCTGTATTAATCGGTTGCACCACATTACTATCACAAATCACCACATACAATTATATCAGACCATTACTACACTGTTTTCTATCTAACAAATATGCATCCATCTAACCCTCCTTATCTACCAGAGGGTACTTGGTGTGCCATAAAAATTATGGATATTGAAGATGTCGATATGTTATTGAAGTAATTCACTGATAAACCATCAGTTTTAACTAACTATGAATCTTATTTTGAACTTCATCCAATGTTAGACAACCATGAAGATTTAACACTCTTATAGGTATAAACTATAGCTAAAACACTACTCTGTATAAATTACCTCACTGTTATAATATATTTTCACAAAAATGATTACCTCGAAAAAAATAATTAATAAAATATTATATACTAAATGAAACTTTTAAATTATTTAAATTGGTTATTATTATATAATTGAATTGATCTTGATACATTTTATATTAATTAGTTTATCATGATTGAGGTATAGTGATTGTGATATTATTACCAAATAAAATTTAATTTGATGTTATATATTTTTATACCACTTATCAAATGTTTCATAAATTTTATTTACTTATTAAAAATATACATGAAAACTATTAAAATAACATATAATTATGGTATTTGGAATGGAGTTCAGTGGAGAGAAATGAGATTGGTGGGGTGATCCTTTTATAGAAATTATCTAGGAATATGTGTGAACCTTGTCCACACATCCTTCATGCAGTTTGCGAAGGATGCATGAACGAGGTTCACACATCCTTCGTCGTTCCTAGGAAGTGTGAACGAGGTTTAAAATTATCTGGGGATAGAGATAGATGCAAGAGTCCCATTCATGCATCTTCATAGGATTATAAAAGTGTTAATGGGGTTTACGCATCTTGGGTTCCCTTTTGAAAAAATTCAGGGACCCTACCCCTTTTTTTTCAAAACCCCATTAAAAACCCCCTTATACAGCTATCGTTTCAGTCAATTTACCCTTATTTAGCAGATTACGAACCTTATGAGGTGTTCGTATACCCTTACATAGCAGTTTAGAAACTCATAAATAGAGGGTTAAGATCATTACACAACATGATGGTGTGACCTTTATGCAAAGAAAACTATGAAGAACCCTACTCAAGTACATCGATTTTGGATTTCTTGTAACAAATTATTCTCAAAGTTCCCAAACCAATCACGTGTCTTGATTCCATTGAGTGTGTTAAATGGGTTTTCCATAGATTTTAAGTTCTTGAGATCAAATATTGTGTTTAGTTTTAAATAGACTCAAAATCTATGTAAAGGTTGAAGTTGAGACAGAGACTAAGAGAAAGGAAGGAGGTAGATTGGAGGTGAGATATTGTTTGTGGACCTATTATCGATAGTGCTAGAAGTCAACTCCAGTAAGCTAGTTCAGCGCAGAGCTCGATGGATGGGAGTTATGATAAAGAAGATTATGGTGGAAATAATTCTTTTACACTGTGTTTGGTGATATTTTAGTAAAAGAAAAGAAATGAAAAGAAATGATTGAGATTTCACTCTTTGTGTTAGGACCAATAACATAATAAAAGAAAAGAAATAATTTGGATTTATCTCTATCATGTTTAGTGAAAAATTTTAAATGAAAAGAAAAGAAACTGTTTTGGTGAAAATGACAAAAACAACCTTAAAAAATCATTTTTATTACCTTTTTTTATACCAAATCAAAATACAATAATTTTGATTTTAATCAATCATTATCTTTAATATCACCAAAATTAGGTAAACATTAAACTAAAAACATATATTAATATAAATTTTAAAATTTTAAAAAATAAATCAAAGATAATAAAAATTATGTATATAATTTATTAATTCAAAATTATTAATTCAATGAAATAAAAATTATAAATTCAAAATAATTATTAATACAAAATAATTATTAATTAAAAATTATTAATTCAAAATAACTACTAATTCAAAAAAGTTATTAATTCAAATTTATTGATTCAAAATATTTATTAATTCAATATTATTTGTAAATTATTTGTATAAACTTTTATTTCAAGATAATCACAATTTTTTATAATCAAAATTATCCATAATAATAATTATTTATAAATTATTTATGAATATTTATATACAGATAATTAGATATAATCGAAATTATTTATATACACATTATCAAAATTATTTATGTTTTTTTATTATTATTTATAAATTATGTTGAAGATAGAAAAATCATTATTTATAAATTTCATTGAACAAAATATTTAGATACACATGAAAATATTGTTCATTGTAATTAATAATTTAAAATATGTTTATTTATATAAATAATAATTTAAGAAAATTGTATAGACATAAATAAAGAAAAAAATTTACCTTTTCTTTTATGTAATTCAATACCCCAAAAATTTGAATTTGAATATCAGCTGATTATGATGAAAAAAATAAAGGGGAATGACACTGCGGCTTGAAATAATATCAGCAGACGACTGCTACACCAGCATGAGAATATGACAATTTCTGGTTGATGAGGAAGGCCGTGACAGTGTGAGGAAATAAATGGCATGAAACAGCTATTTATATCGGGATAATATGGGAAATTTAAAAAATATATGAAGGCTGCGTAATATTTATATCTGAATCATCACAATTTTGGGATGATTCCAAAATGGGGGAATTGTGGGATTTGAGAGAAACGCATTTCTCCCCTTTTCCAACTCTTACATTTCTCTCAATCAATTTCACCTCACCAAACAATGGAAATCAGTTTCAATTCTCCAAATATTTTCTTTTCCTCCCAAATGTGAACTTCCAAATGAGCTCTTAGGGATGTTTGAAAGTAGAGGATAATCACTATTCAGGGGGTTTGTATGTGGTATTTCTTCTTGTTCCTATTTTTTTACCTAGTTAATTTTTTTCTTCATTTTTCCTTTTGTTTGCAAGTATTTTCAAGTATTCCTATGATTCAGTGTTGATTATTATGGTTTTATAAATTATTTCTTTAATATAATATATCATTTATTTTGGTTACTTAATAAAAATAAATGGGTGTGAATAGTGTTTTTTCCCATGGATTGTGACCAAAAGGTCCTAACAAAATAAATCATGTGCTTTAATTTCTTTCCAGTTTTTTATTATTATCACTGTAGTTATTTTTATAATGTTGTTCCCACCAAATTTCCAATATTTTTTTGAATGTATCTTTATTTTCAACGCATATTTTTTCTCATATCCAATTATATTTTTTAGTGTTGTTGGTTGGGGGATACATTCTTCTACTATCAATAATTCTGTGTTATAATTTTTCCCTCCCTATAACATAAAACATATCAAAACTTCATATTTTCACTAGAAAACACGAACTACATGCAACATATTCTTTTATCATGAGTCAAATAAATTACAAGTCAAATCTACTATATCTTCAATCAGAAAAATCTTTCTGGAAGAACTATTCTTCACATGTTACAACTTGAATATGGTGATGGTGAGACACATCTTCTGTTACATTAAAATCACAAAACACATTCATAACCACATAAATCATATTTTTATTTGAGTAAGCATAAAAAAAAACATTGTGAATCTATAATATGTATGAACCCTAAAAAGAAATTTTTATTTAGTGAATTTTATGATACATTAACACAAAATGTATTGTGTAAGTGGAAATAATCTTGAGTTCTTGAGACTGTAATATGTGGGATGTTTCTTCCCAACAAGTGATTTCATTTTATATATAGTGTCTTCCTATCATAATGATTAAGATGAGTTATATAAGAGATGTTAGTTGATAATTAATATATAGGTCAATATTTGAACAAGAATAAATGGTACCAAATAATTACATCTAATAATTAGTGGGATTTATAGTAATTAAAATTACAATCATTTATAGATCCATATAAAATTTTTATATTAAGTACTCTTAACAAATGTCTAAATATTTTTCAAGTAATTTTAACTTGACCACATATATTTTTTTAGATAATAATTTTTATATTTCCCTTATAAATTATATCTCTTCACATTTTAATTGGTTTTAACATATTTTTATGAAATAATTAGTTTTACAGTATGCTCTTCCTTTAATCTATTTTCACTATTTTTCCCATTCTCCTGCAATGAAGATATAATTTTAAAATAAAAAAAATAAACATTTGGAATCAAAGGGAAATGTTGTATGACCAGGTATATAAGTTATTAGGACATAGAGAGTACCTCTCATAAAGTGTTGAAGGGTAGAAGTAGTGTGATATTCAATTACCTAGGATAAATTTCATCCAACTACACTATATGGGTGATCAAGATATAACCAACCACAGAGGCTTGAAGAGTCTGGGAAACTATTTTAACCATATATGGGGTGGCCATGGAGATAATAAATGACATGAAAACATGGTAAAAAACACTCCAAACATTATTAGAGGACATTCACATGTAGTTTTCACATAAAAAATGGATAATGTGTTGAACAACCTCAAGGAGTGGTTTTTGAGAGCAGATCATGTCAATAATGCATGGTTACAAACTATCAAAAGTGATTTCGCTGAACCAAACATGGATGAGGGGGAGTCTCTGGATGGGTTCACTTGGATGTTAAGATCATGTAAAATATATACAATTGTATTGGTTAAACTCTTTAAGATTCCACACTAGTCATGAAATTTCTAAATTTCATTCCTTGAAATTTCTTCTAAGTCATGATAGGACTCGAGCAATATTTTGATATTGATGAAATATCATTTGATAAAAAAAATTAGTCGATTTATGGAATATGAAAAGAGGGAGTGGATTTTAAAAAACATCAAAAATGGAGATAGAAAACTCATACTCATTCAAGAAAAGTGGAGTGACGACATGAAGAAAGACAACAATGATTATTTTAAGTACAATACTAGAAATGACAGACATGGTCAGGGAAGAGTGTTTAGAAAGGGATGCAGTCACAATAATAGATTTTATTAACATACCTATGGGATCAGTGATAATAATAGTTTCAATCAAGACAAGATACATATATACTATTTCAATTTTAACAAAATTGGGAATTATGCAGCAAAGTGTTGGCACATATTACATGGAGAGGAGACTAATCTCATACAATATCTTGATGAAGAACACAAATTTTTTATGGTAGAGTCTTAGGAGGATAAATATGACACGTATTATCAATACGGGTTTGTGCTGCGTAATGAAGAAGAGGTAGTTCCAATATTAAATTGCGTAGAGGATGATAAGATTCACCTCGATGTCTGGTATATAGGTAATGGGGTGAATAAACATATGAAAGGTCATTAAAATATTTCTAGGAGGTAAATAAGGGAATCACTAGTGAGGTGATGATTGGAAATAGATACTCTATATCAAGGATGGGAAAAGGGTCCATTTTTTTCAAGTGTAAAATGGCACCCATCATATTATACAAGTTGTATGTTTCATACCTAGAATTTATAGTAACATTATAAGTATTGGGAGGATGAAAAAGAATTAGAATAATAAGACAATAATAGGTGATTCCATGAAGATATACAACATGAGAGGCATACTTTTGATGATTGTGATTCATTCACTATCTGTTCTATACAAGATCTCATTGAGAAATTTCATTCCCATAAGATTCATGGTGAAAATAAATTTCCTAGAACATATGTTACAACATGATTTAATGGTTAGATCACTACAAAAAATGATAGGAGTGGAAAGTGAGCCACAGTCATTGGAAGGTTGAGATGTTGTGATAACTATCATGCTGCATGTATTGATAAATATAGGTACCCAATATACAATATTATCGGGAAGGACTCCACCCATGTATCTTGATATTATGAGTATTCAAATCACTGATTTGTAAACAATTTAGCCCCTAACGACTATTGACATTTTTGTTGAGACTGAAGAGGTGAAACTCCTTGAGGATATATTTTTTCTATATAGATGGAGAACTAACCTATTACCATGAAGTATCTAAGGATAATACCTGGGAACCAAACATGATTAAAAATTTGGATTCTATCAAACATCCCCTATAGTATGGTGAAGGGTTGGATCCAATATACATTATAAAGTACAAGAATGTCATTAGGATTCTTAAAAGATGGTGTAATGAAGAACATTTTCATGATCTTGATTATGGAAGAAACATTAAAGAAAAACTAGTTGATGTTATGAAAAAGGTGCCGATGGGTATAAAGTGACATTTACTAGACTGTATGAAGATAAACCATGTCTTGATTAGGGTGGAGAATATTGGTTGATAATGAAGATATGGGATCACAGTTGACAAAGAATAGAAAATAGAAAATAATGCAACGTAATAATTAGCTAGAGTTACTACCAACAAAATTTGTGTTTTTAACTAAACCCCTTAAATGTTTCATATTACTGGAACCTAAAAAATATAATAAATCATTATTCTAGAATATTAAAATGACTGAAATTATTTATTTTATATATTTTTAATTATATTTCCACTATAAATTAGATATTTTCTAATTATAATTTATGAGAATTTAAATTAATGAAATAAATATTTTGTTAGTTTTCTTTTGATTCATTCTATTTCATCTATATTTATCATTCTTCCCTTGTGAAAATATATTTTTAAAATGAAAACACCAAAAAGAGACTAATATTCCACCTATATGAAATTCATCGAGCACCTTGAAATATGATAGGATAGATGTAATAGGTTCCTGTACACAACATTATTGTTCATGATATCTATTTATGGAAATTTGTTGGTTGTTGAGTTAATAAGTGCACCTATTAATGATTTCATGGATGGTTTTAGTATTTTAGATCATGATTTAATAAGCATGGAGAGCACTATAGTATCTACTGCTTCACAAATGGAAGGCTGATAAAAGGTGTATTGTTTTATCAAATTCATAATGCAGGATAGAAATCTTATGGTTCGAGATATAGTACACACTTTACACTTGAGATGTAGATGATTTCCTTCATTTTTACATAAGTGAATTAATAGATAATGTAGGTTATCATTATGTATAAAAGAACCACTACATAATCATGAATACTGAAAATTTTCCTTTATCAACCCAAAAAAACGCACAGATAAAGGGGTGGTTTAATTTTTGCTAGATAAAATCACTGATAATGTTTATCTTTATCAGCCTAGAAAAATACAATAACAAAATGAAAACCTTTAAAAGTGATTTCTAAGTCTTGATAAAATTTATTTTAATTAGTGATATTATCCAGTGTTGATAATAGTGACATTTATCAATACGTGATTTAGCGTTGATAAAAGGTGATATTCTTAGAAAAATTATATATTATTAAAAATAATATTTGATATAGAAATATTTCATATATATATATAATTTTATTAAATATGATTTATATAATTATAAATATGTATTGACACTTAATATGTCATATATTTAGTGAGAAATGACTTATAAGTTAATTAAGAATTATCATTAATTAAAAATATTGGATTATTATTACTAATATACATTTAATAACATTTTTTTATATCAATTTCATTTTTTTATTTTAATTTTACAAATATCAAACTTGTGTATATATACATAATTAATTTCTCATGTACAAGTTAAATTAATTTAATTATATATAGAAAAATACAAATAAGAATAATATATTTTAGATTTTTATTTACTAATAATTAATAATTAATGTATTATTTTTTAGTTAATAAATTTTATTCGTTTTTAAAATATTATTTAATATATAGTATTTATTACGTATATATATATATATATATATCAATTTATTCATTTTTATTATTTTTTATTACACTAAGAAAATTAATATTTATTTTAATTTATTCAATTTTTTAATTTTTTAATGTTTTTAGAATTTTATTCATTTTTAATAATTATTTATAGATATTTAATGATTAAAATTTAATATTTTTAATAATTTTTTAATTTCTATAATTAATAGATGTAATCATTTTTTTACAAATGTATACAATTAATAAATTTTATTCATTTTTAATATATTTTTTCAGTCTATTCATTTTTAATTAATTCCACTCATTTTTAACATTAATTCATTTAGTATTATTTATCCATTAATAATATAAATTATTTATTTTATTTTATTATAATTTATCTATTTTTAATATTTATTAGTTTTATATTTTTATAATTCATTTATTATATATATATTTTTATAAAAAACTATTCATTAAAATATTTAATGTTTTTTTAATATAATTATATTGATATATATATATATATATATATATTAGACAACCTTAAATATGACTTATATAATAAAAAAATATATTTAAACTTAATAACTCATATATTTAGTGATACTTGGTTTATAAAATAATTACAAACTAATATTTATTAAAAATATAGAAAAAATAACATCAAATAGTAGGCATTTAGTAAAAAGTCAAAAAAATGTTATTTGTTGTTTCAATTTGATATATATTATATGTGTTATATATATATATATTAATTTCACACACACACACATATACATAATTATTGCACTTTTATATAGAAATAGACACACAAATAAAATTTCTGTAATTTATTAAATTATTTATATTCATTTTATTTTTTATTTATTAATATTTAATATTTAATATAATATTTTTCTAATAGATAATTAAATTTCATTAATTTTTTATATTTTTAATTAATATATACAATATATTTCTTTTTAATATGTTTCAAATTTATTCCTTTTAATATTATTTAGTCATTAATAATATTTTTTTAATATTTTACTTATTTATTCATTTATAATTTAAATTCATCTAATATTTTATAATTGTACAGATTTTTAATATTAATTTATACGTTTTTATTCATTAATGTTTAATGTTTTTATTATGGTTGTAATTTATATAATTAATGTGTATTCATTTTCATTTCAATATATATCCATTTTTTTTAATAATCCATATAATTAATAACACATATTAATTTTGTTAATCTTTTTAAAATCTATTTTTTATTTTACTTATTTAATTTTACCCAATTTAAAATTTATTCATTTAATATTATTTATTCATTAACAATGTTATTTTTTTTAATTTTTATTATTATAATATATTCATTTTTAATACTTATTCATTTAGTATTTTTTTGTAATTTATTAATTTTTAATATTTATTTATAAATATTTATTCATTCACATTAATTGTTTTTAACATGGTTGTAAAGTACATAAATAATATGTATTCATTTTGATTTTAACACACACACACACACACACAGATATATATATATATATATATATTCATTTTTTATTTTTTAAAAAATTTATATAAATAATAAAACATAAGTATTTTTTTAATAATTTTTAAGTCTATTAATTTTTAATTATTAAATTTCACTCAATTTTAACAATCATTAATTTCAATTGTTTATTCATTAATAATGATAACTATTTTCTACCTATTTTGAAAATTATTATATTTTAATATTTATTCGTTTAATATTTTTGAAATTTATTTTAAGAAGTTTTTGTCAGCACATAAAAAAACTGTTATAAAATATGTTTTCATGAGATCTAAAATGGAAATCACCAATAAAACATATCGTTATCTGCCCTAAATTTTAGGCACTTATAAAGATATGTTTTATCTATGATTTTCATTTTAGCACTGATGAAAGCATTTGTTTCCATGCTTATTTTAAAGCATTGAGAAAATACTATTGACCTTTAAAACATCCCTAACATAAATCTCACTCACTTTGTTTAACATCACATGAAATCAACCACTACCACCCCCTTGAATTTCTCGGATGAATCTACCCTTCTAAAACAAAAGGTATGCGATTCTTTATACTCATTTTTAATCAATTTTGAATTTCTCTACATTTTTTAGTTCTTCCTCTCTTGTAATTTATCTTTGAAATCCTAGATTCAATTCCCCATTTTCAATAACATTTTTCAATGTAAGTTGAGAAATTATTTTGATATATTTAAGGGGTTATCAGTTTGGATCTTTACGGTTCCCTCTATATTTGAATTTCCCTTTCATTTTGGTAATTTGGAATACAGGTTACAATTCACTTCAATTTTCATGTTTTTTCTTTTGTATTTTTATGTACTCTTTACTCGAATCCCCATACCCTTCCACTAATTTCTACCATAGCTAAATCCATGAAAACTAGTTCATGCTAAGACTAAATTTAATGTGCATACATATGATCTTCTTCAAGAAAACCCATAACTTCGAATTTTTTCAGTGACCATGATTTGTACATTAATTAACTCAAAAACCATACAGATCACAAATTACATTAGAATTTAGAAATAAACCACAAACCAAGTCCTGAACTTTTTATCTCCCTTTTCAAATTAGCTTAATCTTAAACACAGATCGATGACTATACATCCTTCATACCACACAAACATTTAGTGGGGAGCTATGAATACCATAATATATATCATCTAGTATACTTAAATTAGGTACCCATGCGTGACCCCCAAAATAATTGATCTATAAGAAATGTTGGATGATCAATTCAGAAAACTCATCCCTCCTCCTATCATCAAAGCTCACCCTCTTCGATCATTAGATATGAATACTTTGAGTAGTCACAACCTCAAATACCATGATTTATCCGTAGTCAGTGCTTGCGTTCATTCCTAGATCAAACATTGACCCCGTCAATGTTTATATATTCTTCGAACCATAAATTAGTGGATATAGAATTCATTATCTGGTCACTATCTTAATTTGATATATCATTCACGACCTTGAAAATTATTATTAGATATGATTCGCACTCAATGAATATGGTTTTTTACTAACACATTACAGATAAATCATTATCAACCAAACCATACTATAAAGCTTCATTCCCATCAGTGAACTGGTGAACCCATATTATATTTACATATAAAAAATAAGTGAATCTTTATTGCATTAATTTTATTTGTTAGCACACTTCATTTGGTGTTACCAATGATAAAATTCATCAATTATTTAGATTTGGAATATGCTCGACTTCAATGGGAAAAATATTTATATGTTTCTAGTCCAATTCATCAATGATCAATCCTTTTAGGGTTAAACCATTAACACTTAGAACATCCAAGACACACTAATTCATATTAATAAGTTACAGATTCAATATAATACAATAAGAAAGTTTTTAATAGGAAAATGAAACATATTTTTTTATTTAAACAAGAAACAATAAGCATAATGAATTAAAAAGAGTAGTAAAGAAAGAACACTAGATATAAAATTATTTGGATCAATGTGATCCTACATGAATAGTGATTACACCACCCATGTTAGTCTTTTTATTAGTAAGAAAAAGGAAAGCAAATAAATTCACATTCAAAAAACAAGAAGAATTCCAGAGAAGCTATCCGAGGAGGCTGACACTATTGATCTTGGTGGTAGTGATGAAACCTGTAATTTAGTGTCAACATTTTCCACTCCTATATGGAATCACAGACATATATATAAAGGATATAAATTCATACATGATAGAAATAAATAAATCTCTATTGAGCCAAGAATCATAAAACGAAACAAGGTTACGATGAAAACAAGTCAAGATCTAGAATCTCCTTTAGTGTGTAGTCACCATGAAATTAATAATGAGTTGATCTCCACTAAATCTACAAAACAAAAGGAGTTTTTGTTCTAGTATGTGAGACAAACTTAACATAGGGGTGTGTGGTTGGCCAAAATGCCTCAGTTCCCCTTCATCTTCTCTAAGAAAACCATTTCGGTCACAGATGTGATCTCATAAGGAACTCTCTCAATGAACTAGATGAAAAAACACTATCCCAAGAGGATCAATCACATCAAATCAATCCAACCCACATAATAATTATGGTTTAGCATAGAATAATAAGGTGATAGAGTGAGAGTTGTGGGATTAAAGTCACATGGATTATGGAGAAAACATAGTCGATTTTCCCAATAGAAGGAGAAATAGGTGGTGGAACAGGTGGCATCATGCCATTGGTACAGAGGATGTAAACCTAGATCAAGGATACACTAAACATGTATAGTCAGAGGTTCCACCAACCATTGGATCTTTCTAAATCAACAACTCGAATTCAACCACTATTGAGTAAGGAAAACATGATATTTCGAGTAGAAATATAATCACCGTTAAAGGGAATAAGGGGATCCAACATGAATAGACCCCATACAACCCAATAAAAACTCCATCCAAATATATAAAATATTAATGAATCATATAAGAAATATTGATGGAATTAAATTAAAAAAATTCTGTTAAATAAAACAAAAAATCTCAACCTTGAAATTAAATAAATTCAATAATGGTGTTCTCACAACCTAAGTTATAGAATTGGGACTAAATTCATTAATTTAAGATAGTGAAAAAATTTCGAAAATGGTACAACCTTAGTCAAACTATCAACCAGATTGTCCCATGTGGGCATCTTACTGACACTCACTACCCTATATTATATATCATCCCTAACAAAATTATTTCTAATGTCAATGTGCTTTGATGTACCAAGGAATACATAGTTTTTATACATATTAAATAATGATTGGATATCACAGTGGACTACAATACTATCTAAAGATAAAGAAAACTCAGAAAGAAAACGTTTCAAGCATATAATATCTTTAATGGAATTGTTCAAGGATATATACTCTTCCTTTACATTGGACAGATAAATGACTAATTGTGTGTTGCATTTCCAAGAGACTGGTCCTCTATATGCAAGGAAAAAAACCAATAATTGACTTTCGAGTGTCAATATTTGCATTATAATTAGATTCAATAAAACCAACAATGTCATCACTAAAACTACTATTTAAGCCATATAGAATTCATAATTTATCAGACATAGAGACGTACTTGAGGAGCCACTTCAAAGAATGACAATGAGGCTTACTAGGCTTCCCCATAAACCTACTCAAAGTATAAATAGGAAATTCTATATCTGGTATAGAGTAGACTATAGAATATATAAGACTTCATACCACATTATCATATGCAATCTTTTTTATGAATGAAACCATATCACCATTTCTAGGGTATTTTTATAAGTAAAAAAAGAAATGTTGTCCCAAAGAAATATTAGCAGGTTTAATGTGCTCAAATAAATATCTTTTTAATACCTTCATAACATAAGGAAATTGATATAAGTACAAGGCTCAAGCCTTATAATATCTAATTATGTCCATACCCAAGATATAATTATCATGTTTTTATACATTCATTTAAAATAAAAAATTCAATTGGTTATTGATAGAATTTATAATACTCATGTTTTTATAGATTAAAATCATTTCTTCAACATATAATAAAATATAAATATATTCATGTTTAATAGTTTCATGGTATACACATGCATCACACTTACTTTTGAAAAAATTATTTTCACTCCTAAAAGAATAAAACCTTTTAAACCGTTAAATAAAATTCTATTTAAACCCATATAAAGACTTATTAATAAAGAAAAATTGATTGGGATTGAATATATTTTTAAATCCTTCTTGAGGAATCATATAAATTGTTTCATCAAGGGTACCATGAAAAATAATAGATTTTACATCTAATTGTTCAACATGTAAATCAAATATGGAAGAAAAGGAAAGTGGAATCCATATAGAAGAATTTTTATCAACTTGGGGGAATATCTCACTATAATACATACCTTCACATTGAATAAAGAATTTAGAAACCCTTTGGGATATGAATTTTATTTTATTTTCCCTAATATTGTTTTACTTATTTTTTTATATCCACTTAGAACTATAATCTTTTGTTTATTTGGTTTGGAAATAACAACCAGATTGTTGTTCTTAAGGAGTGAATTTATATTTTCTTTCATAGCACCAAACCAATTGGTGGATTTTTTGGAGTTAAGGCCTTGAATATAAGTTTTAGATTCACCATTAGACAAATAATGAGAAAATTTATAAGAATAGACAACAATATATAGATAATTAAAATGGGATGGCGGCATAATGTATCCTGTCTCTTTTTCTTAGGTGAGTTAATAATTCCTCATATTATCTGGCTCTTCTATATCAGGTTCATAATCCGAATCCTATTTGGATTCACCATGAGTATAGGGAATAGAAGGAGCATAACTAGTCCCGGATTAGGATTTTGATTGGTCTTTGAATTCTAATGGAACTTCAACACCTATGGGTGCTGGGGATTTGGAGGATTCTCCATTATTATCAGAAGAGTCTTCAGATTCTATTATTTTACCATTAGAGAGAAAAAAACTCATGAAAAAATACATCTAAACTAATTATAGACTTTTGATAACCTGATTTATCAATCTATATAAGATACCCCTTAACACCGTATGGATAACCTATGAATATACGCTTAAAAACCCTAGGATCTTGGTTATTTATACTAGTATGAGTAGAACCTCTCGACCCAAATATCCTAAGGTATGAATGTCTTGGGGGTGAAACATTCTAGATCTATTCATGTGTTTTAAAAGTACTATAAAAATATGATAAATGATTAATTATGTAGAATCTTATTGAGGTAGCCTCAACCCAGAAGGACCTGAGGATATTTTAGTGGGATACATGCATATAAACCTCTCAAAAATTGTACTATTAATCCTTTCAACTAATCCATTTTTTGGGGTGATTCTAATTTAGTATGGTATCTTTTTATTCTATCAGGCTCATAGAATTCAATGAATTCAGTGGATAGATATTCTAATCCATTATCAGTTTATAAGGTCTTGATATTCTTACTAGATTCTCTTTCTACCACAACATTCCATTTCCTAAAATTACGAAATTTATTAGAATTATTTTTGAGTATATAAATAAAAACATTAAAAAAGAATTCATCAATAAAGTACACGAAGTAAAAACCTTCACCAGGGGAGGTTACCCTGAAAGGACCCCAAAAATTAGAGTGAATAAACTTAAGGGGTTATTTAGACTTATAAATTGACCTACTAAATCTAACAATCCTATATTTTCAATATACACAATCTTCAGAAAAATAAATACTAATAGGAGTGATATTACTCAAAATCCCATATTTTTTATTTTTTTCAAGACCCTTAGAACTAAAATTCCCTAATATTCTATGCCAAAAGGTGGTCATATCATGTTCTAAATCACAATATGTGTTTAACTAACTTATATTACCTTCTATATATAACACATAATGGTCATTATAAAGTTTTCATTTCTTGATAGAGAGGGATAATCATGCAATCCTAAGACTCCCAGATTCTGATTTAAAGGTGTATCCCTTCTGGTAAAGGAATCCTAGGGATACGAGGTTTATTCTTAGTTTGTGTAATCACATAATATCATCAAGACTTTTAACAGTACTATCATTAATCTATAATGAAATTGAAACCATTACCATAATATTAAATCTCCAATTTTTCCCTAGAAACACTTCTTTAAATTTAATTATCCTCAACTCAGTGATGAACACTCTTCGAGGACACATGTGGAATTAATATCTAGAATCAAGGATCCATTAATAATAGATAGAAATGTCAAAAAAATTTAAAACATCCATAGTGTTGAAATCCTACTCAACTAATAAGGAATGGATATTAATAATGTATCTATAGTAACCTTTTTTATTAGGGAAATTCCTCTTAATGTGACCAGGTTTTTTGGATTGGAAACACTTGATTACTTTATTCCAAGACTTAAACCTCTACTTATTGGACTAGACCCTTTCCTTTCTCCTACCCCTAGACTCACTTATACCCTTGTTTTCACTTTTATCCCAAATGATCAAATCCACTTCCTCATCTTAGAAACTACCCTCCCTTTGAAGGTATTTAGAGAGTAAAGAATATTTAACTTATTTATAAGAAAGGGAGTCTATGTCATACATCATAGAGTCTTTAAAAAAATTAAAGTTATCATCTAATGAGGTTAAACATTTTACGTATTGATCTTAAACATGTAATTTATTGTTTATATTGGCTAGATCTAGCAAGACATTATTATATTCATCAATATGTATCCTGAATGTAGTTCCATGTCACATTTTGAAAGTATAGAATCTCATTTTTGGTATAATCTACAAAAATGAGACTTAGTTAAATAAAGGGGTTCAAGTCTAGACCATATAGTAGTAGTAATAGACTCATATCCAACCTCTAGAAGTTTTTTATATCCAAAAGATAAAATAATTAGGCTACAAGATTTCCTAAGGGTTTCTTCAGGGACATAAAAAAACCTGAAAAGAATCTTCCTATCCAAGGAAAGGGTGGAAACTTTATTTTTAGTTCTATAAAGGGAATAAATTAAATTTTTATGATTCAGAAGGGTAGTAATTTTAATATTCTATAGATTAAATTCATATTCAGCATTAAATTTGTCAATATAAAATTTAGTAGAGCCCATTATCTATGTTTAACTAGGCCCATATACCACTTATTGGGGTTAATCAGTTAACCCTCAGAACATACATGACCCAATATTGCATATTAAAAGGTTATATATTCGGTATGAGAAAATAATAAAGTTTCAAATAAGAAAATGAAATAGATTTATTTTTCAAATAAACAATTGGAATCACAATGAAACAAAATAAATAAATAAATAAAGAACACAAGATATAACATGTTTTTGATTAGTGTGATCCTTTTTTCATGGATAAAAATGCATTGAGGTTAGTCTTATTATTATTAATCTAAATTCATGCAAAGAAATATAGAGTCAGATAAAAAAGAAGAAAACTAGAGAAGCTATCCGAGGAGGCTGACCTTGTTGAACGAGGTGGTAGTGATGAAACTTGTCAAGTAGAGTTAACCATATCCACCCATTTATGGACTCATGAAGACACCCATAGAGGATACAGATCCATACATGAAAGAAAGAAAAAAAATATTTCAAAGGTAAGAACCTTAAACTGAAACCTGGTTATGATGAAAATAAGTCAAGATCTTGAAACACCTTTTGTACCTAGTTACCCTAAACCCAATATCTAGTTTATATCCATTAAATATACACAATAATGGAGCCCTGGTTTTAGGAGGAAACATGAACTCATCATAGGGGTGTTTGTGTTTCCAAAATAACTTAGTTCCCCTATGTTTTCCCTAAGAAAACCCTTCTCGTCACATAAGTCGACACCCTGGGAATGATCTTTGTGAACATGATTAAAAAAACCTAGAAAAAGAGGATCAATTTAATAAAATAAATCAACCTCGCAAAAATAATTATGGTATTCTAGAAAATCTTCTGCAGATAGAGTGATAGCAGTGTGATAAACACCACGTGGATGACGAAGAAAACAAAAATGTTTCACCTAATAGAAGGAGAAATAGCTGCTGGAATTGATGGCGCTGTGCCATTATTATAGAGGATGAAATCCTTGATCACTGACACACTAAACATGTACAACCAGAGGTGCTTCTTTGATCTCCCTTAATCAATGACCAAAATTCAATAACCATATTCTAAGAAAAACATGGTATTTTCAGTAGAAATATAATCACAGTTAAAGGAAATAAGGGGATCCCACATGAAAAGACCCCTTGAAACCCATGAAAAACTCTATCACAACATATAAAATATAAATTAATGATAGAAGAAATATTTTTGGAATTAAATTTTTATAATACAGGGGTATAATAATATAGATCCCAATAGCTCTAAGTTTACAATTCCTTTGAGGTTAAAAGTTTGGCTTTAGTTTCATGTCTTCAACCAAACTAGATGATTTACCTTCTATGGAGGAAATCCAAATTATATACATTTTACAATTAATTTTATGTGAATTACTCATACATAACCCATCAGTCACACTCATGTCAAAATTCAAAAAATTAATATGCCACCCAATATCCTTCACCACCTTCAATTTTATTCAATTTTATTCACACATAGCATTAATTTACTACATTGCTTTCACCAACTATTTTTCCATATGCAGGATCGAAATTTACTCTAGTATATAAATTCTTGAGTTCTTTAATATTAGATAGCTTAAGAAATTTTTTGTTTACTTTTAAAATCTATACAATTAAAAATAAATTGTAATAATTAAGAATTACAAAACTCAAATAATATATGTATATATGAATATATTAAAATAAATATTATAAAATAATGTAAATGCAATTTAATATATATCTATTTAAAAGTATACATATTATATATATAACTAAATTTATTAAGGGTAGATTAATTATGAAACAACCTCATAATACTATTTATTATAAAGATATGACACTATTTATTGATAAAAAATAATTTTATATCATTTTTTATCTTTAAAAGTTTTGATTTCATTACTTCCTTGAGTTTATAAAGTGAGTATTACCATTTTCTTTAGAAAAAAATAAAATTTATTAGATGTAAATATAAATTTCTCCTATGATTATAGAGATTATGTACCTCTTTAAAAAATATGCATTATAAGTTTACACAAAAATATGTTTAGACACACACACACATAGACACAGACAAACATATATATAATTCTATATTTACATTCAAATTATGATACCACTACTAGATTATAGGATTTTAGAGGCAACCAAAATCGTCTTTTAATGGCCTTTAATAGCCACTAAGAAACCACTTTTGGTGGACATAGTTTCTCTGTTCCTAAATGTAAATAATGAACACTTTTAGTAGCTTCTAAAACTCCCTTTAGGTGTTAGATGTAATGTAAGGTGAATAGGAAGTAGTATGAAATATGGAGGGATTTTTGGATTGATGGAGAACCTTAATCGGTGACCATGGTAGAAATAAAAAGACCGTATGTTACATGATATGTTGGGGATGGTCAAAAGAGTGCAATGACACGTCAAAGTCATGATTTCAGGGCCAATGGTAGTATGTCAGGGGATACTGGCAGGCGGTGATGTTTTTCAATGGTGTATAGTGGCTGACTAGGGGTATACGAGGTGATCGAGGGAGATAGTGGATAATTTGTATTGGTGGGGGAATAGTGGGGCTGGGAAATTCTTGTTTTCCACCAAAAGTTTTCAATTATACCTTCTTTATTAATCACCAATGACAATTTCTAAAATCAACACCCTAAAATACCCATTTTTCTAGTAGTGTAGTTTGTTTATATATCAATGTATATATTAATTATGCGCATAAATTATCATTAAATAGATCAAATCTATAAATATTGGAAAAAAACACAGAGAAAAACTAAATATACAAACTCAAAAGGATGATACTATGAGTTATGGATCATTTGATATGAATTATAGTGTAAATGATGATGGGGATCATTTGGATGAAATGAAAATATAAATTAAAGATAAACTCTATGAATTTACAATAGGAATATAAATAATTGTGCAAAGGAACCATTATATACTGGTTGTATTAAATATACATCATCACCGGTTGTATTGAAGCAATATAATTAAAAAGTTGGTAATGAGCAGAGTGTCATAGATTTATAGATCTACTGGTTCTCTGGAATAATATGCTACTAGAATAAAATGAATTTTCATGTTGAACATATGATACTAAAGTAATTATATGTTCAATGGATACAATCTATAATAAATACATGATTATTGTAATGAGTGTATATTATTTATCAAGGAGAATAGACCACTCAAAACTTCTCTAAGTTTCGAACATACCAATATAAGAATGATGAATCAATTCCTTTGAATGTTATATGGTAATCTCATATCATTCTATTGTTTGGATGATTATATGGATGTTAGTAAAATGATATAAAATTGACATGGCACACACATAAAATAATTGAAGATGAGAAACACCACCCAACAAACTCTCAGTGGAAAAAATTGATTAAGGGTATCCTGAATTGGGGAATGAGTAGAGAAACCTTCATCTTACATTATCTATAGATGGAGAGAATCCTTTTGATGTATAATGGAGTACATATAGTACAAATATATTTACTTTTGTGAATTCTAACTCACCAGATAATGTGAAAATAATTTATGTTGTCAATTCTTATATCTAGTTAAAAAAATCAGGTAATTGTATTGATATAAAAAAATTCTAGAAAGTAAATGATATTGAAAATATTTTCAGTAAACTATTTTCAAAAAAACATATGAGATCAAGTTGTAAAAATTTATTATTTTTTGTTGAATTACCATACTGTAATTGTTTGTATGCTTGAGATTTTCATGATGTCATTCATGTTGAAGGAATGTATGTGATAGCATTTTTGGCACATTACTAAATTACCCAAACAAAATAAGAGATGGAATTAAGGCTAGGTTTAACATGATTGAAATTGGTATAATGGAACAATTAGCACTACTGAAGTATAAAAGATGAACTTTTCTTCCTTAAAAAGCTTACACTCAATCCAGATTAAAGAAATTTCAAAATTTTCATCTTCTTTAATGGTGTAAAAGTTCCACAGGGGTATTCATAAAATATCAAGAATTCCTTGTAAATGAATAAATTGATGTTAAATGTTCTAAAATCACACGACTATCATATTTTTATGTAATATTGAATGGTAATATCTTTACATTTAATTCTGTCAAAAAATATATGACATATATTACCCAAAATTTAATTTATTTTAAATTAACATGTAGTATGGTTATAGTCTTGGTGAATTTTCCAATCATGAATAAGGAAATAAAAATCATATAATGTGAATTGGATATGTTCTTCCTACTATCATTATTTGATATGTTGGCCCAAATGAGATTTCACTTAGTTATAGAAATTTAACTATATAGTCTTATACATTACAGATTGATGTACCCCATTGTACTGTATATGAATATTTTGAAAGGATTTCATAAGAATCTAAGTCTAATAGAATATTTTATCTCTATGAAATATATTGTCAAATAATTGGTTGAATTATGTACCAATTACCTCTCATATGTTGATAGAATTAGTCTCCAAATTTCCCATCATACAATTCAACTTATAAGAGAAGATATACAAGAAAGAGATATTGTTAAAATTACCATTTCAGAGTGTGAGAAATATTACCATTACATTTTATATAATAGTGAATAGGTTACTCCATATGTTGAATCCCACAAAGTAATTATTATATATATGAATTTATCATGGGATGAAATATTGATATTTAATACACATAATAAATAGTTTATAGGATGGTTTCAATGTCATATTTATAAGGAGTTATCTGGATATCCAAATTCAATTACTAAATGAATTTAATGGCTATCCAGAGGACCAAATATAAATGTATTATCTGACAGTGGTTATTTAATTAAACATTAAAAGTTCTATAAGAAGGAAACAAAATAATTTAATATGATGAAAAACGTTAAATTTGTTCTTATGGAAGAAGCGATACACATATCTGATTCTAATCAAAGAAATCTTATTTATGTTAATGTTTCATACTTCGATATAATTGAAGAAATATAAGATTTAGAATATAAAACATTTCTTGTGTTGATTTTTAATTAAAAACTGGTTGAAAAAAATAGTGCATTTAAATTCAATAAATTGGGCTTCTTGAAGGTGAATTTGAATTTGGAAGGTTATAAGGACAAACTATTCTTTAATGGAATCACAAACAACACAATTATTTTTTTCATAAATCTTGGAAATAGAAATTTTGTAAATGTTTTTTATTTTACTAAAAAACTACATGATTAGATGAAAATTATTTTGAGGATGAACCTTTCATTGTAAGTACACAATAACTTCATGATGGTCCCAATATAGACAGTGACTTGTGTGTTATAAAGGAACATAAGTGTGGGATTTGGATACTCAATATTGAATCTAAATTGCTTTAACCTAAAAATAAAATTAAGAGAGTTTAGTGAACATGTTAAATAGTTTTTAATAAAATATTTTTTTCTTATAATAATATGTGTTCTCTAATAAATTCACGTAATTAAAATTAAAATTTTAACTACTCATGAAGATAATGTCTTCTATACGTGTTTATGTTACCAATATCAAGGAAGAACAAAGTACCCATGATGAATCTAAGGAATTATTAGGTGATCCAAAAAACATGGAAGAAAAAAATAGGATCAGTGAATCATAACTGTGTTAACTAATGTTATTAAGGAAAGAAAAGAAGGATTACTTTTGACTTGGGATAAAATCAAGGCGTCCAACTTGTTGAACCTAATAATTATAGGATTATTAGTTACATTGGGGTTACATCTCTAGTGAATTCATTGATTGATAAAAAAATATGGAATAATGTCATTAATTTATTGAGGGAAATCATTTGTGAGGAGATTAGAGTAAGTTTATGATATATGATCCTCATTTTACCAAAATTAATTTATTTTACATGATTTAAATATTAAATTTTTATTAATGGTCATTAAAAAATATCATAGATCCTTTAACACAATTCTTAAAATGTAGAATCTCAGGGATGCTGAGAGGGAATATATCCCCACTTTTTTTTACACACATTATAAACCGATTAATATTAAAATTATTCTTTAGTTGATGTGATGATAAATCATATTTGGTTCATTGTAATGGATTATATATTTTTTTGAAAAAGATTATTTTATCTGATTTGATTGAAATTTTTTAATTTGGGAAATAAAAAAGGAGTGATGAAAATAACAAACATGCCTCAAAACCAAAGTACCCCTATCATGATGTAATTATGGGGAACAATTCACTTGAAAACAAAATGATATATATTTTATTTCTATATTAAAGATTTTTTTAGATATGAAACAACATATTTTCCTTTGTTAATATGAATATTAATGAATCATAATCTAAAAAAACTTCCAACCTACTTCATGTTCTATGGAAGGAGGCTCATGTAAATAAATAGGGAAAACTATTATATAGAAACAAAGAGAAATTTGGGGATCATGTGCATGTATGGCATAATATAAACTTTCTAAACATTACAAAAGTATTACATAAATATATCTATTTATGTTTTTATGTTTTTATAGAGTTTAGATATAAGAATCATCATCAAATATACCTGAATAAAAATTACTTTCAGTATCTTTAAAGTGGTAATAATGATTTGACCACTTTAGAGGTGTATTTTTTGGAATGTTAGCTCAAATTTTTTTTGAGAAGAAAAAGAAAAAAGGATATATATAATAGATGATGAAACACAAGAAGGAAAAAATATATTTTTTAAAAGATATTATTTTTTATCTTGTTTGAAGGACTGGTAAATGTGGAAGAGTTAAATTAGACCAATAATATAATAACGATTAATACATGAAGAGCCACATGACCCCACTAGCTTAGAGGCTAGACTCCCCCCTTAATTTCATTCCTTACCAAAGGTAATAAATTATTTCATGACATTGATTTATAAATGTGGATAAAACAACTACATATAACATTCTGTTACTAAAGTTTTGTAGGGTGAAATTGTATATGATATATATCTATCAGCACCCATCGATCAACTTATTACGCATGATACATTGTATAATATCCAATTAGAGTTGGTGTTCTAGAACCAAATATGTTGTTTTACTTTGATTAAATGTATATAAGTAAATTTTAATATTAATAAGAAATATTATTACATTTTCTTCATTATTTGTTATGAATTTAATTTAATAATGTACTAGAGTATCTGTCATATCGATAAGGTTATAGTAGTTCCCTGTTATGGTGAGAAACTAGAAATTCTATGATTATATTCATAAATATAGTTTTACGGTCAGATAAAATTCTATAATGGAGAGGATAGTATGTTAAATTTCTGGCACGATTACTCATATACATATGAGACTACATCTCATGAAGTTCTCACTTAGTAATATCCAAGATAAGAGATTATGAGAACATACCCACTAGTAAGAATTCTACATGATTATGGAAAATAAAATATTACTATATGTGATGATATTCAATGGTCCTTATACTTTAAAATTATCATTAATACATGTCATAAATTTCACACCTATATTTTCTAACAAAAAGATTGATGCCATATGTTCGTAGGATGTTGGGTATATTGGGTGCATCATGAATGGAATGTGATTAATGGATAAGTAAAGGAAGGATTTTCCCTTTAATAATTATTTAAGTTGATATCTTCAGCCTTTGATTGGAATTTAACTGTTAACTTAATTTCTACAGCCATGGTGTAACATCTAGTTTATATCATATTCTAAATGTGAAAATATCAAGTATATTTGTTTATGACACAAATTTTCTACATTTTTGATGAGGTATGGAGTAAAATAGATTATATTACATAGTATCTATTTGTATGTGGTTTTTGGCATTACAATATTAATTTAATTTTCATGGGGCCTTGACTAATTGGTATATGATAATCTTGGTCTTTAGACAAGCTGACCTAATGCAAATGAGAAATAATTCTAGAGGTCCCCACAAAAAGTGTTTCCATTTATTTTGATTAAATTATATTTTAATTTAATTATATGATTGAATATTATTTATTAATATCGAGGAATAATTTTATTCATGTTTTATTGATCAAAAATAATAGTTAAATATTTATTCACAATAAACTGAATATAATTTTTATTTTATTTTTTAATTATTTAATAGGATATATTTTAAATATCGTGGAATACAGTTATTCCAAGATCATCTCAGATAATAAATATGAATTTCCATGTTGATAAAATAATATTTATCATTCCATCGGTAAGGGAATGCCATAAAATAAAAATAACATTATTTATATAATGCCTATGATATATTAAAATTTATTATTTTATTTAATTGTTATTGTGAAATTAAAAAATATTTTAACTTTAAACCAATATTTATAAATATATGTTTATGTCTATTATGTTGGGTTAATTGAGAGTTGAGAATGTTTGCACATAATATAATTATATCTCACTTTCTCCTCTTATCATCTTCCCAAGAATGAGAAGAACTCCTTCTAGCATGAAGGATCATGAGGTGATTATAAATAATAGTAAAAGATGATTTATCCACCTTTCTAGCACCCAAAAATAAATTAGTGATGTTTGGAGATCAAAGGCGCACATGTGTATCACCTCTAGATGGATTATACCCTTTAATCCTCCCTATTCAATGAAATAAATTCTTAAAAGGAATTCAGACAATCAACATCATCATCAAAGAACATTTGTGGAAAAGGCAACCTTTCATTAAATAATATATAAATTAATTATAAATTTAATGTGAAAAAGATTTCATCTCTAGGTTCTAGGTATCTATGTTAATATTCAAAGGAAAAATTTCATTTGTTTTGATCTTTACATATTGTATAATTTGAAAATAAATGATAAAATATGACAAAACTATTATGGTTATTCACCAACCTATCTCTTTCCATATACCCAAAACCTTAATGTTGTATCAGAGTGACAACATATTAAATTTATAATTGTTTATATGTTTTTTGGTTGAATATGTTCCATAGTTGGTTTATATTTCGTTTCTAGATTATTTATTCTTTAATATAAAGTTTAATCCATAATATTTTTATATTTTAATTATTTTATTAAAGATTCATATTTTCATAATGGTCTAAGAATGGATGATGAATAATTAGAGATTCCATAGGTAAGTTCCAAGGATTCATGCCAGTGATACTGGGTTACATGATGTGTATCCAGAATACACATCGCATACCCAAGTTCACTTCACCTGTTCATGCCATATGATACATGACATGATAGGTAGTAACTACACGTGGTATATTTATTACACACCTCATGTAGACCAGTGCAACCTAGAACACAACTTGTTAGATTATAGGACATGTAGCTGGCTAACATGTCGTGTAGTCTACAAGGCTTAGTAGTGAAATTATCACAAATCATGTGGTTAAATAAATGGTTTTACCCCATGTGAAACCAAAATCCAGTAAAATTAATGAAATAAATTTTATTTACCTTCTGTACTTGATATGTAATTAATTAATTCTCACATTCGATATACAAGTCGATTCATTCAAAAGGTTAGAAAGACACACAACTGAAGTTCCCAGTCAGGATCCAAGTATCACTGAGAGGGGGAGGGGGTGAATCAGTGATATCTTTTTCTTTTTATATTTCCTTCAAATTGAAACAACCTTCGCCTCCTGTTAAAAATTTTCTTCTTGTCTGACCACACACAACCACATGAACACAATATTTACAAGGTTCGCTACTCAACAAGAGTAGCTACGTCCTTGGTATGGTACGGAAATAATCCAGTACCACACAATACACTAGAGAACAATCCATTGATGTGGAATACAAAGAGTAGGATATACCCTTACACTCGTGTAGCACTTGGAAAACAATATGTAAGTGCATGTGCACCCTTTTAGCACAAACAGATAATTACAGTATTTCAGTGCTTCTTTACAATTGAGCAGATGTATTCTCTGAAGATCATATCTTCACTTTCCTACCCAGAAGTTGGTAAGAACTTCTGTACACACAACTGAATATGTGCGAAGACCCCAAATTTTCTGTGCAACCATTTGGATATCTTGCGCGCAATTCAAGTGTCTTGCGCGTAAAAATCCCTTTCGGCACGGAAATTTTTTTCGCGCAACTTTCCTTTTGCGCGCAACTTTTTCTCTTTTCGCGCAACTTCTCAATTTTTCACACAACTATCTTCTTTTCGCGCAAACCTCTTTATTTCCACACAACTCACTTAGCGTATAATTTACACGCACCAGAGCTTGGGATTTATTTTATGTGTTGAGCATCAACAAATGAGAAGGGTTAGCCTCATATTTATAGGCATTTTGACCCTATGTGAAAAACACTAATCCGCGCATAAAACCTCCTTCATGCGCGTAAAAACTCTTTTATGCAACTTCATATTTTGCGCCATGCTTCAGTTTTTTGTGCACCTCATGCCTTTTCCATTTTTTATCCTTATAAGAAAAATACACCAATTGTGCACAAAATCCCACACCACGTTCCATATTTCGCGCAAACCCAATCTTTCCCATGACATCATATTTCGCGCACTGCTCCAATCTTTCACACATTTCATGCCTTTGCAAATTTTTGATCTTCTGATCTTGAAACACCTTTTGCGCAAAAACTTCATTCCTCTATTTCGCGCGGCCTTTTTCTTTTTCGTGCAACCCGCTGATTTTTCGCGCATCCCGCACACATTTCGCGCAACTCGCATATATTGCGCGCACCACTTTTTTTTTGCACAAAAATTTCCCAAATTTCCACGCACTCTAGGCCTTTTCCATTATTTGATGTTTCTGACCTTAAATTATGACTTGCACGCAAAATTCTAAACCATCTTCAATCTTTTGCGCAACATCCATTGCCACCTTAAACTATACTTTTGTGCCACCCCCAAATTTTCCATTGCTTTTTCATTTCTCTCTTCACTGATTCCCATAACCATTCTTCAGCTTTCATCAGGAACTCCACTATCGTGATATATATCTTTTGATAGATCAGCTTTAGCATCGTCAGAGTTATAATGGGAAGTACAGAAACTTCCCTCTCTTCCAGCAGCATCACTCCTTCCAATCGAAACCGCATATGACTGGCATCATCATTTATCCCCCTTTCCATCATAAGGCTTGCATCACATGTTCTCCTAACTTATGATATTTGTGACATACATATCAGCAAAGCATCGTCTGGGTTTTTGTCCTTCTATAAAGTGAATTGACTTATCTTCTTTGACAACAAAAAACAACACTCTACAAAGCCTAACTCTTCAAGCTTCCTTATCCATTAAACTTGGTCCCAAAAATAACAAGAAAAACACATGGAGTGTATCCAGAGTAAAAATAAAGTGGTACCACATCCAAAAAAACATGTCAAGTATTTTATAGGGTTGTATGGACACACGTTAAACATGATACACATCTTTTAGAAAAATAGTGTACATCATGTTTTTTTGGAGGATGTACATAAAAATGCCCCAAATATTTGTCCCAAATACATGGAAATTGAGGAACATGACTTGTATCTCGTAAGTACATGGTGTGTAGTATCTCAATAAAAGAGAATATTAAATTAAATTAAAAATAATAAATTGAAAATTAAAATATAATTACACTATTGTAACTAGATGAGTTTAATTATGTAATTATTATTTTAAAGAATTAATAAATTCTTAATTAATTTAATGTAATTATCTAAAATTATTGTTCAATTAATTTATTTTCCATGAATAAATTTATAATGGACATTTACAAGAGAATTTGGTTGTAAATTAAGATAAAATTAAATTAAATAGTTAATTAAATAATTAATTAATGCAATCATGTTTATCATAATAATAAATAACAAATAGAAATGAATGTTAACTAGTGTACATTTACATATTCATTTCATGTGTATTACTATTTAAGAGATTGAGGAAGACCTGTGTATAAATTGGTTTAATTTAATTAAATTTATTACATCATTTTAAAATTATTGATTATTAAATTAAATATGATTTCCTTCAAGTTATCAATCCCTATTTTATTATTTACAACCTACGTGTCAAGGTTATTGATGAAATTTCCCTTAATCAATCCTTTGGTTCCCATCACCTATAAGCATTGTATAAATACATGTATTAAATAGAGTATCCCAAGTTACATGGAGGAGGTCCAATACTAAACCAAGACAATTCCATTCCAAGCAATACATTGTTAGAAAGTTAGAAAATGAAAACTCGTGCCCAGACCAACACAATATGTTTTCTCTTATGTTTGTGTTTATTTATTTTCCACTCAATAAATAAACCATTATATAAGATAATGATTTTTTATGAAATATTTATATTATGAATGGAAGACCATGATCACATAAATACATGGACTAATACAAAAATATGGATTTTAAATAAATATATTTTGAGTAAATTCTTTACCAAACATGATTAATCACTTGAGTAAAATCCAACTAACTTTAAAAATACATGTAAATGATAAAAAAGATATATTTTATGAATAATAAATGAAATAATTCAACTATATATTATGAATGACCAAAACTTGAATTACTTGAATAGGAATGAGAGCCACATAACAAAGTATTTTTCCAATCCTCATTGTGAAACTTACTTTTATCATGGAGTAATTATGAATGATTTGGGTTGACATAGAAAATTTACATCAAGGGAATTATCCCTTTAAAGACTTGTTATAACATATAAGAATGTATTGAGGAAATCAAAGTAATAGTTTTTGGATTGGAGAGTCTACTGAATGGATGATGATTTAAAATCCAAGAGTTGTAAAATAACTACCTACCTAAATACCTTCATGTAGCTTTAAAAACATCTTTGGGGTTATGATATGGGGAATATGAACCCTTTCCACTAGAATTTCTGAGAAACTAGACATTCTGAGTCCAATGGTGAGGGTTGTTGAGACTTATTAAAGTAGCAAGAGATGTAATAAAAAATAAATTTAAGTATGTCTCACATAAATTGTTTTCCAGTGAACTACTCATAATATTTTATATTATAATTGTATAAAAAATGAAATTTTCATCATCTAATTTATTCTTGTGATCAATATTAAAGAAAAAATATCTTCTTACTGGATATAAATTATTTGAATGGTTCATTCTAGAGGTTGTGTTTCACCATGAATAAAAATATTACATTATAAAATAATCAAGGAATACTATTCTTGTAAAGTAGGAAAGTTATGAAGATTTATATGTATATAATAAACAATTGAATGATGTGGTCGATGTTCAATGTTTAATGGGTTCATCCATGTCAATTAAACTCATGATGTCTCATGAATACATGGATGATTATATAATTCTAAGACATCTTTAGGGCCTATATCATGAGAGATATATACATGAATTGTTTATGATATAAAAGGAACACTATTAGTATAATCCTAGAGAAGGTGCACCTTCTAGGCCTCACGTATTCAAACTTATTAGATGCATTGAGTTTCTGAATGGTCTAGGGTTTAAACTACCTGAAAAACTACACATTGATCTCATTAATGAATTAATTATATAGATGCTATTTTTTCTATTAATTTTATTATGAAAAACTTATATAATTCCCTTATATATATTCTCAAACTTTTTCAATAGGATGATGAAGAGATGAAGAATGAAAATCTTTTCTTCCATATGGTAAAAAAATGAAGTAATGGGATAAGATCCCTTTGCCCAATGATTATTATAAAAGAAATTACTATAAGATAAAGATCATGGAATTACAATGTATAAGGATTCTATTAGTTTTATATGAGGCCAAAATGGGAACTGGAGAGAAAACTCAACCAATGGAATAAAGCAAGTGGAAGATTCAGCTACATTTTTTATTAAGTGAAATTTACCTACTTCTACAAATTAGTTAATAGATATATCTTATTGTGATAAATTTTTTATTCATATAAAGGAAACATATAGATTAAAAATATTTACCAAGGGAAGATAGATCTAGGAGTATCAAATATAGCCAAACTTGTTGTTGTGGCTATCAAGGACTGGCACCTCACATTACCAACTAGAATGATATTGGTTTTAAGATATTGTTATTAATTTACATATTTTAACAAATACATTATTTCTATATCTAGACTTGATACAGATGGATTTATATACAAATTTGGAAATTAATGTTGGTTATTTTATAGGGATATCATTTTTTAGGTAAGGAAAAATCGAATAATGAGCTATATGTGTTGAATTACACTAAATAAATAATGAAAATTTATAATGAAACTACTTAAATTGATTCAAACCAAACCTAACTATAAAATCACTATCTAGTTTATGTAAAAAAAATTTCTTCAAAATTAAACGAAGATGGATATTTATATTCTTTTGAATTAAAACCACTAGTTCAATTTCATGCATGTTTACATGAAAAAATGGCCAAATCCCCATTTAGTAGAAAATGTGAAATGGCCAAGGGAATTTTTAAATTAGTTAATAAAAATTTTGTGTGGACCAGTTTCTATTGATGAAATGTATGGGTACTAAAACATTATAACTTTTATTGATGATTTCCGAAGATATGGATATGTCTACTTAATGTGGTATAACTAAAATTCCCTTGAGAGATCAAAAAAAATACAAGAATGAAGTTGAGACCCAGTTTGGTAAGAATATTTAGAATATATGCTTAGTACATGGTGGAGAATATATTAATGAACACTTCATTGATTCTTTATAAGATTTTTGGATTCTATCTTAACTTAATCATCCTTATACACCTCAGTGGAATGGTGTAAGTGAAAGGAAAAAATTATTCCTATTGGACATAGTGAGATCAATGATGAGTTATGTGAGTTTTTCATTATCCTTTTGTGGATGCACAATACAAACCACAACAAAAATACTAAATAATGTGAAAAATAATGTGGTATAGGTTATACTATACCAATTATGGAATGGGAAAAAACTTGTTTGGTTATACTTACACATACGGGGTTTCAAATCATTTTTAAGGCCTCTTGAGGTAACAAATTTTTACCCCAAGAGAAACTTATACCTTTATAGGATACCCTATGGAAATAAGGGGATATTAACTATATGGTCCATTAGATAGAAAGTGATAGTGTAAATAAACTTCATCTTCCTTGAGTTGGAGAGCATATCTAAAAGAGATTATGGTAGTGATATAATCTTTGATAACGTCCAGACTCAAGGTACAATAGAGTTGATACATAAAAAAATATACAAATCTCCATGGATGTAGAGGTTGAAGAGATACAAGTACTATGTAGGAGTATGAGAAAGGGTAAGTAACTAGAACAACATGGGTTTCTAGTCATCAAGGATTGTGACTCATTATTAGCTGATAATAATGATCTTATAATATAAAAGGAAGTAATAAGTGACACGAATGTTTCCAAGTGGAAAGAAGCTATGAATTATGAAATGGATTCCATATACCAAAACAAATTTTGTATTTTTCTAGATTCTCCAGTAGATGTAATTTTTTTTAAATGGGTATTCAATAAGAAAACTAGATAATGATGGAAATTTCAGTACTTAAAATGAATAAATTATTATAAAATAATATAAATATTAGGAAGGAATAAAATAAAATGAATCCTTTTCACCAGCTTTCTTGATGGAATCCATAAAAATTATAATTTTCATTATGGATAAACATAACTATGAGGTTTGGAAAATGGATGTCAAAATGATCTTCTTTAATGGGATCCTTATAGAATATTTCTATAAGAAACAACTCGAATGGTTTGTTACTCTAAAGGATTCCAAAATGTTATGAAAATTGTAAAGATCCATTTATGGATTAATGAAATCATTCATGTTATTTTATATTTGGTTTAATGAATCCGTAATATAATATGGTTTCATAAAGAATAAATATGTGCCTTGTGTCTATAAGTGTTTTAGTGAGAGTAAAGTAATTTTATTAATAGTATCTATTTATGACATAATACTTATTGTAAATCAAATTCTGGTCTTACATTCTGTTAAATCCTGGATGAAGAAGTTCTTCTCTATTAAGAAATTAGGAGAAGTAGCATATATTTTTAGGATTATGATCTATCTTGATAGATCCTAGAGGATTCTCAGCCCAAGTCAATGTATATATGTCAATGAGGTACTAAAGAGATTCAGTATAGGAAAATATATGAGGATATTATTCCTAATGTCACATGAAATTCAATATTTCTTTAAAAATGTGTCCTAAAATACACGAGGAAAGGTAATATATGGATAGGGTTCCATACACTTCACTGATTGGGTTATCAATGTACATTATGCTATGTATTAGGATTGATGTTTCCTATAACATAAGTTAGGTAGGAATATATACAATTGGACTAGGTGACTGTAATTGAATTAAAATCATGACAATAATTATGTATATTTGGAATACTAAGGATATAACCCTGGTTTATAGAGGATATGAGGATCTTTTCACCAAAGGATATATAAATTCCCATTTTCAAATAGATCAAATTGATCTAAAATCACATATGGGATACATCTTCACTCTCAGTGGAGGTTCTATGAGCTAGAAGATCTAAAAGAAATCTGTGGTTCCAAATTATACTACAGAGTATGAGTATTTAATGGAAATTGAGGTAGATAATGATGAATTTTTCTAATGAAACTTTATATATGTTATTAAAGTGGTACCTAGAAGTAAAGATCCTATCACAATTTGTTGTGGTAATACTATAGTGGTGTCCCTTGCGAAGGACCAAAGGTTGCATCAGTGGATACATCACATACTTTTTAAGTGTCATCTATTTTGAGATTTTTATCAATGTGGTGAAGTTGAAGTGAGCAGAATACCCATGGAAAATGACATGGTAGACCCTCTGAGTAAAGAATTAACCTAATAGAAACATGATCATCATGTGAGGTCCAGAGGACTGAATATCATAGGATGTTGAATCTAGTCAAAGATAGAGTCTTTTACTTTTAGTGTTCTACAACTAACGATTTTTACTTTGATTACATGTATATTCAATGATATGAATATTAATAGAAAAATATTATTACATATTTTTCATTGTTTTTCAAGGATTTAATATAAAATTTCCTACAGTATTTGTCACATATATAAGTCCATAGTAGTTCCCCACTATGATGAGAACCTAGAAATGATATGAAAATTTCATTGAATATAGTTATATAGTCAGATAACATTCTATGATGGGGAACATATTATGTAGAATATTATGTCTGAGTACTCATAAGAATATGAATCTTCATCACATGAATTTATCACTTAGTAATACCCAAGAAGAAAGGTTATAATAACATACCCACTAGTAGGAATTTTTCCGGTTTTTGTGTTATCAGTTATTACCATATATGAGCATGTGTAATGGTACATTAAAGTCAATATTATCATTAATTCATGTCAAGACTAATTTACTTATATTTATAAACCAAAACCATGACTCCATATTTTCAGGGGAAGTAGTGTATGATGGGTGTGTCTGGAATGATATGTTATAAAAGGATAAATTGAGGAAGTATTTCCCCTTATGTATTTATAGATGTTTATATTGCGACCCTTTTATTTGAATGGAATCATCGCCTTAAATTACATGGACATGTTGTAAAAATGTGTTTATTTCAGATAGTCAATGAAATATGTGTCGAGTATATTGGTTAAGGATAAAAATGTGTAACCTTCTTGATGAGACATCAAGACAAAGAGATTATTTTACACAATAAGTGTTTCTATGGTTATTGATGTTGTGAAATTATGTTATTTATGTTGGGTTCCTCTAACCATTTAAATATAGTAATATAAGACTTTAAGAAAGCTCACCTAATTCCAATAAGAATGAATCCTATAGGGTCACACACAATGTGTTTATACTGACCTTAATTATATTCAATATTAATTTAGATATTGGAATTAATATTATTCTCAAGAAAAAGGAATAATTTTATTCATGTTTCATTGATCAAAAATAGTAATTATATATTTATTCACTAGATAGTAAATATAATATTTTTTTAATGAATAATTGTTCAAGTATTTGATAAATAAAGCGGAATATGAGTGAACCAAGATCATTTCTGATTATGGATATTAATTTACAATCCAAAAAAATAATATTTATCATTGATCTAGTTAACACATTCCATAAATTAATAATATTATCATTTATATATGGGATGAGGTCTTTATGGTCCATTATATTACTTTTACTATCTCTATTTTCCCATATAAATATATGGAACATATATGTTAATATTTTTAGAGATAATAACTAAAATTACATGAGATTATAAGCCCCAGTGAGTTTGGTATTGATATTATAATAATATAAAAAATTTTAATATCAAAAATGTTTTCCAAAAATAATTGAATAACTCTCCAATGGAATCTATTGTCAAAAATATGAGATCGCCTTTGATTTTGGAATGTTGGTTTCACCCATTTCCTGAAATAACTTATGTGGTATTAGGAATTTGTGAAAAAGTAATTGAGGGAGAAAATACTAAATAAATAGATAAAATAATTTATTTTATTATATGTTTATACAACAATCTAATACCCTTCTACCAATAGTATTTTATGACCCATTCATAGGGTTAGAATCATATCCCTGATAATTGAGAGGGATCACTAGAGGAAGTCTTGGAAAATGATGATAACATATTGAGGATCATATTTACCAATATCATATGAGTATCTCTACAATAATGACAACATAGATGCCTTATTCATTAGAGATTGATCCAACATAAAGTAGAAGGTTTTATTTATGTGTAATTTTTCCCATTAGTCTATCACATGTAAAATGTAGTTCAATTCCACTAACAAGAATTGATTAGAGGATTGATGGTTGATATTGAAAATATTGTTTTGCTATTGCATTGTTAACTCCTATTTGTTTTTCAATTATACAACAATGGATCGATGATGAAATGAGAATCAGATGTGGTTCATTCCTCACAAAATTCATTTATTGTATTTCTCTCCCTGTTCTTCATTGATTCGTCATTGAAATTTGTTTTTTTGTGTTTCAAAAAATACCTAGTGGAAGATCAATGCATAATCAATCTTTGGTGAAACATACCATCATTGTGATTTTGATATGGAGATTGATAGCAAAGTTACAATGTGTGATGATAAAAATGGATTATAATTATAATTTGTAGATCCCTGATATACAATTTTTAGAATCTTGATATGAAGGATGATGAGTGATAATTTTTGGGTGAATTATACACTGTAATCTAATGACCTATGATTGAAGTCCCCTTCGATCCTAGATCTGTAACACATGACATATTTGGTGGCAGATCTGGAGGTGATGGTGGAGAGGGTGTATGTGTGAAGGAATAATGGGTTTCATGAAGACCCTTGTTATACAACTTGTAATATGTAGACACAATCCATGTTTGGCCCTACCTATGGTGCTAGGACTTCCAAAAAGAAGAAAAGATCACAAAATATGTGACACATGTCACATGTCGTGTGACCCAACCCAGAAACTCATTGTGTACCCTCTTATACATGGGAATAACAAGATTTTGTGGGATAATATTTATACTTAGACATTGATAGAGTACACTAGCTAAGTCGTGTACTCAAACACAATAGAGTACATGAGCATGACAACATGTACACAAGAATGGCCAAAATAACACATGAATGGGTAGAATACATAGTTAGAATGTTGGATGAACTCTATACTTCATGTACTAAGAGGGGATGCATCATGTATTTGGAGAATTACATGTCTTGTGAGACAGAAAGACATGGGAAGACAATGGGTACATGTTGTTTACTCCCAATAAGGGGGTTTGGATCCCTTTATTTTTTTAGTAAAGATCATGTCTAGTTGATTGTAGTTCCTTATTCCTTCCCCATGAGGGTACAATAAAAGATAAGATCATCAAAATGATATTTTTATCCCCACTATGGGTTGAGTATAATATATAGTTTAGTGTATCCTCCTTTGGTACTATGGTGGAAGCCAATACCATTCCTAGCTGTGGTTTGTGGTATCATCATGACCACCATGCATAGTTTTTTGGTCCCCTATCTAGTAGGAAGATCCAATAGTGTTTGTGTTTCCACAGATGGGCGTAGATGTGATCCCCTACATAGATGATTAGATCCTTAGAGATCCAGTGAGTACTTCATGGTAAGGCCTCATGATCCTTACCTCTCAAATGAGCATCATCAGTGATAGTGTAGATCATGGAGTATGTTCTCTTGGAATGAGTATTACCTCCAGGACTTAATAAATATGATCTGGCTCAAAGTAATGGTTGAGAAAACTTTATACTGGTTTTATATTATTATTAAACCAACTTTTACCATTTTTATATCTCTTATTATATTGATATGTCTTGCTATGAGATAAATACTCTTGATAAATTATTCTTATAGACTTTGTGGTGTCCTACTGGTATTGTTATACTCACCCATGTATGAAATTATCCCACATATATCAAATGTTATGAAGATGAAAGACATTTTGAGGGTTTCATGGGAGGAATAGGATTAGGTGTGTCATAGTTTTGGGGTAGATAGACCAAGATTTTTAGTGTTGATACTTTTGAAAATAGTCCCCTCCTTCTGAAAAGGTTAGAAATAATTTTGAATTTTTATCCATCTTGTATTTTACCCTTATCACTTTCAGCTTCATATTTTTATACTCTGATTGTGGGATTAGATATGTTTTCATGAATTGGTATCAGTTGTATTGTTTTACATTTTAGTATTGTATGATCTTAGAGATGTGTGCCTACATACAAGTACAATAGGATAATTCATCCTATATAAGGGATATTCTCACTCATTGATGGTCACTAGAACCTAGCCTATTAGAGGATGGATTGGGGTACCAGTACTGTAACACCCAGAGCTTCCATGATACGATTCTCTTTCAATAATGCAATAGCTTGCATTGTACGCAAGTTCGAGATTCTAACACACCACGACTAATAAAAATAGCCATTATGAATAGTAATAACCAAATTTTGAAATTATATATATTTTATATTTCAAAATGGACTTCATTTTTGGATTCGGAATATCGAAATTAGCCTATGTTGAATTTTTGGTATTTTTCTGAGAACTTCCAATTTTTTTACTTAAAAACAAAATTTTTAATCAAAATAATTTATAGTGATAATTTATAATATTGAGTGGTTTTAGAGTATAATTAGAATATATTTTTACCATTTTATCCAATGGTGGTCATTATAATTAATTTCACTTTGAAACTGGACATAAACCATTGTCAATCTTTTGATATATATTGTTTCTTAAAAACACGCTATTTGTTGTGACAGCGGGAATTAATTATAAAATTAATTAATGAAACTTATATGTTTGTAATTTTTTAAAATAGACATCATTTTTGAATTCGGAATATCACTTATATCTTAGGGTGAAATATTGGCATTGTTATGAAAAACTTCAATTTTTGATGAATAGTGAAACCACTAAGTCGTAGTTAAAAAACTGTTTTTCGTTTAAATGAAACATCACCACTTCTATGATTTTATTTTCAAAAATCTGATATACATGGTTGTCATCAGGAAGAAAAATGTGGTTCAATGGGATTAAAATAATTTTTTGGTGAATAGTAACTTTTAAGTTTAATTAATCGCGATTAAAGGTAATTAGTGAAATTTAAGGTAAAATGATATTATAAAATTATGAAAATACCCTTACAGTTGTCCTACCCTTATTGGATGAGTCATGGCCGACCAAGAAAATCCATGGGTCAACTTGGGTACCCCATGGAGCCACTTGGGTAAGAAAATGACATTAATAACTTTTTATTTAACGTAAAAATTAAATAGACACAAACATGTGTTGTTTTACTAAAATAATTATTACATGGGATTATATAAGTTAACCTTTTTACTATAAGTGTTAATTAGAAATATAAAAATCTTTCCTACATCATGGTAATTTTTTTATAATTTTTAGACATTAAATAAATTAAATTTTTTATGACACAATGATGATGCAGTGATTACCTCATTAATTAACGATTTAAATAAAATGAAAAGATAATGTACAATCTAAGACTTAAACTTGTCAAAAACCTATTGGATGAGAATATTTGGAACCCTTATCACCATATCCTAGAAATATATCATTGTGAGACCTTTAAAATACGAAAATCATTTCATAATAATGTAACATTTCATGACTTTCCAAGAGTGCACCTCCTCTCCTCTTATAAAAGGCCCCCACCTCTACCACCTTATTCACACCATCAAAGCCATTTGGCTCAGCCAACCTCTGCCCAAATACTCTCTCAACTTCCCTCTCTTACTCCTAGAAGTCTCACTTTGGGCAGAAGTCTTCCCAAGGAAGCCTTTGGCTCAAATAAAAAAGAGTTACCTGATTTTAAGGTAATGTCTTCTCTTATTTTCTTTTGTATTATTTTGCTTCTCCATCCCCTTAAATTTTTTTATTACTTTATTTTGTAACAAAACCAGTATCTACAATATACTATGATTTTTTTATGATTAGTATTTTATTTACACTTACACACACCTTCGTCTAATGGTTAAAGAATATACTGTTTCTGTGGGTGGCGAATTACTGCCTTACGATACGATGATTGTTCAATCTTCTTTTAACACCTCTCATGGTGGCCATTATGATGACACTATTTTTATATATGATAAATATTATGTTTTTTTTATGATTCTGTATTTTTAATTTATGTCATACCTTTATGATTTCAATTATAGGTAAACGCGATAATTTCATTTTAGGAAGTGCGGATTACCGCCCCCTCAAAGTGATTTCAATCGTTAATGCCATATGTGGGATGTATAAAGGATGGAGTAAATGGTATTATACATTATATTATATTTTAATTATAGTATACCTTTATATAATTATAATCTCATTCCATTAAATATGAAATATAATTGAATGTAGCGTTCATGCGTACGTACGGCTTACCGTCTCCATGAACGGTGCATTTCATTTCTTACCTCTAAATGTTATGTAATATTATAAATGCATGTATATACTGGATATATATGATATATATGATATATACATCATGAATATAATTCTGGATGTAATGGATATTTTACCACATGAACAACTTGTAATTATAAGAAGTTTATTTTTTACTCAAGTACCAAAGATCGACAAAATGACCGTTATTAACTTAAATAATTACATAATGTTCATAACATGGTAATAAGTGATATAAAAGGAATAATAAACTTGAAAAATATTCTTAAGCAAGTAAAAATTAACTCTAGTTTATTATTCAGGAGGTTAAAGAACGGTCGAGTCAAGTCGGACACGAGGTAAGGGAACTTCTTAACCCAATTTCCGTTCTTCGGGTTAATCCCCTGCTTTCAAATTATGTCATGATATTATTATGTCCTATCTTGTATTTTTACTTTATTTATGTGTACTCATAGTGAATAAACATAATAGATCTATTTTATTTAAAAAAGTATCTTTGTAAGGAATTCGTCTCAATCTTCTTTCATTGAGGCATATTTTGGTTTATACACAAATTTCTTTTATACGGTGTATAAACCCCTTTGACTTTTACGTTTATTCAAAAGGAATATTTTTATATGAAGTGTTTTACTAAACGACAAAAAGTAATGTTTTTATTGGCGTACGTATGCGGCGACAACGACTTCTCCGCTGCCGTGACCATTATTTGAGTTTCAGCTTCCTCTACAAGCCATAACTTTTTTTAAATGAAAAATAAAAACCAAGTTTTAATTTTAATTTATTTGTGTATTGAAAATGGTTTTGATAATGTTTTTATTATATCAATGTGTTGTATTGATATCTTGTGATTGAAATGTGGAAATGTTATGTTTCCTTTATGCATGTTTTATGTGATACAATTATGTTATGGTTTATGATATGTTTAAACCTGTTCATATGAGGAATGCAGTGGACTTAATAAGTGACGGGTGGAGCCTGCTATAACTCCTCGATGCATTGGTAGGTCTCATGAGACAAACTAGTATCTTTCCCCAAGGCCTTGACAAAATCTTATTTGTAGTTTTGGCATGAGGCCTTGGCTACGTGGTTATGATAGTCTGGCATTATGCATTCCATCATTATGAAAGTGGTTTTTGATATTCCATGTGATTATTCGACCAGTAGAATATACATGTGAATAAGTAAATGGAATTATCTAATTTTAATTTTTCAATATTATGTTGAAGTTCAAGTTTAAAAGGCTTTTGATTTAGTTATTCATTGCCTTAAATGTTTATGTTTATTTATTAAAGCTTCCACTATATTGTTTTCCTTACTAAGCATTTGAGCTCAGCCCTTTAAATGTTTTATTTTTCCAAGGATGTGAAGAAATATTTTATGACTGACCTATAGGGATAGTCTTAAGGGGATAGAAGTGTGGAAAATGGAGACTATGTTATTGTGATTTTTCACTTTATGATGTAATGTAACATTTATGAATGTATCTAGTGTTTTTCAAGGCTACTAAACTAATCGGTCTTTCAAGACTTGATCTTTTGTGATCATGCCAATGTTACACAATAATGCACTGACTCTGGGTAACTAGGGTCAGGGCATTACAGTTGGTATTATAGGCAGTTTATTACTAACCTTAGAAGCTAGATTTAGATAAACTCTGATTAGAGCACATAGCCCAAAGATAGACTTTTATGATTAGTATAGAAGAACTTCCTAGAATTTTGGTATAATAGAAATTTTGTGAGTTTTCTGAGCAATACATCCCTGTCTGGATACAAGCAGGTAGAGGCGGCTCTTGCACAGTTGTACCTAGGGGTAAAACCCAAAAACACCGCTTTGAGCTAGACTCGAACGGGAACTGGTGCACGACAACGAGTCTTGATGCACTCTTAGTTACGACACTCCCGGGGGATATGCTTAGGATAATTCTCATTTTCTTTACAAACCATTCTGAAGGGTTTATGAGTATATAATTCCTCAAAGAAAACATTTTTATGATTATGGATTATATCCATAAATAGTTCAATTTATGTTAAGCATTTTTCAAGTTTGTTATTATGTATTTTGATTCATAAACTAATATAGTTTATGAAATTGTTTAGAAATGGCACCTAGTGGAAGGAATGGAAACCGTATCAATGCACCCACTCCATATAGGGACTTCCCTCCTACTAAAGATAATTATTGTTGAGCTGGAGATACAACTGGTGCTGATCAACTTTTCACCATATTGGGGCAACTCACTCAGGTTATGAATAATAAACTTACTCGTATGGAGCACCCTGATCCGCAGCATGAAGGATCAATGTTAGATCGCTTCATGAGGAAGAAACCACCAACATTTAATGGGGGTACAAATCCATTAGTAGCTGAGCAATGGATAAACTCCTTAGAGAAAATATTCCATGCCTTGGGGAGTAGTGACAGGGAAAAGGTTATCATGGCAGTTTACCGCCTCACTGAAGATGCCGATCAATGGTGGTCACTGATTCAAAACACAAATGAAGATGAAGAAGTATCAAGAATGGAATGGAGGGAGTTTAAGGAAATTTTCTTAGAAAAATAATTTCCACATGACCATCAAGCAGATATGGAAAATAAATTTCTGAGTCTGAGGTAGAAGGAGGATGAGAATGTCGCAAAGTATGAGGCTGACTTTACAAGGTTAGAAAGGCATGCTCCAGATTATATGCATAACCCAAGAAGTGAGATTGATCATTTATTTGATGGGTTAAAACCATTTCTCCGTCGAGCATTAGTCTCAGAAACCTTCTCGTCATATAAAGATATAGTCTCGTGTGCTATCAAGACAGAAAAGGAATTCTCTAAATCTTATGACAATAAATTAAAGTAATAGAAGAATAGAACGGTGGAACAAGAGACAAATAAAGGGAAAAATGGAAAGAATGATTTTCCATTATGCGATAATTGTGGAAAGAATCACCCCGGTACATGCCTAAAAGGAATGGGAGTTTGTTATAAATGTGGAGAAAAAGGTCACCAGGCTCGTGATTGCAAGGGAATGAAAGAGGCTATCAATGTTGAATGCTACAATTGTAGGAAAATGGGGAATTATGCAAATTAATGTCCTAAGCGTCAGGAAAACTTACCTAAAAAAAGGCCAAGGGATAAAGGACAATCTTATGCTATTACTACAGTTAAAGTGGAATAATTAATGTATTGGTGCTTTTGGAGTCAAGGATTATATTCTAGTTATAAGAATAATGTGATATATATATATAAGGATTGTACTGCAGTACTTGGTGTTTTCATTAAGATTTTAATATGATTAAGGTAATCATATTTTTAGTATCTGACAATAAGAGAAACTTTACTTTTTGGGGAATCTGATGTTACCATTGATTTTGGAATTTAGAGACCTTTTAGAGAAAGTCTGGACAGAGGTATTTTGGATAAATATAAAGGTTAGAATGGATTAAGTTGAACTTTGGATAGTATTGTTTATGGTTAAAACATTTATGAAGATTATTTTTGGAATATTATAATACTATAGTTTTAGGAAAAGTACAACCTGTAGGTTGGGGGATAACCCATCGCGTCGGACAAAGCTGCAAGAATCGAACCCACAACTATAGTGCGAGAGGCCTTTATTACCTACCACTATCCTAAAGGAAGTCCCTGGTTATTACAAAATAGTTTTCCTAATCTAAATTGTATGTGTTAATATTTGGAACCTTGTACGATTAAGATAAATATAATATTTTTGAGTTTTAATATATTCTTGAGTGAAAGATGGGTTTGTGGTAAAACAATTTATTAAAGAATGAAAGTCTACATGACAAGTATGTATATTCACTTAAGTTCTTAGTAAATCTCCTAAATAAATTCCTCAACATTATAAAAGGAAACTTAAAACAAAAATGTTGTCGGTTAACTTTTCCTACTGGGGAATTAATGATCGTTTAACCAATCACAAGTTTGTGATTTTCTTGTAGTTAACCTTCTCCAAATCCTGTTTTCTATAACTCTCCATCAGACCTTGATGTTTTGTTTTTCCTCCATATCAATATTTTCATAGAATCCTAGTATGGGCTATCTCGAGTGACCTTTGTACTTCTCTTTCAAATTGCGAGGATGGAATTTATTGAAGGAGGGGGGAATGTAACACCCCGAGCTTCCATGATACGCTTCTCTTTCAATAATGCAATAGCTTGCATTGTACGCAAGTTCAAGATTCTAACACACCGCGACTAATCAAAATAGCTATTATGAATATTAATACCCACCTTTTGAAATTATATATATTTTATATTTCAAAATGGACTTCATTTTAGGATTTAGAATATTGAAATTAGCCTATGTTGAATTTTTTATATTTTTCTGAGAACTTCCAATTTTTTTACTTAAAAACAACTTTTTTAATAAAAATAATTTATAGTGATAAATTATACTATTTAGTGGTTTTAAAGTATAATTAGAATATATTTTTACCATTTTATCCAATGGTGGTCATTAGAATTAATTTCACTTTGAAATTGAACATAAAGAATTGTCAATATTTTGATATATATTGTTTATTAAAAACACGCTATTAGTTGTGACAATGGGAATTAATTATAAAATTAATTAATGAAACTTATATGTTTGGAATTCTGTAAAATATACATCATTTTTGAATTCAGAATATCAATTATAGATTAGGGTGAAATATTGACATTGTTCTGAAAAACTTCAATTTTTGATGAATAGTGAAACCACTAAGTGGTAGTTAAAAAACTGTTTTTTTTCTTTAAATGAAACATTACCACTTCTGTGATTTGATTTTCAAAAATCCGACATACATGGTTGTCTTTAAGAAGAAAAATGTGGTTCAATGGGATTAAATTTTTTTGATGAATAGTAACTTTTAAGTTTAATTAATCATGATTAAAGGTAATTAGTGAAATTTAAGGTAAAAATGATATTATAAAAATATGAAAATACCCTTAAACTTGTCCTACCATTATTGGATGAGTCATGGACGACCCAGAAAATCCACGGGTCAACTTGGGGACCCCATGCAACCACTTGGGTACGAAAATGACATTAATAACTTTTTATTTAAAGTAAAAATAAAATTGACACAAACATGTATTGCTTTACTAAAACAATTATTACATGGGGTTATATAAGTTAATTTTTTTACTATAAATATTCATTGGAAATATAAAAATATTTCCTACATCATGATAATTTTTCTATAGTTTTTAGACATTAAATAAATTAAATTTTTTGTGACACAATGATGATGCAGCGATTACCTCATTAATTAACGATTTAATTAAAATGAAAAGACAATGTAAAATCTAAGACATACACTTGTAAAAAACCTATTTTATGAGTATATTTAGAACCCTTATCACTTTATACTCGACACATATCATTTTGAGACCTTTAAAATCCGAAAAGCATTTCATAATAACGTAACATTTCATTACTTTCCAAGAGTGCCCCTCCTCTCCTCTTATAAAAGGCCCCCACCTCTACCACCTTATTCCCACCATCAAAGCCATTTGGCTCGGCCAAACTCTATCCAAATACTCTATCAACTTCCCTATATTACTCATAGAAGTCTCACTTTGGGCAGAAGTCTTTTCAAGGAAGCCTTTGGCTCAAATCAAAAAAAGTTACCCGATTTTAAGGTGATGTCTTCTCTTATGTTCTTTTGTTTTATTTTGCTTCTCCAACCCCTTAAAATCTTTTTATTACTTTATTTTGTAACAACACCAGTATCTAAAATATACTAGGATGTTTTTATGATAAGGATTTTATTTACACTTACACACACCTTCGTCTAATGGTTAAAGAACACACTGTTTCTGTGGGTGGCGAATTACTGTCTCACGAAACGATGATTGTTCAATCTTCTTTTAACACCTCTCATGGTGGCCATTATGATGAAACTATTTTTATATATGATATATATTATGTTTTGTTCCTTATTATTCTGTATTTTTAATTTATGGCATACCTTTATGATTTCCATTATGGGTAAACGCGATAATTTCATTTTAGGAAGTGCGAATTACCGCCCCCTCAAAGTGATTTGAATCGTTAATGCCATATGTGGGATGTATAAAGGATGGAGTAAATGGTATTATACATTATATTATACTGGAATTATAGTATACCTTTATATAATTATAATTTCATTCCATTAAATATGATATAGAATTTAAAGTAGCGTTCATGAGTACGTACGACTTACCGTCTCCATGAACGGTGCATTTCATTTCTTACCTCTAAATGTTGTGTAATATTATAAATGCATGTATATACTGGATATATATGATATATATGATATCTAAATCATGAATATAATTTTGTATGTAATTTATATTTTACCACATTAACAACTTGTAATTATAAGAAGTTTATTTTTGACTCGAGTACCAAAGATCGACAAAACGACCATTATTAACTTAAATAGTTACATAATGTTCATAACATGGTAATAAGTGATATAAAAGGAATAATAAACTTGAAAATGGTTCTTAAAAAAGTATAAATTAACTATAGTTTATTATTCAGAAGGTTAAAGAACGGTCGAGTCAAGTCGGACATGAGGTAAGGGAACTTCTTAACCCAATTTCCGTTTTTCAGGTTGATCTCCTACTTTCAAATTATGTCATGATATTATTATGTCCTATCTTGTATTTGTACTTTCTTTATGTGTACTTATATTGAATACACATAATAGATCTATTTTATTTAAAAAATTATCTTTGTAAGGTCTTCGTCTCAATCTTCTTTCATTGAGGCATATTTTGTTTTATACACAAATTTATTTTATACGGTGTATAAACCCCTTTGACTTTTACGTTTATTCAAAATGAATCTTTTTATATGAAGTGTTTTACTAAACAACAAAAAGGAATGTTTTTCTTGTCATACGTATGTAGTGACAATGAATTCTCCACCGCCATGACCATTATTTGAGTTTCGGCTTCCTCTACAAGCCATAACTTTTTTTAAAATGAAAAATAAAAACCAAGTTTTAATTTTCATTTATTTTGGTATTGAAAATGGTTTTGATAATGTTTTTATTATATCAATGTGTTGTATTGATATCTTTTGATTGAAATGTAGAAATTTTATGTTTCCTTTATGCATGTTTTATGTGATACGATTATGTTATGGTTTATGATATGTTTAAACCTGTTCATATAAGGAATACATTGGACTTAATAAGTGACGGGTGGAGCCCGCTATAGCTCCTCGATGCATCGGTAGGTCTCATGAGACAAACTAGTGTCTTGGCACGAGGCCTTGACAAAATCTTATTTGTAGTTTTGGCACGAGGCCTTGGCTACGAGGTTATGATATTCTGGTATTATGCAATCCATCATTTTGAAAGTGGTTTTTGATATTCCATGTGATTATTCGACCAGTAGAATATCCATTTGAATATGTAAATGGCATTATCTCATTTTACTTTTTCCATATTATGTTGAAATTCAAGTTCAAAATGCTTTTGTTTTAGTTATAAATTGACTTAAATGTTTATGTTTATTTATGAAAGCTTCCGCTATATTGTTATCCTTATTGAGCATCTGAGCTCACCCCTTTCAATGTTTTATTTTTCCTAGGATTTGAAGAAATATTTTTTGACTGACCTACAGGGATAGTCTGATGGGGATATAAGTGTGGACTATGGAGACTATGTTATTGTGATTTTCCACTTTCTGATGTAATGTAACATTTATGAATGTATCTAGTGTTTCCAAGGCTACTAAAATAATCGGTCTTTCAAGATTTGATCTTTTGTGATCATGCCAATGTTACGTAATAATGCACCGACTCTGGGTAACTAGGTTCGGGGCGTTACAAGTACATGTCTTATTAATAACCTAGAGGTCTTGGGTGGGTTAGATCTTACTAGATTAGTATTTGAGAATTGCTATCCAAGTATTAGAGTTTGTATTTTTATCTAACAGTGAGGTTTGTTTGGTGTTGATGGAAATAGTGATTAATGTCTTCAAGCTCTAATTTCATAAAATGGAATACGGTGCTAGTGCGGCACTTGAAGGTTCCATACACAATGACTCTGACAACCAACTTATTGAATTAGTACATATAGACACTGTTTTTAGGGAAAACATTAGTACATTCGTCGTATAGGATTGGGTTGAAATTTTCATTTAATTTTTCTGATATATCCCTAGATATACTCATTTCCCATGGTGATTCACATTCAGTTTTTGATTCCTATATGAAGAAATAATGATAGGATTCAACTATGTGATCACAAGTATGATCAGTTGAGTGTTCAGGATTAAGTATATGGTCCAGTACAGAAGAAGATACCTTAGGTTAGTTTTCCATTCATTCTACCACATGTAAAGAAGTAGTTATCATTGACAGTATTGGTTGAGGATGTGTGTAGGTTGATTTCACTCCATAATTTCTATAGGTAGTGACTTCCTAGGTTTTGGGGTGATCCAGACCCCCAGGTAGCTGAGGATATTCTTGAGGCTATTACTTGAGTTTTCTTCCTTGTGAGGAAACCTATAGATCAGAAAGTGGTCCTTATAGAGAGTATTGTTTCGGGATCCTTTTGGTGAATGTACTGTCTAGTGAATTATTTACATTATGCGATAGATCTCTCCTATTTAGATACTAAGTGTATCTTTGTAAAGGTGTTTTATATTGACACATTGAAATCAATTCATATATATGAGATTCCTCATTTGTATTAGGGAAACATGACCGTGCATGATTATGTAGTGATGTTCACAGACCTTCCTTATTACTCTTAGGATATGGTTCGAGATATATTATTTAGATCATAGAATTTTGAGTAGGTAATACACCAAGATATCTGGAATATAGTGATATCTCTCTATATTCCAATCTTTTTTGGATTGTTTGAGAAATTATTAGTAGTATAGAGATTTCTGGAAGAGAATATACTGGGAGTGGGTAATGGAAGTGGGAACAGATGTAATAAGAACTAATAATAAGGTATCCAATGGTATTCATAGGAATTGGGGGATGTGATACAGTTTTAGAGATGATCTTAGGGTAGTGTATTGGCATTTCAGGGCTCCTAAGATGGCTCGAGTCTATAGAGAGAGATAGAGAGAAGTTGCTTCTCACCCGATGTCTGTGTAATTTTCATTCAGGATTGTCTGAACCATCATACATATAGTTTATAAATATTTGAGGGAACTCCCAAACAATGACATTAGATGGATAAATGAGGTCCATCAGGTGGTGGATATGTAAGTGGATCAGGTAGAGATGCATGAGGTGATAGAAGGTATGAACTTTTCCCCCACCACCTTAGGTGGTCTACTCCAGGATCAAGGATTTATAAATAAAGGGAGAGGATAAGTGAATGTAGTTTCAACCTATGAACATGAGGGTATAAGGATGGTATGAGGTATAATCTGTGTCTTTTCTATTTTATCTATAGTACTGATAGATATAGGAACAAATAATTCATATTTTTTCACTTCTTTAGTTCAAGACATAAAGATTCTGGTTGGGAACATAGATATAAAATTACACATAGAGATTGTTAATAGAGGTGAATCAATAATCATACACTTTATTAGATAGTGTGACCTGACTCATGGTGGCTATAGGTTCTTATGGGATATCTTTGTAGCATTTATGAGTCCTTACAATATCATTTTAGGCATAGATTGTCTATTCATAGTTCATGTCTATATTGAATCTTATAGGAGGAGGATACAATGTGTCCACAATGATGGTATGATATTTTCCTTATTGGGTGAGAAAGATACCCATGTAGGGAAGTATGGGATCATGAATAGGTGGGTGGAGAAAATTACTCACCAGTTAGCTAGCATTCCTATTGGGGTGGATGATATAGTCTACCATTTTCCTTATGTTGTGGTGGAGTATAATGATTTATTTTTTAAGAGTGTTCCAAGATTACCTCCCCACTAAGAGACATATTTTTTATAGACATACAACCTGGGATAACCCCAACATATCTTCCATCATATCATATAGATCACATAGAGTTTTTTTGAGATGAGTGTGTAATTAGAGGAATTATCAAGGAATCTATTTTTTAGTCCAAGTGGGTCACCCTTGGCACCCACAATTGTTTTCCAAGATGGTGGATGGGATCATGAGGATATGTATGGATTATCATCACCTAAAAAATTGATTGTAAATAATAATTATCCACTACCAAGTATCAAGGAACTTTTCAACCTTTTAACAGGGGAGTGATGGTTTTCAAAAATTGAACTCATATTAGGCTATCAACAACATAGTGTATGGAAGGAGAATATATCTATAATGACATTCTGATTTCACTACAGGAACTATGACTACTGGGAGATTCCTTTTTTGTAAAAAACAACCCAACAATGTTCATTGGAAGAGTTGTCTTTGGGCCACCCAAGAGCATGATGTAGGTTCAGGGATTAATTGGGTTGGAAGTCTATTATAAGAGATTCATTTCTGATTTATCTCAGATATCAAAACCTTTGTATTCTTTTACCTAGAAGTGTAATCTTTTTGTGTGTATGATAGGTTCTATCATGATATTCATTATTTTATGAAGAGGTTAATGAGAACAACACTATTTCAATTTCTAGAGGAGGGTGTCGAGTATGTAGTGAGTTGCAATACCTCAGAGAAGAAACATGGTTGTGTTCTAATATAGAGGTATGAAGTGATTTCATAGTTGTATAATATGTTGATACTTCATGAGACTAACCACAAAACCCGTGATCTTGAGTTGGAATTGGTAGTCTTCTCACTAAATACCTGGAGACACTACCTTATGGATTTGTGGTTTATCATCAATTCTGACCAAAAGAGTCTCAAGTACATGTTATCTTAGAAGGATCATTACATGATATAGTGGTGATGGATATAGTTCCTCTATGATTATGAATTCAAGGTAGTCTATTCTCCTAGGAAGGGGAACATGTTAGAATATTCTATCAAAAGGAGATCTTACTCCAAGTTGTTGGCCGAGGTGTCAAAGTAGTTATCCTCATTATTGTTTTCCCTTGTGGACGATAATGTTATAACATATCTCCAATCAATTGTTATTACCCTTCCACATCTATAAATAATTTGGGAGGCTTATAAGGGAGATACTTAATGTGATACCTTTTGTACTCAAATATCCACCAGATGTTCTCTTGATAGATTTTACAATGGTGGGGGGACCTTCATCATTTTTAGAGGATGTATAATGGTACAAATGAATATATAGGTAAAGGTTCAGATATAGTTTCATATATCCCCTTTGGAATTATATCAAGGTGTATAAAAGATTTTCTAGGACCTCAGGCATTAGTTTTGGTGGCCAGGGATGAAGAAGGGTAGAGTGTAGTTTGTCCATAGATGACTCCCTTGTCTATAGGAGAAGGATGAACACTAGGTTATAGAAGGTTTCACTCAAACCCATTAGGTTTAAGAGTTCAATTACTATGGAATGACAATAGAATTTGTGAAGGTTATTGAATAATAATTTAGGGGGAAAAATTCCATCTAGATGATCATAACCCGACTCACCATGGCATGCAACTTCCTAGATATTCGAGAGTAGAGTACAATAGAGTGATTGGGACACCATTACATCTAGAAGAATGTTCATCTCCACAGAGTTCCCTCAATGATCATTTTCCCTTCAAGTAAAAATTATAGATAGGATTACATGAAATATTTTGGACTTAGATTCATTTTATTACATAAGTTTACCCCCTTAATGATGGCTAGACTGAGTAGATCATTTAGGTTATTGAGGGCATGTTCCAGGATTTCATGTCGGACTTTTTTTATAGTTGGGTGAATCAACTACCCTTGTTGAAGTTTTCATGAAAAAACATATACCATTTCAGTATCAGTATGGAACCATTCAAGGAAATGTATGGGTAAAACTAAAAGTCACCAATATGTTTAATTGATCTAGGAGATTCAGCATTCATGGTCTCAGATTTGGTGTGAACTATGATAGAGAAGTTGCAGTTCATCCATCAGATGATGGAGACAAAAAAGAGATTCCATAATTCTTATATGGACCTATGATAGAAACCTTTTGAGTTTTATTAAGGATACCATGTGTTCTTGAAGGTATCTCCTTTATATGGATTGAGGATATTTGGTAGGGGTGGTATTCTATATCTGATATTCAGTGGATCTTTCCATACACTACATAGAGTTAGCGAGGTGGAATTATACTTATCTCCATTACTGTAGTTAGACAAGGTATATAATGTCATCAATATATTGCAGTTGAATAGGTATGTGCACAAACAATCACATGTTATCAGCTAGGGTGAGATGGACATCAAGGATAGAGATAACCTTGAAGAGTATATGGAATAAATAGAGTATAAGAAGAAGAAGATCCTCTCTAGGAAAGAATTCCATTGGTGCATGTATGATGGAAGCAAGAGAATCCTCATGAGAGCACCTGGGAGCAGGAGATAATGATAAAATCTCAATACCAACATCATTATGAGTATACCTGTTGACTTTTTAGGATGTATAAAACTAAGGTGGGGAGAATTTAACACCTATTTTTTCATTTAAATATTTGTATAATATCTTGTAAAATAGTCAGAGCCAGGTGATGAGACAGAGTGAGATTCTGAGGCTCGATGATCCGGATATTGATATTATAAAAATATTAAATATATAAATATCATTTGTGAATAATTTTCTTAAAATTATGGAATAAAAGTCTAATATTAGTCTTAGGATAGAAATATGGAGTTTGGAATGTGGGTTTTACCCTATACATTCCATAACCTTTGTCGGCATCGAGAATGTGTGAAAAATATTTGATGGGTGGAAATAATAAATACATTTAATAACTAATTTATTTTATTACGTGTTACTGAAACAACCTTAAAAAATTCTATAAATATACTATTATGACCACATTAAATGGTTAGTAACATAACCTTGATAATTGAGAGAGAGCGTTGGAGGAAGGCTTAGAGAACAACAATAGAAGATGAACGATTGTTTTTGCCATTGCTGTTCAAGGATCTCACCAATGTTGATGATATAGATTCATTCTTCATCAGTGATCATTCCAACCAAATCATGGGTGTTTTATTTTATTGTATTTAACCCACATCAAATTCATGTTAGTTACACTAAAAATAATTTATATGTATATCGATGCTTGATATTGTATATATTGTTTTGTTGTTGGGTTTTTAATTCAACTTTATTAATTGATTACTGGGAAAAAGATCCTAATAGAAATAGAGTATAGTCTAAGATAATTTATCACATGATCATTTTATTGATTTCTCTCCACCCGTATTATGAATTCATTATAATAATTTCATTTGGTCAGCAGTTTGACAAATACATTATAGAAAATCATTATGAAATCAATCATTGGAACAACAGATCATCAACACTAGTTTGTGATGGACACTAATGGAATAGTTATGATGTTTGATTAAGTTAGTGAATTTTCATTCAAATTTGTAGATACTCAACATACGAGTTTCAAAATCTCAACACAATCGACAAAGAGTGATGATTTCTTAGTGATTCAAATATTAGAATCCCATCACCGACAACAACATATCCCTTCAATCCTGGATCTGAGACTCTCTGTAGATTTGGAAGTGAATTCAAAGGTCATGGTAGAATGGGTGTACGCGTGAAGGAACCATGAGTAAATACAAAACCTATGTTACATGAATTGTAATATAGAGATACATTCCTTTTGGGGCCCTGGCTATAGAATTAGGGTTTCCACAAAGAAGAAAAGATCACACATCATGTGACACGTGTCACACAAGATGTGACCCAAACCAGCAACCCATCATGTATACTCAAGAACATTAGAATGAACTATGTAAATGAACTAAGCCATGTACATAGACACATCCATGTATATTAGAATGAACACATGTACATGAACATAGACCTAAGTACACGATCACTAGAAGATGGAACATGAAGAGTGTTGTATGACTAATAAAAAATGTGTAACCATAGAGGACGAGCCATGTATTTGCACAATAAAATATCGTGTGAGATAGAAGTACATGGGAATACTAGGGGTTGGCTAGAAATTTCAGGTGTCTCTATTACACATTGTGTACTCACTTTGAGGGTGTTTGGAAATAATTGTATCTTCAATTGAGACCAGGTATAGTTGAGTGTGGTTACTTGGTCCTTTCCTATGAGGTTATAATGTGGTATTATGTCCTCAACACAATATTTTGATCCCCTTTATGGGTTCAGCAATGGATAGAGTTTTGTGTATTACCTTATGGAACTAGGGTGAAATCCTCTATCATTATTAGGTGGAGTTTGTGGTATCAACATGACCACCATGCATAGGGAGTAAATCTCTAATATAAAAGGTTGATCTTGTTAGGGCTTGTTGTTTCCCCCAATGGACTTGAATGGAATCCCCTACCTAGATTATGAGATCCTAAAATATCCAGTGAGTAATTTTTGTAAAGTCCATATAATCATGACCTATTAGTTGAGAATCATAAGTGAAATCATTTCTCATAGAGTAGGTTCTCCCAGAATGAGTGTTAACTTGAAACATCGGGTAGTATCATGTGGGTGGAAGTATTGGTTGATACAATTTTAGAATTTTTTTTATTATTCGTACATTTGGGATTACTATTTCTATGTATCTTATCTTGTTAACATATCTTGTGATGAGATGACTAATCTTGATGATTTATGAATAGTTATTTCTAGGTTTCCTTCAGGTTATTATCACACTCAATCATGCATGGGATTTTCCCATGAATTTCATGCCTTGTGTAGATGAAATACCTTTTGATAGAGTCTTGGGAGAATTTAGAGTATGAAGAGAATAGTTTTGGGCTAGGCGGACTGAGGTTCTTATATGTGACACATTTGATAGTAGTCCTCACCTTCTGAGCAATTTTGAATTCATTTACAGTTTATCACGGGCTTGTATTTTTTAATTATTACTTTCAGTACCTTATTTTCATACTCTAATTGTTCAATTATAGTTTTATTCATGAGTTATTATCAATTTTATTGTTTTAAATTTTATCATTGTATGAACATGGAGATATGTACGTGTGTAAATGTAACTTTGTAAAATTCCTCACATGTGTTTGATATTCCTACTCGATGTTGGCCACCAACCCCTAAACTATTGGTGGTGATATTGGGGTGGCCACACTTATCTTATCATCCGTAATGTGTTCTTTGGAGGGTCTATTCATGACATTATTTAAATGTTGTTTTTAAATTAAATGACATTTTATCTTAAACCCTAACTTTTTAAATAGAGGACCATGTATGTTATATACGGTCAGTTAGGAATTGATAATTGTTTGAAAAGAATATAATTCTATCTTTCTCTCTCTCTCAATCTATTCAATGACCTTTCATCTTATCAATAAAAAGATGAACTTATTTTTAATTGATGTAGTTCAACAAAATCAATAGAAATGTTTCAAGGTGATTAATCTGCTACATTCAAACCTAGTAACCAATCTGTTTCATTTAGAGATCAATGGGGTATGTATTGATCACTACTAGATGGATTCTACACTGACTCCTCCATACACAAAAAAAGGAAATTTGAAAAAGTGTTTTGGTAAGTCAACATCATCATTGTATAATGTTCATAAGATAAGGTTTCATTTATTTCAATCATACTGAAATTATTAATAAATTTAATCTATAAAATATCTTTTCGTTAGGTTTATCATATCTTTTTCATTATTCAATGGAAAATTTTCATTGGTTATGATGTTTACATATTATAAATTTTCAATTAATCCATCAAATCTAAAAAAAATTTAAAGTTATTCGACCACCCAGTGCTTCCACTACACCAAGAATCTTGAAATACAAGGAAACCTTATACACAATAAACAACTCCAAATGATAAAGTGTTAAGGGTATTTAAGTAACTCATTATCTAAGCTCCAATTTTATTATTCCTAATGATGATATAAATTTCAAAATGGTTGATCATATTATTAGAAAATTCATGGAATGGTCATTCGATTTTAAATAAAGTTACATGATGATAATGACGTATTCAGATTATAATTTATTTCCAATAAAAAAAATTCAACATTTGATGAAAAAAGGCTAGAAATGTGGTATCATATAATAGATGGACAAAATGATGGGAGAATAGAAAATCAGATAAGAAAAATATAGTAGATGAACCCTGAAATCAAAAAAGACCAGCTGAGGGTACCTTCAACCCACCAGTTATATTGTAACATACATTAAAATTGGAAGTTCATACAGATACAATCACTACTAGAAATATGGGCTTTTGAGCCCCTTTACCTATAGCAAACGCCACTGGCGGTCGCCATAGGAAGCCAATAGCGACTGCCAATGGCAGTCGCTAGGTTTTCCTAAAAAAAACCGGCTTCGGCGCCCCCCGAACCCTTCCTCCCTCCTCTCGCAAAGTGCCCCCCCGAACCCTTCCTCCCCATCGCCGTGCGCCCTCCCCATCACCGCCATCCCCGGTCTCCGCGCGCCCTGCCCCGCCGCCGCGCGCCGTCCCCGTCGCCGCATGCCCTCCCCGTCCCCCTTCCGCCCTCCGCCCTCCACCGGCCGCCCTCCACCGCCCTGCCCTTCGCCGGCCGCCCTCCGGCTGCCCTCCTCCCTCCGACCGCCCTCCTCCCTGCCCTCCGGCCACCCTCCGCTCTCCGTCGGCCGCCCTCCACCGCCCCGCCCTCTGTCGGCCGCCCTCCGGCCTCCGGCATCCCTCCGCCCTACCCTCCGGCTGCCCTCCACCCTCTGCCGGATGCCCTTCGTCACCCCGCCATTCGTCGGCCGCCCTCCAGCCTCCCTCCTCCCTCTGGACACCATTCGGCCTCCCTCTTCCCTTGGGCCCCCCACCACCCGCCTCTGGCAGCCCTCTAGTAGCCCTCCAGCCGCCCTCTGGCCTTCGGCCTCCAGCCCCTCCGACCTCCACCCTCAGCCCTCCGCCCCCTCGTACCTCCCCCCAGCACCCCGAACACCCCCCCCCCCCCGCACCCCGCCAACCCCAGTCCCCTCCATCTTCGTCCCCTCCCTCACCGCACCACCTCCACCCGTCTCCTCCTTCACCGTCCTCTCCCTTTCCACACCATCGCCGCCCGGTCTCCTCCCTCCCCACACGACTGCTACTCGTCCCCTCGCCACTACCGCCCGTCCACTCCAGTTCCCCCTATCCTTGGTCCCCTCACTCGTCGTCCCACCCTCGCTGCACCGTCGCCACATCACTGCCTCCTCTCCTCTGGATCCCCGTCGCCGCTGCCGCCCGTCCCCTCCCTCGCCGCACCAGCTCCGGCTCCAGCTCCCTACCGCTACCTCTCCTCTCCCTCGCAGCACTACCTTCAGCTCCCCTCCCTTCCAGGTTTGTAGCGTAATCAGGTATGACATGGGATTTCACTTACATTATTACTTTATAAATGGTTCATAAACAATTAATTAGTATTTATTTTAAATATATTTGATATGAAAAATGAAAATGTAATAAGTCTTGTGTAAATGTTTGTTATAGGGATCTTATTATGGATAAGAGTTGGATTGATCTTCCAAATCGAACGTCTAGAGAGTATTTAAATGGCATTATGCAGTTTATTGACTTCACCAGAGGATTTGAAAGTGACTATATTAGTTTTCCATGTAGAAAATGTGCTAACAGATATCAATTCACACGAGATACTGTGAGGGAGCACCTATTCTTTAATGGATTTCTAAAAAATTATATGATTTGGACTCGTCATGGAGAAGAATATGTTCGTTGTCAATATATGGATGCAGTTCAGATGGATGTTGATGCAAGGATGAATGATCCAATGCATGAAATTCTTACTGAAATGGTACGTGGTTTGGATCCTGAAGGCATTGACATCTAGAATCTTGAGACCGGTGAGAGAAATCTTCGCTCTGGTGTAGATCGTGATTCGAGGAGGTTTTATGAAGCAATTGATGATGAAAAAATATAATTATATCCTGGATGTACTTCTTACAATAAATTGTCATTTATCGTGGAGTTTTTTCATTTGAAGACTTTGAATCATTGGTCAGACACATCATTCAACATGCTGTTGTTGTTATTGAAAAAGGTTCTTCCTGTCGAAGCTGAAATTCCCGAGTCGTATTACCATGCTCGTAAGCTGACAGAGAACTTAGGTTTTATATATGAGACCATAGATGTATGTGCAAAAAACTTTATGTTGTTTAGAAAGGAAACTTCCCATTTGGATATTTGTACGATTTTTGGTGCTTCCAGGTGGAAAGAGAACAGGGGAAATCAGACTCATCAAAGTCAGATTGTGATACCGGGGAAACCGATTGCCATAAATCAAATGCGTTACTTTCCCCTTAAACCAAGGATGAAAAGTTTTTTATGTCATATAAATTTTCTAATTTAATGAGATGGCATGCAGAAAGAGTTCATGAAAGGGATATGTTAACCCACCCGGCAGACTCTCATGCATGGAAGGATTTTGATAAGAGACATACCGACTTTGCCAAAGATGTTCGTAATGTCCTATTGAGATTGGCAGCAGATGGTTTCAATCCATTCAAGACTATGGTTGGTGCAACTCATATCACATGGACCGTGGTGTTGGTTCCATATAATCTTCCTCCGTGGCTTTGTATGAAGCAACAATTTATATTACTTTCCACTCTTATTGATGGACCTAAAAGTCCCGGGGATAAGATTGATGTTTACCTTAAGCCATTTATTGATGAGTTGAATGAATTTTTGGGAAATGGTGTGATGACTTTTGACTGTGAAGCGAATAAAATGTTCAAACTACAGGCTGCTTTATTGTGGACAATCAATGACTTCCCAGCTTATGAAAATTTATCAGTCTGGAGTACGAAAGGGGAATTTTCTTTCCATTGTTGCAACAAAAGTAAAAAATCTGTATGGATTAAGCATTCCAAAAAATGGGCATATATGGGTCACATACATTTTCTCCCCCCTCAGCACAGGTTCAGAAAGGACAGAGTGACATTTGATGGTTCTAGAGAGTTCATCCCAGCACCAAAGATCATGACAGGAGTCGAAATGTTATCGAAGATTGAGGAAGAAAACAACCGCATGGTATATTAAATTCAGGATTTGGTGGCTCCACCAGTACGTAATATTCGAGCTGCGGGTAGGCAGCGCAGTCACAATTGGAAAAAGAAAAGTATTTTTTATAGTCTTCCGTATTGGAAAACTAACATGCTGAGGCATAATTTGGATGTCATTCACATTGAAAAAATTGTCTGTGATAACATATTGTGGACCATTTTAGGTGTCAGTGGGAAATCAAAAGACCATGTTAATGCACGTCGTGATTTGGAAGAAATGGGTTTAAGGAAACAATTTCATTTACAGTTAGCTGAGGGAAACAAGGCATATATGCCTGCTGCACATTATACGATGACTAAAAAGGAGAAAGAGACATTTCTTTCCATTTTGAAGATGCTCAAGGTGCCTGATGGTTACTCTTCTAATATTTCAAAGTGTGTGAATCTGACGAGCAAGACATTTCAAAGGTTGAAAAGTCATGAAAATCACATACTACTTAAGCAGTTGATTCCAATTGCAATTTGGGATTGTTTATCCCCCAATGTTGTTCAGCCATTGATTGAGATGAGTAACTTTTTTAGATAGCTTTGTTTAAGAAATCAACGAATGAGTGATTTAAAAAGTTTACAGGACCGAATTGTACTTACGCTTTGTCACTTTGAGAAACTATTTCCCCCCTCAATTTTCGATGTTATGGTCCACTTGATAGTGCACCTAAATGATAAAGTAATGGCTGCTGGTCCCGTGCAATTCAGGTGGATGTATCCTATTGATTGGTATTTGAGTACATTGAAATGATTTGTACGCAAATGAGCTTGTTCGGAGGCATCAATAGCCAATGGTTATTTGATGGATGAGTGTACTACTTTTTGTGCAGAATATCTTAAGGATGTTGAAACAAAATTAGATAAGCCCTCTCGGATTCAGGATGGTCCATTTGGAGAAGGAACCACATATGATATGGACAACATCGAGTGGATACAAGCGCATCGATATATCTTGTTCAATACTCCATTAGTTGCACCATTAATGCAGTAAGTATCTTATCACTTTTATTGTTTAACTTTTACATGTTTTGTTTGCATAATTTGATCATTTAAACATCACATTATCATTTGCAGAAAACACATTAATGAGATAAAAGAAGAGATGTATCTCGCGACTGAGTTTCAAATTCAACAGTCTCATTATGCGTCATTTCATGATTGGTTCAAGGATTATGTACATATAAATTGATTTTCATTATGAGTGAAGTATTCTACTAATTTATTTCTTCATATATCATTATTGAATTATATGAATTATGTAGGTTCATAAGTTAAGGGAGTTAGGGGAACCCACGCTAACTGAATAAATTATCCAACTGGATGAGGGTCTATCTATAACGGCTCGTCGTTATGAATCTATAAATGCTAATGGTTTTTGATTTCTCATTAAAGATGTTGATGACAAACGAGCAACACAAAATAGTGGCATCGGTTTTCCATTTTTCAATTCTGGTTATTACTATGGTCAATTGATAGACATCATTGAAGTTGTATATACACACACGGGTTGAAGTACATATTGTTAAAGTGTAATTGGGTTGATCCAGTGCGTGGATGTAAAGTTGATCAATATCAGTTTTCATTGGTTAATTTTAACTATCTGTTATACAGAAATGAAAGAGTTGATAATGAACCTCTCATTTTGACATCACAAGCAGAACAAGTATTCTTCATTATTTTTCCTTCAAATCCAAGTTGGCAAGTTGTTGTCAAAATTTCTCGGCGAGGAGTGTTTGTATTTGAACAAGATGAACCCGAGACTGTTCTTTTTGTTTCCCAACAGCTTGATCAACATACCATAGTTCAACGTGAAGAAGATATTTATTAGGTCAGAGAGGCTGTTGAAGGAGAAACGATCGATTTACATGCTTAATGAAAGGTATAATTGTTTTCCTGCTATTCAACCTAAGATATCATAAATTATCTAAACATTTTATAAATCCTTGTAAGTTTTAAATCTCACTTTTGAAAGTTTATTCAGTTATAAATATTTAGGGTGATTTAACTCATGTTATATTGATGTTATTGTCGGTGTATCTTCCCATTGAGGTATTCTTCATTTGGTTCATGTGCTGCTTGAATTTTTATTAATTCAATTTGAAATTTGGCTATGCATTGATTGGTTTTGTACATAATTTGTATATCTGTTTTGTGAACTTTCTAATTTTTTAAAATTCATTCACAACTAATTATTCAATCCCTTTTTGTTTGATTAACAACTGTACAAGTTTGATTTTTTTTAAAAACAATCCAATTTATCATTTGGACACTTTGGATAGTCCCCTTACTAATGTTTTCCATGACTGCAGGCATGTCAGGGGAAGAGGCAGAAGATCCACATCATCCATCTGAGGCATCTACGTCTCAGGGTCGAGGTATGTTGGAATGTCATTGTATCTATTTTTTTTATGTAATTAATATATATATATATATATATATATATATATATATATTTATAACATCTGTCAATTTGTATATAAAATTGTTTTCAACAGGATCAGACTTGACTGCTTCTTCCTCTTGCAAGAGAGGCCCTGGTCGTGGCATATTATCATAGAATTCTGACACAACTTTTGATGTTTCATTTGATGAGGTATTTCATCCTGTGGGATGGAATTCCCCTGCATTTATTCGTCAGATGGGTCATATCATACGTGATCCACATCGATTTCCATTGACCACGCGTGACTGAGATTCTATCCCTCAGGACACATTAGATCGTCTTTGGAGGGAGGTTCAGGTAAGAAGACCATTTTACTTTATTCCCTATGTATAAACAACAATAACATATGTGATTTTTTTCTTTAATAGAAAAATTTTAAAGTATGTCCCGATGAGTTTCGGCCAGTGTGTATGAGCAAATGCCGTAAGATGTGGAAAAACTATAAAGGCAAAGTTAAGAGGGACCACTGGGTACCAAATGTGGGTGCCCCAGACATTCTGGAAAAAGTCCCGAGAGCTGTCCTCCCAGCTCAATGACATGATTTAGTTTCACATTGGTCTAATGAGGGTGTTGCAGTTTGTATATTTATTTTGGTATATATATTTTCAAGAATGTGTGATTTGTTTGAAATTTGAATAAATTGAATGTAGGAGGTATCAACACACCATTTTGAGAATCGAGCGTTGTAGGGACCACCTCACAGGCTCGGGACTCGTCACATGTCTCGAGATTCGACATGAGGTATTTATTATTCATTTTTTAATTTTTTTAATTAATACGGTTTTGTGTTTATATTCTATTCATATATTGTTGCAGGAGCAAGGTGAACCAACTGATAAAATGTCGGTGTGGATGAGGACTCGTGATCGCAATGATCCAGAGGCTGAAGCATTGATAGTAAGTGCTTGTACTCATTACCAATACTTACATAAAATCTGTATATTAATATATGTATATATATTTAAATATTTCACAAGCTCAATTTGAAGTTGAATTAGAACATCTGCTAGAGGACCATCGGCAACTTCCCATGCGAAGGGATGAGATCTTTTATCGCATCATTGGTCGGGATGGGCATGGATATAGTTTGACCTATGGAACATGGATTCCTCGTTCTATAGTGTCACACGCTTCGGTTGTCGGCCCTGCTATTGCTCAGATGACACAGCAGTTATCAGATTTCGAGGCACGACTGCGGGCTTCCGAGGAGGAAAATGTGCAATTGGCTGCTGAGGTTAGAGCAATGCGGGAATATGTGCATCCAGGTGATGGTGTAGGGGATCATACGTGCAAGTTTATACTATATTTATTTATTTAATTTAAAGTAATTTTGATATGAAAATATTCATAATGTTTATTTGTTGTAGTCCCCTGGCCCACCGGACGGAGGTCAGTGATGAACACGCATGACACATCATATTCACGAGCTGTGTTTCTGCTTTTAATGGTGGGGTTGTTATTGATATTTATGTTGGGTTTCTAGTGAGTTTTTTGTGATTTGGGGGTATCATGTGTGTTTTGGACTCATGCAATGTTTTTGTGCACGAATTGAGATGTAACCATGAAACTTATTATTGATTTGGATATTTTTTGTTCATTTAATTTTCAATGTTTAGAATTGCATGTTCTGTAATATTTTTGAAAGAAACATGTGATTACTAATATAAACCATTAAACTTGTTTTTTGATGAATGAGTTGAGTTCACTATTTTTAGTCCCCGGCCTACCCCAGACAGCCCTCCTTGCACTCCGGACAGACCTCCCCGCACCCCACACAGCCCCCCCCCGCACCCCGGACAACCCTCCTCGCACTCCGGAAATCCCTCCTCGCACCCCGGACATGCCCCCCACACCCCGGACATCCCTCCCCGTACTCCGGCCAGCCCTCCCCGCACCCCAGACAGCCCTCCCACACCCCGGACAGCCCTCCCCGCACTCGGGACAGCCCTCCCCGCACCGAGGACAGCCTCCCCACACTCCAGACAGCCCTCCCTGCACCCCGGACAGCACTCTCCGCACCCCGGACAGCCCCCCCACACCTAGGACAACCTCCCCGCACCCCGGACTGCCCTCCCCACACCCCGGACAGGCCCCCCGCACCCCGGACAGCCCTCCCCTGCCCAATTGTGTCGTTTTCAGCAGCTCAGCGCGCGCTAAAATGGCGCATTGGGGGGGTCAAAACCACCCGAACGACCTTGGAATTCCATGAAACCATACGACAACAGCCTTTTTGTGATTTGTGAAATGGTCATGTAGACGACACGTCAATCGGAAGTATCGTTTGACATCGGTGACCGGAAACGCCTTTCCGGTGTCATAAAACACCAAAAACGGCGTGAGACGGTTGAATTCTGAGAAAACATGCTCCGAATGACCAAAAACCCCACGAAAACATTAGGAATATTATTCGTGGTGTGTAGGAGGAGACGGTGTGCCCATGGAACATGCGGTGCGCGCGGTACGGCCGATTGTGTCATTTTCACCAGCTCGGCGCGCGCTAAAATGGCGCGTTGGGGGGTCAAAACCACCAGAACAACCTCAGAATGCCTTGAAACCGTACAACAACAGCCGTTGTTTGATTTTTGAAATTTTTATGCCGACGGAACATCAATCGGAGTTGTCGTTTGATGGTAGTGACTGGAAACGCGTTTCCGGTGTCATAAAACACCAAAAACAGCGTGAGACGGTCGAATTCAGAGCAAATGTTCTCCGAATGACTTGAAAGCACAAAAAAATATTAGGAATATTATTCTTTACATGTATGAGGAGACGGAGTGCCCATCAGACGTGTGGTGCGCACGGTACGACCGATTGTGTCGTTTTCAGCAGCTCGGCGCGCGCTAACATGGCGCGTTGGGGGGTCAAAACCACACAAACGTCCTCAGAATTCCATGAAACCGTACTAAAACAGCTTTTGTGTGATTTGTGAAATGGTCGTGCTGACGGCACGTCAATAAGAGGTGTCGTTTGACGGCGGTGACCAGAAACGCGTTTCCGGTGTCATAAAACACCAAAACGATGTGAGACGGTCGAATTCAGAGTAAACGTGCTCCGAATGACCTGAAACCACACGAAAACATTAGGAATATTATTCGTGATTTGTAGGAGGAGACGGCGCACCCATCGGACGTGTGGTGCGCGCGGTACGACCGATTGTGTCATTTTCAGCAGCTCGATGCGCGCTAAAATGGCGCGTTGGGGTGTCAAAACCACCCGAACGACCTCGGAATTCCTTGAAACCATATGACAACAGCTGTTGTGTGATTTGTGAAATGTTTGTGCCGAAAACACATCAATCAGAGGTGTTGTTTGATGGCGGTGACTGGAAACGCATTTCTAGTGTTATAAAACACCAAAAACGGCATGAGACTGTCGAATTCTGAGCAAACATGATCTGAATGACCTGAAACCACATGAAAACATTAGGAATATTATTCGTGATGTGTAGGAGGAGACGACACACCCATCAGATGTGTAGTGAAAGCGGTACAACCGATTGTGTCGTTTTCAGCAGCTCGGCCCGCGCTAAAATTGCGTGTTGGGGGGTCAAAACCACCCGAACGACCTCGTAATTCCATGAAACCGTATGAAAATAGCCATTGTGTGATTTTTGAAATGGTCATGCCAACGGCACGTCAATCAGAGGTGTCATTTGATGGCGGTGATCAAAAACACATTTCTGGTGTCATAAAACACCAAAAACGGCATGAGACGGTCGGATTCCGAGCAAACTTGCTCCGAATGACCTGAAACCACATGAAAACATTAGGAATATTATTCGTGATGTGTAGGAAGAGACGACACGCCCATCAGACATGCAATGCGTGCTGTACGGCTGATTGTGTCGTTTTGAACAGCTCGGCGCGCGCTAAAATGGAGCGTTGGGGGGTCAAAACTACCCGAACGACCTCAGAATGCCATGAAACCGTACGACAACAGCCGTAATGTGATTTGTGACATGGTTGTGCTGGGATCACATCAATCGAAGGTTTATTTTGATGGCGGTGACCAGAAACGCATTTCTGGTGTCATAAAACACCAAAAACGGCGTGAGACAGTCGAATTTGGAGCAAACGTGCTCCGAATGACCTGAAACCACACAAAAACATTAGGAATATTATTCGTGACATGTAGGAGGAGACTGCGTGCCCATCAGAAATGTGGTGCGCGCGATACGTCCGATTGTGTCGTTTTTAGCAGCTCAGCACGCGCTAAAATGGCGCGTTGGGGGGTCAAAACCACCCGAACAACCTCAGAATGCCATGAAACCGTACGAAAACAGCCTTTGTGTGATTTGTGAAATGTTTGTGCTGACATCATGTCAATCGGAGGTGTCGTTTGACGACGGTGACCAGAAACGCGTTTCCGGTGTCGTAAAACACCAAAAACGGCATGAGACGGTCGAATTTGGAGCAAACGTGCTCCGAATGACCTGAAACCACACGAAAACATTAGGAATATTATTCGTGATGTGTAGAAGGAGACATCGCACCCATCGGACGTGCGGTGCGTGTGGTACGTCCGATTGTGTCATTTTCAGCAGCTCGGCGCGTGCTAAAATGGCGCATTGGGGGGTCAAAACCATTCGAACGACCTCAGAATGCCATGAAACTGTACGACAGCATCCGTTGTGTGATTTGTAAAATGGTCGTGCTGAAGGAATGTCAATCGGAGGTGTCGTTTGACGGTGGTGACCAGAAACACGTTTCCAGTGTCATAAAACACCAAAACGGCGTGAGACGGTCGAATTAAGAGAAAACATGCTCTGAATGACCTTAAACCACACGAAAACATTAGGAATATTATTCATGATGTGTAGGAGGAGACGGCGCGCCCATCAGACGTGCGGTGCGCGCAGTACGGTCAATTGTGTTGTTTTTAGCAGCTCGGCGCGCACTAAAATGGCACGTTGGGGGGTCAAAACCACCCGAACAACCTCAGAATACCATGAAACCGTACGAAAACAGCCGTTGTATGATTTGTGAAATGTTCGTGCCGACGGAACGTCAATCAGAGGTGTCGTTTGATGGCGGTGACCGGAAACGCGTTTCCGGTGTCATAAAACACCAAAAACGGCATGAGACGGTCGAATTCGGAGAAAACGTGATCCGAATGACCTAAAACCACACGAAAACATTAGAAATATTATTCGTGATGTGTAGGAGGAGACATCGCACCCATCTAACGTGCGGTGTGCGCGGTACGATCGATTGTGTCGTTTTCAGTAGCTCGGCGCGCGCTAAAATGGCGCGTTGGGGGGTCAAAACCACCCGGACGACCTCGGAATTCCTTGAAACCGTACGACAACAGCCTTTTTGTTATTTTTTAAATGTTCGTGCTGACGACACGTCAATAGGAGGTGTCGTTTGACAGCGGTGACCAGAAACGCGTTTCTGGTGTCATAAAACACCAAAACCGGCGTGAGATGGTCGAATTCGGATCAAACGTGCTCCTAATGAACTGAAACCAAATGAAAACATTAGGAATATTATTTGTGACGTTTTGGAGGAGACGACGCACCCATCAGACGTGCGGTGTGTGCGGTACGGCCGATTTTGTCATTTTCAATAGCTCGATGTGCGCTAAAGTGGCGCGTTGGGGGTCAAAACCAACCGAACAACCTCAGAATGCCATGAAACAATACGACAATATCCATTGTGTGATTTATGAAATGGTAGTGCCAAAGGTACGTCAATCGGAGTTTTTTTTGACGACGGTGAATGGAAACTTGTTTCCGGTGTCATAAAACACCAAAAACGGCGTGAGATGGTCGAATTTGGAGCAAACGTGCTCTGAATGACCTGAAACCACACGAAAACATTAGGAATATTATCCGTGACGTGTAGCAGGATATGGCGCGACCATCAGACGTGTGGTGCATGCGGTATGACCGATTGTTTCGTTTTCAGCAGCTCGGCGCGCGCTAAAATGGCGCGTTGGGGGGGTCAAAACCACCCGAACGACCTCAGAATGCCATGAAACCATACGACAACAGCCGTTGCATGATTTGTGAAATGTTCATGCCTACAGAACATCAATCGAAGGTGGAGTTTGACCGCGGTGACCGGAAACGTGTTTCTAGTGTCATAAAACACCAAAAACGGCGTGAGACGGTCGAATTCGGAGCAAATGTGCTCCGAATGACCTGAAACCACATGAAAACATTAGGAATATTATTCGTGACATGTAGGAGGAGACAACACACCCATCAAATGTTCGGTGTGTGTGGTACGGCCGATTGTGTCATTTTTAGCAGCACAACGCGCGTTAAAATGGCGCGTTGGGGGGGTCAAAACAACCAGAACGACCTCGGAATTCCATGAAACCATACGACAATAGCCATTGTGTGATTTTTGAAATTTTCGTGCCGAAGAAACGTCAATAGGAGGTGTCGTTTGATGGTGGTGACCGGAAACGCGTTTCCGGTGTCATAAAACACCAAAAACGGCATGAGACGGTCAAATTTGGAGCAAACGTGCTTCGAATGACCTGAAACAACCCGAAAACATTAGGAATACTATCCGTGACGTGTAGGAAGAGACGGAACGCCCATCAGAAGTGCGGTGTGTGCGGTACAACCGATTGTGTCGTTTTCAGCAGCTCGGCGTGGGCTAAAATGGCGCGTTGGGGGGTCAAAACCACCCGAACGACCTCAGAATGCCATGAAACCGTACGACAATAGCCGTTGTGTGATTTTTGAAATGGTCGTGCTGACGAAACGTCAATCAGAGGTGTCTTTTGATTGTGGTGACCGGAAATGCGTTTCCGGTGTCATAAAACACCAAAAACGGCGTGAGATGGTCGAATTCGGAGCAAACGTGCTCCGAATGACCTGAAATGAAAGCATTTATTAAATTGGGGGTTTTAAATTATTATAGAACCATTATTTGATGCCAGATTTAATTTTATTATATGTATATAATAACTGAATAATTCTTTCCAATTTACGTTTGTTTTGTTTTGTTGGTTTTTTGTCTTATTGTAGGTTTATTGAAGCAGCAGATTGAAATGGATGGACCTGCTCGGATCGTTGAAGCACGTTTATCATTTATTTTTTATGATGATCTTGATGTTTATGCTGTTTGAAATTGTTTTCCATTTTTTATGATTTTTACCTTGTTTTATCTCTGATTTTTCACCGTGAAGAAAAAAACACATTTCGTACATTTCATTAAAAAAATGAAAAATATTTTATTTAATATTATATATATATTTCCTTAATATATATATATATATTAAAATATTTAAAACATATTATATATATATATATATATATTTAAAATATTTTATTTAATATTTTATATATAAATATTTTCTCTAATATATATATATATATATATATATATTTTCAGTAAGAATTTTTTTAAATAAAAAATTTTCCCAGGGTAGAAACCGCCAAAGGCGGTCGCTGGGCGGTCTCTATAGGTCTATAGCGACCTCCAATGGCAGCCGCTAATGCCCAATTTTTTAGTAGTGAATATTTAATGGTGGAAATGTTTCCATCATTGATTATGAAGAAGAAATACATAGATAGGAAATTACATACGTGATTAGTATTGAGATTATAGTTGAAATTATCATGTTTAAATGGATGGGAGTCTTAGTCATGAATGCATAAATTTGGAGCATTTTCATAGTCTGTTTGTCAAAAAAATGATCTATTATTTTCAATATGTTTAATAAATATTCATATTTTCTACAAACATATACATCAATAAAATATAAAGGGAAACACCTGTGAAAAAATTAGGTTTCATTATTCCTGCAATCATTTCATGCCATAAGTTAGTTTTAAAATGAATTAAATCGAAAAAAAAATTAAATAAGGGTGAAATTTGAATAGAAAACCATAGACAATGTAACACCCTAATATTTGGTGAAGTAATTTTTTGAATTAATTTAATCTTTTTTATATTTTTCATTTCACATAACATTGAATATAGATTGTGTAATATGAATTCACCATGTTATTCTTAATTTTTACACTATAGAAAGTTAATTTTTATTATATGCTACACATAGATAATCTTGTACTAAAGTAACTACTGAGTTATCTTGTGTTACACAGAATACCGATTTTTACCGCCTCTTAATGGAACACATATTTTAAACTTATTTTGAACCTTGTATAAATTTTATTCCTCAAAATGAAATTCATTTTTGAATCCATACTGTGAAAATTATATTAGGGTAATTTTTTTATATTTTTTAGATATTTTTCATTTTTTTAATAAATAGTGAAAGATACTGCATTTTAGTTGAAATTTTATTTTTTTAAATAAATAATAATGATAAATTATGATTAGAAATGGTTTAAAAGTCAAGATAGATGAATTGTACATATATTAACTTGGTTTAGGTCATTGTTATCATTTTTATATTTACTTTAGATATAAAAACATAATGAAATTTAAAACATTTCACATTAAAATCCCGCTTTCTCACCTCGTCTGTGAGATTAGATTTAAATTTTATTTTTCCACTTCTGTGAATTGAATTTTGAAAAATGTATATAAACAATTGTAATCATTTTTATATTTATAGACTAATAATATAAACTTAATTATTTGACTAAAAAGATTAGTGAATGTTCTCAAAATTAATTATAGCGGTTATGGTAAAATTAATCGAAAAGGGGACTAAGCCCTGAACTTAAGGGACAAAATGACCTAGAAACTTGTATAAAATCAATTGGATAACCATATTTCTAAAATAAAGCTTTTTTTAATTTTTTTGAGTTAGTGTGACATATTTTCATGAAAGTGACCCATATAATAAGTTAATTAAGAAAAAAGATAAAAAGGGAATCTTCCTTACCTTTAACATTTATAAAGATTTAGAGTATGGAAAAAGATACATAGTTTTAGTTATAAAAAATATTTTAGAAGTTAAATAAGTTTTTTTATCATGGTAATTTAAATTTATTTTTTATATATTATATAATTATAGTAAACTCTTAACAAATGATAATTCATGGATTATTTATTTAATAATTAAATAAACCAAATGAAGCTAAAAACATTATGAGTAAAGTAAATTTAATGGACTATTGTGTTAATGTTTTTTGATGGTTAAGATATAATTTTAAAAATATTTTAGCTTAATATATTTTAATTCCAATAATTTTTTTTTATATTTTTTAAATTAAAATTAAATAAATAATCTCAAAATTGACATTAATATTATTTTACAGTAAATGATATTTTATTTAAATAATTAAATGTAATAAAAAACCTATATGTTTCTAATTTATTTTAAAATTTTAATTATTATGAAATATGGTAAAATGATGGAATAATTAGACTTTTATAATTAACATATTGACCTCTATATAGAAAAAACATTGTAAGCATGGTACGAGTTAAAGTAGTGTTTTTTCACATTACATGCACTTTTTTTAAAATTAATTTAAAAAAAACCAGGTATTTAATTTTTGTAAATTAATTATAACATTTAGGATTAATTGGGTGTATATTTTCTAATAAATCTCACCTTAATTTAGTCTTAATGGTTAAATTACATAGGTAAGAAAACTAGCTACCTTAATAAAATCAAAATGATAAAAGTGGGGAAACATAGATGTTATGGAACAAAATTATAAAATACACTTATTTTTTTGGCATGGATGTTTTTATAGTCCATAAATCAAATTTAATCCATTATTTTTCTATTTTTAATCACATTATGTATAGGAGAACTCTTATTTGTGTTCACGTTTTGATATTTACAAGAATGCCACTCCTCCCCCTTAAACAAGGAATTCAATCTTCCTCTTCTTACACCTATAATGCCAAATTTTAACATAAAAACCTCTAAAATGAAGTTCCAAAAATAACCCTTGAAAATAGAATCCAAACATTGGGCATAAATCCAACCAAGTAATCCCTTTGTTGCAAACAAAAGGAGTTACTCAAAGAAGAGGTAACATCCATCCATAAGCTCTTTTGTTTTATTTTAATTACTCACCAATTAAAATATTCTTATTATTTTATTATATTATAAAAATTGTATCCTCAATATTCTTATATGTTTATATTCTATGTTTTTTACCTATAATAAAACACACATACATTTAATGGTTAACAAACTTTCCATTCTTTTGTACAACAAACTACCACCTCACGAAACGATATTGTTTGTTTTTCACTTACCACCTCTCATGATTGGGAATTATTATGAAAATTCTATTTTTATATAATATATAATATATTTATGTTTTATTCATTATTTTTAATTATTAAAAAAACAAAACATCATGTTTTCCATTTTTTTGAAATATGATAACTTTATTTGAGGGCAGGTGGACTAATGCCTCGTCAAAGTAGTTTGATTCATTTACAATTTACATAGAATGAATTAATGGTTTATTTATCAAAAATTTATGATATATATGAAATTATAATTATAATTGAATTAATATGTATGTATATATATTTATTTCATTTTATTTCTTTTTTAAAATATGATAAGAAAATAGAAACAACGTTCAAGCGTATGTACGACGTACCGTCTCCATAAATGATGTATTCCATTTCACAGACATATATTTTATAGATTAATATAAATATTTATGTATTGAATATATATTATATATAAATAATTTTTTACATTATTTAAATATTTAAATCATGAGATAAGTATGAGGATCAATAATAACTATTCAAACCATGTACGATTAACAAAATAGTTATTACCCGAAACATTTCTTTAACATGGAATTGATAATAAGTGAGTAATATATAGTCATAAGTAAATCTTATATGGTATTATATATAGTAATATGGTTTTATCTTTGTTTTAGAATGAAATTATATTTGTTACAAAGGAGGATTGAATGTGTACAAATAAATTCAAGACTTAAGTTAAGGGTTTTCTCATCTTACATTTTATATATGTGAGATACTTTCCATGTTCACCACTCGTTTCATTTGTGTGAGATTTATAATTACCATGAATGTATATTATTATTATTATAATCATATTTATGGGTATTTACATATCCATTTTATGATCTTTATTTCACAGTTCTTATGGTTCAAAAGTTACCAAATCAGTAATGTAATTTTTGTCTTAATTTTCAATTTTTGAGACAAATGCCATGTCATGAACCTAAATTTTTCTATGGGATGTATATAATACCCTTTGAAATGTAATATCATGAATAAAATTATTTCCATGCTATTTTATTATTCCTGGGATTTTATTATTTTATGGGTAATATGATTCAAAGTTACCAATGTGGTATGAGTTTATTGCTTCAATCTCATAGTTTATTATGATAGTTTATTATTATGATTCCATTAATGATATATATTGACCAATCTATCAAAAAAACTCTTGAATTTTGTTATACTATATTATATCATGATATCTTCATTTATTGGTACAATTTTTCTACTCTTTGTTACTTAATATAATTAAGAAATATTTTTTAAGAAAATGTGACTTCATATCTCTCTTCGGTCAAAGATATGTGTTCTTTCAAAACCATGTCTTCTAAGAAGGATTGAAAAAACTATATTTAAAAAGTTTTTTAAACATTTTCAATATTGTTTAAAATTTTTCAAGGAAAATGGTTTTCAAAATTTTTTCATTCTTCTTCTATAATTTTTTATGGAAAATGGTTTTCAAAATGTTTTCAAGCTTCATTTATAAATTTTTAAGGTTATTTTAATTGAAAATGGTTTTCAAAACGTTTAATGTTTTAAAAATAATTTCTCAAACTAGAAAGTATATTTTAATCAATAAATGATGTAGTGGTTTTTAAAAATATTCCATTATATATATTTTTTCTATGTGGTTTTCAAAGAAATAGATTTTAAAAATATTTCATGTTTTAAAAAGTTTTTTTAAAAGAAATATTATTTTCCTTTAGAAATTTTCTAAGTGATATTTAAAAATATCTCCCCAAATACATTTAAAACCTTTGATATAGTTTATTTTTTAATAGGGTTATTATCTAAGGACACCATTCCAATTATTCCATATAATCATTTATGTTAGTATGAGATGTTTTTTGTGAAACCTGTTTCTCTTCCATGGGTTATACCATGATTAAAAAATTATGAAACCCACTTACTTTCATGGGGTATTCTATGATAGAATGAATATGAATCCTATATCTTTTTCAAAAGTTAGTATATGTTGAAATATTTATAATAACAATTTCATTTCATTGGTTATGATATGATGTTTACAAAAATCATCTATTTTTATGGTCATGATATGATTAATAATATATTATCTTGTGGCATAAGCATGTTTGATTTTATTAAGTGACATGTGGGACCTATATCTCCCACTAATGAATTAGGTAATGATAAATGTTTGATGATATTAATGTTTACATGGGAAGGAATCCCAAGACCAAAAAAAGAGGTAATCTTAAGCCCAAAACAAGAGGGTACATAGGAGGGAATCTTAAGCCTGAAACAAGAGGGAATCTTATGCCTGAAACTAGAGGGTACATGAGAGGGAATCCCAAGTCCTAAGTAAGAGGGGATATTAATTCTGAAACAAGAGGGTACATGGGAGGGAATACCAAGACCAAAAAAATATTGGATCTTAATACTAATACAATATGGTACATGTGAAGGTATCCCAATCCTGAAACCAGATGGTTCATGGGAGCACATCACTTGACCAAAACAAGAGGGTACACGAGAGGGAATACCAATCCTAAAATAAGAGGATACATAAGAGGGAATATCAATCCAGAAATTGGAACATAGTTGATTATCCCATGCCCAACATGTTATGAGAATCCTGGTAGGTAGAATTGACATATGATTTTCAATTCTTATGTGTATGCCATAATTTCATGTCTTATTCCTATGTTATGATTTCATGTATTAGGCTCTTGATTCCATTATGATTAATTTATAATGAACTAACTATATTTATGACATGATTTAGGATTATTATCTTTAATATGTGAGGTATGATCTTCAAATGTTATAATCATATTCTCATACCCTTATGCTCATGTCATGCCTACATATCTCCCTTGTTTACCCTTACTAAGAATAAGAGCTCACCCTTTTCTTATGTTTCCTTTATCCATGTTATGAAGAAAGGTTTTAAGTCGGATAAATAAAAGGGTAATATATTTAAGGGATATATTGAAGATCATTCACCAATTTAGAATGTCATTTTTTCAAGTTCCCAAAGATACTAAACTATTACAGTCCTTGGGAATATATTTTTGTAATGTTCTAAATATTTATCTAAAATAATGTATTATCTATTTATGTTATTTGTGGTTACCTATAGTTTGTACCAAATGAAAGGTTTAGTAAACCTTTGAAAACATGGATGAGAGACCTTTAGTGAGATCCCTTAGTATGTTTCTAAGGATATTAATAGGGATGTCTCTAAGGATAAGTGTAATAGTGAGTAAATGTATAGAAGAATGTCCTAGAATTATGGTAATTGATTATGATAGTGGTTTATAAGAACATATATCTATGTATGGATACTATAAGTGGATATGGATCTATAAAAAATGCACTTAAAGGTAACTACCTTAAAAACACTGTTTTATACTAGACTCAATCAGGAACTAGTGCATGAAAACAAGCCTTACAACACAATTGGTTTGATAGTCCCGAGGGATATTATTTGGAAATTAAAAAACAATTTATGAACCATCATGAAGTGTTTAAATAGAAGATAAATATTAATAACCTAGGATAATTAGAAGGTGTCATAGTTTAAATAAGATTCTATGATTTAGACATCCTATAAATAATTATTCACTATTATGTGGTTTTTCACCATGATAAGTGTTTCTCACAATGTTATTTCAAGTTTTAGTCAGTATTAGGGGCTAGAAGAAGCTGAGATAAAATTAAATGATTTATATTTTTAATGTATATAATTTATGAAAATCAATTTCCTTAGTTTAAATCTCATAAAGATAATTAGGAAGATGGTATGAGTATTGGTTATACTACTAAAGATAAAGAGACTGCAATAGAAATGTGAAAGGTATGGGATGTTCTTATAGTATTGTTCACATTAAACATAATAGGAATGATTAGATTGAGGTTGAGTAACCATAATAATTGATTCATATTTCATATTCTAATAAATAGGTGTTAAGGAATAAGTTGATGAAGCCTGAGTAATGGTTTAAAAAAATGTCAGATGTTTGAAGTGTATATGTTTTGGAATTAAAATATTATGCTATAGGAATCATGAAGTATATAAGGATTGTTTATGGAAGTATTTATTTAAGAATTTTCAAGAATGTGTTTAATGATACTCGTTACCTAGATAATTTATTTAAGGTCACAGTTATACTAAGGTAAGGTGAACCTTAATATGTTCTTGAGGATGAGAAAATGATATTTTATATAGATAAAGAGATGATGATATGAATAAAGTAAATTGGATAGTGTTTATGACCTTATAACAGATAAAGTATTTGTTAAAAAATTTTGTTATTTTATCATGTATGAAGTTTAAAAATTATTAGTTTTAGGGAATATATCCATTAATATTAATAATAAGGAATCATGCACGTTTTCTAAAATGATTTATGAAAATTCAGGGTATTAGCATGTTTCCAGTGAATATATGATGAGGGTATTCACATGTCTTGAATGTTACAACCAAGATCTAATTTATGATGTATTGGGGATCAATGTTATGCTTATTTAGTGACATTCATTCTCATTTTTGTATTTCAATGTTTCGAAAGGTTTGAAAGGTTAACCATTTATGGAATGTTTTATGTTAAACTTTATATGAGGTTTTATATATTGAAGAATTTTCTTACCACATGATAATTTATGCATATTGGATAACATGTTATGACCTTTTTCTACGATTTTAACTAAATATATATGTAATGACAATCATTCTATTTAGGGATCTCAGGATCTTTTAGTTCTTCATAAATTAAAAATTCATCTTCATTTCCTAGAGTAAGAGATGAAATGGGAATTGATCAAGGCACAAATAAAGGATGATATTGTTTATAAGGAATGAAATTAAATCAAGTAAGTATATAGACTTTAGGAAAATTGTATTCAAATAAAATGGTATCCTTTTACCATAATTTTTGATTATATGAATAGCAACTTTCACATTTCTTTAGTTTATGGTTTTGTAATTATTATATTTCTCAGGATCACCCACTTTCTTGTGATCAGTGATATTTATCAATCCATATAATCATTTATATTTTTGTTCTATGTCCATGTTTTCACTTAACACCAATATTATCCAACATATGAGTTATTTTGGGCAGTAATTATGATTCCAAATTCTCCTTTCTAAAGGATGTTTTAGTATTCATTTTTACAATTTAGGTTTATATTAAAGAAAAATTAATGTATTAAACAATTTATAACCATGATTAATCTACATGGAGAAATTTATTTTATGGGGGGTAGAATATAAAACCCTAAGATTTTAGTGAAATATTTTTTTTCGAAATAATTTAATATTTTTGGTATTTTTCATTTCATGTATCACTAAATAGATCTTGTGTTATATGAAATCATCTATTTATTATTTAGTTTTATTCTAATCATTTTTTATATGCTACACTAAGATAAACATGTGCTATACGCAACACTAAGTTAGCATACATTACATGGAGAATCGAGTTTTACCACCTTTTAACGGAGACACTATTTTAAAAATATATATTGACACTTTTACAATTTTTATCTATGAAAATAAACTTTATTTTTGAATTTTTATTGTTGAAATTATCTTAGGGTAATTTTTTGGTATTTTTCTGAGAGTTCCATTTTTAATAAATAATGAAAAATACCGCATTTTTGTTGAAAATTTCCATTTTGTTTAAATAATTATTAATTTTAAATTATATTATAAATTGGTTTAAAAGTCACAATAAAACAATTATAAATATATTAGTAAAATTTAGGCCATTGGGATATTTCAATATTTAATTTAGAAATAAAAAAATAATAAAATTTTGAACATTTCACATTAAAAAACCCGCTTTCTCACCATGTCTGCGAGATTAGATTTAAATTGAATTTTCCGCTTCTATGAATTAAATTAGGAAAAATTATATAAATGGTTTCAATAAGTTTAATATATATATTATAATAATATTAACTTAATTTTTTTACCAAAAAGATAAGTGAAAGTGGATAAAATTAATTACAGTGATTAATGTATAATTAAGATTAAGAAGGGACAAAACCTTAAAATTAAGGGCCAAAATGACCTAGAAACATGTCAAAAATCCATTGGATACCCATATTAAACCATATTAATTTTTTATATTTTTTTATTTATTTGGAAACATGTTCATGAAAGTGAACCATATAATAAGTTACTTGGGGAAAAAGAAAAAAGGGAACCTTCATTATCATTAACAATTATAAAACTTTAGAGTATGGAAGTAGCTAAATAGTTTATACTATAAAAATTATTTTGAAATTTAAATAATTTAATTATGATGTTAATTAAACATTATTTTTTAGAGATGATATTATAAAATTAAATTCTTAATAAACTAAAACACATGAATTATTTAGTTAATAATAAAATGAAATAAATCATGATAAAACATTAAAAGTTAAGTAAATTTAATAAACTATTGTGTTACATTAATTTTTTTGGTGAATATATCATGTTACAATGATTTTAACTTAATAAACATTAATTCAAATTATGTTTTGATATTTTTAAATTAAAATTAAATAAATTATGTTAAAAATCACATTAATGTTATTTTAAAATAAATGATATTCTATTAAAAGAAGGAAAATTACTAAAAATACTATATACTTACAATTTATTTTTAAATTTAAATAAATGTTAAATATGGTCCAATAAAGGAATAATTTTTATTTTATAATTATTATAATTACCTTTAAATACAAAAAACTTTGTTAGCATAATTTTGGTTGAAGTAATGTTTTTGCATGTTACATGCGCTTGTTCGATAATTAATATAAAAAAATGGGATTTAATATTTTTAAATTAGATATCATATTTAAAATTATGTGGGTATGAATTTTCTAATAAATCTCACTTTAATTTATACTTAATGGTTAAATTACTTAGTTTATAAATCTAGTTTCCTTAATAAAAACCAAAATGATAAAAGAGAGGAAACTTAGATATTAAGTAATAAAATTATAAAAATAAACTTATTTTTTTGTGGGAGAAGATTTTATAAAAAATAAATCCCCTTAAATATATTATTTATAGATTTGCGAAGCAAATTTTATAAGGGATAACACCCATAATTGTTCACCTTTTTTTATTTAAAAGAACGCCAATCCTCCTCCTATATAAAAGGAATCCTATATTCCCATTCATTACACATATCATGCCACTTTGGATAAAAAAACTTCCCCAAATAATCTCCCAACATACCCTACATCAACCTATAATAATGAATTTGGGAATAAATCCAAACAAGGAATCCCTTTTGTGTAAACCAAAAGGAGTTACTCAAAGAAGAGGCAACGTCCTTCCACAAGCTCATTTGTTTTATTGTCATTATCCACCCACTCATACATTCTTATTCCATGAATATATAATAAACTCCATATCATAAATATACTTTGATGCTTTTATTCTATTGGTAATACCTATACCTATATACAATTCCATCTAATGGGTAATGTTCTTGTGTATAGTTAACTACCGCCTTTCAAAACAATGTTTTTTGTTTTTCCTTTATCACCTCTTATTGTTTGTTATTATGTTGTAAATACAACTTTTATATGATATTTATGATATTTATTATGTATTTATACTTTTTTAATTATTATAAAACACAAAAATTAATGTTTTTTATTTTTTGTAAATATTATAACTTCATTTGTGCATGTGTGGACTACCGCCTCCTCAAAGGGGTTTGATTCATTCACACATTACATGGAATGTATTAAGGATGTGTTTAGAAATATTATATGATATATATGAAATTTTAATTATACTATAATGATTATATATATACACATATATGAAATTTACTTTCTTTATTTCAATACGATAAGAAAACAGAAACATCCTTCATGCATACATTCGACCTAACATCTCCATGAATGGTACATTAAATTTAATATATCTATACTTTATATATTAATATAACTGTTTATATAATGAATATATATAATATATAAATCATGTTTTAAATTTTTTAAATAAGTAAATAATGGTCTATTTAAGAGGATCAATAATAACAATTCAAAATATGTATGATAAACAAATGGGTTATTACTAGAAACATTTCCTAAAAATGGAATTTTTATTAAGAGGGTAATATATAGTAATAAGTGAATACTATATGGTATGATATATGGTAATATTGTTAAATGGTATATTCATAATAAACATATATTTATTATACAGGAGGATCAAATGTGTTAAAATAAATGGAATACTTAAGGTATGTGTTTTCTCATCTCACTTTTTATATTCGTGAGATACATGCCATGTTCACCACTCATTTATTTTGTGTGGTATTTATAATCACCATGAATGTATTATATTATTATTATAACTATATTTATGGGTATTTACATATCCATTTTATGATATTTATTACAAGGTTTTTATGGTTCAGAAGTTATGCATTCGTTAATGTAAATTTTGTCTCAATTTGCCTTGTTTGAGATATATTATATGCTACACGCCTATATATTTCTATTAGGTCTATATATTTCTTTTTATCATGTAATATAATGAATATTATTAATTTTATAATATTTTATGATTCATGAAATAGTATTATTTTAGTAGGATTTTGATTCATTGTTACCGTTGTGGTATGAGTTTATTGCTTCAACCTCATCCTTTGTCAGGATTATTTAGGATTATTCTTTCACTGGACAAAACTTATGATTCATATCTCAAGAAAAATCATGATTTTTATTCTCCTATTATTATTAATGATATATTTATTTATTGTTACTATTTTTTAATTTCTTGGTACTTAATATAACTAAGAATTTGTTTTTAATAAATTCCAACTTTATATCTCTCTTTAGTAAAAAATCTATGTTCTTTCAAAACCATGAATTCTAATTTATTTATCAAAAACTTTTTATGTTTAAAATGAGTTTTATAAATTTTCAAGATTATTTTATAAGTTATTAAGTAATTGTTTTTCAAAAATAAATCAGTCTTATTTTATAAATATTTATTTAGAATGGTTTTCAAAATGTTTTTAAGATTCATTTATATGTTTTCAAGGTTATTTTCAAAGAAAATGGTATTCAAAAGTTTTAATGTTTTAAAAATATATTTTTAAAGAGAAAATGATATTTCACTCAATAGATATTTTAGTGGTTTTTTGAAAGCTTCCATTACAATTTTTTTGTGTTTGTTTTAATAGAAATTAATTTTGAAAATGTTTTATATTTTAAAAAGTGATTTTAAAAGAAATATTATTTTCATTTAAAAATATTCCAAGTGGCATTTCAAAATACTTCCCCATCTACACTGAAATACTTTGATATATTTTATTATTTACTAGGGATATGATCCAATGATTCCATTATTATCCCCTCTTTGAATCATTTATGTTATGATGACATGTTGTTTATGAAACCAATTTCTCTTCCATGGTTTATACCACGTTGAAACAATTATGAAACCCATTTCCTTTCATGTATTATTCTCTGATGAAATGTTTATGAAAACTATCTATTTTTACCAAGTTTGGATATGATGAAATATTTATAATACCCATTTCATTTCATGGTTTATGATATGATTTATATAAAAACCATCTCTTTTTAAGGGTCATGATATGATGAATGTTTTGCTATCTTGTGGCACATACATGTATGATTTCATTAAGTGATGGGTGAGACCAATATCTCCCTCAAATGAATTCGGTAATGATAAATGTTTTATGGGATCAAAGGGTACATAATAGGGAATACAAATATTTAAACATGAGGGAATATTAAGCATGAAACAAGATGGTACATGAGGGTGCATCCCAAGCCCAAAAATATAGGGAATCTTAAGCCCAAAACAAGAGGGTATATAAGAGGGAATTATAAGACCAAAAAAAGATGGAATATTATGCCCCAAACAAGATGGTAGCTGGAAGGTAATCCAATGGATGAAATAAGAGGTAATCTTAAGCCTGAAATAAGAGTGTATATTGGAGGGTATCACAAGACTAAAACAAGAGGGCTCATGGGATGGTATCCCAGGGCAGAAAAAGGAGGGCACACAAGAGGGAATAATAAGCTAGAAAGAAGAGGTTACACATGAGGGAATCCCAAAACCAAAGTTGGAACACATTTTCTTATACCAAGCCTAAAATGTTATGACAATCTTGGTAGGTATCCTTGAAATAGTATTTTCTATGCTTATTTGTATGCCACAATTCCATGTCTTATTCAAATGTTATTTTTAATGGATTATTCTCTTGATTCCCTTATAAATCAGGTATTATGAACTGCCTATATTTATGAAATGATTTAGGATTATTATATTTGGTATGTAGGGTATGGTATTCTATTATTATGATTAAGTTCTCATACCCTTATTCTCATGTTATGCTTAAATATATCCCTCTTTACCATTACCGAGCATCTGAGATCACCACTTTTTTATGTTTTATTTCCCCAAGTTATTAATAATGTTTTTAAGTAAGGGAACTAAAATAGAAAATTTTTAAGGGATATATTGATGATACTTCACCACGTTGGAAGAATATTTTTCAATGTTTCCAAAGACACTGAACAATTACGGCCCTAGGGAATGTTTTTTTGTAATGTACTATATATTCATCTAAAATGATGTAATATCCATGTATGTTAAGCCTGGGCCACTATATAGAAAACATACTATTATGGATTCCTACCATACATAGGTAAAAATATATAATCTAATCATATAAAGTATATATTTTTATTCATTTCTTATTTGTTTTTATTTTTTAGGAAGCATTAAATTCTCATTACACTTAATTTTGATACACTGGATGCTTAGTTTTCTTGATCCAAAGCATGTATTTTCAAAAAATCAACCACACATGAATTTTTAATACACTAAAATCAATATTCTAGATATAAAATTAAAATTATATGTTTTAGCTTATGTTTCAAATAAACATTTTAATGATTGGGTGATCTATAAGTTGTATCCAGATCAGGGTATGTGGTCAATGACTAAATATAATAAGCCTATTTACTTATCAAAATTGATATAAATTAATGTATATATAGTAATATTTAACTATAAAAACATATTTTAGAATTTTTTAATTATTTTTCTCAATGTTTTTTAAATGTTCATAACAACATAACAACAATGATTGTGTATATTCCGTTTGTAAATTTATGAAACATATTATATACCATCAATAAACTATTATACCTAAACAAATATTTTTTAAAGTAATTATAATTTCATTTAAAATATGATTTAATTTTTTTCAATATTATTATAGTACTAATCGGATTTATGGCAGTCTACATACTTACAAAAAAAAGTATACATTTTTTAGAGTTGATTGGTCAGAGCACAGGACATTAGAATGTTTTATGAGATAAATATGAAATGATTAACTATTATTTTTGTAGTTTTTTTATATTTTATAGATTATGATGAGTTGACCACACTTAACTCTGACAGATGGCATTACCGATAGAACTTCAAGTGCATATTTAGAATAATAAAAATTCATTTTAGTCTAAAACATGATTCACAGATCAAAAACCAAGATAACCAGCTTAGAATGTCTTGATACATTAAGAAAATGATCCATATTTCATTTTTTACATATTGGAATATTCTTTAAATCAATTCACAACTTGAGTTGGATGATATTACTCAAAATGTATGTTTTAAATATAAAAGCTGATTTTTATTCTAATACATGATTCACATAGACTAAATAGAGGAAAAAAGATTGTATTTTTTTCATAATTTAGGAAAACAATCTGTAATTCATTCATCACATGTATGAATAAACCCTCTTTTAATCCCATACATGATCTGGGTTTCATGACATAAAGGATTTTCTTCAATATAAATTTTTCTTTATAGTCTAAAACAAGATTCATATAGCGAAATATTAGAAAAATATCTTGAATTATTATGATACTTTAGAAAATTGATCTATATTTCATTTATTAGGTGTACGAATTTATTTCACATCTATCTGCCACACGATGTAGATGGTATGCCTCAATGTGTGTATTTTCACATTAAAAATGTGTCATTTTACTCTAAAACATATACCATGTATCAAAAACCTAAAAAAGATCATATTTAGTTGATACATTTAGAAAAAATCTTTACTTCATTCTTGATGTATATAAATTTGATGTAAAATAATATGACACATGAGGAGACTAATATGACTCAATGTGCATGTTTTCAAAATAAAAGTTTCCTTTTATTCTAAAACACAATTCATAAGGGAAAATTTTATAAAATGAGATTATATTGTATTGGAAAATTTAAAAAATGGTCTATAATTAATTTTTGATATTTTACAATTTACCTCACATCAATCTGACACATGATATGATCAATATGCCTCAAAGTACATGCTTTCAAATTAGAATAGTGTTATTTTACTCTAAAACATGAATCAAATTTCGAAAACCAAGAAAATGAGCATATATAATTTAGTAAAATGTTCCATAAGTTATTTTTTAGGATTAGTAATCTAGATATCATCAATCTGAAAAACTAGGTTGTCGGTATGACTCAATTTGAATGTTTTCAATATAAAAGTGTAATTTTAGTCTAAAAAAATATTTACACAACCAAAAATAAGAAAATAGTGTGTTATTGTATTAATAAATAAATAAAAATATACATTATACATTCTAAATGTGTATAAATAAACTTCCTGATAATCTAAAAAATGATTTTGTAGGTATGACACAAAGTATATGTTTTTAATATAAAAACTATCATTATAGTTTAAAACATGATGTACAAAGCCAAAACTGAGAAAATGATATAGGATTGCCCTGATAATTTATAAAAAGGATCCAAAATTAATTTTTGATGTTTTAAAATTTATTTCACATCAATCCAACTCATTATGGGTCCATTATGACAAAAATAACATGTTTTCACATTAAATAGTGTCATTTCACTCTAAATCATGGGAAACATAGAAAAAAAATGAGAAAATGATATCATATTATCTTGATACATTAGTGAAATAAAAAATAATTTATTTTTTATTTTTAATAGTTAAAAAATGTCAATAGGACACATGAGGTGTCCCTTATGACTCAAAGTTTATGTTTTCAAAATAAAAGTGCCATTTTTGTCTAAAACGTGATTCATATAGCTAAAATCAACAAAATAAGATAGAATTTTTTTAATAATTTAGGAAAATGATCCATAATTAATTTTTCTCACTTAAGAATCATTCTCATGTTAAAACGACACATGAGGTGGCTGATATTACACAATGTGCATGTTTTCAATATAAAAGTTTCATTATTTCCTAAAATGAGATTCGCATAGCCATATCCAAAAAAAGATCATATTTTCATGATTGTATAATAAAATGATCCAAAATAAATTTATTAAAAACAATAATTTTCGTTACATAAACATGAAAATTAAAGTGGCCGGTAAGAATAAATGTGCTTGTTTTCAATATAAAAGTGCCATTTTAGTCTAAAACATGATCCACATAGACAAAACTAAGAAAACATGCTCATATATTCCCCATAAATTAGTAACATAATCCATAATTAATTTTAAATGTGTGTGAAATGAACACACATCAAACTGACAAATAATGTGGCTGGTATGACTCGAAGTGTATGTTTTCCCAATAAAGGTGTCATTTTACTAAAAAACACACGTCCCATAGAAAAAAGAGAAACCAAGCATGAACTGTATTGATTAATTAGAAAAATAATTCAAAATTCATTTTTTACATGCATTAATTTAACTCCCATATATCTGACATACGATGTTGCTGGTATGATTGAAAGCACTTTTTTCACATTAAAAAATTGTTATTTTAGTCTAATACACAATTCAACTATCAAGAAATGAGTAAACAATCATGGATTGTCTTGATACTTTAGGATAATGTTCCAAAATTAATTTTTTATGTGTAGGAATATACCAAAAATAAATCTGACAAATGAAATGGATGGTATGACTCAAGGAGTGTGTTTTCAATATAAAAGTGTCATTTTAGTTTAAAACTAGGTTCCCATAACTAGAACCAAGAAAATGAGATCATATTGTCTTGATAAATTATAGAAAATATTCATAATTATATTTTCTGTATATTAATTGACCAAAAATTAATCATATGCATGATGTGAATGGTATGACGGAATCTGTGTGCTTTCCAAATAAATGAGTCATTTTAGTCTAAAACTCAATTAAAATATCCAAAATGGAGAAAAAGAGCTCAAATTATCTTGATACATTTTGAAAATTATCAATAATTCATATATGAAATGGTTTAATTAAACATACTTCAATATGACATAATATGTAGCCGGTATGACTAAAAGTATATATTTTCAATACAATAAATTCATTTTAATATGATTCAAATTGCCAAAAAATAAGTAAATGATCTCGAATTATATTGATAGTTTAAGAAAACTATACATAATTCATTTTTATAGGTAGGTATTAATATCACAAAAATAAAAATCATGACAAGTCCAATATGATTCTAAGTTCATGTTTTCAATATAAAAGTGTCATTTTAGTCAAAAACATAATTCACGTATCCAAAATAGAGAAAACGAGCTCATATTGTCTTTATAATATATAAAAATGATATTTAATTCATTTTTGATGTGTGACAATATACCATACATTAGTTGGATAGATGATGTGACCTATATGAATTTGAGTGAGTGTTTTGATTATAAAAGTGTCATTTTAGTCTAAAGGATGAATCATATAGCCAAAACTAAGAAAATGAGCTCTAATTTATTTACTATTTTGGAAAATGATAAAAACATTCATTTCTAGCATGTAGGAATAAACCGTACATCAATCCGAGACATGATTTTTCTGGTATGACTCAAAGTGCATGTTTTTGATATAAAGGTTTCATTTTAGTTTAAAACATGTGGCACATTATTATAACTAAGAAAACAAGTATGGTTTGTTTTCAAAATTAATTAAAAAAATCCTTATTTGGAAAAAAGGAGTCTCAAGAAGCCTGAATAGAGACCCTTTCTAAAAATAACAAACTATGTTCATATCTAGCATGTAATTTGTAATAATTAATAATATAATTATGCAATTAATTGAATTAATAAATAATAATAAAAAACCAAAATATTAATATAATTAATAAATAATTATACAAATATTAATATAATTAATGATTAATATTGTCATTAAAATATTTTTAATTAATGATATAATTATTAACAACTATTTAAGTAATTACGAGAATTAATAACTTATAATATCATTAATATATTCAGTCATTAACAATATAATTTATATAGATTATTAATTAATAATGTAATTAATAATTCACAGTATAATTATTAATTAATAGTATAATTAAGTATTAATAATTTAATTATCAATATAATCATTAATAATATAATTAATAGTATATATGATAATATCATTAATATATTCAATGGTTAACAATATAGTTTATCATATATGGATTATATAACATCACAATTATAATTTTTTTTATTTTTTATTTACTCTTACTAAAATAGATGTTGGTTTATTTTTCAGAAAGAAAATTGTATAGTGTTAGTTTTATCCTTATATGAAGTCTGGTATAAGAATTTTTTTTCAGTTGCAATTTTTTTTGATTTATTTCAAATATTATATCAATGTAAATATTTTGTATGAAATTCATTAATAATTTTTTTTAATTTAAATGATAGTTCAATATTATTTTTTTATTTCAAATATGTTTAATTTTCATATTTAAATTGTTTTCTCTATTCCTAATAATTTCTAAATTTGTGTTTGGGTTGTTGTAGGGCTATATGTCTTTGGTATATAGTATGGAATTTATGAATGCTAAAATAAATAACTGATAAAGGTTACCTTTCTTATCCCTAAAATAAAGACCTAATAAAGGTGACATTTATCAATGATTTTTTAGTGCTGATAAAATTAACTTTCGACATTCCATTTTTTTGTACTGATGAAGTTCATGCACTTGTTAGACTACTAGCTGTCAGTGTTTTTTATCATTGAAAAATGCTATTTATATTGCTGAATTTAGTCTACCTATAGAAGTGAAAACATTATTCACATAGGAATATTTTCATGAAATAGTTTACTCATGTATATGAATAATCCATGGTACCCAAATCATGTACCTGATATCTTCACATAAGAAAATACACATAACTCAAAATTCACGTATGAGAATATACAACCTCGGCCAACAGAGTCACATAGCCAAATTTGAAACTTCTAAAATTCTAAACCATCCTTTTATCATTATATTTAGTTAATTTTTAGATCCACTAAATAGATGATTACACTTTTAGTCTCATTTAATTATACATATATAATTTAATGATCTTTTGAATGAATAAAAAAACTTTAATCCCACCTCAGTAGTTTGATATATCAACAAAATAATAGTTATCATAATCGAGATAATTACAAAACTCAAAATATATTGAAGGGAATTTGTTCAATCTTTAGAGAACCCAAACAACCTTTTTAGAATTTATTTTATCTTATTTAAATATATATAAAACCCTTCCCTTTCAATCATAATTTTTTTCAATCAATTTTTAGGTATGTAACCCAATTTGACATCCAAAAACTTAAGTTAATATAATTTAAAAGTTTGTTGTATAATGAATTTTTTTTAGTAAAATAGGATAATATTTCCAACATTGAAATGACTAATTTATCCCTCATCACAGTTAGGGTAAATATAGATAATATTATTATCTTTTTATTAAGATAAGAGTCATAAAATTTTTTGTTCTCTATCACATTCTATCATTGAAAAACAAAGGTAAACTATAATCTAAAAATCATTGTACAACATTAAACTTAAAGAACATTATCCTAAAAAATTAGAATATCAAATAAATAATTTATCCTTCACTAAAATAAATAAAATCCTATTATTATTTTAACAAAATATGATGCATAAAATTATTTGTAATATAACTCATGATATAATCATAATACTAGTGGAAATGAAATATGAATAGTAATCAAAAAATGAATCCTAAAAAAATCAATAAAAATTATAAATATGAATGAATATTAAATTAAAAAAAATAATTAGAATAGGGTGAAGTAATTATCAATACATATATGAGGAGTGGAAAGGGTCCACTCAAAATTCACCACTTTTAATAATTATAAAATTCAAACTCACTCTCCCCCTTTCTATAATGAAAAAAAAGAAAATATATTGAATATGAGACCCTATAAAAATAACACAATACACCCCCCATTAAAATGAAAATTAAAGAAATAATAAGGGCCATGTAAAGAAATTTACCATATAGAGATACACAAGATTCTATTAATTAAATTCTAAATAATAGTATTATCATTATTTAAATGAATATAATATTTAAAACACATGATTCAATAAAATGTAAATTTGTCCCCATTAATAAATAAAAATGACATAATTAAAATTTTTAAAAGAACTACCATTATCTCCCTTAAAATGATAACTATTAAATAATATTTTTGAAATTCTAGATTTAACGTGTTTCTTCATAAATAAAACTCTTCTTCAGAAATTATTTTCAGTAAAACAGAGGGGATAAAATCTATTCCATTAAACCCCAAATCAAGGTCATTTTTAATAATAAATAGTTTTATTATGATTCAAAAAAATTTCAAAACAAACAGAATACATATCATGATCAAGTAGTTTTAAAATATGTTACAAGTTTAATAATATAATTTATTTAACTCTTTTAAAATGTGCTTCCCTATAAAAAGAAAAATTAGTGAACATTATGAATCACTGAAACATAAATAGCCCATCTCATATAAAAATACTTCAAAATATGCTAAATATTAATTCCTTAAATTAAAAATAATATAAAAATTAGGGAATATAATGATAAATAATTTAAACATAAACCATATAATTATTTTTAAGATCTAAAAAATCATACCAAAAAATGTTCTCAAATAATTAAATAAGAACTTATTAATATCCCTTACAATTTTTTCTTATCAATATTGAAATGAATTAACAATGCATGTTTCCTTGGACACAACTTGTTGATATAATGTTATTAGTGAATCTACAATAAGGAAATCTCATAAAGTATAAAACATTAAACTAAAATTATCCATGAAGTAGATTAAATATATTTAACTAATTAAGTAACAAATATGAAAAGCAATAAATAAAATATTTTCAGATATTTTTAAAATAATTTTTAGAAAAAAATCAATAAATTTTATATAAAATTAAATAATAAATTTAATTACATTCCATTTTGAAATAAATTCCGCACATTGAAGTAAGATAAATGACAAAAATTAAATATATTCTTATAAAAATGATATAGACATACATTTCAACACATTCCAACATACAATTACATGAAACATTAAAATACTTAAATGATCGACATAAATTCAAATTATAGCACAAAAAAATTCAGTATGTTTAAATCTATCAAGAACACTAATAGGTAAAATATTTAAAGATAAAATATTTAATAACTCCCCCCTTTGTAAAATATTTAATTCATTTCAATCAATTTTTTTTTAAAAAAATGAAAAAAACATCTCTCAAGATAGAAGTTCAATCTTTAATGTTTTTATTTTATTTATTGATCATAAACCATAAGGGTTTACAATGATGTCTAGTAGAATAGTCCTCTAAAATATCAACCACATATCCATTTTGGTACCCCTATACCTTTTCGTCTAAAAATGATAACAAGAAGTTATTCAGATAACCATATTTGTTTATTTTGTACAAGAATTCTACATTTAAAAATTGATAAATATTTTAAAAAATGAAAATTATTTACACAAAAAATATATGGAATTTTAAAACAATAATCATTTCAAAACTATTATTAATTTTATAATTAACATATTTAACATAAGCTAAACTATTTCTCTTAGAACCAGGTAAAAATCAATTTTTAATTTTTTTTGGATCTTATCTTTTTCAACAATCACCAAATATGTCTTTATTCATTTTATTCTTTAAAAGTATTTGATTTAAATATTTTTATCCCCTACTAAACATCATATAATATCTCTTTAATGAATACACATTAATTGAATGTCCTTTAATTTTATAATCACTGTTTGAAAAAAAATTCTTTTATCAAAATTAGATATTATATATTAAATTTTTTCATGTAAATAATGTTTTTAAATAATAATAACATCACAAGATTGATTTTAAATTTTATGATTTTTCAGTGAAGCATCAAATTTTTTTCAATAATAAAACAATAGTTGTTTATTTAATTAAAAGATAACTCTTCAGATTTATAATTTTCATAACAAAAATAAGATTGTACCTTATAATCTTTGGACATAACACAAAGATTAACCTTTTTATTTCATTTCTAATCTTCAAGGTTATAAATAGATTCATCAAATTAATCATCAGAAGATGTCCCAATAGCCTTCATAGATTTCATCACTTTTATTTTATAATAAAACTTCGTTTGAGTTTTAAGTTGAGGTTAGTATATTATAAGATGAAATATCAACATACATTTGTAGCAAATAAACTCTTACTTTTCATTGATATTTTCCTTTTTATTTTCATAAAACTTGTTGAAATTACTATAAATATATGATAGATCATCAATTAATCCCAAATCACTTGAAAGAAAATCAGAGTACCCATCCTTTGAAACATTGGGTGAATCATTATACTTTTTGATAGAAATGTTCCTTTTTAGTTTCATTGTGAATCTAAGCTTCATATCTTGATAACATTACAATAAACTCCATCATCATAATATTTTTAATATTAGTGTATTTTAAAGGAGGATAAGAAATTTCATTACACATAAAATGATGAATTCAGGTAAATTTAAATTTCTAATAATATTCTAGAAAGGATATTTCTATAGAAACAAAATAATTTTCTATCTCATTGAGTCTTCCATTCATCTGAGTGATACGCACCTCTTTAAACCTTCTAAATTAATTGAATATAATCTTAACAATATTATAATTTATTTTTCAAACATTATCATTACCTTCTTATGAAACAAATATTGTCTCCCATATTTGATGAGTAGTTTGGAATTACGAAACTCTATTGAAATCATTTATACCAAGAGAAACAATCACAGTATTCGTAGCTCATGAACTGAGTCACTACTAAAAATAATAAGAAGAACTCCACTTCTCAGGCTCTCTAATAGAAATATTATACAACTTCACCACATTCAAATAAAATTTTAATAAAAGATTTTTTAAATATATAACTATCATGTATTTCCATCTTCCATAGTTGTTAAAATTAAAATAAAGGGCATGAATTGAAGACATATGTTCAATAACATCAACCATTTAAAATAGTCATCATCAAATGATATCTCCTCAACCTTGTAAAGGCTAAAATAAATATTAATAATATTTAATTGAGAGTTATGGAAGACATCAAATTTTGGGGTAAGGTAGAAATAGAAGTATACCATTAATGATATCTACAAATAAATCCACTGGCCTGATACCAATTATTAGTATCTTGAAAAAGTATAATATATCTTTAAGTAACTTGAAATACCAATTATAGGATATTCAATAGTGTCCATATTCTAATACTAATTGTGGTCTCAATGTGTACAGATGAAGACTTAAGAGGGTGGGAAAATTGAGTCCCTTTAAAAATCACAGCTAATTTAAAACTTCTCTCTTAAAGTCATATCGAATACACCCTTCCACTTTTTAAGTGAGTAATGACGGAAAAATATAAATAAAATGAATATGTAAGGAAACAATGATGTATATTGGTTTGGGGAATGAATATATCATAGATTACTCCACCAAAATTCTCTCCCTGAGAATGGTAATTTTTCTAAGAATGTCCATTTATACAGGGACCTTGATAATTGAGTGAATGTAGTTGACACCTTAAAATAAGGATTTTATAGGGCCTCTAGTTTATTTTTTTCCATAACCTCTACATCTTAGTAGAAAAATAAAATACTTCAAACACCAAAAATAAGTACAATCATTCCAAACATAGAGAAAGAGATTAGATGAGAGGATTGATGCAATATTTAACTTATAGGTACATCCACAACTAACAGATATAAGTGATATTCAGGAAATTTTAGTAGTAGTAGATATAACAATATAGTCTAGGCCTCTTTATTTGAATAATGTAAGTAGAAAACCAATATTGTTCTCTTTTTTACACAATATTTCTTCTTTTTTTCTTCGCACAATTATAGTGTAACTGATATATAAAGTACTTAAATTCTATCTTGATGGGAACAACATTAAGCGTATGCCCCAATAAAAGCCTTAGATCCCGAATAATCAATTTTTTTAAAATATATTAGGTTAATATAAATTAATGTGATTGGGATAATACCGTATTTATTGAAATTTAGAATATCTAAATGTGATTGAATGAAAAAAGTAGATGAAAATAGAAAAAAATAATACAGAATAAAGAAATCATAAATAACATAGTGATTTCACTTTATTTGGCCCATTTTGGACCTATGCATATGGAAAGAATACTACACACACATTATTAATTAATGTTAAAATAAATGTAGAGTAAAAAATGAAATCCAGCAAACCAAATAAGTAAAATAAATGAATAAATTTGAGTTTGAACAAAAAAGGGATGATAAAGAAAGGTTGGTTAGCTTACTCATACTAAAAATAAATCCTAGAAAGATCATGATTTAATGTTGATCATAATTATGAAACTAGATTCATTCTCATAGAAGGATTCTTACAGTAGGATCACATTAGATTTCCACTAAACTCTAACTAATGGATTATTACTTATTCCCTATTACATCGTGATACAAGTTAGAATCACTCTAGGAACAACATGAATGCTAGTATTCTAAGTGAAATCTCCCAATATTCAAATATGAGTTCTTAGGATGGTTACTAGAATGAATGATCCAAGAAAAATGATGTCAATTATAGAAGAAAGGATGCCTTTAAGGGTGATAAATTCCCTAGAAATGGAATAGCAATGGTTTGACTAAAAAAATCAGGAAAAATTATGCAGAGGAGCTAAATTGATGAGTCACCAGCTGAAACAAACTAAACAAGGATCACTACATGGGTGCATGATTTGGATGAACCTTGGAATAAACTAATCAACAGTTCCTATGATCCACTTGTATAGAATTTGGATCTCAAAGGTAGAAAATAAATGATAAATTAAGGGACAAAACCAAAGGCCTAAAAAAGATCCCTAGTTGAGAGCATATGGAAGGGAACAAGCCTAGATGACCATATCTTACAAAATAATAATAAAATAAATTGAAATATTGTTTCATGCATGAGGAAAGAAACATGTATAAGTATATTGATGAATACAAAAGGAAAATTTTATAAGGAAATAAAATAAAAAATCTCTGCCATTTTAATATAATTTTAGTGATTTTATTTTCACTTATGGTTATTGTCATCGAAGAAAGTTCAGTATAAATTGGTAGTTCTTAAATTATTGTAACATCATATACTTTTTCAAAAAAATTTATGGATTGATATTAGTGTGTTTCTTATTGACACACACTATTCCTAAATCAATAAAATATCTAATAAAATGTAATATAATTTCAATGTTTATTTATCTTCCACAAAATTCCAAATTCTTGGATAAGTACAAGGAAGATTGACTATCCCAATATCGTTTATCATAAAATTATAAATAAATAATTTATAAAGAAAAAATTTTAACCATATAACATCCTTTATAGCCTCTATAAAAGTAATTTACTCACACTAAGTGTTCAATAGGGCCACCATGGACTACATGTAATATTTCCGTGAAATGGGTCCTCTATGGTTAGTAAGTACACTTCCAATGAGGAATTTTATTAAGTAAAAATTCCTTGTATTTTTAGAGTCTATGAATATACTAACAAGATTTTGAGTATTAAAATTTTTACCAAATCATGAACACAATAAGGTGAAGCATAAATTTATATATGGATCCACTTGAGGACATTCTAGTATGGATTCCCCAGGTTATCCACAAACATCTTACGAGTACACTTAAAAAATGCTACATTGGGATTGGTGGATATCATGAAGTACGTGATACATTATGAAATTTTGGAATAAAAAATTCATGATATATATATATATATTCAATTTAATCATTTGAGATAGGTTACTATGGTAGTGAAAGACTTAAGTGATGGGCCAGACACACATTAACTAGATTAATGGAATAAAAAATATTTCTTTTAAGAAATTTTCAGTTCTATTTATGTTGATATAGATTCAACATGTTGTCCATTCAAAATCTAATAATTTATATATACAATATTTCCATTCCATTACCTAAGTATTTAATTTCAAATATATTCCTAAAATGATATTTCACATTAGATATAGGTTTCATGTAATTCTAAATGATTATAATATCATCAACACATAACTACAAATTAAGAATAGAATTTTTAATAGTCTTGAAATTGACACATGGAACATGTTTACTTAAAATAAATTGGTTGTCAAGCAATAATAAGTCAAACCTTTTATACCATTTTTGAGAGTCCTGATTTAAACCATATAATTTTTTTAACACACATACTTATTTTGGGTTGAGTCCATTAATGTAATCTTATGGATGTTTCATATAAAGTTATTCATTTACATTACAATGTAGAAATGTGATATTAACATCAAGCTATTAAATATATAAATCAAGGTATGTAGAAAAATAAATCATCATTCATATGGATGAGTGTTTTACTATGGGAGATGAAATTTTAGTGCAATATATCCATTTTATATAAATGGATCACTTGGCCACCAATCTAGTCTTAAACTTAATATTTTTATATCTAGTGTTTTCCTATTTTCATTTCAATATCCACTTATATCCAATTATCTTGACATTATATGTTTTTTAAATAATATTCCCTGAGATATTATTTTCAATGAGTTCATTTTTTAGTCATGGAAGATATCCATTTCTAGGAATCTCAATCATTAATACCTTGTTTAGATGTTTTAGGATCTTTAGATTCCTGATCATGGACAACATGAAAAGTAAATGAGTCCATATCATACTAGCCAAACTGAGAAGAGGGTCTGATAGCCCTCCCAGATCTATATCTAGTAAATTGATATTTACTAGGAGCAATGAAAGGGCCACTATCTAAATAATTTTATAAGTTGTATTGAGGTTAGATTTTAAGATGAGGATCAGCAGGAGAAGTCTTAATAGAATCCTCCAACTAGGCTAGAGCATCATTTTGAACACTCTAAATTTTATGTGTATGATTAATGAAATCAATGAAAGACTTTTATTTAGGAGATAAAGAAACATGAAAGAAAATAAATATACTTATAATGACTTTATGGTAATGAGTCTTATCAACCCTCAACTTATATCATTTATCCACATTAGGATAAGTAGTAAATAAATATTTAAGAGATCTTGGTTCATGTTTATCAGTTTTAATATGATAATATGCTTTTAAACCAATGATTTTAAAATATCCATAAAAGGGGGTTTAGCTACCCCATGACTCTTCATGAGTCTCAAACTGATTAACAGTTAAATGGAATATATTAATGAGGTATACTACAATAGTTTCGACCTTAACCTATAATAAATTAGACACGACCAAGCATGGAAGCATATTGAAAACACGATCCAGTATTGTTAGGTTCGTCTTCATATCCAACCCATTCTATAGGGGAGTTTCCAAAATAGTACAATGTCTTAGAATTCACTAATACTTAATGAATTGTATGAAGTTAGATGAAGAGTAATCTAATCCATTATCCATTATCATAACCATAATTCTTATTCATATATGGATTTCAATAAATTATTTAATTGTTTTAAATGTTTCAATGAATCATATTTTTATTATAGAATATAAATACCCACTTTTTATGAAATTTAATATTTAATGGCCAAGAAATATGAACCTCCGCCATGAGAGACAGTTCTAGTAATACCCCATTGATCAAAATAGATGTATTCTAGAAATTGGTTAGTCCTAAAAGAAGATCTATTGAAATTTAATCTCTTAACCTTACCCACAAGTCAATCCCTATAAAATATAAATCTATTTGGTGAGTTGACATTTATTAATCCTTAATTACTATTTACTCAAGTCCTTTAGAGCTGACATACACCAACCTAAAATTCCAAAGTATTGTATTATCAGTATTAGTGACATAAATACTTCTTAATTTTCAATTGTGATTTTCCCATAAATAACATAGACCCCATTAACAAGACACCATTTAATAACTATATAGGATCCTTTGAGTAACTTTATAAAAACTTATCTAGAGTTGAAGGAAAAGTATTTTTGATACAAAACACCTAAGTTGATGAAATTATTATACAGGTTGTTGACACACCTCACATTAAGCAAGGTGAAAAAAGAATAGTTGTGAATCTCTACAAAATATAACTTATACCCTATACCCTACTACCCCAATCATTTACAATAATATCCTCTCCTTCTACTATCTCAACTAAATAAAAAATGGATCATTATAAGGACACATATGAAATGAACAATTGGAACCTAACACCCACTCAGTAGACAAGGAATGTGAAGAAAAATTAAGTACTTAAATAATATCATAACCAATATCAACAAAAAAATATTGATCTATAAGTTCAAAATGATCTAAATTTTTCTTTTGTATGGGTTTGTGGAATTCTTTGCCAATGTGTATAGGTTTTCATAATTTTAGCAGCAGTAGTTAAAAATATGTGTTTTCACATTGGTTTTTTTGTTTCTTATCATTATTTAGTATGCAACATTATTGTAGGAAAATTTTTAATTATGTTTTTAATAATGATTAATAAAAATTGACATTATAAATTTATTTTTGTGGATGTTTTTTACATCAGTTATAAAATAACTAACGTGAAAAAATTTGCAATATTAGATTTTACACTTCAGTTTTTATATAACCGATTTGAAAAATAAAATTTCACAAACATTTTCACATTAGTTATTTCATAACTGATGTGAAAAAGTGTACTAAATGTTAGTTTTTCATGTCAAGTTTCATATAACTGATGTTTAAAATATAGTATGGAAAACTTTTACATGTAATTTATTTTATAATAGAATAGAACAAGTGTTTTCTACATCTCTTATTAAAAAAACAACCTTTTACATGTTTTTTAATTTTCAAATTTTTTATAAAATAATCGATGTGAAGAATATATTTTTTAAATATAATTTTAATATTTCTTCCCATCATAATATTAAAATAAAAAACAATATAGAATATTAGAAACAAAAACACAATAGTGAAACAGTCATTTACAAGTTTAATTTTCAAGTTCATAATGTATATTATAAATATACTAAAATCCAAACCAACCAATAAAATACTTTTCCAATTCAATTTTTAAGTGTCTTAGTTCAAAAATATAGAATTTTATCAATAATATTTTATATACCTATAATTATGTTATGTAGTATAAAGAATATACATCACATATAGAACCCAATAAAAACATTATTCTTATACATGAATAATTATATTTAGTTATCAAATAAGCTTATGATAACTCCAAATATTACAGCGGGACAAAAAATAAAAAATAACAACATTTTGATATTCTAGAATGACCACACTCATGAACAAAACTAAAAAAATAAAGAATAATAATAAAAAAATATTTATTTAAAATATTAATGTATAAATTAGAATTTATGTATCTTATAAATGAAAATATGATATATTTATATCATAGAATATGTAAATAAATATTGAACATAGTGTTGGTATTTTTGTGAAACATAACTATTTTTTATAAAATTTTATAATTAATTTAATGATTTAAATGTTTTTTTATAAATAGATTCGTAAATCAATATTTTGTTATCTTATGATTGTAATATAATTTATGAACACTTAATTAATTCTTTTATGTGTTATAAAATCGGTTTTAATATTAAACTCTATATTTTTCAAATAAATTATTATTTTAATTAAAAACTAAATTTATCGATTTTATGAAATTAGTTTCAGAAAATGGAGTCTATTTTTAAAATATAAACATTAATAAATAGTTGGGGTGAGTTATTTGGATTCTTTTAAAATAGTTGAAATTATGGTGATAGTAAAATATGAGAAATTACAGTATATAACATTTTATGCCAAATACCTGAATTTTTGTGTCATGGATGATGTAAGAACCCAGTATCTCATACTCACATGAACTAGTTACAATAATTAGTCACAATAATCAAAACTATTGATAGCCTTGATCCAAAATAATAAACAAATGAGTAAAATAATAAAAAACACCCCTCTCCCCCATATAAATACCATCCCTCGCCATCCCTTCTACTCACACCTCCTAATCTTTATCACCAGTATATGTTCTACCCATTTACTCTCCCAAGCCTCTTAACCATGTCTTGGTCTTAGTGGTATTACCAAAAAACCACTTCCATGTTCCTTATAGAGGTTATCAAGGAGACAATATTAAAGATGTAAGACCCTCATTTTTGTTTTTTAATTTCTTTTCCTTTCTTATCATATCCTCACTTACTCTATCCAAAGTGATGTGATAACTCCATTATAATATATAAACTAGAATTTTATTTTTTAAATATTATATCCACCATCAATTCTTTTCTCTCCGCCTTTTATTCTAAAAATCAAAAACATCATCCTTGATATGTCAATTCACCACCTTCATGGATAAAGTGTTTTTAGTTTTCATTAACACCATCAAGGATCTTCATAAAACCATTATAATGGTTAAAAAATATTTTAAAATATATATTATAATTTTTTCATGTTATTTAAATAATATATATACATAAATTTACATAATTAAACAAAACTAGTTCGTGATGATTGAAAGACAATCAAAATAAACTAAACATTTATCATTAATGTTTTATCTAATAAATCATTATCATATCATATAAATAAATGATATATGGGACCATCTGAAATTCCATATTTATATTTATACCATCTCATTACACTTATGTTATTTTTATTCTATCTGAAAAGAACAACCACAAACATACACAAGTTAACCGATCATGAAACCATGGAACTGAATGCTCCGAGAACAACAGAATTAAACATTATAACACATGAATATGAACCTAAATAAAAATAATAAAATTATAATAAAAAAATAAATGAATAATATGTTCCAAATTATTTAAATAAATTATCTAATTTTATTATTTTGGATATTAAGTGATAGTGCAGAACACATTCAGATATAAAATAGGGGATCTCTTAGAACATCCAAATTACATTTGGGTTACGTTTTCTCTTTCATTAAAAAAAAATATTAATTATTCTTTTAAAATTATTCTAAATTATATGTATATGTTCCAAAACTATGTATCTAGATAAAATCATCCATCTTTTATTGGTAATTCAATGCTTAAAAAGGTTCCCTTCTTAATTCCTCCCAATAAGCAATCTCCATTTGAGGGAACTTCCCAAATTCTTACCAATTATAATGTTCAATTAATAATCTATTTTAGTATACCATTATATTTATAAAATCACTAATTTTATCATTATAAACTATCTTATTTCATTTCTGGTTTTTTACATAAAATTATTCCATTTACATTTTTAAATTTACATTAACATTTTCCCTTAAGCCGCACTAAAGGGGCTCATTTCTAAAGTTTATTAAACACTATTTTTAATTTTTTTCACTTTATTAAGACATTATTTATCATTATATATGAATATATTCCCTTATGAATGTTTATTTAGGGTTTAATTCCTTCATGAATACCATTATGATAAACCAATTGGTTAAGCCATATGACATGATTACGATACACATTGCATCCCATGGGTAACCCTGTTGTTTATTCCTTAGGTATGATTCAACATGTGGAACACATGTGAAGGAACATGTTGTTATGGGTTTATACACGTAGTTCTACAATTAATTGGGTAATGGTTAGTCTCATGAGATTTCATGTATGGGATTAGGGAGTAAAGCTAATATGTTATAACACTTTCTCCACAATGTGATATAGTCTTGGAAGATAGACTTAACTCATGTTTATGTCATGTTATATGTTTTTTTACGCATTCATATGTTGCATTTATCACATTATATAATGTTTTTATGTTGTTCTTACATATGTTTAAGCAGTTTTCATTCATTTTTATATCACTATGTTATGCCATCTAACCCATGTGTTATACTTTATTCCCATTCTTATTCCCTTACTTGGCATTTTATCTCATCCCTTTTGTATATGTTTTACCTAGGTTATCCTATGTTATTATAGGATATCAAAGGGAGTTAAGATCAAATTATATATAATTAATATAATTATTATTAATTCTATTTCCACGTTTTTAGTTTTATGTCCCTAGTATTCCAATGAAACTAGACTTTATGATCCTTAGTTTTCATTTGATGGTTAAATATGCCTAAAATCATGTAATAATATGTGTAAAAGGAAAGGTTAATTATAGTTAGTATCATTGGATGGTATTTTTATATTTGGGTATTATGATTTGAAAACATTAGTAAGAACTCTACAGATGATTCTATCACTATGGATAGCCTAGATTTAAACTTAGGGGAATCGCGTGGTAGGATATACTTTTCATTTACAATCTTATACTTATATATGAAAAGCTGAATTTTTATATGTTTATTATATATGTATTCAAACCCCCTAATTATATTCTTTATTTTATAGTTAGTGGAAAGAAATAGTATAAATACCCTCACATGTTTTAACCTTAATTTGTAAAATGAGATTTCAATGGTGAAATTTCATAAGGGGGAAGAATTTTACAACAAGGATTTATATCAATGAATTTTTACCATATTATAATTATGTTAGGTAGTATATATAACATATATTACATAGGGAACCCAATAAAAACATTATTCTCATAAATGAAGAATGAAACTTTAGTCATCAAAAAAACCAATAAGAATACCAAATATTAGAGAGGAAAAACATAGAAAATAAGAAAATTTTGATCTTCTAGAATAACCACACCCACAAAAACGCTATAAAAATCAATTAATAAATTAATAACAAAATATTAATTAAAAATATGAAATTATAAATAAGAACATATGAATATTATAAATGAGGATATATTTATATCATATACTAAGTAAATAAATATTAAATTAAATTATGGTATTTTTGTGAAACGAAAATTTAATTTTTATAATTTTATAATTAAAATAATGTTCTTAAATAAATTTTATTTTCATAAAATAGGTTTATAAATTAATATTTTATTTTCTTATGATTATAATATAATTTTATTTGACATTAATTAATTTTTTAATGTGTCATAAAAGTAGTTATAATATTAAAATAAATTTTTTACAAATAAATAATGATTTTAATTGAAAATTAAATTCATCAGATATAAAAAACTAATTTCATAAAATTGGGTCCATATTTTAAAATGTACCCATTAAATAATGGTTGGGGTGATGTTTTTTGGATTTTTCTAAAATAGTTGAAATTATGGTCTATAGTGAAATATGATAATTTACAGTATTTAACATTTTAAGCCAAATACATTAATTTTTTAGTCATGGATAATATAAGAAACCATTAGATATAAATAAAATGTACTTGTATTTTACTTATCCATAATAATATACACTATTGGTAGTCTTGAGAAAAAAATATAATTAATAAAATAATTAAAATCTCCCTTCTCCTCCACTTATAAATACCACCCCTCACCACCCCTTCTCCTCAAACCTCATAAGTTTTTTTAAATCAACTAAGTTCTAAAAAATTACTTTTGAATACTATTCCACACAACCGATTCTTTCTGGTCTCATGAGAACACCACTTCCAACTTCCTAAAGGAGGTTCTTAAGGAGACAATATTCAAGAGGTAAAATCCTCATTCTTTCTCTTTTTTTTTCTTTTCTTTTCTTATCCTCTCCTAACCTCTTATATCTAATGTTACATGATAACTCCAGTATCATATATACACATTAATTTTATTTTTTTAATGGAATATTCATAACCAATCCTATTCTCTCCTCCTTTTTCTATAAAAATGAAAACAGCATCGGTGATGGGTCGATTCACTACCTTCATAAACGAAAAGTTTTCATTATCCATCATCACCATCAAGGATGGTCATAAAACTATTATAATGGTTAAAAACTATTCTAAAATTTATATTATAAATTTTTTCACTTTTTATAAATAATATATTTTGATAATATTAATTAATAAAACAAAAGTTGTCCATGATTATTGAAAACCCAAACAAATAAACTAAACGTTTATCATTATAATTCTATCCAGTGAATAATTCTCACATCTAAAAAGAAAATTATAAAAGGATAAATTTATAATTAATTAATTATTTTAATACCATATCATTATACTTATTTTCATTCTTTCATTTAAAAATAAAAACCATAAATATACAAATGTTAACTGACCATGAAACCATGAAAACGAGCAATCCCAGAATAATGAAATTAAGCAGTATAACTCATGGAAATAACCATAAATGAACATAATAAAATTATAATAAATCAAATAAATGTATAAAGGGTTCTGAATTAATTAATTAATAAATATAATTTTATTATCTAGGACATTAAATTCCATTCAATAACACATTCAGACATAAGGTGGAGAATCTCTCCAAACTTCCAAATTACCTTTGGGTTACAATTTCTCTTTCTTTACACAATTTAACCTGTCATTATTTCATGTACTTCTTATAAATTCTATTTATATGTTCAAAAAACACATACCCCAATCAATTTTTTCTTATTTGATTTGGAAATAAATGTTTAAAATCATTCCCATCTTAATTCCTCCCAAAAAGCAAGTCCGTTCAATGGGAACATCCCAATTTCTTACCAATTCTCATGTAGACAACATAATATATTTTAATCCACATTTATTTTTAAAAACCCACTCATATAATTAATAACTATCTTTGTTAATTTATGTTATTATACAAAAAATTATTCATATTTCCTCTTTTAATTCACTTCAACCTTTTCTATTAAACCTCACTAAAGTGGATCAGTTTTAAAGTTTCATAAACACTCTTTTTACATGTTTTTACTTTATTGAGACATAATTTATCATGATATATGACAATTTTACCTAATTAATGTCCATTTATTATTAAAATCCATTATTTCAGTGACACCATTATGATACACCCATTGGTTATGTCATATGACATGATTGTGAAACCTGTTTCTTTCCAATGCCAACCCTTATGTTTATTCCTTATATTTGATTTTGCATGTGGAACATGTATTCATGAACATGTAATTATGGGTTTACCAAGATAGTGATACAATGAATTATATAATTTTTAGTATCATGGAACATCATGTATGGGATTAGTGAGTAAACCCAATCCATTATGGGACTTTATCCACCATGTGATATAGTTTTGGGAGTTAGCCTTGACTCATGTTTATGTCATTTTAGAAGTTGCTTCCACATTCCTTTTTTCCATGATCACATGATCCAATATTAGATATTTAATTATTCTATATGTCTATTCATGTTCCATTCATTTTTATGTCATCATGTTATTCTTTATAACCGATGTGTTATGCTTTACTTCTATATTTATTCCCTTACTGGGCATTTTGGCTTATCCCTTTTGTCTATGTATTCCCCAGGTTATCCTATGTTGTTATAGGAGATCAAAGAGAGTTATGAGATCATTATGGGATATTAATATAGATATTTTTAATTATAATTCCATTTTTTTAGTTTTATGTACCTAGTCTTCCATAGACACTAGACTTTATGATCCTTGGTCTGTATTTGATGGTTAAATATTCCTAAAATCATGTAATAATACGTGTAAAAGGGTAGGTATGTTATAGTTTGTATATGAGGGTGGTCTATTTATTTTTGGGGATTAGGATTAGAAAAATTTAATAAGAACCCTATAAATGATTCAATCACCATATATAATATAGATTAAAACTTTGGGGAAGCGCATGTTAGGATATACTTTTCATTTACAAGTTTATCCTTCTCTATTCAATGTTACCTTATTATATGATTATTATTTATATATATTAAATAACCCTAATATTATTTTATATTTTATATTTAGTGGCATTAAATAAAAGAAATATGATCACATATTTTCACCTTGGTATGTAAATGAAATTTCAAGGGTTAAATTTCATAAGGGGGAAGAATGTAATGGCCTAGAATTTTATCACTACAAATTTCCCTTTTTAAAATTATTTCATATAGTATAAATCAAATATATTACATAGGGAACCCAATAAACATTATTATCCTAATTGAAGAATGATTATTTAGTCTTGAAACCAACCATTAAGAATTGCAAATATTAAAACAGGATAACGAATAGTAAAAAAGAATATTTGGATCATCTAGAATAACCCAGTCCTGAAAAAATCTATAGAAATAAATAAAAATGTAAATAATAAAATATTAATTTAAATTATTAAAGTATAAATTAATGATTAAGTTTCTTATAAGTCAAATATTATATATTTATATCATATAATAGGAAAGTAAATATTATTTTAAGTGTTGGTATTTTTGGGAAATGTAAATATTTTTTTACAATTTTATAGTTAATATAATAATTTAAAAGAAAATTTATTTTAAAAAAATATAATTATAGTTTAATATTTTTTTCTTATGATTATAAGAAAACTTTATGAGACAGTAATTAATTTTTAAATGTGTCATAAAATCGATTATAATACCAAAACTGGTATTTTTCAATTAAAAAATGATTTTAATTTATAATATTTGTAAAATTATTTTCGTAAAATAGAGTTCATTTATGAAATATACACAGTGAAAATTGTCTCGGTTGAATTTTTGGGATTTTTCTAAAATAGTTGAATTTTTGGCGAATAGTGAAATACAACAATTTACGATATTTGACATTTTAAGCCAAATACCAAATTTTTTGAGTTATAGATGATGTATTCACACATTAGATCAAGATAAAATGAAATATTTACTATAATTAGTCCCATGAATAAATACTATTTATATTCTTGATCCAAAATAATAAACAAATGCAAAAAATAATCAAATACACCCATCTCCTCCCCTTATATATACCACCCAACCATTCTCCTAAAACCTCATAATATTTGTATCATGTATAATTTCTACCCAATTACTTTCCCAAAAATCTTACCCATGTCTTGTTATTTTCATTTTCATCAAAAGACTACTTCCATGTTCCTTAAGGAAGTTCTCAAGGGGACGATATTCAAGAGGTAAAATCCTCATTCTTTCACTTTTAACTTGTTTTATTTTTCTTATCCTATCCTACCCTACGATATCCAAAGTGATATGATAAATACATTATAATATCTATACTATAATGTTATTTTTATAATGTAATATCCATCACCAATTCTCTTCTCTATTCCTTATATTCTAAAAATGAGAACTTTATTCGTGACATGTTGAATCATCACCTTCCTGGATGATGAGTTTTCATTTTCCATTAAAACCTTGATGGATATCCATAAAACCATTATAAAGATTAAACCAGATTTTAAAATTTATATTATAAATTATTTCATTTTTAACTAATTTATATACATAATACTAAATAATAAAACAAAACTCGTTCATGATGATAAAAAACCCTCCAAAATGAAATAAATTTTTATACTTAACATTTTATAAATAAATCAATCTCAAAAATAAAAAAAATGATATATGGGACCATTTAAAATATGGATGTATATTAATACCATATCTTTCTACTTCTAGTTTTTTTTTCGAGAATTTGAATGGAAAATCCATAAATATACACAAGTCAACCAACTATGAAACCTTGAAAATTAATGCTCCTGAAAAAAAATTAAATATCTTAACTCATAAAAATATAAATAAATAAAATTAATAAAATTATAAGAAAAAAATACATGAAAAAAAAGTTTTGAAATAAATAATTAATTAATATAATTTGATTATCTAGGACATTAAGTGAATGTGAATAACGCATTTGGTAAAAAATGATGGTATCTCTCCAAACCACCTAATTACCTTTCATTTACATTTTCTATTTATTTACACCATTATATCTCTAAATTATTAATATGTAATTATTTAAATTATATTTATATGGTCTATAATTACGTATCCAGATCAATTAATCCTTATTTTATGTGAAATTATATGATTAAAAAAGTTCCCTTCTTAATTCCTCCTAATAATCAAGCCCGATTAAAGGGAACTTCTAAATTTCATATCTATTTACAAGTACAATTAATAATATATTTTAAGACACCATTTTTTATAAAACTTCTCATTTTATCATGAAATAACATCTTACTTAAATTATTGTTTTATACAGAAAAAATTATTCATTTTCCTCTTTAAACTAACTTAAATATTTCCCCCTAAACCTCACTAAAGTGGATCACTCATAATGTTTCTTAAAATATATTTTAAATTTTTTTCAGTTAATTTGGAAATTATTTATCAAGATCTATTCCTATTTCCCATTATGAATGTACATGTATGATTTAAATCCATTATTTCATGGAAACCATTATGAAACTCCCATTAATTATACCATCTGACATGATTATGATTCCCATTTATTTCCATGGGTAAGGATTATATTAACTCCTTATGTTTGATTGTTCATGTGAAACACATATTCATGAACATGATATGATGGGTACAGCCAAGTATTTCTCCAATTAATTGGTTAATTTTTAGTCTCATGAGACATCATGTATAGGATTAGGGGCAAACCTAATCCATTACGAGACATTGTCCACCATGTGATATAGTCTTGGTAGTTAGCCTTGACACATGTTTATGTACGGTTATATGTTTCTACCACATTTCTATTATTCCATGATCACATGATCCCATGTATTATAAGTTATGATTCCATGTGTTTATTCATGTCCTTTTCCATTTTATGTCTTCTAGTTGTTTCTTCTAACCCATGTGTTATGATTTATTCTTATTCTTATTCCCTTAATAGGTTTTTTAGATCACCTATTTTGTCTATATATTACCCAGGTTATGTTATAAGATCTTATAGGGTATTTGGAGCTAATTAATTATGATTAAGATTAATATTATAATTCTATTTCCATATTTTCAGTTTTATGTACCAAGTCTTCCAAAGACAATATAATTTTCAATATATGGTTTTTATTTAACGGTTAAATATGATTAAAATCATGTAATAATATGTAAATAATATATAGTTGTTAAAATAATATCTTTTCTAATATAAGGATGAGGGTTATCAAAAATTTATAATTTAAAAATAAATCATTTAACTTATATTCTGTGTAAAATGAATGAAAAATGAATGAAATAGTTAATAAGAAACCTAACCTTTTGGAACATCCTAACAGTACTGATTGAACTTATTTCATACATAATTATTAAAAAATAGAATCAGCATTATTTTACTCCTTTTTTATTAATTTTTTTTAAAAAATAAAATTTTAATTCAAAATAACATTTTTATGTACAACATAAAAAATATATGAATTGAAAATGAAAAGTCACATTTTCTTTTTCATATTAGATCATAGCGCCCTCCTATCCTGTTGTTTCTCTAAAAGATCACATTCCCAGGTTGAAATTAATATGAATAAAACAAAATTATATTTCATTATAATATAAAAAAATATTAAAATATTCAAACTTATGTTTTCAATACAATCTTATAATTTTCTCTCACATCACTATGGATAGAGCATAGCCAGTAAACTATCTTCTCCCTTGAAAAAAAGCTCCACACATATAATGGGAACTGATATATATGAAAATTTAATGTGAGTGGTTATTCTATTAAGATATATATAATAATTGGTGAGATATATGTTTCATACTCTTGAAGATAAGGGAGCATTCATCAATAAATAATTTCATAATTTTTAAGTCTTTCAGCAATATAAACCATTCTTTTTTATATCAGTCATTGTATTCTCTATAGGAGGAATAAATTGTGGGCCCATAAATCTATATAACTATTTCATTCCATGCAATGTAAAATTGTTATAAATTTACCTAATATAATAAAAAAATAAGTATAAATTTTCAATAAATTAAAATAATGAAAATATTTATGTTAATAAACTTACTTGGGAAAAGATTGCATCATGTTGATGATCAAATAATCTACACATACAGTCTCCATGATATATTTTTTAAAAAACATCATAGTAATTACATGCCCAAAAATTCTAGCTTCCATTAGAATATCAAAAATGATTGACAACAAATTTGAATATGTTGATAATTTTTCATGACTAGTAAAAGTTGTATATCATGTTACGAGAATTTGAATTTGTTGTGTTATATAGATTTATTATTTACATTTGATGTATTAATTTTTAAAGATATTTAAATATATAAACTATAAAATTATAAAAAATAAAATAAAATAAAATTGAAAAAATTATATAATATACACATACCTCTGTGGTAATTTTTTGAATAAGTCTATATGGATAAGAAATGTAAGAAATTTTATCCAACAACATTTAACACATCTATAAAAAATTGTATTCTTACTGATCTATCTATATTATGTTGTTCAGTGACCCTATGATTCTCTATGTATATCTGTTAATGATAAATGGTATCTCCAATATAATATATCATCCCATATGCAACAACATGATGCTCAAGATCACCAAAATATTACTCACAATAAATGAGAATATGAAGAGGAGCGGGTGTAAAAGTAGGATAAGTGTAACACCCCATGGTTTTAGAAATAAATTTAATATATAATGTAATGCATGAAATAATGAGTCCCTGTGAAATAACAATTTATTACTATAATGTAGTAATTAAATTTAATTTTTACACCTTTGTGATTTTAATTTCTAAAAAAGACATACACAGTTGTAATTAGTACGATATTTTGAGTCTAATAGAATCAACTTACATTTTTTTGAATAGAAATTTGACCTTCAGAATTGTAATATAACCCATATGAATAGTAAACCAGCCTAATAAATAGTAACTGCACCCATGAAAGTATAAATAAATTTTATACATCTCATAAGTGAATTTATGAAATAATTATATCATAGTATAAGTAAATGAATAATTTAAAAATTATTAATCAAGAATTGGTATTTTTATGAGTCATAAATATTTAATTACAATTTTATAATTAATAAAATTATTGAAAAGAAAAATCATTCCTATACAACTCATTTTTTAAATAAATATTTTATTTCATTATGATTTTAGGATAATTTTATGAGACCTTAATTAATTTTTTAAAGTGTTATAAAATCAGTTTTAAAATTAAAATCTGTATTTTTTAGGTAAATAATGATTTTATTTAAAAATAAAATTTCACATATTTAGAAAATTAACTTCATAAAATAGATTCCATTTTGGAATTATAAATGAAAAAAATAGTAATGGGTTTTTTTGGGTTTTTTTAAAATACATGAATATTATCTAAATAGTAAAATACCGTAATTTATGGTATAAAAATGTTTAAAGCTAAACACACTATTCTTTGAGTCATCACTGATGTAAGAACACTTTTTTTGAAATCACATGCACTTATTACTATTTTTGGTTACAAGAATCAACACCATTGTTTTTTATTGAGAAATATAATAAAATAATGAATAAGATATTCAAAAATCACCCCTCTTCTACAATACAAAACTCACCCCTCAATCCCTATTTTGCACACTCCTTTAGGCCTTTAATTTAGTAAAAATTATACCCAAATCCTCCTCCCTAGTGTCTCCCCATTTCCAGGAGCTCTTGGTCTTTCCAAAAGACAAAATCCTTTTCCTTAAAGAGGTTCTCAAGGAGGATATTTCAAGGGGTAAATACTCTTCCTTTTTCATTTAATTTAATTTAAATTTATTTTATTAGTCTCTCATAAAATCTTCATTAAAAATGATCATGATAAATAAAATATCATCTATATACAGGAATGATATCATGTTAATGTAATATCCCTCCCAAACTACTATATCTCTCTTTTGTATTAAAAATGAAATCATCATCTGAGAGGTGCCAATTTACAACCTTCATGGACAATGAACATTCATTCTTTAATTTATCCTTAAATGATGTCCATGAAATCATTTTTATTGTTTAAAAAGATTCTAAAATATGTATTATATCTTATATAATGGTTCTATAACAATCATTTATATATGATATTAAATGATTGAACAAAACTTGTTTGTTGTGATCGAAAAACCCTCGTAAAAATCTTAACGATAATCACTAAATGTATTATCTAATGATTCATCCTCATACCATGTTACCAAATGATATATATAAGCATTTAAAATTATTTATTTTCATTATTAATTTATAAATTCAATTCTGTATAATTATATCCATCCCACATCAACTTCCATACTAATATATACAAGTATACCGAACTTGAAAACCAATGAAATGAATGCTCTTGAGTGAGAAATTTGTGTCTTAAAACTAATCCAAAAGGCCATAAATTGGCATAATAAAATTATAATAAATAAAAATAAATTTATATAGGGTTCTAAATGAATGAATGAATTAATTTGATTATAAAAGGTGTTTAGGTCATGTGAAGAACTCATTCGGACATAAGGTAAGGGTTTCTACTCAAAATTCCATTTTCTTTCGGGTTAATAATTTTCTCTCCTTAACACAATGAAATTATCATTTAATCTTCATAAATTATATTTTAATGTTTAATATATATATGTACCAATGATAATCATTCTTTCTTTTTCTGGAGAGTTACATGTTTTGAAAGGATCTTTCTCAAATTCTGCCTATATGCAAGCCCAATTCAAGTGAACTTCTTGAATTCTTACCTATTTTTAAGTGAACTCTATAATATTTTTTAAGACAGAATTATTTTTCTAAAATAACTCATTTTCTCATGGAAAAACTATATTAGTTAATTTTTTTTATTTATGAAATTTTTTTCCAAAAGAACTCTTCTTTTCAAAGTAAAACGGTATTACTCTTAAGATTTTTTTTATGATTTTATTAGAGTATTTTGATCTATTTCAACACCAACTATTGAATATTATGTTTTATTGGTATTAAAATATTATTATTATCATCTACCATATTTTATTAAATGGTATATGATTATTTTGACTGTGGATGTGCTATCTTGGTAACGCAGATCATATTACACAAAATGGTTACTGATTATGTCTACAGATTGGGTAATGTTATGTAATATGTTCATGTTTTCTATATTTATCCCTATTAATATGAGGAATTTAATAGAATTATAAAGTGATTGGTTGGGACCTCTATATCCCCTTGATGCATGGTTAGGTCTCATTAAAAAAAACACAATTGGATTTTGGCTGAGCCCTTACCATAGTATTTTCAGACATCTTGGCTGAGTCCTTGAAAATATGTTTCAGATGTATGAAATTATGAATTACCTCATTATGATATTAGTAATTGATAAAACAATTGATTATTTGACTATTATAATATCAATGGTTATGTTTCATAATCTTATGATGATTTATATGGATTTATTTAATTAGTTTTCATTCCATTCATATTATGTTCAAGTATATTTTTAAAGGCATGTGCTTATAGTTGTTCACCTTGCCTAGTGTTTATGTTTATGATAAATTTTTCTGCATTACATACCCTTACTGAGTATCTAAGCTCACCCCTTTCTTAGGTTTTATTTTCTCCCCATGATTCAAAGATAAATATTATGGATGTGTTGTAGGGATAATATAGGAGTTATGAGTGATTGCTATGGAATTTCAATATTGTCTTCCTTTAAATTTCTAAAGTAAAACTTTTGTTTGTATATGGTCTTCCAAAACTACTAAACTATTTGGTCCTTTGGGATAAAAATTTCTTGTAATCATTTCAATGTGATAAAATAATTCACCTACTCTGGGCAACCGGGGTCGGGGTATTATCGTTGGTATTAGAGGAATTTTGTTAGCAAACATGGAAACTTGATTTAGAAAACACAGATTAGGCAACACATTCCTTATGTAGACATTGAGAATTAGTATAAAATAATATCATATAATTTTTCGTAAGGTAAAGTTTATGTGGATATTTCTATAAAATAAATCCCTCATTGGATACTATAAGTGGATGTGGTTCTGAAATAGATGTATTAAGGAGTAATAACTCCAAAAAGGTGTTTTGAGCTTGACTCAGGGTAACCCAGTACACAACATCGGGCCTTACTACACACCTGGTTTTACAATCCTTATGGATATTCTTAGGTAATTCACATTTTCCTTATAAACCATTATGAATTATTTTAATGAAAATATATACTCAAAGTAACCATGCTTATGATTATGATATTGGACAAACATAAAATTTCAATTTATGTTAAATGTTTTTCAAGTTAGATATTATAAATTATGAATAATAACATAATTTAGTGTATAAAATTAGTTAGAAATGGAACCCAGTGGAAGGAATGTAGACCACATGAATGTGCATATCCTATGTAGAGACTGAACACCAATGAAATATAATGATATTGGTTCTGTAACTGCGACTGGTGATGAGCCACATATAACTACAATGGGATAACTGACTTAGGTTATGAAATATAACCTTACCTATATGGAGAATCCTAATCCACAATGTGGAGGAGAAATTTTAGCCTCCATCATTCAATGTTACTATAAACCCATTTGTAGTGGAGAAATGGATATGTTCTTTAGAGAAGATATTTCTCTCTTTGGGGTGTAACAAAAGGGATAAGGTTGTCATGGAAGTTTATCATCTATTGGGAGATGCAGATCAGTGGGGGTAATTAATTAAAAACATAATGTAGGAAGAAGAAATAAAATAAATGTAATGAAGGTACTTTAAGGGAATATTTTGAGAAAAATATTTTCCTCGATAATAGTGTGTAGATATAGAGAGATAATTCTTGAGTTTAAAACAAAAAGAGGATGGAAACTGTAAGACCTGACCCCATTTTCCCAAATCCAATGCCTTATTTGATTACATTTTCATATAAACAAGGAATATTTATCTATAAGTACCAATTAGTTTAGTAGATTTTGGAAACATGATACATATATAAGTTCAACATTACAACATGAAAGAAAAAATAACACTAGTTTATTCCATTAGAAACATCCATGCATCTTTGATTATGTCTGCAAGTCTCTCATAAATAACCTCTTCATATCTTGGGAAAATGAAACATAAGAAAGGGGTGATCTCAAATTCTCAGTAAGAGTAATAAATAAAGTGGAAGATAACATAAACATAAAAATTAGGCGTGGTGAATAATTTAAAACACATGCCTTTACAAATAATAAAATTGAACAGATTTTGGCAGGAATGTGAGACAGGTAAATAATTCCAACATAATCATGGGTATTATATTAATAAAATAACCACATGAACTTTAAATTACTAGATTCATAATGAGGGAAGTTAATATTCCAGACATTCTGAAACATATTGTTAAGGCCTCAGCCAAGACTTCAAAAAATGATTAAGGCCTTGGCCAAAACCACATCTCAAATTGGGAAAGGCCTCAGCCAAGTCCATGTCTATTTGTCACATGAGACCTACCGATGCATCAAGGGGCTATATTGGTCCCCACCCATCATATAATAAGTACAATTAATTACTCATATGATCAAGGAAAAATATAAACAACATATACATTAATATTGAAATTAACATATCAAATGTAAACAACTTTCCCCAAATATTAAGCTTAAACTCTAACCATTTGGAGTAAATTGGTGAATGGTTTTATGATGGAATATCCAAAATAAAACTAATAATTATCCATTAAATTAAATATTTAGTATTATATCATATGATATTAGTCCCAAAAATACATAAGATTCAATAAGAGTGTTGAAACACATGAAAATACTCTTATTAAATCATTGTGTAATTCTTGAGATAAATGCTCTTTTATTTTGAAAAGAGGAATTATTTTAGAAAAGTATTTTCATAAAAATAGAATTTAAGTGAGAAATTATTTTAATAATAAAATGAGTAATTTTAGAAATGAAATGGTTGCTAAAAATATATTTTAGTGTTCTCTTTAAAATATGTACGATTTTGGAAAATTCCCTTGAATCGGGCCTGTATTTCGGAAATACTTAAAGTTCCATTTAAAATATGTAACAATCCATAAAATAAAGAAGTATTGCGGTTGGTAAACATATATAGAACACTCAAAAATAATTTATTATAAGTACACAATAATACATTAGAAATGCAGTGAGATAAATAAACAATAAAAGTAACCTGAAAGAAAATGGAGGTTCGGGTGAAAAACCCTTACCTAAAGTCCGAATGTGTTCCACTCTTGAATATAAAGTCATTGAATATGAAATTAGACTTATTAATAACCTATTTTATATTCTATTAGAAATTTATTTAGTTTTTTATTATTCTGTTAATTTCTTATGTTTTTATTGATAAGTTATTATATTGAATTCTGTCATTCTCGAGTGTTTGACATCTTGATTTTCATAATAGGTTCACTAGTTTTTAAGTGATAGATTTCTTGTGGAATGGATGTAAATATACAAAATTGAAATTAAATATTATTTCTGAACATATAGAAGTTTTAATTTTCATTTCTATCATTTGGTTACATGGAAAGAGGATGAATCATTAGATGAAATATTAATGACAATCAGTCTGATTATTTTAGCGGTATTTTTCTTATTAGGAACTAGCTTGTTTATATGATTTAATAATATGTAGGTATATGGGTTCATGAATTTTAATTAGGTTATAATATATATATTATAGTATAGTGAAGCCATAAAAATGGTTTAATGACCTTTAATGAAGGAGAAATTGATGAACGAAACTTCGTTGTCCATGAAGGTTATAAATTGGAACCTCATGGACGTTTATTTCATTTATAAAATAAAAGGGAGAGAGTAGGAATATTGATGATGGTTCTTCCATTAACATTATATAAATAAAATATATAGGTTATAATGGAGTTATCATGGTCATTTGGATAGATAATATGGGGAAAAGATAATAGAAGAAGATAAATTGAAATGAAACTAAATGAAAAAAGAAGGGCACTTTACCTCTTGAAATAACCTCCTTGAGAACATCCTTAAGGGAAGGGATTTTTGTATTTTGGAAAGACCAAGAGATTATTATACATGATATTTGACTAGATAGGGGTATTTGGGAAAAATATTTATGAGCTTAAAGGCTTAGAAGAGTGAGGATATGAGGGAGTGATGGGGGGGGGGTTATAGTGGAGGAGAGGAGTGAATTTTGAATATTTTACACATTATTTTGTTATTTCTCCCAATAAAACCAATAGTTTTTTCACATGACCCTAATAGTAATAGGTTCATGTGAGTTCGAACCAAGTGGCTTTTAATCATTCATTATGTCATAAATAGTGTATTTAATCGATAATTTGTATATACGGTATATTACCGTAATTCACTATTCATAAAAAATTCAAGAATTTCAGAAAAATCCAAAAAATTAACCCTAATCATTTTTGACATGTAGAATTAAAAAATGAACTCCATTTTTAAAAAATAATTGTCTAAATATTATTAATTTAATTTTTAAACAAATTCATAATTAATTTGAAAAATAACTATTTTAAAGATATAATTTGTTTTGGTCACATTGAAAAATTAATTAAGATCTCATTATCTTATAACTTAAGAAAATAGAATAATATCATTATTTACTATTCATAAGGGTCATATTAAAATTCATAAGGGTACGATACTATTCACCAAAAATCAAGTTTGTTCAATTAGACTCCAAATGACTTACTGATCATAACTCTAGATGCCCGTTTTTTGAAATTTAAAACACAGTAGAGGAAAAGTTATGTTTAACATCTATATTAGAAAATGTTTTGTTTTGTAGGGACTCATTGTTTCATGTATTCTATATTTATTTTCAAAACCTTGGGGTGTTACATTCTCCCCTCCTTACAAAAAGTTTTTCCTTGAAATTCACTAATTGTTACCTAAAAAGATTCGGGTATATCTTTAAGATAAGATCATTAGGCTCCCATATTTCCTCTTCAATTTTATGATTTCTCTAAAGTACCTTTACCAGAAGAGTCATCTAGTTCCTCAACACTTGTTCTTTAGTGTCCAGGATCTAGATAGGCTCTTTACAGTAAGATGAGTCAGGTTCCAACTCTATACCTTCAAAAGTGGGGACATGCGTTGGGTCGGACATGTACTTTCACAACAATGAGACATGGAACACATTGTGTACCTTGTAAAGTCTAGGCGGCATAACCAAACGATATGCAATAGCTCCAATCCTCTATAGAATTTCAAAAGGCCCAATGTACCTAGGGCTCAATTTCCCTTTCATTCCAAATCTTATAAAGCCCTTCCATGGAGATACGTTCAAGAAAACATGATCTCCAACTTGAAATTCCAGATACTTCATTTGATTATTGGCATAATTTTTTTTCTTCTTTGTGCTATTTTGATATGGCCTTGAATAGAATTTACCTTCACTGTTATTTCCTCCACAATCTCTGGGCCCACAAGCATCCTTTCACTGACTACATCCCAACATGTTGGTGTACAACATCTCTTACCATACAATGCTTTATATGGTTCCATTTGAACACTTTAATAGAAACTATTATTGTAGGAAAACTCCACTAAAGGTAAATATTAATCTCACATACCTTGAAAGTCAAGTAAACATGATCTCAACATGTCCTCTAAGGTTTGTACTATACTCTCTGATTGCCTATTAGTTTGAGGGTGGTAATCAGTACTCAATCAAAGTTCAATATCCAAATATTTATAAAGACTTTTCCAGATTTTTGATGTAAACCATGGGTCACGATCAGAAAAAATTGAGAGTGGTGCCCCATGAAGTCTCCCATCTTCATTGATATAGAGTCATGCTAAGCACTCCAGTGGTAAATCTTCCCATATAGCAAATAAATGTGTAAATTTTGTAAGTCAATCTACAATTACCCATATCACATCATTCTTACATAGAGTTGTTGGTAATCTAGTGAAAAAATCCATGGTGATGTCATCCCATTTCCAAAATAGAATATGTAGAGGTTTCATGAATCCTTTTAGATGTTTCCTTTCAGCCTTCACTTGTTGATAGGCTAATCATCTTGATACATGATCCGCATTTTCATTCTTTATGTTGTCCCAAAAAAAATGTTCCTTCAAATATCTCTATATTTTAGTACTTTGAGGATGTATAGAGAAATTAAAACTATCATAATTATCCAATAACTCCCTTTTTATCTCAGGTATAGCTAGAATAGAAAGCCTCTTCCAAAATTTTAGAACACCATATTCACACAAAAATTCAACCATCCTCCCATATTTCACAACATTAAAATTATTTTGAGGGTTCTCGTCATCAGTATGAGGAGAATTAAATATTTATAACAAAGATGGATACGAAAACATTTGAAAAAGTAATGATTTTCACCTTCTTTGATAATTTACATGTCCATACTTACTAGATCCATGTAAAGAAGATCCTTTTCAATCCTCATTTTGTTGAGAACTCTATGATCCTTCTTGATCAATGCATCAGATACCATGTTTTCCTTTAAAGGGTGGTAGTGTATGTTATAGTCATAATCCCTGAGTAGCGTGATCCATATCTTTTTCCTCATGTTGATTTCTTTTTGGGAGATGATATACTTCAGACTCTTGTGATCTATATATATGTCACATTTTTCATCATAAACAAAATGTCTCCATATCTTTAGAGAAAATATTAACACTTCTAACTCAATATCATGAGTGGGATAGTTTTGTTCATGAATTTTTTATTTCCTTGATGCATAGGCAATAACTATATCATTATGCATAAGGATACAACCAAGATTTTTCTTTGATGAATTGATAAAGACAAAAAACCCATCATTCCCCGATGGTAGGGTTAGGATCAGATAATTCACTAACCCCACATTCAATTATTTGAAATAGTTCTCACATTCTTTTGTCCATATGAACATAACCCCTTAACGTGTAAGATTTGTCATTCGTTTGACTAAACAGGAGAATTTTTGAATGAAACACTGATAATAACACACTAAACCAATAAAACTACGTACCTCATTTATGTTCATTAGAGTAGGAAATTATTGCACAACCTTTATATTTGAAGGATCAAAAAATATTATATCTTTAGAGACAATGTAGCCCAGAAAGGAAACTGATTAGATCTCAAATTCATACTTTCTAAACTTACCATACAATTCATTTCTTCTAAAAGTCTTCAGAATAGTGCACATGTGATTTTCATGATCCACGTAACTTTTGAAGTATACCAAGATATCATAGACCCATATTTCTTATTATCTAAATGAACATGGGCTCTTCATAGAGAAACACTAGGTTGAATAATTTCTTTATCACTCAATTCCACTAGTTATTTCTTCAGTTCCACTAACTCCACATCATAAAATCTATAAGGGGTCTTTGACATGAGCCTTGAACAAGGAATAATGTCAATGGAGAACTCAATTTCCTTCTCTTGAGGATGTCTGGGAAAGTCCTCCGGAAATACACCAATATATTATTTCAAAATCGGTAAGTCCTCTTGAAATGTTCCTTCCATGGGGTGTGGAAAAAATAAATATAACCTAAGTTAAAATGTATTATAGTGGGTTACCTAGGTTTTCTCCAAAGGGTACCACTCAATAATAGTGTTTGTCACTTAAAATAAGAGGAAGAAGTGATGTTGTTTTTAAAATTGTTTCATTTTGAAAATACAAGAAATAAACTAAATAAAGTAAATCAATTAAGTGAATGTTTTAGAAAAATTTGAAAAGTTATGTGATTTAAATCCGTTTTATAAAATGGTGATCATGTTAGGGTCGTTTTTTCCAATTTTAATTCTATCCGAGTTCACTTTACCCAATTCTATTCTACTAAGTTGTTAAGAGTGAGAATCCAAAACCGTTTCTTCTCACTCCCTTGGTAAAATAATAATGCAAGAATAAACCTTACTAAAACCTCAGATTGGTCTACTCTCCTTCCAATGTGTAATAGAGTTTTAGCAAATACCCCCAATTATCTTACGGAATTCCCAACTGGGTCTTGTTTATTCCAAGTAATCAAGAACATTTACTACTCCTCACACACATACAAGTGATCACTGAGTACTTCACCAATAAGTCCTGGTATATTCCATAAAATATAAACTAGAACCTAGTGGAGTGAGATGTTGATCACTGTAAAAAAATATAAATAAACTACATAATCTAAAATTAGATACAATTGTACATGATAATAAAAACTGTTATATAAAATTGAAACTGATTCATAGAAGAGAAAAGAGGATTTTAAAACATTAAGTCAAAGAACTCAAGAATTAAAAATGGGTAAACCTACCCCTCCCCAATCACACAGAAGATCTACCCCACCATGGTAATGGTAACTGAGTTGAAGGGGGAAGAATAAGTCATTAAAAAGCTAATAAGAACAAAAGAAAGAAAAGGTATAACTAAAATTTTGATCCTCAAAATTCTATCCTCAAGAACTTTGCCTCTGTTATTCCAACCAACCTTCCAAACCAAGACATGATCCCTTCTTATAAGATGTTCAGATTGAGTTTTATGTCGATACTAAAAATATAAAATCCTTTGGACATGTGTAAATGAAGATATGTCTTGATTAGTGAGTTTAACTTCTTCTGGATGCCAATCACTATTTCACCCACTCCACTTGGATGCACCCAAAGTATTCCTTGATGAGAATATTATTTTATGAAATTTAATGTGAAACATTGTAGAGACCCAAATCTTGACCTACATGGACATTACATTACTTTTTCAGAATACTTAAAACATAACAAAAACAAACACACAAGGACCGTAATAATTTAGTGTGTTTGGAAACTCGGAACATAATCTTTTAATCGTGGTGAAAGATCTTCAACATCTCCCATAAAGATCTTCCCCTTTTCTTTTCTTACCTAAAACATTTCTTTATATCCTAGGGAAAAGAAAACATATAAAGGGTGAGCTCAAATTATCAGTAAGGGTAATCATGGAGAAAATAAAACAAACCATATACATTTGAACTTCAAAACATGAGAATAATATTTAAACATGAAATTCTTGAGCAATGACATAAAACATGGCATTGCATAAGTCATAGATCCTAAAGAAACATTAATCATGATAAAATAGCATGGGAATAAAAAATGTAATTGTGGCAACCATTAAGCACATGTAATGATTTCCATAGTAGCCAAGGCATTGCTGCCAATACCATCTTAGTGGACAAAGTCACTTTCTGAATCGAGTTCACTCCTCATTTCAGTCCTATAACACTGGACCAGATTAACTTACCATTCCATCCATGTCTATCTCATGAGATATAAATCATTACCCAATGCATTGGATGGAGATATAGGTCCCACCCATCTCATATTGAAATCATTCTTACGTGTGCCACAACATAAACATAAATCATTCATCATAACCCAAAGAATAAAATGGGTTTCATAAACATCATCGCATAATAACATAATCCGTATAAAACAAATGGATATAATTTCATCATAAGAAACTTGAAACCATATAAATCATATAGACATTATACTTGAAACATACACATATGAAATAATGTCATCTTAGATGGAAAATGTTTTTGATAAAACACTTGAAATGAATTTTTGAGGAAAATATCCATTATTCTTCAAAATCATTTTCTTTTTAAAAAATGAAATGAAATTTTAAAATACAAGGATTTTGTTGAAAGTAATCATGAAATCTTGTAGAGGAAGCTTCACGAAAATTTGGTGTTATGAAACTGTAAAAATCCGTTCATGCCGTATATGTTAAAAAAACATTTTTCTCGTACTTTTGTCGGAAAAGTCAAAAAGTTCCTCGTATGGTGAACAAAATAAAGAGTCCTTTCATAACATGTGGTTAAAGTCAAAAATGGGTAAAAAGGACATTAAAAATACATGAAAACATTTTTAGAAAAACAAATACATGGATGATAACAATAACCCCAGTAAGTACTTACGAATGACAATCTCGAAAAAGAACGAGATTGGAATAATTATCCCTTACCTTAGGTCCGATATGCTTCGTACGTATCTGAACCTCCTGTATAATGATTTAAATAATGTCATGGAATTATTACATAATCATATTCATTGTTATTATATCATATATGGTTCACTTATGACTTTATATTACCCATTCTTTTGTAAATTCATGTTAAAGTAGCGTTTTGGGTAAAATCGTTTCATTTATCGTCTGTGTTTTGACATGTAATTATTAATATGATTACATAGATCATTATTACTTAATTATAGAATATTAAACATTATTTATATATAATATATATTCAGAATATATATATATATATATAATATATCGATAAATGTAAATAAATACACCATTCATGGAGATGGTAGGCCGTACGTACGCATGAATGCTGTTTTCGTTTCCTTATTGAATTGACTGGAATTAAGTAGATGACATAAATATATATATACATAAATCATGTAGCATTATTATGTCATATATTTCATGATTACTTATTATATATACTTCATAATCATTCTTGAATTGTTAACATGGAAAATGAATCTCATCACATCGTGGAGACGGTAATCCGCACGTACGCACGAGCGATGATATCGTTCCCATATTTATTGAATGGAATTTGAGTGAATGATATAATATCTTATTATTAAATCAAAGAAAAGACCTCTTTTAACTGGGTAGAGGGAGACCCATTACATAGCCTGAAGGCCCAGTGGGCATTTATCCCATTACATGACCAGTAGGCCCATTATTTTGGCCCAAAGCCCATTCTGTGAATAGTAATGCTACAGTACCCATGTTGCTAAAGTACTGCACAGTACCCGCCGCTGCCACAGTACTCTGCCGCCGCTACAGTGACCTGCCGCCGCTACAGTGCCCGCTGTTGCTACAGTGCTGCCGCTACTACAGTACGCTACAGTGCCTATGCTCAATGATTTTTGAACCCCCATTTTTCATGTAGATTTAAGGGGTGCTTACAACTAAGCCAAGTAAGGTGGTGGTGGAAAAACAGATTACACCACGGCGTGGAGACGATATTCCGTACGTACGCACGCGTAGTGATTTCATTTTCCTTAGGATGGATAGAAGGTGAAATGGGGTTGTTTCATATTTATAAAAACATATCAGTATATGAGTGATACTGATGTTATTATTCATAATGAAACAACTAAAGAAGAAGAAGTATAAGAAAAAATAAATTTGAAAGAATCGGTAACGGATATTACCTGTTCTTTGACACGGCCTTTTGAAACCTCCTCTTAGGGCACTAAAATTGGTCTTTTAAGAGGACCAGAACCTCTAGTATGTTTCTAATGAGGTTGAGAAGGGAAATTTTTAGGGTTTTGCCGAACTTGAAGGCTCAAAAATGTGTGAGGAGGAGAGGGAGGAGGTTCCCTTTTATAAGGGAGGATAGGGGCACCTTTGGAATTTTACGAAATATTAATTTATAATAAATTCCAACCCCACATAAAAACCTCCAAAATGACTCAAATCCATAGATTAGAGGAGATAGGGTTGAAATCTCATCAACCAATAAAATTTAGATAAGTTGGGAATTTATTTTAAACATTATTAACTTGATTTATCCTTATATAATCTATTTAATTTTATTTGTGGTAATAATATTCTAAATTTTAAATCATTATAAATAATTACTTATATGTTGTGAATTGTCCATAATTGTATGATTTATTGCATTTTCTACCATATAAATTTTAATTTATAATATTTAAATATTTTTTTTCTTTTTAAACAATTTTATAATATGTAATTTTTATAAAATAACAATAGTGTCAATTTTGACACTATTCATTTATTTGAATTTAAATAAAATATTTACAGAAGATATGTTCAAAATAAAAGATTTAATAGATTCATAACATGTCATATTTATATATAAAATTAGTGGATCCCATTAAATAGTTAATATAATATTTATTTTAATATTTTTAAAACCATTTTTTGGTATATCTCTTAATAAAATAATTACTACAACATTTTTGTATAATTATTTAATATACTTATTCGTTGCATAAAAATTTAAAACAAAATCATAAGATGAAGATAAATACAATACCTTTCATAATAATATTCTTACTTGAATTTATCATCTTAAAATCACAACATTTAAATTGTTATATTTATTAAATTATGAAGGTGACATCATTGACATCATTTAAAATAAAATAATATAATTGTCATAATCGGTTTTATAAGGCTCCAAATGGTCCAAAAACAGACCGTTAGATGATTAGGGTATATATATACTCGACCAATAATGTTTGGTCAAGTTTATGGCCCTTTTGATAGGTATTTGTATTTTAATAAAAACTATATTGTTGATTTTTCACTAAATAAACAATTTCTGCATCACTATTGTGTCACCATTAATGACAATTATTTAATCCTGAAAAAATTATAAATAAATTATCATGATTTAGATAATTTTATTATATTTATGGAGACAATTCATGTTCGATGTTTCATGAAGTTTATCACTAAATTAAAATTATTATACTTATAAGATTTAAGAGAGTGACATGTTGTCACTTTCTTTGGTTTTAATAATAATTAACTTATTTTCATGGTAAAAAGTTCATAAAATGAATCTAATCTGACCATTATGTGATATGGGTCGACTTTTATTCATCCAATATAATTTTGGAATGTGCTAGGGTGATTTTATAATCTTAGTTCTATCCTTAATTACCCGATTTATCTTTAACTAAAGTAAATAAAAATTACCGTAGTTACTATTCACAGTGCCCAAAAATAAAAAGTATCTTATTAACATAATTTGGACCTAATGATTCCAAATATAGAATCAATTTTTCAAAATTAAAAACACATAAGTTGCAGTAATTAATTTAAAATTAAACCCGTTGTTAAGAAAATGAGTTTTAAAAGTTAAAACATTGCAAAAGATTGAAATGATTTTACCTATGAATTCAATGTAAAATAAATGCTAATGAAATAAATTATATTAAATTGTAAAAATATATTATATTTATACTTTTAAACAATTAAATATTATAATTTAACCATATAAATTATTACGATGAAAAAATTTGTTTTTAATTAAAATATAACATGTTTTTACTATTCATTAAAATATGAAAGTTATCAGAATAATACGAAAAATTTACCCAAAGTAAATTTTAATATCCTAATTCCAAATAAGAATTTTATTTTTCCAAATTTAACTTATAAACATGTCAAAAACTTGATTTAAAGTGGTTGCACCATAAAAAGGCGGCAAAACTGCATTTTTTGAAAAATACTTATTTTACCTGAAATTTTTTTTTTGTTCTCATTCCATGTTCTAGAAAATGTGTAAGATGAATAATAATGTTATAAAATTAAAAATTTAATTAATACTATTCATAACGGCTAGTCCATTATAATATTATAACAATATATCGTTGTTTAGTGAAACCCGGTATTGGGTACTACCTACGCTATCGAGGAAGGTCGCGATTGCGTGTAATGTAAGCCAAGTCAGGGTTGCGTGTAGTGAAAGACTCCTTTGTTGTTGAGTATAAAAAAATACAACAATATTTCGTTTATACATTGAATATATATATATATATATACTCAATTTTGCGTAGAATAACAACTATCAAACAAACATGAAATTGTGCGTAACACGATCCAAGAATAGTACTACGTATACTACAAGCTAATACAGTTTGCTTATAGCACAAGATAATCTTGGTGTAGCGTACAATAGAATATATGAAAGAAATTAAAAAGAATATATCTTATAAATTCTCGTAGTGTTACATTCTACACCCCTTAAAATATATTTCACCCTCGAAATTCATCGGGGTTATAAGTAGTTTACTACTTGAAAGTATCTTCCATAGAAACCGACATCGTAAAATTGAATACTAAAACTTAATTTTAAAAAGGGAAGCTAGAATCATAACAGTCACCCAATGTAACTCAGCACTGGGTTTCCACATAGGACAACATATGTGTAAATATGGATAGGGAAGAGAAATATAGCCATCGACTTCTGATGAAGAGTGGTAGAGGGCATGGCTATGAAAAAGCCAACAATCACAAAGACATAAATTTGTGATGATCTATAGTTCCATCTAATTCATCCGATATAAGGGCACTAGGACAACGTTTTTGGTTTTGAAGATCATTTCCCTAAAGTTGATGAATCAAAAGAAATACTTACATGATTTTGGTTCAATATCACTATTGTTAGTGCCTTGAACTATTTCCACTTCATCTCTTAAATAAATGATGTTGAATTTGTTATTCATGAAGTGCTAGCAGATCATGTGATAGAATGATGGTTCATTCCATCTATCTCAAACAAAAGGTTAGCAAAATTTATTAAATATACATAAGTTGATAAATCGTATATGGTTCCTAAAATGGACTTATACTTCATATCTCATACCACTTAATAAATTAAAACTAATTTATCCTAACCAGGGACTTCCTGTAGGCCAGTGGTATGCGATAAAGGCCTGTCGCACTTCGGTTGTGTGTTTGATTCCCGCAACCTTGTCCGAAACGACGGGTTGTCGCTCATCCTGCAAGTTTTCTTTTTTCTAAAAATACATTATTATAATATCCCTTAAATAATATCGAAAAAATGTTTTATCCTTAAACAATACTAAATTATGTCCAACATAATTCATTCCAATATTTAGGTTTATTCAAAATACATATGTCCAATCTCATAGTATAAATAAAATGATTACTAGAATGGTCATATAACAAGCATGTGAATACCATCATTTATCCCTGATATATCCTGTTGGTCACATTCCAAACATGTAAATTCCTTAATAATGTATTCTCTTAAAAAATGAATACTCATTAAACCATAGTGAAAACATGAATGCTGTCAAAAGTTAACTCTTTCCACATACTATAAATCCCAAAAATTCTATATACTCAAACCATGATATCACTTTGTCCTTATATCAATCATGAGCTCATGAATACTACCAAACATATTATTTTATCTTTATCCCTTCATTATGCACATATCATCTGCATTCCAAAAATATTTCAAACACTTTTCATGGTTACCTGTACCATATAATTATTGATAACTATAATTAACCAATACATAGATATTCCAATATTTCATGAAAGTAAGTCAACAACATTATTCTTGAATACCAATAAATAAACACTTCAATCCATAATCTTCAGTGATTATCATGGTATACGTCCTTCCTTGATTTAGAAGTAACCTCTTAGGTCCGGAAATTTAGTTGGGTAATGACCGTGTTCTCCACAAATAAGACATTGAACTCCATGACAGTTTGTCACTCTGTGACCCTTTTCCCCACACAGATAACTTCTTCCCCTCCATTTGAGGTATTCCTCAAAAATCTTCTTCCCTTATTTATAAATCTTAATCTTCATTTCTCTATTCTCCTCACCATGTAAACATGCATAAAATTCCATCTTCCTCTTATTTGATGACATAGGAATAAAACTAAAGTTCACCTTGTTAATCATATATCGAGATGACTGATTCAGCATAATCACAATATCTTTCTGTCTAGACGTTACACAATTTCGTTGATCATAGTCACTAATTTGTCCATTGGAATCAATGTTAACTGAATTCCTTCTCGTTCCCTCCATTGACTAAGACCAGAAATCATAGTGTAAGAAATAGTTAAAATAACAAGTAACCACATAATCATAAAAAGTTACTAATGGGATGTCTAACTTATCACACATTCTTTAATCCATGACACCCTAGGTTCACCCTAGGTTATTCATTATCATAAAAACAATTCTAGGTTTGTAACCTATAGTTATACTAAACCTTAGGGACATCCCTAGACATACCTTAGAAATATCTCTAGGGATCTCCCTAAAGTTTTCGCATCCTAGTTTCCAAAGGTTGACTAAACCTTTACTCGAATACCAACTATAGAGACCCAAAGCTTGACCTACATGGACATTACATTAATTTTGCGGAATACTTAATACATAACAAAAACAAACACACATGGACCATAATAGTTTAGTGTCGTTGGAAACTCGGAACATAATCTTCTAATCATGGTGAAAGATCTTAAACATATCCCATAAAGATATTCCCCTTTTATTTTCCTACCTAAAACCTTTCTTTATATCCTGGGGAAAAGAAAAAATATAAATGGTGAGCTCAAATTCTCAGTAAGGGTAAACATGGAGAAAATAAAACAAACCATATATATTTGAACTTCATAACATGAACATAATATTTAAACATCAAATTCTTGAGCAATGACATAAAACATGGTAGTACATGAGGCACAAATCATAAATAAACATTAATCATGATAAAATAGCATGGGAATAAAACATGTAATTGTGGAAACCATTAATCACATGTTATGATTTTCATTGTAGCCAAGGCATTGCTTCCAAGACCATCTTAGTGGACAAAGTCCCTTTCTGAATCGAGTTCACTCCTCATTTCAGTTTTGTAACACTGAACCAGATTAAATTACCATTACATCCATGTATATATCATGAGATATAAATCATTACCCAATGCATTGGAGGGAGATATAGGTCCCACCCATCTCATATTGAAATCATTCTTACCTGTGCCACAACATAAACATAAGTCATTCATCATAACCCAAAGAATAAAATGGGTTTCATAAACATCATCCCATCATAACATAATCCATATAAAACAAATGGATATCATTTCATCATAAGAAAATTGAAACCATGTAAATCATAGAGACAATATACTTGAAACATACACATATGAAATAATGTCATCTTAGATGGAAAATGTTTTTGATAAAACACTTGAAATGAATTCTTGAGGAAAATATCCATTCTTCTTCAAAACCATTTTCTTTTTACAAAATGAAATTAAATTTTAAAGGAAATGTATTTTTTTGAAAGTAATCATGAAATCTTGTAGAGGGAGATTCAAGAAAATCAGGTGTTATGAAACCGTAAAAATCTGTTCATGCCATATAAGTTAAAAAAACATTCTTCTCATACTTTTGTCGGAAAAGTCAAAAAGTTCCTCGTATGGTGAAAAAAATAATGATTCCTTCCATAAGATTTGGTAAAGGTAAAAAATGGGTAAAAAGGACATTAAACAAACATGAATTTTTTTTAGAAAACATATACATTGATGATAACAATAACCCCATTAAGTACTTACGAATGACAATCTCGTAAAAGAACGAGATTGGAATAATTATCTCTTACCTTAGGTCTGATATGCTTCGTACGTATCCGAACCTCCTGTATAATGATTTAAATAATGTCATTGAATTATTACAGAATATTCATTGTTATGATATCATATATGGTTCACTTATTACTTTATATTACCTGTTCCTTTGTAAATTCATGTTAAAGTAGCGTTTTGGGTAAAATCGTTTCATTTATCATCCGTGTTTTGACTTGTAGTTTTTAATATGATTACATAGATCATGATAAATTAATTTCAGGAAATAAAAAATGATTTATATATCATATATATTCATAATATACATATATATAATAGATCGATAAATGGAATGAAATACACCGTTTATGGAGACAGTAGGCCGTACGTACGCATGAACGCTGTTTTTGTTTCCTTATTGAATTGAATGTAATTAAGTAGATGACATACATATATATATACATAAATCCAATAGAATTATTATGTCATATATTTCATGATTACTTATTATATATACTTTATAATCATTTTTGAATTGTTAACATGGAAAATGAATCTCATCGTGTCATGGAGACGGTAATCTGTACGTACGCACAAGCGATGATATCGTTCCCATATTTATTGAATGGAATTGGAGTGATTGATATAATATATTAGAATAAGTATGATGTTATAATAATCATATATTTATTTTATTTACACCATTAAACCCATCCAGGTAAGGTGGTGGTGGAAAAACAGATTACACCACGACGTGGAGACGGTATTCCATACGTACGCACACGTGGTGATTTCATTTTCCTTAGGATGGATAGAAGATGAAATGTGGTTGTTTCATATTTATAATAACATATCATTATATTAGTGATACTAATGTTATTAGTTAATAATTAAACAACTAATGAAGAAGTATAAGAATAAATAAATTTGAAAGAATCGGCAACGAATATTACCTCTTCTTTGACACGCCTCTTTGAAACCTCCTCTTAGGGCACTAAAATTGGTCTTTTAAGAGGACCAGAACCTCTAGTATGTTTATAATGAGGTTGATAATGGATATGGGCAGGGTTTGGCCGATATTGAAGGCTCAAAAATGTGTTAGGAGGAGAGGGAGGAGGTGCCCTTTTATAAGGGAGGAGAGGGGCACCTTTGGAATTATAAGAAATATTACTTTATAACCCCACATAAAAACCTCCAAAATGACTCAAATCTGAATATTGGATGCGATAGGGTTGAAATATCATCAATCAATAAAATTTAGACTAGTTGGGAATTTATTTTAAACATTATCAACTTTATTTATCCTTGTATAATCTATTTAATGTTATTTGTGGTAATAACATTCTAAATTTTAAATCATTATAAATAATTACTTATATGTTGTGAATTGGCCATAATTGTATGAGTTTTTAGATTTTAGACCATATAAATTTTAATTTATAATTTTTAAATATTTTTTTGATTTTTAAACAATTTTATAATATGTAATGTTTATAAAATAAAAATAGTGTCAATTTTGACACCATTCATTTATTTGAATTTAAATAAAATATATACAGAAGATATGTTCAAAATAAAATCTTTAATAGATTCCTAACATGTCATATTTATCTAGAAAATTATTGGAGAACATTAAATATTTCATATAATATTTAGTTTAATATTTTTAAAACCTTTTATTTGGTATATCTCTTAATAAAATAATTACTACAACATTTTTGTATAATTATTTAATATACTTATCTGTTGCATAAAAATTTAAAATAAAATCCTATGATGAAGTTAAATATAATAAAGTTAATAATAATATTAATACTTGAATTTATAATCTTATAATCACAACATTTAAATTTTTATATTTATTATATTATGAAGGTGACATCTTTGACATAATTTAAAATAAAATAATATAATTGTCATAATGGGTTTTATAAGGCTCCAAATGGTCCAAAAAGCTACCCTTGGGTGATTAGGGTATATATATACTATACCAATAATGTTTTGTCATGTTTATGGTCCTTTATATAGGTATTGTTATTTTAATAAAAACTATATTGTCGATTTTTCACTAAATAAACAATTTCTGCATTACTATTGTGTCACCATTAATGACAATTATTTAATACCTAAAAAATTATAAATAAATTCTCATGACTTAGATATTTTTTTTAGATTTTTTTAGACTATTAATTTTTGACGTTTCATTAATTTTATCACTAAATTAAGATTATTATACATATAAGATTTAAGAGAGTGACATGTTGTCACTTTCTTTGGTTTTAATAATAATTAAATTATTTTCATGGTAAAAAGTCCATAAAATGAATCTAATCCGACCATTAGGTGATATAGGTCTACTTTTATTTATCCAATATAATTTTGGCATGTGTTAGGGTTATTTTATAATCTTAGGTTTACCCTTAATTACCCTATTTATCTTTAACTGAAGTAAATAAAAATTACCGTGGTTACTATTCACAATGCCCAAAAATAAAATTAGCCTATTAACATAATTTTTACCTATGGATTCAAAATATGGAATATATTTTTCAAAATTCAAAACACAGAAGTTGTATTAATTAATTTAAAATTTATCCCGTTGTTAAGAAAACAGGTTTTAAAAGTAAAAACATTGCAAAAGATTGAAATGATTTTACCTATAAATTCAATGTAAAATAAATGCTAATGACATAAATTATATTAAATTTGTAAAAATATATTATATTTATACATTTAAACTATTCAATATTATAATTTAACTATATAAATTAATACGATGAAAAAAGTTGTTTTTAATTAAAATATAGCATGTTTTTACAATTCATTAATATTTGAATGTTATCAGAATAATATGAAAATTTTATCCAATGTAAATTTTAATATCCTGATTCCAAAGAAGAATTTTATTTTGTATAATTGAACTTATAAACATGTCAAAAACTATATTTAAATTGGGTGCGCCATCAAAAGTCAGCAAAACTGCATTTTTTTTAAAAATACTTATTTTACTTAAAAAATTTATTTTGTTCTCATACCATGTTCTAGAAAATATGTAAGATGAATAGTAATGTTATAAAATTCAAAGTTCAGTTAACACTATTCATAACGGCTAGTCCATTATAATATTATGACAATATATAATTGTTTAGTGAAACCCGGTATTGCGTACTACACACGCTATCGAGGAAGGTCGTGATTGCGTGTAATGCAAGACAAGTCAGGGTTGATGTAGTGCAAGTCTCTTTTTTTGTTGAGTATAACAAAATATAACCATATTTCATTTATACATTTAATATACATATATATATACTCAATGTTGCGTAGAATAACAACTATCAAACAAACATAAAATTGTGTGTAACACGATCCAAGAATAGTATTGCGGATACTACAAGCTAATACAGTGTTGCGTATAGAGAAAGATAATCTTGGTGTAGCGTACAACAGAATATATGAAAGAAATTAAAAAGAATATATTTTATAAAATATTGGGGTGTTACAACCATCCTTGTGAAACTACTACGTCTTCAAAAGCTGGAATAACTTCAGTTAAAGCTTGTAAGAAGGATATATTTCAGATTTAGTGTGGTGGGGTCCATTCTTCCAGCCAGACTGAGTTCTCCACTTGATTGATTTTTTGTACCACTAAGTTTCGAATTGGGTCTTGTTCTAGCAGACAAAATTGAACCCCACGATAATATGAAGCCTAAATAAAAATATTATCTTCAATTTGATCAATAATGAAAATGTTATTCAGGAAAAACTAAATATATCTAAAACTGTCAATTTTATAGAATTACCCAATTTTCAAATTTAAGGCCAAAATACACCAAAAACACTAAAATGATGCAAATATACTGAAATTGAATAATTGGGAGCGATTAAATCATTGAAAAACATATTAATAATATTGAAAACATTAACTCCATTAATTCCCCAACACTTATCACTTGGACTCGTGGACAAGTCAGAATCAAAATAAAATCAAAGCAAATTCGAAACACATGCCCATGAGATCCTCCAATTTGACAACAAGAAACCAAATATATAATTCCTCCACAAAAAAAATTATTTCAAGTTATCAATTCATATCATCAAACATATTTCCAATTAATTTCTCCTCACACTCACAACAAACACCTACCTCACATGAATTTTCTCTCAATTCACAAATGCTATTTTTTTGTAACATTTTTTCTCTTCAAAACTCATACCAGGGTCACTATAGGCTTCATAAATTCCTACACATCCACCCGATGTGAGTCAAAGACATATGTTTATCATGATTAATTTTCAACGTTTTTCTGTAGATTTAGGTTGGTAGGATTTAGATGTGAAAATTCTGAGGCTGAATGAAGAGGGCTTGGCTCTTTTTGAAGAAAAATTTCATTACTCTAATTTTCACACAAGTATGGTCTCTTTTTCACTCCCATTTGTAGAAAATCAGATCCATCATTATGAAATATCAATTAATGTTCACATAGTTAATCGTTTCAATAGAAAAAATTTCAATCTTCTTAAACATAATATTTCATGAATGCTCTAGAAAAGGAACATCTTTCTTTCTCCATTAGAAGCTCTAGAAAGACACAACTTCTCATATCATGAAAGTTATAGAGAAGGCACAACTTTTTGCAGGATGATTATTTTCAGTAGCAATAACATATCTTCAACATTTTATTTTCACCCAAAGTTTCCCCAAATAAGGTAGCACAATACAATAAATCTTCCCCAACACTTATGTTCAACTAGATCATGCAATTTTACTTAAAGAGAAGGTTTGATATGTAAAATTTTCTTGAAATGTGGCTATCCTAATAGGATGTTCATGAATTCTAAGGGATAAAAATATTAAATGTTCTAGGTGGGACATAATAAAGAAGAATATCTTGAAAAGGGGGATTTAAAACCAAAGAAATTCCTCAATCATCTAAAACACATGTACCTCAAACCCTAAGGTTTTGACAGAAATAAATCAAATTCTGGTTAAATCAAGAATGAATTGGTTCTCTCAAGAAATGAGATAGAGTAAAAGAATATGAAAAAATAGGTTTAAAAGCCACACATGTAAGTGATTTCAAAGATATAGATAGTGAGATTTGTCATGGGATTCAAAAATCAGAGTACTTCTCCTAAAATTCCTAAATATTTGAACGTGAAACAAAGTCATTTTAAACATTCATTTAAGCTTACTTTCATGGTATAAATTATTTATCCCATGGAAATGGGTTTAAAAAATGTTAAGTACAATAATCTTAGATCAAAAGTTTCAAACACACACAAAAATTTAAAAATAAACACACAAAATTTTAAACACAAACATTTTAAAAAAAAAGGATAACAAACAACAAATAAAAACCATAAACATCAAAGGTTACCTCCCCCACACTTAAATGATGCAGTTTACAGAATGAATTCGAATGGATTTAACATATAATAATATTTGAAGTTAAAACACAATAATCAAGAAAATATAAAGGAGAGGTATGACCTGATTGATTTTATTGATAAACAGGTTGGAGGAGTGCGATCTCCTCTATTGGATCTGATGGCATGGTCCCATGGAATTTCTTCATCCTCTACCCATTAAGTGTGAATGGATCCTTATCTCCATCCCTCAAAATATGAACAACACTAAAAGTATATACATGAATAACAATAAATTGACCTTACCATTTGGAACGATGTTTACCTGGAATTATCTTGAGTCTTGAATTAAATAACAACACTTTTTCTGTAACATGGAACTGTTTTGGTTGGCACAGTTTGTCATGAGCCACTCTTGTTCTCTCTATGTAAATACTAGAATTTTCAAATGTATCCCTTCTAATTTCTTCAAGCTTCTGTAACTGCAATCTTCTATCTTTCCTAGCACATTCAAGATCTAGATTCATATTTTTCATAGCCCTGTATGCCTTGTGTTCCAATTCCACAGGTAGGTGACATCTTTTCCCATAAACTAGCCTATATGGAATCATTTCAATTGGGGTTTTTTAGGTTTTAATATAAGCTCATAATTTTTTCTTACAACCTTTGGCTCCAATCCTTTCTATTTGTATTTACAATCTTTTCCAAAATTCCATTGATTTTCTTATTGGACACTTCAACTTTCCCATTAGTTTGTAGATGATAGGGAGTTGATGTTTTATGATGAACACCATACTTTTCAACAAATAATAGATTATCCTATTGAAAATGTAAGTACCTTGATCACTAATTATGGCTTTTGGAACTCCAAACCTACAAAAAATATGTTAGACCTAACTAAATCACAACAACTTTAGCATTGTTAGTCCCAGCGGCACCCACTTGGAAACATAATCAACAAAAAGCAGAATATAAGAATTTACAAATGAAATTGGGAAATGGCCCATAAAATATATCCACCAAACATAAAAAATTTCACAAAAATTTAGTGTATTTTGGGGAATTTCTTGTATCTTTGAAATATTTCCTTTAAACCGACATTTTTCACACCATTTGAAAAATTCCTTAGAATCTTTGAAAAGTGGTGGGCATTAAAGTTCAGATACTAAAACCTTTATTGCTATCTTTTGAGGTCTAAAGTGGCCTCCACAAGATAATGTGTGATGAATCATAAAGACAAAATCAATTTCATTTTAAGGAAAAAATCTTCTTATCATTTGGTCATTACAAATCTTCCATATAAATGGATCATCCAAAATGTAATATCTAGATTCAAATTTCATCTTTTGAATTTTGGGGGAATTTAAATGAGATGAGATTTGAGATGTTACCAGATAATTGACCATGTCAGCGTACCAAGGTGTTTCTCCTTCCATAAAGTATAACCACTCTCCTGTAAGATGATCATTTAGTGGTTCAGTGTCTAGAATTCCAAATTCAACAGTGTTGGGTAGTCTACTTAAGTGATTAGCCACTTGGTTCTCATATCCCTTCTTATAATTGATTTCTATGTTGAACTCCTATAGTAATAGCATCCATCTCAAAAGCCTGGATTTTTCTTTAGCCTTCTTCATCAAGTACCTAAGAGCTGTGTTATCAGAAAACACAATGACTTTAGTTCCAAGAATATATAATCTAAATCTTTATAAAGAAAAAACAACTACTAAAAACTCCTTTTTGTATTGTTTTTTAGTTGAATTCGATCTTATGTAATGTTTTTGAGGCATATGTAATGACTTTTTTCCTGCCCTCAATTCTCGGAGAAAGTAATTCTCCAACTATTTGGTTTGAAGCATCCCAAAGTAGCTCGAATGGTTCTTCCCAATTGGGTGGATGCATTACTGGTGGTGTAATCAGTGTACATTTAAACTCATCAAATAATTCCTTAAACGAACCATTGAAATCAAAATCATTATATTTCAAAATTAATCTAGAGAGGGGAGGATAAATCTTACTAAAATCTTTGATAAACCTCCTATAGAATCCTGCATGTCCTATAAATTATCTAACATTCTTCACAAAAGTACGGTAAGGAAAATAATTTATCAATTCAATTTTTTATTTATCAACTTCAATGAATTTCTATGAAATGACATGCCCAAGGAAAATTCCACTCACAACCATAAAATGAAACTTTTCAAAATTCAATACGAGGTTCTTTTCAATGCTTGTTTTCAAAACATTTTCTTGATTTTTCAAATAATGGTCAAAAGAATTTCTAAAAAAAAGTGAAATCATCCTGGAAAAACCCCAATAAATCTTCAATGTTATTGGGAAATATACGTTCCATACACCTATGAAATGTACCTGTAGAATTGAAAAATCAAAATGGAATCGTTTTTTATGAAAAAGTGCTTAAAGAAAAAGTAATGTTAGTCTTCTCTTGATCCTCGGGAGCAATAGTTTCCTAGAAATAACGTGAAAATCCATAAAAAATAAACAAAGCGTTCTCCCTACCAATCTCTCTAAGATCTGGTCAATGAATAGGATAAAGAAATAATCTATTCGAGTGACATGATTTAACTTCCTAAAATCTATGCACACTCTCCATCTATTCTCAATTCTCACTGGGATTAATTCATTCTTTTCATTCCTCACAATGGTTAGGACAATTTTTTTGAAACTATATGAATGGGGATAACCCATTGTGAATCAAATATGGGATAGAATATCCCATCTTCTAAAATATCCTCAATCTCTTTTTTCACAACCACTATCAGGGTGGGGTTTAACCAATTTTGGGGTTGTCTAACAGGTTTTGAATCTCCCTCAAGAAATTTTTTTTGTGAGAAATTTTTTGGGGTTATTCCAGGTATATGACCTAATATCCACCATATTTCTTGGAGTCTCTCTCTCAAAATCACAATAAATGATTTTTCTTGAGTTTTAGATAGATTATTATCAATTATTACTGGTAATTTCTCTCCCTCTATAAGGTAAACATTTTTTAAATCAGTAGAGATTGGTTTTATTTCTAGATTAGGGGGATTCCCAGGGGATGAAACTAAATTAAGGTTACCCACTTCTAAAGGTTTTACATCCGAAAAATAAGAAATTATATCATCTTCGTTATCCGTTAACAATTTATCAATGAAATCAGATTTTACCTCTTCTTCCCACGGGAAATCAGAATCTCCAGTGCTTTGGGAATCTATATGTTTAGTGATATTTTAATGGAAAGATTCTCACCTAATTATAAGAATTCATGAAACATAAATGATTATTCAATTAGTTCTATAACATCTTCATGGGAGAGTGTGAAGAGTTAATGATCATATGATGGGTTCCTCATGGATTTATAAATATTGAAGTGGACAGTGCTTTCTCCAAACTCCATGGTAAGTGTACCTTTATAGACATTGATGATTGTTTTGGCTGTATTCAAGAAAGGTCTCCCCAAAATGATGGCTGAGTATTATTGGATCCTATAATATTCCATATTCAACACATAGAAGTTAGAAAGGAATAAAAGATCTTTGAATTTTACCAGGACATCCTCCAGAAATCCTGCTAGGAAAATTGTTGATCTGTTTGCAAGTTGTACCACCACTCTTCTGGGATTAAAGTCTCCAATGTTCAAAGAAGTATATACTAAATGAGGAAATACATTTATTGATTCACCTAAATCACACAAATCATTATATAAATTTAATTAACCAATGGTACATGAAATAGAAAATTTCCCTAGATCATGACATTTGGTTAGAAATTATGGTGTGATAAGGGCTGAGACACTTCTTCCAAAATTGATCCTCTCATTCCTTTGAAGTCTCCTCTTCTTGGTTCAATTATCTTTCAAAAAGTTAGCATACTTTGTAATTATTTATGTACATCAAGTAGAGGTATGTTGATTTCCACTTATTAGAAGGTGTCCTGAATTTCTTTTTGTAGTGCTTCTTCTTGTAACCTCTTTGATTCAATCATCCTTATTGGAAATGGTGGGGGTATATCTTTATTCTCCCTTTGTTTCCTTCCAAATGTTGTTTATTGTTTCTTATTCCTTAGCCTATAATTATCCTCCTCTTTCTTATCTTCTTCCCAATGCATTTTCATATAATTTTTGTCATTTCAAACTTCATTCTCTCCAAGATCGTGTATTATTGTTTCAGGTTCAAAGGTGGATGGTGGTGGGAGTTATTTTCCACTTCTTGTAGTTATCACATTAACATTATTGTTTGGATTTGGGATTGTTCAGAAGGGATTTTACCTGGATTTTTGGTCATAATGTCTATGTGATGTTAAAACTTGTTGGAAAAATATTTTACAATGTCTTTTAGTCCTTCAAACTCAGATTTCTGTTGTTGGTCTAGAATTGAAGTTTGTGCACTGGTAGATGGAATATCATAGTGTATTTTGAATGTGGGTGGTTTTTGTTATGATGGATGGTTATAAAACTGGTTTTGTTTGAATGGTGGTGAGTATTGAAATTGATTCTGGAATGGTGGTTGGTTTTGAAAACGGTATTCATATGGTGATCTACCTAGATTCTGTTGATTTCCAAACACATATTGGACTTGGTTAGGATCAATCCATCCCTGATTTTGTTGGAACTTCCTTGGTTGAAAGGTTTCCGCACCTATTTCAATTTCCTATATTTCAGAACATTGATTAGTTAAATGATCAGGTGATTAGCATAAACCACATTCCTTAACTAGAGTTTGTTGGTTACTAACTTGCTTTAAGGCCATCATCTCACCAAAATAGTTAGATATTCAATACTAGTTTCTAGTAAGGGTGATGTATGAGAAGTGCGTACCTCATAAATAACTCTTGTTACAATACCTCTTGTTTCACGCTTCTGCGAGTTCTGGAAAATCTTCTCAATCAAACCCTTGGCTTCTTCTGGTGACTTGTTAATTAATGCACCTCTAGACGATGTATCAAGAAAATTTATGCCAGTTTACTGTAGTACTTGATAGAATAATACAATAAAGTTATGTTCCTAAATGGTGTGATGTGGGAAGTTGGCACATGAATTCTTAAATCTCTCCCTGTACCCGTAAAGGGTTTCTCCAAATTATTGTCTTATGGCATATATTTTCTTCCAAATGGCTATGATTCTAGAGGTGGGGAAGAATCATTTCATAAGACATATTACAAGGACATTCCAATCATGCAAGTCTCTTGGTTTTAGGTTGTAAAACCTTTCTTTTGTAGCCCCATCGAATGAAAATGGAGATTCCTTCCAATTTACCTACTCCTCAGCAACTCCATGGGGTCTGAAAGTTGATCAAACATGTGTGATCTCTTTAATGTGTTTGTTTGGATATTTACCTACCAAACCATGAAAATATTAAAGCAAATGAATCATGTTAGGTTTCATTTAAAAATAATTTTTTAATACTTTCATGGAAATTCAATTATTTTGATTAAGGAATTATAGTGCAAAGAGGTCTCTAAGAGTTGTGTTTTGATTTTCAGCAATGATGACGGGCTCAGAGTGAACATTTGAAGTTTCACAAGAATCTGTAAAGGGAATTTCCACAAATTTGGATTGAAACTTATGGTTTCTATGTATATTCAATAAGGTTATTTAAATTTCAGGATAAATGGGTAAAGGTTCATTTTTTAGGATGTAGTTATGCAATTTTGAAGAGAAAATATGAAAAGAGAATGTAAAGAAAAGAAAAGAAATGTTGGTGCTACCTCCCCAGAAAAGATGCCAAGTTCTGAAACATTCCTATCATGGGGTGTGTAAAAAAAATATAACCTAATTTAAAATGTATTATAGTGGGTTACATAGGTTTTCTATAAAGAGGAGCGCTCAAAAATAGTGTTTTTCACTTAAAATAAGATGAAGAAGTGATGTTGTTTTTGAAATTGTTTGATTTTGAAAATACAAGAAAGAAAATAAATATAGTAAAGAAATTAAGTAAAAGTTTTAAAAAAATTAATAGTGATGTGATTTAAATCAGTGATATGAAATGGTGATCAGGTTAGGGTTGGTTTTCTAATTTTAATTCTATCACAGTACACTTTACCCAATTCTCTTCTCTTAAGTTGTTAAGAGTGAGAATTCACAGTTGTTTCTTCTCACTCCCTTAGTCAAATAATAATGTTATAATAAACCTTACTAAAACCTCATATTTTTCTACTCTCATTCCAATGTGTTATTGGGTTTTATAAAATACCACCAATTATCTTAGGCAATTCCCAATCGGGTATTGTTTATCCCAAGCAATCAAGAACATTCACTACTCCTCACACACATACCGATGATCACTGAGTACTTCACCACTAAGTCTTGGTATATTCCATCATATATAAACTAGAACCTAGTGGCGGGAGATATTGATAATTGACCAAATATAAATAAAACACAAAATCTAAAATCCGATACAATCATACCTGATAATAAAAACTGTTATAAAAACTGAAATCGATTCGCAGAAGAGAAAAGATGATTTTAAAACATTAAGTGAAAGTATTCTAGAATTAAAAAAGGGTAGACCTACCCCTCCCCAATCACTCATAAGATCTACTCCACCATGTTAAGGGTAACTGAGTAGAAGGGTGAATAAGAAGTCATTACAAATCTATGAATAACAAAAGAAAGAAAAGAATGAACATAAATTTGGATCCTCAAGATTCTATCCTCCATAACTTTTCCTCTGTTATACCCCCATCCATCCAAAACAAGACAAGATACCTTCATATAAGATGTTGGAAATTGAGTTATATATATATATATATATATATATATATTAAAAATATCAAAGCTTTTGGATAGGTGGAATGGGAGATATGACTTTATTAGTTAGTTTAACTTCTTCCAGATGCCAACAACTATTTCACCCACTCCACTTGGACACACCCAAAGTATGCCTTGATGAGCTTCCTATTTTATAAAATTTAATGTGAACCATAATATTAAAGTACTCTATCAACAATATCTATAATAACTTCATTTGAATCTTTTTAGAAGGATATATTTCTGATTTAGTGTGGTGGTGTCCATTCTTCTAGCCTGCCTGAGTTCTCCACTTTATTGATTTTTCTATACCATTGGGGTTTTAATTGGGTCTTGATCTAGAAGAAAAAATTGAGGCCCAAGAGCATATGAAGACTAAAAAAAAGGATTCACTTAAATTTTATCAATAATTTAAATGTTATTCCTGAAAAACAGAAGCTATATAAAACTATAAATTTTACCAAATTACCCCCATTTTCACATTTATGCCAAAAAATACACCAAAACACATAAATGATGGAATTATACTCAAATTGAATAACTGTGAGGGATTAAATAATTGAATAACATATTAATAATATAGAAAATATTAACTCTATAACCTCTATAAAAAAATTATTCTCCTCACCCATAGTTATTTCATTCCGTTCCTCCCCAATAATTGAATTCAGTAGATCTAATGGGGGTGGATCTAGATGAGAATCAGATGGTGATGTTTCTTCCCTAAAGATAAGGGATTCCACATCTTCCTCAAAAATTTTAACCTCATTCTTGAAATAAATTTTTGCATCATGGTTCGAAAGAAAATCTATACCAAGGATTATATCAAAGTTAGTCATGGGTATGACAATAAAGTCAATAGATAAATCACATTTATATGCCATAATGGGGACTTCCTGACAAAACATTGTTTCAATGATACATCCTTTTGGAGTATTGAATGAAAACTACCTTACTAAATTAAATTGGAAATATCTATGTTTCTTAGAAAACTGGGAAGATATGAAAGAATGTGATGATTGAGAATCAAATAAAGCATTGGTTATGTTTGAGTAAATGAATAAATTACCTACCACCACATCATTAATAACTTCAATATTAGTAGTTGTTATTGCATAAGATTGTACCTGATCCCTTGGCCTTTTTTGTGGAAGGTTACCTTGATGATTTAGACAATCATTCACATAGTGTTCCATCTCTTGAAAATTATAGCATTGACCATTAGTAACTTCTTTATTTCTCTTACAATCACCAGAAAAATGGACTTTCTATCCAAATTTGTAGCATACCCCTTTTCCCATTAAGTAGGCACCATGGTGTATCCTTCCAAAATTATCACAGGGTGGAAATTCAACTCTTCCCTTCATCCATGTTTCATTATTTCCTTTCCCATAGTTTTCAACAGTGCTATTCTTCTCTTTCATTCCCTTAATGTAATAATACTTATTGAATTACCTTTCTATCCTGATAGCACATGAAACGATATCCTCATATGATGAAAAAATTTGGGAGACTAGTGCCCATTGGAGGAATGGATTTAGGACATCAAATAATCAATCAATTTTTCCCCTTGTACATCATATGTAGTCTATATCATGTCTTTATAACCTTGTGAAGTTAGCTTCATACTTATCAATATTCTAATATTCATTTTGCCTCAAATTCAGAAGCTACCGTTCTATAGCCGCTAACTGTTCACATGGAAAGTATTTCTCAAAGAATATTTCCTTAAAGTCCCTCTATTCCATCTCTTCAAACTCTTCCTCCTCCATTGTGTTTTGTATTAATGACCACCACTAATCTATATCCCTTGATAGATTATAAACTTCCATGAAGATCTTGTCTCTTTTGTTACATCCCAAAGAGAGAAATATCTTCTCTAGGGAACTTATCGGTTGGTCAGCAACAAATGGGTTTGTAGTCCCATTGAATGATGGAGGCTTTTGTCACATAAAGGGATATAATAAAGATCCTCCACATGGTGGATTCTTATTCTATATATGGGTAATGTTATTATTCATAACCTGAGTAAGTTTTCTGAGTATATTTATAAGTTTCTATGTGCCAATTGCAGCTCCATATCCAATATCATTATCTTGCATCAGAGGGGAAAATCTATATGGGATATGTGTGTTCATGTGATTTACATTTCTTCCCCTAGGCACCATTTCTAGATAATGTTATACACTAGATTAGATTATGAATCACAATTTATAATCTTAACTTAGAAAAATACTTATCATAAATTGAAATCCTACGCATGGCTAACCTCATAATCACAAAAATGGGTTCTTTGAGAAAAAATTTACATTTCAATCCTTCATGTTTGATTATAAAGAAAATGTAAATTATCCTAAGAATATCTCCTAGGAGTGTCAAAACAGGTGCGTAGTAAGGCTAGTTGTCGTGTGCCAGGATACCCTGGGTTGAGCCCGAAACTCTTTGCCAAAGTTTTCACTCCTAGGTACATCTGTTCCAGACCACGTACACTTACATTATCTAGACAAGGATGTATTTTCAAAAAATATCCACATGATCTATTCCTTACCAAAATACCAAGATGTTATTCTATGTTTATTTTGAAAGATTGTCTTAGGGATTTTTCCCATAATGAATGTTTTCAAAATATAGTTTCATGGTTTTCTACTAATCTTCCTCTAATACCAACTATAAGGACCCGACCCCAGTTGCTCGGAGCCGGTGCCTTATTTTATTACATTGGAATATAAATAAGGAATATGTATCCCTAAGGACTATTTAGTTTAGTGTCTTTTGGAAATAATATATATATAAGTAAAACATTACAATGTGAACGGGAAAAAACACTAATTTATTCCATCAGAAACATCCATGCCTCCTAGATTATGCATGAAAGTCACTCGTAACTAACTTCTTCATATCCAAAGAAAATGAATCATAAGAAAGGGGTGATCTCAAATTCACAGTAAGAGTAATAAACACAGATTAAGAAAACATAAGCACAAACATTAGGAATGGTGAATTATTGAAAACACATGCCTTTACAAATAATAAACTTGAACACATTATGGCAGGAATATGAGCTGCGTAAATAACTCTTACATAATCATGGGTATTCTACTAATAAAATAACCACATGAAATTTCAATCATGATCTTCATAATGATGTAAGTGATTATGTCATACATTGTAAAACATATTGTCAAGGCCTCGACCAAAACGTCTAAAAATGATTAAGGCCTCATTCAAAACCATATCTCAAATTGGGCAAGGCCTCAACCAATCCCATGTCTATTTGTCTCATGAGAACTACCAATGCATTGATGGGGTATAGTGGGCCCCACACATCACATAATAGGTCAAATTAATTCCTCATATGAGTGGGGATAATCATAAACAACATCTCAATTCATATTGAAACTAACATATGAAATGTAAATAACTTTTCTCGAATATTAAGCTTAGAATATAACCATTTGGAGTAAATTGGTGAGTTATTTTCGGATGGAACATCCAAAATAAAACTAATAATAATATATTAAATTAAATATGGTTTATTATATCATAATATATTTTTCCCAAAAATACATAAGATTCAATAATACTGTTGAAACAGACGAAAATACTCTTATAAAATCATTGAGTAATTATTGAGATAAATTCTCTTTTATTTTGAAAAGAAGAGTTATTTTCGAAAAGTATTTATATAAAACCAGAATTGAAGTAATATTTTATTTTTATAATAAAATTAGTGAATTTGGAAAGGTAATGGTTTCTAAAAATATATTTTACAGTTCCATTTAAAATAGGAATGAATTGGATAAGTTCTCTTGAATCGGGCTTGTATTTTAGAAATAATTCTAAAAGTTCCATTTAAAATGTGTAACCATCCAGAAAATAAATAAGGATTATGGTTGGTAAAAATATATAGATTACTAAAATATAATTTAGTATGAGTACACAAAAATTTATAATAACTTCATTGAGGTAAGTAGACAATAAAAGTAACCCGGATGAAAATGGAGGTTCATGTGAAAAACCATTACCTTAAGTCCGAATGAAATTAAGGTCATAGAATATGAAATTAGACTTATTAATAAATTATTTAAGAACCTATTAGAAATTTATTTAGTTTATAATAATTATTTTTAGTTCATTTATGTCTTTATTTGTATGTTATTATATTGGATTATGTCGTTCTAGAGTGTTCGTTTTCATGATTTTCATAATCGGTTCACTTGTTTTTAAGTAATGGAGTTCATGTGGAATGGATGTAAATCTAAAAGTATTGAAAATAAATATTATTTATTAACATACAGATGTGGTAATGTTCATTTATATCATTTTGTTACATGGAAATAGGTTGAATCAGTAGATGAAATGTTAATGACATTCACTTAAATTATTTTAGCGGTATTTTGCTTATTATGAACTAGTATGGTCATATGATTTAATAATACATATGTATACTAGTTACTGAATATTAATTAGTTTATAATAAATATATTTTAGTCTGTTTCAAACATAAAAATAGTTTCATGACCAGTAATGAAGGATAAATATAAAAATTAAACTTTTTCATCCACAAAGGTTATAAATTGGAACCTCATGGACGTTGATTTCGTTTATAAAATAAAAGAGAGAGTGTAAGAATATTGATGATGGTTATTCCATTTACATGATATGAATCTAGTATATAGATGATAATTGAGTTATCATGGTCATTTGTATAGATGAGGTGGTGATAGGATAACAAACAAAGATAAATTTAAATGAAACTAAATGAAAAAAGAAGGGTGCTTTACCTCTTGAAATAACCTCCTTGTAAACCTCCTTAAATGAAGGGGTTTTGGTATTTTGGAAATACCAAGAGCTTATTGGACGTGGGATGTGACTATGGAAGGGTATTTTGGAATAAAATTAATGAGATTAAAGGCTTAGGGGTGTGTAGAGAAGAGGGAGTGATGGGGGGTTTTTATAGTGGAGGAGAGGAGTGAATTTAGAATATTTTACTCATTATTTTATTATTTCCCCCATGACAACCAATAGTTTTGTTTCACGTGACCAATAATAGTAATAGGTTCATTTGAGTTCAAAAAAAGTGTCATTTCATTACTCATGATTTCATAAATAGTGTATTTAACAGATAATTTGTATATACGGTATTTTACCATAATTAACTATTCATAAAAAATTCAAGAATTTCAGAAAAATCCAAAAAATTCAACCTAACCATTTTTGATGTGTATAATTAAAAAATAAAACTCATGCTTCAAAAATGACTTTTAAAAATTATTAATTTAATTATTAAATAAAATCATAGTTAATTCGAAAAATAAAAATTTTAAAGATATAATTAGTTTTATGTCAAATTAAAAAATTAATTAAGATCTCATTATCCTATTGCCTTAAGAAAATAAAATAATATCATTATTTACTATTAATAATGGTAATGTTAATATTAATATTACTATTCATAAGGGTATGTTACTAATCATAAAAAATCATGTTTTTTCTATCAACCTCCAAAGGAATTACTGATCACAACTCTAGATAACCATTTTTCAAAATTCAAAACATAGTAGAGTAAAGGTTGTGTTTAATGGATAGAGTATAAAATGTGTTGTTTGGTAGGGACTCAATGTTTCAGGCATTTTATATTTATTTTCAAAACCTTGGGGTGTTACAGAAACACTATTAAGTATAAATCCAATTTTACAATGTTTTAAAGGCATGTAACAAACTATATACGCAATCCAAGGACCACGATTGATAGATTAATTGATAGTTTTAAACCATTAATCTAAAGTAAACTAGTCTCCCAAACATTCTCATTATATAATGATATAGTCTCATGTGCTATCAAGATATATAATTAATTCTCCGAGTCATATGAATTTAAAGGAAAAAAGAGAAGAAGAGGGTGGAAGAGGAAAAAATAGATAAATGGAAGAATAAAATGGGGGGGGGGGGTTTATGAACATGTGATACTTGTGGAAAGAAACAACCTAAAGACTTCTTAAAAGGAAAAGGAGTTCATTACAAATGTGGATATAGAGGCCACCAATATAGACATTTCAAGGGAAGGAAAGAGGCTACCAATATTCAATATTATGATTATAAATACATGGGACATTATGCCAAGGATTCTTCTAAGCGTCAAGTAAACATTCCCCAGAGAAGGCCAAGGGAGAAAGGCCAAGATTACATGATAAAAATTGTTGAGGTTTACATTTTGAATGATGTGGTGGTAGGTACTTTAATAATTTCCTCAAACATATCTAATGCTTTATTTGATTCTAGATCATCTCATTGTTTTACATCTTCCCATTTTTCTATTAAAATTAGACATTTATAATTTGATTTAATAAATGAGTTGTCAGTCAAAAATCCATTGGGATGTATCCTTGTAACAAATATGTGTTGATCAATACCTCTTATGTGACATAAATTTGATTTATTTTCTGACCTTATCATCATACCCATGATTTACTTTTATATAATTCTTGGTATAAACTAGATTTCATTTTTTGATGAGGAATTATATTTCAAGAAGATGAATGTTATTATTTTTGAGAATGATATAGAATACCATATCTTTAGAGTAGAAGCATCTCCATTTGATTAATATCTATACCCACCCCTAGTAGTTATACTGAATGAAATTCTTGGGTTGAAAGATAAAAAAATATCTACAAGTGAGGAATGAAATATTCAAATTGAGTATGTACCTATTTACCAAGAATATGTTGATGTATTATTAGAGGATTTACCTAGACATCTTATGGAGAGGGAAATTGAGTTTCTTATTGATTAAATTATTGGTGAAAATCCTATATTGACAACCCCTTATATAATGGACATAGTGCAATTAGTAGAGCTGAAGAAATAAATATGTGAATTTAGTGATAAGGGATTTATTTTCCCTTTTGTTTCTCTATGGGAAGAACCTGTTCTTTTTTTAAGAATAAGGCAAAATCTATGAGGCTGTCCATTTAATATAGGTAGATGAATGCTATTATGATAAAGAAAAAGTATCATCTTCCTCGTATTGAGGATTTATTTGATAAACTTCACAAAGAATAATATTTTTTGGAAATTTACCATTGATCTGGATATCAATAGTTTCGTGTGAAGAAGGAAGATATTCCATAGATAGTATTTTGAACTAGGTACAAGAATTACAAGTTTATCGTAATGCCTTTTGGACTGACTAATATAACCTATTTTTTCAGGGATATAATGAATATAATTTTTAGGTAATATCTTGATGAATTTTTCCGACTATTTAATTATGATATCTTGGTATACTCCAAAAGCTACAAAGAACAAGAGAATAACATGCACAATATTCTGAAGACTCTTAAAAGAAACGAGTTTTATTGGATGTTTAGAAAGTGTGAATTCTAGATTTAATCAATTTTTTTTTCTTAGCTATACCATCTATAAGGATGGAGTATAAGTGGATACTACAAAGACAGAGGTAGTTCAAGAATGACCTACACCAATTAACGTAACTGAGAAACATAGTTTTATTGGTTTAGATACTTATTATTAGCATGTCATTTAAAGACTCATCCAATTAGATAACCCATTAACCATGATTACTCGTAATGGGGTTAAGTTCAAATGGAAAAAATAATATAAATAATTTTTTGAATAATTGAAGAAGATGTTATTGAATGCTCCAATATTGACTCTACCATCGAGAAATGGCGTATTTGAGATTTATTGTGATGAATCAAATAAAGGACTTGATTTTTTCATTATGTGGAATGATAATGTTATTACCAATGCATCAAGGTAGTTAATAATCAATGAATAGAACTATCCAACTCATGATCTTGAGTTAGCAGCTGTAATTTTTGTTATGAAGATATGGATACATTATCTCTATGGTGAAAGATGTGAAATATATAATGATCACAAGATATTGAAATATATCTTCTCACAAAAAGAACAAAACATTAGGGAATGGATATTTATTAATATACTCAAGGATTATGATCGTTCTATACACTACCATCCAGGGAAGGCAAATAAGGTGGCAGATGAATTGAGTAGGAAGGATCATAGAGTCCTGCACAAAATGAGTATTGAAAAGGGTACTATATAAATAGATCTAGTGAGGATGGATATAGGAGTTATCAAAGAAGTTGAAACATAATAACTCTATCAATTGGATTCCAAACAATCATTATTAGAAAGGATTAAAAGTTCTTAGCTTCATGACAAGAATCGTTAAAAGAAAGTTAATGATATGAATGATGGGAAGTTGGGGGACTTTGTGTATGAAGATGGAATTATGAAATTTGGGAGGAGGCTATGTGTTCCCTCTATACCGGAGATATAAATTGAGTTATTGGGTGATTCCAATAGCTATAATTTCTCTATAAACACTGGTAGCACTAAGATGCATAGAAATTTGAAAGAACATTTCTGGTTGGAGAACATGAAGCGTGAAATTGATGATTATGTATCAAGATGTTTAGTCTGTCAATAGGTTATGTATAAAATACAACATACTAGATAATTCATGAAACCTATACCTATTCTAACATGAAAATTGGATGAAATCACCATGTATTTTTTCACTGGATTACCAAAAAATCCATGAAGGAATGACGCAATATGGGTAATTTTTTATCAACTTACCAAATCTACATATTTCCTTGTAATAAGGGAGGATTTTCCACTATCCTTCTTTACACAGATCTATATCAATGATGTTGTAAGACTTTATACAACACCTCTCTCCATTTTTCATGATTGTGATCCACAATTTACATAAAAATTATTGAAAAGACTCTAGAAAACATTGGACCCTAAGCATCATTTGAGTACTGCTTATCAACCTCAAACTGAAAAGCAGTCATAAGGGACTATCCAAACCCGAGAAGAAATGTAGAGATCATGATCACTTTATTTTAAAGGTATGTGGGATCAGTATTTAACTTTGGTAGAGTCTTCCTACAAGAGTAGTTTCCATTCAAGTATTCAAATGGAACCATATAAAGCATTGTATGGAAAAAGATGTCATAGACAAACATGTTGGGAAAAATTTAGAAGAAGGAAGCTTGTAGGCCCTGAGATTGTAGATGAAACAATAGCCAAGGTAAAACTATTCAAGTCCATATCAAAGTAGCTCAAAGCAGGAAAAAGAGATATGTTGATAATCCAAGGAAGGATTTGGAATTTCAAGTGGCAGGTCAAGTTTTCTTAAAAGTATATCTATGTAAGGGTGTTATATGATTTGGGAATAAAAGGCAACTGAGACCCAGGTATATTGGTCCTTTTAAAATAATTATGAAAATTAGAGATGTGGCTTATCATTTGGAAATACTGAATAGACTCTTTAAGGTTCCCAATGTATTCCATGTCACCTTGTTAATGAATTACATGCTAAACCCAACACACGCACTCAATTCCGAAGGTATATATTTTCAACTTGAATTATCTTACTATGAAGAGATTATCCAGATTTTGGACCCTAATGAATAGTTGTTGCGGAATCAGAAGACTCGGTTGGTAAAGGTACATTGAAAAAATCTTAAAATTTAAAAGGAAATGTGGGAGCCTAAGGAACTTATGATGAAGACCTATCCAAATCTTTTTATGAGGTAACATTTTGGAAAGTTTGAGGAGGAAATTTTTCTAAAGGGGGAAGAAGGGAATTACCCAAGGTTTTACAAATAATTTTAATATAGAATGTAATGAACGCAACATTGAGTCTCTACAAAACAACACCTTTTTATTATAACCTATTCTTTAAACATAATTTTACTACTTCTATAATTTTAATCTTGAAAAACAGACATACAAAGTTGTGACCATTAAGATATTTAGAGTCTGATAGAATTAACATACATTTTTGGTGAATAGTAGTATAACCTTATGAATAGTAATGTAACCCTTATGAATATTAAACTAGCCAAATGAATAGTAATCACACTCATGAAAGTATAAAAATAATTTAGGCACCTCATGAGTGAATGTATGATATAGTTATATCATTGTATAAGTAAATGAATAATTTAAAAATTATTAATTAATTATTGCTAATTTTGTGAGTCATAAATATTTAATTACAATTTTATAATTAATAATATTATTTAACAAAAAAATAAATTTACATAAAATGGAATAATAAATCAATATATTATTTTATTATGATATTAAGATAATTGTATGAGACCTTAGTTAATTTTTTAAAGTTTTATAATATCAGTTTTAAAATCAAAATATGTATTTTTATGAAAATAATGATTTTATTTAAAAATTAAATTCCAACAGTAGTGGCTTATTATACGAATGTATTTCATGAAGAAGTTCTCAAAATTAATTTGAGGTATGATATTTACTTATGCATTGGATTTCACCCTAGTACCACATCAATATCCTAAGTGTCATATTAGATGCCCCTGCTAAAATTCATTATCTTAGGGTGCATTTGGAAGTCCTTCATGAGATGGGTTCTATCAGAACCAGTGTGCCCCTAGGTTTATCAAGTGTTAATAATGAAAATGTTATATTTTAGATTAAGTATTTTCAATAATTAACATCACATAAATCTAGTGACGAATAAGAAAAATTACTCAATTCTGAGGATTGAAATCATTTATGACTCATTGAATGGTGGGAGTTGGTTATTAAAAATTTATCTCAAACTTGACTACCACTAATTGAGGGTTAATGAAGATGATAATCAAAATATGGTATTTTTATCTCTCTATAGGTATTTATATTTCCTGATTATTCCCTCTAGTTTCAATAATAACCACATAGTGTTCATGTAACCTATGAACCAAACTGTCCCGACCATCTTGGACTAGTTCGTGGTTGTCTTAGTTAAAAAAATTGTAATTTACATTACATATGTGGAGTATAATATTGATAATTTAAGGATGGTCCAATACTTACTCTAGAAGAACCAATTATATGGTATTATCTCAAATTTTTTCTTCTTCGATTTGATATGTTCAATTTCTGGGGCTTGTTATATTTGGGCGTGGTGTAGCAGTGGACCTAGTAAAGATTGATATAGTGCTCTTTGGGAGCCAAAAAACAGAATGATAAGGTAAGATGTTTCCTCAGTTTGGATGGGTATTATTGAATGTTCTTATCCTTTGTTTTCTAGGATTTTCACCCCTTTGAAATCCTATACAATGAAAGGGATACCATTTTCTTGGACCAACTCCTATCAAAGCCTGCAAGGAGCTGAGGAAATGGTTGACCAGTGCTCCAATATTGATATTTATAGAGGTGGGAGTCATGTAATTAGTGTTTTTTGATTCCTCTAAAACTAGACATAGTTGAATGCTAATGTTGAGGCAAACAATGACTTATTTCGGGTAAAAGCAGATTATAACACACAATATGAACTATTTGACCAATGAATTAGAATTATAATCATTATTCTTATCCTTAAATATGTGAGGAACTATCTTATGGGTGAGTGTTTCATCATTTAATCTAACCAACATTGATACTTATTTTCCCAAATAGTCCTCTACCTATGACAAAGGTGATGAAAGTATTTTCTATAAGACTATGAATTCTAGATATTAAATACTTTAGGGAGGATAAATTTGGTGGATGATTTTATAATAATGAAATCACATTACCTATTTTGTGAGAGACATATGGTTATTGGGCCTCATTTAAGCTGACCCTAGTTGAGGAGAGGGGTTAATGATATCTTTATTAAATAGTGTAGACTTTATTAAATCTTCAATGTGTGAAAGTGTCTTTGTAACAACCCGAGATTTTATAAGATACGTTATTTTTAATTTCATTCATATCTTCTATTGTACGACACACCAAGATTATCTTGCACTATACGCAACACTGTATTAGCTTGCAGTATATGCAACACTTTTCTTGGCTCTTGTTACACACAATTTCAAGTTCTTTTGATAGAAGTTATTCTACGCAACATTGAGTGTGTATATATATATATATATTCAATCTATAAATAAAATATGGTTTGATTCTGTTATACGCAACAAAAAAGGAGTTGTGCACTACACGCAACCGTGACTTGGCTTGCATTACACGCAATCGCGACCTTCCTCAATAGCGTGTGTTGTACGCAATACCGGGTTTTACTAAACAACGATATATTATTATAATATTGTTATGAACTAGCCGTTATGAATAGTGTTAAATAAATTTTGAATTTTATAACATTATTATTCATCTTACACATTTCTAGAACATGGTATAAGAACAAAATAAATTTTTCGGGTAAAATAAGTATTTTTCAAAAAATGCTGTTTTGCCGCCTTTTGATGGCGCACCCACTTTAAATCTAGTTTTTGACATGTTTATAAGTTCAATTTGACAAAATAAAATTCTTATTTTGAATCAGGATATAAAAATTTACATTAGATAAAGTTTTGATATTTTTCCAATAACTTTCATATTTTAATGAATAGTAAAAACACGCTATATTTTAATTAAAAACAAATTTTTTCATCGTAATATCTTATGTGGTTAAATTATAATATTGAATGGTTTTAAAGTATAAATAGAATATATTTTTACCATTTAATATAATGTATGTCATTAGCATTGATTCTACCTTGAATTCGTAGGATAAATCAATTCAATCTTTTGCAATGTTTTAAAGAAAAACCCATTTTCTTTCGACAACGGGATTAATTTTAATTTAATTTCTGCATATTTTGTGTATTGAATTTGGAAAAATGGATTCCATATTTGGAATCAGTGGGTCCAAATTATGTTAATAAGTTACTTTTTATTTTTTGGCATTGTGAATAGTAACTACGGTAAATTTTATTTACTATAGTTAAAGGTAAATCGGGTAATTAAGGGTAAATATAAGATTATAAAATTACCCTAACACTTGGAAAAATCCTATTAGATGGATAAAAGTAGACCCATATAACCTAAGGGTCGTATTAGATTCATTTTATGGACTTTTTTCCATGAAAATAATTTAATTATTATTAAAACCAAAGAATGTGACAACATGTCACTTTCTTAAATCTTATAAGTATAATAATTTTAATTTAATGATAAACTTCATGAAACTTAGAACATGAATATTCTACAAAAGTATAATACAATTATCTACATTATAGGAATTTATTTATAATTTTTAGGGATTAAATAATTATCATTTATTATGACACAAAGATGATGCAGTAATTGTCTTATTAATGAAATATTGACATAATTGATGTTATAAATGCCCAAATAAATGTAATTTGAGACTTTTTATGATTTACACTAATTTTCTAGGTTAATATGACATGTTAGTGTTGATTTAATTAACTTTTTTCTAACTTATCATTCTGTTATGAGTTTCACAAAAATAAATTACTAAATAGTACCAAAATTGACATAAAATAGTTTTTAAAACAAATATTATATTATTAATTGTTATTTTATTCCTAAAAATCTAAGGTTCGGCCAAATGACTTAGATAAGGTTATATATATTAATAATAAACAACTTGGGGTTCGTTTGGCTTTATATAGTAAGTTTATTAACCTTATAGTATAAGAACACAAGAAGACACGGTAAAAGTAAAATTATTTAACTTTATGTTAAATCTACATGATAAGGTTAAAATAGGAACCTAAACTTGTCTAAATTCTATTGGATGAGAGGATTGCGACCCATCCCCACCTTAGCCTCGAAATAAAACAATTTGGAGCTATTTAAAACCGAACTTGACTTTATAATAAAATAATATTTTTAGTTATTTCAAAGGTGCCCCTCTCCTCCCTTATAAAAGGGCACCTCTTCCCTCTCCTCCTCACACCAATTTGAGCCTTAAAGCTCGGCCAAAACCTGAAAAAATCTCTTCTCCACTTCCTTAGTATCATCGTAGACATCTTGGTCTTCTTCAAAGACCATACATAGTTCTTTATGTGGAGGTTAAGTGAAGGCGCGTCAAAAAGAGGTAATATCCATTACCAATCTTTTCCAATTTATTTCTTCTTCAAATTATTCTTATTTAGTTGTTTCATGATAAAGTAATAACATCAGTATTTATTATATACTGATATGTTATTATAAATATGAAACAACTCTAATTAACCTTCTATCCATCCTACGGAAAAAGGAAATCACCGCGCGTGCGTATGTACGGAATACCGTCTCCACGCCGTGGTGTAATCTATTTTCCGCCACCACCTTAATTGGATGGGTATAATGGTGTAATGAGTAACTATATATGATTATTATAAAGTTATATTGATACTGAAATAGTATACATACACTTCAACACAATTCCATGACCATGGGAACGATATCATCGCTTGTGCGTACGTACGGACTACCGTCTCCACGACGCGATGAGATTCATTATCCATGTTAACCATTACAGAATGATTATAAAGTATATATAATGAATAATAATTAAATATATGACATGTTAAATCTACTTTATTTATGTATATATATATTTATGTCATCTAATTAATTCCACTCAATTCAATAAGGAAACGAAAATAATGTTCATGCGTACGTACGGCCTACCGTCTCCATGAACGGTGTATTTCTTTCCATTTATCGATCCATTATATATATGTATATTATGAATATATATTATTATATATAAATCATGTTTTATATTCTGGAATTAAGTAATCATGATCTAAGTAATCATATGAATAGTTACAAGTTAAAACACGAACGACAAATGAGACGATTTTACCCAAAATGCTACTTTAACATGAATTTACAAAAGAACGGGTAATATAAAGTCATAAGTGAACCATATATGATATAATAACAATGAATATGATTCTGTAATAAGTCAATGACATTATTTAAATAACTATACAAGAGGTTCGGACACCTATGAAGCAAATCAGACCTAAGGTAAGGGATAATTTTGCAAATCTCATTTTTATACGAGATTGCTTATTCGTAAGTATTTACTGGGTTTATTTCTATCATCCATGTCCATGTTTTATAAAAGTGTTTTCATGTATGTTTAAATTCCTTTTTACACATTTTTTAATTTTACTACATGGTATGTGAGGAATGTTTCTTTTGTTTACGTTACGAGGTACTTTTTGACTTTTCCGGAAAAAGTACGAAAAGAATGTTTTTCTTTTAACTTATACGGAACGAACGGATTTTTATGGGTTTATAAAGCCTTATTTTCATGAATATTCCTCCAAAATATTTCATGACTATTTTTAACAAAATCTATTTCTTTTAAAATTGCATGACGTTTTGTGAAAAGAAATTGATTTTGAAGAAGAAAGGATATTTTCCTCAAGAATTCATTACAAGTGTTTTATCAAAACCATATTCCATCTAAGATGAAATAATTTCATATGTGTATGTTTCAAGTGTAATGTCTCTATGATTGAAATGGTTTCACTTTTCTTATTATGAAATGATATCCATATCTTTTATATGGATTATGTGATGATGGGATGATGTTTATGAAACCCATTTTATTCATTGGGTTATTGTGAATGATGTATGTTTATTTTGTGGCACAAGTAAGAATGATTTCATTATGAGATGGGTGGGACCTATATCTCCCTCCAATTAATTGGGTAAAGATTTTATATCTCATGAGATAGATATGGCTGGAATGGTAGGTTATACCGGTTCAGTGAAACAGGACTGAAACGAGGGTGACACGGTTCAGAAATGGACTTTGTCCACTAAGATAGTCTTGGAAATGAGTCTTGACTAATAAGAAATGATTTTCTATGATTATGTGTGTATGCCACAAAGTTTCATGTTTTAAGTTGTGATTATTGGGAATACATTTCACTACTATGATTTATCCCATGTTATGATATTATGATCTGTTTTGCAGGTTAAGATTTCCAAAATGTTATGTTCTTATAAATATGATGTGATTGATATTTCTTTTGTTTACACTTACTGAGCATTTGAACTCACACTTTTATGTTTTCTTTTCCCCCGGATATAAAGAAAGTTTTTAGGTAAGAAAAAAGGGAAGATCTTTATGGGAGATGTTGAAGATCATTCACCACGATTAGAAGATTATATTCCGAGTTTCCAAAGACACTAAACTATTACGGTCCTTGTGTGTGTGTTTTTGTAATGTACTAAGTATTTCGTAAAAGTAATGTAATTTCCATGTACGTCAGGCTTCGGGTCTCTACAGTTGGTATCAGAGGAAAAGTTTAGTCAACCTTTGGAAACTATGATGCGAAAACGTTAGTGAGATCCCTAGAGATATTTCTAAGGTATGTCTAGGGATGTCCCTAAGGATAAGTATACGTATAGGATATAGTCCTAGAACTATGGTAACGATATTAGATTAAACCAAAGATGTTAGATATTGAAGTTACTCCCCCTTTATTATGATTTTTTCCTCTCACACTATTCTTTTTGGGTTTTAGAAAATGGCTGGAAACAAGATGATTCACGATAATGGAGGATATGATGGACAATGGAATGATATTCTTCATGAGAAACCAAATGAAATGGGATTTGGAAGTCCAAACATCATTATTATGCCAAATCATCAATCTCATAATATGATCAATAAAGTAAAATTTGGTAAGTTTCCTGACTCGGCTAATAAGAGAAAGGTGGAGTTTCATGCTGATCATAGAGGAAAGAAAGTTCAATTTCCCCTATGTAAATCATGTGGGAAGAGGCATCAAGGAGAATGTTTCAAAGGAACTGGAAGATGCTTTGGGTGTGGAAAAGAAGGACACAATGCCAGTAAGTGCAAAGGAAAAGGTTCAGTTAACACCAGAGATGAGGATAATGGTATTGCTACGACATCAACAATAGTTAAATGTTTTAAATGTGGAATGTACGGGCATTATGCAAGACAATGCCCTAAGGGAAATTCTCATGAAGAGAATCAGTACGGCCGTATGAGTAGTATTTATGTTGATGATGATGAAGAAACTACAAATGATATGTGAGTTTAAAGAATTGTTGAAGCTTGGTCAATGGTTTAAGAATGTAGTGGAATGATTACATGTTTATCATGTGTAATGTTGTATAAGTAGTCTCATGGTATTATGGAATAAAGAGACATCTAAGGATTGTTACACTGTTGTCTTTCCTTGAGTTTTGAAAGTGTATGATTAATGCTACCAGTATCCATTAAAGGTTATTCAGATATTTTTGGAATATAGATGATATGCGCATAATAAAGGGATAAGGAGAAAATGAAATATTTGACAGTATTCATGAGCTCATGATTGATATAAGGACTAAGTGATATCATGGTTTGAGTATAGAGAATTTTGATGATTTTGGTATGTTTTCACTAAGGTTCAATGGGTATTCAAGAGAATACATGATTAAGGACTTTGAATGTTTGGAATGTGACCAACAAGACATATCTTATGATATATGGGGATCAACAATGGTATTAAATCTCTGGTAATCATTTTCACTATATTATGAGAGTGGACTGCAGTATTATGGATAAGCCTAAAGATTGGAAGGGATTATGTTAGACATAAGTTAGTATTGTTTAAGGATAGAAGTTTTTAGACATTATTGATAGGATGTTATCATAATATAGTTTTAGAAAAAGGAAAACCTGCAGGATAGGCGACAACCCATCGCGTCGGACAAGGCTGAGGGAATCGAACCCACAACCGAAGTGCGACTGGCCTTTATCGCCTACCACTGGCCTATAAGAAGTCCATGTTTGTTAGAAACTAGTTTTATTAAGAAGTATGATATATGAAGTATAAGTCCATTTTAGGAACCATATATGATTAATCTCATTATAGATGGACTTATGTATTTTTTGATAACTTTTCTAAACTTTTGTTTGAGACAGATGGAATGACCCATCATTCTATCACATGATCTGCTAACACATCACGAATGACAAATTCAACTTCATTTCTTTAAGTGATGAAGCGGAAATTGTCCAAAGAATGACCAACGGTGAAACTATACCAAAATCACGAAAGTATTTCTTCTAATTCCAATTTCATAAACTTTAGGGAAATGATCTTGAAAATCGAAAATTTTGTCCTAGTGCTCTTATATCTGATGAATCAGATGGTACCTTAGATCGTCACAAATTTATGGTTTTGTGATTGCTGGCTTTTCCATAGCCATGTTCTCTACCACTCTCCATCAGAACATGATGATTTGATTTCTCTTCCATATCCATATTTTCACCTATGTGGAAACCCAGTGATTAGTTTATTTCGGTAACCGTTACGTTTCATACTTTTGTGTTTAAATATTGGTTTTGGTATTCCTTTTTACGATGTGGGTTTCTATTAAAGAAACTTTTGAATAGTAAACCATTTATAACCCCGACGAATTTCGAGGGCGAAATTCATTTTAAGGGGGGTAGAATGTAACAACCCGAGATTTTATAAGATACATTATTTTTAATTTCATTCATATCTTCTATTGTACGACACACCAAGATTATCTTGCGCTATACGCAACACTGTATTAGCTTGCAGTATACACAACACTTTTCTTGGCTCTTGTTACACACAATTTCATGTTCGTTTGATAGAAGTTATTCTACGCAACATTGAGTGTATATATATATATATTCAATGTATAAATAAAATATGGTTGGATTCTGTTATACGCAACAACAAAGGAGTTGTGCACTACACGCAACCCTGACTTGGCTTTCATTACACACAATCGCGACCTTCCTCGATAGCGTGTGTTGTACGCAATACCGGATTTTACTAAACAACGATATATTATTATAATATTGTTATGAACTAGCCGTTATGAATAGTGTTAACTAAATTTTGAATTTTATAACATTATTATTCATCTTACACATTTCTAGAACATGGTATAAGAACAAAATAATTTTTTCGGGTAAAATAAGTATTTTTCAAAAAATGCTGTTTTGCCACCTTTTGATGGCGCACCAACTTTAAATCTAGTTTTTGACATGTTCATAAGTTCAATTTGACAAAATAAAATTCTTCTTTTGAATCAGGATTTAAAAATTTACATTAGATAAAGTTTTGATATTTTTCCGATAACTTTCATATTTTAATGAATAGTAAAAACACGCTATATTTTAATTAAAAACAACTTTTTTCATCGTAATATCTTATGTGGTTAAATTATAATATTGAATGGTTTTAGAGTATAAATATAATATATTTTTACCATTTAATATAATGTATGTCATTAGCATTGATTCTACCTTGAATTCGTAGGATAAATCAATTCAATCTTTTGCAATGTTTTAAAGAAAACCCCGTTTTCTTTCGACAACGAGATTAATTTTAATTTAATTTCTGCATCTTTTGTGTATTGAATTTGGAAAAATCTATTCCATATTTGGAATTAGTGGGTCCAAATTATGTTAATAAGCTACTTTTTATTTTTGGGCATTGTGAATAGTAACTACGGTAAATTTTATTTACTATAGATAAAGGTAAATCGGGTAATTAAGGGTAAATATAAGATTATAAAATTACCCTAACACTTGGAAAAATCCTATTGGATGGCTAAAAGTAGACCCATATAACCTAAGAGTCAGATTAGATTAATTTTATGGACTTTTGTCCATGAAAATAATTTAATTATTATTAAAACCAAAGAATGTGACAACATGTCACTTTCTTAAATCTTATAAGTATAATAATTTTAATTTAGTGATAATATTCATGAAACTTCAAAAATGAATATTCTCCAGAAATCTAATACAATTATCTACATTATAGGAATTTATTTAGAATTTTTAGGTATTAAATAATTATCATTTATTATGACACAAAGATGATGCAGTAATTGTCTTATTAATGAAATATTGACATAATTGATGTTATAAATGCCCAAATAAATGTAATTTGAGACTTTTTATGATTTCCACTAATTTTATAGGTTAATATGACGTGTTATTATTTATTTAATTAACTTTTTTAGAACTTATCATTCTGTTATGAGTTTCACAAAAATCAATTACTAAATAGTGTCAAAATTGACATAAAATAGTTTTTAAAACAAATATTATATTTTTAATTGTTATTTTATTCCTAAAAATCTAATGTTTGACCAAATGACTTAGATAAGGTTATATATATTAATAATAAACAACTTGGGGTTCGTTTGGCTTGATATAGTAAGTTTATTAACCTTATAGTATAAGAACACAAGAAGACACGGTAAAAGTAAAATTATTTAACTTAATGTTAAATCTACATGATAAGGTTAAACTAGGAACCTAAACTTGTCTAAATTCTATTGGATTAGAGTATTACGACCCATCCCCACCTTATACTCGAAATAAATCAGTTTGGAGCTATTTAAAACCGAACTTGACTTTATAATAAAATAATATTTTTAGTTATTCCAAAGGTGCCCCTCTACTCCCTTATAAAAGGGCATCTCCTCCCTCTCCTCCTCACACCAATTTGAGCCTTCAAGCTCGGCCAACCCCTGCCAAAATCTCTTCTACACTTCCCTATTATCATCCTAGAGGTCTTGGTCTTCTTCAAAGACCATCCTTAGTTCTTTAAGTGGAGGTTACGTGAAGGCGCGTCAAAAAGAGGTAATATCCATTACTGATCTTTTTCAATTTCTTTCTTCTTCAAATTATTCTTATTTAGTTGTTTCATGATAAAGTAATAACATCAGTATTTATTATATACTGATATGTTATTATAAATATGAAACAACTCCAATTAACCTTCTATCCATCCTACGGAAAAAGGAAATCACCGCGCGTGCGTACGTACGGAATACCGTCTCCACGCCGTGGTGTAATCTATTTTCCACCACCAACATAATTGGATGGGTATAATGGTGTAATGAGTAACTATATATGATTATTATAAAGTGATATTGATACTGAAATAGTATACATACACTTCAACACAATTCCACGACCATGGGAACAATATCATCGCTCGTGCGTACGTACGGACTACCGTCTCCACGACGCGATGAGATTCATTATCCATGTTAACCATTCCACAATGATTATAAAGTATATATAATGAATAATAATGAAATATATGACATGGTAAATCTACTGGATTTATGTATATATATATTTATGTCATCTACTTAATTCCACTCAATTCAATAAGGAAACGAAAACAGCGTTCATGCGTACGTACGGCCTACCGTCTCCATGAACGGTGTATTTATTTCCATTTATCGATCCATTATATATATGTATATTATGAATATATATTATTATATATAAATCATGTTTTATATTCTGGAATTAAGTAATCATGATCTAAGTAATCATATGAATAATTACAAGTTAAAACACGAACGACAAATGAGAGGATTTTACCCAAAACGATACTTTAACATGAATTTACAAAAGAACGGGTAATATAAAGTCATAAGTTAACCATATATGATATAATAACAATGAATATGATTCTGTAATAAGTCAATTACATTATTTGAATCATTATATAGGAGGTTCGGACACTTATGATGCAAATCAGACCTAAGGTAAGGGATAATTTTGCAAATCTCATTTTTATCTGAGATTGCTTATTCGTAAGTATTTATTGGGGTTATTTCTATCATCCATGTCCATGTTTTATAAAAGTGTTTTCATGTATGTTTAAAGTACTTTTTACCCATTTTTGACTTTTACTACATGGTATGTAAGGAATCTTTCTTTTGTTTACGTTACGAGGTACTTTTTGACTTTTCTGGCAAAAGTACGAAAAGAATGTTTTTCTTTTAACTTATACGGAACGAACGGATTTTTACGGGTTTATAAAGCATTATTTTCATGAAGATTCCTCCAAAATATTTCATGACTATTTTCAAAAAAATATATTTCTTTTAAAATTGCATGACGTTTTGTGAAAAGAAATTGATTTTAAAGAAGAAAGGGTATTTTGCTCAAGAATTCATTACAAGTGTTTTATCAAAACCATTTTCCATCTAAGATGAAATTATTTCATATGTGTATGTTTCAAGTGTAATGTCTCTTTGATTGACATGGTTTCAATTTTATTATTATGAAATGATATCCATTTCTTTTATATGGATTATGTGATGATGGGATGATGTTTATGAAACCCATTTTATTCGTTGGTTTATTATGAATGATGTATGTTTATTTTATGGCACAAGTAAGAATGATTTCATTATGAGATGGGTGGTACATATATCTCCATCCAATTCGTTGGGTAAATATTTTATATCTCATGAGATAGACATGGCTGTAATGGTAGGTTATACCGATTTAGTGAAACAGGACTGAAACGAGGGTGACTCGGTTCAGAAATGGACTTTGTCCACTAAGATAGTCTTGGCAATGAGTCTTGACTAATAAGAAATGATTATCTATGATTATGTGTGTATGACACAATGTTTCATGTTTTATGTTGTGATTACTGGGAATACATTTCACTACTATGATTTATCCCATGTTATGATATTATGATCTGTTTTGCAGGTTAATATTTCCAAAATGTTATGTTCTTATGAATATAATGTGATTGATATTTCTTTTGTTTAACCTTACTGAGCATTTGAGCTCACCCTTTTATGTTTTATTTTCCCCAGGATATAAATAAAGGTTTTAGGTAAGAAAAAAAGGGAAGATCTTTATGGGAGATGTTGAAGATATTTCACCACGATTAGAAGATTATATTCCAAGTTTACAAAGACACTAAACTATTACGGTCCTTGTGTGTGTGTTTTTGTAATGTACTAAGTATTCCGCAAAAGTAATGTAATGTCCATGTACGTCAGGCTTCAGGTCTCTACAGTCTTAATTGGGAGATATAAACATAGAATTTCAACATGACCATATATCCTCAGAAGATGCACCTAGTTTATTTTTTAAGGGTGAACACATCATACTTTTCTTGGTACATATGGTCATTACGATCACATTGTATGAGGAGGTGCTGAGGTAATTTCATACCTCTCCCATGATGATACATATAAGAGTTTAAATTTTTTAAAAAGACCATTGTTGTATATTTTATTGGGATTTCATAAGGAATAATATTACTAAGATTGTTTAATAATGAGTCACGTGTCAGTAGGTAATGGTTGAACATCAGGTTCCAGCAGGTCTGACTCAACCTCTTGAGATTCTAGAATGGAAGTGGGGTGACACATAAAAGGACTTTATAAAGAGGATTCAATGATATTTTATAGACCATGATTTTATTTGGATGATTATAGATCAACTTACCAAGTCAACAGACTTCCTTATTATTTAAGAGTAGAGTTCATTTGAGATTTAATGATGTCATCACACACTGTATATCATCCGACTTCATGGGATACCTATGATAATTGTCTCAAAAATGATTCTTGGGATATGTGATTATAGTATAGAGGTTTGTAGTGGGATTCTGGGTCTTTTTTACGTAATATCATGATCTCTTTCCCTGAAAAGATGGTCAGACAAAGAAGACCATAAATATTTTGGAAGATATGTTGAGAGAATGCATATAAGACTTCAGTAGGAGTTGGGAGGATCACATTTAAATGATGGAGTTCACCAATTATAACAGATTACACACCACTATCAACATTAAACCATTTTTGTAATTATAATGGATAACTTAACTATTACTATTATTCTATTCTAGGAGTAGTGAGACATCACTTTTTGGGCCAAAGTTGGTGCAGGTGACAATGAAGAAGGTTGAAGTCACCCATGAGCATATGAGGACAGCCCAGATTCAATTGAAACCTTATTTATACTACCATAAAATGACCATGTAGTTATAAGAGTGAGAACATAATTTCCTAAGATTCTCCCCATTATGAGTAATGTAGATATTTGGTCAAGGTAGAAAATTACCCATGAGGTTCCTCTATCTATTCTAGATCCTACTATGTATTTTTGAGGTTTATTATTACTTTTCCTTACCCCCATATCTATATTTAGTTCATAAATTCTATCATGTGTTGAAAAAAAGGAGATATATGTATGAAATCATTCAATTTATTGACTGGGGCCAGATGGATATGAGGATAGAGCTACCTTCTCGGAGTACCTGGTGGAAATAAAAGATCAAAATGTGGGGATCCTTTGTGGGCAGAACATACATTTTGATCCGGTTATTTAGAGGAATGGAAACTTTTAATAGAGTCCTTGGGGGTAGGATATTCAAATTTGGGTTCTAATCCCTCACATTTTTTCTATACCTTTTTCTTTTCAGGGAAAAAATCCTTGAATATGGGAAGAAGGCAACAATTTTGAGTATTTGAATTTAATATTTTGAATATTTAATTTAGTATTATGGGATTTTTTTTCAATGTTTACACAATTATTATGGATTAAAATGACCCCATAATTAATATATTATAATATTATTAATATTAAATCACAGACACACATTTTCTTGTAATTAATTGTTTTCCCATTGATCAGGGCCTCAGATGGAGGCTCTAATATAGTGTATTTTTATAGAACATGGGGTTTAGCTTAGGTGCGATATATAGTTGGTTGATATCACATATTATGTGGAAGAAAAATATTAGTGATTGTTTTAAATAAGTTAATTGATTAATTTTTTTAATGACCATAACATAATACAATATCTATAAATATATGTTTATAGAATATATTGATTGTTAGTTTCTTAATCCTAAAAAATTTGAAAGGCAGGAGAGGTGATCCATCATTGGTGTTATGGAACTTATGAATATGGATCACTAATGAATTATTTAGGTGTTTTCCATAATGATTGATAAATGAAAAGGTATATTAAGTAACATACCTAGAAAATTTTTTATTCACCAAAGAATGATCTGTTCTCATAGAAGGACTCAATTTTTTATGGATATATTCCATGTGTTATTAATTCATGATGATGGATTGTATATATTCTAAATTCTTTGTTTTATATTATTCATAACAACCAAGAGTATAATTAGCTTTGATAAAAATAATAATAAATTTCCAATGTGCCCATGCTTTACACCGTTTATTGTTTCAATATTTATTATCGATGATCAAGATCACACTAGTAAATGATAATCTTACCTTGACAGTTCTCCCTCATCTCTACCATTGTAAAACCCTAAGATTTTTTTGTAGATATATTGGGATAGTTTACAATAACTCTTTTTTATTTTTTTAGTACTTTTAATTTTGGTTTTACCATGGGGTTTATTTGTGGTGAAAAAATTAGAAAAATTAAAGGAATAGGGAACTAAATGGTTGGATCATGGTTTTACCTAACCATGCGTCGTATCCTAGAAAAATGTGCAACCCATGATAACGGGGATTTGTATGGATGGTTCAAGATTTTTCAAAACCATGCACCCTGTTAGGAGAAACCGTGAAGCCCCCATAGAAGAGGCGCTTGGTTAAGATGCATGATTTGGAAAACCATTCACCTCTTCCCAGTAAAACATACACAAAATTTTAATTAGCTTAAAAATTAGATATTTAAATTCTTGAACCCCCATGTTAACAACTAATCTTCCCTAGTTGGACCCTAAGCTCTCTTCCACAATTTTGGAGTCTCTTAAAAATATTTCAAGCCTTCCCAACATCCATTCATGGGGAATGGAATGGTGGATTGATTGTTTTCCCCACCCTGGTATGTAGTTTCTTCCCATTTAGATCTCTCTTCCTCCCTCTCTCTCTCCTACTCATTTTCTCAGATAAAAGATGAATTATTATCTGTAATTGGATATAGATAAATATCTAGGTTGTTAGATGTTGATTTTTTTGATTGAGGATCTATGATTTGAATCTAATTCCCATTATTCATCATGATTTTAGTTGATCTGATTCAATTTAGGGATATCCATTGGTAATCTTTCTTAATTAATTTTGAGGTAGGTGGTCAAAATTAAAATCAAATAGTATTATATAAATTATTTTTATGTAATTTTGAGAATTTAAATTTCCATAATTGCGCAATTTATTTTATAATTTCATTGATTAGGTAAATTTCCATGTGTTAAAAATTTAGGTTAATTGGGGAAATTGGGGACATGAATTGAATTAATTAATTGCTGAAATATTTAATGGGGTATTGGGGGTTGGAAAATTGAATATGAGATTACATTAGTTAATTGTTAAATTAATTATTGAGATGATGTAGATTTTTATTTTATTTGGATAATTAATTATTAAATTAATTAATGGGGAGTTGAGATTATGAAATTGATTTGAATAATTATTTTTTGAATTAATTATTGAGATATTGAGATTGTGAATTGGATTAATTAATTTTTGAATTAATTAATGAAAATTGTTGTGGTTATAAAATTGAGTGAAATGGTTTAATTTATCATTAAAGTAATTAATCTTCTAAATGAGGATTGCAATTCAATGTTAATGTTGGTTAACCTTGAATGATGTGATATATGTGGTTGATTAAGAATTGGGCATGGGATATGGAATGACACTCCAAATAGCAATGGGGGTGGTAGACATGGCATTATAGACCCAAATATATGCATGGAGATATTATTGTATGGGATCGGTATTGATTATCCTAATAATCATGGAGTAAGAGACTTGGATTGATGCTCCAAATACCCATTGGGTGTTAGGCATGACATTCTACGACCATTAGTTTCCATTCAAATATGGTTCCAATTGGATGTTTTTTTATTTGAATTGAAATGGATAATGAAATAACAAGTAATGTAATTATTGTAAATTTTATATGATATTTGGTTCAGACTCCAACATGGGTCAAAATGGGTGTTGTAATTTGGGTGTAATTAGGGACCTAGGGTTACACAGTTAAATAATGTGCAATTGAATAACTGTATTATGTTTCCTTTATTTATTTTATTTATTATTTATAAAAATGTATAAACTATTTATATTTGATATTATTTTTATACACCATTGGTGGTGGCATACTGATTTGTACACACACCCTACTCTGGTTGTCTAATCAAAACCCAAATTTATTTCATGGTCGATGGATTTGATAAGGGAGGAAACACTATGTTAGATGGATGATTTGAGATGAATCATGGATGAGGGAACCAGACGTGGTTTGAGACCCACTTGGGAGTTTTTGTTGACTATTTATTTTCAGGTATTCATATTGACACTTGGAGAATTTTTTACCCTGAAATATCTACTATTTTTCTTTGATATTGTATTTCCAGTTTTTGGTAATCTTATGATATTAGTATTATTCGAGTTATATGTTATTCTATTTTTTGATTATTTTTCATTATGGTTCTACATTGATAAAGATGTTATAGTATCACCATGATTCATATCAGAACCTTGCTAATTTTTCTAAGCATCTTTCTTATATGTATGAATGCTTGAGATCTTATGGTAGACTGGCTTAGGGCATCAGTGTGTGGAAACCTATCCAGGACATCACAATGTGTTTTCAGAACACACTTTTACTTTATTTTCATTACTATTACTATTTAAGAATGGTATATATGAGACTAAGAAGTTTCATTCCTTGTTTATACAATCATTTATGGGAGTTACAAAATCTTTTATGGGGTAAAATATAGCATCCTGCCTTTTTATGACATAAATTTTCATTACATTTTACAAAACTGAGGATCTTTAAGATTTAGTGTCTTGGAAACCAGAAACTTAATATATGATGACATAAAACATTCTTATTAAACCCTTGAAAGTATTCTTCATTGTTCATCCTAAGTTCATTATATAATCTCATAACCTGGGAACATACATCAAAGTAAAGGGTGATTAGAAGGACCAGTAAGGGAGACAAGAGAAACATTTAACATGTGAACTTTAGATACATCAATAAAGTCATGATAAATAACTTTAAGGCATGAGAAAGATATCATGAGGCATATCATAAAAAAATAATGTGTTTCATAACTTTAATCTATCGCTATAACATTTAACTTAGACAATCATTTCCGTGCCACCAATGTTCATCCCCAAGGTGTCATTAAAAAAAATTACCAAGGTTATTCACCAAAGTATCATTAAAATGGTCATCTCTAGAGATTAAGTATTTACCCAATTCATTGGAGTTCTATCTGGGAGAACCCTTGATTTTTATTTACTATCCTCTGATCCACATATATCATCAGGAAAAAATTCATAAATAACCCATATAGAATAAAGGAAATGGGTTTCATTTCATAATCATAATGTTTTAAAAACAGATTTTAAGACATGATCTTTATGTCACATTAAACCCACGGAAAAGGAAAGAGGGTTTCATGTATGTAAATACCAGTATTTAAAATAAAACATTTTTATATATATGTGAATACCCTTTCATAAGAAAGAGCTTTGAGTATCCACTTAATAAAATAAAAGAATTTGAGAAAAAGAGAGACATTTTGAGATGAAAATTCAGCAGCACAATGACTATGTTGCAGGGTTTTAGAAAACATTTAAAAGAGAGGGGACATGGGTCACCCACTCATAAATGATACATAAAATAGTAGAGGGACAGAATAAAAAATATATAAGAAAATGGTAATTAAATTTTATGTACATACCATATGAAATGAAAAATATGAAAAGAAGACAAGAATAAGATTTCTCTTAAGAATAATTCAGCAGCCTAACCGCGTCACTTAAAACTTGAAAAAAATGAATTGATGTGATTAAATAGGGTCTCTAATAATTTTAACATAAAATGAAAGTATTATGAATATAGATATCATACCCCAACATGGAAAAAAGGAAATTTAAATACTTGACATGAATGTAGAACTTTGAAAATGGGATGAGTGAAAGAATCCCTTACAAAAATTTGACAGCTTAACGACACCACTTAAACATTCAAAAAATGAAATGATTAGAGAAATAGGGGGTATATAAACATATGAAAATGAAAAATATAGTAATATGAATATAAAATAATACCCCCAACATAATTACATGAAGATTAAATGAAATGACATTAACGAGAGTACTTGAAAAGAAAGAGAGAGGTAGGATCCCTTACCTTGAAGAGTAACTTTGAAATCTTGATATTTGGGACCTTGGGATGCTTGAGGGAACCTTGGGAGGACTACATGGGAGGTATGGAGACCATAAAATCATTTATAAGTATTTTGGAATGGAAGGGATGATAGAATGGCTTGGTATTTATAGGGGAAGTGAGGGGACAAGGCATTAATGACAAAGGGACACCTCATTGGTGGTATTGGAAAAACCATGGGCTTGCCCATGGTATTTTCCCATGGTTTTGTCCACTTGGGACACCTTATACTTTATCTTACTATTCATAAGTCGACCAGAATTATTGCATAATTATTACATCCTTAATGATGTCATTAAACACCCGAAACTCCAAAACTCTATTTTCACTATTCACCGAAAATTCAACTTTCTCAGAAAAATCCCAAAATTTCACCTTAACCAAATATAGATGCTCTGATTTCAAAAATGAACCCCATTTTATGACAATAATTATCAAAATATTTTTAATTTAATTTTTAAATAAAAAACATTATCACCCAAAAAACTAATACTTATCCAATAATTTCTAAAATAGTTATTTACCTATTTTATTGAATCAAATTACTTAATCAAGGTGCCTAAATTATATTAATACTTTTTTTAAGTGAGATTACTAATCCATTTGGTCACATTACAAATCCTAAGAGTAAAATATCTATTCATAATTTACTATTCACAAAAATTTAAGATGATCTTATTAGATTTTAATTTATTAATGAACACATTTCCAGAAGACCATTTTTTGAAAATCATTAAACATCATTAATTATTTAATGATTACAAAAATATTTTTAAAAAATATCCCCTTTTTCCAAAATTCAACAATATACATCCTATATTTATTCAAACATCTAAAATAAACCGAAACATCACCAAAGGAAGAAATCACCACTTTATTTATCTCAAAGGATTACCCAAAGTAGCTATGGTCTCGTTACATAGCCCCTTATAACAGCAGCATAAGACTTAAGTGTATGGTGTGCTAAGGTGAGAGAATACGAGGGTGGATCGGCCAACATTTCCCAAGTAGTGATTTCTATCAACTTGAACTTATCGTGAAGGTGATTCTGTTACATCTTCACATGATGAAGTTCGGATTGGGTTTGGTCCAAAGAAAAGACTAAAGGTGATACCTCCTTCCCAAGTCTGTCAGATGAGCTTCGATCGGCCCGAGACTACTGGATGGGGCCATCAAATCTTCTTTCTATATTAATTAATCAATATCACTTGTATTTATGGACAATGATTATAACGACCCATACTTTACATACATTGTTAATACTTCAAAATTGAAGTACACTTATTACAACATATGACAAAACCACAAAGGACCGTATAGGTATAGTGTCTTTAGAAACTGGGAAACATAAACAACTGGTTCATAAATATTCTATAGTGTCTCCCATTTATTTCATCATATCTAGGGTCCCTTTTAGCATATTCTACTTAATATCCATCTTCTTGACCTGGGGAAAAGAAAACATACAAAAAGGGTGAGCTCAAATGCTCAGCAAGGGCAAATAAAGGAAATAAAAATCATATCATATCTTTTTGAAAATCATATCCTGCAAAAGAGATCATAATATCTTAACATGGAATAAATCATATAAGTGAAAATGAGATCCCCATAATCATAACATAAAACTTGAAACTTTGTGGCATGCACACATAATCATGGAAAATAATTTCTTGTTAGTCATGACTCATTACCAAGACTATCTTAGCGGACAAAGTCCATTTCTGAACCGAGTTCACTCCTCGTTTCAGTCCTGAATCACTGAACTGAAATATCCTTCCGTTCCAGCCATGTCTATCTCATGAGATATAAATCTTTACCCAATGCATTGGAGGGAGATATAGGTCCCACCAATCTTATAATGAATCTGTTCTTATGTGTGCCACATATTCATAAATCATACATCATCACATAACACATGTAACAAAAATGGGATTCTTGAAACATCATGACATCATAAAACAAATCATATAAGGTAAATGACTTCATAAAAATAATTCCCTCACAACATAATAAAATCAATGTAATAATAGGGATAAAAACAGAACCCTATATTATCTTAGATGGAAAATAATTTTTATAAAACATTTGAACTCTATTCTTGAGGAAAATATCCTTTTTACTTCAAAAACACTTTTCTTTTCTTGACATGTCATACAATTATAAACTAAACGAAGTTGATTAAAAAAAAACTTGAAAACTTATAAAGGAAGCTTCTTGGAAATAATGTTTTAAAAATCCATTCATGCCGTATAAGTTAAAAAAACATTCTTCCCGTACTTTTGTCAGAAAAGTCAAAAAGTACCTCGTACGAAAAATGACAAAAGATTCCTTTCATATCTTTTACAAAAACTTACCGAAGGGTAAAATTGGATATAAAATATTGTAGAAGGATGGAAATAATATTACATATTGAGGGAACATGGATGTGGATGATAAAATACACCCTAGTAAATACTAAAGTATAACAATCTCGGATGAAAATGAGATTGTGATATTTCCCTTACCTTAGGTCCGATTTGCTTTGTACGTGTCCGAAGCTCCTGTATAATGGTTTAGATAATGTTATTGAATTATTCCAGAATCATACATATTGATATGATATCATATATGGTCATATTCTTAGCTTCTTATTAGTAATATTTCATTGTTACTTGTTACTCGGGTCTTTATTGCCTTTTGTTCTTATGCGTGTTTTGCCGAATAAATTCTTATTCTTCTTCTACGGTTATAGATACCTTATATCCAGAATGGTATTAGTGTAACATATATCATATTTATTCATTCAATTCATTTATATAATTACTATGTAATGATGCTCATGTAGAACGAGTCGCATCACATCGTGGAGACGGTATTCCGTACGTACGCACGAGCGATGATATTGTTCCCATGATCGTGGAATTGTATTTAAGTGTATTTATAATATTTCAGTATCAATATCACTTTATAATAATCATATATAGTTACTCATTACACCATTATACCCATCCTTGTAATATGATGATGGAAAATAGATTACACCACGGCGTGGAGACGGTATTCCGTACGTACGCACGCGCGGTGATTTCATTTTTCCGTAGGATGGATAGAAGGTGAATTAGGGTTGTTTCATATTTATAATAACATATCATTATGTAAGTAATACTGATGTTATTACTTTATCATGAAACAACTAAAGAAGAAGAAGTTGAAGAAGAAAGAAATTGAAAAGATCGTTAATGGATATTACCTCTTCTTTGAAACGCCTCTTTGAATCCTCCACTTAGGGAACTAAGATTGGTCTTTGAAGAAGACCAAGACCTCTAGGATTATTCTAGGGAAGTGGAGAAGGGATTTTGGCAGGGGTTGGCCGAGCTTGAGTGCTCAAATTGGTGTGAGGAGGAGGGGGAGGAGGTGCCCTTTTATAAGGGAGGAGAGGGGCACCTTAGGAATATCTCAAAATATTATTTTATATTAAAGTCAAAATCGGTTTATAATGGTTCCAAAGGGTCTTATTTAGAAGCTAAAGTGGGGATGGGTCGAAATCCTATCAACCAATAGGATTTAGACAAGTTTAGGGTATTATTTTAACCTTATCAATTAGATTTAACTCTAAGTTAAATAATTTAACTTTTACCATGTCTTTTTGTTTTCTTTCACTATATGGTTAATACACTTACTATAACATTCCAAACGAACCCCAAATTGTTTATTATTAATATATATATCCTAGAAACCTATAAAATTAGTGTAATTCATAAAATGTCTCAAATTAATTTTATTTGAGCATTTATAACATCAATTATGTTAACATTTCCTTAAAAGGGTAATTACTGCATCATCGTTGTGTCATAAATAAATTAATTTATTTAAAGTCTAAAAATTATAAATAAAATATCATTATGTAGGAAATATTTTTAGCTTTCTAATGAATATTTATAGTCCAATTTATCTTATGTATAACCCCATATTAAAAATGTTTTAGTTATTAAACATTGATTTTAACTATTTTAACTATTCATTAAATAAAATAATATTAAATGTCATAATCTAATACAAGTGGACCTAAATGGTCATATTATATTCATAAGGTTGTTTTTGGTCGAATTACACTTATCCAATAGAATTAGGACATGTGTTAGGGTAATAGTAATATCATATTTACCCTTAGTTACGCTATTTACTATTAACCGTGGTAAAAAAAGTAAAAAGTTACTATTCACCAAAAATTATTTTCATCTCATTGAACCACATTTTAGTCCTTGATATTAACCGTGTCTGTCAGATTTTCGAAATTCCATTCACAGAAGCGGTAAAATTAAACTTGTCTAAATTCTATTGGATGAGAGTATTACGACCCATCCCCACCTTATACTCGAAATAAATCAATTTGGAGCTATTTAAAACCGAACTTGACTTTATAATAAAATAATATTTTTAGTTATTCCAAATGTGCCCCTCTCCTCCCTTATAAAAGGGCATCTCCTCCCTCTCCTCCTCACACCAATTTGAGCCTTCAAGCTCGGCCAACCCCTGCCAAAATCTCTTCTCCACTTCTCTATTATCATCCTAGAGGTCTTGGTCTTCTTCAAAGACCATCCTTAGTTCTTTAAGTGGAGGTTACGTGAAGGAGCGTCAAAAAGAGGTAATATCCATTACTGATCTTTTTCAATTTCTTTCTTCTTCAAATTATTCTTATTTAGTTGTTTCATGATAAAGTAATAACATCAGTATTTATTATATACTGATATGTTATTATAAATATGAAACAACTCCAATTAACCTTCTATCCATCCTACGGAAAAAGGAAATCACCGCGCGTGCGTACGTACGGAATACCGTCTCCACGCCATGGTGTAATCTATTTTCCACCACCAACTTAATTGGATGGGTATAATGGTGTAATGAGTAACTATATATGATTATTATAAAGTGATATTGATACTGAAATAGTATACATACACTTCAACACAATTCCACGACCATGGGAACAATATCATCGCTCGTGCGTACGTACGGACTACCGTCTCCACGACGCGATGAGATTCATTATCCATGTTAACCATTCCACAATGATTATAAAGTATATATAATGAATAATAATGAAATATATGACATGGTAAATCTACTGGATTTATGTATATATATATTTATGTCATCTACTTAATTCCACTCAATTCAATAAGGAAACGAAAACAGCGTTCATGCGTACGTACGGCCTACCGTCTCCATGAACGGTGTATTTATTTCCATTTATCGATCCATTATATATATGTATATTATGAATATATATTATTATATATAAATCATGTTTTATATTCTGGAATTAAGTAATCATGATCTAAGTAATCATATGAATAATTACAAGTTAAAACACGAACGACAAATGAGATGATTTTACCCAAAACGCTACTTTAACATGAATTTACAAAAGAACGGGTAATATAAAGTCATAAGTTAACCATATATGATATAATAACAATGAATATGATTCTGTAATAAGTCAATTACATTATTTAAATCATTATATAGGAGGTTCGGACACTTATGAAGCAAATCAGACCTAAGGTAAGGGATAATTTTGCAAATCTCATTTTTATCCGAGATTGCTTATTCGTAAGTATTTACTGGGGTTATTTCTATCATCCATGTCCATGTTTTATAAAAGTGTTTTCATGTATGTTTAAAGTACCTTTTACCCATTTTTGACTTTTACTACATGGTATGTAAGGAATCTTTCTTTTGTTTACGTTACGAGGTACTTTTTGACTTTTCCGGCAAAAGTACGAAAAGAATGTTTTTCTTTTAACTTATACGGAACGAACGGATTTTTACGGGTTTATAAAGCCTTATATTCATGAAGATTCCTCCAAAATATTTCATTACTATTTTCAAAAAAATATATTTCTTTTAAAATTGCATGACGTTTTGTGAAAAGAAATTGATTTTAAAGAAGAAAGGGTATTTTGCTCAAGAATTCATTACAAGTGTTTTATCAAAACCATTTTCCATCTAAGATGAAATTATTTCATATGTGTATGTTTCAAGTGTAATGTCTCTTTGATTGAAATGGTTTCAATTTTATTATTATGAAATGATATCCATTTCTTTTATATGGATTATGTGATGATGGGATGATGTTTATGAAACCCATTTTATTCGTTGGTTTATTATGAATGATGTATGTTTATTTTGTGGCACAAGTAAGAATGATTTCATTATGAGATGGGTGGTACATATATCTCCCTCCAATTCATTGGGTAAATATTTTATATCTCATGAGATAGACATGGCTGTAATGGTAGGTTATACCGATTTAGTGAAACAGGACTGAAACGAGGGTGACTCGGTTCAGAAATGGACTTTGTCCACTAAGATAGTCTTGGCAATGAGTCTTGACTAATAAGAAATGATTCTCTATGATTATGTGTGTATGCCACAATGTTTCATGTTTTAAGTTGTGATTACTGGGAATACATTTCACTACTATGATTTATCCCATGTTATGATATTATGATCTGTTTTGCAGGTTAAGATTTCCAAAATGTTATGTTCTTATGAATATAATGTGATTGATATTTCTTTTGTTTAACCTTACTGAGCATTTGAGCTCACCCTTTTATGTTTTCTTTTCCCCAGGATATAAATAAAGGTTTTAGGTAAGAAAAAAAGGGAAGATCTTTATGGGAGATGTTGAAGATCTTTCACCACGATTAGAAGATTATATTCCGAGTTTACAAAGACACTAAACTATTACGGTCCTTGTGTGTGTGTTTTTGTAATGTACTAAGTATTCCGCAAAAGTAATGTAATGTCCATGTACGTCAGGCTTCAGGTCTCTACAGTCTTAATTGGGAGATATAAACATAAAAGTTCAACATGACCATATATCCTCAGAAGATGCACCTAGTTTATTTTTTAAGGGTGAACACATCATACTTTTCTTGGTACATATGGTCATTACGATCACATTGTATGAGGAGGTGCTGAGGTAATTTCATATCTCTCCCATGATGATACATATAAGAGTTTAAATTTTTTAAAAAGACCATTTTTGTATATTTTATTGGGATTTCATAAGGAATAATATTACTAAGATTGTTTAATAATGAGTCACGTGTCAGTAGGTAATGGTTGAACATCAGGTTCCAGCAGGTCTGACTCAACCTCTTGAGATTCTAGAATGGAAGTGGGGTGACACATAAAAGGACTTTATAAAGAGGATTCAATGATAATTTATAGACCATGATTTTATTTGGATGATTATAGATCAACTTACCAAGTCAACAGACTTCCTTATTATTTAAGAGTAGAGTTCATTTGAGATTTTATGATGTCATCACACACTGTATATCATCCGACTTCATGGGGTACCTATGATCATTGTCTCAAAAATGATTCTTGGGATATGTGATTATAGTATAGAGGTTTGTAGTGGGATTCTGGGTCTTTTTTACGTAATATCATGATCTCTTTCCCTGAAAAGATGGTCAGACAAAGAAGACCATAAATATTTTGGAAGATATGTTGAGAGAATGCATATAAGACTTCAGTAGGAGTTGGGAGGATCACATTTAAATGATGGAGTTCACCAATTATAACAGATTACACACCACTATCAACATTAAACCATTTTTGTAATTATAATGGATAACTTAACTATTACTATTATTCTATTCTAGGAGTAGTGAGACATCACTTGTTGGGCCAAAGTTGGTGCAGGTGACAATGAAGAAGGTTGAAGTCACCCATGAGCATATGAGGACAGCCCAGATTCAATTGAAACCTTATTTATACTACCATAAAATGACCATGTAGTTATAAGAGTGAGAACATAATTTCCTAAGAGTCTCCCCATTATGAGTAATGTAGATATTTGGTCAAGGTAGAAAATTACCCATGAGGTTCCTCTATCTATTCTAGATCCTACTATGTATTTTCGAGGTTTATTATTACTTTTCCTTACCCCCATATCTATATTTAGTTCATAAATTCTATCATGTGTTGAAAAAAAGGAGATATATGTATGAAATCATTCAATTTATTGACTGGGGCAAGATGGATATGAGGATACAGCTACCTTCTCGGAGTACCTGGTGGAAATAAAAGATCAAAATGTGGGGATCCTTTGTGGGTAGAACATACATTTTGATCCGGTTATTTAGAGGAATGGAAACTTTTAATAGAGTCCTTGGGGGTAGGATATTCAAATTTGGGTTCTAATCCCTCACATTTTTTCTATACCTTTTTCTTTTTAGGGAAAAAATCCTTGAATATGGGAAGAAGGCAACAATTTTGAGTATTTGAATTTAATATTTTGAATATTTAATTTAGTATTATGGGATTTTTTTTCAATGTTTACACAATTATTATGGTTTAAAATGACCCCATAATTAATATATTATAATATTATTAATAATAAATCACAGACACACATTTTCTTGTAATTAATTGTTTTCCCATTGATCAGGGCCTCAGATGGAGGCTCTAATATAGTGTATTTTTATAGAACATGGGGTTTAGCTTAGGTGCGATATATAGTTGGTTGATATCACATATTATGTGGAAGAAAAATATTAGTGATTTTTTTAAATAAGTTAAATGATTAATTTTTTTAATGACCATAACATAATACAATATCTATAAATATATGTTTATAGAATATATTGATTGTTAGTTTCTTAATCCTAAAAAATTTGAAAGGCAGGAGAGGTGATCCATCATTGGTGTTATGGAACTTATGAATATGGATCACTAATGAATTATTTAGGTGTTTTCCATAATGATTGATAAATGAAAAGGTATATTAAGTAACATACCTAGAAAATTTTTTATTCACCAAAGAATGATCTGTTCTCATGGAAGGACTCAATTTTTTATGGATATATTCCATGTGTTATTAATTCATGATGATGGATTGTATATATTCTAAATTCTTTGTTTTCTATTATCCATAACAACCAAGAGTATAATTAGCTTTGATAAAAATAATAATAAATTTCCAATGTGCCCATGCTTTACACCGTTTATTGTTTCAATATTTATTATCGATGATCAAGATCACACTAGTAAATGATAATCTTACCTTGACAGTTCGCCCTCATCTCTACCATTGTAAAACCCTATGATTTTTTTGTAGATATATTGGGATAGTTTACAATAACTCTTTTTTATTTTTTTAGTACTTTTAATTTTGGTTTTACCATGGGGTTTATTTGTGGTGAAAAAATTAGAAAAATTAAAGGAATAGGGAACTAAATGGTTGGATCATGGTTTTACCTAACCATACGTCGTATCCTAGAAAAATGTGCAACCCATGATAACGGGGATTTGTATGGATGGTTCAAGATTTTTCAAAACCATGCACCCTGTTAGGAGAAACCGTGAAGCCCCCATAGAAGAGGCGCTTGGTTAAGATGCATGATTTGGAAAACCATTCACCTCTTCCCAGTAAAACATACACAAAATTTTAATTAGCCTAAAAATTAGATATTTAAATTCTTGAACCCCCATGTTAACAACTAATCTTCCCTAGTTTGACCCTAAGCTCTCTTCCACAATTTTGGAGTCTCTTAAAAATATTTCAAGCCTTCCCAACATCCATTCATGGGGAATGGAATGGTGGATTGATTGTTTGCCCCACCCCAGTATGTAGTTTCTTCCCATTTAGATCTCTCTTCCTCCCTCTCTCTCTCCTACTCATTTTCTCAGATAAAAGATGAATTATTATCTGTAATTGGATATAGATAAATATCTAGGTTGTTAGATGTTGATTTTTTTGATTGAGGATCTATGATTTGAATCTAATTCCCATTATTCATCATGATTTTAGTTGATCTGATTCAATTTAGGGATATCCATTGGTAAGCTTTCTTAATTAATTTTGAGGTAGGTGGTCAAAATTAAAATCAAATAGTATTATATAAATTATTTTTATGTAATTTTGAGAATTTAAATTTCCATAATTGCGCAATTTATTTTATAATTTCATTGATTAGGTAAATTTCCATGTGTTAAAAATTTAGGTTAATTGGGGAAATTGGGGACATGAATTGAATTAATTAATTGCTGAAATATTTAATAGGGTATCGGGGGTTGGAAAATTGAATATGAGATTACATTAGTTAATTGTTAAATTAATTATTGAGATGATGTAGATTTTTATTTTATTTGGATAATTAATTATTAAATTAATTAATGGGGAGTTGAGATTATGAAATTGATTTGAATAATTATTTTTTGAATTAATTATTGAGATATTGAGATAGTGAATTGGATTAATTAATTTTTGAATTAATTAATGAAAATTGTTGTGGTTATAAAATTGAGTGAAATGGTTTAATTTATCATTAAAGTAATTAATCTTCTAAATGAGGATTGCAATTCAATGTTAATGTTGGTTAACCTTGAATGATGTGATATATGTGGTTGATTAAGAATTGGGCATGGGATATGGAATGACACTCCAAATAGCAATGGGGGTGGTATACATGGCATTATAGACCCAACTATATGCATGGAGATATTATTGTATGGGATCGTTATTGATTATCCTAATAATCATGGAGTAAGAGACTTGGATTGATGCTCCAAATACCCATTGGGTGTTAGGCATGACGTTCTACGACCATTAGTTTCCATTCAAATATGGTTCCAATTGGATGTTTTTTTATTTGAATTGAAATGGATAATGAAATAACAAGTAATGTAATTATTGTAAATTGTATATGATATTTGGTTCAGACTCCAACATGGGTCAAAATGGGTGTTGTAATTTGGGTGTAATTAGGGACCTAGGGTTACACAGTTAAATAATGTGCAATTGAATAACTGTATTATGTTTCCTTTATTTATTTTATTTATTATTTATAAAAATGTATAAACTATTTATATTTGATATTATTTTTATACACCATTGGTGGTGGCATACTGATTTGTACACACACCCTACTCTGGTTGTCTAATCAAAACCCAAATTTATTTCATGGTCGATGGATTTGATAAGGGAGGAAACACTATGTTAGATGGATGATTTGAGATGAATCATGGATGAGGGAACCAGACGTGGTTTGAGACCCACTTGGGAGTTTTTGTTGACTATTTATTTTCAGGTATTCATATTGACACTTGGAGAATTTTTTACCCTGAAATATCTACTATTTTTCTTTGATATTGTATTTCCAGTTTTTGGTAATCTTATGATATTAGTATTATTCGAGTTATATGTTATTCTATTTTTTGATTATTTTTCATTATGGTTCTACATTGATAAAGATGTTATAGTATCACCATGATTCATATCAGAACCTTGCTAATTTTTCTAAGCATCTTTCTTATATGTATGAATGCTTGAGATCTTATGGTAGACTGGCTTAGGGCATCAGTGTGTGGAAACCTATCCAGGACATCACAATGTGTTTTCAGAACACACTTTTACTTTATTTTCATTACTATTACTATTTAAGAATGGTATATATGAGACTAAGAAGTTTCATTCCTTGGTTATACAATCATTTATGGGAGTTACAAAACCTTTTATGGGGTAAAATATAGCATCCTGCCTTTTTATGACATAAATTTTCATTACATTTTACAAAACTGAGGATCTTTAAGATTTAGTGTCTTGGAAACCAGAAACTTAATATATGATGACATAAAACATTCTTATTAAACCCTTGAAAGTATTCTTCATTGTTCATCCTAAGTTCATTATATAATCGCATAACCTGGGAACATACATCAAAGTAAAGGGTGATTAGAAGGACCAGTAAGGGAGACAAGAGAAACATTTAACATGTGAACTTGAGATACATCAATAAAGTCATGATAAATAACTTTAAGGCATGAGAAAGATATCATGAGTCATATCATAAAAAAATAATGTGTTTCATAAATTTAATCTATCGCTATAACATTTAACTTAGACAATCATTTCCGTGCCACCAATGTTCATCCCCAAGGTGTCATTAAAAAAAATTACCAAGGTTATTCACCAAAGTATCATTAAAATGGTCATCTCTAGAGATTAAGTCTTTACCCAATTCATTGGAGTTCTATCTGGGAGAACCCTTGATTTTTATTTATTATCCTCTGATCCACATATATCATCAGGAAAAAATTCATAAATAACCCATATAGAATAAAAGAAATGGGTTTCATTTCATAATCATAATGTTTTAAAAACAGCTTTTAAGACATGATCTTTATGTCACATTAAACCCACGGAAAAGGAAAGAGGGTTTCATGTATGTAAATACTAGTATTTAAAATAAAAAATTTATATATATATGTGAATACCCTTTCATAAGAAATATCTTTGAGTATCCACTTAATAAAATAAAAGAATTTGAGAAAAAGAGAGACATTTTGAGACGAAAATTCAGCAGCACAATGACTATGTTGCAGGGTTTTAGAAAACATTTAAAAGAGAGGGGACATGGGTCACCCACTCATAAATGATACATAAAATAGTAGAGGGACAGAATAAAAAATATATAAGAAAATGGTAATTAAATTTTATGTACATACCATATGAAATGAAAAATATGAAAAGAAGACAAGAATAAGATTTCTCTTAAGAATAATTCGGCAGCCTAACCGCGTCACTTAAAACTTGAAAAAAATGAATTGATGTGATTAAATAGGGTCTCTAATAATTTTAACATAAAATGAAAGTATTATGAATATAGATATCATACCCCAACATGGAAAAAAGGAAATTTAAATACTTGACATTAATGTAGAACTTTGAAAATGGGATGAGTGAAAGAATCCCTTACAAAAATTTGACAGCTTAACGACACCACTTAAACATTCAAAAAATGAAATGATTAGAGAAATAGGGGGTATATAAACATATGAAAATGAAAAATATAGTAATATGAATATAAAATAATACCCCCAACATAATTACATGAAGATTAAATGAAATGACATTAACGAGAGTACTTGAAAAGAAAGAGAGAGGTAGGATCCCTTACCTTGAAGAGTAACTTTGAAATCTTGATGTTTGGGACCTTGGGATGCTTGAGGGAACCTTGGGAGGACTACATGGGAGGTATGGAGACCATAACATCATTTATAAGTATTTTGGAATGGAAAGGATGATAGAATGTCTTGGTATTTATAGGGGAAGTGAGGGGATAAGGCATTAATGACAAAGGGACACCTCATTGGTGGTATTGGAAAAACCATGGGTTTGCCCATGGTATTTTCCCATGTTTTTGTCCACTTGGGACACCTTATACTTTATCTTACTATTCATAAGTCGACCAGAATTATTTCATAATTATTACATCCTTAATGATGTCATTAAACACCCGAAACTCCAAAACTCTATTTTCACTATTCACCAAAAATTCAACTTTCTCAGAAAAATCCCAAAATTTCACCTTAACCAAATATAGATGCTCTGATTTCAAAAATGAACCCCATTTTATGAAAATAATTATCAAAATATTTTTAATTTAATTTTTAAATAAAAAACATTATCACCCAAAAAACTTATACTTATCCAATAATTTCTAAAATAGTTATTTACCTATTTTATTGAATCAAATTACTTAATCAAAGTGCCTAAATTATATTAATACTTTTTTTAAGTGAGATTACTAATCCATTTGGTCACATTACAAATCCTAAGAGTAAAATCTCTATTCATAATTTACTATTCACAAAAATTTAAGATGATCTTATTAGATTTTAATTTATTAATGAACACATTTCCAGAAGACCATTTTTTGAAAATCATTAAACATCATTAATTATTTAATGATTACAAAAATATTTTTAAAAAATATCCCCTTTTTCCAAAATTCAACAATATACATCCTATATTTATTCAAACATCTAAAATAAACCGAAACATCACCAAAGGAAGAAATCACCACTTTATTTATCTCAAAGGATTACCCAAAGTAGCTATGGTCTCGTTACATAGCCCCTTATAACAGCAGCATAAGACTTAAGTGTATGGTGTGCTAAGGTGAGAGAATACGAGGGTGGATCGGCCAACATTGCCCAAGTAGTGATTTCTATCAACTTGAACTTATCGTGAAGGTGATTCTGTTACATCTTCACATGATGAAGTTCGGATTGGGTTTGGTCCAAAGAAAAGACTAAAGGTGCTACCTCCTTCCCAAGTCTGTCAGATGAGCTTCGATCAGCCCGAGACTACTGGATGGGGCCATCAAATCTTCTTTCTATATTAATTAATCAATATCACTTGTATTTATGGACAATGATTATAACGACCCATACTTTACATACATTGTTAATACTTCAAAATTGAAGTACACTTATTACAACATATGACAAAACCACAAAGGACCATATAGGTATAGTGTCTTTAGAAACTGGGAAACATAAACAACTGTTTCATAAATCTTATACAGTGTCTCCCATTTATTTCATCATATCTAGGGTCCCTTTTAGCATATTCTACTTAATATCCATCTTCTTGACCTGGGGAAAAGAAAACATACAAAAAGGGTGAGCTCAAATGCTCAGCAAGGGCAAATAAAGGAAATAAAAATCATATCATATCTTTTTGAAAATCATATCCTGCAAAAGAGATCATAATATCTTAACATGGAATAAATCATAGAAGTGAAAATGAGATCCCCATAATCATAACATAAAACTTGAAACTTTGTGGCATGCACACATAATCATGGAAAATAATTTCTTGTTAGTCATGACTCATTACCAAGACTATCTTAGCGGACAAAGTCCATTTCTGAACCGAGTTCACTCCTCGTTTCAGTCCTGAATCACTGAACCGAAATATCCTTCCGTTCCAGCCATGTCTATCTCATGAGATATAAATCTTTACCCAATGCATTGGAGGGAGATATAGGTCCCACCAATCTTATAATGAATCTGTTCTTATGTGTGCCACATATTCATAAATCATACATCATCGCATAACACATGTAACAAAAATGGGATTCTTGAAACATCATGACATCATAAAACAAATCATATAAGGTAAATGACTTCATAAAAATAATTCCCTCACAACATAATAAAATCAATGTAATAATAGGGATAAAAACAGAACCCTATATTATCTTAGATGGAAAATAATTTTTATAAAACATTTGAACTCCATTCTTGAGGAAAATATCCTTTTTACTTCAAAAACACTTTTCTTTTCTTGACATGTCATACAATTATAAACTAAACGAAGTTGATTAAAAATAAACTTGAAAACTTATAAAGGAAGATTCTTGGAAATAATGTTTTAAAAATCCATTCATGCCGTATAAGTTAAAAAAACATTCTTCCCGTACTTTTGTCAGAAAAGTCAAAAAGTACCTCATACGAAAAATGACAAAAGATTCCTTTCATATCTTTTACAAAAACTTACCGAAGGGTAAAATTGGATATAAAATATTGTAGAAGGATGGAAATAATATTACATAATGAGGGAACATGGATGTGGATGATAAAATACACCCCATTAAATACTAAAGTATAACAATCTCGGATAAAAATGAGATTGTGATATTTCCCTTACCTTAGGTCCGATTTGCTTTGTACGTGTCCGAAGCTCCTGTATAATGGTTTAAATAATGTTATTGAATTATTCCAGAATCATACATATTGATATGATATCATATATGGTCATATTCTTAGCTTCTTATTAGTAATATTTCATTGTTACTTGTTACTCGGGTCTTTATTGCCTTTTGTTCTTATGCGTGTTTTGCTGAATAAATTCTTATTCTTCTTTTAAGGTTATAGATACCTTATATCCAGAATGGTATTAGTGTAACATATATCATATTTATTCATTCAATTCATTTATATAATTACTATGTAATGATGCTCATGTAGAACGAGTCGCATCACATCGTGGAGACGGTATTCCGTACGTACGCACGAGCGATGATATTGTTCCCATGATCGTGGAATTGTATTTAAGTGTATTTATAATATTTCAGTATCAATATCACTTTATAATAATCATATATAGTTACTCATTACACCATTATACCCATCCTTGTAAGATGATGATGGAAAATAGATTACACCACGGCGTGGAGACGGTATTCCGTACGTACGCACGCGCGATGATTTCATTTTTCCGTAGGATGGATAGAAGGTGAATTAGGGTTGTTTCATATTTATAATAACATATCATTATGTAAGTAATACTGATGTTATAACTTTATCATGAAACAACTAAAGAAGAAGAAGTTGAAGAAGAAAAAAATTGAAAAGATCGTTAATGGATATTACCTCTTCTTTGAAACGCCTCTTTGAATCCTCCACTTAGGGAACTAAGATTGGTCTTTGAAGAAGACCAAGACCTCTAGGATTATTCTAGGGAAGTGGAGAAGGGATTTTTTCAGGGGTTGGCCGAGCTTGAGTGCTCAAATTGGTGTGAGGAGGAGGGGGAGGAGGTGCCCTTTTATAAGGGAGGAGAGGGGCACCTTAGGAATATCTCAAAATATTATTTTATATTAAAGTCAAAATCGGTTTATAATGGTTCCAAAGGGTCTTATTTCGAAGCTAAAGTGGGGATGGGTCGAAATCCTATCAACCAATAGGATTTAGACAAGTTTAGGGTATTATTTTAACCTTATCAATTAGATTTAACTCTAAGTTAAATAATTTAACTTTTACCATGTCTTTTTGTTTTCTTTCACTATATGGTTAATAAACTTACTATAACATTCGAAACGAACCCCAAATTGTTTATTATTAATATATATATCCTAGTAACCTATAAAATTAGTGTAATTCATAAAAAGTCTCAAATTAATTTTATTTGAGCATTTATAACATCAATTATGTTAACATTTCCTTAAAAGGGTAATTACTGCATCATCGTTGTGTCATAAATAAATTAATTTATTTAAAGTCTAAAAATTATAAATAAAATATCATTATGTAGGAAATAGTTTTATCTTTCTAATGAATATTTATAGTCCAATTTATCTTATGTATAACCCCATATTAAAAATGTTTTAGTTATTAAACATTGATTTTAACTATTTTAACTATTCATTAAATAAAATAATATTAAATGTCATAATCTAATACAAGTGGACCTAAATGGTCATATTATATTCATAAGGTTGTTTTTGGTCGAATTACACTTATCCAATAGAATTAGGACATGTGTTAGGGTAATAGTAATATCATATTTACCCTTAGTTACCCTATTTACTATTAACCGTGGTAAAAAAAGTAAAAAGTTACTATTCACCAAAAATTATTTTCATCTCATTGAACCACATTTTAGTCCTTGATATTAACCGTGTCTGTCGGATTTTTGAAATTACATTCACAGAAGCGGTAAAATTATGTTTTATGCAAAAATTCAGTTTTTAACCTACCACTTAGTGGTTTCACTATTCATCAAAAATTGAAAGTTTTCCGAAAAATACCAAAATTTCACCCTAGGCTAATTTCGGTATTCCGAATCCAAAATTGAATTCCATTTTGAAAAATAAAATTCACAAAATTTCAAAAAGTGGTTATTACTATTCATAACGGCTAGTTTTAATAATATTTTAATAGCATATCGTTGTTTAGTGAAACTCGGTATTGCGTATGACGCAAGCTATCGAGGAAGGTCGCGATTGCGTGTAAAGTAAGCCAAGCAAGTGTGTAGTGAAAGATTCATTTGAACAAAATATTACTCATAAAAATATCGGGTGTTACATTCTACCCCCCTTAAAAAGAATTTCGCCCTCGAAATTCGTCACTTTGTAACAAACAGATGAGGATACTTCTCCCTCATCATATCCTCAAGCTCCCATGTAGCTTCTTCTAATTGGTGGTTCCTCCATAAAACTTTCACCAATCGAGTGGTCTTGTTTCGTAGGACTTTTTCGCTACGATCCAGAATCTCTATCGTCTGTTCTTCATAAGAAAGATCTTTCTCCAGCGGTATAACTTCTGAGCTGAGTACATGTGAAGGATCAGGTATGTACTTCCTCAGGAGAGATACATGGAACACATCGTGAACTTGAGAGAGATTCGGTGGAAGCGCCAATCGGTAAGCTACCTTTCCAACACGATCCAGTATTTCGAAAGGACCGATATATCTAGGGCTCAACTTCCCCTTCTTTCCAAATCTCGTAACCCTCTTCCAGAGAGATATTCGTAAGAACACTTTATTACCCACTTCAAACTCTAGGTCTTTTCTTTGGTTGTCGGCATAACTTTTCTGTCGACTCTGAGCTGCCCTTATGTGTTGTTGAATAGATCTGACCTTTTCTGCCATTTCATCAACGAGATCAGGTCCTAATAGCTTTCTTTCCCCAACTTCATCCCAGCAAGTTGGAGTCCTGCATATCTTTCCATAGAGAGCTTCACAAGGAGCCATATGAATACTGGAGTGAAAGCTATTATTAGAAGAAAATTCCACCAAAGGTAGGTGTTGATCCCAACCTCCTTTGAAATCCATAGAGCAAGCTCTCAACATATCTTCTAGGGTTTGAATTGTTCTCTCAGAATGACCGTCTGTCTGAGGATGATAAGCAGTGCTGAAACTCAACTCTGTATCCAGAGTATGCTGAAGACTTCGCCAGAACTTCGAGGTAAATCTCGGATCTCGATTAGATATAATAGAAAGTGGTACTCCATTCAATCTTACCACTTCCTTTACATATATCCTGGCAAGCTGATCTAGAGAGAAATCCTCTCTAATAGCAATGAAGTGTGCAGACTTTGTAAGACGATCAACTATGACCCAGATAGCATTATTGCCTTTGGATGTTTTAGGAAGTCCTGTGACAAAGTCCATATTGATGTTTTCCCATTTCCATTCAGGTATGGGTAATGGTTGTAACATCCCCTTAGACTTCTGTCTCTCAGCTTTAACTTGTTGACAAACCAAACATCGAGAGACATATTCAGCAACATCTCTTTTCATGCCATCCCACCAGAAGTACTCTTTCAGGTCCCTATACATCTTCGTGCTTCCAGGATGAATAGAGAATGAAGAACTATGAGCCTCATCCAGAAGCTCCTTCTTTATGTCGGGGATGGGAGGAACACAAACCCGATTCCTAAACTTTATTATCCCATCACAATCAAGGTTGAATTCAGGAAAATTTCTCACCTTCTTTTGTAACTCAACATCTTCTTTCTGTGCCTCTTTAATCTTCACATGTATAGATGGTTGAACATTCATTTGAGAAAGATAAGATTTTTCCCCTTCCATTATAATTCCAAGATCCATCCTTTGTAAATCCATAAATATTGGATCTTTTGTGATCCTCATCATGGATAAACTAGCATGGTCTTGTCGACTTAATGCATCTGCCACCTTGTTTGCTTTCCCAGGGTGGTAATGGATTGAGCAGTCATAATCCTTAATCAGCTCCAACCATCTTCTTTGACGCATATTCAGCTCCTTTTGTGTGAAAATATACTTTAAACTTTTATGATCAGTATAAATATCACACCTTTCACCATAAAGGTAATGCCTCCAAATCTTTAATGCAAAGATTACCACAGTCAATTCCAAATCATGTGTTGGGTAATTTTGCTCATGGATTTTCAACTGTCGTGAGGCATAAGCTATCACCATATCATTTTGCATAAGAACACACCCCAATCCCTTCTTGGATGCATCACTGTAGATCACAAACCTTTCTCCACTACATGGCAGTGTGAGCACAGGTGCACTGGATAACCTTCTTTTAAACTCCTTGAAATTCTCTTCACATTCCTCTGTCCAAACAAACTTAACTCCTTTCCGAGTCAACTTGGTGAGTGGATTAGATAATCGTGAAAAATCTTTTACTAAACGTTGATAATATCTAGCCAAACCAAGAAAACTTTGGATCTCAGTTACTGTTGTTGGTCTCGACCATCTTTCGATAACCTCTGTTTTTGCTGGATCCACAGATATCCCCTCTTTTGAGATTATGTGACCCAAAAATGAAACTTTTTGAAGCCAAAATTCACACTTGGTAAATTTGGCATAAAGCTTCTCCTTTCTCAGGGTCTTCAATATAATTCTCAAGTGATCTTCATGCTCTTCCTTGCTCTTTGAATAGACAAGAATATCATCTATAAAGACTACCACAAATTGATCAAGATATTCTTTAAAGACTCTATTCATTAGATCCATGAAGATAGCAGGGGCATTAGTAAGACCAAAAGGCATCACTATAAATTCATAGTGTCCATACCTTGTACGGAAAGCCGTCTTTGGTATATCCTCCCTTTTGACCCTTAATTGATGATACCCTGAACGAAGATCAATCTTGGAAAAGTATTGAGCTCCGCGTAGTTGGTCAAATAAGTCATCAATGCGTGGGAGAGGATATTTGTTCTTGATAGTGATCTTGTTAAGTTCTCGATAATCAATGCAGAGTCTCATTGATCCATCTTTCTTCTTAACAAATAGAACAGGTTCTCCCCAAGGTGACGCACTAGGGCGTATGAATCCCTTATCAAGATTCTCTTGGAGTTGCTTCTTCAATTCCTGCAACTCAATTGGGGCCATTCTATAAGGTGTCTTTGAAATAGGCAAAGCACCCGGTACGAGTTCTATTGAAAACTCAACTTCACGATTTGGTGGAAGACCCGGTAATTCCTCCGGAAAGAAATCATCAAACTCCCGTACGATGGTCATATTCTTAATTGCGAGTTTCTCACCAACCATTTGAGATAAATAACCTTCATTTAGTGGAATCAATACCCATAAAATGGAAGAAATTTCCACTGGAAGGTTATGTTCATCCTTGCATTGATAGATGATCATAGATTGATCTGGAATATGAAATGTGACTTCCCTTCTTTGGCAATTGATATGAGATCCGTATAAAGAAAGCCAATCCATGCCAAGAATCACATCAAATTCCACTATAGGAAGGATCACAAAATTTTTAGGAATCACTTTCCCACAAACTTCGATCGGAGAAGAATTATAAACTTTTGATGCGATTGATGTGCCATTAGGTTTTGTCACAGCTAACTCAACATCTAATTGTTGAGGTAATACGGTGATACCCTTAGAAAATTTTTCAGAAATAAAAGAGTGGGTGGATCCAGAATCAAATAAAACATTTGCTACTTTAGAGTGGATGGTAAGTGTACCTTTCACCACATCGTTATCGTACTCCACATCACTGATAGAAATTGCATGTGACTTTCCTTTGTCTTTAGCCTTAAGATTTTGTTGACGTCGACCATCATCATCAACCCTTGGATTTAGGCATTGATTGGAATAATGCCCCATCTCCTTGCACTTGAAACATTGAAGTGTAGTAGGTTCATTCTGTGTATCCCTTCCTTTGTTTGCATCATTAGACATCTTCTTCCCATTATCGCGGCATTCAAATGCCCGATGACCTTCCTTTCCACATTTGAAACATTTACTTGTCCCTTTATGACAACTCCCTCCATGTTTCTTTCCACACTTTGAGCATAAGGGAAAGCTCATCTTCTTTTCAGTGTTCTCTTTAGATTTTCCTTTGAATTCCATCTTCCTCTTCTTATCAAACCCATGTGACTGATGGGTTACTCCAATCTCCATCTCGACTTTGAGAGCACATCGAACGATTTCCTCGTAGCTATTGAAGTCCCTTATGGCTAACGCCCTTCGAAGAATTGGTTTTAAGCCACTGAAGAATCGATCGATCTTACTCTCAGGTTGGATAATAATACCAGAAGCGTACCTTGCAAGTCTTGTAAAATTTGCTTCATAGGTACCAACAGATTCATCATCCCTTTGCTTCAGTTCAAGAAACTCTTTCTCCATCTTTGTTCAGAGAATACGAGGGAAGTACTTATTGAAAAATAAGTTCTTGAACTCGTCTCATTCCATGGACTCAATTTCATCCCTTTGCCTCGTATTCTTAATAAGATTCCACCATTGATCAGCATCTCCTTCCAAACGATACACTGCTAGGATGACTTTATCATGTTCAGAACATTGAAGAATTGAAAATATCTTTTCAGTAGTACTAATCCATTGTTCAGCAACTAATGGATCAGTAGACCCGCTAAAAGAAGGTGGACGCTTCCTCATGAAGGATTCAACAGAATGTTGCTCCTTACTTTGCTCGTTTGGAAGTCCTGCATGATTCATAGCTTGAGAAAGTTGTGTGAGCATGGATACAAGATTTTGAATTCCATCTCCCATATCGTTTGGTTGCTCAGGCGGACAATCATTGCATTGCCCGTTGCATTCCACATTAACACGATTCCTTCGGGTTCCATCCATTGACTAAAACCAAGAAAAATAGTGTGAGCAACACTAATTATAATAGGAAAACCACATAATTAAGAATAAAATTTCACACTTAAGGTCTTATCCTAGGTTATTCAGGGATATTTATAAAACACTAAGATTGTGTTCTATGCTTAGACTTATCCTTAGGGTTCTTACTAAGGCTTTCACATCCTAGTTTCCAAAGGTTGACTATACCTTTCCTCTGATACCAACTATAACGACCCATACTTTACATACATTGTTAATACTTCAAAATTGAAGTACACTTATTACAACATATGACAAAACCACAAAGGACCGTATAGGTATAGTGTCTTTAGAAACTGGGAAACATAAACAACTGGTTCATAAATATTCTACAGTGTCTCCCATTTATTTCATCATATCTAGGGTCCCTTTTAGCATATTCTACTTAATATCCATCTTCTTGACTTGGGGAAAAGAAAACATACAAAAAGGGTGAGCTCAAATGCTCAGCAAGGGAAAATAAAGGAAATAAAAATCATATCATATCTTTTTGAAAATCATATCCTGCAAAAGAGATCATAATATCTTAACATGGAATAAATTATAGAAGTGAAAATGAGATCCCCATAATCAAAACATAAAACTTGAAACTTTGTGGCATGCACACATAATCATGGAAAATCATTTCTTGTTAGTCATGACTCATTTCCAAGACTATCTTAGCGGACAAAGTCCATTTCTAAACCGAGTTCACTCCTCGTTTCAGTCCTGAATCACTGAACCGAAATATCCTTCCGTTCCAGCCATGTATATCTCATGAGATATAAATATTTACCCAATGCATTGGAGGGAGATATAGGTCCCACCCATCTTATAATGAATCCTTTCTTATTTGTGCCACATATTCATAAATCATACATCATCGCATAACACATGTAACAAAAATGGGATTCTTGAAACATCATGACATCATAAAACAAATCATATAAGGTAAATGACTTCATAAAAATAATTCCCTCACAACATAATCAAATCAATGTAATAATAGGGATAAAAACAGAACCCTATATTATCTTAGATGGAAAATAATTTTGATAAAACATTTGAACTCCATTCTTGAGGAAAATATCCTTTCTACTTCAAAAACACTTTTCTTTTCTTGACATGTCATACAATTATAAACAAAACGAAGTTGATTAAAAATAAACTTGAAAACTTATAAAGGAAGCTTCTTGGAAATAATGTTTTAAAAATCCATTCATGCCGTATATGTTAAAAAAACATTCTTCCCGTACTTTTTTCAGAAAAGTCAAAAAGTACCTCGTACGAAAAATGACAAAAGATTCCTTTCATATATTTTACAAAAACTTACCGAAGGGTAAAATTGGATATAAACTATTGTAGAAGGATGGAAATAATATTACATATTGAGGGAACATGGATGTGGATGATAAAATACACCCCAGTAAATACTAAAGTATAACAATCTCGGATAAAAATGAGATTGTGATATTTCCCTTACCTTAGGTCCGATTTGCTTTGTACGTGTCCGAAGCTCCTGTATAATGGTTTAAATAATGTTATTGAATTATTCCAGAATCATACATATTGATATGATATCATATATGGTCATATTCTTAGCTTATTATTAGTAATATTTCATTGTTACTTGTTACTCGGGTCTTTATTGCCTTTTGTTCTTATGCGTGTTTTGCCGAATAAATTCTTATTCTTCTTTTAAGGTTATAGATACCTTATATCCAGAATGGTATTAGTGTAACATATATCATATTTATTCATTCAATTCATTTATATAATTACTATGTAATGATGATAATGTAGAACGAGTCGCATCACATCGTGGAGACGGTATTCCGTACGTACGCACGAGCGATGATATTGTTCCCATGATCGTGGAATTGTATTTAAGTGTATTTATACTATTTCAGTATCAATATCACTTTATAATAATCATATATAGTTACTCATTACACCATTATAGCCATCCTTGTAAGATGATGATGGAAAATAGATTACACCACGGCGTGGAGACGGTATTCCGTACGTACGCACGCGCGGTGATTTCATTTTTCCGTAGGATGGATAGAAGGTGAATTAGGGTTGTTTCATTTTTATAATAACATATCAGTATTTAAGTAATACTGATGTTATTACTTTATCATGAAACAACTAAATAAGAAGAAGTTGAAGAAGAAAGAAATTGAAAAGATCGTTAATGGATATTACCTCTTCTTCGAAACGCCTCTTTGAATCCTCCACTTAGGGAACTAAGATTGGTCTTTGAAGAAGACCAGGACCTCTAGGATTATTCTAGGGAAGTGGAGAAGGGATTTTGGCAGGGCTTGTCCGAGCTTGAGTGCTCAAATTGGTGTGAGGATGAGGGGGAAGAGGTGCCCTTTTATAAGGGAGGAGAGGGGCACCTTAGGAATATCTCAAAATATTATTTTATATTAAAGTCAAAATCGATTTATAATGGTTCCAAAGGGTCTTATTTCGAAGCTAAAGTGGGGATGGGTCGAAATCCTATCAACCAATAGGATTTAGACAAGTATAGGGTATTATTGTAACCTTATCAATTAGATTTAACTCTATATTAAATAATTTAACTTTTACCATGTCTTTTTGTTTTCTTTCATTATATGGTTAATACACTTACTATAACATGCCAAACGAACCCCAAATTGTTTATTATTAATATATATATCCTTATCTAAGTCATTTGGCCGAACCTTAGATTTTTAGGAATAAAATAACAATTAATAAAATAATATTTGATTTAAAAACTATTTTGTGTCAATTTTGACACTATTTGATATATGATTTTTGTGAAAGTCATAACAGAATTATATGTTCGAACCAAGTTTATTAAATCAAAACTAATATATCATAGTAACCTATAAAATTAGTGTAATTCATAAAAAGTCTCAAATTACATTTATTTGAGCATTTATAACATCAATTATGTTAACATTTCCTTAAAAGGGTAATTACTGCATCATCGTTGTGTCATAAATAAATTAATTTATTTAAAGTCTAAAAATTATAAATAAAATATCATTATGTAGGAAATCGTTTTATCTTTCTAATTAATATTTATAGTCCAATTTATCTTATGTATAACCCCATATTAAAAATGTTTTAGTTATTAAACATTGATTTTAACTATTTTAACTATTCATTAAATAAAATAATATTAAATGTCATAATCTAATCCAAGTGGACCTAAATGGTCATATTATATTCATAAGGTAGTTTTTGGTCGAATTACACTTATCCAATAGAATTAGGACATGTGTTAGGGTAATAGTAATATCATATTTACCCTTAGTTACCCTATTTACTATTAACCGTGGTAAAAAAAGTAAAAAGTTACTATTCACCAAAAATTATTTTCATCTCATTGAACCACATTTTAGTCCTTGATATTAACCGTGTCTGTAGGATTTTCGAAATTCCATTCACAGAAGCGGTAAAATTAAGTTTTATGCAAAAATTCAGTTTTTAACCTACCACTTAGTGGTTTCACTATTCATCAAAAATTGAAAGTTTTCAGAAAAATACCAAAATATCACCCTAGGATAATTTCGGTGTTCCGAATCCAAAAATTAATTCCATTTTGAAAAATAAAATTCACAAAATTTCAAAAAGTGGTTATTACTATTCATAACGGCTAGTTTTAATAATATTTTAATAGCATATCGTTGTTTAGTGAAACACGGTATTGCGTACGACGCAAGCTATCGAGGAAGGTCGCGATTGCGTGTAAAGTAAGCCAAGCAAGTGTGTAGTGAAAGATTCCTTTGAACAAAATATTACTCATAAAAATCTCGGGTGTTACAATGATCACAACATTTAGTTTCCAACAGTCATACTAACCAATGGTCATATAATAGTTGAAACCCAACAGTCTTATTTTAATTACACACATTTTATTAAATGAAATAGTTTTTTTGAGTATAAAATAAAATAACACACAAAAATAAGAAAAATAAAATTTATTAAAAATTTCGGGTCGTTACAATCTCCCCCCTTAAGAAATTGCATCCTCAAAATTTTAAAATTGGGATTGGAAATTTCATTGAAAGTCCCACATCAAAAAATATTCAGTAAAAATATTACTTTAAAAGAAAGAAAGGGAAGTACAAAGGTCATCCGAGTTAACCCATACTAGGATTCCATGTAGGAAAACATGGATATGGAAGAGAAAAAAGGGTCAAGTTCTAATAGAGAGTGATATAATACATTATTAGGAGAAAATTAACCACAAGAAGATCACAATCTTAAGATGTGTTAAACGGTCTTTGATTACCCAATAGTAAACGTGTTCCAACAATATTTTGGTTTTACGTTCCTTTTCCTAATTTTGAAGAATTCATTTACTACATAGAATAAAAACATAAGTAAATATATATACCTTTATGTAGAGTTTTATCCCTTTATAATTTTCTACCAAGACTAATCTTTTCTCCAAACAATGAGCATTCAAAAACACTTGGTCTCATCAAAAGCACAAGAATCAACTTCTAGAGAATCAAATAATCCACAAAAGAATAACTATATTTTCCCCTAGTCTTTAGTCAGTAACTAAAACTAAAATAGTTAGTACGAGATCATATAATCCCCAAAAAGGATAACCTTATATAAAAATAAATATGACTATTAATCTCAAAAATTCAACAAAAGTACCCAAAGTTCCAGAAAGACCGTTCAATACACAACCATCCTTAAAAATTTTCAGAATAATCCAAACTAAGATTGGAACCCAAAACTAAGAAGGATTTAATCACATATTCTTACCCAATAAATAATAACATTTATCTCCAAATAACATTGCCTACTATTAAAGTCTCATACTAAAGTGTAGTTAACCTATTCATATATTCTCTATTCTAGGTTCATCATTTTCCAGAAATAACCCAAATCACCATATGTCCATAATAAATACATAAATTATTACAAAAAAGAATTCAACCATTCCTCCTCAATTTAAATCATGTAGTATTTTATTTCCTTTAGGCGTATAGTACTCCAAAAGAGAAAACATCATGAAAAATAACCTTTATCATTTAATCACTAAATCATTTTCCTATACAAAGGATATCCATTTGATAAAACATAAGTTTTCAAAATCAACTTATTCTTGATCCATAAAAATAGCATGTGCATTAGTCAGTCTGAAGGGCATAACAACAAACCCATAATGCCCATATCTTGATTGGTAGGCAGTTTTTGGAATATTATCATTCTTCACCGTCAATTGATGATAACCCGAATGAAGATCAATCTATGAGAAGAATTGAGTCCCATAAAGTTGGTAAAATAAGTCATAAATTCTCAGAAAAGAGTATTTTTTCATCATGGAGATCCCATTCAGTTCTCTATAATCAATACATTGCTGCATCGATCCATCCATCTTATTCAAAAATAGGACTGGTGCTCCCCAAATAGACACACTTTGTTGGATAAACCCATTCTCCAAAAGATCTCGGAGTTCTTTCTTTAATTCCTCTAACTCCACATTTTCCATCCTATAGGGGGGATTTAACATCATATGAGATCTAGGTATGAGTTCAATGGAGAAATCTACCTCTCTTTCTAGGGGAGGTCCATGTAACTCCTCAGGAAATACATCAATGTATTCCTAGACTATGGGGAAATTTTTTAAAAGAATAAATCCTTCATGAGAAACTTATTTCATTTACAAAGATTTTAACTAAGAAGGATTTTATTTCTTATACCTTCATGCTTAGACAAGTTACATTTTTCTATAATTCCATCATAATGATTCACAAAAATCTTGCGATTAACCAAACATATCCCCCGAGAGTGTCATTACCAAGAGTGCAACAAGGCCCATTGTCGTGTACCAGTTCCCATTGGATTCTAGATTAAAGTGGTGTTTTCGGGTTTTACCCATATGTACATATGTGCCAGAGCCACCTCTACCTGCTCGTTTCCAGATAGGGATGTATTTTCTTGATAAACCACTTACTCAATACTCACCAAAATACCTAGAATATTTCCTATATTTAAACTTTTATATAGGGTTCTTCTTAAAGTTTTCATATCCTAATTTCCATAAATAACTAAACCATCCTTTGATACAAACTATAGCATCTTGCCTTTTTATGACATAACTTTTCATTACATTTTACAAAACTGAGGATCTTTAAGGTTTAGTGTCTTGGAAAACTAAAACTTAATATATAACGTCATAAAAAATTCTTCTTTAAACACTTGAAAGGATTATTAATTGTTTATCCTAAGTTCATTACAACATCTCATAACCTGGGAACATACATCAATAGAAAGGGTGAGCAGAAGACTCAATAAGGGAAACAAGAGAAACATTTTACATGTGAACTTGAGATACATCAATAAAGTCATGATAAATAACTTTAAGCCTTGAGAAAGAGATCATGAGGCATATCATAATAAAAATAATGTGCTTCATAACTTGAAGATGTGGTGACAAAATTTAACTTATACAATCATTTCTGTATCACCAAGGTCCATTCCAAAGGTGTTATTAAAAAAAATTACCAAGGTTATTCACCAAGGTATCGTTAAAATGATCATATCTAGAGATTAAGTCTTTACCCAATTAATTGGAGAGATATCAATGAAAACCCTTAATTTGTCTTTATTATCATTTTATCCACATATATCATCATCAAACATTTCATAAATAACCAATATATCATAAAATAAATGGGTTTCATTTCATAATCATAACGGTTTAAAAACTGCTTGTAAGACATGATCTTTATATCACTTTAAAGCCACAGAAAAGGAAGGAAGGTTTCATGTATGTAAATCCTAGTATTTAAAATAGAACATTTTGATATATATGTGAATACCCTTTTACAATAAAGAGCTTTTAGTATCCAATTAATAAAATAAAATTATTTGAGAAAAAGAGAGAGAAATTTTTAGGTGAAAATTCGGCAGCATAACAGCTATGTTGCAGGGTTTTAGAAAACATTTAAAAGAGAGGGGACATGGGTCACTGAAACACAAATGATCCATAAAATAGTAGAGGTAAATAATATAAAGTATAATAGAACATGGTAATGAATGTTTAAGGGCATACCTTATGAAATGAAAAACATGAAAGGAAGACTAGAATAAGATTTCTCTTATGAAGAATTCAGCAGCCTAACGACATCACTTAAAAAATCAAAAAAAAAAATGAATTGATGTCATTACATAGGGTCTCTCATCATGTGAAAATAAAACTAAAGTGTTATGAATATAGATATCATACCCCAAAATGGAAAAAAATGAACTTGAAAGACTTGACATGAATTTATAACTTTGAAAATGGGAAGAGTGAAAGAATCCCTTACAAAAATTCGGCAGCCTAACGACGCCACTTAAACATTCACAAAATGAAATGAAGAGAGCAAGAGGGGGTCTCTAATCATATGACCATGAAACGGAAAGTAATATGAATATAAAATAACACCCCCAACATAATAACATGGGGATTAAATGAAATGACATAAACAAGAGTACTTGAAAAGAAAGAGAGAGGTATGATCCCTTACATTCAAGAGTAACGTCGAAATCATGAGGTTTGGGACCTTGGGAGGCTTGAGGGAACCTTGAGAGGACTCATTGAGAGATAAGGAGACCATAACTTCGTTGATAAGGATTTTTGAATGGAAAGGATGAGATAATGGCTTGGTATTTATAGGAGAAGTGAAGGGACAAGGCATTAATGGCCAAGGGACACCTCATTAGTGGTATTGGAAAAACCATGGGCTTGCCCATGGTATTTTCCCATGGTATTGGCCACATGGGAAACCTCATAAATTATCTTACTATTCATAAGTCGACCATAATTATTTCATAATTATTACAGCCTTAATGATGTCATTAAACACCTGAAACTCCAAAACTGTACTTTCGCTATTCACTGAAAATTTAACTTTCTCAGAAAAATCCCAAAATTTCACCATAACCAAATATAGATGCTCTGATTTAAAAAATAAAATCCATTTTATGAAAATAGTTTTCTAAATAGTTTTAATTTAAATTTTAAATAAAAAACACTATTCAACGGAAAAAACTAATACTCATCCAATAATTTCTGAAACAGTTATTTACCTATTTTATTGAATCACATTACTTAATCAAGGTGCCTAAATTATATTAATACTTTCTTTAAGTGAGATTACTAATCCATTTGGTCACATTACTAATCCTAAGTGTAAAATCACTATTTATAATTTACTATTCACAAAAAACTAAGATGATTTATTAGATTCTAAATTTCTTAATGAACACATTTCTAGAGGACCATTTTTTGAAAATCATTACACATTATTAATTATTTAAGGTTTACAAAAATATTTTAAAAAAATATCCCCTTTTTCCAAAATTCAACAATATACATCCTATATTTATTCAAACATCAGAAAAAAAACCCAAACATCACCAAAGGAAGAAATCACCACTTTATTTATCTCAAAGGATTACCAAAGTAGCTACGGTCTCCTTACATAGCCCCATATAGCACCATCATATGACTTAAGTGTAATATAAGGCCCCAGCCTTAAAACTTACTTAATCTTGAGTTATTACAAGATTACACATTGAGAATCTTTTCAGGTTTAGAGTTTTAGAGAATTAGATCATAAAACTTACATTACATTCCACATTTAAACAAAGTGGTTACTTAAAATATAGTATTCATTTTTTTCCCATCAATGGAAACATATTTAAAATAAAACATGGATTCTTTATTGACACTTCCTTGACACTATCATCATATCATGTACCCTTCCCTTGACCTGTGAAAAACATTTCAAAAAAACTTGGGATGAGCATAAAAAACTCATTAAGGGTTATAAAAATATGGAAAGGAAACATGAGTTCATATATACATAAGAATGAAATCATACATTACCCATAAAACATATGCACTTTAACATACCTCATTAAATCATGAATAAATCATAGAAATCATAAGACATAAAAGGTAACTTGAGGCATTCATAACATTCTTACATAGGGAGTAACCCTCTTGGTTACGTTTTGAATAACCACCACAGTAAATTCCGTAAATCTCTTCGGAGAAACCTTAATGTTTCACTCCTTCGCGTTACCCAATGCATTGGAGAGCTATATCGGGCTCACCCGCCCTTAGTTTATCACAGAACCAACCGTCTTCATAACAATGCCCAAGAACCATAACATAATCGTATCACATAAAACATGCATAAAGGAAACATAACATTTCCACATTTCAATCACAAGATATCAATACAACACATTGATATAAAAAACCTTATGAAAACCATTTTCAATACCAAAATAAAAGAAAAGTAAAACATGGTATTTATATTTCTTTTAAAAAGAAGGTATGGCATGTAGAGGAAGCCGAAACTCAAATAATGGTCACGGTGGCGGAGAAGTCATTGTCACCGTATACGTATGACAAAAACATTCCCTTTTGTCGTTTTGTAAAATTCATCATATAACAAAGATTCATTTTGGATAAACCTAAAAGTCAAAGGGGTTTATACACCGTATAAAAGAAAGATGTGTATAAAACAAAATATGCCTCAATGAATGGAGATTGAGACGAAGTCCCTTACAAAGACGATATCCTTGGTTTAAGGACAAATCAATTACATAATTATGTGTGACAAATGAATACACCAAATATAAGTGGTTATTAAGTGTAAAACAATTGGAGGTTATTCACACATATTCACAGAACGACATATTCAAGGAGTACATGTTTATCCCAAAGAATCAAATTTGGGTTAAGAAGTTCCCTTGCAAAAATTTGACAGCCTAACAGCGTCACTACAAAATTCAGAAAATTAGTTGATGAGAGATAAAAAGGGTATCTCATCACATGGACATAAAATTTAAATCAATAAGGATATAGAAGAACATATCCCAACATAATAGTATGTGAATTAAAATACATAACAAAATAAGTCTTTTGAAAAGAGGAGGGTGAAAGGTTCCCTTACCGACATGGGTATCTTTTGAAACATACACCCCATGAAAGAAGGACAATACAACATTGATGTAAATACTCATAAATGAAAGTATATTACACAATGAGTCAAATAATGGGCAGTACATACACCACTCAAAGGAAATTGTGGAAAATGTAGCATAAATCTCACGGGAATAAAAGTGAGATGAAAAATCTCTTACGAAGACTCGGCAGCCTAACGACGCCACTTAAAACTTACAAAATGGATTGATGAGAGGAAATAGGGTCTCTCATCATATCAAAATAAAGTTTACAGAAAGAGGAATATAAAAGAACATCCCTCAACATAACAAAGAGGATCTTAAAAGAAGTGACATAAAGGAGAGTACTTAAAAAGAAAGAGAGAGGTTGGATCTCTTACAAAAATTCGGCAGCCTAACGGCGCCACTCAAAACATCAAAAATGGATTGATGAGAGAGAATAGGGTCTCTCATCATAGGAACATAAAAATTACAGTAAGAGTAATATAAATTAATACCCCAATAACAAGAAAGATGAGCTTTAACAGGAATGACATAAAAGAGTGTACTTTAAAAGAAAGAGAGGAGTCGAATCCCTTACCTCAAGTCCAACTTGTCTTTTTCGTTTCTTTATATTCATGAATAATAAACTTTGGTAAATTTATAATTGTTTAATGACCTCCTTTAAATATTATTATTCAGTTCATATCACATATTATAATGTTATAATAATTGTTTAATAATGGTAGTTCATATCTGACGTTTTTGCCGATGTTTGGTACATGAGTCAAAAATGAACTTGTTTGAAAAATGATTGTCCATGTAGTTATAAGTAAATAATTTCCAGAATAGTATGAATGATTAAAATATCATATATATCCAGTAAATATTCATTTTATACTATTCCATATCATTTGGAGATAAAAAACGAAAAGCACCGTTCATGGAGACGGTAGGACGTACGTACGCATGAACGCTACTTTCATTTTTTCTTTGTCATATTAACGGAATTAAAAATAAATGATATATATATATATATTATAATTACAGTATAATATATATGTTATATAGGTCACATATGTTCATTAATTTTATTCTTTATACGTTCCATGTATTGCATGTACGAGTCACATCACTTGAGGGGGCGGTAGTCCACACTTCCTCATATGAAATTATCGCATTTACACAACATGAAAAGAATAAAGGTATGGTTTAAATATAAAATAAAGAAGCATATAGTAAATATAAATACCATATATATCATATATAAAATATAGTGACATCATAATGGCCACCTTTAGAGGTGTTAAAAGAATATTGAACAATCATCGTTTCGTGAGGCAGAAAATCGCCAACCACAGAAATAGTATGTTCTTTAACCATTAGACGAAGCTGTGTGTAAGTGTAGCTCGAATACTTCTTATAAAAACAACCTATTATATTTAAGATACTGTAGTTTTTACAAAATAAATGAATAAAAATAGTTTAGGGGGTTGGAGAAGCAAAATAAAACAAAAGGACACAAGTGAAGACCTTACCTTAAAATCGGGTAACTCCCTTTGGTTTGAGCTCAAAGGCTTACTTGGGAAGACTTCTTCCCAAAGTGAGGCTTCAAGGAGTTAGAGAGGGATGTGGAGAGACAAAATGGGCATCGTTTGTCCTAGAAACAGGCTTTGGAATTGTGGGTAAGGTGGTAGAGGTGGGGGCCTTTTATAAGAGGAGAGGAGGGGCACTCTTGGAAAGTAAAGAAATGTTACTTTATTTTAGAATGAGTTTCGGATTTTAATGGTCCCATATTGATGTGTTTCTATGATAAGGTGATAAGAGTTCTAAATCACCCCATACAATAGGTTTTGGACATATGTAGGTCTTAGAGTTTACATTATCTTTCCATTTTATTTAAATCGTTAAATAATGAGGTCATCACTGCATCATCATGATGTCATAAATAATTTAATTTTTTTAATGTCTAAAAATTAGAAAAAAAATACTATGATGTAGTAAATATTTTTATATTTCCAATGAATATTTATAGTCAAAATTATGACTTGTATAACCCCATGTAAAAATTATTTTAGTAAAATATTTCATGTTTGTCTCATTTTTACTTTAACAGTAAATAAAAAGATATTTATGTCATTTTCCAACCAAAGTGGCTCCATGGGGTCCCCAAGTTGACCCATGGATTTTATTGGTCGTACATGACACATCCAATGAGGTTAGGACATGTTTCTAGGTCATTTCATGTTATTAAAACATTATTCTTACCTTAAACTACACTAATTACCTCTAATCGCGATTAAAAACATAATAAGTTACTATTCACCAAAAAATTATTTTAATTCCATTGAACCAAATTTTACTTCTTAATGACAACCATGTATATCGGATTTTTTAAATTCAAAACACAAAGATGGAAAAATTTCATTTAAACGGAAAAATCAGTTTTTATAAGTACCACTTAGTGGTTTCACTATTCATCAAAATTGATGTTTTTCAGAAAATTACCAAAGGTTCACCCTAAGCTATATTTGATATTCCGAATTCAAAAATTATGTCTATTTTAAAAAATTCAAAACATATAAGTTGCATTAATTAATATAATAATTAATTCCCGCTGTCAAAACAAATAGCGTGTTTTTATGAAACAATAAGTATTAAAAGAATGACACTAGTTTAAGTCCGATTTCAAAGTGAAATTAATTCCAATGACCACTATTGGATTAAATGGAAAAAATATATTCTAATTTTACTTTAAAAACAATTCAAAATATAATCTAATCATACAAACAAATTAGATTAAAAAGAGGTTTTGAATTAAAATACAACATTTTTCACTATTCATTAAAAAATGAACTTTATCGGAATGATACCAAAAATTTACACAAAGTAAATTTTGATGTCTCCATTCTAAAGAAGAATTTTATTTTGTCAAATATAACACATAAAATTGTTAAAAAGTGGATTTAAAAGAGGTTCTCCATCCAAAGGCGGTTAATCGACCTTTTAATGAATATTAGAATGTTTATGCTTAAAAATTGGATTCATTCGCATTTTTAATCCTCTAAAATTTATTGTAAAGAGTAAAAATAATTGAAAACAATATATAATAATTTTTTAGTTAGTTCTGTTCATTCTCATCATTACAATGGCTAGGCGTTAACTACCATTTAAAATAATATTATTATATTATTAGAGTGCAACGTAAGATTCCCAAGAAACTCGTTGTTGCGTATTGGGTACGCCATCGAGCATAGCATTACCTTTAAAGTAATATTAATATTTTATTCACAAATATGGATAAATATAAAAATGTCATATTCTTTATTTACCTGGGGTGTTACATCCTTCCCCCCTTTTGTGAATTGCATCCTCGCAATTTCAAAATTGGGCTTGAAAAATCCATTGTAAGTCCCACATCGGAAAAGGAGTAAATTAAACTATCACTTTAAAAGAAAGAAAGGGAAGTACAAAGGTCACCCGAGTTAACCCATACTAGGATTCCGTGTATGAAAACATGGACCTGGAGGAGAAAACATAGGGTCATGTTCTGATGGAGAGTGATAGAAAACATGTTTAAGAGAATGTTAACCACAAGAAAATCACAAACTTGTGATGGGTAAAACGGTATTGGATTCCCCAGTAGGAAAAGTTAATGGAATGTAACACCCCGAGATTTTATAAAAAATATTATTTTTAATTAATGTCTTGTGTTTTACGCTACACAAAAAGGAGCTTTCTCAACACGCATCCTTGACTTGCCTTGCATTACACGCAATCACGACCTTTCTCGATAGCGTGTGTAGTACGCAATACCGTGTTTTCACTAAACAACGATATGCTAATAAAATATTATTAAAACTAGCCGTTATGAATAGTAATAACCACTTTTTGAAATTTTGGAAATTTTATTTTTCAAAATGGACTTCATTTTTGGATTCGGAATATCGAAATTAGCTTAGGGTGAAATTTTGGTACTTTTCGATAACTTTCATATTCTGATGAATAGTGAAAATTACTAAATTTTAATTAAAAACAACTTTTTTAATAGAAATAATTAATAGTGATAAATTATTAATTTGAGTGGTTTTAAAGTATATTTAGAATATATTTTTTACAATTTAATACAATGTTGGTCATTGGATATAATTTCACATTTAATCCAGTTATAAACAAGTGTCAATCTTTTGATAGTTATTATCTCTTAAAAACACGCCATTTGTTTTGACGACGGGAATTAATTTTTAAATTTATTAATGTAACTGATATGTTTTGAATTTGGTAAAATAGACATCATTTTTGAGTTCATAATATCAAATATATCTTAGGCCTAATTTTTGGTATTTTTCTGAAAACTTTCAATTTTTGATGAATAGTGAAACCACTATGTGGTAGTTAAAAAACTGAATTTTTCATAAAACATAATTTTACCGCTTCTGCGAGTGGAATTTCGAAAATCCGAGAGACACGGTTGATGTCAGTAAGTAAAATTTGGTTCAATGAGATGAAAATAATTTTTTGGTGAATAGTAACTTTTTACTTTTTTTACCACGGTTAAAAGTAAATAGGATAATTAAGGGTAAAAATGATATTATTATTACCCTAACACATGTCGTAATTCTATTGGACAAGTGTAATTCGAACAAAAACAGCCTTAGAAATAAAATATGACCATTTAGGCACACATGGATTAGATTAGGACATTGATTATTATTTAATTTAAAGAAGAGTTAAAAGAGTTAAAATCAAAGTATATTTACTATAACATTTTTAATATAAGGTTATACATAAGATAAATTAGATTGTAAATATTCATAAGGAAGATAATACGATTTAATACATAATTATATTTTATTTATAATTTTTAGACATTACATAATTTAATTTATTTATGACACACTGATGATGCAGTAATTACCATAATAGTGAAAAATTAGAATAATTGATATTATAAATACCCAAATAAATATAATTTGAGACTTTTTATGAATTTAACTAATTTTATAGGTTCATATGACATGTTAGTATTTATTTAATTAACTTGGTTCGAACTTATCATTCTGTTATAATTTTCACAAAAATCAATTACTAAATAGTGTCAAAATTGACATAAAATAGTTTTTAAAACAAATATTATATTATTAATTGTTATTTTATTCTTAAAAATCTAAGGTTCGGCCAAATGAATTAGATAAGGTTATATATATTAATAATAAACAACTTGGGGTTTGACTGGCTTGATATAGTAAGATTATTAACCTTATAGTATAAGAACACAAGAAGACACGGTAAAATTAAAATTATTTAACTTAATGTTAAATCTACATGATAAGGTTAAAATAGGAACCTAAACTTGTCTAAATTCTATTGGATGAGAGGATTTAGATCCATCCCCACCATAGCCTAGAAATAAATTAATTTGGAGCTATTTAAAACCGAACTTGACTTTATAATAAAATAATATTTTTAGTTATTCTAAAGATGCCCCTCTCCTCCCTTATAAAAGGGCACCTCCTCCCTCTCTTACTCACACCAATTTGAGCCTTAAAGCTCGGCCAACCCCTGCCAATTTCTTCTCTACACTTCCCTAGAAACATCCTAGAGGTTCTGGTCTTCCTCAAAGACCAATTTTAGTGCCCTAAAAGGAGGTCTCAAAGAGGCGCTTCAAAGAAGAGGTAATGCCCGTTACCGATTCTTTCATCTTTATTTCTTCTTCCACTTCTTCTTCTTTAGTTGTTTCATCATGAAGTAATAACATCAGTATCACTCATATACTGATATGTTATTATAAGTATGAAACAACCCTATTTCACCATCTATCCATCCTACGGAAAAAGAAATCACCGCGCGTGCGTACGTACGGAATACCGTCTCCACGCCGTGGTGTAATCTATATTCCACCACCACCTTACTTGGATGGGTATAATGGTGTACATAATAACTATATATGATTATTGTAAAGTGATATTGATTCTGAAATATTATACATACACTCCAATACAATTCCACGATCATGAGAATGATATCATCGCTCGTGCGTACGTACGGACTACCGTCTCCACGACGTGATGAGATTCATTATCCACGTTAAGCATTCATGAATGATTATAAAGTATATATAATAATTAATAATGAAATATATGACATAATAATGATTCTGGATTTATGTGTATATATATTTCATCTACTTAATTCCATTCAACTCAATAAGAAAAAGAAAACAACGTTCATGCGTACGTACGGTCTACCGTCTCCATGAACGGTGTATTTCTTTCCATTTACTGATCTATTATATATATATATATATTCTGAATATATATTATATATAAATCATGTTTTATATTCTGGAATTAAGTAATCATGATCTATGTAATAATATGAATTATTACAAGTCAAAACACGGACGACAAATGAAACGATTTTACCAAAAACGCTCTTTAACATGGAATTTACAAAAGAACGGGTAATATAAAGCCATAAGTGAACCATATATGATATCCTAACAAAGAGTATGATTCTTGAATAAGTCAATGACATTATATAAATCATTATACAGGAGGTTCGGACACATACGAAGAAAATCGGACCTAAGGTAAGGGAAATATCACAATCTCATTTTTATCCGAGATTGTTTATACTTTGGTATTTACTGGGCTGTATTTTATCATCCACATCCATGTTTCCTCAATATGTAATATTATTTTCATCCACCTAAAAATTTTTTAAATCCAATTTTACCCTTCGGTGAGTTTTTAGTAAAGGATATGAAAGGAATCTTTTGTCGTTTTTCATACGAGGTACTTTTTGACTTTTCTGACAAAAGTACGAGAAGAATGTTTTTTTAACTTATACGGCATGAATGGAATTTTAAAAAATTATTTACAAGAAGATTACTTTACAAGTTTTCAAGTTTATTTTTAATCCAATTCTTTTAGTTTAGAATTGCATGACATGTTATGAAAGGAAAAGTGTTTTTGAAGAAGAAAGGATATTTTCCTCAAGAATGGAGTTCAAGTGTTTTATCAAAATTATTTTCCATCTAAGATAATAAAGGGTTATGTTTCTATCCCTATTATTACATTGATTTGATTATATTGTGATGGAATTATTTTTATGAATTCCTTTATCTTATATGAATTGTTTTATGATGTCACGATGTTTAAGATTCCCATTTTTATTACATGGGTTATGAAATGATGTATGATTTATGATTTTTTGGAACACATAAGAATGGTATCATTATGAGATGGGTGGGACCTATATCTCCCTCCAATTCATTGGGTAAAGATTTTATATCTCATGAGATAGACATGGCTGGAACGGTAGGTTATACCGGTTCAGTGAAATAGGACTGAAACGAGGAGTGAACTCGGTTCAGAAAGGGACTTTGTCCACTAAGATAGTCTTGGCAATGAGTCTTGACTAACGAGAAATGATTCTATATGATTATGTGTGTATGCCACAAAGTTTAATGTTTTAAGTTATGATAATAATGATTTCATTTCACTACTATGATTTATCCCATGTTATGAAATTATGCTCTCTTTTGTAGGTTAAGATTTCCAAAATGTTATGTTCTTATGAATATGATGTGATTGATATTTATTTTGTTTACCCTTACTGAGCATTTGAACTCACCCTTTTATGTTTTCTTTTCCCCAGGATATAAAGATAGGTTTTAGGTAAAAAAAGGGTAAGATCTTTATGGGAGATGTTGAAGATCTTTCACCACGATTAGAAGATTATATTCCGAGTTTCCAAAGACACTAAACTATTACGATCCTTGTGTGTGTGTTTTTGTTATGTACTAAGTATTCCGCAAAAGTAATTTAATGTCTATGTACGTCAATATTTGGGTCTTTACATGGACAACATTTTTTTAGTTACTTTTCATTGAGGAATTTATTCATAAGGAAACATAATTACTTATCATGTTGACTTTCAACTTTTATTATATTTTTTACACAAACTCATATTTTCTCCAAAAGATGAGTATTTAGGAAGACTTGTTCACATTAAGAGTTCTATAATCAACTTCTAGAGAATCACCTAATCCACAAAAGAGAACTATATACTTTCCATGTCTTTAGACTTTAACCAAAACCAAAACCAAAACCAAAATGGCTAGTACAAGATCGGATAATCCAGAAAAAGATAACCCTTTATAAAAAGAAAATCTATTCTTAATCTCAAAAATTTGTCCAAAAAAACCCAAAGTTCAATGAGGACCATTTGATAAACAATTTGTCCATAAAATTCTTCAAAGTAAACCAAAATAATATTGAAACCCAAATATTTGAAGGATTTAGTCACATAGTCTTCAAAGGTACAAATTAACTTTTATCTCCAAATAACACCAGTTTCTCTTAAATTCCCATATTGAAAAGTAATTAACCTAATCACATATCCTCGATGATAGGTTAATAATTTACTTAGATAACTCAAAATAAACTTACTATTGATTCAAAAAATCATCTAACTAAAAATAATTAGTCAAACTAACCAGGGACTTCACGTAGTCCAGTGGTAGGCGATAAATACCAGTCGCACTTTGGTTGTGGGTACGATTCCCGCAGCTTTGTCCGACGCGACGGGTTGTCACACACGACGGGTTGTCACACGTTCTGTGTGTTGTCCTTTTTCCAAAACTATATAATTCTTAAAACATTCCCCAAAAAGAGATAAAATCTTCAAGAATTATCATAACATATTTTAACCTCAAGTTTATCTCATGCCTTTCATTTTCCATCATAACATATAATAACCCATAATTACCTCAAAAGTAAGGATCATATAATCTCTAATGGTTACCTTTATAATTATTACCTGAACTTCCACATCGATTGGTCATCTCGTACATGATGCATTATAGATCATACCAAGGTTCAAGTGGTTGATCATGACTCCTTGATAGTTGGTTTAGAACAACCACGAGTTTCCTCATTGAATCCCCCATTTTATCTAGTATCTTAATCAGAGAACCAACATAGTTTCCTTCAAACCTGTTGTCACTTTGGTTCCTGCTAGATCCATCTATTCACTAAAAACAGAAATTTCAGTGTGAGTATATCAACAAAAACATCATGTACTAATGAGGAAGATAAACACTAAGATATACTTACTCATTAACTTTATCTAAAACTAGGACTCTTTCTGAAAATCTAACCATTATGGTAATGTCACTTATGCTTAAAGAATACCCTAACCTCTAAATTTATCTAAACCGAACTTTGATACCAACTATAAGGCCCCAGCCATAAACCTTACATAATCTTGAGTTATTACAAGATTACACATTGAGGATCTTTTCAGGTTTAGAGTTTTAGAGAATTAGATCATAAAACTTACATTAAATTCCACATTTAAACAAAGTGGTTACATAAAAGATAGTATTCATTTTTTCCCATCAATGGAAACATATTTAAAATAAAACGTGGATTCTTTCTTGACACTTCCTTGACACTATCATCATATCATGTACCCTTCCCTTGACCTGTGAAAAACATTTCAAAAAAACTTGGGATGAGCATAAAAAACTCAGTAAGGGTTATAAAAATATGGAAAGGAAACATGAGTTCATATATACATAAGAATGAAATCATACTTTACCCATAAAACATGGGCACTTTAACATACCTCATCAAATCATGAATAAATCATAGAAATCATAATACATAAAAGGTAACTTGAGGCATTCATAACATTCTTACATAGGGAGTAACCCTCTTGGTTACGTTTGGAATACCCACCACAGTATATTCCCTAAATCTCTTTGGAGAAACCTTAACGTTTTACTCCTTCGCGTTACCCAATGCATTGGAGAGCTATATCCACTACTACAAATCTGAGCTATAGCCACAGAACTATAGCCCTGGTTTTATAGGTCCATGGATATATCTTTTATACTGACACAGTTAATTATTTCATCCGTGGCTATATCCAGCAGCCCCGTTTTTTTCCCAAACCCATCGGGCTCCTTCTCCTCCCCCTCGCGATTCCTCCTCCTCACTGCACCCTCCCCCTCCCCGACGCCTCCATGGCGACGCCTCCTCCGCGTCGCACCCTCCTCGCCGCACCCTCCTCGCCGGGCCCTCCTTGCCGCGCCCTCCTCCTCGCCGCGCCCTCCTCCCCGACTCACTCTCCTCCCTCGACGCACTCCGCTCCCCGGACGACCGCGCCTCCCCCCTCCCCGGTCGACAACACCTCCCTCGACGCCGACAGACTCCCCTCCTCCCCTGACGCACTCCCCTCCTCCCGATGACCTCTCCTCCTCGGACGACCGCGCCTCCCCCGACAGACTCCCCTCCTCCGGACGACCCCGGCAAACTCCCCTCCTCCCCCGACGGACTCCCCTCCTCCCCCGACGGACTCCCCTCCTCTCGACAGACTCCCCTCCCCCGGACGACCGCAACTCCCCTACTCCCGACGGAATCTCCTCCTCCGACGAACTCTCCTCCTTCGGACGGCCTCCTACGGATGACCTCATTGCCGGTATCTTTATCATTCCATTTTTTTTTATCATTTCCAGTATCTTTATATTTAACAATAGTTTTTTCAAAATCCATATCAGTAGAAATTAGATCCTTCTCAAGAATATTTCCACTCTTTTAGATATAACTGGTCAAATTCAAACTCTTGATATACCCATAATGAATATAGGGAACCGACCTGAAATTACTAATAAAATTAGGGGGTGAGAATTAGAGGGTGATCCACCCAAAATCAAGATACAAATGTGAATCCTATTTTAGAACTTCAAAGTACTAGATAATAGAGACATATTTAGGTATCATAAGTTATGTATTAGTCTTTATTGACCTATTATAATTGGGATTGAAGATCTCAAAACAGTTTTTTCTAATTACCTTTCTAATTTTAAAAATATTGGCTTCACATTATTTGGTTTTTAAAACAGTTTTTTCGATGTCAAAAGTCATTGGATGTGGGTTAATTCTTCTCTTTTTGACCCCCTTTTGGTCAGATTAGGCAACCAACATGTTAGTTTCTCTTTTTCTGATTTTGTATTCAAGTTGGATTATTCTTTAATTTATGCTAGTAATAGTTATCTAGATCGATGAACTCTTTGGGGTGAAATTGGTTCTCTCAGAAACAATATTAATGATCCTTGGATCATTCTTGGAGACTTTAATTTGATTATCAATCCGGAAGAAAAAATATGTCCAATGAACTGGTCAATTTATTTTAGTGAATTCAATGGTTTTATTATACAAAATGATTTGATTGAAGTGAATCATGTTTGGGAAAAGATAACTTGTTATAAAGGGCACCCCAAATGTATGCTGGCCAGTAAAATCAATAGGGATTTTGTTAATGATTTTTCTTTACATTCTTGGGATTCCATTTCAAGTATATCATTATCTCATATTTACAATGATCATCAACTTATTTTGATTTTTATCTTAGGAAAGGGTATTAAGTCTCCATTACCCTTTAGATTCAATAAAAATTGTGTTATTCATCCAGAATGTGAAAATGCTCTTTGGGAAGTTTGGTGTTCAGTAGGTGGTAAGAAGAATGACATTTCATGTATTATTAAACAAAAGATTCAGAAGGTAAATCATTAACATTGGAGTAAGGATATGTTTATTCATCTTGACATGGACATATCCAATCTTGATGCCTCTCGTCTGTCCTTCCAGGAGCAGTGTACCCATGATGATTTATCTAGTGTTGTTTCATTGGAATCTGAGATGACTCTTAATCTTAACTATTTATCCAATATTTAATATGTAATAAAAAATATTCATCTAGAGATAATTGAAATAAGGATTGTGTTATAAATTCCAATTTCATTAATAATATTCAAATTGTTCAGAAAATTTTTAGGCCTCTTTCTTTACTAAAAATAGGAGATCAAATTCTGGACAATAGACATGACTTTTTAGAGCACATTATTTTTTATAATGAATATCACATTAATGAATCATCTACCATCCCCCAAAATAGAGGGTATTATACCCAAATTGGAAATTCATAAAGATAATACAGAACTTTTATCAATTAATTTGGAACGTTAAATCAACGATGCAATTTTCAGTTTTAGGCCGGAAAGCTCCCAGGGTCCTGATGGAATTATAAAATTCTTTTTTCATAATTATTGGGAGATCATTGGTGAAGATGTTTTCAACCATGCTCTTAATTTTTTCAATTGGGACCTTCAACCTAATGGATTAAATTCTCAATTCCATTCCCAAATTCCAATGATAGAAAATGAAAATGAGATACACTTATTCCGGCCTAATGCTCTTATCAACACTTTAAAAAAAGTTATTACAAATATAATTTCAATTCGAAATTATACCATCTCTAATAAAATTGTTCCTTCTAATAAATTTTGATTCATTAAAGGAATGACCATTGATGATTGTATTGTTATGGATTTAGAGTGATTCAATCTCTTTTAAAACCCTATTCATGGGGGGGAATGTTGCCAATAAATTAGACATTAAAAAGGCTTTTCATACCTTGTATTGGGGATTTATATTTAAAATTATTCTCATGGTTGTTATTGAGGACACATTAATTAATTCGATTTTTATTAATTTTACATCTGGTCATATCTCATTTCTTGTAAATGGATCCCCAGAGGGATACTTATCTTGTTCTAGAAGAGTTAGGCAAGGTGATCCACTTTTTTTTATTATTTTAGTTATTTCATTAAATTATCATTTTAGATTGTTTCCCCTCATGGATAAAAATGGAAAGATGAAGGCTATTTGTGTTGGTCATAGTTCTTTTACTTCTACCCAACTACATTATGCTGATTATATCATCCTCTTCAATAAATGGGATAAAATAAATATCGAGAATATCATGAAATCTCTTCTATAATATGAGAATATTTCTAGGAAACAACTTAGTTGGAATAAGTCCATTGTCTACATTGGTAGAAATATCTCATAAATTATTAAATCAAAAGTCATCACAGATTTGGTTATTAGGAATTTTTTTCCATCTTTCCATATCTTGGTGTTCTGATGTTCTTTGGCCGACCGAAGGATTATTATTTTCATGTGATAATTAGTAAGATCTACAATTAGCTTGAAACATGGAATGGAAAATCCATTTTAATGGCTTGTCATGTCTGTTTGGATAAAGCTATTATTGTTTCTAAATTTTTTTATTCCCATATGGTTTATAAATGGCCTTGTTCTCTTATCAAGTCTATTACTGTGGCCATGAAATTCATTATTTAGATTGGTAGTATTTTGGAAAAAAGATTAGTAACTATGCCTTGGAACACCTATTGCATATCATTTGATAGGGGGGCCTTGGTATCGAAAATATCAGTCTTTATAATAAACCCTTTTACGCTTATTTAGTTTGGAAACTAGTAATTGACCCCTCAGAAGCTACTGCATTCTGATCGTCTAAATTCATTATTATTCTCAGAAGTGAAAACATAAATTAAATGTACTCCTCTATTTGGTATTCCTATATATCTGAATTTTCCCTTATTGATGTTGATGCTAAATGGAATGTCTCTTAGGATTCTTCTCCCATGGTTTGGAAAGATAATTGGACAGGTGATCCTCTCGTTGATTCTCTTATTCGTGATGTTTCAAACATAGATATTGATGTTTCTATTAAGGGACAATTTGATAATATTTTTTATTCATTGGACACTAGAGGATCTTACACTATCCAACTAGATTCACATTAAATCAGTTTATATAGGTGAATAAACCTTGGAGGCCCCACAACTCTTAGAGATTCCATGGGGGAGGAATCTGATTGATGGACTTGATCATCTCTGGGTCAATCTCGATAACCATATATCTTGTAGTAAAGTGGAGAAACCTAATAGAGGTAACCCTGAATGTGAACTTCAGGGAGTTTATCTTAAAGTGTATGAAATATAGGAAGATAAACAATTTCTCAAGATCCTTGATATGGTCCAAATATGGTAGGATTTTTCAACCAAATAATCCTAGTAGCATTCCACAAATTTCATGATAATTGGATTGAAGATGTGGTGCATGGATAGTTGATAAGTGGATTATGCCTTATTATATCCCATGAGAATCAATTAAAAGTAGAAATTCCCCTATGGAACCATAATTATGGGAGACTCTACATCCTTGGGGGCTATCCATGTCTAATTATAACTGGAGTATCCATCCATAAAAGATAGGGCATGGAACCTTGTTATAGCATTGATTAATATATTTTTCATTGGAAGGGAAAAACAATACTTTAGATAATGGTGGTTGAGTTATAAAAAGTCAATATTGATGATTACTTAATATCTTTTGAAACAATACATATAATGTTAAGTCATTTTCTAGATTATTTATCTAATGTATATTTATCTGCCTCAGGATGGATAGATACTGGATGTACAACATTGATCAGATCACTGATGAATTTCAGAATGAGTTACAATATTTTTTGGGCTTTGCATTCACTAATGATTCAGATGGCGGGTTGATTCGATGCCCGTGTTTTGATTGTGTTGGAAGACCTTGGTTAACTCGTGAGGAAGTGAGTTACCATATCACTAAAAGTGGTTTCCAAAAAAATTATCATGTGTGGTATCAAAATGGAGAAAAAGCTCAAGTGTTGAATGCCATCGATTCAGCGGAAAATATTGGTATGAAAAATTTGATTTCTGATTGGTTTCCTTTTGTTTCTGAAGCTAGCTCCTCATGTAGACCAGTGCTAGAGGAAATGAATACTGGAACACAGTTCTCATCTATTAATCAGGATGATGACGTTGAGAGTGTTAGAAATTTGATGGAAGATGCAAATACCCCAGTATATCAAGCATGTGAAAAAATGAGCAAACTTGAGTTTTTAATGCGATTATATCATGGGAAAACAATGTATGGATTTAGTAATACCGCGGTCGACTATCTCCTTACATTTATTAAGGATTTACTGCCTGATGATGCATGTATTCCAGAAAATGATTACATGGCATCAAAGTTTGTTGACAAATTTGGGTTTTCATCTAGTAAGATTCATTCTTGTCTCATAGACTATTGTTTGTTCTGGAAGGATAATGCATACTTGAGTCAGTGCAAACAGTGTGGCACATCAAGGTGGGAGACTAATAAAGACGGATCTCAATCTCGCATACCACAGAAAGTGATGTGGCACTTCCCTTTAATTCCTAGGATTCAAAATTTTTTTATGTCAGAACAAATGGAAAAGAATATGAGATGGCATGTAGATGAAAGAAATAAGGATAACGATGAAATAGTGCATCCTGCAGATGGGTTGGCTCGGAAGAAATTTGATAGGTTACATCCTGATTTTGTAGCCGACCCACGAAATGTTAGATTGGGATTATCCTGTGATGGTTTCAACCCATTTCGCCAAATGCATACTTCACACAGTACTTGGCCAGTTTTCATTCACATTTATAACTTTCCTTCATGGATGTGTATGAAGAAGCCATGCACTATCCTGAGTATATTGATATCTGGACCCAGTGATCCTGGAAATGATATTGATATATACTTGCATCCATTAATAGAGGAGTTAAATGAGCTTTGGATTGTTGGTGCACAAGCGTATGATGCATTTAGAAAGGAGTACTTTATGTTTCGTGCAAATTTATTATGGATGATAAATGATTTCCCTGCTTATGGAATGATGTCTGGTTGGAGTACTAAAGGGAAATTATCCTGTTCTATTTGTATGAAAAATACACGTTTCCGAAGATTAAAGTTTCGATGAACTTTCAGCTTTATAGGGCATCGACGTTTTCTACCAATGGATCATCCATACAGGAAAAATCGGAGACAGTTCAATAATTCCATCGAGACAGATGAGACACCTCAACGAATGTCAGGGACTGATATTGTTGAAGAACTTGATGATTTGAATTTTGTTCTTGGCAAAAGTCAATCAAATATCAGAAAGCGAAATCATGCTAATTCAAATTCCAACAACAATTGGAGAAAGAAAAGCATATTCTTTGAGTTGCCGTATTGGTCATCGAATTTATTACGTCATTTTTTGGATGTAATGCATATCGAGAAAAACATTTGTGAGATGTTACTTGCTACTATTTTAAATGTCAAAGGCAAAACAAAATACGATTTGCGGTTTCGTCGTGATTTGATGGATTGGGGTATAAGAGCAAGACTTCATCCTGATTTAATTGGTCAAAATAAGTGGAAAGTCCCTGGTGCCTGTTATTCGATGACAAATGTTGAGAAAAAACAATTTCTTCAAGTCTTGGAAAGTTTGAAGGTTCTGGATGGTTATTCAAGTAATATTTTGAAATGGGTGAATACACAATATGTGAAACTCAAATCTCTTAAAACCCATGATTACCATGTCTTGTTACATGAGTTGATTCCCATTTCCATTCGTCATTTACTTTCACATAATTTTAGAGTTGCGGTGATTAAGTTATGTCAATTTTATCGAGATCTTTGTGCCAAAAGATTGAGCATAAGTGTTGTTCAGAAATTTCAGAGAGATGCACCGATTATTCTTTGTGACTTGGAGAAAATTTTCCCATCGTCTTTTTTCACAATTATGTTACATTTGACTGTGCATCTTCCCACTGAAGTTCTCTTTGGTGGTCCTGTTTCGAGTCGGTGGATGTATCCTACTGAAAGAATGATATTTACATTGAAATCTTATGTGAGAAATAAATATCACCCTGAAGGCTCTATTGTGAAATTATATTTAGCACATGAATGCATGGATTTCTGGTCATCGTACCTAGCTAACGTCACTACGAGGTCTAATTGACTAATGAGAACTGAAGATGATCAATATGATCCCATTGAGCCAGCATTTCCTTCAATGCCCCAAACAGGGGGGATATCTGGATCATACTCGTTGTGTACTTTAAGCGGGGAAGAGTGGGAAATGGAACATCGCACAATATTATTCAACTTTGGTGTGCTTGATGATTATATGAAGTAAGTAAACTAATAAATATGTACTTTTTTCATTGTGTGATTACTTTATATCTTGTGACATTTTAATGCTTTCATATCTGTAGAGAACATTTTGAAATTATAAAAAAGAGACATCACTCTCTATCTATTAAGAGGAAGGAACTGTTGCACAACAAAGAATTTGCTGCCTGGTTAAAGTCAAAGGTAATAGATTTCTTTTTCTTCTTCTCATAACATAATCACATGTCTCTGTTTAATATTATATGTTGGTATCTTTTAGGTTTTAACTCTACCAATGATTGAAGTATTAGATGAAATAAAAGCATTGTCCTTTGGTCCAAACGATGTGGTGCGTGATTGTAAGTCAATGGTTCTCAGTGGATATAAATTTGTTATAAATAGTTGTGCAAAAAAAATGGCAACATAGCATGACGATGTCACGATAAGCGCGACAATAGATTGTTATGCGAGTTCATCAGACAGGCAGCCTCGATCAGAAAATATATCATATTACAGTGTTTTTGAAAGAACCATTTTATTAGATAACTATGCACATGGTCGTGTCGCAATGATGAAATGCAAGTGGTTTGATTCAATGACACGACAAGGAATTCATATTGATAACTGTGGATTTAGAGTGATTGATATGAACCGCCAACTTCATACCAATGAACCTTATATTCTTGCGTCACAAGCTAAACATGTGTTTTATGTAAGTGACCCGTTACAACCACAATTTGGTGTTATTGTTGATGTTATTTGTAGACATATTTTTGACGAAGGAATGGATGACAATGATGTTGTGGATGAACCTGTTGGTATTTATTCGAATGTTTCATTTGAAGATACGGATGATGCAATAGTTAGAACAGATTGTGAACCATAAATTGTCACAGACCCCACATAGCGTTGACACATTTGTAAGTATTTAACTGATATTATCGCAATATTGTATGTGTTTTTTACTCTCATACATGATATCAAAATAAATAGTATATTTTATACCATTATCGAATATAAAACTATTAATAGCCTCACCAATTTATGTTTAACCACTTCTCTAGAAAATCTTGAATATAGAAAAGTCTTGATATTTTATCAATATAAATATCACACATGAAAATGTACCTCATTGTTTTATGATACAATTGTATTATTTATCATTTTTCATTATTTCTATTTATTTGAGAATATTTTTTTAAATTTCCAGGTCAAAATGTCTGATTATGATGATACTAGAAGGAGTAGAAGAATACTAAGAAACGAACAACGTAGGTCTCCTCCTGGGAACAATGTAAGTACAAATTATGTTTGAATATTATGGTCTTTCATATTATTTATCTTGTTATCATTAGTTTTATTTTATTATCTATGTTATTTTAGACTGCATCGTTGAGGAGAAGCTTGGATTATGCCACTGAGGATGATATTGTGGCGGGGGGTACTGATTCTACAGGTCAGCCTACTACTACGCCGCTTGAGACACCAGCATGCCATCCTCCCATTATGCCACCTCCATATTATCCATAGCCACCTTTTTCGTATCCCTTTTTGCCCGCACCCACATCCGATGGTAGTTCTCAGACTCCCATCCCTCAGTTTCCATTCCCACCATCCACTGTACAGGGTACTGTGCCCCCATATATCCCACCGCCATATCCATATCCATATCCACCCTCATCTGTTCAGGGTTATCCATCGGGTTTTATGCCTCCATCAGTACACTTTGCATCTACTATACATATTACTCTTATAGATATCTCACCTACCATGGAGGCTTCCCCCCCTCCAGATGCAGCACTTCAGGGGTCAGCAGATCCCCCATCTATTGGTATTTGTTTAAACATTACTGTTACTGATTAATGATAAATTCATATATATTATTTTCTTTTATTTTGGTTTCATGATTAGCTCCAGCCTCTACCAGACGACGAGGTCGCACAAAAATGCGTGAGGTTTGGAATCGGAACACGCAAATCATAGTTGATTACAATGAGGAAAATGCTATAATTAATAAAAATGGCACAATATGTAAAAGTTTTATGGGGACACTTGCTAGACACAGTAATATCATTCCGGTTCAACCGATAAGTTGGAATGCAGTTGGACAACACATAAAGGACAAAGCCTGGGCAGAGATTTGGGTAAGTAATGTTAATCACCTTTTATATATATATATATATATATAAATTTATAATATTTTCTTAACAAATATTATGTCCATTTCAGCTTCGATATAATTTTCCCGATGGAAAAAATGCAAAGGCTGCAAGGATAATGGATTTAGGTGAAATGTGGCAAGCCTAAAAGTATGATTTATATCTTGGGTGGAAGAAGAGAGTTGGTACAGAGCTTGAAGAAGTACCGGTGATTCAAGATTTCCCAATATCACAATATAAAGAGATGATCAACTATTGGAAGAGTTTAGAGTTTAAGGTGTTTGTTAAAATTATATATATATTCATTTATTTATTTAAAAACTATTTTAAATTACTTTTTTTATTTATGTTAATGAATTTATATAATTATTTGTTTATAGGAGAAATCAAATAGAAATAAAAAAACAAGTGTGCAATGAAACACATTTATACTCGCGGACACACTTCATTACCAGATCATGAGCATACACAGGTAATTTAACATTTAAAATATTTAGCTTTGTTTTGTGTAATTTTTCTAACTTCCAATTTTGATTTATTTCTTTGTTTTTTTCCATAAAAAGGCATTTAATATTGAGGGTCACGTTCCTCGCTCAACTTTGTTTTGTAAAAGCCGGAAAAAGAAAGATGGTACTATGCCAAATCCCGACACCGAGAAGGCGATTATAAGTATATTTCAATTTCTTTGATTTTTACTGAATTTAATTTTTTATATTATTTTATCATTTTAATTTATGTTATATATCAATCAACAGAGTGCTTTAGAGGCATTGGCAGAAAAAGAACCTGACAATTTGGGCCCAAACGATCATCTACATCAGGTATTAGGAGATGAGCATCAGGGTAGAGTGCGTTGTCGACTTGGGAAGAAGATTGTACCATCTCGATACTGGTCTACTAATGTTTCTTCGAGTACTGGTTCTGGTTTTGTCACAGTGGAAAAAATGAATTCCGCAATCAAATAAGCAAGTCAAAAATCAGAATAGGCGATAACTGCAAAAATGATGAAGTTTATGTATGCCCTTTCTTCTACACTTCCACCAGAAGCAGCTGCAATGGTTGATGAATTTTTGATGTCTATGAGTTCTGAAAATGTAGATTCTTCTGTTGGAGCCAGAGCCGGACCTAGTGCTGGACCCGGTGCTGGTGCCGGTTCAGATGCAGATGCCGATCCCGATGATGATGTTGGTGGTGTGAGAGGAGGTGATGGTGTTTCTGTAGGAGGTGTGGATGAGGGTTATCATGATTCCGATGATACTGATATTGAGACTCACTTTTGATGTAAATTGTATTTTTGGATTGGTAATGTATGACGAGTTCCATGCATCCGATTACATTTCTTTTTTTGATCAATATCATTAATATTTACCATATCTTATTGGGAATGAGAATGACTACTAACCTGTATAGTTAGCATCAACCAAACCACAAATAATTTAAGTAGTATCCACATTTGTACCACATAATAATGATTTGGAATACATCATATTTTTTTACAGTGTGATTTTACATTGAATCTTTTTAGGTTTAAATGGTTTGGAATGCATCATATTTTTTTTATTATCTAAATCCAAACATTCTTAGAGATTTTAGTTATGAAGATGATGATATTGGATCCTCCAACACAAGAACTAGTCCTGGCTATCCCCCAAAAATCTAAGTGTATGTATTCAAGTGGGCTGGCAGCATTGAAATAAGACCTATTTAATGATGATCTAAGTATCCCGTTTGGGAGGGAAACATATATAAGAGTCTCTAAAATAGATTACATATTAATAGTTATCACAATTATTATCTTAGTACCATTAAATTATTTGGCATCGTAGTAGTGGAGGCTATAATGGTGGAAGGGGCTTCAATTGGAGTAGAGGTAAACTCTACATTATCATGTGTTAATGCCTCCTAAATCAAGATGTAATCTATGTGCCTTAGAGTGGGATCAATGAATGGAAAATCCATGTGTAGATTAGAAATCTACCACTTACCCTTCAATTGGGAATCTAACTCTACTAGGGGGTCCAGGTGGTGTCCAGGGGTAGGGGGACTAGCAGGGGACTGGCAGGGTTCCTAGCAGGGTGCAGGGGGGGACTGGCAGGGGGCAGGGGGACTAGCAGAGCCTCTTTATCTTACTATGGCCTTTTTTTAATTACTGAATCCAAAATTTTTAATTCAGGTTTTATTACTTATTTCTCTCATTTATATCTCTGTTTAATTTGTATACATTTAATTCATTTCTACTTGTTATTGAAATATTTCCATTCATGGGGGCGGGGTGTCCGACAGGGGGCTGGGGTTGGGGGCTGGTGGGGGGGGGGGGGCTGGTGTAGCTGGGGGCAGGGGGCTGGTGGGGGGCAGGGGGGGGGGGTGGGGTGGGGGGGGGGGTGGGTCTGGTGGAGCTGGGGGCTGGTGCAGGTGGGATACGGGGGGGGGGGGGGGGGGCTGGTGCTGGTGGTCTGGGGGGTGGCAGGGGGCTGGGGGGGTGGTGCAGTTGGGGGTTGGGGTTGGGTAGGGGGCTGGTGGGGGGATGGGGGGCTGGGGGGCTGGGGGGGGGGGGCTGGTGGGGGGCTGGGTGCTGGGGGGGGGGGGGTGCTGGTGCAGCTGGGGGCTGGGGTTGGGGGCTGGTGCAAGTGGGCTGCGGGGGGGGGGGGGGGGGGGTTAGAGGTGGGCTGTGGGTGGCAGGGGGGCTGGTGGGGGGCAGGGGGCTGGGGGGGCACGAGGCTGTGGGGGGGTAGGGGGTTGGGGTTGGGGGGGGGGCAGGGGGCTGGTGCAGCTGGGGGCTGGTGGGGGGGGGGGCATGGGGCTGGGGTTGGGGGCTGGTGGGGCGCAGGGGGCTGGGGTTGGGGGCTGGTGGGGGAGGGGCTGTCCAGGCAGGGGGAGGGGCTGTCCAGGCAGGGGGCGGGGCTGTCAAGTAGGGGGGGGGGGGGCTGTCCCGCAGGGGTGGAGGGGTGTCCAGCAGGAGGGAGGGCTGTCCAGCAGGGGGGAGGGGTGTCCAGCAGGGGGGAGGGGTGTCCAGGTAGGGGGAGGGGCTGTCCAGCAGGGGGGGGGAGGGGCTTTCCTTGAAGAATGTCTAGCTGAGAAGGAGCATGAATAGGTGTAACAGTAGGTAGAGTAAAATGTGGCAGCCCAATTAGTATATTTCATGTGTAACCTATAGGGTGAGGTCTGTAATGATGGTCTTAGACATGTTCTGGTTGTGTAAAAAATGTTGGGAACAATCTATTTTATATTTCTTGATTCATGTATGTTGGTTTTTGGTACCCCAGGTGACCTCTTTTTAACCTTCTTTGTATTTTTTTCTAACATAGTGTTTGGTATTAATATTTTTCCCTTTCAGAGCATCTTTCAACGAAGTATTAATAGAGGATGGCTTGCAGAATTTCTGTACAATTCTGCACTTATCAGTGGCATGGGGGGGTGTCCAGCAGGGGGAGGGGTGTCCGGCAGGGGGGGTGTCCAGCAGGGGGGAGGGGTGTCTAGTTCCACAGCCCAGGGTTCCCATATTACCAGTAATGTCAGATTACATGTTATGTAACCTGTGATTTTCCTGATCCCATGGGGTATTCCTACACATTTCTAGATCCCCAAACCTCACCGAATTTGGTATATCAGGGGTCATCCAATCCTCTAGTCATCACAGATTAGCATTCATTTATTTAAATTTTCTGAGAAAACAACCTCTCATGCCATCCATATCATCCTATTTGAAACTAAGTGGAAGATGTTGCCCCACAGATGTCGCTGGACCGGGCCAACATGTTGCGGTCACGCCGCGGTCACGCCGTGATTTGGCCCTGCTCCAGGACGACACCCTGCGGCAGTTACTCCTCCAGGACAACACCCTGCGGCGGTCACGCCGTGATTTGGCCCTGCTCCAGGATGACACCCTGCGGCGGTTACTCCTCCAGGACGACACCCTGTGGAGGTTACGCTGCGGTCACGCCGCGGTCATGCCGCGGTCACGCCACGGTCATGCCGCGGTCACGCGCGCGGTCACGCCGTGATTTGGCCCTACTCCAGGATGACACTCTGCGGCGGTTGCTCCTCTAGGATGACACCCTGCGGCGGTCACACCGCGGTCACGCCGCGGTCACGCCGCGGTCACGCCGCGGTCACGCCCTGATTTGGCCCTGCTCCAGGACGACACCCTGCGGCGGTCACACCACGGTCACGCCGCAGTCACGCCACGGTCACGTCGCGTTCATGCCGCGGTCACGCCGCGGTCATGCCGCGGTCACGCCGCGGTCATGCCGCGGTCACGCCGCGGTCACGCCGCGGTCACGCCGTGGTCACCCCGCGGTCACGCCGCGGTCACACGGCGGTCACACTGCGGTCACGCTGCGGTCATGCTGCGGTCACGCCGCGGTCACGCCGCAGTCATGCCGCGGTCACGCCGTGATTTGGCCCTGCTCCAGGATGACACCCTGCGGCAGTTACTCCTCCTTAGAGAAACATTGAATGGTTAGATCTATAATTTTTCGTATTTCCTCATTCCCAAACTATATCTCCTCTCAGCGCTTCCTCTCATCCATCTTTCCACAAAACGTGCATAGAAGGTGGTACAAAGGCTCAATTCAACTGAAAACATTGGTTTGGAATTGTCTGGCATATTTTATTATACATGTATCACATAATATTTGTTCGGTAATTCATCTTTTTCCTCATCCTCTCCACATGTTGTCCGAACCAGATCATCCTCATCCTCTACACATGTTGTCTGAACTGGATCAGCCTGTTGTGATGGAAATTAAATGTCTGCTTTTGGCTGTTTTAGATGAAATTCCTTCCATAATTCCCTCATCTCATGTAGCACTCATTGGAGGAGGATGATCACTGCTAAGTTGAGTTTTAAAGGCTGCACACAATCTGTTTGATGCAATTCCAAAGAGGTTGTTCTATTCTGAGGGCCTATTTCATGCTGGAGTTCCCACATTTCCCCCACAAGCTGGCAAGGGAGGTCTATTTGGGCCTATGCCAACAGGGCTTGTTTGTTATGGACAAAGATGCAACTGGATACCTGGTTTGCTTGAAGAGTTTCCATGAAGGGTCTTCACTATAGAGGAGACTAGCTCTGGTCTGTATTTGGTAGTTGCTTCCATGATAGTTCCCACAACCGTTTGACTGAATTTCACACCAAACCAAGCCCTGCTAGTGAATATTTTTTGATGCACTATAAAAATCCCATGGCCAACCCACCAAAATCAAACCAGCTATTCCAGGGCCATTTCCACTCTCACTAAAAAAATCCAAACTCAAGCCCTACTACAATTCCAAGCTCCCACTTCAATTTAGCCACTATGAACTCCTTCCTAGTTGGGGCATGGGGGCTGTCCAGTGGGGTGCAGGGGGGGGGGCATGGGGGACTAAGGGGGCATGGGGGGTGCATGGGGGTGTTCAAGGGGGCTGTCCAGGGGGTTGCAAGGGGGTGAAAGAGGGCTGTCTAGGAACCTAAGCCCATGAAGGTTATGAATGTCTCTATAGAGAAAATGCAGTGTTGTCCAGATCTGGAAAATATCATAAAACATCCCACAGATACTTCACAGGAACCAGGTATAACTATTTCACCACCTATAGGTAGTGAGCAGGGTGCTATAAAATCTGGTAAGTCTATTTCAAATAATAATTCAAATCTTTTGTTTAATGCAGTACTACATGAAATTAAAGAAGATTTTATCTGAGGATGAGCATGTGTGACCATGATTTCACCAAGCAGTTTGTTTAGTTGATAAAAAGTTTTTCTGGTAATGTTTTCCAATTTCAAATATGTTTTATTTTATTTCCATAAACATTTTATAGTTTATTCTGTTTTATTTTTTAGACTGATTATATGTATGTTTTCCTAGATTACTCATATATAGCTACTTATGAATTTTGTTTCAAGTGTTTCCCAAGTCCAACTAAGAACCTATAGTATGGGGTGGTCCTACTAAGAACCTATAGTATGGGGCCAGTGTCCAGAAGGGGTAAATATGCAGGGGGGGTCCAGTGTCCAGGGGGGAGTCCAGTGTCCAATAGGGGTAAATATGATTTGGGCATCCCAAGAACTAGTTTCCAGGGGGGAGTCCTGTGTCCAGCAGGGGTACAAGGGGGATGGTAGTGGTGGGGGGAGTATGGGTCCAGTGTCCAGTAGGGGTCCAGTGTCCAGTAGGGGTAAATATGCAGGGGGAGTCCAGTGTCCAGGGGGGAGGGAGGGGGGTGCTGTCCCGGGGGGGGGGGGTGCTGTCCAGGCACGGGGGGGGGGGGGGGTGTCCAGCAGGGGGAAGGGGTGCTAAACATGGTCTGTAAATCTGATGTAGTTCAGTCTGTTCTTGTCTTATCTCATGCTGCTAAACATGTCAGAATTGGTGAATTGGTACCTGTTAAACCTGAATCTGGCAGTGTTGAAGATGTTGTGGTTATCAGATCAGATAAACTTGGTTATCAGATCAGGGGGAAGGGGGACTATCAGGGGACTGATAGGGGGCCTAGTAGGGGGCATGGGGCCTATCAGGGGGCAGGTGGAATAGCAGGGGGCAGGGGGGCTGGCAGGGGGGGCTGGCAGGGGGACTAGCAGGGGGGACTGACATGGGGTGGCAGGGGGGGACTGGCAGGGGACAGGGGGGGGGGGGGTGGAAGGGGGCAAGCAGGGGGTGGCAGGGGGGAACTAGCAGGGGGCAGGGGGGGTGGGGGGGGGGGCTGGCAGGGGGGTGGCAGGGGGGACTAGCATGGGGTAGGTGGGGAAAGGCAGGGGGACAAGCAGGGGGGTGGCAGGGGGGAGGGGTGTCCAGGTAGGGGGGAAGGGTGTCCAGGCAGGGGGAGGGGCTGTCCAACAGGGGGGAGGGGTGTCCAGGCAGGGGGAGGGGCTGTCCAGCAGGGGGAGGGGCTGTCCAGCATGGGGGGGGAGGGCTGTCCAGCAGGGGGGAGGGGCTGTCCAGCACGGGGGGGAGGGCTGTCCAGCAGGGGGGAGGGATGTCCAGCAGGGGGGAGGGGTGTCCAGCAGGGGGAGGGGCCGTCCAACAGGGTGGAGGGGCTGTCCATCACGGGGGGGGGGGGGGGGGGGGGAGGGCTGTCCAGCAGGGGGAGGGGTGTCCAGGCAGGGGGGAGGGGTGTCCAGGCAGGGGGGAGGGGTGTCCAACAGGGGGGCTGTCCAGCAGGGGGGAGGGCTGTCCAGTAGGGGGGAGGGCTGTCCAGTAGGGGGGAGGGCTGTCCAGCAGGGGGAGGGCTGTCCAGCAGGGGGGAGGGCTGTCCAGCAAAGGAGAGGGGTGTCCAGCAGGGGGAGGGGTGTCCAGGCAGGGTGAGGGGTGTCCAACAGGGGGGAGGGGTGTCCAGGCAAGGGGGGGGGGGGGGGGCTGTCCAGCAGGGGGGAGGGGCTGTCCAGCACGGGGGGGGGGGGGGGAGGGATTTCCAGTAGGGGTAGGGCTGTCCAGTAGGGGGAGGGGCTGTCCAGCATGGGGGGGGGGGCTTTCCAGTAGGGGGAGGGCTGTCCAGTAGGGGGGAGGGTGTCCAGTAGGGGGGAGGGGTGTCCAGGCAGGGGGAGGGGTGTCCAGCAAGGGGGGGAGGGGTGTCCAGGTAGGGGGAGGGGCTGTCCAGTAGGGGGGCTGGCAGGGGGAAGGGGGGCTGGCAGGGGGACTAGCAGGGGGGACTGGAAGGGGGTGGCAGGGGGGGGGACTGGCAGGGGGAAGGGGGGGCTGGCTGGCAGGGGGGAAAGCAGGGGGTGGCAGGGGGGAACTAGCAGGGGGCATGGGGCAGGGGGGTGGAAGGGGGGACTAGCATGGGGTAGGGGGGAAAGGCAGGGGGACAAGCAGGGGGTGGCAGGGGGGAGGGGTGTCCAGGCAGGGGGAGGGGCTGTCGATCAGGGGGAAGGGTGTCCAGGCAGGGGGAAGGGTTGTCCAGCAGGGGGGAGGGGCTGTCCAGCACGGGGGGGAGGGCTGTCCAGCAGGGGGGAGGGCTGTCCAGCAGGGGGGAGGGGTGTCCAGCAGGGGGGAGGGGTGTCCAGGCAGGGGGGAGGGGTGTCCAGCAGGGGGGAGGGGTGTCCAGGCAGGGGGAGGGGCTGTCCAGCAGGGGAGGGGGTGTCCTACAGGGGGGAGGGGTGTCCAGCAGGGGGGAGGGCTGTCCAGCAGGGGTGAGGGGTGTCTAGCAGGGGTGAGGGGTGTCCAGCAGGGGGAGGGGTGTCTAGGCAGGGGGAGGGGCTGTCCAGCAGAGGGGGAGGGGCTATCCTTGAGGAATGTCTAGCTGAGAACGAGCATGAATATGTGTAACAACAGGTAGTGTAAAATTTGGCAGCCCTATTAGTATATGTCAGGTGTAACCTAAAGTGTAAGGTCTGTAATGATGCTCCTAGACATGTTCTGGTTGTGTAAAAAATGTTGGGAACTCTCTATTTTCTATTTCTTGATTCATGTATGTTGGTTGTTGGTACCCAATGTTGATAGGATGTTTCATCTTAATTCTAGTTGTGGTAGAGAACCCTCTTTGATAAGGTTCTCAAGTTGGGAGTACGAGTTGAGGATCTGCTTATAGAATATATCCAGCAGAATTGTGCTTTACCAGTTTCAGCATGAACACATCCTTGGGCAGGGGGGGCTGGCAGGGGGGACTGGCAGGGGGCAGGGGGGGTGGGCTGGCGGGGGGGGGGGGACTAGTAGGGGCAGGAAGGCTGGCAGGGGGACAAGCAGGGGGGGCTGGCAGGGGTACAAGCAGGGGCGTGGCAGGGGGGGACTAGCAGGGGGCAGGGGGGACTGGCAGGGTGGACTAGTAGGGGGTAGGGGGGACTCGCAAGGGGGGTAGTAGGGGGAAGGGGAGACTGGTAGGGGGGTTGCAGGGGGTGGTAGGGGGGTGTCCAGGGGGTGTCCAGGGGATGTCGAGGGGGTGTCCAGGGGGGTGTCGAGGGGGTTGGGGGGTATTTTTTATGGATTTGGACACCCTATAACCACGATTTAAACCGTGGCTATTGGTTTATTTCCACGGTTATTAAATGTGGCTATAGACATAATGCCACAGTTTAAAACCATGGCAATTAAGTCTATCCAACCTTTAGTATAGCCACAGGTTCAATCGTGGCATTAGGTAAACAGCCACGGTTTGAATCGTGGCTATATACCTATAGCCACGGTTGAAACCGTGTCTCTAGTGTTAAAGCCACGGTTTGGAACCGTGGCTATAGGTCTAGGCCTATAGCCATGCCAAACTTAGCCACGGTTTGAGGAACCGTGGCTATTACCTATAGCCACGGTTTTTGGGCTTATAGCCACGATTTAGAACTGTGGCTATAGCCCGAATTTCCAGTAGTGATCGGGCTCAACCGCCCTTAGTTTATCACGGAACCACCCATCATCATAATAATTTCCAAGAACCATAACATAATCGTATCACATAAAACATGCATAAAGGAATCATAACATTTCCACATTTGAATCACAAGATATCAATAAAACACATTGATATAAAAAACCTTATGAAAACCATTTTCAATACCAAAATAAAAGAAAATTAAAACATGGTATTTATTTTTCTTTTAAAAAGAAGGTATGGCTTGTAGAGGAAGTCGAAACTCAAATAATGGTCACGGCGGCGGAGAAGTCATTGTCGCCGCATACGTGTGACAAAAACATTCCCTTTTGTCGTTTTGTAAAATGATTCATATAACAAAAATTCCTTTTGGATAAATGTTAAAGTCAAAGGGGTTTATATACCATATAAAATAAAGTTGTGTATAAAACAAAATATTCCTCAATGAAAGGAGATTGAGACGAAGTCCCTTACAAAGACGGTATCCTTGGTTTAAGGAAAAATCAATTACATAATTATGTGTGACAAACGAATACACAAAATATAAGTGGATATTAAGTGTAAAACAATAAGAGGTTATTCACATATATTTATAGAACGACATATTCAAGGAGTACATGTTTATCCCAAAGAATCAAATTTGGGTTAAGAAGTTCCCTTGCAAAAATTTGACAGCCTAACGGCGTCACTACAAAATTCAGAAAATGAGTTGATGAGAGATAAAAAGGGTATCTCATCACATGGACATAAAATTTAAATCAATAAGGATATAGAATAACATATCCCATCATAATATTATGTGAATTAAAAGACATAACAAATGAAGTCTTTTAAAAGGCAGAGGGTGAAAGGTTCCCTTACCGACATGGGTATCTTTCGAAACATACGCCCCGTGAAAGAAGGACAATACAACATTGATGTAAATACTCATAAATGAAAGAATATTACACAATGAGTAAAATAATGGGCAGTACATACACCACTCAAAGGAAATTGTGGCAAATGTATGATAAATCTCACGAGAATAAAAGTGAGATGAAAAATCTCTTACGAAGACTCGGCAGCCTAACGACGCCAATTAAAACATCCAAAATGGATTGATGAGAGGAAATAGGGTCTCTCATCATATAAACATAATGTTTACAGAAAGATGAATATAAAATAAAATCCCCAAACATAACAAATAGGATCTTAAAAGAAGTGACATAAAGGAGAGTACTTAAAAAGAAAGAGAGAGGTTGGATCTCTTACGAAAATTCGGCAGCCTAACGGCGCCACGCAAAACTTCCAAAATGGATTGATGAGAGAGAATAGGGTCTCTCATCATATGAACATAAAAATTACAGTAAGAGTAATATAAAATAATATCCCAATAAAAATAAAGATGATCTTTAATAGGAATGACATAAAAGAGTGTACTTTAAAAGAAAGAGAGGAGTCAGATCCCTTACCTCAAGTCCAACTTGTCTTGTTGGTTTCTTTATATTCCTAAATAATAAACTTTGGTCAATTCATAATTGCCTAAGTACCTCCTTTAAAGATTATTATTCATTTAATATCACATATTATAATGTTATAATAATTGTTTAATAATGTTAGTTCATATCAGACGTTTTTGCCGATGTTTGGTACATGAGTCAAAAATGAACTTGTTTGAAAAATGATTGTCCATGTAGTTATAAGTAAATAATTTCCAGAATAGTATTAATGATTAAAATATCATATATATCCAGTAAATATTTATTTTATACTATTCCATATCATTTGGAGATAAAAAATGAAAAGCACCGTTCATGGAGACGGTAGGCCGTACATACGCATGAACGCTACATTCATTTTTTCTTTGTCATATTAACGGAATAAAAAATAAATGATATATATATTTATATTATAATTCCAGTATAATATATATGTTATATAGTTCACATATGTTCAGTAATTTCATTCTTTATACGTTCCATGTATTGCATGTACGAGTCACATCACTTGAGGGGGCGGTAGTCCACACTTCCTCATATGAAATTATCGCATTTACACAACATGAAAAGAATAAAAGTATGGTTTAAAAATAAAATAAAGAAGCATATAGTAAACATAAATACCATATATATCATATATAAAATATAGTGACATCATAATGTCCAACATTAAAGGTGTTAAATGAATATTGAACAATCATCGTTTCGTGAGGCAGAAAATCTCCAACCAGAGAAACAATATGTTATTTAACCATTAGACGAAGGTGTGTGTAAGTGTATCTCGAATAATTATTATAAAAACATCCTAGTATATTTAAGATACTGGATTTGTTACAAAAGAAATGAATAAAAAGAGTTTAGGGGGTTGGAGAAGCAAAATAAAACAAAAGGACACAAGTGAAGACATTACCTTAAAATCGGGTAACTCCCTTTGGTTTGAGCTCAAAGGCTTCCTTGGGAAGACTTCTACCCAAAAGGAGGCATCAAGGAGTTATAGAGAGATGTGGAGAGACAAAATGGGCAGGGGTTGGCCGAGCCAAAGGCTTTGGAAGTGTGGGTAAGGTGGTAGAGGTGGGGGCCTTTTATAAGAGGAGAGGAGGGGCACTCTTGGAAAGTAAAGAAATGTTACTTTATTTTAGAATGAGTTTCGGATTTTAATGGTCCCACATTGATGTGTTTAGAGGATAAGGTGATAAGGGTTCGAAATCCCCCCATCCAATAGGTTTTGGACATGTGTAGGTCTTAGATTTTACATTATCTTTCCATTTTATTTAAATCATTAAATAATGAGGTCATCGCTGCATCATCATGATGTCATAAATAATTTAATTTGTTTAATGTCTAAAAATTATAAACAAAATACTATGATTTATGAAATATTTTTATCTTTCCAATTAATACTTATAGTCAAAATTCTGACTTGTATAAACCCATGTAAAAATTGTTTTAGTAAAACATTTCATGTTTGTCTCATTTTTACTTTAACATTAAATAAAAAGATATTTATGTCATTTTCCAACCAAAGTGGCTCCATGGGGTCCCCAAGTTGACCCATGGATTTTCTTGGTCGGCCATGACACATCCAATGAGGGTAGGACATGTGTCTAGGTAATTTCACTTTATTAAAACATTATTCTTACCTTAAACTACACTAATTCCCTCTAATCGAGATTAAAAACTTAATAAGTTACTATTCACCAAAAAAATTAGTTTAATCCCATTGAACCACATTTTACTTCTTAATGACAACCATGTATGTCGGATTTTTGAAATTCAAAACACAAAGATGGCAAAATTTCATTTAAACGGAAAAATCAGTTTTTATAAGTACCACTTAGTGGTTTCACTATTCATCAAAATTGAAGTTTTTCAGAAAATTAGCAAAAGTTCACCCTAAGCTATATTTGATATTCTGAATTCAAAAATGATGTCTATTTTACAAAATTAAAAACATATAAGTTGAATTAATTAATTTAATAATTAATTCCCACTGTCAAAACAAATAGCGTGTTTTTATGAAACAATAAGTATCAAAAGAATGACACTAGTTTAAGTCCAATTTCAAAGTGAAATTAATTCCAATGACCAATATTAGATTAAATGGTAAAAATATATTCTAATTTTACTTTAAAAACAATTCAAAATATAATATAATCATATAAATAAATTAGATTAAATAGAGGTTTTGAATTAAAATACAACATTTTTCACTCTTCATTAAAAAATGAACTTTATCAGAATGATACCAAAAATTTACACAAAGTAAATTTTGATGTCTCGATTCTAAAGAAGAATTTTATTTTGTCAAATATAACACATAAAATTGTTAAAAATTGGATTTAAAAGAGGTTCTCCATCCAAAGGCGGTTAATCGACCTTTTAATGAATATTAGAATGTTTATGCTTAAAAAATGGATTCATTCACATTTTTAATCCTCTAAAATTTATTGTAAAGAGTAAAAATATTTTACAAACATATATAATCATTTTTTAGTTAGTTCTGTTCATTCCCGTCATTACAACGGCTAGGCGTTAACTACCATTTCAAATAATATTATTTTATTATTAGAGTGCAACGTAAGATTCCCAAGAAACTCGTTGTTGCGTATTGGGTACGCCATCGAGCATAGTGTTCCCTTTAAAGTAATATTAATATTTTATTCACAAATATGGATAAATATAAAAATGTAATATTCTTTATTTACCTGGGGTGTTACATGTAAGGTGTGCTAAGGTGAGAGAATCTGAGGGTGGCTCGACCATCATTTCCCGAGTAGTTATTTCTATCAGCTTGAACTTCTCACGAGGGAGATTTCATTACACCTTCACACGATGAAGTTCGACTTTGGATTGGTCCAGAGCAAAGCCCAAAGGTTCTAACTCCTTCTCAAGTTCCATCTAATAGGATTCAATTGGCCCGAGACTACTGGATGGGGCCATCGAATCCTCTTTCTATATTAATTAATCAAGATCACTTGTATTTATAGATAATGATCGCAACATTTAGTTTCCAAAAGTCATATTGACCAACAGTCATATAACAGTCGAAACCCAACAGACTTATTTTAATTATACAAATTTTATTAAATGAAATAGTTTTTTTGAGTATAAAATAAAATAACACACAAATTTAGGAAACAAAATTTATTCAAAATTAAGAAATGGGTTTCATTTCATAATCATAATGTTTTAAAACATGCTTTTAAGACATGATCTTTATGTCACTTTAAACCCACAGAAAAGGAAAGCGGGTTTCATGTCTGTAAATCCATGTCTTTAAAATAGAAAATTTTGATATATATGTGAATACACTTGTATAATAAAGATCTTTGAGTATCCAATTAATAAAATAAAATATTTTGAGAAAAAGAGAGGGGCATTTTGAGACGAAAATTCGGCAGCATAATGGCTATGTTGCAGGGTTTTAGAAAACATTTAAAAGAGATGGGAAATGGGTCACCCACTCATAAGTGATCCATAAAATAGTATAGGACAAGATATAAAGGTTATAAGAACATGATAATGAAATTTTAAGGACATACCATATGAAATGAAAAACTTGAAAGGAAGACAAGAATATGATTTCTCTTATGAAGAATTCGGCAGCCTAACGACGTCACTTAGAACATCGAAAAAAAAAATGAATTAATGATATTAAATATTGTCTCTCATCATGTGAAAATAAAAGGATAGTATGAAGAATATAAATATAATACCCTAACATGGAAAAAAATTAACTTGAAAGACTTGACATGAAAGTAGAACTTTGAAAATGGGAAGAGTGAAAGAATCCCTTACAAAAATTCAGCAGCCTAACGACGCCACTTAAACATACATAAAATGAAATTATGAAAGAAATAGGGGTTCTATTATCATATGAACATGAAAAGGATAGTAATATTAATCTAAAATAACACCCCCAAACATAAGAACATGGGTATTAAAAGAAATGACATAAATGAGAGTACTTGAAAAGAAAGAGAGAGGTGGATCGCTTACCTTGAAGAGTAACTTCGATATCATGAAGTTTGGGACCTTGGGAGGCTTGAAGGCACCTTGGGTGGACTCCTTGGGAGGTAAGGAGACCCAAACTTCGTTTATAAGGATTTTTTAATGGAAAGGAAGAGAGAATGGATTGATATTTAAAGGTAAATTGAGGGAACAAGACATTAATGGCCAAGGGACACCCCATTGGTGGTATTGGAAAAACAATGGGCTTGCCCATGGTATTTTCCCATGGTATTGGCCACTTGGGACACCTCATACCTTATAATACTATTCATTAGTCGACCAGAATTATTTCATAATTATTACATCCATAATGATGTCATTAAACACCTGAAACTCCAATACCGTATTTTCACTATTCACTGAAAACCCAACTTTCTCAGAAAAATCCCAAAATTTCACCTTAACCAAATATAGATTCTTTGATTTCAAAAATTAAGTCCATTTTATGAAAATAATTTTATAAATAATTTGAATTTAATTTCTAAATAAAAAACACTATTCAACTGAAAATCTAATACTTATCCAATAATTTTTGAAACAGGTATTTACCTATTTTATTTATTCACATTACTTAATCAAGGAGATAAAATTATATTAATAGTTTCTTTAAGTGATATTACTAATCTATTTGGTCACATTACTAATCCTAAGAATAAAACCACTATTCATATTTTACTATTCACAAAAAATTTAGATGATCTTATTAGATACTAAATTTTTCAATGAACACATTTCTAGAAGAACAATTTTTGAAAATCATTACAAATCATTAATTATATAAGGTTTAAAAAATATTTTAAAAACTATGCCCTTCTTCCCAAATTCAACAATATACATCCTATATTTATTCAAACATCTCAAAAAAACATGAACTTCACCAAAGAAAGAAATCACCACTTTATCTATCTCAAAGGATTACCCAAAGTAGCTACGGTCTCTTTAAGAAATTGTGATTTTATAAGATATATTATTTTTAATTTATTTATTATCTTCTATTGTATGTTACACCAAGATTATCTTGCGATATACGCAACCCCATATTAGCTTGCAGTATACGCAACACTATTCTTGGATCATGTTACACACAATTTCAAGTTCGTTTCATAAAAGTTATTCTACGCAACATTGAGTGTATATATATATATATATATCCAATTTATAAATGAAATATGGTTGGATTCTATTATACCCAACAACAAAGGAATCTCGCACTACACGCATCCCTGACATGCCTTGCATTACACGCAATCACGACCTTCCCCAATAGCGTGTGTTGTACGCAATACTGGGTTTCACTAAACAACGATATATTATTATAATATTATTATGAACTAGTAGTTATGAATATTAGTATCTAAATTTTGAATTTTATAAAATTATAATTCATCTTACACAATTTATAGAACATGGTATGAGAACAAAATAATTTTTTCGGGTAAAATATGTATTTTTAAAAAATTGCAGTTTTGCCGCCTTTTGATGGCGCACCCAAATTAAATTTAGTTTTTGACATGTATATAAGTTCAATTTGAAAAAATAAAATTCTTCTTTTTAATCAGGATATAAAAATTTACTTTTGATAAATTTTTCATATTATTCTGATAACATTCATATTTTAATGAATAGTAAAAACACGCTATATTTTAATTAAAAACAACTTTTTTCATCGTAATAATTTATATGGTTAAATTATAATATTGAATTATTTTAAAGTATAAATAGAATATATTTTTACCATTTAATATAATGTATGTCATTAGCATTGATTTTACATTGAATTCATAGGTAAAATCATTTCAATCTTTTACTATGTTTTAACTTTTAAAACCTGTTTACTTAACAACGGGATGAATTTTAAATTATTTACTGAAACTTCTATGTTTTGAATTTTGAAAAATGGATTCCAAATTTGAATTCAGTGGGTCCAAATTATGTTAATTGGTAACTTTTATTTTTTTGATATTATGAATAGTAACAACGATAATTTTTATTTACTGCAGTTAAAGGTAAATCGGGTAATTAAGGGTAAATATAAGATTATAAAATTACCCTAACACCTTCCAAAATTCTATTGGATGACTAAAGGTCGACCCATATCCCCTAATGGTCGGATTAGATTAATTTTATGGACTTTTGACCATGAAAATAATTTAATTATTATTAAAACCAAAGAAAGTGACAAAATGTCACTCTCTAAAATCTTATAAATATAATAATTTATTTTAGTGATAAAATTAATGAATCTTTGAAAATTAATAGTATCCAGAATTATAATAAAATTATCTACATAATGTAAATTTATTTAGAATTTTTAGGGATTCAATAATTGTCATTAATGGTGACAGAATAGTGATGCAGAAATTGTTTATTTAGCGAAAAATCAATAATATAGTTTTTATTAAAATAATAATACCTACCAAAGGACTAGAAACATGATAAAACCTTATTTTTAGAGTATATATATACCCTAATAATCCAAGGGTCTATTTTTTGACCATTTGGATCCTTATAAAACAGATTAGGACATTTATATTATTTTATTTTAAATGATGTCACAGATGTCACCTTCATAATTTAATAAATATAACAATTTAAATTTTCTGATTTTAAGATGATAAATTCGAGTAAAAATATTATTATGAAAGGTATTATATTTATATCCATCATAGGAGTTTATTTTTTACTTTTATACAAATAATATGTATATTAAATTATTATACAAAAATGATGTAGTAATTGTTTTATTAAGAGAAATATCAAATAAATGATTTAAAAAGTACTAAAATAAATATTATATGAACTATTTAATGTGATCAAATAATTTTATAGATAAATAATACATGTTAGGAATCTATTAAATCTTTTACTTAGAACATATATTCTGTGTATATTATATTTAAATTCAAATAAATGAATAATGTCAAAATTGACACTATTATTATTTTATAAACATTACATATTATAAAATCGTTTAAAAATCCCAAAAATATTTAAAAATTATAAATTAAAATTTATATGTTCTAAAATGAAATAAAGTATACAATTATGGACAATTAACAACACATAAGTAATTATTTATAATTATTTAAAATTTAGAATATTATTACCACAAATAAAATTAAGTAGATTATAAGGATAAATCATGTTGATAATGTTTAAAATAAATTCCCAACTTGTCTAAATTTTATTGGTTGATGAGATTAATGACCTATCTCATCTAATATTTGGATTTGAGTCATTTTGGAGGATTTTATGTGGGTTTAGAATTTATTATAAATTAATATTTCTTATAATTCCAAAGGTGCCTCTCTCCTCCCTTATAAAAGGGAGCCTCCTCCCTCTCCTCCTCACACCATTTTGAGCCTTGAAGCTCGGCCGACCCCGGCCAGTTTTATTTCCCCACTTTCCTAGAAACCTTATAGAGGTACTGGTATTCTCAAAATACCAACTGTAGGGCCCTAAGAGGAAGTTCAAAGGAGGCACTTCGAGAAAGAGGTAATACCTTCTACCGATTCATTCAAGTTTCTTTCTTCTTATACATCCTCTTAATTAGTGGTTTCATTATGAAGTAATAACATCAGTATCACTCATATACTGATATTTTATTATAAATATGAAACAACCCTATTCCACCTTCTATCCATCCTAAGGAAAACAAAATCACCGCGCGAGCGTTCGTACGGAATACCGTCTCCACGCGGTGGTGTAATATGTTTTTCCACCACCACCTTACATGGATGGGTATAATGGTGTAATGAATAACTAAATATGATTATTATAAAATCATACAAATTCTAAGATATTATATCATTCACTCCAATTCCATTCATTAAATATGGGAACAATATCATCACTCGTGCGTACGTACGGATTACCGTCTCCACGACGCGATGAGATTCATTTTGAATGTTAACAATTCAAGAATGATTATAAAGTATATATAATAAGTAATAATGAAATATATGACATAATAATGCTACTTGATTTATTTATATATATATATGTATGTCATCTACTTAATTGAATTCAATTCAATAAGGAAATGAAAACAGCATTCATGCGTACATACGGCCTACCGTCTCCATGAATGGTCTATTTATTTCCATTTATCGATCTATTATATATATGTATATTCTGAATATATATTATATATAAATCATGTTTTATATTCTGGAATTAAGTAATCATGATCTAACTAATCATATTAGTAATTACAAGTCAAAACAAGGACGATAAATGAAACGATTTTACCCAAAACGGTACTTTAACATGAATTTACAAAAGAACGGGTAATATAAAGTCATAAGTGAAGCATATATGATATCATAACAATGAAGATGATTCTGTAATAATTAAATTATAATATTTAAATCATTATATAGGAGGTTTGGATACGTACGAAGCATATCAGACCTAAGGTAAGGGACAACTTTTCCAATCTCGTTTTTATCCGAGATTGTTTATTCGTAAGTATTTACTAGGGTTATATTTATCATCCATGTCCCTATTTTCTAAAAATGGTTTCATGTATATTTAAAGTCCTTTTTACCCATTTTTGAATTTTACTACATGATATGTAAGTAATCTATATTTTTTTACCATATGAGGTACTTTTTGACTTTTCTGGCAAAAGTACGAGAATAATGTTTTTTTTAACTTATACGACATGAACAGATTTTTATGGTTTCATAAAGCCTTATTTTCATGAAACTTCCTCTACAATATTTCATGATTATTTTCAATAGAATACTTTTATTTTAAAATTGGATGGCATTTTGTGAAAATAAAATGATTTTGAAGAAGAAAGTATATTTTCTTCAAGAATTCATTTCAAGTGTTTTATCAAAACTATTTTCCGTCTAAGGTGACATTATTTAATATGTTTAAGTTTCAAGTATAATGTATATATGATTTACATGGCTTCAAATTTCTTATTATGAAATGATATCCATTTGTTTTATATGGATTATGTGATTATGGGATGATGTTTATGAAACCCATTTTATTTTTGGGTTATGATGAATGATTTATGTTTATTTTGTGGCACAAATAAGAATGATTTCATTATGAGATGGGTGGGACCTATATCTCCCTCAAATTCATTGTTTAAAGATTTATATCTCATGATATAGACATGTCTGGAATGACAAGTAAATATGGTTCAGTAATACAGGGCTGGAACGGCAAGTAAACCCGGTTCAGTAAGGGACTTTGTCTACTAAGATAGTCTTGGCAGCAATGCCTTGGCTACTATTGAAATCATATCATGTGCTTAATGTTTGCCTCAACTACATGTTTTATTCCCATTCTATTTTATCAAGATTGATGTTCCATTATGATATATTCCTTATGTACTACCATATTTTATGTCATTGCTCAAGATCTTGATGTTTAAACATTATGTTCATGTTTTTAAGTTCAAATGAATATGGTTTGTTTTATTTTCTCTATTCTTACCCTTACTGAGAATTTTAGGTCACCTGTTATATGTTTTCTTTTCCCCAGGATTTAATTAATGGTTTAGGTAACAAAACAAAAGGTGAAAATCTTTATGGGAGATGTTGACGATCTTTCACCACGATTAGAAGATTATATTCCGAGTTTCCAGAGACACTAAACTATTACGGTCCTTGTGTGTCTGTTTCTATTATGTATTAAGTATTCCAAAAAATTAATGTAATGTCCATGTATGTCATGATTTGGGTCTCTACAGTCGTGTTACAAAGCCCCTTATAACACCAACATAGTACTTAAGTGTATGGTGTGCTAAGGTGAGAGAATCCGAGGGTGGCTCGACCAACATTGCCCGAGTAGTGATTTCTATTAGCTTGAGCTTCTCGTGAAGGCGATTCCGTTACAGCTTCACACGATGAAGTTAGACTTGGTTTTGGTCCAAAGAAAAGACCAAAGGTGATACCTCCTTCCCGATTTCCGTCAGATGGGCTTCGATCTGCCCGAGACTACTGGATGGGGCCATCTAATCTTCTATCTATATTAATTAATCAAGATCACTTGTATTTATAGATAATGATCGCAACATTTAGTTTCCAACTGTCATATTGAACAACAATATTATTTTAATTATACTTATTTTATTAAATGAAATAGTTTGGTTGAGTATAAAATAAAATAACACACAAATTTAGGAAACAAAATTTATTCAAAATTAAGAAATGGGATTTATTTCATAATCATAATGTTTTTAAAATTACTTTTAAGACATGATCTTTATGTCACTTTAAACCCACGGGAAAGGAAAGCGGGTTTCATGTATGTAAATCCCAGTATTTAAAATATAAATTTTATATATATATGTTAATACCCTTGTAGAATAATTATCTTATAATATCCACTTAATAAAATAAAATAATTTGAGAAAAAGAGAGAGACATTTTGAGACAAAAATTCGGCAGCATAACGACTATGTTTCAGGGTTTTAGAAAACATTTAAAAGAGAGGGGACATGGGTCAACCACTCATAAATGATCCATAAAATAGTTTAGGGATATAATATAAATTATATAAGAACATGGTAATGAAATTTGAAGGACATACCATATGAAATGAAAAACTTGAAAGGAATACAAGAATAAGATTTCTCTTATGAAAAATTTGGCAGCCTAACAACGTCACATAAAACTTCAAAAAAAAATGAATTGATGAGATTAAATAGGGTCTCTCATCATGTGAACATAAAATTAAAGTATGATGAATATATATATCATACCCCAACATGGAAAAATTGAACTTGAATGACATGACATGAAAGTAGAACTTTGAAAATGGGAAGAGTGAAAGAATACCTTACAAAAATTCGGCAGCCTAACGACGCCACTTAAACATTCATAAAATGAAACGATGAGATCAAGAGGGTGTCTCTCATCATATTAAAATAAAAATGACAGTAATATGAATATAAAATAACACCCACAACATAATAACATGGGGATTAAAAGAAATGACATAAACGAGAGTACTTGAAAAGAAAGAGAGATGTTGGATCCCTTACATTGAAGAGTTACGTGGAAATCATGACATTTGGGGCCTTGGGGGCTTACGGGTACCTAGGGATGACTCCTTGGGAGGTAAGGATTCCAGAACATAATTTATAAAGATTTTTTAATGGAAAGGATGAGAGAATGGCTTGGTATTTATAGGGGAAGTGAGGGGACAAGGCATTAATGGCCAAGGGACACCTCATTGGTGGTATTGGAAAAATCATGGGATTTCCCATGGTATTTTCCCATGGTATTGTCCACTTAGGACACATCATATCTTATCTTACTATTCATAAGTCTACCAAAATTATTGCATAATTATTACATCCTTAATGATGTCATTAAACACCCAAAACTCCAAAACTGTATTTTCACTATTCACCGAAAATTCAACTTTCTCAGAAAAATCCCAAAAATTTTACCTTAACCAAATATAGATGCTATGATTTCAAAAATGAACTCCATTTTATGAAAATAATTTTCTAAATAATTTTAATTTAATTTTTAAATAAATAACACTATTCACCCAAAAAAAACTAATACTTATCCAATAATTTTTGAAACAGTTATTTACCTATTTTATTGAATCACATTACTTAATCAAGGTGCCTAAATTATATTAATACTTTCTTTAGGTGAGATTACTAATCCATTTGGTCTAATTACTAATCCTAAGCAGAAAATCACTATTCATAATTCAGTATTCACAAAAAATTAAGATGATCTTATTAGATTCTAAATTTCTTAATGAACAAATTTCCAGAAGGACATTTTTTGAAAATCAGTACACATCATTAATTATTTAAGGATTACAAAAATATCTTAAAAAAATATCCCCTTTTTTCAAAATTAAACAATATACATCCTATATTTATTCAAAATATGAAAAAAACACAAACTTCACCAAAGGAAGAAATCACCACATTATTTATCTCAAAGGATTACCCAAAGTAGCTATGGTCTTGTTACATAGCCCCTTATAACAGCATAGGACTTAAGTTTAAGGTGTGAAAAGGTGAGAGAATCCAAGGGTGGCTTGACCAACATTGCCCAGGTAGTGATTTCTATCATCTTGAACTTCTCGTGAAGGCGATTCTGTTATAGATTCAAATGATGAAGTTTGGATTGGGTTTGGTCCAGAGCAAAGCCGAAAGGTGCTACATCCTTCCCGAGTTCCGTCAGATGGGATTCGATCTGCCCGAAAATATTGGATGGGGCCATCAAATATTCTTTCTATATTAATTAATGAAGATCACTTGTATTTATTGACAGTGATCGCAACATTTAGTTTCCAATAGTCATATTGACCAATGGTCATATAATAGTCGAAACCCAATGGTCTAATTTTAATTATACTCAATTTATTAAATGAAATAGTTCTGTTGAGTATAAAATAAAATAAAACAACAAGTTAGGAAACATAATTTATTCAATATTTCGGGTCGTTACATAAAACCTAGGCACCCATGGTGGGATTACTGTTATTGATATGTTTTGTTAAAGTTGACGTTATTTCACATTGGGTGATGCACTTGTTGTGTTATTTGAAAATTATTTCTAATATTTTAAATGATATGACTTGTGAATGGTTAAGGAATGAGATATGGGTATTCATGCATCATTTTAGGAACTCAAGATTAATTTTTGACATTCATCATTTTAGGAACACATGGGAAAATGGGTTTTTGGGTAAATTGTTGAACATGAACATTTTTTACATGCTTGTGAAATTGAATTGAAAATAGTGACTAATATTTAATTGAAAGTGGTAAAATGATTCAATTTTTGAGTAAATTTGTGTCTAATGAGAAACATGAACATGATATTGAGTATCCATTTGTTAACCCTGACCAAGATATATGATGGTTAAGTGGAGTGATAGTGCCTCGGTTTTGACCATGTGGCGGGATTCGGGGAAGAATAATTTTTGTGACTTTTTGTGTTTTAATTATTATGTAAATGTGATAAAGTGGTGTTTTGAGTCCTTATATGTGTGTTTTAATGATTCATATTGAGATGATGACAAGAGTATATGGCTGGAGATGCTTCACTAGTAGTGGAACCTAAGGCACTAATAGTGCCGAGTAAGGAAACAAGACATAAGTTCGATGAGAACTTCACTTGATTCATATAGTTTATGGAAAAGTAACTAGGGTGAGTTGTAAAAATCATGTTTTATTTTACAAGGGTGTTCCAGTTACAGTACAATTTGTATTTTATTTGATAGGGTGGACTTGAGGTAGCTATGTTCTGGATTGAGTTCATCCAAACTATTCTTGACCAATTACAGACTCCTTCTTAAAAGAGAGTCAACTTGTCTGCATACACGTTACATGCTCAAGTGGAATGTTGGTGGGAAATATATACTTAATATGGATAGATGGAGAATATGGAGTGGAAGGAATTTCAGGAGAGGTTCTTGGAACTATTTTATCGAGTGACGTTGAGATAAGAGAGAGCAGCTAAGTTCATGAGACTGACTCATGGGAGCATGTCTGTGATGGACCATGCTGGACACTTTACATATTTTCATCACTTTGTTCTAACATTGGTAGGGGATGAGTATACTTCAAAAAAACTATTTCTGAACGATATAAAATATGAAATTAATTCCCAGGTAAATAACTTCAGGATGAATAAGTTTTTAGAAGTGGTGAATTGAGATCTCATATTCGAGGGGAACATGAATGAGGCTTTTAATATAGAAAAAGTGGTCCATACGAATGTTCAAGAGGTGTGTATTCCATATAGCGGAAGAATAATTATGAAAGGGTTAGTTAGGGAAGTGAAATGAAGAGTTTATAGACAGAGGGATTATTTTTGCGAGATCTTACTTAAGTTTTTTCCCCAGTGCGACTCGTTGGGGCACTTTCATAGCTATTGTCCCCAACCAAAAATAGAGTTACAATCATATGGTAGTATGGGATATATACCGAGGTCTTGTAGGAACCCATGATAAATGGGTAATGATGGAGTAGCTAGATAGAACCATAGAATAGGAAGGCAATCTTCTATAGCTTATGAGTTTGGAAATTTGAGTTCTACTTTCTATGGTAGTAGAGAAAGGGGACAAGGTGCTTCTGAGAAAGATCACCTTTATCATTAGAGTGGTACAACATAGGGGACTTAGGATTCATTATAAGGAATAGGGGAATGATAGTTATATTTCATTTTACCTACTCTTATGGATAGAGAGGCTGGACCATCAACAATAAGAGGAACTATTCTGGTAGCTTCTACGCCATCTAGTGACTTATTTGATATTGTTTCCTCCCATTCTTTTGTTTCTACACAATTTTTCAATGGTTTGAACCAGTTATTGGAGTTCATGAGTGGGGTGTTAATGACAGATACACTATTGGGAGTATAGTCTAGAGACATCTTCTTGTGCACGTGATGTTATCTCGAGGTTGGAGAGTATCACTTTCAATGGGATATTTAAATCCCTAACATGATAGAATTTAACATAATTGTGTTTATGGACTAGTTTGTAGCATACCATGACCACATAGATTTTTACCAAAGGAGAGTGATTTTTACATCTCCTTAGGGTGGAAAGTATATTTACCATGGAGAGTGGTATATTAAGGTGTCCGTGCAGTGAAAGTTTATAATAAAACAGGGTAGATTACTACCCATGTTTCTATTTTGTTTCTAGATTATGGATGTGTAAAGAGGGATGTATTTCCACCCATAGTGGAGTGGTTTTAGTATGTTTTACCATAATAATAAATAGGGATTCAACCTAAGAGATATGTAGAATTTACAATTGAGATCATGTTGGGGGTTGAGCCAGTTTATATTCCCCCAAAAGGAATAGATCTAAAAACCATAAATAGATCAAGACATAGATGGGGGAGTTGGAGGATAAGTGGTTTATCAACCCATATTCATTTCTATATGGTTATCTAGAGTTTTTTACCAAGAAAATTGACAAAACCTTGCACTTATGTGTTGACTATCAGAAGTTTAGTTGAATGAAAGTGAAGAACTGGTATCCTCTTCCACATGTCAATGATTTTTTTCCATTTGAGAGGGTATTGTGTCTTTCCAAATATTAACTTGACATCCGGGAATCATCTGGTGAGATTTGAAACTTCTAATATTCCTCGAACTAATTTTATAACCAGGTATGTCCCTTATGAGTTCATCGTAATACTGATTTGGTTTAATAATGCACCAATAATGTTCCTAGCCTTGAGGAAAAAAAATCATTAATCCATACCAAGATGATTTTTGTTGTATTTGTTGATGAAATCTTGATATAATCCAAGACTCATGACGATCACACCCAATATCTTAACATATTCTTGAGTACACTAAGAGGGAATCAACTATATTCTAAGCTATGTATCTATCATTTTTGGATTGATAATGTAGAATTCATGGGTCAAATACTCTTAGAAGAAGGTTTGTCATTGGACCGAGAGAAAAATTAGTTAGTGGTTTCTTGGGAGAAACACTAGAATGTGTTCGATATCCTTATATTTTTGGGGTTACCTTGTTATTATTAAAGGTTTATTCATGATTTTCCTCTTTTAATAGATCCACTTTTGAGGTTCTTAAAAGTACTTTGTAAAGTTTAAATGGTTAGAAGATTGTGAAAATGTCTTATAGGAGCTAATGAATTGGTTGACATGGGAACCAATCCTTATCCTACCTGAGCTAGGTGAGGAGTACATGGTGTTTTATGATTTCTAGGGTTGAGCTATGATCAGTGTTAATGTTGGGAGATTATGTTGTGGAATATGGGCCTCCATATTTAAGGACACATTAATGGAACTAGCCTAAACATGACCTCGATTTGGATATAGTTTTTTAGTCTTTAATGTGTGGGTGATAATATCTATTGGGTGAGAATTTTACTGTTTATAATGATCACATGATCATAAAGTACATTTTTTCATTGCGAGATTCAAATCTATAGCAGTGGAGGTGGGTTGAGTATATGCCATATTTTTATTTTGTGGAGGAATATACATTGAGATAAGGAAACAAAATGTCTGACACTTTGACAATGAAAACTAAGTCTCAGGACGTTCAGGAGTCTAGTGCTGAGTGGAAGATGATGACTCTACTAGATGAGATGCATGTAGTTTTTTTGGACAGTATGGAATAGATGACACTGATATCAGTTTCAATGGAGTCCACACTTGTGAGATGGATTAGAGACATAATGTATGAGGATCTGGAGTGGTTGAAAATGAAGGAAATACTTGAAGGTGGGGATTCACCTTATGATTATATCATAGATGAGGATGATATCATTAATGTCAGGAATTAGGTTTTTATGCCTACATGCATGCAGAAGGAGCTTATGCATGAATTTCATTACTTGAATTGGGAGATACATCCAGGTTTGACATAAATGTATTGTGTCCTATGAAGAATTTTTTGGTGGTGAAGCATTAAATAAGAGTTAGTGGGGTTTCTAACACAATGTAAAACTTGTCAACAAGTGAAGCTCTAGAATAATTAATTAGAAGTTTTCTACTTCTATTTCCCATTCAGGAATGGTAGTGGGATGATGTGACCATGGACTTTGTAGTGGGTATCTTAAGAACACCTTGGAAGAATGAAAATATTGGGGTGATTTTGGACTATTTTAATATGGTAGAAAATTTCTTACTAGTGAAGGAGACATTCTCAGTGGATTAGTTGGGAGAATTGTATGTTTGAGAGATAGTCTATATTCAAGAGGTTCTACAGATTATTATTTTTGAACATGACTCACGTTTTACTTATATCTTATGGTCGGGCTTGAAGACGGTGCTTTGTATACATGTTTTATTGAGTATGGATTTCCAACCACCGAAATATGGGCAGTCAAAGCATACCATACAGGTTCTTGATGATATGCTACAAGTGTGTTTCCTAGAATTTGGTGGGTCTTGGGTATTGTGACCCCACTTTTTAATTTATATCTTCTTACATAATTTTAATGACACAAAACATAAAATCATTACACAACAAGGATTCAATGGATTAGTGTCTTGGAAAAATTAGGACCATACATAACATTTACAAAGTAAAACATACACATATATTTAATTTCTTATTCTCTAGATTCTTATAAGAACTTTAATTTTCCCTAGTACATGAAATCATCTGATGATATACATTAAAAAGGGGTGATATAAAACCCTAGTAAGAGGATACATAAGAAAATAATACAATATATCATGGGGTGAGCATAATCATAACATCATCATCCAAATAATTAGAGGAAGCATTAAATAATGGAATGAAATGTGGCAATGTATAAAAATGAATTATCATGTCTTAGTGAAAAAATACCACACATAGTTGTGAACAAATATATCATCATGTTCTTGAATATTAAAATTTTATCATGAGATAAATCATATTAACCAATTAATTGGAGTTATATATAATTCCAGGTGCACCCGTCACATAATAACATTTTTATTAAGCTATATAATTTCAGGCGCACCTGTCACATCATAACTTTTATATTATCATGTCTGCCAGATAGAACTTATATCAATATTGGATATAAAATAACCCATGGAAAGGAGTTAGTTTTACATAATAAAAAATACATTCATAAACTTTGGGATCCCAAATAAAATATGGAATAACAAACTTGAATCATGAATTTCAAGAAGTAAAAGGTCTATTTTTTAAAGAAGAGTTCTTCTAGAAAACATTATGTTTATCATAAAATCAAGTAGAAAACATTTATATCCTTGAAAAGATATTATAATGATGAGTAAAAGATATTTAATGGATATCCATACTGAAAATGGGGTAAAAGAGGGAAAATATAAAGAAAAGTATTTGGGTTCATGAATTCCCCTTACTGTATTTCACTATTCACAAAATTCAAGTATTTCAAAAAAATCCCAAAAAATAATCTTTACCATTTTTCATTGTTTAGAATAAAAAAATGAATTCTATTTTATGAATATATTTTATAAATACTAATAATTTAATTTTTAATTAAAATCATGGTTTATTGATAAAATAAAGATTTTAAAATTTTAAATGATTTTATAAAACATTGAAAAATTACTTAGGGTCTCATAAAATTATATTAAAATCATAATACATAAAAGTATTAATTTCTGAATACATTTTATGAAAATAAATTTTCTTTTAAATTATAAAATATATTATAATTTTTTTTAAATATTTATGACTTATAAAAATACCAACATTTAGTTAATATTCTTTAAAATATTTACTTTCTTATATTATGATATAATCATATAATATTTTCACTTATAAGAAGCCTAAATTTTATTTATACATTCATGGGTGAGGCTACTATTTATTTTGATGGTTTACCATTCACAAGGTTTATATTATTATTCCTAAGGTCATGTTACTATTTCATTAGTACTGGATCCTTAACTTCTATAAATTCATAAATCATTTATAAATTTTGTATTGTGTTATTAATTTGATTTTATGTGATCATACTATGTGAAATAATTATAATAAGGTAATTTCGTTGATAATTGTTTTGGGTGGTTACATCTCCCCCTTGAAATTTCATCATTGAAATTTTATTTTACCTAAACAAGTGAAGGTACGTATCCTTCATTGCCACCTATGGTTCCCAAGTTTACTCTTTATACTTATGGTTCCTCCAAAAAACATTGATAAGGTTGGTTGTCTTGTTTTATAGAACCTTATCTCTATTATCGAGAATCATTACTAGCTACTCCTCATATGATAGATCATCCTCCATTTGTACCACCTCTAAGTTTAGTATATTTGAGGGGTCCACTATGTACATCCTTAGGAGTGATATGTGGAACACATCATGAACTCGAGCCTTATTCAGTGGAAGTGTAAGACAATAGTCCAGGGATCCTATGAAATTAAGAATCTTAAAGGGGCCAATGTACCTTAGGCTTAGCATCCCTTTCATTCCAAACTGCATAAATCTCTTCCATGGTGATATTCAAAGGAAGAATTTATATTCAATGTCGAACTCAAAGTCCCTTCGATGATTTTAAACATAGAGTTTTTCTGAATATGAGAAACTTTGACATGTTTCTAGATAGCTTAAACCATCTATTTCATCTCTTGTACAAGATTAAGTCCTAGTAGGTTTGTTTCACTGAATTCAACCTAATATATTTGATTTCTACATCGTTGTCCATATAGAGCTTCATATGGATCCATGTAAACACTTTTTTGGAACTTTTGTTTTACAAGATCTCAACCAATGGGATATACTGATACCATCCACCTTTGAATTATAAATATAAGGATCTTACCATATCTTAAAATGTCTTAATAGTCCTTTTAGACTGGAAATCAGTTTGGGGGTGATAGTTCATGCTAAAATTTAACTCAATACCCAAAGCATGTTGAAGTATCCTCCAAAAATTTACATGTGAACCTGGGATCAGGATCAGAGACAATAAAGAGTGTAACTCAATGTAATCTCACCACTTCCTTCACTTATATCTTACCATATTTTGCAAGTGATATATATTCCCAAAAAGAAATAAATTGGGAAACCTTAGTGAGTCAATCCACCACAACCCAAATCACATTATTTACTATGGATTTTTTTGGGATACCATGAAAAAGTCCATAGAGACATTATCCCATTTCCAAATGGGTATAGGTAATGATTTATCATCCCTTTGGGATTCTTTCACTCTACATTAACTTGTTGAAATATCAAGAACCAGTAGATATACTCAGTAATCTCCTTCTAGATTTTTTCTCACCTGAAGTGTTCTCAGAGATCACAGTACATCCTGGTTATCCCAGGATGGATAGATAAAGCATCACTATGTACATTGTCAAATAGAACCTTCTTTATCCTAGGCAGTGAAGGCACAAAATTCATCATTCCAATATGAATTTAACCATCATCATTTATATGTAACTCCTATAGTTTCCCTTCCTTTTCTGCATTAACCTTATTTTGTAACTCTAGATCATCCCTTTGTACTTATTTAATATTTTATTGGATTGATGGTTGGGAAATCATCTAGTCAAGGTAATATTTATTCCCTGAAATTGTGATTTCCAAGTTTATTATTTTTATATCCATGAATATAGGGTCTTTCTCAATCCGTAATGTGGATAGAGTAGTAGGTACTTTTTTTCTAAGAGCATCAGCTACCTTGTTCACCTTTCTAAGATGATAATGAATAGAGAAATAATAGTATTTTTTTTATCTTTAACCATCTCTTTTGATTCATGTTCAGATTATTTTGTGTGAATATATAATTTAGGCCCTTGTGATCGGTATATATGTCACACTTCTCACCATAGAGGCAGTGTCACCAGATTTTCAAGGAAAAAATCACAACTGCTAGTTCCAGATCATGCTTCGGGTAGTTTATTTCATGGATCTCCAAATACTATGAGGCATAGGCTATTACATCATCATTTTTCATGAGTAAACAACCCAATAAATTCTATGAAGCATCACAATATATCACAAATATATCTCCACATTTTGGTAATGTGAGTACATGTACTGTGATATATCTTCTCTTTAGCTCGTTATATATTTTCTCACATTATTCCATCCATACATATATTACTAATTTCCATGTTAACATAGTTAAAGGGCTTGAAAATCAGGATATATTTCTCAAAAAACAATAATAATACCCTACTAAGCCATGAAAACTATAGATTTCTATGACACTAGAGTGTCTGGGCCATTTATCAGTAGACTTTGTTTTTAAAGGGTCCATAGAAATTTCCTCACTTGTGATCACATGTCTAAATAATATGACTTTCTTCATCCAAAATTCACACTTGATGAGCATGGTGTACAAAATATCCTTCATTAATGTTTCAAAAAAATATTAATATATTATTCATGTTCCTCATTATTCTAGAATATGACAATATCATTGATAAACACTGTAATAAATTTTTCAAGGTAATGTATAAATACTCTATTCCTTAAATCCATAAATGTTTAAGAGGAATTAGTAAGTCCAAAGGGAATCAGAAGAACCTTGTAGTGCCCATACCTTGTATGGAAAAAAGACTTTTGAATATCTTCCTTCCTCACCATTAGATGAGGATATCCAAAATTGAGATCAACCTTTGAGAAGTACTAATCTCATTGTAACTAATCGAACAAGTCATCAATCCATGGAAGATGATTCTTGTTATTTATGGTGATCTTATTGAGTTCTTGATAATCGATACATAGAAACATCGATCCATCCTTCTTCTTGAAAAAGAGCATTGGAACACCCCATGGTGATGCACTAGGGTGTATGAACCCTTTGTCCAAATGATCTTACAACTTATTCTTTAACTCCTCCACTTTGATAGGAGAAATCTTATAGGTACGCTTTCAGATAATAGTTGCTCTGGGTATGAGTTCTATTGAGAACTCTACCTCACGATCCAAGGGATATCCAGGAAACTCTTTATAAAATACATCATTGTATTCTACCATGATGGGAATTTCACCTAAGTTGACAACATCCTTTTACCCAACCACTTGAGAAAGGCATGCTTCTTCATAGGGGATTATCACCCACACTGTTGAAGGATTTTTAAAAGGAGATTCATGATCTTACTTGTATTTGTAGAGGAGCATGGAATGGTTCAGAATATGAAAATATATTTCTTTTCCTCACATTTCCTTTGTGATATATATATAGAGATCTAATCCATCCACAATATAGAATCAAATTCTACAGAGAGAAGTATCATGATATTCATTGGAAGAATCATACCACATACACCAACAAGAGAAGATTCCAACAGTTGGGTTGTAATGATTGCACCAATAGGTGTTTTTACAAATATCTCTACTTCAAGGTTTTAGGGATTCGACTCAATAGTTCTAGAAAACAACCAAGAAATTAAAGAATTCATAGAACTAGAATAAAATAATAATTTTTGAATTCTTGAGTGAATAGGATGTTTACCTTGTATGATTTCATATTCTTGCTCCACTCCCACAGTAGTGATGGAATATTCCATCCTTTTATTTTTTGCCTTTGGTGGATGATGATGCTGATTAACCTTGAGAACATGAGTTTTATTCCATGGGCTTCCATAGTTCCCTTTCTCCATATAGTTGTATCATTGGACTATGGGTGGTGCTCTCCTTTCCTCCACCACACTATCCTACTTCCTCATGTATTTTCAACATTCATGAGATTCGTGATCTTCTCTCCCACACATGAAGAATTTCCTCTCCCCTTTAAGGAATTTACAATAATTCTCTTCACACATTTTTGACATTTGGGTGATTGAGTTTTCTTTAGCCCTTAATCATTAGATCATCCGACTTGAACTCCATATTTTGTTTCTTATCATAATAGCCACGGGACCATGCTTCGAAATCCATCACCACTTTGACAGAACATCGAAAAACTTCTTCATAACTCCCAAAGTCTCAAATTGGTAGATCCTTTCAGTGGTGTGGTTTTAAACCACTAAAGAATCTATCAATTTTTACTATCATTGTTGATAAAAAAACCTAAATAATACCTTGCAAGACTTCTGAAATTTTCTTCATTGGACATGATAGATTCACCTTACTTTTTATTTAGATCTGTGAATTTTCTCTTGATATTTACATGAAGAGATTGAGGGAAATAGTTGTAAACAAACATTATCTTAAAGTCTTCCCACTCCATCTCTTCAATTACATCCTTTGGCATGGTGTTCTTAATCAATGACCACCACTGATCGACCTCTACTTATATATGATAAATATCAAGATTCAACTTCTCTATCTCAAAATAGTGAAGAATAGAAAATATATTCTCCATCGAGTTGACACATTGTTCTTCCACTAGTTTATTGTAATATCTTCTAAATTTCTATGGTCATTTCTGCATAAAACACTTGATATCCAGTTGCTCCCTCTTAGGTGAAGGCCAAAATTCTACATTTTTCAGGTTATTTTTCAGAACCTGAGACAAATGGGTAAGTATCACCATGAAATTTGTAACTCCACCTCCCAAAGCATTAGGGATGTAATTCAGGAAATCACTGTATTTCCCCTCACATGGGTTATTAGCCTAGATTTTCCAAGATCCCACTATTTTCGAAAATAGAAAAGGTTAGAACAAAAGTACAATGTTCCTAAATAAATAATATATTCATTTTTTGCATTCAATTCTAAAGGAATATCTTGTGGTGTCCCTATGTTTATCATTTTTTAAAACAAAGCTTCTTGGGTACTTATTTATACTTAGTCTTACAATAAGGGTTTTCACTAAGGTTCTCTAATCCTTATACACAAATTAACTAATCCTTCCTCTTATACAAACTATAGAGACCCTAATTTTGCTTTCATATCTTATTACATGATTTTAAGAAAAAAAACATAAAATAATTACATAATGAGGATCCAAATGTTTAGTGTCTTTGGGAAAACTAGGACCTACATAATATTTAAAAAATAAAACGTAAACATTTATTTAATTCCTTATTCCTTAGCTTCTTATTGACCCTTGAATTATCTTTAGTAAATGTAATCACCTGAGGATATACATCAAAAAGTGGTGAGATAAAATCCTAGTAAGAGGATAGATAAGAACATGAAAAGTATAACATGGGGTGAGGATAATGATAACATCATTATCATAATCACGAGAGGAAGCATTAGATAATGAAATGGAGTATGGAAATGCATAAAAATGAAACATATTTTCTTAGTTGCAAACAACCACACATAATTCTAAAAAAATATAGAATCGTGTTCAATCATATTACAGTTTTCTCATGAGATACCTCTCATTACAAAACTCATTGGAGCACTATATAATTCTAGGCAGACACATTACATCATAACATTTTCATTGCGCTATAAAATTCAGAGCATAGCCATCACATCATAACATTTACATTATCATGAATGCCATATATATCATATATAAATAATGGACACAAAATAACCCATGTAAAGGAATGTGTTTTATTTTATAAAGCATACATTAATAAATCTTGGGTTCCTAAATGAAAGAGGGAATAACATACTGAAATCATCAATCTCAAGAACTGAAAGGTGTTTTTTTAAAGAAGTGTTTTTTAGAAATCATTGTGTTTGTCATAAACTAAATTAGAAAACATGTAAATACCATAAAAGATAATATAATGAATATTAAATTATATATAATAGATATATATATTTAAAATGTGGTGAAAGAGTTAAAACCCAAATAAAGAGAGTTGGTTTCAAGAATTACCCTTAACTCATGTATGAATGATTTATTCAATATAATTTACTATATAATCACATTATATTAAATAATTAACATTTAAATAAACTTTAATAAATGAATATGATTCATTATGGTTTTATTATGTTCACTTATGGGCCTTTAGAAGAGTTATAATGTTTAATTTCATTATTTTGGAGCATCTGTTTTCTTAGTTTTTACGAGTAGTTCACTTGTATTCATGAAAGGATGTTCATATTAATTGAGGATAAATATCAATAATTGTTAGTATATGTTATTAATGATATTTAATAATCTTAAATAATATTATAAATAATTTGGTTATACGGAATGAGGATGAAAAATTAGCTTAAAGGTAATGATGATCATTTTAGGTTAATTTTGGCAGTTTTTCATTCCTAAAGAAGTCATTTTGTTTTATCATTTAGTATTATGAATAAATGTTAGTTATAGAACACAAACAGGGTTGTATCATACTGATTAAAATATTTTTTAAACCATATATTGGTTTTATTATCACCATTTAAGTAATTTATAGAAAATTAAAGTGCATCTCCCATGATGTCGGTAAATTGACACAACCTAGGCGACGATTTAATTTTTATAACAAAATTGAGAGAGGGTGTAGTTTATTGATGTATATTCATTTAAAATGATAGAGTAAGAGTATATAAAATATAAAAGATTTATTAGTACATTTTTATAAGATAAGGTGAGGAGGATAGAAGAAGAAAAATGAAATTGAAAGGAAATAAAAGAAAAAGAGAGAGGATTTACCTCTTGAATTATCCTCTTGAGATCCTCCTTAAGGAACCTAGGCTTGGTATTTTGATGTGAAAAAGAGCTACTAGACATGGTTAATGGGATATATAATAGTATTAGAATAATGTATTCATGGATTGAAGCTTGAGAGGTGTGAGGAGAAGAGGATGTGAAGGGTTTTATTTATAGTTAAAGAGAGGGATGTATTCTAATTATTTAGTTCATTAGTTTTCTATTTTTCTCAAAACAAGAAATATTGTTGATTCTTGAGACTAAATATATTAATTAAATCATGTGAGTTCTAATTAATAAATATTACATCATAAATGAGTCAATTAATAGTGTATTTAATTTATAATTTATATATACGGTAAATTACCATATTTCATTGTTCACTAAAAATTCAAGTATATCAATAAAATACCAAAAATTCACCCAAATATATTTTCTATGTGCAGAATAATAAAATGAAATCCATTTTATGAAAATAATTTTCAATATATGCATAATTTAATTTTTAATTAAAATCATCATTTACTTTGACAATACAGATTTTAAAATTAAAAATGATTTTATAACACTTTTAAAAATTACTTAATTTCTCATAAAATCATTGTAAAATCACAAGAAAAAAATATTAATTTATGAATACATTTTATGAAAATAAATTTTCTTTTAAATTACTAAATTAACCATAAAATATTAATTAAATATTAATGGAATGGAACTTCCCAGTACACTCCATTGTAAAAAGCATGTTTTGAGGTCTTTTGGGGAGGCACAATGACTCATTTCAAGAGTTTTCCAAAAATCCAGTTTTACAACAGTTGGTGGAATCAGTATGTGTTTTTTGTTAGTGATGTTAGTAGGTGGTGTCGGTGGGTAGCATCTGTGAGTGGCATCAGTGAGTCGCGTCGGTGAATCGCCCTCGGTAGGTCATATAATACCCCAAGCTTCCATGGTACGATTCTCTTTGAATAATACAGTAGCGTGTGTTGTACGCAACTTCGAGATTCTAACACACCGCGACCAATCAAAGTAGCCGTTATGAATAGCAATACCCAATTTTTTTAATTTTTATAAATTTTATCTCTCAAAATGGACTTCATTTTTTTGATTCGTAATATCGAAATTATCCTTGGGTGAAATTTTGGTACTTTTCATATAACTTTTATATTTTGATGAATAGTGAAAATTACTAAATTTTAATTAAATACAACTTTTTTAATCGAAATAATTAACAGTGATAAATTATGAATTTGAGTTATTTTAAAGTGTATTTATAATATATTTTTACCATTTAATACAATGTTGGTCATTGGACATAATTTCACAATTAAACTGAACATAAACATGTGTCAATCTTTTGATAGTTATTATCTCTTAAAAATGCTTTTTGTTTTAACAATGAGAATTAATTTTAAATTAATTTCTTCCACTTCTGTTTTTTGAATTTGGAAAAATGGATTCCATATTTGGAATCAGGATGTACAAATTGTGTAAATAGGTAACTTTTATTTTTAGATATTTTGAATAATTACTTCGGTAAATATTTTATTTACCATGGTTAAAGGGAAAATCCGGTAAATAAGGGTATAAATATAATATTATAATAATAATAAATTACCCTAAAATGTGTCCTAACCTTATTGGTTGATACATGTATGACCATGGCCATCTTTGGGTCGATTTTGGGACCCCATGGAGCCACTTATATGTGATAATGACACTTTATATTAATTAAGTTAAAATAAATACAAAAATGACATAAGCATATATCTTTTAGAAATATAATTTTTACATAGAGTTATATATGTTGGAATCTCGACTATAAATATTCATTAGAAATATATAAATATTTTCTACATAATGGTATTTTATTTATAATTTTTAGACATTTAATACTTAAATTTATTTATGACACAATAATGATGCAATATTTTCCTTATTAATGAACGAATAAAATAATTGGTATTATAAATGTTAAAATAAATATAATTTGAAATTTTTGATGACATACATGAATTTTATTGGTTAATATGACATGATAGGATTTATTAAATGAATTTTTTTGAATTAATAAAGTTTTTAAGACTTTAACAAAAATCAATTATTGAATAGTGTCAAAATTGATATAAACGAGTTTTTAAAACAAATATTATATTATTAATTGATATTATATTACTAAAAATCTAAGGTTCAGCCAAAGGACTTATATAATGATAGGTGTATCATTAATTGACCACTTGGGGGTCTCTTGGATGTATATTGTATGTTTATTAACTATATAATATAAAAATACAAAGTGACATGGTAAATGTCAATCTAATTAACTAAGAGTTAAAACTAAAAGATAAGGTTAATATAATGACCCAAACCTGTCTAAAATATATTGGTTGAAAGAATTTAGACCCATACCCACATTATAATTTTTACAATCCACTTTTGATCCATTATAAACCGAATATGAATTTATTATAAATTAATACTTTTAGTTTTTCTTAAAGAGCCCCTCCTCCCCTTATAAAAGGACACCACTTCTAACCAATTCTTCACACCTTCAAAGCCTTTTGGTTCGGAAAAAACCTTCCCAAATATTCTCTCAACATCCCTCAATTCAACATAGAGGCCTTAGTTTTGTCATAAAGCCAACCTAAAGAGCCCTTTTGATCAAATCAAAAGGAAGAACCTGAAGAAGAGGTAATGTTTTCACCATCGCTTTTCAAGTTCATTCCTTCTTCCACTTCTTCTTATTTGTTATTTCAATTACAAAATAATCAATAAAGTATCTTCTATATACTTTTATGTTATTATAAATATATTACAACCATACTCATTATCCTACACATCTTTTGAATTACATGTCACCATACGTGCGTACGTACGGCCTATAGTCTCCACGTCATGGCGTAATTGTTATTCAATACATTATTATTTGTATGGGTATAATAATGATGTGAAATTCATGTAAATAATAACTATAAAATAATAATGATTCTGTATATATGATATAACATCCAATTATATATTATTATAATATCAAAAGAATGATATTGCCGCTCGTGTGTACGTACGGACTACCATCTCCATGAATGCGATGAGATTCATTCTCCATCGTATCCATTAAAGTATAATTCTCATTTTATGATTAAAAATAATGTTTAAGGACTTGATATAATTCTGGATATGAATAAGATACAACCTATCCATAACAAACACGACTTATATAACAAAATATATAAAAGAAAATGAGTAAGTTAACACCCAAAACGACGATAATACTAAGATATTATTAACAAAGCAATGTTAAAAGATCATATATGATATAATATTAATGTATATGATTCTTGTATAATTTAATAACAATTATTTCACCATTATAATGGAGGTTGACCTACCCCCAACCAAGGAAAAGTACAAGGTAAAGGTTTATTTCGCAATGTCTTCATTGTCTGAGGTTGTTTATACGTAATTATCTACTGGGACCTCTTTATCATCCACATCCATGTTTCTTAAAAATTTATTTCAAAACATTCTTACTATTTTACATAATATGGGTTAAATTCATTTATACCCTTGTTTGAATTTTTAAAATAAGTTTATAAAGGAATATTTTCATCGTTTTCCAAACAAGGTCATTTTTAACCTTTTCGACAAAATTAAGGTAAGAATGTCTTTTTAACTTATATGGCGGGTGAGGCTATTTTCCACAGTTATAAAATCATCGAAGATTACCTTACAATCTTATAAAAATATTTTTAATGTAAATGTTTTCTTTTATAATTATGTGGCTTTTAAATGATTTCAAAAAAGAGATATTTCTCTCAAATAGTTTTGATTTCATCTATGTCAACATCCTTTGATGGATTTTAAGTTTATTTGAAGTTGATTTATTAAGATACAAAACTTCCATATTGTATTGATGGTTTTGTGATATTTTTGACTATGGATATGTTATTTTTATACCATTCATGGTTTATGGAGAAAGTATTGACATTTCGTATGATAGTTTTAATACGAATGTTTATGTTATGTTTAATCCTGTTCATATGAGGAATGCATTGGACATAATAAGTGACGGGTGGAGCTCGATATAGCTCCTTGATGCATCAGTAGGTCTCATGAGAAAAACTAGTGTCTTGGCACAAGTCCTTAACAAAATCTTATTTGTAGTCTTTGAACGAGGCATTGGCTACATGGTTATGATAGTCTGACATTATGTATTACTTCATTATGTTAGTGGTTATTGATATTTCATGTGATTATTAGACTAGTAGAATATCCATGTGAATAAGTAAATGGAATTATTTTATTTTATTTTTGACATATTATGCTGAAGTTCATGTTTAAAAGGCTTTTGTTTTAGTTATACACTGCCTTAAATGTTTATGCTTATTTATGAAAGTTTCTACTACATTGTTATCCTTACTGGGCATCTGAGCTCACCCCTTTCTATGTTTTGTTTTTCATAGGATGTGAAGAAGTATTTTATGAATTAACTACAGGGATAGTATGAGGGGTTATGAGTTTGGACTATGGAGACTATGTTGTTGTAATTTTCATTTTATGATGTAATGTAAACTTTATGAATGTATCTAGTGATTCCAAGGCTACTAAACTAATTGGTATTTAGAGATTTGATCATTTGTGATCATGCCAATGTTATGTAATAATGAACGGACTCTAGGTAACTAGGGTCGGGGCATTACAGTTGGTATTAGAGGATGTTTAGTACAAACCATGGATGCTAGATTTAGATAAACTCTGATTAGAGAACATAGACCTAAGATGGACTTTGAGGATTATTATAGAAAAAATTCCTAGAATTTTGGTATTGTAGAGATTTTGTGAGTTTTCCGAGCAATACATCCCTGTATTGATATGAGCACGTAGAGGCAGATCTGGCACATATGCACCTAGGGGTAAAACCTGAAAACACCACTTTGAGCTGGACTCGAACGGGAACTAGTGCATGACAACGGACCTTGCTGCACTCTTGGTTACGACCCTCCTAGGGGATATGCTTAGGATAATTCTCATTATCATTATAATCCATTATGAAGGGTTTATGAGTATATAATTCCTAAAAGAATTTTTTTTATGATTATGGATTATATCAATAAATAGTTCAATTTATGTTAAGTGTTTTACAAGTATGGAATTATGTATTTTGATTCATAAACTGATCTAGTTTATGCCATTATTTAGAAATGGCGCATAGTGGAAGAAATGGAAACCGTATAAATGCACGCACTCCACGCATAGTGGAGTGCAATGTTAGATCTCTTCATGAGGTAGAAACCACAAAAATTCAATGGGAGTACAAATCCATTAGTAGCTGAGCAATGGATAAGTTCCCTAGAGAAAATATTTCAGGATTTGGGGAGTAGTGAGAGGGAAAAAGTTGTCATGGTAGTTTATCGCCCCACTGGAGATGCTGATCAATGGTTGTCATTGATTCAAAACACAAATTAAGATGATGAAGTATCAAATATGGAATGGAGGGAGTTCAAGGAGATTTTCTGAGAAAAATAATTTCCTCGTGACCACCGAGTAGATATGAAAAGGAAATTTCTGAGTCTGAGGAAAAAGGATGATGAGAATGTCGCAAAGTATGAGGATAACTTTAAAAGGTTAGAGAGGTATGATGTAGATTATATACGTAACCCAAGAAGTAATATTGATCGTTTATTTTATAGGTTAAAACCATTTCTATGTTGAGAATTAGTTTCACAATCCTTTTCTTTGTACCAGGATATTGCCTCATGCGTTATCAAGACAGAAAATAAATTCTCTAATTCATACGACTTTAAAGAAAATCAAGAGAATAAGAGATCTACTGATCAATCTGGCAATGGAAATAAGGGAAATAAGGGAAAAGTTGAATATCTATCCTGTAGTAAATGTGGGAAAAAACACCCTGGTACTTTCTTGAAGGGAATGGGAGTCTGTTACAATTCTGGTGAAGAAGGCCACCAAGATCGTGATTCCAAGGGGAAGAAAGAAGTTTCCAATGTTCAATTATACAACTGAAGAGAGATGGGACATTATGCAAATGAATGTCCTAAGCTTCAGAGGAACTTACGTCAGAAATGGCCAGGGGATCAAGGCCAATCTTATTCTATCAATACTGCTGAGGTAGAAGTTCCAAAGGACGTGGTGGCAGGTAATTTAATGGTTTCCTCAAGTTTAGCAAATGCTTTATTTAATTCTGGATCATCGTATTATTTCATATCTTCCCAGTTTTCTAATAAAATCAGATATTTCCAAATTTTTTTAACATGGGAGTTGTTAGTTAAAACTCTTAAGGGAAGTATCATTTCAACAAATTTTTTTGAATCAGTACCCATTAGGGAACATTAATGTTCCTTATCTGCTGATATCATCTTCATACCTATGATTGAGTTTGATATAATCCTCAGTATGGATCGGATTTCAGACCATGAACCAACATTTTTTTGTAAGAAGAACGAGGTTACTATTTTTGATGATGACGATAAGGAACACCTTATCTTTAGAGAGGAATCATCACCACCTAATTCTTACCTAGATCCACCCCCAGTAGCTCAACTAAATTCAATTATTTGGGAGGAAGATAATGAAATGACTATGGGTGAGGACAGGAATGTTCAAATAGAGGATGTACCTATTGTGAAAGAATATGTAGATGTGTTTCCAGAAGATTTACCTGGACATCCTCTAGAATGAAAAGTTGAGTTTTCCATGGATTTAATTCCTCGATCAAGGCCTATATCAAAGACCCCTTATAGAATGGCCACTATGGAATTAGTTGAACTAAAGAAAAAACTAGAGGAATTGAGTAATAAGGGATTTATTCTCCCTAGTGTTTCTCCATGGGGATCCCCTGTTCTTTTTGTTAAAATGAAAGATGGATCTATGAGGTTTTTTATTGACTACAGGGAGATCAATGCATTAAAAATAAAGAACAAGTATCCCCTACCTCGCATTGATGATTTATTTGACCTACTGCATGGAGCTCAATACTTTTCAAAGATTGACCTTCGATCTGCATACCATTAGCAGTGTGTGAAGAAGGAAGACATTCTGAAGACAACATTTCGAACTAGGTATGGGCATTATGAGTTTACAGTAATGCCTTTTTGGGATGACTAATGCACCCTCTGTATTCATGGATCTAATGAATAGAGTTTTCAATGAATACCTCGATCATTTTTTGGTGGTATTTATTGATGATATCTTGGTATACTCCAAAAGGTACAAAGATCATGAAAATCACTTGCGCATTATCTTGAAGACTCTGACAAGACATGAATTATATAGGAAATTTAGCAATTGTGAATTCTGGCTTTAGGAGATTTCTTTTCTTGGCCATATTGTCTCTAAAGATGGAATCTTTGATGATCCTTATAGAACCAAGGCAATCCAATAATGGCCTGCACCGACGAGTATAAGTGAGGTACATAGTTTTATTGGTTTAGTAGGTTATTATCAACGTTTTGTCCATAATTTTTCCCGATTGGCTAACCCATTAACAAATATCACACGTAAAGGGGTTAAATTTGTTTCGACAAAAGAGTGTGAAGAATGTTTTGAAGAACTGAATACAAGATTAATAAATGCCCCTATTTTGAATCTACCATCAGGGAATGATGGGTTCATTATTTATAGTGATGAATTGAAGAAAGGACTTGGTTGTGTCCTTATGCCAAATAATAGGGTTACTGCCTATCCATCACGACAACTAAAAATTCATGAGAAAAACTATCCTACTCATGATCTTGAGTTAGCTGCTATAATCTTTGCTTTAAATATATGGAGACATTATCTCTATGGTGAAAAATGTGAGATTTATACTGATCACAAGAGTTTGAAGTACATATTCACATAGAAATAACTCAACATGAGGCAAAAGAGATGGCTTGAACTACTAAAGGATTATGATTTCACGATACACTACCACCCGGGGAAGGCAAATAAGGTGGAAGATGCTTTGAGTAGAAAATATCATGGAGTTTTGAACATGATAAGAATTGAAAGAGATCCAATTTTCATTGATCTAGTGAAGATGGATATGGGAATAACCATGGAAGGTGAAACATCAATTCTTTTTCAAATGGTTTCCAAACCATCTTTACTAGAAAGGATTAAGAGTTCTCAGATCGATGATGAAGAATTTAAAAAGAAGATTAAAGCTATGAATGATGCGAGATTGAGAGATTTTGTGTTTGAAGAAGTAATTTTAAAATTTTGGAAGAGACATTGTGTTCCCAATATACCTGATCTAAAAAGGGAATTGTTATATGATGATCATACCTCCAATTTATCTATACACCCTGGGAGAACCAAAATGTATATAGATTTGAAAGAACACTTTTGGTGGGACAACATGAAGAGAGAGATTTCTGATTTTGTGTCATGATGTATGGTTTGTCAATAAGTGAAAGCTGGAAGGAAATAACCTAGAGGAGTCATGCAACCTCTTCCCATAACAGAGTGGAAATGGGACAATATTACGATGGACTTTTTCAGGGGGATACCAAAGACTCCTAGAAGGAACGATGCAATATGGATTATTGTTGATCGTCTTACCAAGTTTGCACATTTTCTTGATATAAGAGAAGATCTACCACTGGAACGTCTAGCAAGACTATATATTAATGAAGTTGTGAGACTTCATGGAGTACCCCTATCAATTGTTTTTGATTGTGATACCTGTTTTACTTCAAGATTCTTTAAGATTCTTCAGAAGGCCTTGGATACTAAACTTCATTTGAGCACTGCCTACCACCCTCCAACAGATGGACAATTAGAACAGACTATTAAAACCTTAGAAGACATGTTGAGATCCTGCTCACTTGACATTCAGGGTATATGGGATCAATATTTACCTCTGGTAGAATTTTCCTATAACAATAATTTTCAGTCAAGTATTCAGATGGCACCATATGAAGCATTGTATGGAAATAGATGTCGCAGACCAACCTGTTGGGATGAAATTGGTGAAAGAAAACTTATAGGCCCAGAACTGGTGGAGGAAACAATGGAAAAGGTGAAGGTAATCCAAAACCACATCAAAGCAGCTCAAAGTAGGCAGAAGAGCTATACTGACAGAAGGATTTGGAATTTCAGGTAGGATATTATGTTTTCTTGAAGGTATCTCCATGGAAGGGAGTTATACATTTCGGAAAGAAAGGTAAATTGAGTCCCAGGTACATAGGACCTTTCGAAATTCTAGAACGAATTGGGGTTGTAGCTTACCATTTGGAAATGCCGCCAAGTCTCTCCAAAGTTCACGATGTGTTCCATGTATCACTGTTGAGAAAATACATGCTCGACCCAAGAAATGTACTCACTTACGAAGAATTAGAACTGGAACCCAATATTTCTTATTACAAAGAGACCATTAGGATTCTCGATACAAGAGAACAAGTGCTGAGAAACCCTATGACTCGTCTGGTAAAAGTTCTATGAAGAAACCATAAGATGGATGAGGCAACGTGGGAACCCGAGGAACTTATGATGAAGAACCACCCGAGTATTTTCATGCGGTAGTATTCTAGAAATTTTGAGGAGGAAATTATTTGAAGTAGGGGAGAATGTAATACCCTAATCTTCCACAGTACGATTCTCTTTGAATAATACAGTAGTGTGTGTTGTACGCAACTTCTAGATTCTAACACACCGCGACCAATCATAGTAGTTATGAATAGTAAAACTCACTTTTTGAATTTTTATAAATTTTATCTCCCAAAATAGAATTCATTTTTTTATTCGGAATATTGAAATTATCCTAGGGTAAAATTTTGGTACTTTTTGAATAACTTTTATATTTTGATGAAAACTAAAAATTACTAAATTTTAATTAAAAACAACTTTTTTAATCAAAATAACTAACAGTGATAAATTATGAATTTGAGTGGTTTTAAAGTATATTTAGAATATATTTTTACCATTTAATACAATTTTGGTCATTGGACATATTTTCACAATTAAACTGGACATAAACAAGTGTCAATCTTTTGATAGTTATTATCTCTTAAAAACACGCTTTTTTGTTTTAACAACGGGAATTAATTTTAAATTAATTTCTGCCACTTCTCTGTTTTGAATTTGAAAAAATGTATTCCATATTTGGAATCAGGATTTCCAAATTGTGTAAATATGTAACCTTTATTTTTAGACATTTTGAATAATTACTTCGGTAAATATTTTATTTACCATGGTTAAACGGTTAATCTGATAAATAAGGGTAAACAAATAATATTATTATTATAATAAATTACAGTAAAACGTGTCATAACCTTATTGGTTGATATATGTCCGACCATGGTCATCTTTGGGTCGATTTTCGGACCCCATGGTGCAAATTTTAAGTGATAATGACAATTTATATTAATTAAGTTAAAATAAATACAAAAATGACATAAGCATATATCTTTTAGAAAAACAATTTTTACATTGGGTTATATATGTTGTGTTTTCTACTATAAATATTAATTATAAATCTAAACATATTTCCTATATAATGGTATTTTATTTATAAATTTTAGACATTTTATAATTAAATTTATTTATGACACAATAATGATGCAGTATTTTCCTTATTAATGAAAGAATCAAATAATTGGTATTATAAATGTTAAAATAAATATAATTTAAAAGTTTTGATGACATCCCTGAATTTAATTGGTTGATATGACATGATAGGATTTCTTATATGAATTTTTTTCTAATTAATAAAGTTTTTAAGACTTTAACAAAAATCAATTATTGAATAGTGTCAAAATTGACATAAATGTGTTTTTAAAAAATATATTATATTATTAATTGATATTATACTCCTAAAAATCTATGGTTCGGCCAAAGTACTTATATCATGATAGGTGTATCATTAATGGACCACTTGGGGGACTCTTTTATGTATATAGTTTGTTTATTAACTATATAATATAAAAATACAAAGTGACATGGTAAATGTCAATCTAATTAACTAAGAGTTAAAAATAAAAGATAAGGTTAATATAATGACCCAAACCTGTCTAAAATCTATTTGTTGAAAGGAGTTCGACCCATCCCCACATTATACTTTCAATAATCCACTTTGGAGCAATTAGAAACCGAATATGAATTTATTATAAATTAATACTTTAAGATTTTTTAAAGAGCCCCTCCTCCCCCTTATAAAAGAACACCACTTATAACCAATTCTTCACACCTTAAAAGCCTTTTGGTTCGGCAAACCCATTCCCAAATATTCTCTCAAATTCCATCACTTAATCCTAGAGGCCTTAGTTTGATCATAAAGCTAACCTAAGGAGCCCTTTTTATCAAATCAGAAGGAAGAACCCGAAGAAGAGGTAATGTTTTCACCATCCTCTTTCATGTTCATTTCTTCTTCCACTTCTTCTTCTTTGTTATTTAAATTATAAAATAATAACTCCAGTATCTTATATATAATTTTATTTTATTATAAATATAGTACAACCATATTCAGTATTATACCCATCTTTTGAATGACATGTCACCATACGTGCGTATTTACGGCCTACCGTCTCCACGTCGTGGTGTAATTGTTATTCAATACATTATTATTTGGATGGGTATACCAATGATATGTAATTAATGTAAATAATAACTATAACATGATAACTATTCTGTATATATGATATACCATCCATTTATATATTATTACAATAGCAAAAGAAGGATATTGTCGCTCGTGCGTACGTACGGACTACCGTCTCCACGAACGCGATGAGATTAATTCTCCATCGTATACATTAAAGTATAATTCTCATTTGATGATTAAAAATAATGTATAAGTACTTGATACCATTATGGATATTAATATGATACATCCTATCCATAACAAACATGGCTTATGTAACAAAACATATAAAATAAAATGACTAAGTTAACACCTGAAACGACGATAATACTAAGATATTATTAACAAAGCAATGTTAAAAGATCATATATGATATAATATTAATGTATATGCTTCTTGTATAATTTAATAAAAATTATTTAACCATTGTACATGAGTTTAACCTACCCCCAACCAAGGAAAATTACAAGGTAAGGGTTTATTTTGCAATCTCTTCATTATCTGAGGTTTTTTATACGTAATTATCTACTGGGACCTCTTTATCATCCAAATCCATGTTTCTTAAAAATGTATTTCAAAACATTCTTACTATTTTACAAAATATGGGTTAAATCAATTTATACCCTTTTTTTACTTTTTATAATTAGTTTATAAAGGAATATTTCTGTCGTTGTTCAAATAAGGTCATTTTTAACCTTTTCGAAAAAATTAAGTTAAGAATGTCTTTTTAACTTATACGACAGGTGCGGCTATTTTCCACCATTATAAAATCATCGAAGATTCCCTTACAAGCTTATCAAAATATATTTAAAGTAAATTTTTTCTTTTATAATTATGTGACTTTTAAATGATTTCAAAAAAAGATATTTCTCTCAAATAGTTTTGATTTCATCTATGTCAACATCCTTTGATGGATTTTATGTTTATTTGAAGTTGATTTATTATGATACAAAACATCCATATTGTATTGAAGGTTTTGTGATATGTTTGACTATGGATGTGTTATTTTTATACAATTCATGGTTTATAGAGAAAGTATTAACATTTCATATGCTAGTTTTAATAAGAATGTTTATGTCATGTTTAAACCTATTCATATGAGGAATGCATTGGACTTAATAAGTGACGGGTGGAGCCCGCTATAGATCCTCGATGCATCGGTAGGTCTCATGAGACAAACTAGTGTCTTGGAACGAGGCCTTGAAAAAATTTTGTTTGTAGTCTTTGCATGAGGCCTTGGCTACGTGGTTATGATAGTCTGGCATTATGCATTACTTCATTATGATGGTGGTTATTGATATTGCATGTGATTATTCGACTAGTAGAATATCCATGTGAATAACTAAATGCAATTATTTCATTTTATTTCTTCCATATTATGCTTAAGTTCATGTTTAAAAGGATTTTGTTTTAGTTATACATTGCCTTAAATGTTTATTCTTTTTTATGAAAGATTCTGCTATATTGTTATCCTTACTGGGCATCTGAGCTCACCCCTTTCTATGTTTTATTTTTCCCAGGATGTGTAGAAGTATTTTATGGATGACCTACAGGGATAGTATGAGGGGTTATGAGTGTGGAAAATGGAGACTATGTTGTTGTAGTTTTAATTTTATGATTTTATGTAAACTTTATGAATGTATCTAGTGATTCAAAGGCTAATAAACTAATCAGTCTTTCGAGACTTGATCTTTTGTGATCATGACAATGTTATGTAATAATGCACCGACTTTGGGTAACTGGGGTCGAGGTGTTACAGGTCATGTCAGTGACTTACTGATGGTAGGTTTCATCAAGAATCTCCATTGGTAGGATGCATCAATGACTCACATCGGTGACTCACCTAATGGTGAGTCATTTCCAACAATTTTTCAAAATTCATTTTTCACCAATAGTTCCAGTTTCACCCCCTTAATTCTTTTTAGAAAAATATAAGTTTAAAACCTTGAATAAGTGTTTTGGAGCCATTTCAAAGGATATAAACTATATCCTTAATTCCTAACACTCAAGACAATTTAAGTTAGTCAAAAAATGTGGTCTTGATCCTGATATGTCTTTAATAGCTTTCAAAACCATTCCTCCTTTGATATAAGATCTGTCGTTTCTAAAGATGAGATTCATTATCCCTTGTGTGTTTTCTATCTACCCTTTCTACCAAGCATCCCATAACCTTTCTTCCCTAAGGAGATATGAAAATGTGTTTCACCCTTTGATCATATTTTCCATGGAGCCTTGTGCACCCCCTGTTCTGGGTTAAAGGAGAAATTGATGATCATCCATTTCTCGAGGTAGGGATCCCCTCGTTCCTCTTTATTGTGTATCATGCTGGGTGGGTGTACAAATCTTTTTCCAATGATGGAAGGTGCATCCAAGTTTAATAAATATTATCTAATCAACTTTCTACCAACAAACATGGGCTTGAAAAAGTGTTGCATGCTTTTTTTATTTGTTGATATTGTAAGATGTATGGGCTGTATACCTACTAAAAATCATGGATGTTTGTGGTGTTTGATTATGAACTCTAGATGACTTGTGATTGATTTTTGTTTATAATGTGTTTAATGACTATGTATATATGAATTTTATTAACCACATATATTTAGTTAAATAAATAGATGCCTTAGGATTGAACTTTCTATTTGATAACCCCTAAATTGTCAAAGTGGAATTAAAGAATTTGTGCTTTCTAAATCTGAATTCACCCTTCCTTATTTGGTGTTTTTTCTATTATGTGTGTTTTTTTTCTTTTTCCTTGTGTGGTTATGTGGTGCTAGGGTTGAGATCACTACTATAATTTGGGATGGTATGGGGGTGTAATGGAATCATATGTTGATAGATTGACTAATTGTGGAAGGGATGGAGAGTGTTTGAGTAGCTGGGATATAGGTTTGGGATGTGGTATGTTTATGTTACTGGGTGTGGTGGGTGTAGTGTTGTTATACAGCGGGGTTTTCGGGTTGGTTGTGATGAGGTGTTTTTTTGGGTTTGGAAGTAAGTATGGGGTTTTCTTATTGAGAGGAAGGAAAAAGCAGAATGACTTTGAAGAATGATGATGACAGTGGTTAGTGTGGGTGTCAAACGAATTGATATATGATGTTAGTTGATTTTCTATGTGGTATGTTGTGTGATGTTATTGGTATTTTTCTGAGTAGGGATGGAATGACTAATTGTCTTAATTAAATAATTAATGATCATTGGTTAAATGAGATGGTTGTAGGTATGTTTGAGTTATGGATTATTGTGAGTGGATTTAATTTGTAAACTTTTTATGTGACTGTTGCTGTTGTTAATAAATTCATTTAGTCATAGAAACAAATTTTGTAGAATCATATGGTGGTTTATAGTTTGATTGAGAAACCATAGGTTGTGATTGAGTGTTTGATACTATATATTCATACCTGTAGTTTTCCTTGTTTTTTATATACACACCCCACCCTAGTTGAACACTCTGTGATGAAAACCCCCATTTTCAGGAGGGAGGGTGTCTTTATTAACATGTCGGTGGGAGGATGGATGTTTGTCCACCCTCTCTTCCCTAATACCTCTTCCAATTTGGGATAGACAATGATTCTACGGGCTTGTAGTATTTTGTGAGGGACAGGTGTGTGTGAGCGAGTTGTGTTTTCCAAGGTGTCTTCAGGACGATATGTGTTGTGGCTAAGGTGTCTGCAGGAAATGAATTTTTTTGAGGACCAAGTGTCTGTGGGGGAGATGTGGTGTGGTATGTGGGCCATGTTTCTACAGGAGAGACGTAGTTTTGGGGCCATGTGTGTGTGGGTGGGTTGTGACATGGTTCTTTTAGAATAGGTGGGAGTGCCAGGACATTTATGGTTACGGTGTGAGAGTGGCTAATCAGCGGGAAAGTGGTGTAGGGTACCCTATATATCGATGTTCTTATTATATTACATTACTTGATTCGCAATATTTGGCGAGTGTTCCTTACAAAGATTGGTATGGCTCGTAATCCTTGTTAGGTGTTGTTGGTTTCTACTATTTTCTAACAGGGGAATTAGTATGCTTCCCCCACTTTTGAATGAGAGTCCATGGTTTTCCATTATGAGTATACTCTTATGCTCACCCTCTGTTATAATACATGTTTCCATTTTCTTGGAGGACTACATGAATTGTTCTAGGTATTACTAGCTCGGACATGGGGACAACCACCATGTCACTGCTTAGATTTGTTCTTTTGGAATTTACTTTAGAGATTTTCATTGTATTTGTAGCATTTTTATTTTTAAACATGCTTGTTGAATGGTTTTGGTTTTCATATATATATATATATGTCATGGAGTTGATTGAGGTTGATATATCTTATATCTAGATATTGGTTACTATAAAAGTGTAATTCCTCTTATTATGTGAGATTTGTGTACCATTGGTGATGGTCACCACCTTGGGGCCTACTCGATGTAGGACCGTGGGGTCATTATCTCTCTTTCTCCATTTCCAACTCATGAGGGGAATATTTAGGGGGAGGGGGTCATGAAAGAATGGTATCAGAGCTAATGGTTGATAGATAGGATAGAGTTTGGATTTAGGCACAGTGAGGATTTAATGGGTTGGTAGAGAAACAATGTTAGGAGATCTTGGAGTGTGACATAGGCTAGGGAATACTAGCTATGACATGAGATTTTTGGGGGGCCCATGATCCGATGCAAGTACTCTGAGCCTATCGAACAACCAAGTAAGGATACACCTTTTTCATGATAGAGACCCTAGGAAAGGTACATGCATCATAATGACTTGTGTTCTTGTTTGAATTAGTGTGTTTCGGGGAATTTTAAATGGATCACAAAAAAAAAAGAGTCCAATGAGATAAAATGTAAATTAAATTAAATTCTATACTACTCGAGATTAGGAATTCTTTGTTTACCTTGTAGCTATGGCACCCGATCGTCATCCGCATGTAGTATAGGAATTGGAGGACTAACAGGATGTACTGATTGATAGATTGAGGATTAAACCAATGGAGAAGGATGACCAGTGGCAGAATATGTTGCGTGATTTCCAGCGAAAGACTCTGGGGAAGTACGAGGGAAGTGTTTCAAACATGGAGACAGAGTGTTAGCTCAAGGAGTTTGTGATCACCTTCATCTTGATCCAAGACCCGATGGAGTACTGGGTTCCCATGGTGGTGAGCCAAATGCTGGGATCTATGTGTTAGTGGCAGATACTTTACCTGGGGAGAGGAAGAAGGATAACATTCTGTGGGTTGATTTTGAGAAGGGGTTCCAAGGAAAATTCATTTCATCATCCATGAAGGATGAGAAGAAGCTGGAGTGACTCTCTCACTAGTCTGGGGGTATGTCATTATAGTAGTCCGGGATCAAGTTCAAGGATATCCTTTATTTTTTTTCAAATCTCTTTCCAATTGAGGAGCCTCGTGCAGGATTCCTAGAAGAATCACTTCATCCTTCTCTCTAGTATGTGGTTACTACCTTTACCTTTCGGACATACTTGGAGGTCCAGAAGAAGTCGATGGTTGTTGGGAGTATGCACTCTCTTAGTGGTCTATAACAAGAGGGGATTCAACCGTGTTATTTTAAGGGAATGGTTATAAGAAGATGGTCATAGGCACTAGGGCCTTCAAGGTTTCAATCATTGGGGAGGTGACCTTAGTTGTTTCCATTTCTAACTTATAGTCCACATGACTATCATGTGGGCCTAAGGTAGGTGAGTTTTACCTATGGATTATATGGGAATCTTCAGATCTAGTTACTTATGGTTGTTCGAGCTCAGTATGGTGGAGGTGGTTAGGTCTAGCGCCCACCTTAAAATTAGTTTCTGACGTGACAGGTCGAGCATCAGGGACAACAGTCTCACGCTCCACCAAGAGGAAATAGGGCAAGTAGAGGGTGACCTGAGGGAATTAATCCGGGACCTCTACCTAGGTTTGGTCAAGGAGTCAGTAATCAGAATATTTTCATAGGATTTTGGTGTGTTAAGCTACATGACGTAGAGTCCGCAGTACCAAAAGGGACACATATCATTCAAGGTATGATAAGTTTGTTTAGTATACTTTCTTTCGCATTGTTTCATTTAGGACCTTCACATCCTTTGTTTCACCAGTCTAGACTATGATCTAGAACTAGACATAGAGAGGTATCCCATGCCATTGGTTTTGATTACGCCAGTCAGAGGATAGACCATCTTGTTTGATTTGTGCTGAGGATATAAAATGATTACTAGGATGCATTATTCCCATGGGGATATTTTATAATTATAGATGAAATTTTATTGTATCATCCTTGGAATCAACTAGTTGTACTATATTCATTCTATTATCAACTACTTCCAAATAATAATCATTTTTTCAGATGTGGATGGATATAATGTAACTTTCATTGGTGAAAAGAGTTGTGAGATTATCAGTTCGAATATAGATCCCCATATTTTCTTATTGGTCAAGATATTAGTAGAACCAGTGGATGCTGAGATGGAGGAGGTTCCCAACATTTCTGGGGAGTTCTTGGATTTTTTCACTGAGGAGGTTGGAACTCTACCCCCTCAACATGATGTTGAGTTCAAGATAGACTTGAAACCCAGTGCTTCTCAGATTTCGATGGATCTTTAACGAATTTCACCATTAGAGCTATAGAAGTTTGGGGATCTGATAAAGGACTTGATGAATAAGGTATTTATTTGGCCTAGCGTGTCACCATATGTGTTTCTCTAGTCTTGTTTGGAAAAAATGAAGATGGTAGTCTGAGGTTGTGCATAGACTAGAGATGGTTTAATCAGGTAACACTCAAGAACAATTACCCTCTCCCAAGGATAGATGATATTTTCGGCCGGTTAAAGGGATAAAGTTGGTTCTCTAAGATCGACCTACAGTCTTGGTATCACAATTTTAGCATGAATGATGGTGATATCTAAAAGGTTTATTTTAGGTGTAGGTATGGGAAATTCAAGTTTGTGGTTATTCCATTCGGTGTTACAAATGCACCATGTGTGATCATGAGGCTCATTAACTCCATATTTGTGAGTTCTTGGACAAGATAATCATCATACTCAACAATGATATCTTTATCTACTCTAAGTCAAAGGAGGAACATTCTGATCATCTTAAAATCATCTTTCAGGTTCTTCGACACCACCGGCTCCATGGGAAGGTTTCCAAGTGTATGTTTTGGACAAGAGAGGTACACTTCCCTGGACATGTAGTGTCATCGTAGGGTGTGGCAGTTGAATTGTTAAAGGTTGAAGTAGTTTTTTCTTGGATAACACCCATGACTGTGGCTTAGGTTCATAGTTTTCTTAGTCTGGTGGGATATTACTAGATATTTGTACCTGAATTATCTAAAGTTGCAGCTCTGTTGACTGATCTAACCAGAAAAGACCATATTTCTTTTGTGGAGTGAGGAGTTCTAGGTAGATTCTCACTATCTAAAGGGGAATTTGGTCAGTAATCTAGTGCTCTAGTTTCCATAGGCAGGATTAATGTTTGAGGTGTTTTTTGATGCTTCCCGTCGGGGCTCGGGATGCGTGATGAGCAATAGTGGGGATTGATCTTTTATGAGTCTAGGCAGTGAGGTCCCCACAAATGTAACTACATAACCCATGATCTAAAGCCAGTAGTATTTTTTTGACTAATGTTGTCGTTATATTACCTCTTTAGGTAGCACTTTGTTGTCTTCATAGATCAAAATATCTTTAGGTATATCTTTTCCTCATGATATCTGAACTTGTGACAATGGAGGTGGATGTATTTTCATCAAGATTAGGATTTTGAGATCTCTTACACCTTAAGAAAGGGTAATTTTATGACTGATGATTTGAGTACGAACTCGCGAAATGAATTAGTTCAAGAATCCACAGATGCTTGGAAGGCAATGGAGGAGTCAACATCCATTCACATAGAAGTGGGAATGGATGGAATTATAGGATGTGTGTTTTATATGAAGGTTAAGTCTTCTCTAATACAACAATGAGAGGAGCCTCACCAGGGATAATTAGAAGAAAAGGTGATATGTGATCACATTAAAAATGGTGATGCTTCGGAGGGTTGGTTAGAGGATGGTTAGAATTAGTTGTTATTCCTTGAGAGGTTGTTTTTTCCAGTGGTGATGGATGAGGGAGTTCTCTATGAATATCATATCTCACCTTTATCATTACACATAGGAGTTTCTAAGCTCTATCGTGGCTTGGGAGAGTAGTTTTGGTGGCTTGTGGTGAAATGGGTGGTGTTAGTGTTTTTGGTGATGTGCTTAGTTTTTAAATGAGTGAAGTCTAAGCATAATGTACCTAGTTGTTTGTTTCAGCCATTAGATGTCTTCGAGTGTAATTAGGATGAAATATCAATGGATTTTATAAAAGGGTTACCTAGGGCTTAGGGGGGTGCGATGAAATCTGGTTAGTGGTGGATCAGATGATGAAATCATCTCACATTACAACTATTAAGAAGATTGAAATATTGTATTCCATGACCATGATATATGTGGATATGGTGGTGCAGCTACATAGAGTTCCATCAAACCTTAGAGGTGATGGGGAGAGTTGGAAAGGTGGCATAAAAGATGGTTCTACCACTGCATTTGGAGAATTTCCATGACATTTTTCATATCTCTAATCTTTTTCAGTATCTTCATGAGGACTCTCATGTCATTGTTTGGGTAGAGTTGGATGTTGAAGATAACATGAAGTTCATAAAGAGGCTAATAGAGATCCAAGATCCTCAGGAGAAGGTTCTTCATGGATGGACCAATAATTTGGTTCATGTGTTGTAGAGACATGGTGACCTGAAAGAGTGTACTTAGGAAAGGTAGATATAGATGCATTCAGAATATCCAGATTTGTTCTGATTTTCATTGTTTTTCCCCTTTGAAATGTAATGCATGAACCTTGTTTTTTATGCGATGCGTTGTTTTTATTGATCCAGGATGTGTGATAAAGTCTTGAAATTTAGAAAGGGGAGGAACTGATTCTTAATAGACACATATTAACTGATATGTTATTAAACATATGTGGTTGAGTCAGTTCCACCCAGAGCAGATAATATATTGTCATGGATGGAGGAATCCCCTGATTCGTTTGTTTAGGATAGTGTGGTTGTTTTAATTGTGTGGTATGTCTTTTGGTTGGTTGGCTTGGAATATGTTGGAGGAGGTCTTCTTGGAAATTGAGGTTTCACTCAAGCTTTCAAACAATACTGGGTGGTTATCATTGAACTTTTGTGTGCATAGTCAGTAGCAGTGTTTCAAGCATAGTGGGAGCCTTGAGTGGTGTCACAAGGGGTGGTTGTTCGGAAACCTATTTTCATTTTGGGTTGGTTTTTTAATTCTCAAGAATGAGAATAGTTTAAAAGGAATCTAATGTAATGAACCAGACCTTCCCAGTCCATTCCTTTTCTAAATTCAGTGATTGAGGTGTTCTGGGGAGTCCCAGTACTCATTTGAAGAGTTTTCCAAAAATCCAGTTTTCCAAAGGTGGGTGGCATCGGTAGGTGGCATTGATAGGTGGAATCGATAGGTGGAATCAGTAGGTGGCAACTGTGAGTGGAATCGGTGAGTCTCATCGGTGACTCCCCATTGGTAGGTCACTTTAGTGACTTACTGATGGTAGTTCATATCGGTGACTCACCATCGGTAGGTCGTGTCAGTGACTCTTGTTAGTGACTTACTAATAATAGGTCATTTTGTGAATCCAAATCGGTTGGTTGAGTTGGATACTCACTTTAGTGACTTACCAACGATAGTTCATTTCAGCGACTCAATCATCGATGACTCATGTTGGTGACTCACCTAATAGTGAGTCATTTCCAATAGTTTGTCAAAATTCTATTTTCTCTAGTTTTTCCAATTTCACCCCTTTAGTATTTTTGATGTAAAATGAGAATAAACCATGTATAAATGTTTTTAAGCCATTTAAAAGGATATAAATTATATCCTTAATTCAAAATGCTTGGGAGGCTTTTTGTTAGTCAAAATACACGGTCATGATCATGAGATGACTTTAATTGATTTTAAAACTGTTCCTCTGTTGACATAGGATATAACCATTCTAAAGCCAAGATCCATTTTCCTCTATGAATTTTCTATTTAATCTTGATATCTATCATCCTAGAACCTTTCTTCCCCAATGATCAATGCCTCCGTGTTGCACCCTTTGATCACATTTCCCTTAAGTTATGGACACCCCCTATTTTGGGTGTAAGGAGGAATTTCTGATTGTCCATTTCTTGAGTTAGGGATCCCTTCATTCCCCTTTATTGTGTATCATACGGGGTGGGTGTATTAATGATTTACCTATGAAAGAAGTTGAATCCAAGTTTAATAAATTTAATTTATTCAGCTTTAAACAAATGAATAGGGGCTGGGAAAATGTGTCACATGTTTCCGTTTTAATTTTTGTTGATATTGTAAGTTGTATGGGCTGTATGACTACTAAAAATCTTGGTCATTGGTGGTATTTTTATATGCACTCTAGATGAATTGTGATGGATTATTGTTGATCTTGTGTTCAATGGATGTGTATACATGAATTTGATTAATCACATAGATTCTTTTAAATAAACCAATGCCTCCGGATGGATCTTTCTCTTTGATAAACCCTAAATTATCAAAGTGGTATTAAAGAATGAGTTTTTTCTAAATATGAATCCACCCTGACTTGTTTTGTGTGGCTGTGTGATGGGTTTGGTTTTGTTCTATCTTGTGCCTTATGCGGTTGTGTGGTTCTAGGAATGAAAGAACGAATGTATGGTGGGATGTTTCAGGTGGTGTAATGGAATCTCAAGATGGGATATTGACTGATTGTGGAATGGATGGATAGTGTTTGAGTAACCGTGATGTAGGTTATGGTTGTAGTATTTTTATGTTACTGGGTGTTATGAGTGAGGTCTTATTATATTGTAGGGATATCGGGCTGCTTGTGATATGGTGTGTTGAGGGGTTTGGTAGTAATTAGGGGGTTTAATTATTGATAGGAAGGACATGTTAGAAAGAATTTGCAGAATGATGATGGCAGTGGTCGGTATGGGTGTTGAACATAGTGGAAATATGAAGTGAGTTTCTTTGCTGTGTGGCATGTTGTGTTTCGTGATTGGAAGTTTCCAGAGTTTGGATGGAATGAATAAATGGTATCCTTCATAAAAAATGATAATTGGTAAAATTAGATTGATGAGGGTATGTTTGAGTTGTGTCTTGTTGCGAATAACTTTCAATTATCAAACATCTAAGTGACTACTTATAGTGTTATTAAATGAATTTAGAGGTAGTAGTAGTGTTGGTAGTATCATATTGTGGTTGATAGTTTGATTGAGAACCCATTTGTTGGGATTGAGTGTTTGATACTATATATACATACTATTATTTTTTTCACATGTCTTCAATACGCACCCACCCTAGATGAGCACTCTCTTATGAACACACCCATTGTCATGGGGAAGGGTGTATTTCTCAAACATACAAGTGGGAGGATGGATAGACTACCACCCACTCTTCCCTACCCTTCTTATAGGTGGTTATATCCCAAGATTCCTCAGATAGGTAGTGGGTTGTGAGGCCCAAGTGTGTGCGATTGAGTTGGGTTTTCCCAGGTGTCTTTGGGTTGAGATGTGTTGTGGCCCAGGTGTCTACAGTCAAAACATAGTTGTGAGGCCCAATTGTGTTCGGGTGGGATGTGGTGTGGTATATGGATCATATTTCTGTAGGAAAGACATAGATTTGGGGACAAGGTTTGTGCGAGTGGGTTGTGACGTTGTTCATTTGAAAGAGGTGGGAGTGCCAGGATGTTTTCTGCTACGGTGTAAAAGTGGATAATCAGTGGGAAAGTGGTGTGGGGTACCCAAATTATCAGTTTGATTAATATATTACATTACGTGACTTGAGTTATTTAGTGATCATGACTTAGTAATATTGGGATTGATAGTATTCCTTGTTAGGTGATTTTGGTTTCTGTTGGTTTCTCATGGGGGAATTAGTATGCTTCCTCCACTTGTGCACAAGAGACCTTGTTTTTCCCTACTATGTATACTCATATCCTCACCCTATATTATAAAACCACTTTCAGGTTTCCAGGAGGACTACATGGATAGTGCTATACATTACTAGCTTGGACATAGAGACAGTCACTCTGTTACTACATAGATTTGTTCTTTTTGGTATTTACTTTCGGTATTTTCCTTGTATTTGTAACAATTTCATTTTGAAACATGCATGTGGGAAGGTTTTGGTTTTATTATATATATATATATATATTTATATATATGTATTAGAGTAGATTGAGTTTAATACATCTTATCTCCCAATCTTGGTTATATAAAAAGGGTAATGCCTCCCACTTTGTGAGATTTGTGTACCCTTGGTGCTTGTCACCAACCCAAGGCCTACTAAAGGTGGGACTCAGTGGTGATTATCTCTCTTTCTCCATTTCCAGCTGAGCAGAGATATCTTGGTAGGGAGGTTCATGACATAAATATTTATGACTTATAAAAAAACCAATACTCTATTAAAAATTTATAATATATTTACTTACTTATACTATGATATAATTATATAATATGTTTACTTATAAGATGACTAATTTTTATTTATACTCTCATGTGTGAGGATACTATTTATTTGGATGGTTACTATTCATAAGGGTCATATATTACTATTCCTATGGTCAAGTTACTTTTTCATCAGTATTGGATCCTTAACTTCTAGAAATACCTATTATTTCATTCATTCATCATTTATAACGTTTTTATTGTGTTATTAATGTGATTTTATGTGATTATACAATAGGAAATAATTATAATAATGGAATTTAATTGATAAATGTTTTGGGTTTTTATATTGGGAGAAGTACCGTGATTGTTTGGAGTTTTCCTATAACAACAGTTATTGGGAAACCGTACAGATGGCACCATATGTGTCTCTTTATGGTTGGCCATGAAGATCACGTCTATGCTAGATGAAGGTAGGTGAGTCATAACTATTGGGACTGAGTCTCATGTAGGAGGAATCAGAGCAGGTGAAATTGATTCGAATGTTTATAGATACAACTCAGAGTTGATAGAAGTCATATTCTAATAGATGTAGACAACCCATAGAGTTTATTAAGGGTGATTGTGTATTACTTCAGGTGTTAACTATATTGGGTCATCACAGGATACAAAGACAGGTAAAGTTGTCATCAAAGTATATTGGACCATTTGAGGTTTCTGAGAGAATCGAGTTAGTTTCATACTGATTGGCTCTTCTATAGAATATAGTTCTATGCATGATATTTTCCATGTGTCAAAATTTTGGCTATATCACCCCAACCCTTCTCATCTGATCAATGTGGATGATGTTGAACTCTAGATAAATGCATCCTTTTAAGAGAATATGATACATGTGTTAGATTGTAGTGAAAAAGTTTTGTGGGGAAATTCCATACTTAAAATTTGAATATTGTAGAATCATGGCTATTTATAGAAAGAATCCTGGTAGAGGAAAGTGGATATGAGTGCACAACGGGCCGATCTTTTTTAATTGGAATCTTAGAGATTCTCAAGAGTACATATTGAGGATGATATGTTATAAGGTTGAAAAATTGTAAAAACCCAACCTTTTTTAGAGATTTATAACTATAATTTATAGGTACTATATTGTACTGTGTTTAGTACTTTTCATTTGGGGTTTACCTTGTCGTGTTTTTTTTTGAAAACATGATAGAAATGGAATAATGAGGGTAGTGCATTGTTGGAATACTGTTTTCCCCAACAATGTTACCTAGCACAACAAACCATGAAACCCTATATAGTAGGGATTTTCAAGGATGTCACATGTTTTTTCAAACTGTGCACCCTACTAGAATAATACATGCACCCCCCAAAAGAGGCACATGGTTAAGGAGCACAGTTTTCAAAATTATGTACCTCTTACCAGTAAAATGTGAATGACTTTTTAATTAACCCAAAAATTTACCTTTTAAAATTCTTAAAACCCCATATTAATCCCTAATCATCCCTAGATCAACCCTAATCTCTATTTCATGATTTTGGAGGCTCCAAAAAAAATTCAAGCCTTCCTGACCTCTATTCTTGGTGAATCAAAGGGAAAAATGCAGATCTAGACAACCTCAGTATATAGTTTGTCCCCATATAGATCTATCTCTATATCTCATTACTATTTCTAGACAAAAGAAAGATGTTTATCCTCTATTGTAATTATATCTAAATATAAGATATTAGTTCTTGATTCATTTGATCTTAGATCATGGATTTAGATCTAAATCTTATTCTTCATCATGATTATGGTTGATCCACATTGAATATGTGGATGTTCATTGGTGAGCATTCTTCAAAAATTTTGAGATAGGTGGTCTACATTCTTATCCCATAGACTTTTTAAATTACATGTATTTAATATTTAGATTTTAAATATACATGACTGGGAAATTTCTTTGATAATTTAATTGATTATTTAATTTCTATGTGTTAATAATTTATGCTAATTGGGGAAATTGTGGTTGTGAATTGATTTATTTATGGGTTAAATTAAATAATGGGATATTGGGTAAATTGAATATCATATTATATTAATTAATTTTTGAATTAAGTAGTGATATATTGAAAATTTGGATTTTATTTGATTAATTAATTGTTGAATTAATTAATAGAGATTTGAGATTGTGAAATTAATTTGAAAAATTATTCTTAAAATTAATTATTGAGATACTGAGATTGTGAATTGGATTAATTATTTATTTTATTAATTAATAGAAATTTCTATGTTTATAAAAATGAGTTTAATGGATTAATAAATTGTTGAATTAATTAATATTTTGAATTATGATTCTGATAGATGATTAATGTTGATTAACCTTGAATGATGTGATATATCTGCTTGATTGAGAATGTGGTGTGGGATAAATATTGATGCTCCAAATACAAATGGGGGTGCTACACATGGAGGTCTAGACCCAACTATGTGAATGTAGATATTATTTTATGGGATAGGGATATATGCTGAAAAAACCCATGGGGCGTGGGATAGGAAATGATGCTCTAAATACCCACAGGGCACTAGACATGACGTTCTACTCCCATTTGTTGGCATTGGACTATGGTTCCAATTGGCCATTTTATGAATTCAATTGAATACCACGTAATATAATAATTTTTAATTGTATATGAGATACAGTTAAAAATCAAGAATGGGTCGAAACAAGCTTCATGAATCAGGTGTCCTCGATAACTCAAGGGTTATGCAGTTAAATAAAGAGTAATTGAATCAATGAAATCTGTTTACCTTATTGATTTTATTTATTCATGATACAATTTAATAAATTATTTTGATGAGATATTATTTTTAGACACCACTGGTGGTGGCCAACTGGTTTGTACTCACAACCTACCCAGGTCACGTGATCAGTGCCCGAATATATTTCCTGGCTATAGGACTAGATAAGGGAAAAACCCTGTATTAGAGGGCTGATTTGGGATGGAGCTGGGATAAGGAAACCATATGTGGTTCGAGAAAAACTTGGATGTTTTTAGTGTGTTTATTTATTTTTGGGTTTTCATATTGAAACATGGAAATTAATGTAGCATGGAATATACTGTTCAGCTTTGATAATGTTTTACTATTTTTTGGTCATCTTGTGGTATTGGTATTAATCTAGTAATATGTGATTTTATTATTGTTTTTTATTTTATATTTTGGTATTACTATAATAAATAGGGTATATTATCCTCATGATTGATATCAAGACCCTGATACTAGTCACTAGGCTCTAGCATATAGGTTTGCACGCCGGAGGTTATGAGGCAGACCGGCTCGGTGCACTGGTGTGTGGCAACTGGGAAGGGACTTCACAACCATTCATTGTGTTCTTCACCATTGACTCATGGGGTTCAAAATTAAGAATTTTAAAGATGGTTCGAGAATTATAAATCCACAAAAATCATGATGTATTCATGAATGACATGGATATCAATGGTTTTTAGATAGACAGAGGTGGTTCTATGGAACACTGATGATGGTTCCATGGATTGTGTGCTCAAATTGTGAGGTTTGGTGTGAAACATTTCCCGGAAGAGAATGAAATCCCAATTATCGACATGTAGAGTCTATTAATCAATGATAAAAGTTTTCTTCCTTTGATTTAGATGGATTTGGGAGGGTTAAATGGTGAGTATGGTGGAATATTTGGTGGATTTGGCGAGCGCGTGATTTTCGGGATATCAAACTACAATATTTCTAAAAATCCCTAAAACATGTCATATATTTAAGTGGAATACATATATTACTTCTAAGATCTTTATAGAGTCCAGGGTTTTGGATTGATATAAATATCACAAATATTCTCGATAGACTCACATGTCATGTGATACTACCTGGATGTCCATTCTATGTGTAGTGTGAAAATTCCTAGGACGCCATGTGATATAACATGTAGTGTTACCTTAGGGACACACCCTTTTGATATACATGTATAGTTGCGACATTTCTATGTAATTATGCACCCAAGGCCTCGAGCGATATTATAGGCTCTGTACCCCAATATACAAGATTTTTACTCCTTCATGAACCTTCAACCTTGTGTATCTCCTTCTTCTGGAATGGGATTTTTTCCCATGATTATCCAATACTATATAGAATTCATTTCTATATGTGATTGAGGCCTTGATTTGAATTAGAGGAATGACACAAGGTTATAAAAGTAGGATAATTTGGCAAGAACACATGGCTAATGCCAGTGATCGGGTTCAATCATCAGTGAGATGCCCACATATGTAATCCCCTAACTCCAAAGGGTGAGGGATCCCTCATTTCTTATATATACATAGATCTGGTACTCTACACGTGATATAGGGTTCATGTCTTCTATATATGGAGTTGTACTCTCCCATCATGGTGCTCGAGAAGGCAGCAGGGCCCCCACTAGAGATAGTGCTCCCTTAGACATGTAGCGCAGTAGTGAAGAGAGATTCCTCCACTATAATTATTGAGACATTGTGTGTGGTGCTTAGAAACATTGATGAGACATTTTGAGCAGCTGATAGACCCATCATCATCTTTTAAGTAGATGTGGATATTGAGATTACCTTTTTTGAATGGGGTTTTACTACGAGAATATCTGGTGTTAGGTATCATTTCCATATTTGACTTATGTGTTTGGGTGACTATTTTATTCTATTTCTTCCCAACTTATTTTTGGGGAATCCTATTGAGTGTGTTTATACTCACCCCAACATGGAATTTTCTGGGACAAGTCATATCTTATTTATATGATAGGTATATTAGCAGTGTCATTGGTGGACCTAGTATTAATGGTGGATAGCATAGCATAGAGACGATGACCATGTTGGGTGTCCAATCATAGTGATTGTGAGTGAAAATCTATTCAATTTTCCCTTTCTAGTTTTTTTCTAGTTTGGACTTATTTTTTTATTTCATTGTTGGGTGTATATATTTCCCCTTGTACATTTATATTTCCTTTCCATACTTAATGTATTTTTTATAGGTTGTATCATGAATTGTTTACTCTATAGAGGTTTTAATTTTTTTCATCCCTACACTATTACTTGGAGAAGTGTGTGTGTGTACTAGTACATTAAGCTAAATTCTCCTATTTTAGTAATTAGTCTTCTTGGTACTTATCACTAGCACCTTCCCTATTGGAGACGAGCTTGGGGTACCACTCTCAGCTCAATGTTGGACCAAGACTGGCCTTTGACTAGATAGAAGAGAAATAATAGGATATTTTTTGCATGAGAAAACTATAACCACACTGAATTACTACTGTGGTATTATATTTTTATCTTGAATGTCATTACACAAGCAAGAAGTGTTCCAGGAAAAAGGTATATGAATGAATTTTGGGAGAAACATATGTATCATCAAATAGTGTTTCTTGGGATAGAGAATTGAATGAAAGTAAAAAATATTTAAAGGATATCAATTATCACTAAATGGATACATGAAAAGGTATTCTATTCCCTTAAAATAAATTATGCTTATACTCAAACGAATCAAGATAAAATATTTGGTAGAGCTAAACAATAAGGCATCGATTGAAGAAAACTGAGGGAGGAGCACTACACAAGTGGGAGAATGAGAGGGCCATGTATGAAAATCATCAATGGATCCCATGATACGTAGGGATAAAAAAAGGATCATGGAGGTGGAAAACTAATGAAAAAAATGGGAAAAAAACAAATTCCCAAACAAGAGGCCAAGAAGAGATCCTATACAGTATAATAAGCCGAGACCACCCCAATAGATAAAATGAGCAAAAAAAATATTAATATTTTTCTATGAATGAGAGGAAAACCTATAAATGTTGTGAATAAAATTCTAAATTAAAATAAAATAACATCTCTTAAAAAGTGTTTATAAGTAGACGTGAATAGATCAAAATGATGGGATGCTTAAAATTTCCTATAGACTATTATACTTCTTAGAACTCGCTAAAGAAAATATAGAGGAATATATTTTTTATTTATTGAATATTTTCATCTTTTCCATAAATAGAGATAATGTATTAAAAAAATCAGTCATTGGATATGAAAATTGTTTAAAAAATTATTATCTATAAAAAAATGGGTATTAAATATTCAATTAAAACTTCTAAAAAATCCCTTAAAAATCAATTTAAATAATTCAAAAAATAACTGAAATGATAAAAATAGAATTCAAAATTTCTCTTTCACCATAGATTCTAAACCATAGAATTTCACATATCAAATCATAAAAATATCTTAATCAAATGGCGTGCGACCACTTTTCAAACCGTTATTGGAATATAAGTATGAATATCGCACTAATACACCATAAATAATAATCCACATATTATCATAGTATATGGAAGATTGAAAACCATAGAGAAACCGAGTATTGAAACAACTTATCCTTTGGCGAAATGGAAATTTCAAATATCTCCAAAAGACAAACCACATCCTATTCATAAGTATTAATGATTTACAAAAAATCCATTATCATTAAACATATCATAACTTCATATTCTGATAGGGAAAACATGAACTATTTGAAGAATCTTCTTCCATCTACAGCCCAATTAAGTGCAGGTTGTAACTACTTTATCTTCTAATCATAAAATACTTTTTGTATGAATAATTATACTCATGTAATAACCACAATAAGGTGAATGTGCGGAAAAATTTATATAATTTTAGAATAGTAAAACACATCATCATGGTATTTTTGGAAATAAATTTTGGATTTCTTTTTTAAATTAATTTGATTACGTTAATTTAAAGTATCAATTAAATTCATAAATTTAATACACATAAGAATTGTTTTTTATGATTCAAAAGAGTGATGAAATAATGTATTCATTCTTGTTATTCAGAAAATTTATTGATATTATATATTAATTTTTAAAATTAAGTAATTCATGATGGATTGGATAATTTATTATTGTAAATGAAATGTCCACATTCACCAATAGTGTTTCATCATTAGTTTTTTACCTACAAAAAAACCCGAAATAAATAATGGTTGCCTTTATTAGTGTTAGATATAAGATCTCATAAAGGTACCCAATATCATCAATTTTTTTAGTTCTCTAAAAGGACACCATTTATCATCACTTTTATTTAGTGATGATAATTGAGACCTTTATTAGCCATTTTATTTAGCATTGATAAAGGGTTTTCTCGCATGAATTTGTCACACATCGGAATTCCCATTTTTTTGGGTGTTTCTATATAAACATGGGAGTTCCGCTATCAATATGTGCCATAGCTGCAGGAGATTGACACCCACATAAATCTTCACACACAAAGGCTATATGGGCTCTCTCCACTCACTGGACCACATCCTAGTAGTCCAACCATTCCATCTACATGGGGGATCACACATGTCCCACATTCACATGGCCCACCATCCCAACCGACTAGGCCACCTTAGCTTGGCAGCCTCCATTTTTTATGTACTCTAATAAAAAACAAATAAAAAATATAGAGATTTTTTTTAAAAAAATAAAAATAAATAAATAATTAATATTTAATAATGAATTGATTTAAAAATGTTAAAAATTTTATTAATTAAATTATTATTAATAAAATTGAATAAATTTTAAAAAACATTATAATTTTTAATAATAAAAGAATTATCAATAAATATGAATAAATAATATATATTTATATATACATTAATAATTAATATTAATGAATAGTATATGTCAAATATAAATCTAAAAAATGAATAAAATTTAATAACTAAATAAAAAAATAAAAAATGAATAAATTACAAAAATATAGAAAAATTTATTAATGAAACAATTATTAATAAAAATGAATAATTTTAATATATATATATATATATATTAATTATAAATAGAAATAAATACAAAATATTAAATATAACGAATGAAAATGAATAAAATGTATTCATTAAAAACAAATTAATTTCTTATTTCATTTTTACATAATTTTTTGTCTATTCAACTTTTAATTCAGTTTCACTCATTTTTAATGTGAATTAATTTAATATTATCTATTCATTGATAATTTAAAGTGTCTCGTTACTTTTTTACAATATAATGGTTTTAAATATTTAATTTTTTAATATTTTTTTATTTATTCTTTTTAATGTTTTTATTTATTAATTATTCATTAATTTTTCAAAAAAATTTAATATGGAAATATATAGATTTATACCAATATATATAATATTTCATAAATATGATTTATATAATATAAAATATGTATGCTTACATTAAATAAGTAATATATTTAGTGAAAAATGGTTTATAATTAAAAATAAATATTAATAAAAGGTATTGATTAGGTGCTTCGAGTAATGGAAAATTAATTAAATGTTGGTTATTCAATTTATAATATATATATATATATATATATATAGAACACACATACATATAATATTTATATGATTTTTTAATTTTTAATATTCATTTTAGAATTATATTTATTAACATAACGTATTTATTATAAAATATGATTCTAAAAAAGAAATTTTATTCATTTTTCTTATTTTTTTAGAATATTATATTTATTCCCTTTTAATATTTTTTAAAATTTACAATTATTTAAAATTATTTATTCTTTTATAAAAAAAAATTTATAATATTTTTCAAATTTATTCATTTTTAAATATTCATTATTCAATATTTTTATAATTTTATCCATTTTAAATATTTATTTATACTTGTTTTTTCATTAACATTTAATTTTTTTATTGTGGTTTTAATTAATATAATTAATATGTATTCATTTTTATTTTAAAAAAACTATTTATAAATATTCAATTTTATTTTTTGTATAATCTATATAATTAATAACACTTATTCATTTTTAAATTTAAACATTTTTTAAATTTATTTCATTAATAGACATTGAATTTTATATAATATAATGATTCAATTTAATATATATCAATTGAAACGTCCCGGTTCCGGGTGCCACGCAACGGGTGCCCCGAACCCGGTTCGCCACGTGTCCTCAAGTGCATTTCCCCAAACGCTAGAGGCTATCGACTAGCAGCGAGGGCCCAGGTCTGATAGTGGGGAAACTATTCCCTTGTTTGTCAAAGTGTAGTGCAGCGGAATGAAATAAAACATACAACAAATAGCGGATGCAGTAAATCATACACAACTGAAATAAACAACAGTAGTGGATATAACCAAAAGTAGATAAATAATTATGCTACATGTCTCAAGTTCTAAATAAATAGCCAGAACAGGTTACACGATCAATACAATACAAATGTAGTACATGTACATCCAAACAAAGCAAAATAGCTGGTAGCGGCATCGTGAGCCTAGGCTCGGTCCCATGCCCTCCTACTCCTCAGCAACAGTCAAGTACCTGTATAGGGACTCTTTCCCCTATCTACACCTGTAGAAATGTAATCTATTTGGGCCGAAAGGCATGACCCAAACAGGGTGTGAGAAATATATATCAGTAGGCACCCACCAAAGGCCCGTGCCCAACTGTGTGTAAGCATGCAACAACAGTGCGCAATAGTAAAATTCAATAAAGTAAGCAGTACTGAAAAGTAACTAACTTAACCAGTTATATTTCCATTTTAATATCCATTTTAATCATTTAATTTAAAAAATATCACCACAGTGAATATTCTAAGTAACAGCCAAAAGTTCGTAGACGCGTAAACCCCTACCCTCAGGTAAAGAGTATCCAACACAAGAATCTACCCTCAGGTATAATAGATTTTTCCCTCAGGCGTAGGTAGTGTTGCCCACAGGCACAGAATCAGTTTCCCACAGGCACGAAAGAAGTTGCCTGTTGGCTAAGTAGTACAACACCCACAGACTAATCACAATAGTGCCCTCAGGCTAACAGGTAACCAGCCCATGCCCAACACGTAAATATGCAGTAAATAAGAAATTCCTCTCGAGGCAATTCTACAATTACTACTTTAAAGGCATACCCTCGGGTATCCTGGCCAAACGGCTAAACAGTGGAACACACCCCCAGGGTGGTTCCAGATCCATGAAACGATCCCAACCGGAAGTTTATATCATATTTAAATACCTAATCAATTCTAGGTGTTAAATATAGCAACGACCTCAGCCTCACGACACCCCAACATGGGTTCGTGGCACAAAAACGCACAAAACACACAACTGTTGGAATGATAAACACCAAGCCACCTACCTTATATGCCAATGAGCGTTATACGTGAAGGCTGATTCCAGAAACGCCCAAGAACAGCATAGATCTGACGAAGAAGAAACACCGCTTAAATGCAAATAAATCCAGTTAGAAGAAGAATTGGTAAGAAGTAGCCAAGGAGATGGAATCCCTTACCCGAGCAGTTCCAACGAGATCGTCCGAGGTAGAAACTAATTCCAGACGAACACTCGGCGGATCTTTAAAGCTTCGGTCGTCCCCTCCCGCTCCTTCCTCCGGTTCTAAGCCTTCCCTATGAACAAGGTAGTCTACTAACTTTTTAAGCGAAAAAAACAAAGTACACGTCATGTACTTCCAAGTACACGACATGTACTTCCTTCATATAACTGTTCCTCTGGTGGCACCGCCACACTGTTCACCTGTCGACATGAGTACACAGCATGTACTCTTGAGTACACGGCGTGTACTGTCACCCAGCTGGCGAATGCTCCACTGCCTTACTGTTTTGGCCTGCCGACTGACTACACGGCGTGTAAAGGACCACTACATGAAATGTAGTCGGTTCCTACACCCTTCGTCGCTGTCAAGGCTACACGCCCCATGTACTAATCCGGCACGGCCAGAAGTACACTGCGTGGGGAAAAAGTATACGGCGTGTACTTCTAAAATTTAGGATTTTGACCCATTTTCCATATTTTCTCAAAAACAGTTAAGGGAAAGAGAAAAGAAGAAGCCCGTACCTCAAAATAAGAACAAAGTTCTTACAAACTTCCCCCTTATTACAATTCATCCCCGAATAGCCCTTCCAAGGGTAAAGAAGATCTAGACATGAACAACTCCAGCCACTGAGCATGTACATCTGTCTCCCGCTCCCAGGTCTCATCCTGCACTTGGTCATGCTTCTATAGAACCCATATGAGAGGAACTGATTAGCCTTAGAGAACCTTCATTCTCCTGTCAACGATACGAATTGGATGCTCCTCAAAGGATGCATTTGCTTCCAGCTCAACCTCATCAGGCTGAAAGACGTGAGACGGGTCTGAATGATAGCAGCGTAACTGAGACACATGGAAGACTTCGTGCATGGCTCGATACCGCTGTGGTAACTACTACCAGTAGGCAACCTGTCTGACTCCCTCCAGAATCTCAAATGGCCCCACATACCTCAATGAAAGATTACCTTGTCTCCTGATCCTCTTGGGTCCCAGCCTCGGCGAAACATGCAAGAAAACCTGATCCCCGACTACAAACTCCAAAGGTCATCTGCGGCGATCAACATAAGATTTCTGATGAGACTGCGCGGTAGCCATCTGCTTCTGAATCAACTGGACCATCTGAGAAGTCTCTTGCACGAGCTGCGGTCTGAGTAATGATGCCTCACCTTCCTCGAACCAACACAAGATTGATCGGCATGGCCTACCATATAAAGCCTCGTATGGTGCCATCTCAATAGTTTCCTGAAAGATATTGTTATAGGAAAACACGACTAAGGGTATATGATTCTCCCAAGAGCCCCCAAAGTCTAGGATGCATGCACACAGCATGTCCTCTAGCACCTGTATCGTACGCTCGGACTGGCCATCTGTATGAGGTTGATAAGCTGTGCCCAGAAGCACCTGTGTACCCAGTTCCCTCTGAAAACTTTGCAAGAAACGAGACGTAAAACGGGCGTCCCTATCTGAAATGATAGAAAGAGGAACCCCATGAATACGTACGATCTCTTGGACATAAAACCTTCCGAGATCGTTAACACCGATGGTCTCCTTGATCAACAAAAAGTGATCTAACTTTTTAAGTATGTCCACAACAACCCACACAACATCGTTGCCTCATAGTGACCTCGGTAAACCAGTCACGAAGTCCATCACAACATCATCCCATTTCCAATCTAGAATGGGTAACTGATATAACAGTCCAGCTGGTCTCTGGTACTCCGCCTTCACCTGCTGACAGGTGGAACACCTCGTAATAAAACCAGCTACTTCTCTCTTTATACCTGGCCACCAGTACTGGCATCTCAAGTCATGGTACATCTTAGTAACCCCAGGATGAACTACCCAAGCCGAAGCATGAAACTCCCGCATCAGCTCCTCGCGTATATCCCCTGGAACCCACACTCATACATGGAAACACAAAACCTCATCATCGCCTATTGTCCATCTAGGAAGGGGGTCCTCACTTGCCACCGACTCCCGTAGAACTAGGCCTTCTGAATCAGATAGCTGTCTCATCGTCTCTCTATCCAGGAGGGTAGAAGTCACAGCTAAAGATGAAAGATAAGTCTGCCCCTGACTGTCATGCACCTCTAAATGCATCTCAGTGAACAAAGCCATATGCTGCCACTCGCCACTGGCCTCCTACACAGCCTGTATCTGAGTCTCCCTGCTCAGTGCATCAACTACTGCATTACCTTTTCTAGGAGTATAGGCAAGCTCAAAATCAAAGGAATGAAGGTACTTGACCCACCTTCACTGCCTCAGATTCAAGTCACACTGAGTAAAGATATACTTGAGACTTTTTCGGTCGGTGAAAACCACTAAACGGTCTCCCAACAGATAATGTCTCCAACAGCGCAACACATGTACAACTGCATCCAAATCGAGATCATGCATTGGGTAATTCCTCTCATTTGGCCTCAACTACCGAGACCCATATGCAACTAATCGATCAACCTGCATCAACACTACTCCCAGCCCAATACCCGATGCATCACAGTAAAATGTATAGATCTTCCCCTACTCTAGGAGAATCAGGATCGGTGCTGATGTTAACCTTCCTTTCAGGTCCTGAAAGGCTGTCTCGCAAGCTTCCGACCAAACAAACTTCACACCCTTCTTAGTCAAACCCATCAACTGTGCTGCTAAGAAGGAGAAGTCTTGTATGATGCGTCTGTAGTAACCAGCCAACCCCAAGAAACAACGTATCTCAAACAAGTTCTTGGGATGATCCCAGGAAACTACTGCTCTCACCTTCTCTAGGTCTACTAAAACTCCTGCTTCTGAGAGGATATGACCCCGGAAGTAAATCTGGCCCATCCAAAAGTGGCACTTTGAGATCATAGCATATAGATGATGCTCTCTAAGTGTACTCAATACGATATCAAGATGAGTGGAATGGTCATGTAGAGTGTGAGAGTACACCAAGATGTCGTCCACGAATACTACCACGAAATAGTCCAGATAAGGAAGGAACACACGATTCATCAGAGCCATGAAAACTGCTGGCACGCTCGTGAGTCCGAACAGCATAACCAAGTACTCGTATAGACCATACCTGCTCCGAAAGGATATAAGCGGTATATATAATGGTCTCACGCGCAAATGATGATATCATGATCTCAAGTCAATCTTCAAGAACACTCGTGCTCCACGAAGTTGATCAAAAATATCATTAATTATTGGAAAGGGATATCAGTTCTTAACCGTCAACTAGTGCAACTTCCGATAATCCACACAGAGTCTGAGAGTACCATCCGCCTTTTTCGTAAAAAGGACCGGAGAACCCCATGGATAAGTACTGGGTCGGATGAAACCCTTCGCCTGTGACTACTCTAACTGCCTCTTGAGCTCCTGCAACTCAGGTGTGGCCATCCTATAAGGAGGAATGGACACTGGTGCTGCTCCTCGAACAAGCTGAATAGAGAAATCCACCTCACGCTCCGGAGGTAGACCTGAAAATTCATTCGGGAAAACATCCCTAAAATGATCAACAACTAGAGGGAAATCTATCTGACAAGTACCCTAGTCATCCAGATATAAGCTCACAATCTGGGCCGTGACTCCACCTCACCCACGATGGTATGGTCCAGTTCGGCTCGCCTGAACATCCCATTCACCCTTGTATAGAAACTCTCCGCCCTCTGGTGATGTGAAACTCACCCTACGATGATAGCAGTCTACAAAGGCTCGAAATGGAACCAACCATTCCATCCCAAGAATGAAAACATAGCTCGTCATCTCTAGGACATAGAGATACCAAATGAAGTGACACCCACCAACCTCAAGGGGGCACCCCTTGCATTGACGCACACCAGCCGTTCTAGTTCCCAACGGGGTGTCTAGAATCATGATACCTGAAGAAGTAGAAACACAAAGCCCATGTCTCTCCACAACAGGTAAATATATAAAACTCCGTGTAACACCCGTACCAAAAAGTACTGAAGATAAGACAGAAGCTACTAGAATAGTATCTCTAACTATAGAAGGTCTAGGATCCTGCTCCTGCTGGGTCTGTTGCACTGTATATGTCTGCCCAGTGCCGTAGCCCTACGACATAGCCTGGCTACCCCGAGCTGTCCCGCCCTACTGACTTTGAGATCCCGATGTCTGGCTACCACGACCATGCCACCATCTCCGCCTACACGCCTTGCCGTATTCCAATTCCCTAACTGGTAAGAAGCCACTGGTACTTCTCCCGCACGTGGAGTCTGCACAGAACCCCTCTCACTAGCCACTAGTGGAAACGCCCTGCAAAATCATTGCAGATGAACCATATTGCCGCAAGCTCGACACTCCACTGGGTCTCGTGGACACTATGGCATCTTGTTCCCCTCTCTACCACACTGGTAGCACATAACCTATCCACCTGAAGCATTCCTCTGACTGGTACTGCCACCCTGAGAGGAGTCCATCTGTCTCTTCCTCTTACCAGTAGAAATAGTACCAGTAACTGGTGCGGAACCACCCTGGCCCACACCACTAGATTATCATAGGTTCCTCTCTTTAATCAGCACCTAATTAACAATAGCGTGTACTGAAGGCAACCTGAAAACATTCACCAGCACCCGAATGTCATATCGAAGGCCATCCTCGAAGTGCCTGGCCCTCAACGTCTCATCACCCACCAGCACGGGTGGAAAGCGCTGAAGCTCAGTAAAGTGAGCATAATAGTCCATCACTGACATAGCGCACTGCTGTAGATTCATGAAATCTCGAGCTCTATCTGCCCTCATTGTCTCTAGGAAGAAGAATTCATAGAAGACTACTTGAAAATCTTCCCACTCCATGTCTCTGTAATGCTCTGATTGGGTGGTTACATCCCACCACTTTTTGGCAGAATCACATAGCCTGTGAGTCGCGAGCTTGACCCTCCGCCCTGGAGGCATCTCAAGATGCTCGAAAACAGTCTGCATCGACCCCAGCCAAGACTCCGCAGCATGTGGTCCGCCATCCTCTGAAAACATAGGCGGATGCTACTGCTGGAAGATACGAGTCAGCTCAGCCATAGATGTGGCATCCTGTGGTGCTCCCTAAAAGGTCTGCATGAATTGCATAAAGCCTTCACGGAACTGCGCCTCCATGCCTGTGTCTGGTATAGCAGCTGGTGCCGCATCTGGCTCTGCTGGAGGATCAACTAGTAGCCCATGGCCCACCATCTCTGGAGTATACTCATTGCCGCTCTCCTAGCGAACAACCCGTGGTAGTTTAGGCGGCATGACACTACAAGGTAAAAAACACGCCTTAGATTCAAGATTATAAAAGATCAAAAACGAAGGAACCCAGAAGGGAATAGGAGGAAGAAGGCATTCAAAATTTTCAAAACAAGACTACACGGCGTGTATACTGACTACACGGTGTGTACTTGACTTCCCTTCCCCTGACCGGGTCCTTCTGCACGGCTAAGCCACACGGCTCCCATCTGAACAAAACTACACAGAGTGTATATTATCTACACGGTGTGTATGGTGTTATTTCCAACTACCCGTGTCACTTGTGACATGGCCGACTACTCGGCTTTACACTACACGGTGTGTTACACCCGCACACGGCGTGTCAAGAACCCCGTTTCCCAGCCACATGGCTAACTCCACACGGTCTATCCTCGGACAAGACTACACGACATGTCCCACAGGTACACGGTGTGTTCAAGGAGAGGTGACACCGACCCGTGTTGTTAGTTACACGGCCGAGTCCCCGGGTCACACCACATGGCGTGTTCATCATTAACACGGTGTGTACTCAAGAGGAGAACACCGAACCATGTTGTTAGTTACACGGTCGGGTCCCCAGGTCACACTACACGACGTGTACAGAAGCTACACGGTGTGTTTACCCCAAGCTCTTCCCTTCCCCGTGTCGCCGCCCAAACGGTTTGGGACACGGGAAGAGACTACACGACGTGTACTCAGAATACACGGCATGTACTTAAAAAGATTATTTTTCTTCCTGAACAGAAGATCATACACGGCATGTGTACAGTACTACATGGCGTGTATACTGGGTTTCTGGACAGTATGCCTCAGAAACATCTCTAGAACCCATAAAATATAGAAAAATAAAACCCAAGTGTCAAATTCCTACTCGTGAGGGACCATACTCCCCACGATTCAAAATTTGACATCTTATCCGTGTTATAACTTAATAAACAACTAATGATCCACCAAATTTTGGTCAATGGGCACCCATACTCCCCAAAAATCTAAGTTTGGCATCCATTCATTCCACAGACTTATATAATAATACCCTATCACATAGCATGTATTTATGAAGTAGCTATCACAACAACATGCTTTTCTAGAACATTAACTATCTCAACAACATGCAATCTCTAATGCACCTACATGGCATGGAACTATGCATGGCATGTGATTTCTAGCATGTTCCTAAATGATGCATGAGATGGCATACCCTCATCTCATCGGGTTGCAACTAATAGAACCCACAGATAAAATATAAACAGCACAATCACAAGTGCATCACCCAACGGTGAAATCACATCAACTGTAAATTGAAAAATCAGTAAAATTGCAATACGAGGTAAATTGGTTTTTCCCTGTACACGGGTTATCTATGCCCAGGCACAGCTTATTACCTACTACCATTGACATCCTATCCTTGACTAAGTCTCCAAATAGTAAGTCAAAGAAAAGAACCCCTCTGATACCACTTTGTAACGTCCCGGTTCCATGTGCCACGCAACGGGTGCCCCGAACTCGGTTCGCCACGTGACCTCAAGTGCATTCCCCCAAATGCCAGAGGCTGCCGACTAGCAACGAGGGCCCTTGTCTGATAGTGGGGAAACTATGCCCTCGTTTGTCAAAGTGTAGCGCATCGGAATAAAATAAAACATATAACAAACATCAGAAGTAGTAAATCATACACAACTGAAATAAACAACAGCAGTGGATATAACCAACAATAGATAAATAATGATGCTACATGTCTCATGTTCTACGAAAACATCTAGAATAGGTTACAAGATCAATAAAATACAACTGAAGTACAGTTACAGCAAAACAAAGCAAAACAACTGGCAGTGACATCACGAGCCTAGGCTCAGTCCCATGCCCTCCTACTCCTCAGCAACAGTCAAGTACCTGTAAAGGGACTCTTTCCCCTATATACACCTGCAGAAACGTAATCTGTTTGGGCCGAAAATCGTGACCCAAACAGGGTGTGTGAAATATATCTTAGTAGGCACTCACCAAAGGCCCATGCCCAACCGTGTGTAAGCATTCAACAACAATGCGCAATAGTAAAATGCAATAAAGTAAGAAGTACTGAAAAGTAACTAACTTAACCAGTTATACTGCCATTTTAATATTCATTTTAATCATTTAATTTAAAAAATATATCCACGGTGAATATTCTAAGTAATAGCCAAAAGTCCGCAGATGCGTAAACCTCTACCCTCAGGTAAAGAGTATCCAACACAAGAATCTTCCCTCAGGCATAATAGATTTTTTCCTCAGGCATAGGTAGTGTCGCCCACAGGCATTGAATCAGTTGCCCACAGGCATAGAAGAAGTTGCCCGTAGGCTAAGTAGTACAACACCCACAGGCTAATCACAACACTGCCCTCAGGCTAACAGGTAACCGGGCCAGGACCAACACGTAAATATGCAGTAAAAAAGAAATTCCTCTCATGGAAATTCTACAATTACTACATTAAAGGCATTCCCTCGGGTATCCTGGCCAAACGGCTAAACATTGCAACACACCCCCGGGGTGGTTCCGGATCCAAGAAAAGATCCCAACAAGCTTTTTAATATCATATTTAAATACCTAATCAATTCCATGTGTTAAATACAACAACAAGATTAGCCTCACGACACCCCAACATGGGTTTGTGGCACAAAAACGCACAAAACACATGACCGTTGGAAAGATAAACATCAAGCCACCTACCTTATACGCCAACATGCGTTATACGTGAACGCTGATTCTAGAAACGCCCAAGAAAAACGTAGATATGATGAAGAAGAAACACTTCTTAAATGAAAATAACTCCAGTTAGGAGAAGAATTGGTAAGAAGTAGCCAAGCCGATGGAAGCCCTTACCCGAGCGGTTCCAACGAGATCGTTAAGGTGGAAACGGATTCCAGACAAACACTCGGTGGATCTTCAAAGGTTCGGCCATCCCCTCCCACTCCTTCCTCTTGTTCTAAGCCTTCCCTATGAACAGGGGAGGCTACTACCTCTTTTAAGCAAAACAACAATGTACATGGTGTTTACTTCCTTCATTTAACTATTCCTCTGGCGGCACCACCACTTTGTTCACCCATCGACATGAGTACACGACATGTACTCCTAAGTACACGGCGTGTCCTGTCACCTAGCTGGCGGCTGCTCCACCACCTTACTATTTTGGCCTGCCGACTGACTACACGACGTGTAAAGGACCACTACACGGCATGTAGTCGGTTCCTACACCCTTCGTTGCTGACAAGGATATACACCCCATGTACTCATCCCACACGGCCAGAAGTACATGACGTGTGGAAAAAGTACACAACGTGTACTTCTAAAATTTAATATTTTCCCCATTTTCCATATTTTCTCAAAAACACTTAAGGAAAAGAGAAAAGAAGAAGCTCACACCTCAAAATATGAACCGGGTTCTTACATCAATCCTCTGTTTTATATATATACATATCAATTTAACACACACATTTTCATCGTTAATGCATTGTTATATAGAAACACACAAGAATAATATTTATGTAATTTATTCCAATTTTAATATTCACATTGAAATTTCGTTTAGTAACAAAATATATTTAATATTGTATGTTTTAATAATAAAATTTTATTTATTCATTATTAATATTCTTTTTTTTTATAATTTAATAATTTTTTTAATATTTATTTTTACATGTTTATTTTATATGTTTTAATATTTCCAATATGTATTCATACTCAATTCAATACATATCCATATTTAATTTCTTCAATAATTTTCATAATTAATAAATCTTATCTATTTTCTTAATATTTTTAATGTCTATACATGTTTAATTATTCAATTTCATTCATTTTTAGCATTCATGTGTTCAATATTATATATTCATTAATAATGATAGAAATGTATTTATATCAATATATTAGTAAATAAATATTTATAATTAAATATACTTTTATTTATATATAAATATGTTTATCAATATATATTTACTATATTTATAAAATGATAAATTTATAATTATATATATATATATTTATATTTGTAAAAATTATTTATTTAATTATAAATAAATAAATTATTATTATAATTTTATATATTTATAATTATATTTATAAATACTTATTTACGGTTCTTAAATCTATTTAAAATTATATAAATATTAATTTATTGTTATATACATATATATTTATTTATAATTATATAATTTTTTTAATTATATTAATTTTCTTACTAAATATTAATTATTGAAGTTTTTATTTTCAATTTTTAGTGTTTATAAAGATATCTATTTAACATCACTAAAAGGCATTGATTAAGATCTATCTTTATTAGCACTATAATATGAAGTGTAGATAAAGAGGGGTTTTATCAGCGCTAATTATTTTTTCGCCGAGGAAGCCCCACTTTATAAGTTATTTTTTAAAAGCACTAATAAAACCCGTCTTGATATTATAGAATTATCTCTAACAAAACCCACTTCTCTTACACCATTCAAGCTCTCACAAATGTTGGTCTCTATGACTGCTCTCCCTTGACCACCTCGAATGAATCAATCCTCTCAAAACCTATGGAATGATACTATTTATACTATTATCTCTTTTATTAGTGTCATCTCCTCCATCATGCATACCTGGTCTGAACCTCATTATATATTTGTGTCCTATATTTTTTTCTTTCCATCATTGTTCATCTTGGCTCTTATTTTCTCATTGTTTGTTTATCCTTTATCTCTCAAAATCATCACATACTAGAATTCAGTAGTTGTTACATGATGTCGGGATCATGTAAGTTCATATTCATGTGGTTATACATAACAAATTACACCCCATCTTACTCATTGGTCTAATTTACATTTGTAAAATATCCATCTAATACAATTTTTAGTGGTTATTATCCATTAAATTTTACTTATTAAATATTGTATCTTTCATCCCTATGGATGGTTTTTGATATACAATATTAAGGAATCTTTTGAGAAAAATATAATATGAAATATTAAATAATGAGTGATATGAGTTCAATAGTAACCTAATTTTAATAATGCATCATAGGGACAAAATTATTTACAAATATATTTTTTTGTATCCTTATAATTCATGGTATATAATAATCTATATAAAAATAGTGTAACATAAAATCTACCATTATATCACTAATACCAAAAATGGACATCATTATCAATATTTCTTTCACTAAGGTCTAAAAAAAGACTTCCTCAACACTGTCTTGTTTTATATTATAATAACTATCTAAAACCCATAGTTTAAATTCTATTCTCTCAGAAGAAGGTGAGGATATGGCTTCCATATACCATGATGGACCAACCACCATTTTCAATGAAATATTGTGAACACCCGATATGCCTTTATCCATACTTCTGTCATGTAGTACATCCATATTTTTCTTCAATTTCATGTGATACATCCCCACTTTTCCTCCACAAGATTTATGGGGAAGATATTATTTGATGGGTCAATTGAAATGAATCATCCCCTTCATCCGTCTACTGATTGGAATCATTATTGTCTATGACTTCACCAATTTATTATACCAGAAAGGCCTGTACTCATTTCTACGTACCCATTTGATCATGCCCACCAAACACGCTATGCAACATAGACACAATGACTCTCTATAAGATAAGATATTCTATATTCCTACTTATACTTCATGTAATGGTAATACCAAATTTTGTATGATGTTATTTTTATGTAAGAATTAACAAAAATGTCTTGATAAATGAAATGTATAGAAATAAATAGGTATAAATGACTTATACGTACTCTTGGGAAAACTTTTGTGTATTTCTATTAAAGAAAATGTGGCACAAAAACTTCTTTTTCCATAGGGATATCATATTTAATAAAAAATGAAGAGGAGGTGTTGATAACGGAAAATATTGATTGGATTGGGTGTCTTGAATAAATGATAAATCGATACCATGAATCTAAAAAAGTACATATAATTTTTTTTTTCTAAGTGTCTAACCAAGAATTACTTATTATTTACATATTATTCCTTCTTCAGATATTATTTATTATTCAAATTAATAAACATATATTTTCTTATTATTCTGAACTAGTACGCAATATTTCATTATTATTGGTTTATGGATTAATTATTCTTCATTTTCATGTATGTTGTAACACATAGATTATTATTCTTCAATATGTAGATAATATTTTAGTTTTTATTTTCTTTTATAGGTTATACTATTATTCATGTAATTCTATCCTCTATGTATGGATAAATATATTTTTCATATTGTTTTTGATAAAATTGGATTGTTGGGGTTTATAACTTATGTTGAATTATTTATTTTTTATTTTCGAAAAAGGGAGGGGCTCATTCCACTTCCTTTGGCTCTGGTTGGAGAAAGAGTGACTAATACTTATCATTAGTGAAATGACCCATATGATTTCAATTTTTTGCTTCTTTTTATGGATCATAAAATTAATCATACAATAAATTGGGCCACTGAAAAGTGACGATCAACTATACATTACCACTCTTTATTCATCCTCAGTTAATTTTGGAGTGAGTTATTGGATAAAATTCCAAACCATTATGATAAGAAGAAAATATCTAGGTATTTTTTTTCACATGGATTAAATTCATACAATTCATACCATTTTCTTCAAATGATTATCCCTTCCACTTTTATTTCAACCTCAATTTATATTAGATAGAATGTATTTATTTTTCATGAATTCATTCACTTTTCAAAACATTAATTAATTCTAACCCCCATTAAATTTCATTATTTCATAAGTATTTTGATCATTTTTCCTAGTTGACTTTACCAATATATTAGACCAACAATTTTATTTAGTACATATTCCTAGTTATAGGGATTCCCAAAAAATTATTTAATGATCCACTCAAACTACCATTCAATATTTAAATTAAAATAAATACCAATATTCAAACCATTCATATCTAATTCCATCTTGTTTAAACATCACTCACTATTTCCACTATGAAATTCTCCCAGAGTTTATTCTAACTGCTAGTTCCATTAAAGATTTATTTATTATTTAGGTTATCTAAGGTTGTTGGGATTATAATCTAATTATTAGTTTGAGAGTAGGATTTCTATTGATCCCACAAGGTCACTTCTTCAAATTGTGTTAAAGAAGATTATTTTATCATGTGATAAAAGATTGCCATCTTTGGTTACATAGAACCCTATCAATGAAACACCACCTAAACCTTCATGTACCAACTAAATAGATGAATAAAAACCAACATGAGATTATTAATAGACTCTCACCTATAATGTCTGTAGTAACCGTGCTGTAATTAACATTTTTTGTCCCACAAAATAACAAATAAAGAACCTAGACAAAAAACCACATGTTTACCCCATGTTGTTTCTTCTAATTTCACCATTTTCTAAAATGATAACATGTTATGAATCTTCACCAATAACATTCAAATGATGGGTTACCTTTATTAGAATTATATATATAATTCTCCTTTGATTATGAATAACAAATGTGTATTTATTTATATTTTGTGAAAAATGAATATTTTATGAATCTAACAGAATGAATATGAATTAGAAATGGATTCACGCTAATGATATGACAAAAGAGTATGAATATGGAGTTCAAGAATTCATAATGCTTTCAATAGAGAATACACATGACCCTTATCAAATACTTATTCCATATTTTTGTTACAATTATTCATGAAAAATTAGTTTGGAATTATTGGAAGAACATTTTATTTTTCATGGAATATATTAGATCTATAAATTTAGGAATAAATACAGGGATAAATTGAATGTAAAAAATTATTAGGATGGTATAATTTATCAATTGATATGAATACTAGTTTAAATGATGATATATATCATATAAAAGAAATGGTAATAGAAATTGAGTATGACCATCACAATTGTTTAATGTTTTTTGAGAAGTTAAATAGATGTGATAAGAGACCATTGTATATTTGTTATTCTAAATATTCAACATATTCATCTATATTTATGTTATATAACTTGAAATAGAGTAGAATATGGAGTGGCACCATCTTTACAAAACTACTTAATATTTAGAATGATATGATACCACAATATAATAAACTCCCTTTTTGAACATATGATGCTAAAAATTTTTATGTTAAATTGGAATGATCTTTGAATAAAATAAATTTTTGTACAAATGTTTCTATATTGTTCTATATGGACTATGAATCACTCATAAAATTCCCTAATATTATCATGAATCAATACAAGAAACATGAATAACTTCAACAAAATATGTATAATAATTTTCTTTTCATTCCATGGTTTATATGACTATATAGATGTCCAGAAACATCAAGAAAAATTATATGGATTGCAGATACAAGAGTTGAAGATAAAAGACTATTTAATCCAGAAAACATTCCACATTGGATTATCTGCAATCGATGTGATATATAGGTGTTACATTGTATGATCCCCATAGAATTTAAGAATTTACCTTGAGATCCATGTTTTACGAGACAATAAATGAAAATATTTCTTATTATAATTTGTCCTGATATAACATTAATGGAATGTTATGGTGTCCCATTTGTGAAAAATTAAAACATTCAGTTATGTTGAATCATTATTCTTTGAAAGTGTTTCTATGACATTGAAAAGATTCACCTCGATTAAATAAATACAAATCCTGGATAACATCTTTCGATGGGAATACATAACAAAGTACAACACTATCTCCACCAAAGGATGATGGACTATTATGGAAAATAAAATATATTAACAATATTTTTGATGATAATTTTTCGAAAAACCTTATAAAATTAGGTTATAAAAGGAGATCAGTTTCAATGAATTATCATACTAGAATTTTTTGCCTATTGGTAATTTTCTTGATGTCATGAATGTAGAAAAAATTTATTTGATAGTGTTATTAACATGTTACTAAATGTTCCCCAAAAAACCATAAATAGGATCAAGTTTAGTTTTGAAATGGTTGAATTTGGGATAAGGTTATAGTTGGTACCTATGAAGGCTGAATGGAAGATTCTTCTTCCTCCCATATCTTACACTCTATAGAAACAAGAACAATTATGATTTTTCAATCTTAGTAATTCTGTAATATTTCCATAGGGATATTTATAAAATATCAATAATGTCATTTTATTGACTAAAATGAAGTTAAGGGGTCTTTAATCACACACCTATAATGTTTTCATACAAGATTTGATTCTCGTACGATTATGTTGCTTTCATTTAAAAAACGAATGAGATGCAATAACCAAATTATGATTATTTTTCAAATCCATAGGCTGTAATGTTACAAACTAGGAAAAATTCATAATCATGAATTAAGATATCGAAATCATATTATGTGAATTACATATATTCCTCCCACCATCATTATTTTATTTAATGGTCCACCCAATGATTCAAATTGTTAATGAGGTTAAACTATGTTTTCATTTCCATTATTGATGGATGTACCCCATTAAAAGATATATGAAGATTCTAAAAGGGTATATCATGAATTGATGCAAACTAAAGGTTTTATTTTAGATCAACATATTTTTGAAGAATCTATTTAATTTTATAACAATTACCCATTAGATGTCGATTTCACCAGTCTCCAAAAGTCTCATCCAAACAGATACTTTATGTGAGAATGGATTTCTGAAATAAATATTATTATAATTACAATAACTGAAAATGAACAAGATCATATTTACATTTTACTAAATAGTTCATGGTTTGAACCTTATGTCGAATCCCAAAAATTATTTCTTATACAATTTAACTCCTTAAGGGCTGAAGGATGGATAACAAATACACATAATCAAGATTTCGAATGATAGTTATGAGATCATATTTATAAGAAGTTATCTAAAAATATGAATTCAATTGTCAAAGGAATTCGATGTCTAGCTAGGCTCCAATTGAAAATATTATTTTATATAATGTTATTTTTATTTATGGTTATACGTTTTTTATAAATGATGGGGATTAATGAATTACAATGAATAATGGTGGAGTTACACTTAGGGTGGAAGAGATGATCGTATCCAATTACATGGATGTAAATTTAAATTATATAAATATTTTATATTTTAACGTGATAAAATATCTATGTGAGTTGTATTGTACAACAATTCAGGTGTCAATATTTCCATGAAAATGAGATGAAAACATGAGTGCAGTGAAAGCCGACGAATTGGACTTTGTGATGGTGAATTTTAGTGTAGAAGTGCATAATGATGATCTGTTCATAATGGAATCACAATAAGTGTAGGTATTTAATGTATTAGATCCAAAAAACATGAATTTTTCAATTTTCCCATTGGTGACTTAAACAACTTTAGGGTTAAAGGAAAAATCAATTGTGGAGGTCCTATTAATTGGGAGATTACAGTGGTTTTATAGTGGTACAAATGTTGAAAATTCGTTTTATTTTATAGGGGAACACAAAGAAGGGATTTGGATACTAGATATAAGAGACACATGTATTCAATTTTAAAATAAAAAGGAGAGTTCAATGAGAATTTTAATATGTTTTTTAATATACTATGATGTTCCTCATAATATTTTGAATTATTTACTCCATTTATAAAATCTAAATTATATGTTTGAGTACTCATGTAGATAGTGACTCCTACACATGATGTTGTTACCCATCCCAATAAATACTATCCAATTTATACTAAAATTGAGAAATTATTAGTGTATCAACAAAAAGTTCATGAAAAAACAATAATGATGTAGCATTACTATGTCAAATAAAATTATAAAGGCAGGATGTATTTTTGTTGATAATAATGTATTTGATATTATTTATTTGATCAACATTAATTTAAAATTGTTAATTTATGAAACATCAACAAAGTGATGAAAATAAAAAATGTGCATAAAAACTAATGTACATCCACCAAAAAGAAATGATGGTGTATGATTCACATGAAACGAAAATGGAATCTATTTTAAATATATATTATAAAATTTTGTGACATAAAACAACATATATTCCTTTGTTTAATTACAGATATTTGAATAAAAATATGGAGCCACTTACATATCATGTCTTCTACTATGGAAGGCAGATCATATAAATAAAGAAGTTGTTCTAGTTCATAAAAATATACAAGAAATATTTAAATCATATATATGTATGGAATTAAAATAATTAGTTAGGATTTATAAAATTATTTCATAAAAATATCTATTTATGTAGGAATATGTTTTTATACCTTTAAGGCATATGAATCAGTATTGTATATAGCCAAAGAAATACTACACTGATTAGATTTGAAGAAATAAAAACAAATGGATTCATTAGAGGTGTATGTTTTAGAGTGTCACATCAAAAATATTTTGAGAAGATAAATCCCCAAGGTGATATATATGAGATTATTAAAAGAATACAAGAGTAAATAGATTCTCTTACAGATATTAGTTCCCGATGTTGTTTATCAGAACAATATATGTGAAAGGATTAAAGTGAGATAGAAGTGGGAAAAACAATAGTACATAGAAATCCATATAACCCCACTAGCTTTGAGGACACCCATTCTCCTCAACCTCCTAAATTTCTTGATGTAATCAATTTTTTCATTAATTTTTTTCTAAATTTTAATCAAACAAATTTTGATAACATTATATTACTAAACATATATAGGGTGATGATTTGTTTGATTTTTCACTATCAACACCCATGCATTGACTTGTTACAATGGGTATGTTGTAAAATATTCCAAGAGAGATGATACATAATAATCAACTCCAAAAATATCACATGAGAGTGGAGATTGAAGTAGATCATGAGCCGAGTGATGAGTTTATTTTCCCTCTTGACGATCTATATATTACAATGATCAATGGTTTTAGTGGATATTGCATTGAATGTTCATTTAATATTATAAAGAAACATGAGTTATTTCATAAAAAATATCAAATAAATAATTTAATAGTTTATGAAACAAGGACTGAAATGAGGTATGGTATTACAAATGGATAAAATGACATGGAAATGGAAGGTTAGGTTCAGAAAAAAAATCAACCCAAAAATAAAAATTACCCTATGAGAGTACCTTATCCCTATTACTTTGAATGAAACATATATTAACAATAGAAGTTCATGTAAAAAAAATAGAGAAATGAATATATTTCCTAAATTCTCTATAAATAAGAAATATTTTGAAATTTCATTAAAAATCGGTCCTTCTGGAGTGTATAAATCTTATTCTCAAGTTTAAATGGATGGGTGTCTAAGTCGTGAATACATACATGACGTATATTTTAATAATCAATTTTCCCATAAAATGATCTACTATGATTATTAAATTCAATAATTATTTAAATACACTTCTTGAATTTATATTACTACTATATAAATGGAAACCCATGTAAAGAATGATTTGGACACATTAATCCATGCATTATTCTTATGTGTGATTTTGTTCACTTTCAACAAGTTGAAAGAGAAAAAATAAACTATGTGAGATTTTTGAGGAAAAAACAATATATGAAAGACTCTAATTGATTCCTAAAATGTAGGGTTAAAAGTCTAGAATATTATCATATAACATATAATTGTATTTTTTAGTAGATATGCTTTTTTATTAGGAAGCCCTAGATGATAATAAAAATCAATTTGGATACCCCAAATAATTTTTTGATCCAATTCATGGTTTTTTGTCAATCTAACCACACACGATGAATATTGTGAATTTCTAATGCCCTAAAATAAACATTTTATAGATAAAATTAAATCTATATTTTCAGTTTTTGTTTTAACTATAATTGTTTTAGGATTGGGTGATATATGAATATAGGTTAAATCATGGTATGATGTATGTTAAAAATCATAATAAGCCTATTTATTTCTTCAAATGAAAATAAATTAAGGTATATATAGTATAATTTTACTATGAAGACATATTTTAGAAAAAATAATTTTTTTTAGTAAAAAATTATGAAGTGTCCAAATAAAGATTATGAAAATTTTGAAGATATTATATTTTGAAATTTATAAATGATATCATATAGAATAACAATAATAGCATCTGTGAATAGGTAATTTCTGAATTTCACTAAAATTTCATAAATAATATTTATTAATTGTTATATTTTATCAATATTATCAATATTTCCAACAATCTATATACTCAAAATAGTAAATGAAATTATTTTGATATGAGTGGGAAGAATACATGGATTCATAATGTTTAATAACATAAAATTTAGATGATTACCTTTTAGGTTTTAAATCAATTATAAGATATGACCTTGGATATACATTTGTGATGTGAAACATTAGTATCATAATTCTTATATATTATTTTTGATCCATTTATCAAGGATAAGTATAATTAAGGGATACTATCTATCAATTGTGAAAGTGATATTAAGATGTCCAAATATTGTCATCCTCATGAGAGATTGTAATTCGAGGCTAAAATAGAGATATTGGAGATAGGGAAATGGGTTAAAAACATATACAGTCATCATGAAAAGGATACTTACTAAAACTTATTTAGTTAATTTTTTAATAATTTTATCTACTATTTTTAAATTGTTTTCCTTATAACTTTTAAAAGATAATTATATTGTTTTTTCATACATATTTTGAGAATTCATAATTTTCATTCAACTATATGAAACAATCTATAAAATATAGTAAATTTTCCTTTTTCATTGAAGATAAAACTATATTCTATCTAAAATGTGATGTTAATCATAATGATATATAAAAAAATCCCTCATCAAAGTTATTTTCATCGATTAATTTTTAAAAGAGGGTGTGTAGTTAAAATATATTCTCTCATCTATCGAGGGATTTTTTAATGTTTAAAGAAAAAGTTTGAATTCCCAAAATATCATTCATGAAATTTATCTTGAATGATGTAGGTATCATACACACCTCAATTAGTTACACCACAATCTGATATAAAGTGTTCTTGGTATGACTCAAAGTGTATTTTTTAGATTATAATTTACATTTTAGTTCAAAACAAACATCACATACTGCAAATCAATAAAATAAATTCAGATCATTTTGATACTTCTGGACATCGATCCATAAGTCATTTTTTGAGGTGTAGTTTTCAGTTATACCTCAGTACAATACATGTTCTGTTAAGTATAACTAAATGTGCATGTTTTCAGTTAAAAATTGACATTTTTGTTAAAAACAATGGTGTCGTACTCAAAACTAATCAAAATAATTATGGATTTATTGATACTTTAGAATAATATTCATATTTTATTTGTGACATGTTGGAATCAACCGCACCTCAATCTGATGCATGGTGTGCTCAGTATGGCTCAAAGTGTATTTTTTAAGTTTAAAATTTATACTTTAGGTAAAGCCACATTCCACATACTCTAAATCAACTAGAAATATTTATATTGTTTTGATTATTTTAAATAATGATATTTAACATATCTTTTATGTCTAGGAATCGACCAATCCCTAGTAAAATATACGGTGTGTCCATATTGACTTGAAGTGTATGCTTTTTGTTCTCAATTGAAATTTTAGTTCAAAACACTTGTGACATATTCAAAACTGACAAAACACATTCATATTTTTTTTATACTTTAGTAACATGATCCATAATTAAATTTGATGTGAAAAAGTCAACTACACTTCCCTCTAACACATTATGGGGTTAGTTTGACTTGAAGTACATATTTTAATTATAAAAGTTCCATTTATGTTTAAAATTCATGTCCTATAAAAAAATTATTAAATAAGCTTGAAGTATTTTTAATATTTATAAAAATAATAATAATTCATTTGTGATGTGTAGGAATCAACCACACATCAATATGACACTTGATGAAGCTGGTATGACTTGAAGTTAATCTTTTCAATATAAAAACACCATTTTAGATTAAAACAGTTACATGTACAAAAACCAAGAAACATTATATGGTTTCTTTAAAAATATAGGACAAAAATATATAATTCATTTTTGACATATAGGAATCGAAAATATGTCAATATTAAAGATAAAGTGAAAGGTATAACTCAGAGTCAGTGTTTTTATTATAGATGTTCTATTTTAGTTTAAAATGCTAGTCACATAGTCAAACCGAAGAAAATGATGACCAATTATTTTTGAAAATTTCAGAAAATGTTCCATAATTTATTTTTGATATGTATTAATCAACCAAACATTAATATTACACATGATGCAGTCAATATGACTCGAAGTGTGTCATTTTAGTTTGAAAGACACATCACATATCCAAAACAGAGAAAACATGATCAAATTATTTTAAAAAATTAGTAAAGTGATTAATAGTTATTGACATAGAGGAATTGAATGAAGATAAATCCAAAACATTATTTGTTTAGTATTACTTGAAGAGTGTGGTTTCAATATAAGTTTTATTTTAGTTTAAAACATGTATCATAGAGTGAAAATCAAGAAAAATATCTTATATTATTTTCAAACATTAGGATAATGACCTATAATTCATTTATGAAAATTAAAAATCAACCATAAATCAATTTATAAAATGATTATAAATGTATGACATTATGTTCATGTTTTCAGTATATAAATGTTATTTTAGAATTAATTTTTTTTACATAGACAAAACCTATAAAATGATCTCTAATTGTTTTCCAAAATTACAAAAGAAATTCATAATTCATTTGTGACATATCAAAATCAATTTCACATCAATATAATATATGTTGTGGTAGGTGGGACTCAAAGTTAGTGTTTTCAATATATAAGATCAATATTATTTCAAAACATTCATCACATCGAGAAAATTAATCAAAATAGATCTAATTGATTTCAAATATTTGGAAAATGAACTATATTTAATTTTTATTGTATAGGAATAGACTAAACATCAATTTGACACACTATGTGGTTATTATTGCTCTATGTGAATGATTTCAACATAATGTTTCATTTTAGTATAGAAAGAGGACCACATAGCAAAAAGTAAGAAAAAATCTAAGATTATTTTCATCATTTAGGACAATAATCCATAATTGATGCGTATAAAATAATAATTAAAGACACATAAATATGATAAATTATTTCATTAATATGAATTGAAGTTTGAGTTATCAAAATGGAATTGTTAGTTGAGTTTAAAATGTGAATCACATAGCCAAAAATGAGAAAATGAGATTTTTATTTTCAAAAATTATAAAATGATTCACAATTATCTTTTGATGTGTAGGAATCAATTGAATTTAAATTTTATAGGAAATGTGGTAAGTAGGACTAAAAGTGCATGTTTTAAATAATGAAATTCCTTTTTAGTTAAAGTTTCACATCACATAGAAAAAAATTAAGAAAAAACTCAAATTGTTTTCAAAAGTATGGGAAACAAATTTGTAATTCATTTGGAATTTTAAGGGATCAACCACACATTAGACTAATGCACGATGTTGATAATATGAATCATAGTATATTTTTTCAATATATATGTGTCATTTTTTTAAAAGGTTACATAGAAAAAACTAAGAATAAGTGTTTATAGGTTTTTAAAAATTCATAAAATTTATATATTTAATTTTTGATGTGTTGGAATTGACTGCATATCATTATGATTCATTAAGTGGTCGATATGACCCTAAGTTCATATTTTTAATAAAAAATGTCCTTTTAGTTTAAAATTAACATCACATATCCAAAACTAAGAAAAAAATTGATTTGTTTAAAACATAATAAAAATGATATTTAATTCATTTTTGAAATGTAGAAATCAACCACATGTTTATTTGATGCACATCGTGTCCAGTTTTATTCAAACTACAAGTTTTTTTAATATTAAAGTGTCGTTTTAGTTTAAAATGTGCATCAATATGAAATTAAAAAACAATAAAATGGAATTTTAATATTTTCACACTTTTTGAAAATGATCTATAATTCATTTGTGACATGTAGAAATTTACCTCTCATGAATCCAAGACATGATGTGGTCAGTATGACTCAAAGTGCGAGTTTTCAATATATAAGTGTCATTTCAGTTTAAAACACATGTCGCATGGGGAAAATATATGAAATAAGCTCATATTGTTTTAATTTTCCAGGAAAAAATATGCATAATTCATTTGTGTGTTTTAGGAGTAAACCATATGTAAATCTAATACAAAATATGGTTGGCATGACTCGAAGTGCATGTTTTCAATATAAAAGTGGATTTATTGTTTAAAACACACACCACATATCCAAAAACAAGAAACACAAGATCATATTGTTTTAAAATATTAGGAAAATGATATATAGATTATTTTTGACATGTAGTAATTAATGATACATCAATATAGTGAATGATGAGACCATTTTCACTCTAAGTGTTTGTTTTTAGTATAAAAGTGTCATTTTAGTTTAAAATGAGGGTCACTTCCAAAAAAATAAGAACAATGTGTAGCTATTTTCTTACATTATGAAAAATAAATAATTAATTCGTGACATTTTGGGATTAAAGACATAGAAATTTGACACATGGTATAATCTGTATGATTTAAAGTGTGTATATTCAATATAAAAGTGTCATTTTAGTTTATAAATGGAATCACATAGACAAAACAGAGAAAAAAATCTCATAATATATTCAAAAACATAGAAAAAAAATTAACATTTCATTTTTGATGTGTAAGAATTGACCTAAAATCAATCTGACACATGAAGTGGACTTTATTACTACAATAACATGTTTTTAATACAAACGTACCATTTTATATTAAGAGATGCATCAAATAGGAAAAATTGAGAAAACGAGCTCAGATTATTTTCAAAAGATAGAAAAATGATCCATAATTCATTGGATATGTTTATCTATTGACTTAACATCAATCTAACACACGATATGAATAGTATTAATCAATGTTAATGCTTTTAAAATAAATATATCATTTTAGATTAAAACTCACGTCAGTAGCCAAATTCAAGAAAATGAGCTCAATTTGTTTCCACACAAAAAAAATCCTAAAGTCATTTTTGATAGATAAGAATTAACTAAACGTCAATAAAATTCATGATGTGTTCAATATTACTTAAAATGTGTGTTTTTAATTTAAATTTTCCAATTTAGTTTAAAATTTATGTCACATGGAAAAAAATAAGAAAAAAATCTCAAAATGTTTTCAAAAATAAGGAAAATGATATATAATTCATTTTTGAAATAATTGAATTGATCGAATGTCAACCTCACACATGATGTTGTTGATAATAATAAAAGTACATTTTTTTAATAAAAGAGTTCCATTTTAGTTTAATACACACTTAAAATATCCAAAACAATGAAAATTAACTCAAATTATTTTCAGATTTTAGGGAAATGGTTGATAATTCTATTTTTTTGAAGTGTATGATTTTACAAAACATCAATTTAACACATGATATGAATGATATAACTCAATGTGTGGGTTTTCAACATAAATGTTCCATTTAAGATTAAAACTCACTTCACTATCCAAAACATAAAAAAACTTCATGGATTTGTTCAAAAATATTAGGAAAACTATCCCTAATTCATTTCTGATAGGTAAGAATTGACTGCATGTGAATATGATACACAATGTGGTTGGAATGACATAGATTTTGTGTAATAAATATATAAGTTCAATTTTAATTTAAAATTTGTATTACATATCCAAAACTAATAAAAAAAGACCATATTGATTTCTCAGCATTTTATCTACTATTTTTAGTTAATTTCCTAATAATTTTTATCTGATAATTGTCATGTAATTTTCACAAAGATAATGCCTGATAAAGAAAAAGTAGTGGTATGAAATTTGAAGTCTCACTATTTTAAAAATAAATTTCTATTAAATTGGATAACATCCATGTTAAGAGTTTTTTATCACCACATATATGAGCTGGTTCAAGATCATCTTCTTGGGAGATCTATAAAAAATGGTGCGGCGTGTAGGAATCAACTGTAACTGAATCTGATACACAGTGTTCTGGGTATGACTCCAAGTACATGTTCTTTGTTTAAAATTTATATTTTATGTTTAATTTATTTCATTATAGTATTATTAACTTATAATTTTTTTATTATACATGTGAATTGTTTTTCTTGATGTGGGGTGGTTTGTTCAACAACTAATTGAATGAAGATGATCTTTTGAGAGGGTTTCCGGGGCTAAAGACATGGTAACAATACTGTTTTTAAATTTTTGGGATAAATTTTACTTATTAATGTAATTTTAAAAATCATTGTTTTACATTTCTACAATATGGTGTTTTTGTGTGTTTGTTTTAAAAATTATATTTTAGTTAAAATAAGTATTTTCACCCTATATTTCATATTGTAGTGTGTAGTAATTATAATGACACACAATAGTAGTCTTACCCTTTAAATATTCTATAACAAGTGTGGAAAAATATCCCTTTATTAGTGATATAAAAACACTGATAAAACGACCCTTTATCAGTGTTAAACTAGCACCGATAAATGGGGTCTTTGTAAGTGGTATTTTAATGATGATAATGGTCTATGTATTTTAATGGAGATAATATTATCTTTTTTTTAATTGAAAATGTAATTCTCTATGATTGTTAAAGCCCTAAACAATATTAGCAGTTTCTCCTTTCAATTGTTCATATGTTATTATGTGTGTGTGAGACACTATATGGAAGGAGTATTAGAAATAGATTAACACAACATAATTTGCATATATTTTTAATTTTCCTATTCATTTTGAAGAAATAAGAACTATGGATTTGACACTAGTGACTATTATCAATGTCTCCAAAAAACCATATATGTATTTGGGATGTGGATCAATCCCACAAATGGTAGTTACACAGAACTCTTATTTTGTACACTATTTATTCACTAACATATCACAGTCCTATATTTTGATCCTTGTTTATCTAAGAATAATCCGTAATTCAATATTTCTAACAATTGGAATTAGATCCAAAAAAATTTCATATATTAGTTATGTCTATTTCTTATTTTATTTTAATCTTCACATTTTGTTGAAAATTTTTTGGTGTCATTTATTTTTTCTAACTTTCATGATTATTTCCACCCAAGAATTCTTTTTTAAAAAATTTTAAACATGATATCATGTGTGAAATATCATGTAGTGAAATTCAAATATGTGTTATATATATATATATCAATATATTTGGATATTTATTAAAATCATGATTTTTTTGAAATTCAGGACATGTATTGTAATAATCAGTTTTTAGATATATAAATACTTTCATGGATATTTCATTACATATGAGAATAAAGAATATAATTTTTTATCTGTATCTACTTCATAGAAATCCATAACCCATCCCTTAAATTGTTGTCATATTATTTTAAAGACACATAATCTGAGGTATTTTGTACTTATATAAAATATTATATTTTCCATTTCATGGATTATGAAACATATTCAAATCTACTTTAAATTTATTTTAAAATCAATCTCAATTTTATTTTCTTTTCGAGCATAAGAAATTTGAAATATTTTCTTCATTGAAAATATGTATAATAAATTTTTTATATGGTATAATTCATCATATTTTCAAATATATAGTTTCATGATATATTTTATTTAATTATTAAATAAAAAAATATGGAAAAATTATGTTAATTTTTTAATGAAAATAATTGGCATTGTAAATGATTTAATTATTCATATACTGTTATTTAGAAATATGTTTTTTGTAATGACCCTAATTTTTTCAAAGGTACAACTCATTTTTTATGCTTTAATTCATTAGTTTGGCTATTGTGTTGGTGCTTAATGGAGTAAAAAAGGTAATGATGGTATCTGGGGATTTTTTAGAGCTTGGAGCCCTGTAATTTGGGAAAATAGACTAGGTTGCATTGTTAGGAGAAAAGGTTTCTCCCAACCCGTATTGTTTCCCTAAACAATGTGGGGAGTTTTAGAGAGGTGTAGGGGGAACAGAATTGTTTAATACTATATGAGATGAGTCAAACACCTATTCACATTTTAATGGCTGGGTTACTGTGGATTCATTCACTGCTTGCACATGGTTGACTAAACTATGTGCCTAGCCCTAGTGGTGTCCCCCCTTAGACAAAATCAGGTTCATGGTTGGTGAATGGTTATGCCAACTATGTAGCCAAGTTGTGATACCCATGGAAATTGTGTAGAAAGGTGATTTTACCCTTAATTATATCAAATTACTCACCCACTCTTTTCCTCTCTCATTTCTAGTAGGCCACCCTTCCTCCCTTCTCCTGTGGATCTCTCCCTCTTCATAATCTTTGGATCAAGGTAACTCCATAATTCAAACACCAGACATATAATTTTAGAATGAATTGGATAACTTGAGGTATGATTATTAATCCTATTGCGCCCATTCTATGTTTCTATTCACTTCTATTTTGTTGTTTTGGTGTGATCTCATTAACCCTATATTTAGGGTGTTGGTCTGTTTCTTCAATTTCTTCCATTTTTCTTCAAATATAAAGCTGATATTGGACAAGGATTTTCCTATGGCCCTAATATATATAGTATATAAATATTTACCAAATTTTTTAGTGTTTTAATTTTATTTTTCCATTATGCTACATGATGGCGATTGTCGCACATTTACTTAAATGTGTTCTCCCTTCCTAAATAAATTCAAGAATGGAGTTATACTCTTAGTGACCCTTTCTTAGTGATTAGAAGACTTTTACATATTTATTTCCACCCATTTGGGTGTATTAAATTAATTTTAAACTATTATATAATTTTTAATGGACCAAACCCATCCTCAATGTTCATCTTGGATTGAAAATGTAATTTCACTCTTTTTTGTAATCGACTAGTTGATTAAAGAACCATCTAAGTACTTGGATTGACCATGGAATTTAATTTCATTGATCAATTAATTAAGAGGTTTAATTAATATAAATGATAATGGGTGAAAAGGTCACCCCAAGTGATGTATATTTTTATACATTGATTATATGAATTTTTAATACCTTTCTTTAATTGGACATGGTGGTTATAAATCCATTATAGGTGATCCCTCATGTTGTTATTATGATTATGATTATGCCATTACTAGTGGTTGATGAATGATGATCATGGATCTTGCCGAGCATGATGTTTCATGGCCCCTTATATTGGGTGTTGATCATGATGTCTCAGATCATTATAATTTTACTTGGGTGATGATAATTATGTTCCACTTTCCTCTATGTTAGGTTTTGGGCATGACATATTGCACACATATGAGTGTATGGGATTGTACCCTTTACTAGAGCCATTGGATTAGTAAACTAGTTATTATTTCCAATGTTATTCCCCAGGTCCAGAAAACACCTTATATCCATATATATGGATCTAAATATTCTAACATATAGTGTGAATTTACATGTTTATGATATATATGTGGTTACTATATATATGGTTACTGATCATACATTCATCTCAGCCTATGTCAAAGCTAGTTGATCCAACTAGGTATCCCATAGGAACCTGATTCAGAAAAAAATTAATTATTCAGAATTGTTTCTTATTCTCTATACCTACACATTTCTATTCAATATACACTACTTGGATTATTTTATAGACATCACTGGTGGTGGCCTACTAGGATTTCATCTCACACCCTAATCAGGATTACTTTGGTAACTGAGTAGACCACTTATCTACTAGTATGGATAAGGTAAAGCACCCTACTAAAGAAGCTTGATTTTTTTTATTTCATGAATGAGTCATGGGAGCATAGGACCAAGTGTATGCTCATGATTCTAGTGGATATGTCTTTTGGACTATTTTTATTTTTTTATATAATTTTGTAAATGCCTTTCCCATGTGTCCTTTATTTCCCTTTTTGTATATCCTTTTGACATAACATCAATGTATATGACTCAGATGATGGGATTTTGGTATCTATAACTATCTATTATTTTTTATTCTTCCATATTTATTTATTATATCTATTATCATTGTTCTATTTATTTTAGGATGATTCTTCTATTTTTTTATATATTATGTCTATTGTGCCACTCTGATATGAGAGTATAGTCTCCACATCATACCACCTTAGACCCTCAATTCTAGTCAGCAGCCTCTGGCATATAGGGAGGCATGCTTGAGGTCATTTGACTAACTATCTCAGTAAATCAGTTAAGGGGTATCCCATATTGGGATGTTAAAAAGTTGAATCATATATTCTTTCCATGTTCTCTCACTACTTTAGTATTAGGGAGGAGACTATGACATGATATATTTTCATAATGAACCTGTACCTAGAAGTAGCTAACCCATGTACAATAGAACCTCAAATTTCCTCGGATGATTTATTGATGTTATTGGATTTCACAAGTTACATTTGATACGATTTCACTATTAAGTGACACACGTACCTTGGGATATTATTAGTGTTGATGTTATTGCTATGGAATTTTTTCCATGGACTTATATGGAAATGTGTTAGCCTATCATGAATCATTATAGATACATGGGGAATAATATTCGATGCATTTTTTCATGTCATGTCTAATTTATAGGTGTATTGTACTACTGCATATAGTTAGTGCCTTGATTCTTATATATTGAAATGTGCTGACATTTATTGCATAGATAATATAATTTCACTAATTTTAGTTCCTGTATAAATCTAAATGGTGTTTTCCATTATAGATTAGTGATGAAAACATAATGAAACAATTATACCATATTGTGAGTTCTAGAACTTCTATAATTGGAATGTATAAGATATATATATATATATATATATATATATATATATATATTCACATATGTAAAATACTGTGAACTCTAATTAATTGAAATAATTAAATAGTGAAATGGTTACAACTAAATGGGATTTCAATTGTAATTTAATGGGTGTTTTCCTCAATACCTTACAATTGACACTCTAAATAACGAAATCCTACTATATTATATGAGATCTAGACCAAAACCCAACCTTAGTAGTGGGTATTTGGGTGTCTCTTATGTTAATATGACCTGTTATGGTCTTTTCCTATTCACATATACCTAAAATTTAGACCAGGAATAGAGGTGTGATATTTTTCTAGGAAGGATATGTATTTTTCATAATTATCTATGTGTGATCTTTTCAAAAGTTTAGTTCCCTTCTATGATGTGAGTTTTTAAATATAGAGTCATTCACCCATGAAAGCATTGAGTCATATTCTTGGAAGTTAGTGATAATCATGAACCTAATGTGGTGAACCCTGAGCCACCATTGATAATTTATATAGTGAAACCTTTGGAAAAACCAATTATTCCTGATATGGTAACTGACACCCAGTTTTGAGAGGCATTTTTGGGTATGATTCAGTCTATTCAAGTTGTTTCTCATGCTTCCCCGACTGGGGAAGAGTTGGATTGAGAGTTTCTGTAGTATAATCCTCCCAAATTTTCAGGTTATAGAAGACCTCATTATGAAGAGTCATGGATTGAAGTCATGTTTTCCTTTTTGATGTATCCAGAGAATCCTCCAAAGTATAGGGTCAAACTCGCTACTTATATGCTATGAAGTTCTGATATTTGATGGTGGGATGTAAATACCCTGGTAGACTGATATCAAGATATGATCTGTTAATACTTCTAGAAAATATTTTACGACTAATTATTTCCACATACATTAAGGGGTTACAGGGATAAGGAATTCATGAACCTACTGTACAGAGCCATGTCCATCATGGAGTATTCTGCTCACTTTATTAAGCTATAATAGTTAATGCTGACTCTATCTAGAGATAATATTATGATTGCAAGATGATTCAGGGATGGGGGTGTTTACGTCATCCAATCACAGGTCAACATCTTTCATCTGATGACTATTTCTGTAATAGTCAACCAAGCACTCATTATAGTAGGGAATCTGAGGGAATTCAAAGGTGTGAGACAAATATGTATGACACCTAGAATTTTCAGTGTTACTTCTAGAGGGTGAAAGTGGAATTTTGAGGTTTTTTGTTTGGGGTTCATAGTATTCTGACTCATCTTTTTAAAAATTTAGGTATATGTCACTAGTTCAGAAGTTGAGACTCACAAAAACCTAGTGTATGCGAGATCAAGTGGAATGTAGAGACTACAGTAGTATGGGACACATCAAGTTATTTATAAGATTATTCCACCAGCACCTAATGAGAAAGTATATTTACCCACCCCACATTTTGAAGCAGGGCTAGTAGAATCTCATCATGTACAAAAATTTAATACCACTGTCTTATCAGGACAGTGAAGTAGTTTAGGTGGTGGTAGTCAGACTCAAAAATATAAGCACCAGGGGAGAAGGCTGGGTCAGGGTAGTCAGGTTGTGTCTCAGGGTCATGGTATGGGAAAGATACATGCAGTGCAACCTATAGCAAAGGATATGATCATTGAAAATTCTACAATTTCAGGCACTACTCTAGTATCTTATACATTAAATTTTTCTTTATTTTTCATAGGTTCATCACACTTATTCATGTTTGAGGAAAATTTGGAGTGTCTGGGTCTTGAGAGAGAATACCATTATGGAATTATGACACTTGATACCGCATTAGGTGTCTGATTAGATAGCATTCACTAATTTATGTATTTTTATCTGGATATAGGTGGATATAATTTCATGTGGAATTCTTATTTCCCTGACATGATAGGGCTTGATATAAATATCGGGGTGGATTAGTTTCTACCCTATCAAGCGTATATAGACTACTATCATCAAAGGGTGACTTTTACATCACTAGAGGCTATTAGACATGGAAAAAATGGAGGGTGGTATTTCCATGTGTCTCGATCTCTACATGAGCTTCAAAGGATGGGTTGAGAAACAACCTAGATTCCAATTTTTTCTTGGATGTCCCGGTGTTACAAATATCTGTTTTCTATCTTGTTGTCGATCATTTGGGGGACCTCTTCCCTGATGAATTTTCTAGTATACCTCTAGTGGGATAAGTAGTATTAATCATTTATCTAGTTCCAGTTAAATCACTCTTGTCCATCCCTCTATACTAGATAGAACATATAGAGCTTCTAAATCTCATGAAATATTCACAAGGATTGGAGTCTAAAGTCTTTATATTACCTAACACTTCTACATGGGGTTCTCTAGTCATCCTTACCAAGAAAAATGATGGTGAAATTAGGCTCTATGTATATTACTGACAGTTAAACCATATTATGGTAAGGAAATGATATCAACCAGCATGAATATGAAACCTCTTCATTCCACTATAAGAAGTGATGATGTTTTCATAGATGAATTTGAGGTCAAGCTATTGGTAGGTATATTCTAGATTTTTAGTCATAACTGATACAACTTTCCAAAGACTGTACGATCTTTATGAGTACCTAATAATGTCATCCTATCTCATGAATGTTCCATCTATGTTTATGGATCTGATGAATCATTTTTTCCACCCATATCTGGATTAATTTTTGGTAGTATCTGTGGATGATATCATAATGTATTATTGTTCATAACATGACTATGAAAAGCATCTTGATATCATGAAAAATACACCGATAGAGCATTACTTATATTCTAGTCTCATTAAATTAAACTTTTGGATGAACCGAGTCAACTTCATATGAAATATCATCTCGAAGGTAAGAGTTTCAATAGTTCTAGAGAAGTGAGAGCTCTAGTTTATTGGGAGAATCCCAAGAATATATTTGATATATGAAGTTTCTTTAGGATATATAGGTATTAAAAAAACTTCATCAAGGATTTCTCACACCATGATGAACCTATTATAAGCTTGAATAAAAAGGGTGTGAAATTCATATGGTCAAAATCATGTGAAGAGACCTTTTAGGAGTTAAAGGCCATAGTGACTTCAGTATCGATCCTGATTCTTCCCATGTTAGGTAAAAGCTATACTGTGTATTATGACACATAAGGTATTGAGAAGGGAGTTGTTTTAATACAAGAATAATGATCTGTAGCATATGGGTCTTGTCAGTTGAGGCCTCATGAGATTAATTACATGACACAATAACTTGAGGTAGATGATATAGTTCCTAATTTATATTATTAGGGACATTATTTTCTTCGGTATCATTTTGTGGTATTTATGGACAAAAAAATCCTAAATTACATCTTTATGTAGTGTAATATAAATCCCAGTCAACAATGATGGGTAAAATAGATGAAATCATTTGAAATTGTTATTTCCTACATGTCTGGAAAAGGAAATTCAGTAACTTATGCTCTAAGATAGAAGACTCTGATGTAAACAATTTAAGAGGATGGTAGTGAGTAGAAACTCATTTCCATATTATAAAAAATTCATGTTTAGGTTAAGGAGGATCATGGGAATATGGTCCTCTCAACCTTATAAATGACCCATACCCTTCTACAATAGTTTAGAATGAGGAAACTCTTAGATCTTGAGGAACTAGTCCTGAGGGAGAGTATCTCAGATGAGGATTCATAATTGGGAAGGATCACTGATGGGAATGAGACCATAATATTTTATGGATGTGTTTGTGTCCTAACAAATATCAAATAGGAGAAGATATAGGAATTTCATGCTTCATTTTGGGAGGTACATCTCGGTGTAACTAGAATGTATTGAAACTTATGTCTCCAGTATTGCTTTCTTGGTATGAAATGGAAGATAACCGGTTTTATCACACACTGTTGCACCACTCAGCAGGACAAGGTGAAGCATTAGTTACTTATATGACTTTTATTGCCATTTCCATTAATTAGTGGAAGTGGGAGGATGTCTCTATTAAATTTTTGGATTATTTTCCTAGATCTGGTCATAGAAAAAATATAGTTGGGTAGTCTTTCATCATTTTTTTAAGGTCACACACTTTTTACTAGTTCGTTTTTTAGGTATATGAGGTAGAGAGGATATACATTAGGAAGTTTGTACGACTTGATGGGGCTCCGAATTATGTCATATCTGATAGGTATGCTCTCTTAATGTCTTAGTTCTAGTATGGGTAACAAAAGGATCTGGCTAAATTGGTGCTTTTGGGAATGATCTATCACTATCAGACTAATGGAAGGAGAGAGAATAATATCCAAGTGTTAGAGGACATGCTCCCTGCATGTGTCCTCGATTTCAGGGGGTCCAAGACGAAACACATTCTACTAGTTGATTTCTCTTATAATAGTTGATTTTAGGCTACCATTCAGATGGATCCTTATGAATCATTATATCATAGGCCTTTTCAGTCACCTCTATGATGGTTATAGGTAGGGTAGGTAGCCTTTCGTGGACCAAATCTAATCTAGGAGACATCAGAGCAGGGCTAGTATATCAATAAGAAAATGAAGAAAATTTAGTCCATAAAAAAGTAATATTCCAATAGATTCTAATGACCTCTTGAGTTTGAGGTTAGATATCAGGTTTTCTTGTGAGTTTCTCAAATGTTGGGAAATTGAAAAATACAGATGTTGTGTAATATTTCACCTCAATTCGTTGGACCCTTTGAGGTTTTGAAATGAATCATACCAGTAGCTCACCAAGTAACAATTCGTTAGAGATAATGGTTGATGAGTTATTTATTTAACATATCGCAACATTGATAATATTCTCTAGACCCATCGCATATTTTCCAACTTGATAGTTAGATTTGGATGCTTCCTTTGAGGAGTATCTAATTCGTTTCATGGAACTAAGCACCAAGAAAATATGAGGTAGGTGCATTCCATTAGTAAGAGTTTTACAGTAGTTTGGTAGAGTACAAGATGAGAATTGGGAGCTGAAAGTTGATATACAAACCTAGTGGTTGGAGCTATTCTTAGGCCATACCTCTTTACCCTTAAAAGGCCAACTTAAAGATGGGTTTATTCAAGGAGGGGAGTCTATAATGTCAAACTATTCTTAAAGGTATGAACCATTTCTTTTCAGGATAAATTCCATAGTTTGTCCCTTGGGTTGGTTATTAATGGACTCACAGAGGTCAGGTGTGTGTCCCGACCATGTTTAAAGCCCATAACACTGGAATTTTTGAAAATAGACTCATTCACACAGATAAGAGAAACTGTTCCACCCAGCCCGAATGGTTGACCCTAACCATGTGGGGGTATTTCATTGGGATAAGGGGGATAATTTTTTTTAAAACCATGAGAGACAAGGTACACATTCATGCGTAGTTTTAGAGGTTGGGTGACAGTGCCTTTACACACAGGTTGGGCACGATTAACAAAATTATGCGCCTATGCTGTATGGGGTCCCCCCTTAATCAAAACATGGCACACGGTTAGCACACAGTTTGACTGACTATTTGGAAAAACCCTACAACCCAGGTATTTTGGTTAAAATTACCATTTTACCCTTAATGATCTTAAATTCATAACACTCTCTTTTTATCTCTCATTTATAGTAGACCACCTTTTCTATATTCTTTTATGGAACTCCCGATATTCTTAATATAGCGATCAAGGTAACTCCCTCATCAGGACTAAAAATGGATTTCCAGAAGAATAATTGGATAATTAGAGGTAACCTATTTAATCCACCTATTTCTATTATATTTTCTCTTCCCGTATATTTCCCAATTTTTATGCAAGCTCATTCACACTATTTTCCATATATTTGGACCATTTTAATTATTTCTTCTATGCTACATCAATTCAAAAGATGATATTAGATGAGAAGTCATATATGGACTTATTTTAGGTGGTCTAGAAATATTTCCCAAAATTTTTACGGTTTTCATAGAATTTCACCACTATGTCGCATGCTAACCAGTGTAATGTTTTGCCTTAAATGTGTTAATATTTCCAAAATAAGTTTTATAATGGTGTTATACTCATGTAGACCCTTGATAAATTATTATAGGATGCTGATCTGTTTATTTTTACCCATTTTTGTGTGCTAAATTAATTCTATGCCATTATATAATTCTTTAATTAACCAAAAATTGCCTAAGTGTTCATTTTGGATTAGAAATGTAACTACCCTCTTTAATGTAATTATCTAGTTGATTATAGAACCTTATATGTTTTTAGTTGGTCTATGTAATTGAATTTTCTTGAATAATTTATTTAAATAATTAACTTATATGAATGATAATGGGTGGAATTTCCATGAAAGGTAATGTATGTTTTTGAATATGGATTAAATGAATTGTGATCCCCTTGGTTGTCTTATTCTTGGTGGTTAAAAATTAATTAGAGGAGATCAATCATGTTATTATTACTAATATACCATTACTATTGGATATTGAATGATTATTAAGGGACTTATTAAGCATTTGATCATGAAGTCCAAGACCGCTATAATTTTATTTGGGTGGTGGGAATGATGTTCCATGTTCATTTGTATCAGGCGTTAGTCATGATGAATAAACACAACCATCTGAATTGATGAGTATAAAATCTGACACTCATATGAGATAATTTTCATGTACCATTTTCTGGAGACATTAGCTCCTTAGAATAGTTAAAGTCACCCGAGTAACACCCCATGTCCAGCTACCACCTTGTATCCATGTATATGAACCTAAATGTTCTCAATTATAGTGTGAATATACATTTATATGATATATATATTATAAAAATATATATAGAATCTAATTGGACACTCATTTTAGCCTTTAATGAAGTAGGTATATCCATTTAGGTTTCCTATAGGAACCTGATCCAGCTAGTATTTTTTTGGAGTCCTCATGTATTAATCATGTTTTAATGATCAAAAATTTTATTCAACATAGTCAATTCTTTTAAATTATATCAAATCACAAGTATTAATGTTTAAATTATTTTCATTCTTTAAAAAGATCCATTCAAGGTCTTAGTAGCTCTATATTCAGTTCGCTTACTTTATACTATCATAAATTTCCTCACATAATACCTTCTTTGAAAAAATGCTTAAGTCTAATCAATTATATTATCCTCATTACTTTAGTATGAACATAGTTACTTTGATTGAGACACCATGAGTCTGCCACTGGTTATGTCTTTCTCACACTGTGAAGCAAATACTCTGAAGCAGACACTGTGACCATGAGACACCATGACCATGATTCACCTTGACCATGAGACACCGTGACCATAAGACACTGTGACCATGAGACACCATGACCATGAGACATCGTGACCATGAGACACTGTGACACTCAAACACCATGATCATTCTAGATAACGTGTGAAGGAGACACCATTTCCATGACTTACTATGAAACTGTTTATTAAACTATTTGTTGTCTTTCAATTTAATTTGTAACGGTCATATTTGAATATTTTAAAGCACTGAAATAATTAATGTTTCTTTGTAAACATATCATTAGACAGTACGAGGTATGTGGTGCAGAATACATGAAACCAGTCAGCTCCAACAGATGCATTCGAAGATAAAAGTGAAGTGTGTCCAAGCATAAAAGCACGAGATACTAAAGAAAAAACAAGGTTGTGAGCACCATAACGAAGAACACACTTAGAGCAAGGAAAGGCCGACTGTAAGAAACTCAACACTACCAAAGAACACACGAAGCATATTTGAAACATAGAGAACATCTTCTATCTATTTAAGCTACCGATGAACACAATCTAAGTTGAGAGACTCTCTTTTACAGCCAAGGACTCAAACTCTTCACCTGCTTCATTTCATAAGTCCAGAGCTGTAACTACAAACAATCAGAGCACTTCTAAACCCATCTCCATATTTTTACTCTATTGTGTATCTGTTTATTACCTTTTTAGAAGAGTGTGTACTTGTAGAATAACACAATCTATCTCCTGAATTAACCTAAAGGATACAAGATATCCTTACTCAACCATTCTCTTCCATTTGTGTATACCCACAAATAAGTGTTGAAGAGGTCCTTGTGTGGCCTGGTTATTTTTTCCCAATGAAAACTATGGAAGAGGTCCCTTTGTGACCTAGAGAGTATATGTACTATTTTAAACCCTGATCCAGGGTGTGGATAATGTTATATATATAAACTATTTGAGAGGACTAAGTCTCATCTTGAGACTGATCCTCTTGGTTAAAACTGATGTGCATCGTATTTTAGTTTAAACCATTTTCAATATTCCGCTGCTACCTTATTTGAAATATAAAACCTTTTTAATGTAACTATGATAGTTAAACTAGATAGTGTTTTTAATTATTGTGAACCAGTAGGTTAGTTTCAAAATCTAAATTAATCTTTAGATTAAATTTAACTGAGAACTAATCAATATTTCAGAAATAAGTGAATCTTTACAATCTTTATAAATTCACTACAGTTTAACTTGTTTTTTGAATTGGGGGATTTCAATATAAATATTTTAAACAGAAATTATTAATAGGAACTCAGTTCACACCCTCTTGAGTATTCATGTGGGACAACATTTGGTATTATAGGTAGTAGATAAAGGTTTTTCAAAACACTCTGTTTGTGAAAAGTTTTCAACTGGGATTTTAGTTGTATCTTAAAGATCTCAAAATTTCTGTTAATTCAAAAATTTTATATCGTTATATATCTTTTTAAAACATAGTTATTATGGATAACCGATTAGAAGGTATAGATTCCAACATGCCACCCATCTTTAATGGTTTCAATTATGCCTAATGAAAAATAAAAATGAAAATCCATTTTGAAAGTATGGGATTTGACATCTGGACTTCTATAGTGACTCAGTATGAGATTCTAAAAACTGTTAGAACTACTTGGGATGAACCTATGAAAGCTACTTACAATAATAATTGTAATTTAATTAATGCCATGTACTAGGATTTAGGAGATGAAAACTTTAATCTAATATCTGCTTGTAAGACTGCTTATGAAATTTGGGATACTTTGGCTGTTTCCCATGAGGGAACAACTAATGTTAAGAAAATGAGACTAAACACATACACTATTAAGTATGATAATTTTAAAATGAAATCTGATGAATCTATTTATGATAGGTAACTTATTATTAATGATGTAGTTAATACAATGAGATCACTGGGAAAAGCTATTCCAGCAAAAGTGTAAATCATGCGGATACTGAGACGCCTACTAGACAGATGGAGAGGAACCTCTGTCTCTATATGAGAATCATGTGACATTGGAATGCTACCTATCAAGGAGCTGATTGGAAAATTTATGATGTATGAAGAAGAGATAAAAGTGAATAAAGAAGAAGATTTTGAACCCAAAAAGAAGTCAGTGGCATCCAAGTCCATTAATTCAAAGAGAAAGGACAAAGAGAAAGTTCAGATAACTGAAGGAATCTCAACTAGTGAAAACTATGACTCAAATAGTGATGAAAAGATGGCTCAAATTTCCAGAAGATTCAAGAAATTATATAGAAAGAATAAATTCTTTTTAAAATCTGATTATAAGGGTAAGTATGGTCGATGAGTAAAATGGAAAAAATTCTAGAGGAAAACTGAAAAAGATGATGTAATAGTTTGCTATGAGTGAAAAAGAAGAGGGCATGTCAAAGTTGACTGTCCAAAAATAAAATTTAAGAAAAATTATGACTATAAGGATAAGAAATACAAGAAATCCATGAATGATACATGGAGTGCTTCTGAAGACAGCTCAAGTGGATCTAAAGCTTCTGATTTTGAAGAAAAGAATCATGCCAACATGTGTTTCATGACTGAAACATCTAAGGTAACACTTAATTCCCCTATGCACAATGATTATTATTCTGGGGATGAATGTGATTCAAATAATGATGATAATATGTCTAAATCTAAATTATTTGAATACTGTAATATGTTGTATGATACTTGTAATGAACTAAAAGATAAGTACAAATCATTAAAGAAGCAGTTTTCTTTGACTAGTATTGTTAGTTCTGATCTTAGTATAGAAAAGGAAAAGAATGATAAAATTTGAAGAAAAATAATGAACTCAAATTATCTAATGAGTGACTTAGAAAATACTTAGAGAAGTTTAAAAATGGAAAAACCACTCTCACTCAAATGCTTGGAAAACAAGTTTCACCAAAGTATAATACTGTTATAGGTTACCATCCTGGACAGTGTAAGATTGTTTAAAATAAATTTATTCCAAAATAAAGATAGTATGTTGTTAGTTCATGTTCTAGAAATTATTATGCTTTATATAGCTATTCAAATTATTATAGACCAATAAAAGTTTATTTATCAAAATATTTTGAATCTGTTAACCATAGGAAACATGTTAGACAAATATGGGTGCCTAAAGTTTTACTTGCTAACCTATCTGGACCCAAGAGAATCTGAGTACCAAGATTATCCTCTGTCTAAATTTTTTTTGTAGGAAACATGCTTGAAAAGATCCTGTAGGAATATATTATACTTGGACAGTGGATGTTCAAGGCATATGACAGAAGGCTACTAATGCTGTAAGATCGTAATCAATGTTGATGGAGGACATGTCACCTTTGGGGATAACTCAAAAAAAAATTATCAGCTTAGGCCAGATTAGTAACAATTATTAAATTTTAATTTCTAAAGTATTATTTGTTGATGGACTAAAATAAAACATGTTTAGTATTTCTTAGTCGGTTGATAATGGTTTCAATGTTATGTTTGAAAATTATGCTTGCTATGTATTTGATTCTAAAAATATTTTGATATTTACTACTTTAAGAAATGAAAATGTATATGTTGTAGATTTTAATTCCTTAGCTAAAAAAATATTACTTATTTAAATTATTTTCATAAAGAATCATGGATATGGTACACAAGATTAGGAAATTGAAATGTTCATTCACTTAGCGGACGGACTAAGAAAGGTTTAGTTAGAGACCTTCCTAAACTAGAATTCCCAACAGATAAAGTTTGTAATACTTGTCAAAATGGAAATAAACATAAAGTTTCTTTAAAATAAAAAAATAAGTTTCAACTTATCTACCAATCTAGTTGGTTCACATGGATTTATTTAGACCATCTAGAATTTCTATCTTAAATTGGAAGAACTATGTATATGTCCTTGTAGATGACTTTTTTAGATATAATTGGGTATACTTATTAGCTCACAAAAGTGAAGCTTGTTCTTATTTCATGAAATACCCCAAGTATGCAGAGAATATTAGTGGACTTAAGATTAAGACCCTGAGAAGTGATCATGGCTGTGAGTATAAAAATCATGATTTTGAAACATATTGATCACACAATGGCTTTAGTCACAATTTTTCTGCCCCTCGAACACCTCAACATAATGATGTAGTAGAAAGAAGAAATAGAACACTTCAAGAAATTGCATTAACAATGCATAATGAATATTTTCAACATATTTAATTTTGGGCTGAAGTTGTTAATACAACTTTTTATATTATAAATACAGTCTTGATTAAACCAATTATCAAAAGGACCCCTTATGAGCTATAGAATAATAGGAATCCTAAGGTTAATTACTTTAGAGTTTTTGGTTTCAAAGTATTCATCCTCAATACTATTGATAATCTTGATAAGTTTTCGTCCAAAAGCGATGAAGGAATCATTCAAGGTTATTCTATATCTAGTAAAGCTTATAGAGTATTTTATAAGAGGGCCAAATGTGTGGAAGAATTTGTACACATCAATTTTGATGAAAATGATCCACATGAACCTAAGACCCCTCTTGACAATCTTGAAGAAGGTATTTCAATTCTAAACATTAATGAAAAAATAGTGAACCTATTGTTAAGACAACATGTTTTGGGAACTTTCCAAAACCTATTTATATTGAACCCAAACCTGTAAATGAACCTGAAATTTCTATCAATACCTTTACTAGACCCACAAGGACCCTTAAAAAACATCTCTTAGATGTTGTAGTAGGAGATTTAGAGAGTGTAACACAAACTAGAGCCTCTCTATGAAATCAGGTTGAACATCAAGCCTTTTTCTCACAGTTAGAACCTAAAAACATCAATGATGCTATCAATGATGAATTTTGGGTAATGGCTCTGCAAGAAGAGTTAAATCAAATTGAATGAAACGAAGTCTGGGAATTATTAGACAGACCTAAGGACACTTTGACAATAAGAACTAAATGAGTTTTTAGAAATAAAGGTTATGAATCTAGAAATATCATTAGAAACAAAGAAATACTAGTTTCAAAAGGATATAGTCAAGAAGAAGGAATAGACTATGAGGAAAACTTTTCACCTGTATCTAGGTTAGAATCTATTAGGTTTCTACTTGCTTATGCTTCTCATCTAAATTTTAAGTTATATCAAATAGATGTTAATAGTGATTTTCTAAATGGTTTTATAATTGAAGATGTTTTTGTTGAACAACCACCTGGATTTACTAATCCTCATTTTCCAAATAGAGTTTTTAAACTTTCTAAAGCTTTGTATGGTTTAAAACAAGCTCCATGAGCTTGGTATGATAAACTTAGTAATTTTATTATTTCAAATGGTTTTACTAAAGTGATTGCTGATCCTACACTATTTATCAAAAGGATTTCCAAATATGTTTTGATAGTACATATCTATGTTGATGATATTATTTTTAGATATTATAAAAATTCATTGTGTATTGATTTTTCAAAGAGTATACAAAGCGAATTTGAAATGAGTTTAATGGGAGAACTCAAATATTTTCTTGGATTTCAAGTCTTTCAAAATGAAAATGGTATTATTTTAAATCAATGTAAATATAAAAAGGATCTGTTAAAACATTTTGGGTTGGATAGTAATAAAGAAAGTGATACACCTATGAGTACAACTTGCAAATTGGATGCAGATGAAACTAGGAAAACAGTGGATCAAACCAATTATAGAGGTATGATTGGGTGTTTACTTTATCTTACTGCTAGTTGACCAATTATTATGTTTAGTGTGTGTATGTGTGATTGATTTGAAGATAATACACAAGAGTCACACTTTCTTGATGTTAAAAAGATTTTCAAATATCTTAAACATAATACCAATATATGATTATTTTATCTAAAAGAACAATCTTTTTATTTTATAAGTTATTCAGATGCTAACTTTTCTGGTTTCAAGTTAGATAGGAAGAGTACATCAGGAAAACGTCACATTCTAGGTAGGTCCTTAGTATCATGGTGTAGTAAAAAGCAGAATTCTGTTGCATTGTGTACTGTTGAAGCAGAGTACAATGCTGCTGGTAGTTGCTGTGCACAAATTCTATGGATGAAACACACTCTATTGGACTATGGATATCAATTTAAACATATATCTATAAACTGTGATAACACCCGTGCAATCAACATTTCCAAGAATCCTGTGTCTCACTCTAGGACTAAGCACATTGATATAAGACATCCCTTTTTGAGAGATAATTATCAAAAAGGTGATATAACTCTTGAATTCATTGTCACTAAACATCAGTTGGCTAATATATTTAGGAAACCATTAAATTCAAAAAGGTTAAACTACATCATACATGAACTAGGAATGATAAATTTCAGATAGATACCTTACTTTTTACTGTTTCAGATCTTACTGTTCGATATCTTACTATTTTATTCTTTACTATTTCACAATTATGGTTTCTCAGGTAGTGTTTTGTATTACTTTCTCACTATGAAGTTCCTGTTTACAGTCTCACAGTTAGTATTATGTGAATACTATCTGATAGATACTGTCTCACCGTAATGCACACTGAGCAGTTCGTTCATGGTCTCACAGTGAAGCTCGTTTACTGTCTCACTGTAATGACCAGACACAGTCTGACCATAAACTTTTTTTGTAAATACCTGTATCATGGTAATTATTCTTTTCCATTCCTTATTTTCCTATGTTTTTATTTTTACAACCTTTTTTATTCTTAAATGATAAAATAAAGAATGTATCACTCGATTCTTCACTCGTGGTTTCTTTTACTTACTCATTTCGAACCCTTCTTCATCACTGTATCTCTTCTCTCATTCAAACCTTCAGTGAATACCAAGAATGAAACTTTTGTCATCGTCGACACTAGAGAATCACAGCTCGAAGAAGAAGAATATTTCACCAAAGCTAACACCTAAAGGACCTTTAAATCTGAATCTGGTAAACCGTGTTGTGGTACCTGAGAAAGAGATTTTCCCCAAATGGCTCTTGTATAGTAATTCTGTAGTATTGAAAGTGTTAGAATATCAAGGCTGGTTAGAATGGTTCTCGAAGGAAGATAGACCCATCTACCCTAGGTTAGTGGCTCAGTTTTACCAGTACGTACAGTTCTCTTTTGAGTCCGGTGACAGTTATTCTGTAAGAAGCTGGGTTATTGGCAAGAGATGCTCTTTCTTCTTAAGGATATGGGATTCATGCCTTAGGATACCTCAAGAAGGAATCTATGAGGATTATCAGAGAGGACCCCAAGATTCAACCGAATTCTTTTATTTAGAAGATACCCTTAAAACCATAACCAGAAATGGCACCCATTGGAGAGCCATTGATGCAGAATTAGATAAAGAATCAAGGCTTACGTTCAAATTTATACAAAATTTGGTTCGTCCTAGAAAAGGTGATTTTTCTATTTTAAAATATCAAGATGTGTTTCTTATCCACCTTATGAAAAATGGAATAAGATCAACTAGTACAAGTATATCATTCATCATATGTGTGTGCGGATCAAAGTCACATCTAAGTCAACTTCCCTATTTTACTCTCGGCTAATCTCAGCCATGATTCTCACCAAAAGGTATGGTTGGACCTAATGAGGAGGTAATTAAGGATTGTTAATTTTGTCGCTCGAAAGATACTATTAAGAGAATGAAGATAAAATGGAATCCTTAGAAAAAAGAATGGGTGAAACACAACGATAGAATTTATGAGAAATTCAATCCCATGGATTATCCCTCAAGACTAAGAAATATTTCTGATCTTGGTTTGGAACCAGATGAGATTGTTGAGTATGATGAAGAAGAATAAGAAGAGGATAAAGTGCCCCCTAGGGAAGCTATTATTGTTGAGGAAGATAGGACTACTATTCCTCATGATGTTCTTGAGGAAGAAGTCCCTGCTCCTAAAGAAGCTGGTAATCTGGAAAATCATCCCAAGGATGAAATAGAATCAGTTTCCAAAGAACCTGAATAGCATGCCATGGAAGAGCCTACTGTAGAAGAGCCTATAGTATAAGAACTACCGGTTTTGCAAGAGGTCAATCTTGAGGAACTCCCAGTGGAACAATCTGTTCCTGAAATTATCCCTTCAGCTGAAGTACGAATGGATCTACCTTTTCATCTGGCTAGATAGGAAATAAGTGAGGAACTTAGAACTGAGTCTATGGAAATAAAATAATATCCTAAGCCTCTCAGTCCTGAGAAGGAGGAACCTGTTGAGGGTGACAAAACCAAAATCTTGTGTCTTTTGAAGCTTCACATCCGACTGAGTCCAGTCCTGTAGACACTCAACAAAATTTTCCCAGTTTCTATGATGTGGATGACTCTCAGCAGGTTACAGTAACCGGACTTGATCTTTCCTCTATATTCCAGTTGAAATCAGTCTCCAATATCACACCTGAGAATGAACCTGAGCCTGTACCAGTCCCTACTTCTGAACCTTTATCTGAACAAAATATTTTTTTGAGTAAGGATGATATGAAAGAATTTGGTGCTACCCTCTTATTTGGAGTTGAGAAACTAATGAATACCCAAACTATTCATGTGACCAATGTAAGTGAGAGAGATGACTCACTATTATTAGAGAAAATTATTTGGAAAATACAACCTAAGATGCTTCATGAGATTCAATAAGTAAGAGTTTAAAGTAGGATTATTAGTAATAAAGTAAAGAGCCTAAGAATTATGGTTTAAGACATGTAGAGAGAGCTACATTCAAAATTTGAGCCTGTTGCTCCTCCTGTAGAACAAGTTGCTTCTAAAATCCCACAGGTTGATGTCTCTCAGAATCAAACTTATCTATCTTCCTTAGATGAGAAGATCGCTAAAAGGAAAAAAAAATTGTGAAGGAAATGAGAGGTCTTGTTTTCAATCTCAATAACCCCACTGATGAGTATAAAGGGTGTCTTAAAAAGGTGATGAATCAACTCAAATCTCTGACCACAACTGTCAATGCCTCAATAGAATCTGGTCAATCCTCTAGACCCTCCTTGGAAATTAATCTGCTTAGAACTATAGTAAAATTAGAGCTTTAGAATGTACTCAATGGTTTTAATACGGCTTCTCTCTCTAATGTTGTCAAGAATAGTGAAAGATTTCTTGAACTAGTTCAAATCCACTCCAAAATTGCTAATGATTCTCAGAAATAGATTGCTAAGAAAGTGTCTTTCAACTTCAACAGAATCTTCTCCAGGACCGATATGACAAACCATTTCAAATATCTTGTATAAAATATGAGGATTCATCCTGTGACTCAAGCTTTCTAGATCCAAGTACAAAATCTCATAGAGTTTACTTGATTGTTGGACATTTTTATGGAGAACAAGGATGATTTTTAGAACTCCATTCAGTATGGTGAAGAGATCATTACAGATTTAGTCAAACACCTAAGACACTATCTTCATGTCCAGAGTACAGCCATTACTGCTCCAGTGGATACTCCTCTAAGACCTGGGATACCTACCTTCACTTTTGCCCTAGCCTCAACCGCTATGTCTGTCGGCCAAGCACTAAGTCAGACCAGGCCTGTTATTCTCGATCAATAACTGTATAGATCTTCTACTACTCCTACATTGGATCCATCAGTCCTTGAAGGCTGTCCTTTACCCTCTTTATCATCCACCTAACTGCCTTCTTCTACCTCGACCTCTGCCCCTATGGATTCCTATTCTTCCACTGCAGCTAAAGGCAAAAAGAAGGCCAACCCCTGAAGAAGATCAGTCCTTACTTATTTTTGATAGGGTTTCTATTGCTTTTGTATTTCTCTTTTGTTTTACTAATCCTTCTTTCCTATTAATGGAATATGCCTTTTTTACTTCTATTATTACATCTTTTTTGATAATCCCAAAAGGGGGAGAAATTTTTATATCTTAACCATTTGTCATCCATTTATCCCTAGAGTTGAATCCAATATACACCTTAACTTTACATGATTTGTGATCATTAAAAAGGGGGAGATTGTTGGACTCCTCATGTATTAATCATGTTTTAATGATCACAAATCTTATTCAAACTAGTTAATTATTGAAAATTATATCAAATCAAGTTTATTAATGTTTAAAGTATTATGATTCTTTAAGAAGAGACATTCAAGATCTTAGTTTCTCTACATTCAGTTCACTTACATTATAATATCCTTAATTTCCTCAGATAATACATTATTTGACAAATGCTTAAGTCTAATACTTTCTATTATAATCATTGATTTAGTCTAAACAAAGTTACTTTGACTGAGACATCATGAGTCTTCCACCGTGAAGAAGACACCATGACCATGAGACACTGTGACCATGAGACGTCGTGAACATGATCCACTGTGACCATGAGACACCGTGACCATGAGACACCGTGACCATGAGACATCATGACCATGAGACACCGTGAAAATTAGACACCATGATCAATCTAGACACCATGTGACAGAGACACCGTTTCCATGACTTACTGTGACAATTTTTATTAAACTATTTTGTCATCTTTCAATTTAATTTCTAATGGTCATATTTGAAGATTATAATGCAGTGAAATAATTAATGTTTCCTTGTAAACATATCACCAGACAGTATTAGGTATGAGGCGCAGAATACATGCAACATATAGGCTCAAACACATGCATTCGAAGATAAAAGCAAAGTGTCTCCAAGAATAAAAGTGCGAGATACTGAAAGAAAAACAAGGTTGTGAGAACCATAATAAAGAACACACTTAGAGCAAGGAAAGGCCGACAATATGCAACTCAACACTACTGAAGAACACACGAATCATATTTGAATCTTAGAGAACATTTTAGCTCTGTTGAACCTCATGACGAACACAAGCCGAATTGAGACACTCTATTTTATAGACAATGACTCGAACTCTGCATCAGCTTCATTTCAGAAGTCCAAATCTACAATGACAAACACTTAGAGCACTTCTAAAACCATCTCTATATTTCTGATCTATTGTGTATCTGTTGATTACCTTTTGAGTAGAGTGTATACATGTAGAAAAACACACTCTGTATCCTGCATTAAACTAAATGATACAAGATATCTTTACTTAACCATTCTCGTATTTTTGTGTATAACCACTAATAACTATGGAAGAGGTCCCTATGTGGCCAGTTTATTTTGCCCCCACGAAAACTTTGGAAGAGGTCCCTATATGACCAACACAGTCTATATACTATTTTAAACCCCAATCCAGGGTGTGGATCAAAGTTATATATATAAACTATTTGATAGGACTAAGTCTCTTCTTGAGACTGAACCTCTTGGTTAAAAATATTGTGCATCTTATTTTAGTTTGGACAATTTTCAATATTCCACTGCTAACTTCATTGAAATATAAAACTATTTTAAAGTAACTCTAATAGTTAAACTAGAAAGTGGTTGTAATTATTGTGAATAAATAGGTTAGTTTCAAAAGCTAACATAATCTTCAGATTAAAGTTAACTGAGAAATAATCAATCTTTGAGAAACTATGTGAACCTTTACAATCTTTATAAATTCACTACAGTTTAACTTGTTTTTTTGAATTTGGGGATTTCAATATAAATCTTTTAAATAGAAATTTTTAATAGGAACTCAATTCACCCCCTCTTGAGTATTCCAGTGGGAAAACATATTTATTATTCAACATTTTTTATTATTCTTTAAACCTACACACTACTATGATATATACATTGTTTGGATTATTTTCTTGACACCATTGATGGTGGCTAACTAAGATTTTATCTCACACCCTACTCGGGAAACCATTAGCTCCTAATTAAACCTCATGTCTACAGGTATGGTTAAGGTCAATCACCATGTTATAAATTCTAGATTTGTTTTCTATCAAGCATGAAGAATGGGATTAGAGGATCTATCTTATTCTTGTTGTTCTAGTGGAGTCATCTTTTGGACTTTTTTATTTTTCTATAGAATGTTGTATATGAATGTCCCATATATCCTATATTTCCTTTATTTGTATATTATTATGATATGGAATCATTATATATGGATCAACCTTTATCCTTTTGGTATATATTCTTATTTATTGTTGTTTACGCTTCCATATTTATTTATTATTTTTATTTCTATTCTGAAATATGTAATATCAAGATTCCATAGTTTTCTGTTTATTTATTATATCTACTATTACACTCTCATATGAGGGTATGGTGTCCCTACTATACCCCCTAATACCCTCACTGATAGTGGGAAACCTCAGGCGTATGAGGAGGGTCACTTGATGCCATGTGAATAATTGGGCCGGGACACCTTTCAAGGGGGTTCGTAGGTCGAGAAGTTACATTTTTATATATTAGTGACCTCACTAAAGTTGGTATCAATAGTGGAAAATTTTGCGTATGATGTTTTTTCTTGTGACTATATTACATTAATAATTTATATAACCCATCAATTTATTATTATTAGTGTAATTGTTTAGTTTATATGATATATTTACATTTTAATATTATGTCATTCTTCATTTAATACCCCATTTGTGTAAACTATTTTGTGATAATAGATTCCTACATCATGTCATTATAATTTTAAAGTATTACTGAAACCCTTAATATTATTATGATGTATTTATTTATAATTTATGTACATATCAAAATACCATATTTTTATTAGATTTTGTCTGACATAAAATTCATACACCATGATATTATAGTTTGATTTTGAACTTAGATCATCATCATTATCATCATCATTATCATGATGATGATGATGATTATTATTACATTTTTAATGATTTATAGTTTTTGATAATATCAAATACCCACCAGTGTTAGATTTTATGTAAACAAATATAATACATCATTATATTGGAATTTATTTTTCATGATATGGGATCTATATTATTATGATGATGGTTTTTACATGTTTTTTAATTTATGTTAATATCAAATACTTTATCAATATTTTATTTTGGGTGGAATAAAAATAATACATTATAAAATTCTAGTATTATGATTTTGGACCATTATGAAGGATACTAATCAATAATATTTTTCAAAGAAATATTTGTTATGTCTTGAAAATAAATTATTTTGATAGTAAAAATAGGTTTGATTACTAAATGATACTTATGTTCAATAAATGTGGCAACATTATTATGTATTTTATTTAAAATATCAACTAATATTATTTTTTTGATGAATGAAAATAATTTAGGATATTTATATGGGTTTAAAGAAAATTCAATAAATTTGTGAATATTTGTTTTAACTAGTGGGGTAAATATTATTATTCTTGTTTGGTATGTGGATAATGTACTTTTGACCAATAGTAATGTTAATATTATTAATGAGTTAAAAATGATATTTAATTACCACATTGATATAATATTCCTTTAAGATGTTTCTTTATGCATCGAAATTCATCAGATAGGTCATGTGGAATTCTTCATTTGTCTCTAGGAGAATATATTGTAAATATCCTACATTAGATGAAAATTATTTTTCCCTCCACTTATACTGTACCATTTAAAAATTTAATAGAATTAAATATAAAAAACTCCCATATGCTTATGTTTTTGTGAATACTTTATATACAAAAGTTTGTGCTTGTCCAAATATTTTTTTATAAATATTCGGAAAAATACATGAGTGACACAACATGGATATGATTAGTAGTTACAAAATTTATTTAGATATTTTCTATGAACCCAAGATTATATATTGAAATTTAATAATTTTGATCAACTTTAGGTCATTGGTCACATTTACTATGATTGTATTTGGTAAAATGAATACCAAGAATCTAATTTTGACTATATTTTTAATAGGGTGAGAATGAATATTTATTGGAAGGGTGTCAAATGGATACTAATAGTCACTTGTATCTTGTAATGAGATTATTTCACATGTTATGAGGATAAATTGGTTGAAAAAAATATTAAGGACACTTATGATGTATTTAGAAAATAATAATGTAATGGAATTCTCAAAAAAACAAGAGTGGTTCTTTTTGGATGTATTTTGATATAAACAACAAATTTGTTAGAGAAAATGTTCTAGAGTCTTGTACTCGAATTTAGCTTCTTCATACTAAAATTATATTGGTTGACCTACTAACAAAACACTTAGCCATTATGGTGTATTATATTTAATTTATATATATGGGTTTGGTTTAGTTCTTTTGATTTATTGGGTTAGTGGGAGTTTTAAAATCTCTATAAATGCATTTTTATTGAAGAGATATTTTGAAATGATAAATTAAAGTTCCCAATTATAATCTAATATTTTTTATTTATATCATTTTTCTATTTAACGGTTCATATGGAAAGGTGTGTGTGCGAAAATTTCTAGAAGTATTAAAACAAATATATGTGTGTGACTTTATTTTTAACTATTCTATTTATTTTTCAATTAGTTTTAATGAAATGAGCATCATGGATTTGATATGAGGGACTATTATAAAAATTCATCAATAAACAATTGAATTAATTGAAATATGGATCCAGAAAACAAATGACATGAACACACTATTATTTTTGTGTTCAATATTTATTCTCTAACGTTTTATAATATTATATTTTAGTCTTTATTTGATTATGGATAATCCTTAATTCCATTTTTTCTATCATGTATAACTCCTTTTTTAAAGATAATGCTTCTAAAATACTAGTAAATTTATGAGTTTGTAGTTTAAATTGTTTTATTTGATATTCTTCAATTTGTATCTCCTTTATAAAAAGAATTGAAAATAGGATGGAATTATGTTTCCTCCTCAAATTGATCTATATACTTGGAATATTTTTTTTTCATGACTATTTTGGGATATATTTTCAGCAGGGTTGCTTCTTCCTTCCACTCATGCTTTTCACATAACTGATCCACCACGGGTGAATTACTAGAAAACGATTATTTTGGGTGACTTTTTGGTCTATGAACTACACATAGACAGCTTCACATGAGTGCATTGAATTTTTTCAGTTCATCGTGGATTTATGGATCTTCATGATGCTCATGTGGTTTTGGGACACTATATTATGTCTGGGGAATTTACCACCCTTGTAAATGTGACCCCTAGTTTAGAGAGACAATCACTATTGTTATCTTCTACCATTTATACTCTTGTATCTCCTCTGGTTAATAATAACACAGAAATAAAGGTTCTTTATTGATGAAACATTGGTTCCGAACCTGTCATCTCCCCATTAGTTCTTACAGTTTACCATTCCTGGTAGAGTTTATGATGAAAATACATCCCCTAAAAATATGAGTTAATTTTTGGAAAACCAAGAAGAAACATTGATAAATAATGTAGAGACATTTAATATTAGAAACTTTTTAATCCCTTGAATCCTTGATGTGTCGATTCAGGGACCAAAAAAAATATCAAGACTCCCATATAGAATTGAATTTATCTCAGTTTGTGTCTTCTTCTTCCCTCTACTATTTTCATCTAAAGAGGTTTCTTAATGTTTTATTCTTGAATTATATTCTTATTTTTGGGTCTTCATTATCTTTATCTTATTTAATCCGTTGAGATGGATAAAACTCATATATCTATGGATGGCGTTCCTTCTATGCATGTAGGTCATATAGGGACCGAATCAAAATAAATCTTATGTTAATTCATTAATTATTTATTGATTATTCAATTTTTAACGTTTTTAATTTATTGAATTAAAATATTTTGAATCAATATACCCAAATCAATCCTCGTGATTGTGTTTGGGCTATATCCAATTGTGTTCCCTCCCCAAAAAAAGTTAAATCAGTGGGTAATTGTGTTTAGATTTTGCATTGAAATTTATTTCTTGATTTAATTCGATATTATTTTAATTTGGCTTCCTAATATCATCTTAATTCACCTCCACTCTATAATATTTGTATTAAAAATCAATGTAACAATAAAAATTATTCCATATGGAGCACCTAATTAAATAAGCACCCGTATCTATTAATCTTGATTATTTATTTAAGGTGTATGGTTAACATTGTCTTCAAGAAATAAGTATATGATCCTTCGGATAAACAAGATATCAAATAAGTTTAAATTGGAAAATTTGATGGTGAAAATTATTTCATGTTATGGTGGATTATTATAAGTGACCTTTGTTGTACCTCTCGTACCCCTTTGTGGTTTAATTTTCATGATCACAATCACTCTCTTATTTATCTAATCTTGTTTTAAGTGTTTTTGGATGATAGGCATGATTTCAGGTTGCCAAGGAATTGGGCCAAGAAAGCCATGAAAGCAAAAGTGGACTGATTTCAGTCCACCGGCCAACCGGTGTCCCATCACCGACCAGCCGGTGGAACCCAGACAGAAGGGACACCTACTGTCTCACCACCGGCCAACCGGTGGCCTCCTCACCGGCCAGCCGGTGGAACCCAGACAGAAGGGACACCTACTGTCTCAGCACCGGCCAACCAGTGGCCTCCTCACCGGCCAACCGGTGGTGCCTGGGCAGAAGCCCTCTCCATTTTCCAAAGCACCGGCCAACCGGTGGCCAAGCACCGGTCAGCCGGTGGAGCCAGTCAAACTAGCCGTTGGGCTTTGACCAGACTTGTCCACTTGACTCCCAACGGCTCCGAAGGCCTCTCCAACGGCTCCGAAGACCCCCAAAGGCCATTTGAGGGTTCCCCCCTCTATAAATAAAGGACTAGGAAGCCCCGAAAACGTACGGTAGCCCACGGGAACATTGTTCGATCATTTGGCGAACCTCCAGCGCATTCCTTCAAGGATCCCCATTTGCTCCAACTCATTTCCACATCCAAGGAGCACCATCAAAGAAGCTTGGGAGCGCTCTTCATTAACTCCAATCAATCCATTGGCGCTCAAGACTTCTCCACATTACGGTTTTTCTTGTTTTATCTTTTTGAGAATAAATTTGGGTTTGTGCCTACAAACCCCCATTTCTTTTATCTTCCTTTTGTTTGGGTTTTCACACCACCTTCAAGGTGTGAAGAGGTTATTCAAGCCTTCTCTTTAAAAGGCTTGAGTCATAGGTGAGCTAGCCTTCACCTGTAAGAAGGCTAGTGGGTTCTTGCTCAACCGTTAAAAGCAAGCTGTAATAGGTTCTAGACTAACTTAAAGTCTAGTGGGTTTCTTGCTAAAACCATTAAAAAGCAAGCGGTAGTAAATCTCTCAACGGTTGAGTTGGGAGCGGAGTCATAGGATTTGGTTTAAGCCGAACTCCATTATCATGTTTTGTGTCTTTCCTCTTTTATTTCCGCTGCACCTTTAACTTTGTTTTAAATTCTTAATTATTTTTAAAAAGGCAATTCACCCCCCCTCTTGCCATCACTCTCCGACCCAACAGTTGGTATCAGAGGCAAAATTTGATTAATACCCTAACCGGTTTCAAATTCAAGATCCTTTGTGATGGCTTCAACTTCTTTCGCCCCCGAAGGCTATTCTTTGGGTCGTGCTCCATTCTTTGATGGAACCGACTATACTTATTGGAAAACCCGCATGACCACTTTTCTTAGAAGTATAGGTTATCCTATTTATAGAATTGTCATGCATGGTTACTATCTCTCTTCTCCCGATGAATCCAAATGGAGTCAAGCCGATATTAAAAATTTCGAGCTTGATGGCGAAGCCATGAACGCTCTTCATTGCGGCCTTGATCGTAATGAATTCAATCGAGTTTCCACATGAACTTCATCTCATGAAATCTGGAAACTATTGGAGGTTACCCATGAGGGGACCAACAAAGTTAAGGATACTCGATTGGATATGTACCGTCAAGATTTTGAGTCTTTTACCATGCATCCATCTGAAAATATAACTGAAATGTTTACTCTCTTTACTGATGTTTGCAATGGGAGAAAGTCCCTTGGTGATGATGTGTCTGCAGAAACGATGGTCAAGAAGATCCTTTGGATCTTACAAAGCACATGGGTACCGAAAGTCACGGCAATCCAAGAAGCAAAAGACATCAAGAACATGCCGGTCGAAGAGCTCATCAGATCCCTCATGACCTACAAGATCACCATGAGGAGGCAAGCTGAAAAGGAAGGCAATCTCATCAAAACTCCAAAGAACATCGCCTTCAAAGTTAAACAAGAAGAAAGCTCCTACTCCTCATCGTCTTCCTCTTCAAGCGGCGATTCAGAAATCGAGAACCTTGCCCTCAAAATGCACAAATTCATGAAGAAGCACAAGAAGAAGAAATCCCGCAAGGCTCAACCCAACGAAAAATCCGAGCCCGAGGTAACATGTTACGGGTGTGGCAAGAAAGGCCATTACAAGCCCGATTGTCCACTAAACAAGAAAAAGGCCAAGCAAAAGGAAAAGAAGAAGGCATTCAAGGCCACATGGAGTGATAGCTCCACATCCTCCTCCTCCTCCTCCTCAAGTGACAATGGTAAAAAATGCCTAATGGCATTTCATGAGGTATCCTCTTCCGACTCCTCATCCTCTTGTTCTTCAAATTCATTCAATAATTTATCTTATGAGGATCTCCAACATGCTAGAGATCAATTGGAGGATGGCTTTCACGAACTTTCTTCCAAATTTATTGCTTTAAAAAAGAATTTCAAAAAACATTCTTCCGAAAAGGAACAACTTCTCAAATAGAAGGAAGAGTTGTCCCTCAAGATCCAAAACCTTCCCGATGTTGATTCTATGGAATCAACAATCAAGGATTTAAAGGAATCCCTTGCCAAATTCACCCAAGGTGAACAAAATTTAACCAAATTACTTGGTTCCCAATGCGTATCTAGAACCACCCAAGGGCTTGGCTATTCCAAGCAAGATTCCTCTTCCCATGCTCCAACTATTTTTGTAAGGGGGAGCTCCCAATATAAATTTTGCAACTATTGTAAAAAACCCAGGCACTTAATTTATGAGTGCAATTGCAAAAATGCCCGGTATGGAAGGCCCAAAACTATTCTCTTTAACGATGAATTTCATAGGAGAAGACCCGCCACTAGACATGTATGGATTGAAAAATCCCTTTTAGCGAGTCTCTCCGGGCCAAAATTTGTCTCGGTTTCAAAATCCACTCCCCGGTGATTTGTTGTTTTTATTTAGGGGGAGTTAGCCTTTTTGCTTCATTTTCAAAACTTTCAATTCAAAAATTTCAATTCAAAACCTTCAATTCAAAACTTTCAATTCAAAACCTTCAATTCAAAACTTTCAATTCAAAACTTTCAATTCAAATCTCAAAAATTTCAATTGGTTTAAAAACTCTATCTTGTTTTTCAATCCTTTCCCTCAATCAAGTTTTATGCCCCATGCTATTTTGATAATCACAAAGGGGGAGAAATTCTTGGTTGATTGGGGGAGAAATTTTTCTCTCATGCTTTGCTTTACTTTTCAATTTATCCTTTAAAGCATGCCTTTCATTTCAGTCTTTTACATTGTTTGATTTGGTGATTGTGATCATCAAAATAGGGGGAGATTGTTGTACCTCTCGTACCCCTTGTGGTTTAATTTTCATGATCACAATCACTCTCTTATTTATCTAATCTTGTTTTAAGTGTTTTTGGATGATAGGCATGATTTCAGGTTGCCAAGGAATTAGGCCAAGAAAGCCATGAAAGCAAAAGTGGACTAATTTCAGTCCACCGACCAACCGGTGTCCCATCACCGGCCATCCGGTGGAACCCAGACAGAAGGGACACCTACTATCTCACCACCGTCCAACCGGTGGCCTCCTCACCGGCCAGCCGGTGGAACCCAGACAGAAGGGACACCTACTGTCTCAGCACCGGCCAACCGGTGGCCTCCTCACCGGCCAACCGGTGGTGGCTGGACAGAATCCATCTCTATTTTCCAAAGCACCGGCCAACCGGTGGCCAAGCACCGGTCAGCCGGTGGAGCCAGTCAAACTAGCCGTTGGGCTTTGACCAGACTTCTCCACTTGACTCCCAACGGCTCCGAAGGCCTCTCCAACGGCTCCGAAGACCCCCAAAGGCCATTTGAGGGTTCCCCCTCTATAAATAATGGACTAGGAAGCCCCGGAAACGTACGGTAGCCCACAGGAACATTGTTCGATCATTTGGCGAACCTCCGGCGCATTCTTTCAAGGATCCCCATTTGCTCCAACTCATTTCCACATCCATGGAGCACCATCAAAGAAGCTTGGGAGCGCTCTTCATCAACTCCAATCAATCCATTGGATCCCAAGACTTCTCCACATTACGGTTTTTCTTGTTTTATCTTTTTGAGCATCAATTTGGGTTTGTTCCTACAAACCCCCATTTCTTTTATCTTCCTTTTGTTTGGGTTTTCACACCACCTTCAAGGTGTGAAGAGGTTAGTCAAGCCTTCCCTTTAAAAGGCTTGAGTCATAGGTGAGCTAGCCTTCACCTGTAAGAAGGCTAGTGGGTTCTTGCTCAACCATTAAAAGCAAGCTGTAATAGGTTCTAGACTACCTTAAAGTCTAGTGGGTTTCTTGCTAAAACCATTAAAAAGAAAGCGGTAGTAAATCTCTAAATGGTTGAGTTGGGAGCGGAGATGTAGGCTTTGGTTTAAGCCGAACTCTGTTATCAAGTTTTGTGTCTTTCCTCTTTTATTTCCACTACACCTTTAACTTTGTTTTAAATTCTTAATTATTTTTAAAAAGGCAATTCACCCCCCTCTTGCCATCACTCTCCGAACCTACCTTAAAGTCTAGTGGGTTTCTTTCTAAAACCATTAAAAATCAAGCGGATGTAAATCTCTCAACGGTTGAGTTGGGAGCGGAGACGTAGGCTTTGGTTTAAGCCGAACTCCGTTATCAAGTTTTGTGTCTTGCCTCTTTTATTTCCGCTGCACCTTTAACTTTGTTTTAAATTCTTAATTATTTTTAAAAAGGCAATTCACCCCCCTCTTGCCATCACTCTCCGACCCAACAACCTTCTTATTCATCATTGGTTAATTGATGACATTTATTGACTGAGGAAACCCAATATTACCCAAAGTTATGATATTCAGAAATTAATTGTATGCCAAGATGTTTCTTATGATATTATTATTAAGGCCCATTGTTCTTTGATTCAATCTTCATGAATCAGTGTTCTTAGAGACATTTATATTGAAAGTATTTTTGATGGTATATGTATTAATCTAGAGAAAAAAATAATTGACAACTCTATTAATTAGTGTACATTATATGAAACATTTCTTGATAACATTTAAACTTAAATATGGTGTTTTAATTAAATCCCACATGGATGAATTAAATAAAATCATTCTTTATTTAGAAAATCAAAATGTAAATATTGATGATGAGAATAAATCCATGAATCTATTAATTTCATTATAAAATTCTTATAGAACATTGGTAGAGACTATAGTGTATGGTCATGACTCTCTAACCCTATAATACATCAAATATACTATACTCTCTAAGGATTAGCATTGTAAACCTAGAATTAATGGTGAGGTTGAGAGTCTTTTCACAAGGGGATGTCATTATTATAGGGGTACAAATAAGTAGTATAGAAAAGATAAAATTATGATCAATAAATAACCCAAGTTAATATAAAAATATAAAGATAAGAAAATTACATGTTTCTATTATGGTATTCCTAGAAATACTATAACCGAGTGTAGAAAAATAAAACAAACTCCTAAAAGAAAACAACCTACTTAATTTTGACTTTTATTGATTTATGGTTATGATAATGATGAAGTTTTAAATGTATTCTTCCCAAAATACACCTAGAAGTAGGTACTAGATTCTAGTTTCTCATTAATTATGTTCCCCTCTTAGAAGTATTTCTTGGATTTTCTATAAAGGGTAGAGGGATATGTACTTTTAGGAAATTATAGGTGGTGTTAAGTCATTGGAATATTTTTGTTTTAATATATCTTTATGACCACTATCATTAATTTTTTATTTGTTAGGTGGGTTCTCTAACTCCATAGAAACCTGATATGTTATAGTCTGAGTTTTAATGAATTTATTTTATTATTAAAAAGACTAAAATTATTTGATAGATTTAATTACACTCTATAATAAGTTAGGATTTTTTATATGAAACAAAAAATTATACTTTTTCAACATGCAACACTATGTTTTTTTGTGTTATATACAATAACGAGTTCCTTTGATAGCATGCATTACAATAAAGACTGGGTTTTACCAAAATACTATACAATATTAAAAAATTTATTTAATATAATAGTTTTCTCCAAGACGTTGGAATGGAGGTTATGGATACTATTAATTAACACGTCAAAATATATAGTTTTGAAATTTTTATTATTTATCTATTTATTATAGATAAAATTAGAATTTTTTAAAAAGAAAAAAATGTATTATGAAAGACAATATCTTCTTTATATGAATGGTTAATTATGCATTCCATGTAATGACCCAATGTTTTATCAATGGAATTACTTTATTATAGTCATGGGTTGAAGTATAATAAAATTAGGAAACACAATTCCACATAATTCTTAAATGAAATACTTTGTGACCTTTAAACATAAATTTTTGACTTTTGTGTTTTGAGCTTCAAAAATCTCACATACACAGTTGCGATCAGTAAGATGTTTGGAGTCATATATGACAAACATAATTTCTGGTGAATAGTAACATACCCTTATGAATATTAACACGCTTTTATGAAGAGAAATACAACCATTATTATTAGAAAATCATCTAAAATAATTTTAATATTTTCCATGAATGAATAAATAAAACATATGTATCTTATAACTGACAGTTTGACCATAGTAAAAGAATTGGTATTTTTGTTAGTCATAAATAAATAATTATAATTAATTAATTTAAAATAAAATTTTATTTTCCTATTTTATTTAATAAATTATTAATTATATTTCTTTTGGTTTTAAGATAATTTTATATGACCTTATGTAATTTTTGAAAGCCTTATGAAATTAGTTTTAATTTTAAATTCTGTATTTTTCAAGTAAATTAGGAATTTAATTAAAAATAAAATTAAACATATTTTGACAATTATTTTCTAAAAATGTAGTTCATTTTTGGATTCTACACGTCAAAAATTGGTCAGGGTGCATTTTTGGGATTTTTCTGAAATACATGATTTTTTATGAATAGTAATATACGATAATTTAAAAAATAAGTTAAATTCATGAATTATAGAGTAGTGGGTGATGTTATGATGATGTAAGAACATATTTTTAATATTTAAATTATTAAATTAATTTAATTATACCAATAATACTCACTATTTCTTGTTTTGTGGAGAAATAATAAATTAATGAATATTATATTGTGAAAACCCCTCTCCCCTCCAGTATAAATACCACCCTTCACAACCTCATTTCCTCCCAAATCTCAAGCTTCAAGAATTTTTTAAACTCTGCCAAAAAATATTCCCTAGACCCTCTCCCAAGTCCACGAGCTTTTGGTCACATCAAAATATCAAGCCTAGGTTCATTAAGAAGGATCTCAAGAGGAGGATTCAAGAGGTAATTCCTCTCACACACTCTCTCCCTTCCTTTAATTTCCATTCAATTTCAAGTTCATTTATTAATATATCCCCACCTATCCCCATCCGAACGGTATGGATACTGTAGTATCATACATATCCTGGAATGTTATGATACTAATGGGATAATATATCATCTAATCCCCTTATCCTTTTATTTTAGAAAGGAAAAAGTTGTTCATGAGGTGTTAATTTATCACGTTCAAGTACGAAATGAATTCATTTTCCTTACCACATTCAGATCTAGTAACAAAACCATTTTTTATTATGAAATAGATTATGTTAATTTTATTATATCTTATTTAATGATATGTATCTAACTTATGTACATATTACTAAATGATTAAGAAAAACAAGTTCATTTTGGTCGAAAAACTGCCGAAATTAACTCAAATAATCAACATTAAATTCTTATCTAATGATTCATCCACATGGTATGTAATATAATTAATGATAAGATCATTTAAATGAATGGAAGATCATTAATAACATGAAATATCAGCTCTGGATGTTTATCCATGTTGTACATGAACTTCCATTTATGAATACACGTGAACAGCTCATGAAAACCGTAAAAATGAAAATTCCCGAACAATGTATTTAAACTCTATAACTCATCCAAAGTCCCATAAAAAACATAATAAAACCAAAATAAACCATATTAATTTTTAAAATTTTCTTTAATGGTTAATTAAATAATCTAATACGGTTATACATGACATTAAAGGGAAGAAATCGTTCAGATACATGATAAGATGAAATTCTCGAACCCAAGTTTCTTTTTTCGGGTTCTCCATATTTTACTCTACTTTTTGTATGGTCAATCCTTAAAAATAATATTTTAATCATTATATTAAATTTTCTATGATATAAGTGTTTTCTATTGGAGTTTATTTCAAACAAATGTTTTCCAAAAGAACTATTCTTCCAAAAAACACACCTTTAACTTCCAACTCAAGGTCAATGGTTCTTGTATCAAGTATATTATTCCCTATTTCCTTTGGGAACTAAAATTTTATGGGTGTGTTCTTAGGATATGAAACCAATTATTTTACATGGTTTATTTATGTTCATTTTTTTATATGTTCTATGTGTAATTCATGATTATTGAGAATGTTATGATGTGACGGGTGCACCCAGAATTATATAGCGCAAAATGAATGTTATGATATGATGGGTGCTCTTGGAATTATACAGTTATCCAATGCATTGGGTAAAGTGATGAGTCTCATGAGTTAAAGTGAAATTATATGTGAACATGATGCTATATTTTTTCACAGCTATGTGTGGTAGATGACCACTAAGACCTGATGTTTCATTTTTATGCATTTCCACATTTCAAGTCTTTTATTAATGTTTCCTATTTTGATATTGATGATGGTGTTATGATTATGATCACCCTAGGATATATTGTTCTTATCTATCCTATTATTGGGATTTTATCTCACCCCTTTTTGATGTATATTCTGAGGTGACTACATGTACTAAGGATAGGTCAAGTGCTAATAAGAATCTAGATAATAAGAAATTAAATAATTGTTTATTATTGCTGTTTTAAATGTTATGTTTGGTATTAGTTTTTCCAAGAAACCAAACCTATGGATCCTCTTGGTGTAATAATATTATGTTTATATCTTTATAATGTTGTAATATAAATGTAAGAAATGGTAGGGTATCTATAGTTGGTATTAGAGGAAAGGATTAGTTAATTAGGGAATTAGCAGTAGTGAACTCTAGAGTAAACCTATAGCATGAGACTAGGTACAAATATGCACCCATGAATATTTAAATAGGGATCCCATAAGTTATGCATTTAATGTAAATTATATAAATGAATAAGTTATTTATGACTCGTTTACTTTTGTTTTGTTTTAACTATTTTTATTTTATAAAATTGTGGGAACCTAGAGAAACAAGCCCAACAACTCATGTGAGGGCCAATGAAATGCTTGCCCGAATGACTTACCCAATGCTTTGGGAGGTGGAGTTAAAAACCACATGGATATTATTACCCAACTATCATAGTTTATGAACAATGACCATAATAATGGGGAACTTCCTCTATTACTAAGGAGGGTGAAATTGGCTATCTAGTGTTTTATGTGGTAACGAACACCAACATCTAGTGGATCTTTTGATCCACTAGTTGTGGAATAGTGGGTCAAATCCATGGAGAAGATTTTTCTATGCTTCACTATTCTGAGATGAATAAGGTGACTTTATCCATTTATCACCTAGAGGGAGAGACTGATCAATGATGTGATTTTTTTAAGAACACCAAGCTAAGAGAAGAAATTGAAGAGGAGGAATGGGAAGACTTTAAGATTATGTTTCTTAACAAGTATTTCCCACCAAATATTCAAACAGATATGGAGATAGAATTCATAGATCTCATGCAAAAGGAATGAGAATCTATCAAAAACTAATAAGTGAATTTCAAAAGGCATTAAAGGTACACTTTGGGCTTTGTTATCATCAATGATAGATAAACTGATAGATTCTTTGGTGGATTAAAACCACGCCTTCGAAACGATATTGAAATTTGAGACTTTGGGAGTTATGAAGAAGTTGTTAGACGTGCTCTCAAAGTGGAGATGAGTTTGGAGAATGGTCCCATGGCTATGTTGATAAGAAATTAAATATGGAGTTTCAAGCTGGCGGATCTATTGATAAAGGTGGAAGAAAACTGAATGACCCACGTGCCAAAAAATGTGGGATGTTGCATCATGGGAACTACCTCAAAGGGATGGGTAAATTCTTAAAGTGTGTGAAAAAAGTCCACCATGCTAAAGATTGTTGAAAATACATGATAATGAAGGAGAATGTAGTGGAAGAAAGGGGAGTCCCACCCATGTTTCAATGCTATGATTTTAGGGAGCATGGGAACTATGCATGCCAGTGCACTAAAACTCGAGTCCTTGAGGATGATCAGCATATGTAGCCACAAAATACAAAGGAACAAGGGAAGGATTATGCCATCATTACTGTGGATGTGGAGCAAGATAATGAAGTCATACAAGGTACACTTTTTCTTCACTCAATAATTGAAAATGTATAATTTGATTCTGGTTCTATGAATTCCTTTATATAATTAAAGTTTACTAGAACTATAGAATCAAATCCCTGAAACCTTGAAGTAGAGATATCTGTAAAAATACAAAGTTGTGAAATCATTGTGACCCATGTGTTTGAATTATATCTTGTTAGAGTTTGTGGGAAGATTCTTCCTGCGAATATCGTAATACTTCCGTTTGTGGAATTTGAAAATATAATGGGAATGGATTGTCTCTCATTATATAGAGTACATATAATATTTTAGGAAAAAGGAATATCTTTTCATATTTCAAACCATCCTATGCTCCTCTACAAATTCAAATAATATCAGGAATATCCTTTGAAAAAACCTTCACCGGTGTGGATGTTGATACCATATGAAGATTCATACCTCTCCCAAATGGTTGAGTGAAGGAAAGTGGAAACCTAGAAAAAATTCCCATCGTGAGGGAATGTAGTGATGTATTTCCCAAAGAGTTACCCTGACTTTCCCCGGATCATAAGGTAGATTTCTCAATAGAACTCATACCTGAAGCTACTCCTAGGTCAAAGTTACCCTGTAGGATGGATCATATTTAATTGGAGGAGTTAAAGAAGCATCTGTAAGATCATTTGGATACAAGGTTCATACACCCTAGTGCATCACCTTGGGGTGTGCAAGTGCTCATTGTGAAGAATAAGGATGTGTTAATGAGGCTATGTATCGATTATCAGAAACTCAAAAATATAACCCTAAAGAACAAGTATCCTCTTCCAAGGATTGAAAATCTTTTTTATTAGTTAAAATGTGCTCAATAATTCTCAAAGGTGGATCTTCGTTCTAGATATCATCAGCTAAAGGTGAAGAAGAAAGATATTCATAAGGCTACCTTATGTGATGGTATGACCACTATGAGTTTTTGGTGATGTGATTCAGACTTAATAATTACCCTAAAATCTTAATGGGTTTGATGAATAGAGTCTTTAGACATTACCAGGAAAATTTTTTGGTCATTTTTATTGATGACAATCTCATATACTCCAAACCAAGGAGGAACATGAAGAACATCTAAGACTTGTGTTGTTGACATTGAGAAAAGAGAATTTGTATGCCAAGTTCATCAAGTGTGACTTATGGATGAAGCAAGTTACATTCTTGGGACATGTGATCACATGTGAGGGAATTTCTATTGACCCTTAAAAAACAAAGACAATTGAGGAATGACATGAGCCCTCTAGTGTCACCGAAAACTGTAATTTTCAGCGATTAGTTGGGTACTACCATTGTTTTGTGAGAAATTTCTTACAATTGTCATGCCCACTAATGACGTTAAAAAGGAAAGGGGTAAAGTATATTTGGATGGAAGATTGTGAGGGATGCTTCAAGGAGCTAAACAGAAGGCTGATCACTGAACTTATAATCACACTACCGAAAAAGTATAGAGAGGTTTTTTATATACATCGATGCTTCAAAAAAAGGATTGGGTTTCGTACTCATGAAAAATGATAATGCAATAGTCTACGCCTCACAGCAGTTGAATATCCATGAGAAGAACCACCCAACACAAGATCTAGAGAAGGAAACCATGTTTTTGCCTTGAAAATTTGGCTGCACTACCTTTATAATGAGAAGTATGACATATACTCCGACCAAAAGAGATTAAAGTGTATATTCAAACAAAAAAATCGCAACATGTGTCAAAGGATATGGTTAGATGTAGTCAAGGATTACAATTGATCTATTTACAATAAAATTAGAAAGACCTTATCTTCTTTGATTTTCAAAGGATGAATTTGGATATCATAACGGAAGGGGATACATCCTACCTTACCCAAATTATTGTGCAACCATCAATCCAAGAGATGATTAAAGTGGCACAAAGGGTTAATCCAGAGTTACAAAAGAAGCTGAATGATGTAAAGAAAGGAAACTGCATGAGTTTCATATCGACGATGATAGTGTGATTCAGTTTGGAATATGAATTTGAGTGCCTTCATCACATGGGATAAAGAAGTTTCTATTGGATAATCCACAAATCTCAACATTCTCTATCCATCCTGGTAGTACCAAGATGTACCGTGATCTATGAGAAAATATCCAGTGGGATAAGATGAAGAAAGAAATTGATGAATATATATTAAGGTTCTTGGTATGTCACCACGTTATTGCAGAGAGAAAAAGTTCTAAAGTGAGGATGAAACCATTACCTATACCCATTTTGAAATGGGAAAATGTCACTATGGACATTGTCATGGGTTTCTTGAAGAAATTCAAGGGAAATACTGCGATATGGGTTGTGGTTGACCAACTCACCAACACTGCCCATTTTATTTCTATTCGACAAGATATCTAACATGAAGAACCAGAAAGGATATATGTGATCAAAGTGGTGAGACTGTATGTTGTTCCATTATCAATTGTCACTGATCTTTATCCAAGGTTCACATCTAAATTCTGGAGGATCCTTAAATATTATTTGATTACTAAATTAAATTTCACCGTGGCCTTTCACCCCCAAATAGATGGCCAATATAAAAGAACTATTTACATTATTGAATAAATTCTATGATCCGAATATTTAGAATTCAATGGTGGATGGTATTATAAAAAACCATTGGTTGAGTTCTCATACAACAATAGCTTCCACTTGAGTATTCAGATGGCCCCATATGATGCTCTGTATGGAAAGTGATGTAAAACCCCAACTTGTTGGGATGAATTTGGAGAAAGAAAGATACTTGGACCTGATCTTGCGGAAGAGATGACAGATAAGGTTCAATTCATCCAGAAACATATCAAAGCTGCTTATATTTGGAAAATGAGGTATCCTGACAACTGTCGAAGGGACATGGAGTTCAACGTTGGAGATAAAGCCTTATTTAGAATATCTCCATGGAAGAGGGTCATGCAGTTTAGAAAGAAAGTAATGATAATCCCAGGGTACATTAGCCCCTTTGATATCCTTGATCGCATAGAAGCTATAAACAATTTGCTTGAAATTACACTGAATATGGATCAAGTTCATGATCTGTTTTACATATCACTCCTGATGAAGTGCATACCAAATCCATCACATGTACTGAACTCAGAGGTGGTACAAATGGAAGATGATCTATTTTATGAGGAGTAGCCAGTGAAGATTTTGGAATAGAGAGATAAGGTTCTATGCAACAGGAAAACCCACCTTGTAAAAGTGTCGTGGAGGAACCATAAGTTTGAAGAATAAACTTGGGAACCAGATGAGGTGATGATGGAGAAGTAACCTCACTTTTTTATGTAAAATTAAATTTCGAGGGAGAAATTTAATAAGGGAGAGGAATATAATGGCAAAAAGAGTTATCAATCGAATTAATTTCTTTTAATCATGACTTAAATTATAATAAATTTATGAAACCAAATTCCTAATAATTCTTTAATGAACTACTATGTGACCTTTAAACATAAATTTTCCAATTTTTTATTTTGAATTACGTAAATCTGACATACACAATTGCGATCAGTAAAATGTTTGGAGTTCGATAAGTCAAACATAATTTTTGGTGAATAATAATATACCCTTATGAATTGTAACATAAATTATGAATAATAATATGAATCTTATGATTATTAAATCCTCCAAAATAATAGTAACCTTATGCACAAATGATTAAATAAAACATATGCATCTTATAAGTAACAGTTTAACCATAGTAAAAGAATTGGTATTTCTGTAAGTCATAAATAATTAACTAAAATTAATTAATTAATTAAAAAGAATTGTATTTTCCTAAAATGTTTTCATAAATTAACAATTCTATTTCTTTTAGTCTGAAGATAAATTTATTAGACTATGTAATTTTTGAAAGCATTATGAAATCAGTTTTAATTTTAAAATGTGTATTTTTCAAGTAAATTATGATTTTAATTAAAAATTAAATTAAAAATATTTTAAAAAATATTTTTGAAAAATGGTGTTCATTTTTGGATTATACACATAGAAAAATGGTTAGGGTTAATTTTTGGGATTTATCTGAAATACCTGAATACTTTATGAATATTGAAATACAATAACTTACAAAAAAAGTTAAATTCATGAATTACAGTCATGGGTGAACTTTTTCTGATGTAAGCACATATGGATCTGATATAAATGATAAAATTACTATAATTAGTCATGTAAGAGTCACTATTACTTTTATTTTTGAGAAATAATAAATTAATGATTATTATATTGAGAAAACCCTTCTCCCCTCCTTTATAAATACGACACTTCACACCCTCATTTCCTCACACCTCTCAAGATTCATGACATGTATAAACTATTCCCATAACTAGCCTTTCCCCCAAGTCCAAGAGCTTATGGTTTCTCAAAATAACATGACTAGGTTCTTTAAGGAGGATCTCAAGAGGAGGATTCAATAGGCAATTCCTCTATCTCTCTCTCAATTTTCCTTTAATTTCATTTCAATTTCAAGTTATTTTCTTAATCTATCCCCACATATCCTCATAGAAATGATATGGTAACTATATTATCATACGTATAATATAATTTCATGATACTAATGGGATAATATATCATCCAATCCCCTTATCATATTCTTTTTATTTTATAATGGACAACATTGTTCGCGAGGTGTTAATTTATCACCTTCAAGAACGACATGATTTCATCTTATTTTTCCACCATCATATCTAGTCGAGATAAAATATTTATTGTTGAACCAGATTATTTTATATTTATTATATCCTATTTAATGTTATTTATCTAACTTATGTACATCTTATTAATTTATTAAGAAAAACAAGTTCCTCGTGGTCCGAAAACCGCCCGAATTATCCCAAATGATCATCATTAAATTTTTGTCAAATGATTCATCAAAATGGTATATAATATAACTTTTATAAAGATAATTTAAACTCTTTTAATATCATTAATAACATCAAATATCAGTTTTTGATATTTTTACATGTTCTACACATACTTTCATGTAAGAATACACATGTACTGCTCAAGAAAACCATAAAAACAATCATTCGTGAACAATGTATTTAAACTATATAACTCATACAATGGCCCATAAAATAACTTAATGAAACAAAAATGAATAATATTCATGTACATAATGTTCTGTAATTGTTAATTAATGAATATAATGTTGTTATATAGGAAATTAATGTGAAGAAACCGTTTAGATACAAGGTATGGGGAAATTCTCGAACCCAACTTCCTTTCTTCAGGTTATCCCTCTTTCACTCAATTTTTGGCATGTGAAATCATTAAAAATATTTTTTTCATCATTATATAATCTTTTATAGGATATACATGTTTTTCAATAGAGTTTATTTCAAAAAAATATTTTATAAATTAACTCTTCTTCTAAAAACACACCTTTTACTTCTCACTCAAGGTTGATGGTTCTTGTATCAAGTATGTTATTCCCTATTTCTTTTAGAAAACCAATGTTTATGAGTTAGTTCTTATGAGATGAAACCCATTAATTTCCTTGGGTTATTTATGTTCATTTTTTATATATGTTATATGTCGAATTCATGATAATGAGAATGTTATTATGTGACGGGTGTGCCCAAAATTATATAGCGCAAAATGACTGTTATGATATGACGAGTGTCCTGAGAATTATACATAACTTCAATGAATTGGGTAAAGTGATGAATCTCCATATTTAAAGTGAATTTATGTGTGAAAATTATTCTAGCTTTGTGAAAAACTATGTGTGGTTGATGACCACTAAGACCTGATGTTTCATTTTTATGCATTTCCACATTTTAAGTCTTTTATTAATGTTTCCTATCATGATTTTGATGAAGATGTTATGATTATGGTCACAACATGCTAAATTGTTCTTATCTATCCTCTTACTAGGATTTTAGCCCACCCATATTCATGTATATCCTTATTTGACTACATGTTCTAAGGATAAGTCAAGTACCAATAAGTAACTAGAGAAGATGGAATTAAAGAAATGTTTATTCCTGATGTTGTAAATGTTATGTTTGGTCCTAGTTTTTCCAAGACACTAAACCTCTGGATCCTCTTGATGTAATACAATTATGTTGTTTATCTTTATACTGATGTAATAATAATGTAAAAAAGGAAGGGTTTCTATATGGCACATATAATTTAAAATTAATTTTAACCAAATTTTTTAAAATTTATTTGAAAAAATAAAACTCATTTTTTATATCAGATATCAAAATTATTTTAGGGAAAGTATCTGGCATTTTTCTGAGAAGATTCATTTTTTGATAAATAGTGAAAAATACTGAAATTTTATTGAAACTATCTTTTTTCTTATTTATTTTTATAGTTAAATTAAATTATAAATTGGTTTTAATGTTTAATTAGTTAAATTTTATATCAATTAATTCAATTAAGTTCGTTTAATTCTATTTAATATTGAATTTTTTAAACACTTTTTATATTCTTGACAATTTTCACTTTAGAAACTCGATTTCTTATCAGCACTATAGGAATTATTTTAAATTTATTTTTTTCCACTTCTGGGATTTGAATTTGAAAAAATGGATTATATATTTGGAATAATAATAATTTTTAATTTATAATAATTACAACATAATTTTCTTTCAAAATTTTTAGTGAATGTAATTAATATTATTCATAGTGATTAAGGTAGAAAAGATTACCTAGTGGTTAATGTTATAATATAAGGTGTAAGAATAACCCAAAACTTATACAAACCCCATTTTATGGAAATATATTTAACCTTTTGACCTTATTATTTAATATTATGATTTTTTGGTCCTTTTTCCATGTAAGTGACCGATATGATAATTTAAATAAGGAAAATGATAAATAAATATACCTTTATTCATTTAAATTTATATAGAACGTTGGAAAAAGGAAAAATAAAATTTGTTTAGTTATACATATTATTTTTAAATATAAATTATATTTTTATCATAATAATTCATCTATAATTTCTAGATATTAATTAGTTACATAAAATTAATATGTAACACAAACATAGTAAATATTTAGTTAATAATTAACTAAAACCAAAGATACTAAATATATTCAAAGTGAGGTAAATTTAATTAATTATTATCTACTATTGATTTAAAAAATGAATAAATCATTTTAAAAATTTTATAGCATAATAAATTAAAATTTTATCATTATCTTCATATTTTTTAATTCAATTTAAATAAAAAATGTTATTTTAGTAAATGATATTTGGTTAAATTATTTAAAATTACTTAAAAAACCTATACTATTCCAAGTTATTTTTGAATGTAAATAAATATAATATAATGTCAATTCATGGACCAAATGACCTTATATAATGGATATAATGACCCATAAATAGTAAAAAACCTTATTTGCATGGTTATGATTAATGTAGTGTTTTTGCGTATAACATGCGATTTTGTTAAAATTAAATTCCAACACATATGTAATTTTTATTTTAAATATTAGATATCATATTTTTGAACAATTGGGTAAATTCTTTTAGTAATTAACACTTTAATTTAGTTCTAAGGGTTAAATTTCACAGGTTAATAAATTATTTACCTTACTAAAAAATGGTAAAAATTTGGAAATATAGATATTAAGGATGAAAATTAAAAAAAAATGTGTTTCTATGTCACGACCCGTCCCTGTGAGGCCCGTACTGTGACTCCCCAAGCCCGCCTCTAATAGGACAGGGGCTGGTGACTAGCACCGAGTATGCATATCACTAACATGTGAGACATTTCCTAAATACCTATACACACACACACACACACACACACACACACACACACACACACACACACACACACACACACACACATCTCCAAGCCCCCAAAGGCTGAAATGTAAAAAACCACTAAGGAACAAAATGAATGAATGAAACTAAACCCAACCAACAGAGTAGAACAAAATTAATGTGTAGAAAGTAAACTGGGCCATAATACAAGCCCACCAAAAACAAGAGTCTGCAAACTAAAAGTCCAACCTATAAATCCAAAGAGGTACTGGGACTGCTGCTTGTAGCTGTTGGAACAACACAACCTATAGGGAACTCAAAAAACTCGGTCTGGTCCTAGTCCACCCTAGACTCCCTAAAAAGGCCCCTTGTCTACAGAAGAAATGACACATGCAAGCAAAGCCCATTCAGAGGTGAGTATAACAATACTCAGTAGGGGACCTAAAAATCAAAAAGCAATACAAAGGAAAAGTATAGACAACTCTATGAAGTATATTTCTACTGAACATATAAGAAGATAAATACAATCTAGATACACTCAAAACATAGACCCATAGTCTAAAGACAAGTCACATAACCACAAACCCATTTTAGGAATTCAGTTCAAAAATTCCATGAAGCACTCGTCCAGGAGAACTGACTCCATGAGTATGATACCTCTGATAATGTCCATACGAGAAGTACCATTCAATGGGAAAATTCACGAGAGATAGATACACTCATTCTAGGATAACACACTTCTGGGTGGGGAAAGATCACGATACAGAAATGAGGATCACTACCAGGGATGTGGAGGATACCACGACTCATCCGGATTCACCTAAAAGTTAGGGTATCAATTCCCTATGTGAATAGTCATGTCGATACCTGAATCTACCAAGGGTAAATAATGGATAGAGGATATCGCTCAAAGCCTCTATGAGGGATACCTAACTCTATCTCAGGAAGTCCTGCTGAAGGGATCATACTCCTATGAATGGAAATGATACCTGAACTTCAAGGGAACGAGAAGAATGGTCAGTAACCCAAATGAAACATGTCAAATATACAGTGGATAAGATGATCATTCCATGTAATGAGAAGTACACGTGATGTAGAAGTGTCACACACCGGGTCTTCTGACCCCGAGTACTACCCATGTACATCATCCATTGTCATAAGGCATGTCGTGTAGGTGAAGGTATACATAGCGTGTAAGATAGTGACACGCTATGTTCCTCTATCCGGGAAGGACTCTGTGTACGCTCTCCAAGCTCCCGTACATGGATTCAATTCGTGTGATACAACCCGTGTAACTGTTACATAGGGTTACCCATGCAGGCGACCTGGTCTGGTCGTGTGGTGGATTACACAGTTTTGTACCCCACCCTATGCCCATGTATCACCTAGGATACACACCGAGTCCCATGTAAGGACCCACCCACCGTTTTCTTTAGAGAATATAATGTTTCATCACTTTGTGCATCGCAGAACCCTAGACACCACTAAGACAGTCCCACATGGCTTGTTCTTCGAGATACACACTATGTATTCTAGTAATTTCCAGAATCATAGGTTCTTTATATGGTACTTAGAGGATTTAGAAATCCATCGATCTGGTCGCACGATCATCGCAAAACTCAACATTTAAGGTCACCCCGGCACTGCAAAGCTGATTCTGATGGTTATGGACCTCCAATAAACCCTTAAAAAAAGAATGAATCATCCGCCCGAATAACACTTGAAGAAAGCAAACTCCTGAACTGTGTCGATTCATCCGCCGCTATCACCGTCTCACCTCCGCTGGATCATCACGATGTGGGATCTTCATTTTGGGATTTTTTCACCATGAAACGGGTGCACAATGATTCCTCATTTGCATCCCCTAGAAGAACATGAAGAATACAGGGAAGAGAGAGGAACAAATCTAATAAACAAAAGAGGAACAAACCTCCACCATCGTTCTTCACGGTGATAATCTTCTCCCATTAGAAGGTTTTAGATGGGGTAAATTAAAATCATAAAAAATGGAATAATAAATTTCCCAGGAATGAACCCAAAGAATCCCTCTAGGAAAAATGATTATGCACGAATCAATCGGTTTGTGGGTTAATCCACATTCATCCTTAAATTCAAATAACAAGGAAGAAAACAACTTTAAAACATGACCCCTACCTTGAGGAGAGATTGATCACTGACGAGGGATTGAGTTTTAATTGGAAAGATCTTTCAACACTGTTGGCATAGCGATTCACACTTTTGATTTTCCATCATTCGTTGTCGATAGTTCTCTACAAATTTCCAAGAATTCATGAGAGTTTCTCTCAATGTTATACCAACGACTGATATTCGATTAACCCTTTTAAAAGGAGGGAAGATGTTTCTTTATTCCATTATGCTGCTACATTAATGAGTCAGCGTTGCTATTTCTAAGTCATTATGGTGTTGTATTAGTTATTGAAACAGCTTCCCCATCATTGCACTGCAGCGGATGTTTCAAAATAAATTAAACCTTTTGAATTATTTTATTTTATTTTACTAAAAACTTATGAAAATTAACTTTTTTCCGTCGACTCATGCCGGTCGAGGTTGGGCCTGTTATTAGGTAAATGTTTCATCCCAGATGCAACAATGCCCTCAAATTTTTAATCTGGGCATCCATTTATAATCTGCCACAACCACTCACTCTCGCAAACTCACATAGCGTAAAATAAAGTACAAACCACCATTCTGGGCTCATCAGGTCTCAGAACGACGTGTCGTCTCTACGCTTGATCTCGTAAGAATTTTATATAATATTTAAAAATAATACATGAAAAAATCCAAGACATTACATTATATTTGTGTGTTAGAGGTGTTTCTCAACAAAATTTTCCCTTCCCTCCATTATTATCCAATGTTGGAGCCATGTTATGTAAGGGACACCTCCCAATATTAACTACTTCTGAATATTTACAAAAACTCCACACCTCTTCAACTATAAAAGGGAAGTCACACTCTCCTAATCTTAATACCCTCAATAATGTTTTCTAAACAAACCAATACCCAAATAAAATACAAATTTACCTCATATAATAATAAAATCCTTAATTTCTGTATAAATACAACCATGTAAGTCCTTAAGTGAAACCAAAAAATAGATACCCGAAGAAGAGGTGACGTTCATGAATGAACATTTTTTTATTTCCTCCACAAAACCTTAAATTATTTTTATATCATTGTTATATAATAACCTTATTATATTAAATATTATAATATTTTTTTATGTTAATGTAATGGCATAAAATAATACACACATCAATCTTATGGTTTACTAAATCATTGACCATGTGTACGGTTGACTGCTGCCTCATGAACAGATATTGTTTGTTTTTCCCATTACCAACTTTAAAGCAAGGGAATAATGATAGAAATACTATTTATTTATAATGTAAAATATATTTATAATTAATTTATTATTCTATAACTACTATGTAACACATACCATCACACTTTTCCATTTTATGTGAATACGATAATGTTATTCATGTGTACTGTGGACTACCGTCATTCGTAGCGATGTGATTCATTCAATATTTACATAGAAAGTAATAAGGATGAGTGTAATAGAGATATGTGATATATATATATATATATATAACATAAAAACTCTAATGGAATGATAATATATAAGTATATACAAACAATCATTTATATTTTTTTTCTTTTAATATGGAAAGAAAGTGGAAACAACGTTGATGCATACGTACAACCTATCATCTCCCTGAACTGTGTATTTCATTTATATCACTAAATTTTATAGTTTAATGTAAATTTTTATATAATAAATATATAATATATTAATATCAGGTTTTTTATTTTGGATGTGATTAAATAATGATATACATAATAGGACTAAGAATAATAATGAAAAAAATGTATGAAAAAGAAGTTATTACCTAAAACAGAACTTTAACATGGAATTGTTAATGAATAGGTAACATAAATCATACATAATTATTATATGGTATTATATATACAAATATGGTTTTGTTGAAGATGTATAATAGACTTATATTTATTATACCAAAGGATTGAATTAGTACGATGGGAGTCAGTACATAAGGTAATGGATTTTCTTCTCACTGTTTACTTTTGTGAGACACATGCTATATTCTCCACCGCTTTCTTCAATATTGTGTATATACTACACATGAATGAAATTTAAAAAAAATTTACAAAAATTTATTGATATTTAAATATCCATTTGAGGATCTATCTTCCATGGGGTTTATAGTACAAAAGTTTTCAAATCAGTAAGAAAATTTTGTCTCAATTTTCCATCTTTGAGACACATGTTATGTTATGAACCTATATTATTTAATGTGGTTTATATACATCCCTTATAACATTTTATTTTATTGATATCATTATGTTAAAGTTATTATATTATTATTTTAATTTTATTCATTGATATGGGTTATGATTCAATATTACTAATGTGGTAAGAGTTTATTGCTACAATATCAGCAATTATCAACATTATTTATTATTGTTCTTCCATTAAGGAAATATTATTATCCATATCTCAAGAATTTTCATGAATTTTATTCTTATTTGGTTATTCATTATATATTTTTGTAATGGTACACTACTACACTTTTTGATACTTAATATAATTAAGAAAATTATTTCTTGAAAACTTGACTTTATTTTTCTCTTCGGCCTGAAATTTATTTTTTTTGGTACCTTGTTTTATAAAAATTATTTAAAAAATTTTATAATATTCTTTTATTATTTATAAGATAAATTTTTACCCATGATTTACTATTTTAGAGAAAGTATTTAAATAAAATGTTCTTTTTATTTTTTCAATATATGATCTTTTGAATTCTACCGACAATATAAAATGAATCTTTATTTGTACATAAACCCCACATACAAAATTATCCACCGTCATGATCATTAAATTATTTGAATATTAATTTATATACATTAAATAATATTTTAAATATAAAATATCTTAATAAATTTTTTTGAAATATTACTATTCTAAATTTATTTTAAAATAAATTAATTTTTAAATTGATTTATGGGTTTAAAAAGTTTTTTAAATCATTTTCAAAGCATCCTTTATGTGTTATCAAGTTTTTTTAATGAAAATGGTTTTAAAAATTATTTAAATTTTCAAATTTTTTTTCTCAAATAGAAAATTATATTTTCATCCAGAAATGTTTTAAATTATTTTTGAAGAATTTTTTTTACATTTCTAGTGATATTTTCAAGGAAAAATATTTTGATTCTTTTTTATGTATTTGATTTTCAGATAAAGGAAACATTCTTTAAGAAATGTCCCAAGTGATATTTTAAAATAATTTTCTATATAAGATTTCCAAATTTGTCATAGTTTATTCATTACATAGGATATGATCAAAGGGCACCATTATTATTATTTATTTGATGGGTTTATTTTTAATATGATCTTTTTTATGAAACCTGTTTCTCTTCCATGGGTTATACCATGATAGAATGATTACGAAACATGCTTATTTTCATGGGTAATGATATGATTAAATGATTATGAAACCTATATCTTATCCATAGGTTATTATATGATGAAATTTTTCTTATACCCATTTCATTTCATGTGTTCTCATATGATGAATTTTTATAATCTTATGGCACACATATGTATGACTTTTTTATGTGAGGAATGGGACCTATATCTCCTTTTAATGAATTGGGTAAGGATTTATAACTCATGATATTGACATGGATAAAATGGGGAGTAAACCTTGTTTAGTAAAGAAATTTTTTTCTATGATGATCTTGGGAGTGATCCTCGACTACTAAGATTGTCTAAGGAGTGAAACCATTCTACTAAGATAGCCTTAGCAGTGATCCTTAAATACTATGAGAATCATTTTATATGTTTATATTTCTTCCAAAATTCCTTTCCTTATACCTATATTATACTCACATATATTATAATCTTTGATTCTGTTATGATTAATGTCTTATGAACTACTAATAATTAGTCCAAGATTTATTTTTATGAACTTTGATACATAGGGTATGGGTTTTTAATGCTTTTATCATGTTCTCATACCCTTATGATCATTATTATGAATACATATCTCCCTTGTTTTCCCTTAATGAGAATATGTGATCATGATTTATTATATTTAATTTCACTGTGTTATGAAGAAAGGTTTTACGTAGGAGTGATGAAGAGGAAGATATTTTTAGGAAACATAAAAGATGTTTCACCATACTAGAAGATTGTGATCATGGTTTCCAAAGTCACTATAATATTATGGTTCATTAGCATATTTTAGTGTAATGTAATGATTATTCACTTAAAAATATTTAATATCCATGTATGAAAATCATGGGTCACTATAGTTGGTATCATATAATTGTTTTACTAAAACATTAGAATGTAGGATAAAAAAACACGAGTGATATACCTACAGATATTTATAAGGATATTTCTAGAGATGTATCATTGGATAAGTCTAAGGATGAGTTAAAGTGTAGGAAGATATCCTAGAATTTTGGTAAAGGATGGAACGAGTTTTTCCCATGCAATATATTCCAATCTGGATATTACAAGTGGATGTGGCTCTCGCACAGATGTACCTAGGGGTAACTTCCCCTAAAATAAATATTGATAAAGACTTGATTGTGAAGTGTTTCATGACAATAGGCCTTACTACACACCTAGTTTTCTGCTCCTAAGGGACACTATTTGTAAATTAAAAACTCTTTATAACCCACTATGAAGGATTTAAATTGATAATGACATGGATTTCTTAGTTTAAGACTAAGGTGTCATAGATTTAAAATAAGAAGTCATGATTCAGAAATCAAATAAGTGATTTTTCAGGATTATGTGGTTTTACAATATGATTAGTGTTTATCACACAATTCTCTTTGATTTTAGTCAATGTAGGGAGGCATAAGGAACAAGGGTTATCTTTGAAGGTGATGGACAGTGTTTAGATGAGTAGTCAAATGGTATGATGATTGGAGTGAAGGATATTTTGATTATCTGAATCAATATTTATGGAATATGATTAACAATGTGTACCTTAAACAACTCCCAGACTCATTAAATAAGATAAATAAAGAGTTATACAAGAGTTTAGGTAGTGTAGATCATGGATGAATGATGATTCAGTTTTCTATGCATTGAGACTTTCAGAAGAAACATTCAGGTGAATATATTATAGGAATAAGAAGATGTTTTGACTATAGAAAATAAGGACACAAAGAAAGTAACTTCAAAGGGAAAATGAAAATCTTATTTAACATAATGGATGCTAATATTGGATTCCAATGATATCATTAAATGTTTAATTAATTAAATTTGTAATTTATGGACATTATGCAAACCAATGTTTTTAAGGGGATGACTTGTGAATAAAATCAACAAGTATTTATGAGTAATCCTTCTATTGGTGATGATGAAGAGACTATAAATTGTATATAAAAGTAAACTATAATTAAAGAATAATATGATGAATTAGAGTTAAAGGATTAAGGATTAAGTGAAAAAATTGAAGTGTTTATGTATTTTAATTCATGAATTATTAAATATATAAATATTGTTTTTGGAAACATGGAATTATGGATTTTAAAAAATGTCCTAAATGGTGTAGATGGACAAGAAAATAGATATTTTTATTAAGGGCATATGACCATAAATATGTTTCATATGATGAGATAATGATGAAATGATAAAGAGATTATGGATGTGAATAATGTAAATTGGATAGTACAGATTACCTTGTAACTGATTAATTATATATTGATAAATTAGTTCATGATATCATGTATGGAGTCTTCAATATTTTTTGATTTAAGGAATATATCCAATAATCCATGTTTTATGTAATGATTGAGAAATATTGTTCTTTTTCCATAATGTTTTATAGTAATTTAGTTTGTTACCATGTTTTATGAGAATACATTGAGAAAATATTCCCATGTTTGAAATGTGATAATGAAGAGATAATTTATTATTTTTGAGGTATAAATAGTAAACTATTTTTTTTGAAATTTAGTGACCTTCTCTATAACGTTATAGATTTTAGTCTTTCAAAAGGGTCAAAAGGTTATCCAGTTCAGAAATGGATTAAGTTGAACTTTTAATGTGGGTTTAGATAATTATTTCTTCCATGTGAAGATTTATGAATATTGGATAACCTATGAGAATCGTTTTTCTAGGTTGATATCTAAAGGTATTTCGAATGGATAATCATTCTATTTATGGATCTTATTATTAATTAGTTCTTCAAAAACAGAAAAATCTCCTCAAATTATTGGCGTAAGAGATGAATTGAAAATTGATTAAGGCACAACCTATGGAATTTTTTTTATTACAAATTAGAGAGAAATCAAGTAAGTATTTCTTATTGTGAACATTCATAAACCTTTTGAATGGTATCTTGAAACAAAAACGTTATTATACTACCATCATTTATGATGAATCAAATGGTCCCTTAGATCATCATAGATTTATGGTTTTGTGTTTTTTATCTTTCTTTATATCACCCACATTATTGTGCTTCGTTATCTATACCCCTCCCTATAATTATTTATTTTTTCTTACATGTTCAAATCCTTAAATTCTACATAATTCTTCTATATAGAAACCTATTTATGAGTTACTTTAGGTATCTATTATGTTTCCAACATTACCTTTCTGAAAAAAAGTTTTATTGTTCAATTTTAAAATGTGTGTTATTATGAAATGGAATTTAAATCATTAAAACAGTAATGGACCAAATGAATTTCTAGGTAGAAATTCATTTTCAGGTGGGTAGAATGTAACAACTTGAGTTTTTAGCAATTGATTTTTTTTCAAATAACTAAAAATTGTTTGATAGCTTTAACTACATGCGACACCTTGTTAAGAATTATTTATATAAAACACAATGTTAATATTATTCTATACAAAAAAACTATATTATCCTTGTGTTATACAAAATACCAAGTTCATTTGATAGATAGTGTTACATAAAATCTTGTGTTTTACCAAAATAAATATACTATTAATATTTTTATTTAATATAATCATTCTCACCTAACCATTGTAATGGAAGGAATGAATAAGATTATATAAAAATTTAATATATATATTTTCAAATGTTTATTATTTATCCCTTGATTAGATAGAAAATAATAATCATATAAAATAAAAATAAATGTATTTTAAAAAATTATATCATTTCAAAAAGTAGGGTTAATCATCCTGGGGAACAAATTTAAAAAATAAAATTTACTTATTTTAGAAAATTTATTTGTAATAATAAACATAATTTTTGAAATATAAACATAAAAATTATCTTAGATTAATTTTTTGGTATTTTTTTAGAAGTTTCATTTCATAATAAATAATGGAAAATACTAGATTTTAATTTAAAATGCATTTTTAATAGTTCATTTATATAGTTAGTTTATATATTTAATTGGTTTTAAAGTGTATTTGGTTCAATTATAAAAATATTAATCCAATTATGGTAATTGGAATAAATATCTCTTTTAAATTGGATAAAAACATTGTACACTTTTTTAATATTTTAACTTTAAAAACCCACCTTCTTGTCGCGTTTTCAGAATTAATTTTAAATTATTTTCTTTCACTTCTATGATTTGAATTTTGTAAAATAGATTATGTAATTGGAATAAGAATAATTTTTATCTTTTATTTAAAATAATTGAAACTTAATTTTTGTTCTAAATGATTATTAAAATTAATTAAAATTAATTACAACGATTAAGGTAAAAACAAGATTACTGAGTGGTTAATCGTAGCATATGAGGTTAAAGAATGACCCAAAACAATTCCACAACCCAGTATATAGAAACATTTAGACATTTTTGAACTTATTATAGAATTTTATGAGTTTTTAAGACACTTTTCTAGCAAATTTACCAATATAATAAGTCGAGTAAACAAAAAAATAGAAAAATCATATTTCTTACCTTTTAATTTATATAGATATTTGTAATAGAGAAAAACTAACAATAGATAGTGATATAAATTTATAAATTTATTTTTAAGAAATAATTTTTGAGAATTATATATCATGTTACATAGTTTTGAAATTAATATATTAAAATTCTATAATTTTCATCATATTTTCAAATTCAAATTAATTAAATAATATCAGAATTGACATTAATGTTATTTTATAAATAATGATATTTTAATAAATGATTTAAGATTTAAAAATACTTATAATAGTATGAGAAGTGATTTTAAAGGTTAATATATACAATATTTGGTTCATTCAAGGACCAATTGACCTTTTATAATGGACATATTGACCCCTAAATATTTAAAAGTTTTGTTAGTGGGGTTGAGGTTAAAGTCGTTTTTTGCGCATTACTTGTGCTTATATTAAAATTAATTTCCATCATATATAGAATTATTATTTCATAAATTAGATATCATATTATAGAATCATTGGGGATAATTGTTCTATTAATTCTCTATTTAATTCAGTTGAAATGGATAAATTACCTAGGATTGGAAATTAGTAACCATCATAAAAACCAAATATGGTAAAAATAGGGAAACATAGAAGTTCAGGAAGAATATTATAAAAACGTATTTAATATTGTGTGGTAGATATTTTTCTCAATCAAATATACCCAGACCTATAATGTTATTCAATTTTTGAGCCACATGAGGTAAGGGATACCTCCCATTAGTAAATACATTTGAGTATTTACGAGAATTCCACTCCTCCTCAACTATAAAAGGGCACTCACATTCCCCCATTATTCAAAATTATCAATCCATTTAAGTTAAGAAAATTTAACTCATATTCACTTCCAAAATTCCATCATATAACCCTATATTCCTTAATTTTATATGAAATGAAACTAAATAATTCATTAGGTGCCAACCAAAAGGAGATACCCGAAGAATAGGTAATGATCATCAATGAACATTTTTGTTTTATTTCTCCATCAAACCCCTTAAATTTTTTATCATGATTATATTATAACCTTATTATATAAAATATACTAATATGTTTTTATGTTAAGAAAAATTCCTACAATAACACACACCTCATAAAATTTGATATGAATCACCATTCGTGGGTATGGTAGACAACCGCATCACAAACCGATGTCATTCATTTTTCCATTACCATCTTTCAAGGTTGGGAGTAATGATATAAAAAATATTTATATATGCTATATATGATATATATGATATATATGATTTATTTATTTCTATTTAATTATTATATAAAACATATCTTTATGGTTTTTATTTTTTTAATACGATAACATCAATCATGTGTACAACGGAGTACCACCTTCTGAAGAGATGCGATTCGTTCACGCTTTACATGGAATGTATTAAAGATGGGTTTAATATTACTATTTGATATAAATAACATAAAAAATTATAAATGAATTATAAAATTTATATAATTTACTTTTTTCCCTTCAACATGGCATGAAAGTGGAAACATCATTCTTGTGTACGTACAACATATCATCTCCATGAACGATGTATTTCATTTCTAATTAGTATTTTTTTATTCCTCCTCCAATAGCCTGAAGGATTTCATTTTTTTACTAATTTTTATAATCCCGCTTTTAAGGGGTGAGGTGGAACCCTTACAAGGCCATATGCATAAGTATTATATGGCCCGTAGGCCTTAGAGGAATTCATTTTCCCATAGGATTTAAAAATTACATACAACCCAAACTAACTACTTGGAACTGCTCCTCCCAGAATATTCATCATCAAATCATCTCTCCACCTTCGCATGGCTATTCGGATAGGCATTCCCGTGCATGCACATGCTTATCCCGATGGCAGGTGTCACACCCTCTCATTATTGCAATCTTTTTAGCCTCTGCTGTGGTGAATGCTCTTTTCTTATCCTCCTTATTGATTTTTTTACTTATAGGTCATCTGGTTTGCATCTTCACTTAAGGTGGCCTGAAGGCTTTGAGGTGGCCTAAAGGCCTTACTGACCCAAAGGCCTTGGTGGATCTATGGCCTTAAAGGACTCAGGGACCAAATTGATGGCCTGAAGGCCCTAACAGGGGCATATTTCCAACTTCTACAGTGCCAAACAGTACCTGGATATGATGGAATCATGATCTTTCAAAGAGGACCAAGAATAAAAGGTTAAAACATGCACAAAAAGCGATTATTACCTGAAAGATAAATTTAACATGTAATTTTTAATAAATGGGTAATATGTAGTCATACATAAATCATATATGGTATTATATATATGAATATGGTTTTTTAAATATTTATAATAATCTTATATTTATTATAAAGGAGGATTTAATCTGTACGACGATAGTCAAGAGTTAAGGTAATGGATTTTTGTTTCACTATTTACTTTTGTGAGACACATGCTATATTCTCCACCTATTTATTCAATTTGGTGTATATACTTCCTATGAATTTATTTTATGATTATTATCCTAATATTAATTTTTATTTACATATCCATTTCAAGATCTATTATTCATGGGATTTAAGGTACTCAAATTTCAAAATCTGTAAGGGAATTCTCTCTCAATTTTTCTTCTTTGAGAAACATGTTATTTTAGAAAGATATATTATCTTATGATGTGTATATAATTCCACTTATAAATGTTATATAATGAATATAATTATATTAATGATATTTTAAGGTTCATTTAATATTATTATTTTCTGTTGATTATGATTAAAAATTATCATAGTGGTAACAATTTGTGTTTCAATCTCATAGTTTGTCGAGATTTTTTTATGATTATGATTACATAAATGAAATATTATGAAAAATATCTCAATAATTATGATGATTTTTATTCTATTTACTTTATTAATTATATATTTAATAATAGAACCATTTTTACACTCATTGGTTTTCAATGTAATTAATAATATGTATTTATGAAAATCAACTTTATTTCTTTATTCACTTGAAAATATATTTTCCTTAAAAAATGTTTTGTATTTTTTTTTCAAAAATGTTATACTATTATGGTATTATTTTTAAATGAAATTTTTACACATATTTTTCATTTTTACAATTTTTTTTAATAGAAATATTCTTTTCATTTTCCGATCAAGTCTCTTTTGACTTCTATCGACAATATAAAAGGAATAATTATTTTTATGTATAAATAAGGTACTAAATTATCCACTATAATCAAAAATCTATTAATTAATTATTAATTTATACATTTTAAGTATATTTTATAAATAAAGTTTTTCATAAATATTTTGGAATGATATTTATTTTAAATTTATGTTCAAATAATGTAATTCTTAAAATGATTTTTTGTTTTAAAAAGTGTTTTAAATGAGTTTCACTGATAACATTATATGTTTTCTAGGATATTTGCAAAGAAAATGGTTTTAAAAATCTTTTAAAATTTAAAAAGTGTTTTTGAAATTCGAACAGAATATTTTTTCAATAAATGATATAAATTATTTTTCAAAGATTTCATTAGAAGTTTTTAATGTTTTTTTCAAAGAAAATGACATTGAAAATGTTTTATGAAAGTAATATTCAATGAAATGATATATTCCATAAGAAGTTTTCCAAGATATCTTTCTGAATCCTTCTCCATATAATATGGAATAATTTGATATATTTTATTGTTTACTAGGGATATGATCCGTGGACACAATTGCTCTTATTTCTTTAAATGCTTTTTGTTAATGATGAAAATTTGTCTATGAAATCCATTTATCTTCCATGAGATATAACATGATAAAATACCTGTGAAATGTTTTTATTTTCATGGTTTATGCTATGATGAAATGATTATAAACAATTTATCTTATCCAACTATTTAGATATGATGAAATATCTATGATACTAATTTCATTTCATGGGTTATGATCTGGAGAATTTTTATTATCCTATGGCATGCATATATATTATTTAATTATGTGATTGGTGGGACATATATCTTCCATTAATGAATTGGGTAATGATTTATATATCATGAGATGAAAATGGAAAGAATGGGGGGGGGGGGGGTGAAACTAGTTCAATAAAGTAAATTATCTGCTAAGATAGTCTTTGGAGTTAATCTTGACTAATGATATGGATTGGGTAGTAAACCCATTCCTCTAAGATACCACTGGTTATTATCCTTGACTTGTATGGAAATAATTTTATATGTTTATGTATTTTTCACAAATCAATGAATTGTACCTATTTTATGATAAAATGGATTATTCTCTTTGATTACATTATGATTCATGTCTTATAACATACTAATATTTATTCCATGATTCAACTTTATGAACCTTGATATACACGATATAGTTTTCCAATGTTATTATAATATTCTCATACCCTAATGCTTATGATTATTTAATGTAGCTTTATTATCTTCTGCTATTATGAATATGAGATCACCGTTTCTTATTTTTCATATCCCCATGTTATTTTGAATGTTTTTAGGTAGGGGTACTCAAGGGGAATATATTGGTGGAAAACATTGATGATTTTTCCCCATACTAGAAGATCGAGTTCCAAGTTTCCAAGGGTGTTAAACTATTATGGTACTCGGGCATGTTTTTGTACAATGTAGTGAATATTAATTTTAAAAGCTGTAATATCCATGAATGAAAATCCCATGTCTCTATATGGTATCATTAGGATTTTTGAATGAAAAGGGACTCTCTTTTAGGTCTGAATATGTTTGCCTAAAAATATCTAAAGGCTCAAAAACTATCATCAAGGGATCCCTCATCAATGAGATATATGTTTTGAATTTAAAGACACAATATAGATATTTGGGTTGTATATATGTTTCGAATAATGAAAATATTTTGTTATGTAATATGAGATTAGGACTTGTATCCTCCAAATGACTTGAGGATCTTAATAAATAAGGGATATTAAATGGAATTAAACCATATAACCTTCTGTTTTTAGATCATGTAATGGGTAAATCTATGAGAGTAAAATTTAATTTTTCAACCTTCAAGGATAGTTGAATATTATAATAAATTCATTCTTATATATGGGGACTAGCTAGGAATAACTCCCATGGTGGAGGATCCAATTTTGTTACATTCATTAATGAATTCTTTATAATGGTTTTTATTTACATAAAAAAGAAGAAATATTATGTTTTTGGAAACATTAAAACCCATGAAATCATTTTAAAAATTAATATTGGAATTAAAATTAAACCCATGTAAACTATTAATTGAATAGAATATCTATCTATTGATTTCATTAAATTCTATTGATCTGAGGGAATTTCAAGAAACCCAACTATTAGGGATACCCTTCAATAGATTAGACATGATGAATTCTTGAAGAAAACTACCCTCGAGTGAGATTGAGAATTAAATGTTTTATATATTTATTATAAATATATCAAAACTATGGTTTGATAAACCTGGATACCAGAAGTGTAACATCCCAGGTAAATAAATAATATTACATTCTAATGTTTATCAATATTTTTGAATAAAATTTCAATACTACTTTAAATGGGATGCTATGCTCGATGGCGTACCCAATACGCAACAATGTGTATCTTTGAAATCTTACGTTGCACACTAATAATATAATAATATTATAATAGTTAACGCCTAGCCGTTGTAATGGAGGGACTGAATAGAAATAACTAAAAAATGATTACAAATTTTTGTCAAATATTTTTACATTTATCCAATTAATGTTAGAGGCTTAAAATCCAAATGATTCTAATTTTAAGAATAAATACTCTAACATTTTTAAAAGATTATTTTACCGCGTTTTGATGGCGAACCATTTTTAAATACATATTTTGATAATTTTATAAGCTCTATTTTTCAAAATAAACATATTATTTATGATTGGGATATTGAAATTTACTTTGGTTAATTTTTTGTTATGATTCTGAAAATGTTCATTCTTTTTAATGAATAGTGAAAACTATTTCATTTTACATCAAAACTGCTTTTTCATCTAATTTAAATATATGGTCAGATTATATCTTTAATTGGTTTTAAAGTTTAATTATAATTTATTTTTACAATCTAATTCAATGGTGTTCATTAGAATTAATTTCACTTTGAAAATAGTCATAAACAAGTGCCAAACTTTTCAGAGATATTGCCTCCAAAAAACCCGCCATTTGTTTTGACAGTTGGAATTAACTATATGATTTATTAATGAAACTTATATGTTTTGAATTTGGTAAAATGGAAATTATTTATGAATTTGAAATTTCAAATATGTCTTAGGGTTAATTTTTGGTATTTTTCTGATAATGCTTTTTTTAATTAATAGTGAAAAATACAGTTTTTAATTCAAAACTGCCTTTTCATCCAATTTATTTATATATTTAGATTTTCATTTTAATTTTTTTAATGTATAATTTATTTATGTTTTTATCACTTAATAAAATGTTTTTTATTGGACGAAATTTCACTTTTCAATTGGATGTAAAAACAAGTCAACCTTTTGATAAATTTTACTTCTTAAAAACCTGTCTTTTGTTTTGACAACGAGATTTACTTTTAAATTGATGACTACAATTTATTTGTTTTGAATTTTATGAAATGGATTCCATATTTGGAATCAGAAGGTCCAAATTATGTAATTAAGACTCTTTTGTTTTTGGACATTATGAATAGTAACGACGGTAATTATCTTTAATTATCGTGTTTAATTAGCCATCGGGTAATTAAGGGTAAGAAAATAATATAATAAAAATATAAAATGAAACCCAAAATGTGTCCTAATTCTATTGGTGGTGTTATGGCCGACCATGTTATTCCTTTTTCTAACCTTGGGACCCCATGGAATCACTTTAGTGTGATAATGACCTTTTATCATATTTTTTTTAAAGAAAGGAAAATGTAACCAAAGTATGTAACACCTATGTAAAATAATTTTAATTTTGTATACATAAATGATATATTATACTATAAATATTCATTGGAAATATAATAATATTTCTTACATCATGATATTTTTTTTTATAATTTTTAGACGTTAAATAAATTATTTTATTTATGACACCGTCATCATGCAGTGATTACCTCATAAATGAATGATTTAAAAAAATAAAAAGATAGGGTGAAATATAAGTCTTAAACTTGTCACAAATCTATTTTATGGGTGGATTTACAAATATTATCACCTTATCCTAGAAATATATCCTTTTGGGACCTTTAAAATCCGAAAATCATTTTATAATAAAGTAATATTTTATAACTTTGTAAGAGTGCCCCTCCTCTTCTCTTATAAAAGGCCCCCACCTCTACCACCTTACGCACACCTCTCAAGCCTTTGGCTTGGACAACCCCTGCCCATTTCTTCTCTCCACATCCCTCTCTTCATTTTTGAAGCCTCACCTTTGGCATAATTTTCTTCAAGAAACCCTTTTGGTTCAAACTAATCGGAGTTACCCGATTTAAAGGTAATGTCTTCACTTGTGTTCTTTTGTTTTATTTTTCTTCTCCAAACCCCTAAACTATTTTTATTCCTTTATTTTGTTACAACACCAGTATATTCAATATAATAGGATGTTGGTATGTGAATTATTCTAGCTACACTTACACACACCTCCGTCTAATGGTTAAAGAACACACTATTTCTGTGGATGGCGAATTACTGTCTCACGAAACGATGATTGTTCAATCCTCTCTTAACACCTTTCATGGTAGACATTATGATGTCACTGTATTTTATATATGATATATATGGTATTTAGTTTTTCCATATGCTTCTGTATTTTATATTTATAACAGACCTTTATGCTTTGCATGTTGTGCAAATGTGATAATTTCATACGAGGAAGTGTGGACTACCGCCCCCTCAAGTGATGTGACTCGTTCATGAATTACATGGAATGTATAAATAATGAAATTAATGAACTTATGTGACCTATAAAACATATATATCATACTGTAATTATAATATATATATCTCTCAATTATTTTTAATTCAATTAATATGTCAAATAAATGAAAGTAGCGTTCATGCGTACGTACGATCTACTGTCTCCATGAACGGTGCATTTCATTTATTTTTATCTCCAAATGTTATGGAATAGTATAAAATGAATATGTACTGGATATATAGGATATTTAAATCATTAATACTATTCTTTAGATGATGTACTTATAACTACATGAACGATTCTTTTCAAACAAGTTCATTTTTGACTCATGTTCCAAACATCGACAAAAACATTTGATATAAACTCACATAATTAACTAATTATTATAACATTATAATGTGTGATATGAACTGAATAATAATATTCAAAGGAGTAACTTAAGAAATTCTAAATTGACCAATGTTTATTATTCAGGAATATAAAGATACGAACAACACAAGTCAGACTTTAGGTAAGGGATCCTACCTCTCTCTTTCTTTTTAAGTACTCTTTTTATGTAACTTACTTTAATATCCTATTTATTATGTTGGGGGATGTTATTTTATATTACTCTTTCTATAAATTTTATTTTAATATGATGAGAGACCCTATTTTATCTCATCAATCCATTTTTGGAAGTTTTATGTGGCGCCGTTAGGCTGCCGAATTTTCATAAGGGGATTTTTTTCTCACTTTTTATTCCTGTGGGATTCATGCTACATTGGCCACTATTTCCTTTTGTGTGCTGTATGTACTGCCCATTATTTTACTATTTTTATAATATAATCTCATTTATTGGTAGTTAAATCTTTAGTGTATGACCCTTTTTTCATGGGGTGTACGTTTCGAAAGTTTCCCAAATCGGTAAGGGAACCTTTCACACTCATCTTTTTAAAAGACTTATTATGTTATGTCTTTTGATTTACATATTTTTATGTTGGGATATGTTATTCTATATCATTATTGATGTAAATTTTATCTCCATGTGATGAGATACCATTTTATCTCTCATCAACTAATTTTACGAATTTTAAGGTGACGCCGTTTGGCTGTCGAATTTTACCAAGTGAACTACTTAACCCAATTTTGGTTTCTTTGGGTTCAACTTGTAGTTATTGAATATGTCATCCTATGAATATGTGTGAATGACCTATGGTTTTTTTATACTTAATATCCAATTATATTGGGTGTATTTATATTTGTCACACATAATTATGAGATTTATTTATCCATAGTTTAAGGATACCTTCTTTATAAGGGATTTCATCTCATTTTACAATTCAATTGAGACTTCATTGTTATTATGAACCAATTAACTCTTATATGGTGTATATACTATACTTTGGAATAATATATCATGAATACATTTATTCTCATGATATTATATAGTTATGATTAAATGTTATTCCTCAACTATTGTATTCAAGTGTCTCTCATTTTGTTAAAGACCCTTTAAATAAAATATCGTTTTAAATGTTTTAGTGATTTATTCTTATAAATATTTCTCATTAATATCCATTTTTTCAAAATGTTTTTAAGGATTTATTTATATGGATATTAATGGTTTAAAATTTTAAAATCTTCAAAGTGGTATGTGACACTTTGATTAAAAAATATCTTTATTAAATGTTTTAAATGGTTATGAAAATGGTTTTTAGAATGGATTCATTATTTCAATATCTTAAAATGTTATATTGTTATTAAAATGTGGGAATGTTATCTATCCTTTGTGCTTAAGTTATGTTCTATGATTATGTTATGGTTCTTGGGCATTGTTTATGAATACGGGTGGTTCCGTGATAAACTAAGGGCGGGTCAGCCCGATATAGCTCTCCAATATATTGGGTAACATGAAGGAGTTAAACGCTAAGGTTTCTCTGAAGAGATTTAGGGAATATACTGTGATGGGTATTCCAAACGTAACCATCAGGGTTACTCCCAATGTAAGAATGTTATGAATGCCTCAAGTTACCTTTATGCCTTATGATTTATATTGAGTTATACATAAATCTTATGATTTCATGAGGTATGTTATTTTGCTTATGTTTTATGAGTAAAGTATTATTTCATTGATTCTTATGTATACATGGACTGATTTTTTTTCCGTACTGTTATAACCCTTACTGAGCTTTTTTTTCTCATCCCATGTTTTTGACATGTTTTCACATGACATAAAGTTGAATAGGGTCAAGGATGGGATCAAGGAAATGTTAGGCTGTCTAAAATAAAGAACTAGACATGACTCTTTTGTTCAAGAGTCTTTATTTTTGTGAAAAAATGGAAGCTGAGTAGATGTGTCTACTTTGTATTCTTTGAGATGTAATAGTTATGTCCTAATTCTCTAAAACTCTAAAATTGAAAAGATCCTCAATGTGAATTATAAATTTAATTCAATAATAAGTAATGTTTAAGGCTGGGTCCTTACAGTTGGTATCAGAGGATGGTTTAGATAACTTTAGTGGTTAGAGTGTTAAGTGACAAGTTGTGTATAACCACAATGGTTATTATATTTGATGGAGTCATTGTTATTTTTGAAGGTTGAAATGAGTTTGAGATAACTTGGATAAGTATATCTTAGTGTTTATCTTCCACTTTAGTACAAAATGATTTTGTTGATATACTCACACTGACATTTCTGGTTTTAGTAAATGGATGAATCTAGCAGGCACCAAAGTGACAATGGGTTTGAAGGAAACTGTGGTGGTTCTCTGATGAAGAGACCAGATGAAATGGGGGATTCAATGAGAAATCTCGTGGTTATTATAAACCAACTATCAGGTGTCATGATCAACCACTTGAACGTTGATGAGTTCTCTAATGCCTCATGTACGAGAGAACCAACTCGACATGGAAGTTCAGGTAATAATTATAAAGGTAACCATTAGGGTTTATAAGATTCTTACTTTTGAGGTAATTATGGGTTACTATAAGTTATGATGGAATATGGACATCATGAGATAAAATTGAGGTTAAATTATGTTATGGTTATTTTTGAAGATTTTATCTCATTTTGGGGAATGTTTTAAGAATTATACAGTTTTGGAAAAAGGACAACACACAGACCGTGTGACAACCCGTCACGTCAGACAAAGATACGGGAATCGAACCCACAACCAAAGTGCGATTGGTATTTATCGACTAACACTGGACTACGTGAAGTCCCTGGTTAGTTTGACTAATCTTTTTTTAGTTGGATGATTTTATGATTTAAGAGTAAGTTGATTTTGGGTTATCTGTGGAAATTATTAACCTATCATGGAGGATATGTGATTAAGTTAATTACTTTTCATTATGAGACATTAAGAGCAACTTATGTTATTTGGAGATAAATGTTAATTTGTACCTTGGGATACTATGTTATTAAATCCATAAAATATTTGGGTTTCAATCTTATTTGGGTTTACCTTGAAGAATTTTATGGATAGATGTTTATTGAATGGTCTTTGTTGAACTTTGGGTTTTTTGACAAATTTTGGAGATTAGAGGTAGTTTTTCTTTTTGTAAAAAACAAATATCCTTTTTGGGTATTATCTAATCTCATAATAAAATTTTTGGTTTGGTTTTGGTTGATATCTAAAGACATGGGAAATATATAGTTCTATTTTTTCGATTAGGTGATTCTCAAGAAGTTTATTATAGTACTCTTAATGCGAACAAGTCTTCCTAAATACTAGTCTTTTGGAGAAAATATGAGTTTGATTAAGGAATCTAGTAAAAGTTGAAAGTCTATGTGACAAGTATGTGTGTTTCATTATGATTTAGTTAAGCTCAAAAATAAATTTTCCAATGAAGAGTAACTTAAAACAAAAATGTTGTCTGTTAACTTTTCATACTGGGGAATCGAATACCGTTTAACCCATCACAAGTTTGTGATTTTCTTGTGGTTAACTTTCTCCTAGACATGTTAACTATCACTCTCCATCAGAACATGAACCTTTGTTTTTTCCTCCATATCCATATTTTCATACTTGGAATCCTAGTATGGGTTAACTCGGGTGACCTTTGTACTTCTCTCCCTTTCTTTTAAAGTGATAGTTTTACTAACTCTTGTTCCGATGTGGGAATTTCAATGAAGTTTCCAAGCCCAATTTTGAAATTGCGAGGACGCAATTCCCAAAAGGGGAGAAGGATATAACATCCCAGGTAAAGAAATAATATTACATTCTAATGATTATCAATATTTTTGAATAAAATGTTAATACTACTTTAAAGGGAATTCTATTCTCGATGGCGTACCCAATACACAACAACGAGTTTCATTGAAATCTTACGTTGCACACTAATAATATTATAATATGATAATATTTAACGCCTAGCCATTGTAATGGAGGGAATGAACAGAAATAACTAGAAAATTATTACATATGTTTTTCAAATATTTTAAAATTTATCCAATAAATGTTAGAGGCTTAAAATCCAAATGAATCCAATTTTAAGAATAAATACACTAATATTTTTAAAAGATTCTTTTACCGCCTTTTGATGGAAAATATTTTTTAAATATACCTTTTGAAAATTTTATAAGCTCTACTTTTCAAAATAAATTTATTCTTTATGATTGGGATATTGATATTTACTTTGGTTAAATTTTTGGTATGTTTATGACAATGTTCATTCTTTTTAATGAATTGTTTAAAATATTGCATTTTACATCAAAACTTCTTTTTTCATCTAATTTAAATATATGGTTAGATTATCTATTTAAATGGTTTTAATGTTTAATTAGAATATATTTTTACAATTTAATTCAATGGTGGTCATTATAATTAATTTCACTTTGAAAATGGACATAAACAAGTGCGAAACTTTTTATAGATATTGCATCCAAAAAACCCGCTATTTGTTTTGACATCGGGAATTAACTATATGATTTATTAATGAAACTTATATTTTTTTAATTTGTTAAAATGGACATCATTTCTGAATTTGAAATTTCAAATATATTTTAGGGTTAATTTTTGGAATTCTTCTGATAATGCTTTTTTTAATGAATAGTGAAAAATACAGTTTTTAATTCAAAACTGCCTTTTCATCCAATTTATTTATATATTTAGATTGTCATTTTAATTTTTTTAAAGTATAATTTAATTATGTTTTTTTCAGTTAATACAATTTTGTTCATTGAAAGTAATTTCACTTTTCAATTGGATGTAAAAACAAGTCAATATTTTGATAAATTTTACTCCTTAAAAACCCGTCTTTTGTTTTGACAAAGAGATTTTATTTTAAATTAATTATTAAAATTTATGTGTTTTGAATTTTATGAAATGGATTCTATATTCAGAATCCGAAGGTCCAAATTATGTAATTAGGACTCTTTTGTTTTTGGAAATTATGAATAGTAACGACGATAATTATCTTTAATTATCGTGTTTAATTAGTAATCTGGTAATTAAGGGTAAGAAAATAATATCATAAAAATATAAAATGACCCCAACATGTGTCCTAATGCTATTGGTGGTGTCCTGGACAACCATGGGATTTTTTTTTCCAACCTTGGGACCCCATGGAATCACTTTAGTGTGATAGTGACCTTTTATAATAGTTTTTTAAAGAAAGGAAAATGTAACCAATGTACGTAACACCTAAGTAAAATAATTTTAATTTTGTCTAAATAAAAGATATATTAGAATATAAATATTCATTGGAAAGATAAAAAGATTTCCTACATCATTATATTTGTTTATAATTTTTAGACATTAAATAAATTATTTTATTTATGACACCGTCATGATGCAGTGGTTACCTCATAAATGAACGATTTAAATAAAATGAGAAGATAGGGTGAAATCTAAGTCTTAAACATGTCACAAACCTATTGTATGGGTGTATTTCAAAACATTATCACCTTATCCTCGAAATATATCCTTTTGGGTCCTTTAAAATCCGAAAATCATTTTATAATAAAGTAATATTTTATTACTTTCCAAGAGTGCCCCTCCTATTCTCTTATAAAAGGTCCCCACCTCTACCACCTTACCCACATCTCTCAAGCCTTTGGATCGGACAACCCCTGCCCATTTCATCTCTCCACATCCCTATATTCATCATTTAATCCTCAACTTTGGAATAATGCTCTTCAAGAACCCCTTTTGGTTCAAACCAATAAGACTTACCCGATTTAAAGGTAATGTCTTCACTTGTGTTCTTTTGTTTTATTGCGCTCTCCAAACCCCTAAACTCTTTTTTTCCTTTATTTTGTAACAAAACCAGTATCTTCAATATACTAGGATGTTTTTATGTGAATTATTCGATCTACACTTACACACACCTCCGTCTAATGGTTAAAGAACATATTATTTCTGTGGATGGCGAATTACTGGCTCACGAAACGATGATTGTTCAATCTTCTCTTAACACCTTTTATGGTGGCCATTATGATGTCACTATATTTTATATATGATATATATGGTATTTATGTTTTCCATATGCTTCTGTATTTTATATTTATAACATACCTTTATGCTTTTCATGTTGTGCAAATGCGATAATTTCATACGAGGAAGTGTGTACTACCGCCTCTCAAGTGATGTGACTCGTTCATGCAATAAATGGAATGTATAAAGAATGAAATTAATGAACTTATGTGACCTATAAAACATATATATTATACTAGAATTATAATATATATAAAGCTGAATTATTTTTAATTCCATTAATATGTCAAAGAAATGAAAGTAGCGTTCATGCGTACGTACGGCCTACCGTTTCCATGAACGGTGCATTTCATTTATTTTTATCTTCAAATGTTATGGAATAGTATAAAATGAATATGTACTGGATATATATGATATTTAAATCATTAATACTATTCTTGAGATTATGTACTTAAAGATACTTGGATGATTCTTTTCAAACAATTTCATTTTTGACTCATGTACCAAACATCGACAAAAACATTTGATATGAACTCACATAATTAACTAATTATTATAACATTATAATGTGTGATATGAACTGAATAATTATATTCAAAGGAGGACCTTAATAAATTATAAATTGACCAAAGTTTATTATCTAGTAATATAAAGATACGAACAAGACAAGTCGGACTTGAGGTAAGGGATCCTACCTCTCTCTTTCTTTTTAAGTACTCTTTTTATGTAACTTACTTTAATATCCTCTTTCTTATGTTGGGGGATGTTCTTTTATATTCCTTTTTCCGTAGATTTTATTTTAATATTATGATAGACCATATTTTATCTCATCGATCCATTTTTTGAAGTTTTATGTGGTGCCGTTAGGCTGCCGAATTTTCATAAGGGGATTTTCTTCTCACTTTTTATTCCTGTGAGATTTATGCTACATTGGACACTATTTCATTTTCTATGGTGTATGTACTGCCCATTATTTTACTATTTGTATAATATACTCTCATTTATGGGTAGTTAAATCTTCATTGTATGACCCTTCTTTCAGGGGGTATACATTTCGAAAGTTGCCCAAATCGGTAAGGTAACCTTTCACCCTCCTCTTTTTAAAAGACTTATTTTGTTATGTCTATAAATTTACATATTTTTATGTTGGGATATGTTTTTATTTATCCTTATTGATATAAATTTTATGTCCAAGTGATGATATATCATTTTCTCTCTCATAAACTAATTTTATTAATTTTAAGGTGACACCGCTAGGCTGTCGAATTTTATCAAGGGAACTTCTTAGCCCAATTTCGATTTCTTTGGGTTCAACTTGTAGTTATTGAATATGTCATCCTATGAATATGTGTGAATGAACTATGGTTGTTTTAAACATAATATCCACTTATATTGGGTGTATTTATATTTTTCACACATAATTATGAGATTGATTTATCCTTAATTTAAGGATACCTTCTTTATAAGGGATTTCATCTCATTTTACAATTCTATTAAGACTTAATTGTTGTTATACACCAATTCACTCTTATATGGTGTATATACTGTCCTTTGGAATAATATATCATGAATCCCTTTATTCTCATGATATTATAAAGTTCTGATTAAATGTTATTCCTCAATTATTGTATTCAATTGTCTCTCATTTTGTTAAAAACCCTTTAACTAAAATATCGTTTTAAATGCTTTAATGATTTATTCTTATAAATATTTCTCATTAATATCCATGTTGTAAAAATTGTTTTAAGGATTTATTTATATGGATATTAATGGTTTAAAATTTTAAAAGCTTCAAAGTGATATGGGACACTTTAATTCAAAAATCTCTTTATTAAATGTTTTAAATGGTTTTGAAAATGGTTTTTAGAATGGATTCATTATTTCAAAATATTAAAATGTTATATTGTTATTACAATGTGGGAATGTTATCTATCCTTTGTGATTAAGTTATGTTCTATGATTATATTATGGTTCTTGGGCATTGTTTATGAATATGGGTGGTTCCGTGATAAACTAAGGGTGCGTGAGCCTGATATAGCTCTCCAATGCATTGGGTAACGCGAATGAGTTAAATGCTAAGGTTTCTCCGAAGAGATTTAGGGAATATACTGTGATGGGTATTCCAAACATAACCATGAGGGTTACTCCCTAAGTAATAATGTTATGAATTCCTCAAGTTACCTTTATGCCTTATGATTTCTATTGAGTTATGCATAAATCTTATGATTTCATGAGGTATGTTAAATTGATCATGTTTTATGAGAAAAGTATGATTTCATTGATTCTTATGTATACATGGACTGATGTTTTCATTCCATACTGTTATAACCCTTACTGAGCTTTTTATACTCATCCCATGTTTTTGAAATGTTTTCACAGGGCATAAAGTTGAATAGGGTCAAGTATGGGATCAAGGAAATGTCAGGCTGTCTAAAACAAGGAACTAGACATGAATCTTTTGTTCAAGAGTTTTTATTTTTGTGAAAAATGGAAGCTAAGTAGATGTGTCTACTTTGTAATCTTTGAGATGTAATAGTTATGTCCTAATTATCTAAAAGTCTAAACCTGAAAAGATCCTCACGGTGAATTATTCATTTAATTCAATAATAAGTAATTTTTAAGGCCATGTCCTTACAAGAAGAGTATAGTCAATAGAGATTTTTTGCTACATTAATCATGTTCTTCCATGTCTAAACCCATCACACAAGATAATGAAGTTGAAACCATTAATAAGGATTATTTTTCTAAATTATAAACCAAGATTAAGGTTGTTATTCAACCAAACCCATATGATCCTCAATTTTTGACTCAAACTGAATCTAGCTATAGTTCAAATTCAGATTCTGATAATTAACCTCAAGATAAAAATTTTGATTACCAGTTGAACTATAATAGAGTTAGAAGGGTCCATTGAACTCTTGATCATTTTATTCAATAAAATATGAATTCATTTTCATTTCATGGAGCTCAGGATATTATATACAATTATCCTCATTGTTATAAGAAATATATTAATTAAATGTATTATAATCAATAGATCTCTTCTGTGGATAGAGATATGAACTCAAATAAAAAACAGACTTCGTATATCATTGATAAACTATCCTTTGATAAAGTAATTGGTTATAAGTGGATTTATAAGAATTTATAATAAAATTTATGAATACAAAACCAAATTTAAATATATATTATTCTACAAGGGGTTACTCTAAATATATTCAGTATACAATTCATAAATTTTTTCACCATTTTCAAAACACTATTTTATATGGATGGTTCTTGATTTTTCTTCCTACTATGACTTTCACATTGAATAATTATATATGGAAAAAATATTTCGTCATGGTTACCTTAATGAGATATTGTATATGAGGCGTCTTGTTAGTTATTATAAGGAGATTAAAGCATACCAAATTTTTCTTTTAAATAAATCATCTCATAGTTTTAAATTAGCCTATAGGCAATGGTTTTGGAATTTTGATTGATTTATGATTAATAATAATTTTACTATGATGAAATACGATGTTTGTATTTTTTTACACATCTATAAAATAAAAAAATACCTTTTTTATATTTATATGACATGTTTATTAAATTTTTTATCATGAATATTATTATTATTATATAAAACTTAATTGAATGGTGTTGTTGAAATGAAGGATTTTGGGGTAGAAAGTCAAATTATTGGTGTATAAATTGTTCAAGATTGACCTAATAAATTTTCCTATCTAACCAAACATGATTATGTTCTGATATTTATTAAAATATATATTTATTATTATATATAATCTATAAATGATCCATTTTTATACCTTTTTACGGTTCTTTGACACAATATCACACTATTGCTACTAATGAAGAGTGCATGTCTAAAATACAATATGCCATAATTGTTGGCAGTGTCATGTACTCCATGATATATACTAGACCTGATATAACCTTTTTAATATACAATCTTAGGGTATTTATATCAATCCTAGGTAATCCACATAGTATAGCCCTATATTGTCTTAATTGGTACCTATCACATACTTCATGATTTTATTTTTGTTATTTAAAAAATGTTTATACTACTGAAATGATAGTTGTATAAATAGATAATAAATATAAAGGTATAATTGGTAACATAATATCATTAACTATATATGTATTCACTAATTTTGGAGGTCCCATATCCTAGAAATTTAACATGGAATCTATGGTTTCTGTTTCTACAATAGAAGCTAAATACATTCCGTTGACCGAGGTTATTATGGAAGAATTATGGATCAAGGGTTTGGATTCTGAACATTTTTTTAAACTATTTTATTATAGTATATAATCAAACCCATTATTTTTTAAATGTAGACATGAATCATGTATTCCATGTTAAATCCAAACACATATATATTATATTACATTTTATTAGTGATAAAATGGAATCTGGATCCATCAGTGTCAACAAGATACATTCCAATAATAACCCAAATCGTAGTTTGACTAATGTTTTTGTATTATAAAAATTTAAATATTATTTAGATAGGATAAATTTTGTTCACATTCAATGAAATTAGGTTCAATAAAATCAAAAATTTCAAATAAATATAACGGTTATTTTTAAATTTACGCATTCCTAGTTTAAAATTTCTTATATAATATTATTCAACATGTCTCTCTTTTCTCACATTCATGAAAATATTTTTTGGAATTAAATTTCTTTCTTAAATTGATTTATATGCTCAAAAATAATTATTCTATTTCATGGATTGAGTCATTGGTTCACTATATTTTGTGGGAATGTTTTTTCTCTTCCACTCTTTCCTTCCATGTCAACAATCCACCATGGGTGAATTCTTAGTTTTCAATTATTTTATTCACTCATTTGAACTTTTTCTTACACCTATACATGGTTTATAAAGTGTTTCATTTCATTTCATTTCATCTTGGATCCATGGTGTCTACTGGTTGGTCATATAGTTTGGAGTCAATATATTGTTCCAATGAAATTGACCACTCCAACATATGCACGCCCGAGTTTAGATTATCATCCACTCTACTTATTCTCTCCCATTTATAATATTATTTCTAATTTTGTAAAACTGTACCCATGGTGTGAGTTTATGCTACAATGAATGCATGGTTTTGGTCCTGTAATCTCCCCATTGGGGCTTCTAGTGTGCCATTCATGTTGATGTTTGTGACGAGGATCCTTACCCTTTGATGATGTGTGGATTTATTTAGTGAACCAAGAATAAACAATGAGGAAATAATTTTATAAATTGAAGAGAGAGACATTGGGTGTCCCTTGGAGCCCAGACTTCCTGATTTAGTGACTGTGAAGAGATCAATACCCTCAAATAAAATCAAATATTTTTTGGTTTTTAAGTAAATCTTGTATCTTCAATTTTATTCTAAAGAGCAGGGTTGATTTTTTTTCATATTTTATTAATCTTTTCATGTATGATATACCCTTTAATCATTGATTCCTTAGAGTTTATTTAATATGTATATGTGTATGGGTTGTGCTATTTCCATGCATTCTGTCCACAAAAGGGAAAAATCATGTTTAAATGCTATGCTCATTTTTTCACTTTTCATAATTTTACTATTTTTAATGTTTTTATTCTTTTTAATTTAAATATTATGAATCGAAGTACCCAAATAAATCATCTGGTTTGTGTGTAAACTGTCTCTTATAGTTCACCTTACCCAAAACATTATGAAATTGTTAATATTTAATATTCATGAATCCTAAAGATCATTATGCATTTAAGTAATTTTACAATACATTGATGAAAAACATATTCTAAAAGTGTCTATAAGATCAAGTTCATTAGAATAAAACAAGAAGTTCATTTATCCCTAGTATTCACTTTAATTTCATTATACAATTTACACTGAACACAAAGAATAAGATATGTACTATAAGATCCATGAGTTCCACCACCATCCTCTATATAAAAAATGGTATGATGAGAATAATTGTAATGTGGTATCATATTTAACATGAAGTGTGGAAAAATTTTGATTTGAGGTAGAGTTCACACATTCTGTTTGAGGTGTTCATGTGTTTCTTTATTTCACACAATAGAATTATCATATAATGTAAGGGTATCACCACCTAAGAAATTAATTATTATTGTAAGATTATTTCCATTTAATAGGATCCTAACTTATCCTAATAATTCATGTAATAGAAACCGTGTACCCAAACTCATCACCTAGCCAAATACACATTAACCAAAATTCATTTAAGACAATATATGAAATTGTTTTTGGTCGAATCCCAATCTATGATAATAATTTATTGTAACAAATTTGTGAGAAACCCAATGAAATATAGAAAAAATATAATGAATAATAAAAACATTAAAGATCCATCTACGAAAAAATGAATCTCTTTTGTGACAAACATATCTACATTATAGATCATAATCTAAATATATGCCATTGTTAATGTGATGTGGATATATCTCTTCATTGGATTATCCTTGGTCTATCACTAAAGGAACTCAATCCTCATTATAATGGACTTTCCGCTCCTTGAATTATATATTTCATGGTTTCCAAACACCGAATGAAATTTGATGACCCTTAGAACATCTATTCTACTTCACACCAATTCTTTATTGACACACCCCATATGCTACTAAATACATGATATCCCATCAGATCAGTGATCCAAAATCAACACCATGAAAAATATTACTAATGGTTCCCACATTCTACTGAAAATGTTGTAGTACCCTTACCCCTCATTGTCGAATTAATCATTGAATGACTCCATTTACAGTTTCTCACGCACCTCTACACAAGTATAAGTCATCTTCATCATATCAAAATATGTTACTACATCCCTTTATATAGACACCAAGTCCATATATCCAATTAATGATGTAAAAATTAATTTTTTACCAATTAATTTCAAGAATGTATCTCAACTAATATTGTTACACCTCTTTTAATGTTGAAGAAATATTTTTTAGTAAACATTTCTTTCCAATAAATGGAATGAATCCTAACTACTCCCCCTTTAAACTATTAATGATAGAAAAACATATAAAATACATAGTTGGAAAGAATATAGATTAACATCTAACCAACAACCATCTTTTTTAGAAAAATATGAATATGTATTTTTGAATATATAATAGAAAACTATTTGTAGAAAAATTTACTGACGTGGCTAAATATAAACCCTCTGAAATTTTAAAAAAACCTTAAATTAATAGGATTGGTTATTTTTTAGTTCCCATGAAATGAACTTAATATTCAAATAATTTTTAATTATATTAACATAATATTAAGATATTTACAATGGATCCAAAGAACATCAATATTACATCTTTAGCATGATATATCATCATAAATAGGTATCCGACAAATTCTAAAAAATATAACAACAAAGATTTTTCATTGAATTCAATCAATCATTAGATATCCAAAATGATCATTTTTTTTACTTTTTTATAGTTTAATGAAATTTAGATATACCTTTTAAATCTCTACTACTACATGTTGGTACAATTCTGAGGTGCGTCACTCAATTTATCCTCACAAAATAGATGATACTATAGTGTCTAAATCTTCTATATAACTAAAAAGAATCCAATACTTTAGATATAATTTTCTACATTTAGATGAAAGGTTAAGATTTTATGATATGTAATTAAAATGTAGATAATATCCTTTTATTTTTAGTTGTGAAATATTCCTAAACATCATAGGTTTCTATCTATTGATATAATTGATATTTATAAGATAACTATAATTTTAAAACTATTTTATAATACTAAACTAGCATCAATTTAGGCCAAAATTTTAAAAATAAAATTACTAGTTTATCATTTGTTATAGTTTAAGAAAATGTAAATTATGTTATTACCATTCAAAAAAATATGTGGTGTAAAATTCTATGTGTTTTAACTCATGATGTAATCAAAATACTATTGCGAATAAAGTTTAAAAATTCACCAGAAAGTGAAACCGAAAAATAAAGAAATTACATATGAATGAAAATTAAATTAAAACATACAATTTGAAGAGGGTAAATTAATTATAAAAATATAACTTAGTAATGGAAAGTATCAAATCAAAATTTACCCTCATTTTGAAAATTACAAAACCTGAAGTCACATTCCCACCTTTTATATAGATAAAAATAGGTAGATAATAAATATTGGATCTTATAGAAATGGAAAAACATACCCCCATTAATATTAATGAGAAATAAACAACTATGGTCGTGAAAAATTTTTTATCATCTGAGTATACATAGTCTTATTTTCATTATATTATAAATAAAAGTAATAAATTATTTTAAATTAATAAAATAGTGAAAAAATATTCTTTTATAGTATATATTCTCTTACTCTATAATAAAAAAATATACATGATGGATATTCAAAAAATGAAATTTCACTCTCTCCCTCTAAATACTATAATGTCGCGAACAATCAATAACTTATAAATTTAATATGATTATTAATAAATCAAATTATCATTGAAAAATAATTATAGGTAAAAAATTAGGTTTAAAATCTATTCCATTAATCCCAAAGTAAATATATTTTCTAATAGTAAAATAGATTTAACCTGCGTCATAAATCAAAAAAAATACATATCATTATCAATAAATTTTGAAAGATGTAATAGATATTGGAAAATGATTTATTTAACTCTTTTAATGTATGATTCCTTTTAAAATGATAAATATGTTAACCTCAAGAAGCCACAGAACACAAATAGATGGGCTCATAGAAAATATGTTAAAATATAATAAAAATTAATTCTTGTGTAAATTAAATATCAATGATAAATCAAGGACTCAAATGATAATTATTTTTAACATAAACCCTAGCATTATTCACAATATCTTAACATTGATTTTGAAAATAGTTAAGAAATAACTAAATATGAACTAAAGAAGCTCACCCTTGAGAGAATTTTCTCATATTTTAAAATAATTAAAACTAATTATTTACTTATAAACACCTTCTAGATATAATTATATCAGCGAGTCGATAATAAGGTGAACTCCCACGATATAAAACATTAAATTATAAGGATCCATGAAACATATTAAAGATATTCAAATAATGAAGTAACAAATTTTCAAAAGATTAAATAAAATATTTTCACATAATTTTCTAATCATTTTTAGTAAAAACATTAAAAAATATCATATAAAATGAAATGAAACATTTTATTACATATAGGTTTAATATAATTTACATTTACTTGGGAGGAAGGGGATATATTATAATGAAAATCATGAATCACACAAATTCATGAAAGTATACCACGAAGCATGAATTTGAGTCCTCACCGAGACTCAAAAGAGTATCTACCATAGAGATGCACCCTTAGGGATGATATAATTTTAGCACATGCATGTCATAAAAATAATAAATCATTAAATACCTAATTATTAGAAAAATATGAAGTTATAAATCAGCACAAGCCAACATACCATTAAAAAACATAAAATACCTATATCTTATCCAATAATTTATATTTTAGTAATAAACACACTTTAGAATGTTTAAATAGTTTATGAATATATATGTATATATTATTAATTTTTTTGAATATAAAATATTTGTGGCCTTATTCACCTGTGTAAAATAATTAATTTATTTTAATAATACATAAATATTTAAAAATAAATATAATAAAAACTTATGGGATAACAGTATATGATTAAAATATTTATATTATTTTATTAAGTAGACACCAGAAGGATTTATATTGATATATAGTGAAATAGTCCTAAAAATATAAAAGAAATGTTCCTTTTGGGTTAGAATATTTTTGAAACAAGTGATTTAAGTGTTTTTTTCTCTATTATGTAGAATAATTCCATATTTAGTATTTGAGAAATCTTATGAAAATGAGAATGTTTTACAAAAAATATTTGAAGAATTATAAGATGAAAATTATTTTTATAGTATCCATTTATTCCACAGTGACATAATTTAATAAGATGCATACATTTAGTTTTAAGGCCAAGTAAAATGTAATTTCTATAATGTTTTGGTTCGTCTATTTTACTACCAACACCAAATATGTCTCTATTAATTTTATGATAAACAAGTATTTAATTTAAATAGTTTTCTACCATACAATAATTTATAGAATATATATTTAAATATCTTGAATTAATTTAATGTCCATTAATTTTATTATCAAGGGAAAAATAGTTTTATCAAAATAAATTCATAAATAATATTTTTTAAAATAAATTTTATTTTTATAAAAAACATCATGGGATTTATTTAAATATTAATGAATTTTCCCTAAAGCTATATATTTTTATTCAATAAAAAATAAATATTCATTAATATAATTAAATGTTATATTTTCTAAAATAGAATTTTCAAAAAAATAAAACTCATGAACTTATGACATAAGACAAGGATTAAACTTTTATTTCTATGCTCAATAAAAGAGTTAAGGATAGATTCATCAATTGATTAATCAGATGTAGTTCAAGAATCCTTCATGGATTTATTACATTTAATTTTGTATTAAAAAATTCTTTGAGTTTAATGTTGAGGTTATTCATGCCCAAGATGACCAATCTTCCAAAATTTATAGAATCTAGCTTACTTATTGTCATTATTATATTCCATTATCTTTTTATAAAACTTATTGATAATTATTGAAATATATGATATATCATCATTTGATCCCAAATCACTATAATATGAATTAAAATATTCATAAATTTAATTATTGAGTGAAGCATTATACTTTTGGATAGTAATGTGATTTTCAGTTTCATAATGAATCATATATTCTTACATCATTAAAGATGAAATAAACTCATTCATCTTGAAACATTTAATAGTAGTGGATTTTTGAATGGAATTAGAAATTAAATTCCACTTAGAAGGAATAAATCTAAAGAATTTAGTATCTCGATCAGATTCTAGAATAGATGTTCCCAAATTAGCAACTCATTTTCCAACCTATCATGTCTTTCATTCAATTTAGTGATATGTTCCTATTTATACATTTTCAAAGCATCAAACATAAGATTAACAATACAGTACCTTAGTTTTCGTGCCTTAAAATTACATTCATATTAAATAGTAATTTCCACCCTTATTTCATACATAGTTAGGCATTTAAAAACATGGATAAACTCATTCGTACCATGTTAAAAACTGATATTATTCATAGTTCATGAATTACCTTCATACGAAACTTCATCATAAATAATACATATATTAGACTCTCTAATAAGAATATTATATGTTATCAAAACATTAAAATAAACTTTCAATTCATTTTTATCAAATATATAACCATCCATGATTTCCAGCATCCATTGTCATTACCATGAAAAGAAGGATCATAAATCATAGATATACATCATGTAATACCCTATGAAAATGAACGATTCAAAAATTCATAGAGGGTTTTGTAAGATCCCTACATTAATATAAGGAATGTTCCTGTATAATGTTCTATCTTAAGTTTATGTGTTTAGCTTGGGTATGCACATTGGGTGTGATTTTGGGTAATTGAGAGTCATTGAGTTCATTTGGAGGGTCTAATGATTTAGATTCTTGGATTTTGGGAAACATAATAGGGAATATAGTTTGAAAATAGTTTGAGATAACTATGCACCCCAACCGACCATGTTGTGATGAATGAGATCACGATTTTTCAAATAGTTATGGGACTAGGATAGCTGTGTAGATTTCTGAAAAAATTACAATGTAATTCCATATGTTTTGAAAAAACAAGGATTGTGACTATGTGAGATTCCATGTTTCTATTTGTGGGGAAATCAGGGTTGGTGCATGATTTTCCAAACCATGATACCAAACCATTCTCCCCTTAAAAAAGTTTGAACAATTAAAGTTTTTCCTTATGAACATAGTCAATTTTTTTGTAATTTTACCCTGTATTTTATCTAGAACCTCCCCCATCTCGCACCCCTTCTTCCTCCCATTATTCTTGGTGATAATCATTCAATCATTGGAAACTTTTGATCTTATTTGGTGTGACTATGTTCTTGTGGTAATCAAATGAATCTTCTCATCTGTATACTATCATCCTTTCACTTTTAAGATGTGTTGTATAGATTTATCATAGTTTTTTCTATATTCATGTATTTTATTTTATACTATAATATCGTCCATTATAGGTTCAATAAATTGACAGTCTTAGGACTGTGAAACAACTTATACCTAAGGAATTTTGTCCCTTTAAATTATACTATAGTCTCACACATATTTCTAATGGTTAATTGTGTGGTCATTCCATATTGGTCATGCATCTAACCAATTAATATTAAATGTGTCACAAATAGATTTAACATTTTTAAAATTCCCTTAAAAATTAATTAGAGAAAACAAAATGTGAAAAAAAGTATTTTTCATCAGTATTTAATAAAACGATTATTTTGAAATAAAAATGGTGAAATAATACCTTAATTTAGTTTATCTAAAATCAAAATTATGAAATGGTATTTCAAAAATTAGAATTTTAAAAGAATGGGAATGGGAAATGGAAAATTGCTTTTAGATTCAAAATGTCAATGTGGAATGGGTATAATGAACTTTATATGGTGTTTTTGAATTGTGTTTTTAAATGGTAAATAGTAGTATGGATTTATGTAAATGGTTTTGTAATAGAGTTAATTATAGATCTGTAATTTTTTTTGAGATGGATATATAAAATTATCACATATTATTTTTTTTTCATTTACTTTGTGTTGTATAATATATGTTGTGTTTATTCGTTGTTTTTTAGATACATAAGTTATATTATTCAATTGGTTAAACATGTAGTGATCATTCCCCCTGGTAAGATACTGGGATGAATGGTTCAACCCATGGTGAACATGAAACCTAGGTGGATGCTGGTTGTGATGGATAATATTATGGAAAACAGAACCCCCCATGTGGATTTTTTTTGGTCAGGAATGGAGAAATTAACCCCAAAGAGTGTTGGGATAACATAGTCATCACAACGCACTTAGAGACACCCTTTTACTGGTCCATGTAGGTTTGTACCATTCCTAGGGTGAACCTAACCCCAAGATTTATGTTTATTAATATGTCTATTTAAAATTTTTAGTGGTTTTATTTAGAACTGTTTACCAGATGCACCTAATGATGTAATTTATCCATGATGAATATTTAGATATTTTGTTGGTGGTGGATTACTAAGTCTTACTGACACCCTTATTGTTCCACAATGGTACTTGGGTACCCGAGAAGATGCGACTTAATTTTAGGTTCAAGGATGAGGTATAAAACCAGTGCTTGGTTGTTGCTTAGTTTGCTAGTATGGGGTACAAAATCTGGTACTAGGATAGGTCTCAATGTAAATTTAAATATTATACTAGTATTTAATTTTAGAATTTTCTTGGGGTTTTTATTTGAAATAATTTTGATTTTATAACTTTCATTCCATATAGTATGTTTTATATTTTGTTGTTGTTAGGACTTATCGGTTAATATATTTTTTGTTTTATTTGGATGTTTGGTTTTATTGATATTATTTCATCTATGGTTTTAACCTAATAAGTGTGTATATTCACTCCACTATACCACCATAAACATGTTATTCTATTCAGAAGCCTTTGGTATACTTGTAGGAGTGCCTAAAGTTGGGAAGAGTTGTTCTAGTTTGGGCTCAGGTCAGAGGTCTAGGGCGATGAAATTTCCCAAAGTTGAGTCATATTTATTTTTCTATTTTTGTTACTATTTGGTAAAGTTAGATTTGTGGAATTAGATTCTTTTTAGTCTTGGTATGTAGCTTTTCCTGAGGACTGACCACCCCATGTATGAGGGAAGGCCATGTTTTCCAGAATAGTTTTTTCCATTCTATTCTCTTTTACTAATTACATTATTTAAGATCACATGAGGCACTGGAGTTATTAGCTTAATAATTTAATAGATTTTATATATTGTGTTGTAATAGAAATAGAGGATGTGTTCAAGAATCATATCAGGCATATAGGACTCAAATAAAAATTTCTAAGCTACTTATGGTTGACTTTCTAATTACATATACTTGAAACCGAGTTAGTTATTTAATGTTTTTTATCCATTTAGATGCTGCCTTCTATAAGTGTACATTATAATATTACATAACCAGTCCAAAAATAGAATAAATGACTTATCGTGTGGTTATTTATGGTTTATTATTATAAGGAATATAAAAAATAAAATTCACATTAAAACTTAAAGTGTAATTTCCTTTTACTTTTAATAAAAAACTTATTAAATTAATCCATAGATATAAAAGTACATAGTCACTGTAAATGACCAAAATTAAATTATTGGTAAGAATTATTTCATTTTTTTACATAGTTTCATCCCAATTAAACTCCATCCTCAACATATAATGTGTTTATCCCCTAACACGTACTTGACATTGGATTTATCCATGTTCATTGCTAAAATAATTTTAGTTTAAGGGAATGGAAGAGTGTAAAATTGCATTCGTTATATATATATATAATATAAACATAGTGGGTAGATGATTTAAGCCCTATTTTGGGGTAGTTATGGGAATTGAGATCACCCATGATATATAATTTCCTTGTTTTCTTGAGGTCTTGGTTATGTTGGTGTAAGTACTATTAAAATAATTTAGTTTTTATGACTTCATTAAGAGTTATAACATTGATTTTTGTTATGTTGTGACTTGTTGGGACCTTAGCTGGTTTTTTCTAAATCTTGAATGGGTTTAATTCAAAACATTTTATGGGACTATGTAATGGGTGTCTATATTAGAGGATGTTGTGTGACCACGAGATGGGGCGAGTGTCATCCTAAGAGCCATGGTTTGTGTGTGGTTACTTGTGTCAGATGGGTGGGGGGACTTATTGAAATCCAAATTTTTAACTTTTGTTTGGGGAGTTAGTGAATTGTGACACTTGAGAGTGACCTTTGGTAGTGAGTAGACAAATATATGTGTTCTTATAGGTGGATGAGGTATAAGTGGAGTCTCATCTTATGGAATCAGTACATTAAGTTTCTACCTATTATATGGGGTACACTCATTTTATGACCTTTTAACTAAAAGAATAATCACTTTTGTGATAGTGATTTTGGTTTTGGGGATAGTTTCAAGAAGGTAAAAGTTCATTTATATACCTCATCATGTGATCATCAATGTCTAATTTTGAGTTTTTGATTGATAAGAATCATATACGGTAGACCTAAAACGATACAGGTGTGGCTAAAATCAATATTAGAGACCAAATCATGGGAGGTTCAATGGGATGTGAATTTAATGATGTGAGATCTCATGGGAATGTCGTCACCTATAGTGTTACAATCGTCATAGTGAGATGGATTAGAGAAAGGTTCCCTATGATTGAAAAACATATTTAGGGGTCTGGTGTTGGGAATGTGGAAATTCCATGTGATCTTGAAATTTAAATCACCATGAGTGAAGAATCCTCATCGTTGAATATGATTTATGAGGGCATAATTGGATAGGCGTGGGTCCCTATCATCTTGGATTCACTTTCAAGAGAGTTATGGAAGCATAAATGATCCAAGGGGAACTTTTGAATGATGATAATATTATGAGTGGTTGTGTGAATGGTTTTGGAATGGGTAGATGCATCAAGTTCTATAAATTGTTTTTTTTGGTGATTTATCTTAGTGAGGCTATCATATTGGAGTTGCATGGCCAAGTGATTTGATGTTTACGCTTGGTTTTGATGAAACATAATTTATAGGATCTCAAGTTAGTGTGTTGTGATAGTGTTCATAGGGACATGAAATCATTGAACGTTGTTGAGAAAAGGGGAAAAGTGGAAATTGGGAAGGTGTCTTGTAGTAAGGATTGTGGTTTGGTTGGTGTGGGAGTGTATTCATGAGATTATTAAATGAGAATGGTTATATATGTGTTCTAAGGGCTAACATTGGTTCAATGTATGGATTTTAGGCTTGGAGGATTAGGGCCTCAGTTGATAGTTATGGTCTACCTACTATAGGGGATAGAATTGTGGACTGATTAGGTGTGATGACATGACTGATCCATGGCTAATCCTTTTTGAAGCATCATAGGTTGACTTTCTAGATGTATGAGAATGGATCAGGAGTAGAGGCACATGTTTGTTGATGTTTAAATTTATCATGACTATGCACGATGTGTGGTAAAGAATGATCAAAATGATGTAGAGTACACAATTTTTCATTTAGAGGTATGAATCATGTGTAATGTTCCTGTAATCATATAGTGGGTAATAAGTTACATTTCATCATGGCGCTTAGAGATGATCATCCATGACCCCATGAAACCAACCTATTTGGTGATGGTTGAAGTGTGGGACTTGAGATCTAAAAATGGTTTTGTGATGTGATGAAAAGGATTCTCTTATAGTGTAGAGTGGGAGTTTATTCCAGGTGATGTGACCTTCATGAGCGGGGTATAAGGGGTGAATCATATTGACCAATGTATAATTATTTGTGGGATTTAGGACTGGTTGAAGGATGTGGTAAAATTCAACATATTTCCTAGTAAATACCACATAATATTGGATGTGGTGTTATAAGGGTACTGAGTATCATTCTTCATCCCTGGATGAGTTGTGGTGTGTCGAGCTATATTATATTGTCGGTGTGTCGACGCTCATGGTATAGAATTGGTATAAATTGATGATTCATGGGTTTAACATGGGATATCATCGAGATTCGCCTATATAATTTATTTTGTGTACTTATAATATCTAGAGATGAGATGCTTTTTACAATGTTAGGGTCATATGGTTAATGGAATATCAGAAATTGAGGTAGAGTATTTTTTTGAAAAAATTATAGGGAAGGATCAAAATGTGTTCTTCTAAGTACTTGGATGTGGTGGGTCAAAAACCATAGTGTGTGAATAATTTTTGGTATGTTGAGTGATTTTAAAAGATTAGATGGGTCCTTTGAGGGAAAATTATATATTGTTGGCCTGATTCATTAATGATGTAGGTTCATCCCATTTTTAAATTTTAAAATGATAAGGGGTATAAGTGTGGGACCAATTAATTCCGAAATGTTTGGGTGTAGTGGTTTTGGAACCATATTGTGGGGAATCATTGAAATAATTATATGTCTTCTGATAATAAATTCTAGTGGTGGAGGGTGTCAGGGAATATAATTATACTATTTTTCTATGCCTTATGGTGGGGATCACCACAAGATATGTTAGATATTGGGTGAAGAGACCTCTAGGGTCTTATGGTAAAGGGCTTATAAGAGTACCATTTTTTAGTTTCAAAAACGAGTTCAAGGGGTGGATTGTATTACAAGGTTTAAAAGAATGAAATTTATACCTATGATCTAGAAGAATGTTGATCATATTGAGATTGAATGTGGAATTAGAAAGGATTTTTTTATTCAACGTAGGTCAGAGATCCCTTTAGATGAACATCGAGTCTTCATAAGGATGTGAAGTGCTATTTTGGGGATTTTTTAATAACACATGTTGATGTATGGGTTTAAAATTGAAGGGGAGGTCATAAGATCCCATCTTTTTTTAAGGTATGTTATTTTAATAATTTTTCATCTGAGGTGTATATGTTTAACTTGGGTATTTATAAAGGCTATGTTTTTTCTTAATAGAGTGGAATTCAGAGAGTTTGGAGGGTCCAAGGATTTAATAATCTTGTTGTGGGGAAATATGATAAGGTTCACAGTTATCACACTATTTGTGAAAACCTTACACCTAAACCATGTGCCCTGAAATGTAAATGCTCACATTTTTTCATGCAGTGTAAAGGGTCTTTAAAACCCATAAAGAATCATACAAAAATTGTATAGGCATTTCACATACTTGTTGCATTGTTTTTAAAACCATATTGGATGAACACGTGTGATTTCATGTCTCAGAATGTGTGGAAATCAAGTTGGGATCATGATTTGTCAAAATGTTTACCCATTTAAAAATAGGAAAAATGCCAAATTTTACCTTATGACCCTATGAATTTTCAACAGGATTTATCCTTCTTTCTTGCCAGAACTGACTCTATAAGGAATCCATATTTCCTCATCATATTCTTCATGAATCTTCTACAATCCTTGGACATTTGAGCTTTTGTTTAGTGAGATCTGGATTTTATGAATATTCCACATCTCGTCTCTATTCCCATCTCACATTGTTTTATTTTCAGATTATGTTTGGATAGTTTTATCTAGTTTTTAATATTTTAAAAAAATTTATCTACATCTTCTATATTTACTATTCTAAATTGAATAAAGGGTTAGTTTCTGGCATGTGAACCTTCCAAGACCTATGGAGGGAGTTCTATTTAAATTAACCAATAATTTAACCCAAATTTCTAGTGGATAATGGTACAGTGATGTTGTATTGGTCATCTATTATCTTGATTTAAATTAATTTTTTTCCTAAATAGATAATCCATAGAGAAAATTCCCTTTAAAACTCTTTTTACCAATATAAATAAGAACCTAAATAGGATTCCATATATGGGTTTTTTGAAATAATAATGAGTAAATGGTACCTTGATTTTTTTTTATAAAAATTGAAATTTGAATTGTATTTCAGAAATGGTAATTTTAAAAGAACAATGAGTGGAAATAGTAAATTTATTTTTGATTTATAATAGAATATTAATTTTTTTAGTGACATATGTATGGTGGTTTTGAATTTAGGTTTGAAATGTTAAAAATAATATGAGTTTCATAGAAATGGTTTTGAAATAGTGCTGATTAACATGTTTGAGTCTTCCTTAGAGGTATTTATATTATATGATCCATTGGGATCTGTTTTTTTATCTTGGTTTTATGGTAAATATATTATGATTACATTTTTATTTTAAGATATATGATTTGTTTTTTTTATAATGGTCACACCCAGGGTGAACAAGACCATAATGTTGATACTATTATAAAAGGATAAACCCAGGTTGAATATGTCCTCTCTGTGTATACTAGGATGAAATGATAAAATATGGACTAAAAATGACCCTTCTATGGATATTGATTGCGATGGCCAAGCCTAAGGTGAACATGACCCTTAGGTGGATGTTTGTTGTTTAAAGATTTTTATATTACCAGCGATGAGAGATGGGTTGAAATGGTCTTAAATATATTCATAAAGATACACCACCACCAGCTGAATAAATTATGTACAATCCCTTAGTTCAACTTGTCCCCCAATATAGGCTTTTGTAAATTCTTCAGTTTAAATTTTTAAATGGTTTTATTTTAAACTATTTACATGGAACACTTATGTATGAACATTATTTAGACTGTTTATTTAGGGAAGTTGTTGGTGGTGGCCTACTAAGTTTTACTCAAATCTTTTTCAAGTCAATATGGAACTTATGTTCCTGAGAGGATGTTACTTGGTTTTAGTTAAAGGTTTGGGGAACGTATTAGGTTCTTAGTAATTTATTTGGATGCTAAGATGTATAATGGGACCCAGGACTAGGATAAGACTATGGGATAATTTTAGGATTCTTCAATTGTATTTTTTCGTTTTATTTTGAGGATATGTTTTTATGAAATGATATCATGTGTTTTATAAATTTCATTCTTTATATCATGTTATATTTTAATTTTTTCGATGCATTCATGGTTTTATATTTTCATTTTTTGGATACATGAAATGATATGTGTCATTTAACCTATTATTTTACTTTGATAATAATTTCTTATCAACCTACAATACCCCCATACACTTTTACAACTATTCAATATACTTTGGTGTATGGGGAGGAATTCCTGAGGTCTATAGTGTTCCACCAGTTCGAGAACTAGTCATAGGAATAGAGTTGTAGGACATTACACATTTTTTAAGATCTGTCATTAATAAAATTATTTTTTATATCATCTTTACCTCAATATTGTTATGCTCAAAATAAGCCATCAAGAATATCCAAAAAATATTCAAGGATAATATCAAATGACTTTACTATATCGTAATTACAACACATAATTATGTATCTTAAAAAATAGAGTGTATACACTACAAAAAATTATTTGTATTATACAAAAGCACAACTTCTGTTTAAGAAACCTCAATGATAAAATAAAAAATTTCAAAAAGTTCCTACATTATAGAACAAATTTTTATTATAAGGTGAATATATTAATACTAAAGAGGGAGGTTAATTGGGAACTTTTTAAAATCTTGGTTGATTTAAAAAATCCCTTTTAAATCATATAAAACATCTCCCCCTTTTTTGAGTGAGTAATGAAGAAAAAGTACAATGAAAATAAATATGTGAGTAGACAATGATATATAGTGGTTTAGGAATGGATATCTAATATTCCACTCCACCAAAAATCTCTCTATGGGATTGGTTATTTTACTAATCATTCATTTTTATCCCTAGATGTTTAAAACTAACTGAAGGATGTTTAAAACATATAATAAGGATCTTATAGGGCCATCATATTGTTTTAACAGGAACCTCCATAGCTTAGTATAAGAATAAGACAATTTAAACACCATAGTTGAGTACAGAAATCCAACACAAAGAGAAAGAGATCGTATGAGAGAGTTGATACAATATCTCCCTCACATTTTTTAAAAAAAATAGACATAAATGATCTATAATAAATCACAATATTACTATATATCACAATGTAGCCCTTTCCTTTGAAAAATAGTAGCATCAAAATAATATTTTTTTCCATTGGAATAAGTTGTCTTCTTATTTTTTCCTTATTATAGTGAAAGATTAATTGACATATAATATTGTTCAATTCTCTCCTGATATGTAAAACATTAAGCATAAAATCCCAAAAAAATGAACTAGGATCCTGAATAAGTTTTTTTGTTTTGATTAGGTTATGTAGATATAAATTAATGTGATTGAAAAAATATAATAGTTACAGAATCATTGTGTATCATGATGAGATCAATTTAAAATAAGAGACTAAATAGAAATGAAAAACTACATAATCAATAAAACAAATCAACATAAGTATTTAATGTAATTCGGCCAATTTTGGACCTATGTGAACAAAATAGATACAACCCACACAAATGATATATTAATGAAAAAAACAAGTAGAAAATGAAATCTATCAGTATGAAAGAGAACATCAAAAATAAATGAAAAGGATAAATTATATAATTAAAATAATATAATTATGAATAAAATCCAGTATTCTTACCCATATTGATACTACCTCTTCTAAGGATCATAATTTAATCTTTTTCTTGATTCTAGAACTAGTTTTTTATACACATAAGGGTACTTTTAGTTAGAGTACACCATATATCCATAAAATATCCAACCCAATGTCAGTTATTCTTCTCTAGGAAATCACAAAATAGGCAAAAATTGCTCCATGAATATCTTTAAAGAATATATTTTGATATAAATCTCTCAATCTTCAAATAGGGTTTCAACGGATGGATCCTAGAATGAAGGATGTTATAATAGCCTCAAATTTTAACATAATTTATTTCATTTTTAATTACATAAAATTACACAAAATGAAATATCAAAAAATCATTATTCCTAGTTTAGTTGGGAATTATTAACATATTATAACAACTTTATATATGGATACATCAACATTATCAAAATCTCCCTTAATATGATCTTAAAAATCCATTTCTATTCAAAGACTACATGGGATAACTTAGAGATATATATATGAAAGGGGTGAGATATAAATCCTTATAAGGTAATAAAAAATCATGGAATAGGGTAAAGTAATAATTATGATCCATGATTCCTAACAATGTAATATAATATGTAATAATCATAATCATGAATAATGAGGCATGATATAACATGATAGCATAATGGAAACATGGGAAAGTGGAAACAACATAAAACATGGAATCATATGCATAATATGAAGATAACCACCATAAAAACATATCATAGTGTTCTTAGGATAACCACATATTGATCTTACATGTAATCTAATGAGAATAAAACATTACCCAATTCAATGGAGTGCTATATGGGAAGACTCATCCTATCATATCTTGTACATTTATAAGTGAGCTACATAGATCATATAACATAACAATTTATTTAATCTATATAAACCCCACACCTATGGAGTGTGGCTTATATAAATGTAATCCCAAAATAAAATAATTATAGTTATATATAGGAAAATACCATTGAGCGAAAATTTGTAATAATTTCACATTTGAATCATTTGGCATGAACAATCCCAGTGAAATTTCAGAAGCATAACGACCGTGATTAATGAATAATAAAATGATTTAATGAGAGATAAATATGACTATAATATTTTTTTACATTAAAATTAAATTGTGAGGTATGTGTAAAAAAAAAATTACATTATTAATTTGAAATAAAAATTCATAAAATAAATAAGGTGCATGAATGGAAAAGAATAGAGAAAGGTTCCTCACCATGGGAGGGTGTTGAAAAATTCATCAGAAAATATTCTTGACATATTGGAAGAACCATAGGGGGATCTAGAGATGTATGTTTATATTAGGGATGTTCTCCATGGATTTAGAGTGAATATATATAGGATCTTGTGAGGGTTTATACAGGAAAAGAGATAAGAGTTTTTTATTATTTTCTAAACATAGGTTTCAGAAGCAACACAATCAAGTAATAAAAACCAAAACCCTTACCATGGATTCTTATCATTTATTCTTCCAAAGATTAGTAATTTTCATTATGTTATATTTCTATGATCCAAACTCATTATAATATTACCCATGGTGATATGGAAGTGAGTCATTCTCCCAAGGAAATGGTTTTAAAACCAAAAAATATAATATTGGTTTTCAGGGATTCATAATGGATTTAAAAATTAATCAAAAAACATAAAAAATAATTTATATTAAATCAGAATCATTTTTTATATTATTATACTCTTTAAAGTATTTATTACATCATTTTTGGGCTTTTATGATATCATACTACACATAATATATTAATACCATATTTAATGTTGAACTAAAAATTCACCTATCTAATAAAATAAAGAGAAATAGAGTATTATAAAATTTCAATTTTATGAATTAATTTTTTTTATTTTATCCAAATATATATCTAAATATGAAAAATTACACTATTATAACAAAAACCTCAATTTTTTTCTATAATACTTGTTTTTTATGATAACTGTTTTCTACCCCTTATAAAAATTATGTTTTCACATTGTGAATTTATATTATTATTTATTTTGAAAATTAATAAATTCATGTAAAGTTATATCCTAATTGAAATTTTATATTACCCAAAAACACACTTCATGTTTTTCCATACTAAAATCTCATTTTTATCAGAATCATTTGTCAATAATTTTTTATGTAAAAACATTGTGTAATAAATATAATAATTATTTTATGAAAATATATAAATTCTCACTATTAGGGTCATGATACATATAACATTATTTTACAAACAAAACACCCTAAGGGTAATTTTTGTGATGGTGAAATTTTCTTGGGGTGGTTCAGCGAACATTATTTAGGTCGTAATCTCGAAAAACTTGATATTCTCCAATAAATGATTTCTCTCATGATTAAGATGATGAATATCATATTGGTATTTGTGAAGGGAAAATACAAGATGTGATAACAACCTTGAACGTTCTGATAAATGGTCTTTATAAGGTATGATCTTATTGGTCTATTCAATCGCTTCTTTCATTTTTATTAATGGAAATTTTCATAACCCTATATATAAACTAATAATATGATAACTATTTAATGGATATATTATCAATGGTTATGATACTTGACAAAATTTTAAATATTAAAGGATAAAATATTACTAAGTAACTGAAGTAGTGCATGTGTTTTAGATAACTTCAATACTTAATAAAAAAATTATTAAATCAAATTTGATGAAAGTTATTTATAAATTTTCGGGTCACAACATTGTTCCCCACTTCATAATATTTTACCTTGAAATTTTCATTTTGAACAATACTACAGATGATGTTACTTATAATTAATTTCTTATTATAGTTCTTAGGTACCTTCCTCAAACTTGTGGTTTAACCAATACAATTTGACAGAGTGAGTTATTTTTTCATAGAATATTATCTCTATAATCTAATATATTCACTAAAATCTTCTCAAATAAAAGATAATTATATAACAGTACCAACTATGAATTTGGTACTTGTAAGGGGTTGTGTATGTACTTTCTTAATAGGGATACATGGAACATATCATCTAATTGATATATGTTAGGTGGCATTCGTATTTGAATGACCACCACTCAAATGTTATCAAGGATCTTAAAGGTGCCGATGTTTCTTGGAATAAGTTTTACCTTATTCGAAAACATCCTGGATTTATTCCATAGTGATACACAAAAAAGACATTATCACTAACCTAAAACTCCTTGTCTCAGTGATGATTGTATTAATATATATTTACATTGATTTATTTATTTATTTCATAGGATCAATAATGGTTCGAACCTTCTCTATAATATCTTGGATTAGATTGGGTGCCATCAGATTCCGCTCTACATTTTATCCTAGAAATTCAAAGTTCAACATCTATTCCCCTATAGAACCTCATAAGGTGAAATTTAGATGCTAGAATAGAAACTTTTATCATATTAGAAATAATATAAGGGAAAATGTTGATCCCAACATCCTTGTAAATCCTTTTAACATGAAATCAACATATATTATAGATTTTTAATGGTCCTTTTAGACTAAACATCCACCTAAGGGTGATAAGAATTACTGATGTTAAGTTATATATCTAGCAATTTCTAAAGGATTATCCAAAACCTTGAGGTAGACCTCATATCTCAGTCAGAAATAGAGAGTTTACCTCCATGTAGTCTTACTAATTTTATTTTTTATATATTAGTGAGTAGGTAAAGAAAAAAATATTCCTTATTTTAAATTAAATGTGCTAACTTGGTAAGGTTATAGACAACCACCCAGATGGTGTTATTTCCTTTAGGGGTCCTAGAGAGTCCAATGATGAAATTAGTTGTTATTTTCCCATTCCCATAATAGTATGGGAAATGGTTGCATCATACCCTTAGAATTTTATTGTCCCGCTTTGACTTTGAGAAATACCAAGCATCAAGGTGAAAAAATGCAATCTCTTTTTATATTATCCCATTAGATAATTTTCTTCAAATATCTATACTACTTAGTTATTATCTAATGAGTAGATAAGGATGAGCTATGCACATCATTTTGAATCCCCCTATTTATTATTGGTTTTTATGGGACACATATCCCAGTTTCAAACATTATAACTCCATCTTCAGTAAAGTTGAACTATGGAATATTCACTAAATTAATCTATATAAACTCATCATATTTCTGAGCAGACTTTTTTACTATAAAAAATAGATGGTTGAGTAGTTATTTGAGAAAGGTGGGATGGATATCCTTTTATTATTCCCATCTCTATCCTATTCATATCTAGGATAATTGGTTTCCTTTCAATCCTTATAATGGATAGAGTTGCATGATCCTCTCTATATAGAGTATCTCCCACTTTTTTTATTTCCTAGGATGGTAATGGATTGAAAAATAAAATTAATGGAACATTTCTAACCACATCCATTGGTTCATATTAATCTCTTTTTATGTGAATATATAATTGATGATTTCACAGTTTATATATATGTCAAACCTATTCACATAGAGATAATTATACCAAATCATTATGTTGAAGATCCTTATAGCCAATTATATATCCTAAGTGGTGTAGTTACACTCATAGATCATTAGTTAGTGGGAGGAATATGGTATTACATTTTTTCTTTTCATGAGTACAAACCCCATTACTTTTTCAGATATATAACTGTAAATAAAAATTTATTCCCTACTTGTGGGTAATGTGAGAATAGTTATAGTGATTAGACCCTTATTTATCACTTTAAAACATTCCCAAAATTCATCATTATAGAAAAACATGACTAATTTCCATGTTATTTTGGTTAAGGGGCTTGAAAATCATGAGAAGTTTCTCAAAAAATTAATGATAATACCCAACTAATCCATAGAAAGTGGTGATCTCTTTCATAGAGGTTAGTTTAGGCCATCCTTAAATTATCTCTTTTTTTGAATGCTCTATATATTTCCTTTTTATAGTGATGAAATATCCCATCAATGTTACATGGTATAACTAGTATTCACATTTATAATAATTTGAAAGCACATTTTCTTACTAAAGGGCCCTCAGTAAAGTATTAAAACCATACTCATGTTACTCCATGATTTTGGATTAGATAATAATATCGTCTATAAATAATACATAAAATTGGTTGAGATAATCTCTAAAGACTCTATTAATAATGTACATGATTATTTTTTGGAGTATTCATGAGTCTAAATGGTATTACTATGAAGTCATAGTGATCATACCTTGTATGAGAAGCAGCCTTGTGGATATCCTCTTTCATCACCATTACATGAGAATATCCCAACCAAAAGTCTATCATAGAGAAATACATGGATCCACTAAGGTGATAAAGATATCATCAATCCATGGAATATGATACTTGTTATTTATATTGATCCTGTTGAGAATAGGATACTCAATGCAGAGGTACATTGACCCATCCTTGTTCTTGGGGAAGAAGGCAGGTTCACCCCATGGTGAAGAACTTGGGCATACAAACCATTAATCCAAATTCTCTTATATTTGATTCTTTATCTACTTGATTTAAATAATGTCCATCATATATAGAGTCTTGTATATTGTAAAATCCATAGGTATATGATCACTTAAAAATTCAACCTATCAACTAGGTCGAGTAACAAAAAATTATTTGGGAAAAAGATCACCAAATTCCCTCAATATGATTATGCCTTTTTGAATTATATAGGTTAATATGATAGAGTGAAAATTGGTTTGATAATTCGCTTAACAATAATTTAGCTTGAAAAAGTAAAATGAAAGTTTTCCTACAAAATAGAAGTGCTTAAAGACTAAAAAATTATTTTAATGAGGGATAAAGGGGACCCTCATAATTTATAAATAAAAAATATATTATGATTGATGTGTAAATACATATCCCAACCATGGTAATTAAAATTACAAAGGAAAAAATAAATATCTTTTTTGAATTTAAATAATGAGAGAGGGGTCCCTTAGCTTGAGAGGGTGTTTCCAAAAGATTGGGAGGAGCTTCTTGAGAGTTTGGGGGAACCTTGGGAGGAGTATATAGAGATATGGTCATATTAAGGGTGTTTTATAAGGATTTATAGAAAAATGAAATTGGATATCGAGTTGGTTTATATACGAGATGAGATGGACGTTCTTTATTATTTCAAAAAAATTAGTTTTGAAATCTATACAACAATGTAACCAAAACAAAAAACATTCACATTCATTTTTACCATGGATTCAAAAAATATGATTAGTTTTAATTAATTAATAAGGGAATAAACCAAAATAATCTAAATATTACCCTCAGTGATGTGGATGTGTGTCAATATTTTAAACAAATGATTTTAAAACCATAAAATATAACACAGGCTCTAAAGGATTCCAAAAGGATTTATATATTTTATTAGATAACCTCAAAAATAAATTATTTTAAAATGGGAACATTTTTTTGGCCAAGGATACTCTTTATAGTATTTTTTAAATTCATTTTTTCGATTTAATGATGTCATACTACACACGTTATATTTATACCAATTTTTATTTTTATCTTAAAGTCTGGCAGTCTTATAAAATTTTAAAAAATTAAACAATTTATTATTTGAAAAATATGAATCCAGAAAAAAATATCATTTTTATCCAAATTAATAACTAATTGTGATAATTTAAACTAAAAACAAAAGAACTCATTTATTATAAAATAATTAGTTTTTTATAATAACTATTTTCCAAACCTTATAAAAATTATGTTGTCACACTGTAAAATTATAATAGAATTTATTTTTTATATATAATATTTAATAAAAATATTTTATTAAATAATATATATTTTTCAATTCATAAATTTATCAAAAGTAATAAATTAATTAAAAGTACATATTAACCAAAAATATAATTCAAGTTTTTTCATATTTAAATATAATATTTATAAAACGTAATATAAAATCATTTATAATATAAAAATAATAAGTAATAATTATAATAATTAATTAATTGAAATTATATATATTCATATTGTTAGGGTCGAGATAAATTTACCTTTATTACACTAGTGAATGACAAAAATTGTTTGGTGTGTGACAGTTATATTTTCTTGGGTTAGTTCAATGAACATTGTTTGGGGAAAGATCTAGATGAGCAAGAAATTCTACTGTAAATAGTTTTTCTCATGCTTTAGTTTTTGAATTTCTTGTTTGTATTGGTCAAGGTAAAATTACAATGATATTACCTCCCTTATAAGCTCTAATTTATGGGATTCATAGTGTACGATCCTACTGGTCAAGGCCAACACTTATTTTGTCTATATAAATGAACCTTATCTTACCTCTATATATGTATAGTAATAATATTACCATTTTCAATCGCTATATTACCAATAGTTAATATTCATAATGGTCTTTTAAATCATATAGGGTAATGTTTTCCAAAATAACATAATTAGTGCATGTGATTTCTATAATTTCCACACTTAATAATACAATTATTCAATCAAAGAGGCTGAATTTTATTTATAATTGTTTGGTCATTAAAGAGTTATGTTTAATGAGATAAATCATTTCTGAAAGGATTCATACAAGGGTAATCAATTTCTATAACACACACAATGATGTGTTGGATCAAATGAATCAAGATCTACCGTGTTGAAGTGAAAAAAAAGGTGTCGACTGTAAAGGAACAGAGGAATGAGTGTCACACCGGCACATGATTGGGATGATTATAAGAAGAATCTAATTAATGTCTCTCATGATCTGTATGTATAAAAACTGATTGAGGAAATGAAATACTTGAAAAATTTCATAGAACTAGACCAAATACAGACATAGGATCCCAAGGAGAGATCCCATGAAATAGAACAATCCTAGATGAGACCAACACACAAAATAATCATAGAATAAATTCGAATATTTTCTTCTATATAAGGAAACCATATATATGAAAACGATAGACTAAAATGAAGACAATTTTATATAGAAATAAAATAAAAATTTACACCATTATCATATATGATTGATAATATTTTTAGATGCATATTTATTAACTTGTAAAAAATTAAACATATATCAATAGCTTATGAATTTAGGTGAAAAAACATATAATTTTAACCTGTTACTTTGTGAAAATATTGAATATGATGTTGTTTGGGAGAATTTTTGGGGGAGTTAACAAGTGGATGGTGGAGTTATAGTTTAAATTCAGGTTTAGGAATAGTTATTAATTTTAGAGGTGTATGATGTTCCCTAATGTTATTATATATAACATAGGGCCTTAAAGAACGAGGTTTTAATGGTTATGATTTTTTTAACATTGTTGCGGTTGGTCCTAAGGATGTGGCATGGAACCCTAAAGGATGAATTTTTTTGGGTAAGACAATTTCACGGTAACTACACCATAGAGATGGGACATATTCTTGGTGGTTGAATTTTTCATCATGGTGGTTTCAGTTTCCCCACATCCCCTCCCCATGTTTATCAAACTAGCAGTATGGAACTCATCTTGTTTCTTAGATGTTATTTTGAGAATCCTAATTATGGTGTGTTCCCATCTATTATGCCATACATCAGTATTATTTTAGCATCGTTGTGTTTTAGTGTGGGGTGTTATCGTTTGGTGTTTTAATTCCCAGTTTTCTTATTAATTGCAAATACTCTTTGAATCCTTTATTTAACCAATATTTTCCCATAACTATTGGGTTTATCCTTGCTGAACTTTAGATTCTATTAACCCTATTCTTTTGATATGCAGCCTTTGGGGTATATATATTTATTATTGGGTTTTTATTGTGATTATCATCTCTTATTTCTAAACATTATGCTTTAATATTCATTCTGGAAGATTTTTTTCCTTAGTTTGATTGATACTTTTGATGACGTGTTGGATGAAGATTGATAGTGGGTGATTTGTTCAATATTTTTATCCATCCTTGGTGTGATATTTTTCACGTGGATAACAAATCATAAAATAATCCTTACCTAGGGATTCATAAATCTATATTTGATCTAGGGGATCCTCATTATCTCCCATTTTATGAATATGAGTGAAGATTACGTGATTTTGAAATCAAATGGGTGGATAATAACAATCATCTTAATAAAGATAATACGTTTGAAAAATATATATTCGAAATAGATCTGAGTTCTTATAATTATTTTACTTGTTTTTTGATATTTCTTAATGTATTTGTTTTTTATTCCCTTAATGAAAAATATTTTTTGGGGACTTGTTGTATTTTCAATGATGTGATCTATGAAAACCTTATCATTTCAATTTTTCTAAACTCACTATCTATAATAGATTAAATATATTATATATTGAAAAATAATTGAATTCCCATAATATATTTGGTTTTTATGATGAAACACATACTAAAGAAGACATTATTTCATTTGGACTCCCTTAATTCTAGTTATTTGATAATTTTGGAATCCATAATATGCTTCCAAGTGTCGATGTGCTTACTGTAAACCTATAGTGGTTATCTAAACTTGTATGGGGTGTGTGTGGTGATTTTGGTGACCTTCTTGGATGCGGAATGTTTTGGTAAGTGAAGTTATACTTTGTTTTCATGGGACATGAATACAGATGATGTATAATTATTATGATCTGTGTTAAATATGGTGTGATAGTCATGCTATTTTGATAGCTAGATATACATTTTATGGTGGTGATGATTGGAATTGGATGGAATATTCGTTATGTAGTTTGGTTGTGTGAATTTCTAAATTATCCATAGATTGTATTGAAATTATTAAATTGCAATGATATAGGTTTTCTTTTGAGATTACCTAGTGATGATATGGAATAGTTTTGGAGATTTTTGAGTGATTATACAAGGTGGTGTTCATGATTACCCTAAGATGATATGAGTTAGTATTGGAGATTACCGAATGATTATAAATGTTATTGTCAGATATCACCCATTGATTATATGAATTTATTTTGGATATTACCATGTGATTATATGGCTTGGTATTTGAGATTAAATAGTAATAATATCTATTTGTGCTGGATATTATCCATTGATGATATGGATTGGTGTGGGAGATTACCCAGTGGTGATGAGGATGTGATATGTGGTGGGTTTCATGTACGGTAGGATGAGATAATGATTGTAATTTTCTTGATTTCCATGATAGCATACTACCGTAGTTATATGAATGAGGTTCTGATGTGGATAGTGAATGATGCTCGAACTGAATAATATACCCTACAAGAGGTTGGGACAGGTATGGATGTATCCCAAACCATATTAGAGATAGTTGGATATGTGATTATATATACAAGTAAGGTATATGAGCACATGATGTTCTACATTTGGGAGAGAGTGGAAAAACAAAGGGGGGAGGTTACATGACACATTTTTTTATATATTTTTAGGATACTACACTACTAATATGCATGTGTTGTTTTGTTAATATGTATGATATTGTTTTTATTGTTTAGTTGACCTATTTAGCTACGTGTTGGTTATAATGTATATTCACTGGTGCATAAATATTCTATTTTTTGACATGTGAATTTAAAACAATTAAGATAATCATGATGAGTACAAATTTTATGTTCAACATAAGTATATATATATATATATATTCATTTTAAATTAAGATTTTTGTTACCAAAGTATACATTATTAGATTTTATTAAAATTCATACCATAAGATCAATATTTTTTTTATTTAGAGACTCTTATTTATGTTTGTAGTAATTTTTAATCCATTGAGGGTTGGTTTGGTTTCCCATTTCATCCCAAGAGGGGTACCTTTGGAGGGATTAGGACATGAATTATTGGTATTAATGGTTTCGGATAAAATATTTGATATAGTTTGGACTTTGTAACTTTGATTATTTCTTGAGTTTCTATGGAAATTGTGCTAGTGAGTCTTCATATGTGAAATAAGCTAGGGAGACAAGCTAGAACATGAGATTTATGGCCTATCATTATCCAATTCAAGGAATCTAAGCCTATTAAATTTCCAAGTGATGGAGTCCCCATTTTATTTTAGAGGCCTATGCGTGGTACATGCATCATAATTATTTTCTCTTTTGACTAAAAAATGGGTTTTGAAGGTTATAAAGGGGAATGAATTTAATTGAATAAAACCTGATATTTTATTGGTGTTTCATTGATTATGGTCATTTTTTATATACTAATTAATTGTTAATGATTACATAATTAGTCATATAACCTAGAAAGAAAGTGTACAATGGTAATTTACATGGATTTTCTATTTGATTAAAACATTTTTGAGGAATTAGATGTGTTATTCCCTTTCCTATTATAACATGATTAACCATGAATGGAATTTTTTTTCCTTTGGAAATATTCATACCATGATAACTTATATTCATAATCTTCGAAATTATAAAGATACCATTCTTAGTGTACATTTTTTTGAGTAGGAGCTATATTTTATATCCTTTATGAGGAATATTACACAGAGTAGAATTCATACTTCCATGCTAATTATTTTTTTTTTAGAACAATTATTAAGAGTATTGTGATTTCCTTTCATGTTTATATTCCATATATAGTTTTTTATTCTTGATGTGTTATGAGATTTTGATAAGGTTTTATTTTGAATCCTGGTTTAATATATTTTAATTATTAAATTCTTGACAAATGACCATCATGATTATTAATAATTTTTTTAAAATATAGAAATCTTGACCTAGATAAATCACTTATTTACTGTGAGGATTTTTATTTTGTGGATTCATAACATTTAAATGTTTTATATTATCATTATAAATTCATATACATGATTGTATATTTGTTTATTTTTCCTCTCAAATTTATAAAATGATAAAAATTAACAATGATGAAAATTAATGATTTTCTTTTTTTAATTCAAAATATCTATCTAATTTTCCAATCACGATTGAAAGAATTTCTTTTCCAGTGTTTTTGTGTCCATGAATATCTAAATAATAATTTCAAATAATGTGTTTCATATTTAATCATGATATGTATCTTTCAGGTGTTATAAATTTATTACAAGTCTTAACTGTGATAATTTGTTCTAAATTATTGGAAAATGATGAGAAAGATTTTGGGAAGCCTATTGTGACTCGAAACTATTTTACATTATTGTAAATATTCATCAAAGAATGAAAAAATTTGTATTATTGAGATAGTTATTCCCTGAATAATAATTCATGAGTATAATTCCATGATATAGTGTCAAATTATATAATATTATTTCATATATAAGAATCGAAATAGAACCATGTCATTCGATGTAACATGGTAGCATGTTTAAAGTTGAAAACATTTTTTGGGACAATTATGAAATTTTTAGCTTATTGATCTTGATCTTGTGACATTTTAGTATATTATAATTATATTATGAAAAAATTTCAGGTAATAATCATATAGTATTTTAATATGGAAGAAAAATCATGTCACCATTATTGATGTATATAAAAAAAATTTCTTATGAAATGAAATAATTAATAATGTTTAATTTGATATTGTTAATCTTGGAACATAGTAATACAACTTGTGAAGTTTTAATTTTTTTTATATGAGAGAACATTTTATTTTTACAATTATGAAATCATATTGCATATGTAGTGGGGTATTTTATTTTTGTATTATAACCTAAAATTTAAAAATTTCCATATAAACCTGAAAGTGTATTTTCTAGATAAAAAAATGAATCTATAATGATTTATCTAATCTAGTTTTCATTATAAATGAGATAAACATGTGAAATTTATATATTTTGTAATAATTTTTCCATTAGATTATGTGGTTATCATAAGTATTTCATGATTGACATATACTACCATATCATGTGTAGTTAGTTTCTTTAATTTATCTTAATGTTAGAGTTATTTAAAACCAAGGAATGTTGTTTTAACTAGGAATGACTTTGAAATGTTGAATATTATTTTTATTTTTACTATTTAGTGATTTTTTTAATTTAACTATGAATATAAATATATGGTTTTCTTTCTGAATTATATTATGAATGATTTAAAGGCTGTTTAAGAAGAAGATGTTTTATTCTAAATCATACCCATAAAACCTCTATATATCTTAACATTGAAACTATGTGATATTTGAGATGATGTGTCTTATTATTGTATATATGTAACCCAAATATAATTATGGACTATTAAATGGTTGGAATTATGGAGTAACCAACCTAGTATTAATAGGGTAGCCACTTAAAACCATTTATAAAGTGGGTTTTTGTAAAATCTTGAAAATTTTGAAAATTGATTTTATATCCACGACTAAGATATTGTAAATAAGTAAGTGGTATCTATATAATTGATTATATTTAATATGATTTCTTTTGTATATTATGTTTTTCTTTTGACTCAATTATTTGAAGGGATCAAAACCCATACCCCATTATGATGTACTATTTTAAAGATATGTTTTATAAGCGCATGGGAGATTCAGTTCAACCACTGTGGAAAATATCTTGAAAAGGAGGAAGAGTCCCATTGAATTGTGTCCTTTATCTAGTGTTTTTGTAGAGACCCAAAGCTTGACATACATGGGCATTACATTATATTTTCAGAATACTTAATACATAATGAAAATAAACACACATGGACCGTAATAGTTTAGTGTCTTTGGAAACATGGATAAATAATCTTCTAATCATGGTGAAAGATCTTAGACATCTCCAATAAAGATCTTACCCTTTAGTTTTTTTACCTAAATCCTTTATTTATGTCCTGGGGAACAGAAAACATAAAAATCATGAGCTCAAATGCTCAGTAAGGGTAAGCATGGAGAAAATAAAACAAACCATATACATTTGAACTTCAAAACATGAACATAAAGTTTTAACGCCAAAATCATGAGTTGTGAAATAAAGCTTGGCACTAATTAAGGCATAGATCATAAAAGAACATCAATCATGATAAACTATCATGGGAAGAAAACATATAATTGTGGAAAACCATTAATCACATGATATTTTTTCCATAGTATCCAAGGCACTGCTGCCAAGACAATCTTAGTGGACAAAGTCCCTTTCTGAATCGAGTTCACTCCTCGTTCTAGTCCTGTATCACTGAACCAGATTAACTTACCATTACAGCCATGTCTATCTCATGAGATATAAATAAATACCCAATGCATTGGAGTGATATATAGTTCCCAACCATCTCATAATGAAATCATTCTTACATGTGCCACAATATGAACATAAATCATTCATCATTACCCAAAGAATAAAATGGGTTTCATAAACATCATCCCATCATAACATAATCCATAAAAAATGGATATAATTTCATCATAAGAAAATTGAAACCATGTAAATCACATAGATATTATACTTGAAGCATACATATATGAAATAATGTCATCTTAGATGGAAAATGGTTTTGATAAAACACATGAAAATAATTCATGAGGAAAATATCATTTCTTCTTAAAAATCATTTTCTTTTCAAAAAATGCCATGAAATTTTAAAATAAAAGGGTTTTGTTGAAAATAATCATGAAATATTATAGAGTAAGCTTCATAAAAATAAGGCGTTATAAAACCATAAAAATATGTTCATGCTGTTTAAGTAAAAAAACATTCTTCTCGTACTTTTGCTAGAAAAGTCAAAAAGTTCCTTGTATGATAAGTAAAAGAATGATTCCTTCCATAACACAATGTAAGATTCAGAGAGGGGTAAAAATTACTTTAAAAATACATGGAAAAATATTAAAAAAATTGTGAAAAAACATTTTTATTGACATGAATGAAAAACATAACCCCAGTAAATACTTACGGATAAACAATCACAGATAAAAACGAGATTGGAAAAGTTTTCCCTTACCTTAGGTCTGATATGCTTCATACGTATCCGAACCTCCTGTATAATGATTTAAATAATGTTATTTACTTATTAAAGAATCATATTCATTGTTATGATATCATATATTGTTCACTTATGACTTTATATTACCCATTCTTTTGTAAATTCCATGTTAAAGTAGCGTTTTGGGTAAAAATATTTTCATTTGTCATACGTGTTTTGACTAGTTGTTCTTGATATTATTACTTATATCCTGATTTAATTAATTCCATAATGTAAATAATTATTTATATATAATATATATTAAGGATATAAATATATATGATAGATCGATAAATGGAATGAAATACACCATTCATGGAGACTGTAGGCCGTACGTACACATGAACGATGTTTTCGTTTCCTTATTGAATTGAATGGAATGAAGTAAATGAAACATATATGTACATAAATCCAGTATCATTAATATTTAATATCTTTCATTATTATTTATTATATATACTATATAATCATACTTGAATGGTTAATCATGGAAAATGAATCTCATCGCATTCGTGGAGACGGTAGTCCGAACATACGCATGAGAAATGATATCATTACCATAATCATTATTAGGATTGGAGTGGATGATATAATATATCATAATATTTATGATGTTATAATAATAATATATAGTTATTCTTTACACATTTATACCCATCCAAGTAAGGTGGTGGTGAAAAAACTGATTACACCACGGCGTGGAGACGGTATTCCGTACGTACGCACACACGGTAATTTCGTTTTCCATAGGATGGATAGAAGGTGAAATAGGGTTGTTTCATATCTATAATAACATATCAGTATATAATTAATACTTATGTTATTACATTATAATGAAACAACTAAAGAAGAGGAAGTAGAAGAAGAAAGAAACTTGAAAGAGTCGGTAGAAGAGATTACCTCTTCCTCGACGCACCTCCTTTAAAATTATTCTTAGGGAACTAGAGCTGGTCTTTTGAGAAGAAAATAACCTCTATAATATAACTAGAAAGGTTTATAAGAGGAATTGGTAGGGTTTGGCCGAGCTTCAAGGCTCAAAATGGTGTGAAGAGAAGAGGGAAGCAGTGCCCTTTTTATAAGAGAGGAGAGGGGCACCTTTGGAAAAACATAAACTATTATTTTATAATTAGGTCATATTAGGTTTATAATAGATCAAAATTGACTTATTTATAATCTAAAGTGGGTATGGGTCTAAATAATCTCAACCAATATGTTTTAGGCAAGTTTAGGTTCCTCTTTTAACCTTATCATTTAGATTTAATTTTATGTTAAATAATTTAACTTTTAACATGTCTTTTTGTTTTCTTACACTATATGGTCAATAAACATACTATAACAATCCAAATGATCCCCAAGTGGTTCATTATTAATATATATATAACTTTATATAAGTCATTTGGCCTAACCTTAGATTTTTAGGAATAAAATAACAATTAATAATATAATACATGTTTTAAAAACTATTTTATGTAAATTTTGAAACTATTTGGTAATAGATTTTTGTGAAAATAAAAAAATCATGATTAGTTCGAAAAAAGTTAATTAAATCAATTCTAACATGTAATATTATCCTATAAAATTATTGTAATTAAAAAAAGTCTCAAATTACATTTATTTGGGTATTTATAATATCAATTATGTAAATATTTCATTAATAAGGTAATTAATGCATCATCATTGTGTCATAAATAAATATCCTTATTTAATGAATAAAAATTATAAATAAACTACCATTATGCAGGGAATCATTTTATCTTTCAAATTAATATTTATAGTCGAATTTATCTTATGCATAACCCTATATTAAAAATGTTTTAGTAATTAAACTTTGATTTTATCTCTTTTAACTCTTCTTTAAATAAAATAATAATAAATGTCCTAATCTAATACAGGTTGAGCTAAAGGGTAATATTTTGTTTATAAGGTTGTTTTTGGTCAAATTAAACTTATCCAATAGAATTAGGACATGTTTTAGGATAAAAATAATATCATTTTTACCCTTAATTACCCTATTTACTTTTAACCGTGGTAATAAAAGTAAAAAATTTAATATTCATCAAAATTTATTTTTATCTTATTGAACCAAATTTTACTCCTTGATATTAACTATGTCTCTAAAATTTTTGAAATTCCACTCACAGAAGAGGTAAAATTATGTTTTATGTAAATTTTCAAATTCTCCTAGGAGATGGGTAAAAGACGGTGAAAAGTTTAATAAAATTTATATATATATAAAATTATTATAAAATGACTCAAATGGATTACATTGAACTTATATAGGTATTGTGTATCAATTCAGACCTAAAATAAATTTAAATAAAATTAATAATTATTTAAATAAAAAGTCGGTTTTTAAATAGCAACCTAGTGTTTTCACTATTCATCAAAAATTGAAAGTTTTCAGAAAAATACCAAAAATTCACCCTGGGCTAATGTCTATATTTTGAAAGAAAAAATGAAGCCCATTTTGAAATATAAAAATTATAAAATTTAAAAAAGAGGGTATTACTATTCCTAATGGCTAGTTCATAATAATATTATAATAATATCTCGTTTAATGAAACTCGGTGTTGCGTACTATACATGCTATCGAAAAAGGTCTTGATTGCGTGTAATGCAAGCCAAGTCAGGGCTGCGTGTAGTGAAAGCTCCATTTGGTGTTGCGTATAAAATAATCAAAATTTATTTCATTTATACATTAAACAAAATCTATACTTAATGTTGCGTAGAATAATTTCCACAAAACGAACTTTAAATTCTGTGTAACACGAGCCAAGAATAGTGTTGCGTATACATCAATCTAATACAGTGTTGCGTATAGTACAAGCTAATCTTGGTGTAATGTATAATAGAAGACATCAAAGAAATTAAAAATAAAATATCTCAAAAAATCTCGAGGTGTTACATTCTAGCCCCCTTAAAATGAATTTCACCCTCGAAATTCGTCGTGGTTATAAGTCATTTACTACTTGGAAGTTTTGTTCATAAAAACCCACATCGTAAAAGGAATACTAAAACATAATTTTAAAAAGTAATGTAAGAAATGTAATGGTTACCAAGATTAACTCATCGCTGGGTTTCAACATAGGATAACATAAGTGGAAATATGGATATGGAATAGAAATATAACCATCAACTTCTGATGAAGAGTGGTAGAGGACATAGCTATGAAAAAGTTAATAATAAAAAAGCCATAAATTTTTGATGATCTGAGATACTATCTAATTCATCAGATATAAGTTCACTAGGACAACATTTTTGGTTTTCAAGATCATTTCCCTAAAGTTGAAGAAATTGGAATTAGAAGAAATACTTTCTTGATTTTGGTACAATCTCACTTTTGGTCATTCCTTGGATAATTTCCACTTCATCTCTTAAATAAATGAAGTTGAATTTGTTATTCGTGAAGTGTTATCAGATCATGTGATAGAATGATGGGTCATTCCTTCTGTCTCAAACAAAAGGTTATCAAAAGTTTTCAAATATACATAAGTCCATATATAGTGAGATTAATGATATATGGTTCATAAAATGGACTTATACTTCATATATCATACTACTTAATATAAAAAAACTAGTTTCTACTAACCAGGAACTTCTTGTAGGCCAGTGGTAGGTGATAGAGGCATGTCGCACTTCGGTTGTGGGTTCAATTCCCACAGCCTTGTCCGATGCGATGGGTTGTCGCCCTTCATGTAGGTTGTCCTTTTTCTAAAACTACATTATTATAACATTCCATAAATAATATCAAAAAAAGTTATAGCTTAAAAAAAAAAACTGAATTATGTCCAACATAATCCATTCCAATATTTAGGCTTATCTAAAATACTTCTGTCCGAGCTCATAGTATAAAGAAAACTATTACTAGAAATTTCATCTGCCGAGCATCTGAACACCATAATTTATCCCCCATATATCATATGATATATCTTGTCGGTCAAATTACAAACATGTGAATATCTTAATCATGTATTCTTTTGAAAAATGAATACCCATTGACCCTTAATGAAAACATGAATGCTGTCAAAATTTAACACTTTCCACATACCAAAATCCCAATATTTCTATATAATCTAACCATGATATAACTTTTTCCTTAAATCAGTCATGAGCTCATTTTATTTTTTATTTATCCCTTCATTATGTGCATATCATCTACCTTCCAAAAATATTTTAATAACCTTCCATGGTTACCAGTACCATTCATTATATACTTTCAAAAACTCAAGGAAAGAGAACAGTGTAACAATCCTTAGATTTTTCATTATTCTATAGTACCATACTTTATTCCTGATAAACATACAATCATTCCACTACCTTCTTAAACAACTGACTGAGCCTCATCATTTCTTTCATCTCATTTATCATTTGTAGTCTTTTCATCATCATCATCAACATAAATACTACCCATATGACCATGCTGATTCTCTTCATGAAATTTTCCCTTAGAGAATTGGTTTGCATAATACCCGTACATTCCACATTTAAAACATTTAACCATTGTTGATGTCTTAGAAATACCATTATCCTTGTCCATGGTGTTAGCTAAACATTTTCCTTTAAAATTAATGGCTTTGTGTCCTTCTTTTCAACACCCAAAGAATCTTCCAGTTCCTTTGAAACACTCTCCCTGATGCCTCTTACCACATGATTTACATGATGTAAATTGAACTTTCTTTCCTCTATGATCATCATGAAACTCCATATTTTTATTATTAGCTGAGTTAGGAAACTTACAAAAGTTTAGATTATTGATCATATTATGAGATTAATGATTAGGAATAATAACGATGTTTGGACTTCCAAATCCAATTTCATTTGGTTTCTCATGAAGAATTTAATTCCATTGTCCATCATATCCTCCATTATTGTGAATCTTCCTATTTCCAGCAAATTTCTAAAACCCAAAAATAATAGTGTGAGAGGAAAAAATAATACTAGGAAAACTACATAATCAATTGGAGTACATTCAATCTCTAATATCTTAATTTTAATCATAGGTTATTCATGATCGTTTTAATAATTCTTAGACTATAACCTATAATTATACATAACCTTAGGGATATCCCTAGACATACCTTAGAAATACTTCTAGGTATCTCACTAAAGTTCTCGAATCCTAGTTTCCAAAGGTTGACTAAACCGAACCACTGATACCAACGGTAGAGACCCAAATCTTGACGTACATGGACATTACATTACTTTTTTGGAATACATAATACATAACAAAAAAACACACAAGGACAGTAATAGTTTAGTGTCTTTGGAAACTCAAAAAAATAATCTTCTAATCATGGTGAAAGATCTTCGACATCTACCATAAAGATCTTCCCCTTTTGTTTTCTTAACTAAAACCTTTCTTTATATCCTGGGGAAAAGAAAACATAAAAAGGGTGAGCTCAAATACTCAGTAAGGGTAAGCATGGAGAAAATAAAACAAACCATATACATTTGAACTTCAAAACAAGAACATAATGTTTTAACACCTAAATCTTGAGTTGTGAAATAAATCTTGGCAGTACGTAAGGAATAGATCATAAAGAAACATCAATCATGATACAGTAGCATGGGAAGAAAACATGTAATTGTGGGAAACCATTAAGAAAATGATATTATTTCCATAGTAGCCAAGGCATTGCTGCCAAGACCATCTTAGTGTATAAAGACCCTTTCTGAATCGAGTTCACTCCTCTTTTCAGTCATGTACCACTGAACCAAATTAACTTACTGTTCCAACCATGTCAATATCATGAGATATAAATCTTTACCCAATGCATTTGAGGGAGGTATAGTTCCCACCCATCTCATAATTAAACCATTCTTACGTGTGCCACAACATGAACATAAATCATTCATCATTACCCAAAGAATAAAATGGGTTTCATAAACATTATCCCATCATAACATAATCCATAAAAAAATGGAAATAATTTCATCATAAGAAAAGAGAAACCATGTAAATCATAGATATATTATACTTGAAACATAAACATATGAAATAATTTCATATTAGATGGAAAATGGTTTTGATAAAACACTTGAAAAGAATTATTGAGGAAAATATCCTTTCTTCTTCAAAATAATTTTCTTTTCACAAAATGCCATGAAATTTTAAAAGAGAAATATTTTTTTGAAAATAGTCATTAATTCTTGTAGAGTAAGCTCCATAAAAATAAGGCATTATAAAACCGTAAAAATCCGTTCATGCCGTATAAGTAAAAAAACATTCTTCTCCTACTTTTTCCAGAAAAGTCAAAAAGTTCCTCGTATGGTAAATAAACGAAAAATTCCTTCTATAACACAATGTAAAATTAAAATAGGGGTAAACATGAATTTAAACATATATGTAATAATATTAAACACTTTTTGGAAAACATTTTTATGTACATGGATGAAAAATATAACCCCAGTAAATAATTACGAATCAAAAATCTCGGATAAAAACGAGATTGGAAAAGTTATCACATACCTTAGGTCTGATATGCTTCGTACATATCTGAAACTCCTGTATAATGATTTAAATAATTTACTTTACATATTAAAGAATCATATTCATTGTTATGATATCATATATGGTTCACTTATGTCTTTATATTACCCATTCTTTTGTAAATTCCATGTTAACGCAGCGTTTTGGGTAAAAATCGTTTCATTTATCATACGTGTTTTGACTTTTTGTTCTTGATATTATTAAATATATCCTGATTTAATTAATTCTAGAATTTAAAACATGATATATATATAATATATATTCAGGATATAAATATATATGATAGATCGATAAATGGAATGAAATACACCGTTCATGGAGACGGTAGGCCGTACGTACAAATGAACGCTATTTTCATTTCCCTATTAAATTGAATGGAATTAAGTAAATGAAGCATATATGTACATAAATACAATATCATTATTATGTAATATCTTTCATGATTATTTATTCTATATACTTTAACATCATACTTGAATGGTTAATCAAGGAAAATGAATCTCATTGCGTTGGTGGAGACGGTAGTCCGTACGTACGCACGAGCGATGATATCATTCCCATAATCATTATTAGAATTGGAATGGATGATATAATATCTCAGAATCATTATGATGTTATAATAATCATATATAGTTATTATTTAAACCATTATACCCATCCAGGTAAGGTGGTGGTGGAAAAAATGATTACACCACGGCGTGGAGACGGTATTCCGTACGTACGCATGCGCGGTGATTTCATTTTCCGTAGGATGGATAGAAGGAGAAATAGGGTTGTTTCATATTTATAATAACATATCATTATATAAGTAATACTGAGGTTATTAATTTATAATGAAAAAACTAAAGAAGAGGAAGTAGAAGAAGAAAGAAACTTGAAAGAGTTGTTTGAAGAGATTACCTCTTCCTCGATGCACCTCCTATAAACTTATTCTTAGGGCACAAGATTTGGTCTTTTGAGAAGAAGAAAACCTCAATGATATAACTAGAGAGGTTGAGAAGAAGAATTTTCAGGGTTTGGCCGATCTTCAAGGCTCAAAAGGGTGTGAAGAAAAGAGGTAAGGGGTGCCCTTTTTATAAGGGAGGAGAGGGGTACCTTTGAAAAACCATAACATATTATTTTATAATAAAGTCATATTCGGTTTATAATAGCTCCAAATTGACTTATTTTGAAGCTAAAGTCAGTATGGTTCAAAATCCTCTCAACCAATAGGTTTTAAACTTGTTTAGGTTACTATTTTAACCTTATCATTTAGATTTAACTCTAAATTAAAAAATTTAACTTTTACCGTGTCTTTTTGTTTTCATAAACTATATGGTTAATAAACTTACTATAACAAGCCAAAAAAACCCCAAGTGGTTCATTATTAATATATATAACCTTATCTAAGTCATTTTTCCTAACCTTAAATTTTTAAGAATAAAATAACAATTAATAACATAATATTTGTTTTAAAAACTATTTTATGTCAATTTTGACACTATTTGGTAATTGGTTTTTTTGAAAATAATAACAGCATTATTAGTTCTAAAAAAGTTAATTAAATCACTACTAACAAGTCATATTAACATATAATATTAGTTTAATTCAAAAAAAGTCTCAAATTACATTTATTTGGGTATTTATAATATCAATTATGTTAATATTTCTTTGATAAGGTAATTACTACATCATCATTGTGTCATAAATAAATAAACTTATTTAATGTCTAAAAATTATAAACAAAATACCATTATGTAGGTAATCTTTTTATATTTCTAATTAATATTTATATTTGAATTTATCTTATGTATAAACCTATATTAAAAATGATTTAGTTATTAAACATTGATTTTAACTCTTTTACCTCTTCTTTAAATAAAATAATAATAAATGTCCAAATTTAATCCAAGTGGACCTAAAGGGTAATATTTTATTTCTAAGGTTTTTTTGGTCTAATTACACTTATCTAATAGAATTTGGACATTTTTTAGTGAAATAATAATATCAATTTTACACTTAATTACCCTATTTACTTTTAACCGTGGTAAATAAAAGTAAAAAGTTACTATTCACCAAAAATTATTTTTATCTTATTGAGCCACATTTCACTCCTTGGTACTAACTGTGTCTCTCTGATTTTTAAAATTACACTCACAGAAGTGTTAAAATTATTTTTTATGTAAATTTTCAAATTCTCCTAGGAGGTGGGTAAAAGACGGTGAAAAGTTCAATAAAATTTTTATATATCTAAAATTATTATAAAATGACTCCAATGAATTACATTTAACTTATATAGGTATTATGTATCAATTTTGACCAAAAATAAATTTAAATAAAATTAATAATTATTTAAATAAAAAATCGGTTTTTAAATAGTAACCTAGGGTTTTCACTATTCATAAAAAAATGATAGTTTTTAGAAAAATACCAAAACTTCACCCTATGCTAATTTTGATATTCCGAATCCAAAAATGAAGTCCATTTTGAAATTTAAAATTTATAAAATTTCAAAATTTGGGTATTACTATTCATAATGGCTAGTTTATAATAATATTATAATAATATCTTGTTTAGTAAAACTCGGTATTGCGTACTACAAACGCTATCAAGGAAGGACTTGATTACCAGTAACGCAAGCCAAGTCAGAGATGCGTATAGTGAATTCTCAGTTTGGTTTTGCGTATAATGTAATCAAAACTTATTTCATTTATACATTAAAAAAATATAGTTAATGTTGTGTAGAATAATTTCCACAAAACGAACTTGAAATTGTGTGTAACATGAGCCAAGAATAGTGTTGCGTATACTGAAAGCTAATACAGTGCTGCGTATAGTACAATCTAATCTTGGTGTAGTGTATAATAGAAGACATCAAAGAAATTAAAAATAATATATCTCATAAAATCTCGAGGTGTTACAGTTTTGTGATTAATGTGGTGGATAATGGAGGAGTTCGGGATAGTTGTGTGAATAATTATTTTTAAGGGAGGTTTTTTATGGATAATTTGGGACGGAGTGGTGTTGATCCTGATAGAGGATGGTGAATTGGTAATGTGGGGTGTTGTATACTAAAGTTGGTTGGTGAGGGTGACCTTAGTTGAGTGTGAATTTTGTAATGTGATGATGATCCTTGTGTTTTTATTGATTTTCTAATGTTTTTATTCTATCATTGTTGTTTCCTGGTTTAAATCAATTTCATTAAAACACCATAAAGGTATAGGGCATTGAATAGAGTCTGATTTTAGATTATGGTTGGTGGAATGTTGGTGTGAATTCCTCGTTTATTTGTCTATTTTCTAGATTTTAATGGTGTATTTGTGGTCGTGGGAGACGAATTACTGAAATATGAAATATATTTGTTTAGTAATATTTCTTGAATTATTCGTGAATATTTTATTTTTCCCATGTGTAGATGTGTGATATTTCTAAGAAGAGTTCCAATAAAGGTCTATCTTGAGTGGGTGAGACAGTGGAGTTATGTGATCTAGGCCACGTTTCATGGTATTTATTGTAGAGAAGAGTGAAGTTGTCTACTACGGACAGATAATGGCTTTGTGCTAAATGGTTAAGTGGTTTGTGGTGTCTTTTTTATGGTGAGCTTATTTTTTTCTAGTGTGATAATGTAGGATACCATTAGTATGACTATCCCAAGACCTATTATGTTTTCCAATCTTCAGTGGAGAGTTACTTGAGGGGATATGTCTTTATTATTTTCTAATAAAAAAATTGAAATTTCATATTTGATTTTCAATCATTGTTGAATCACTTATAAAAGACAAGAATAATTTTTTTTCATGAAAATATATAGGATGTCACATTAAAAATAAAATTCAATGTATTAATCGAGAAAAATATAATTTTATCTAGGTGGTGGAGAGCTTAAAACCTAGTTAAGGTTGAATTAGTAGTTGGGAATGGTTGGTTGTGAGTGAGGTGGATGGTTTCACACTGGCTTCATCTAGTAGGGGAACACTATTTGATAAGAATCTCTTGTAACTGTGAGGGTTTTTGGAGATGTTTTGTAGGAGGGTTGAGGTTTGGCTGTAGATGAGGTTTTCGGTAGTAGGTTTATTTTGTTCAAGAGAGGGTGATTCATGGTTTATTCATCCCTTTGGGTCATAGGTGGTGAAGGCATAGTGTCTCGGAGGATAATAACTTGAAATCTGAGAAATTAACACATCTGTAGTACCTCGAGTTTTTTATATGTTTTGGTTTTATCTTACTTTCCTTAGATAATGAAATTATTTGAAGTTCCTGGTTTATGAGGTATTTTTTCCGATTATTTTGGATTGTTTGGTCAGGGAAAGTTTTTTAGTTATAATGATAAACTACAGAGGTATATCTCGATGAAATTTTTTGGACCCCTTCCATTTTCCTTATTCATTTTTCATGTTGGATTTTTTATTATTGAGGAAAATAATTTTTTGAGAGGTATGTAATTTAACATCCCAAACTTTTTAAACAATTAATTTGTGAAAATTTAGGTGATTGTGGTGTTTGTAGGATGTAATGATGGGTTAAAGAGCCGATAGGGGAGTTGTAGATATAATTTTACTGGTGGAAGTGTTTCATAACATATCGGATTATGAAACGTTGTAAAGGTAGTGTTTGAGGGTTGGAGAGATTATTTGTGGTATAAGATTTTGCGTAATAATGATTTTTTGGGGGTTTATTTGTTTGAATAGCTGCTACCTGGATATGAATGTGTGTTTTTGATCTATGGATGAATAATTCTTATGGTTCTATCAATTTTAGTGTAGTTAGATATATATTTAGGATATGGAATTCTCTATTTTTAGTGGTTGAATTTTGTGGCATGGAATTTTTAGGTACTCTATAGTCCCTCTCATAGTTTATTAGATCTGTGGTGTAGACCTCACCATGTTTCTTAGAAAAAGTGTTGACCACCCCACAATGGTGTGGTACCTTCTTTTATGTCATGGTTCTATCATAGGTTAGAACTTTTAGGTGTATGTGTGGGGATTTCACAATATTGAAATCCAATGGGTGGGTTGTAAGTGTTATATTTATGAATAAGGAAAATGGTTTAATCTCAATGTGTAGGTACCTGGAGTTTTCATAATGATTTCACTTTTTTATGATATTTCTTATAGAAATAACTATATTTGTTTCTTTACTAAAAATACTGGCTATTGGGGGTGTTATTTTGTTGGAACTTATATTATTTATAAAACCCTTATTGTATTTATTTTCTTGAACTCACCATGCATTGAAGGATAAAGAACATATATATGGAAAATGTATTTTATTTCGAATAAAAACTAGATTACTTTAGTAATATCCCTACAAAGAGAATTTATGTTATTTAGAATCCCTAGAATATGAATTTTTGGTAATTATCATTGTTGGAATGTGATGAAATGTGTTAATATGCTTGATATGATTTTAATGGGTATGTGGATTTTTTTGCATGTTTGGTAATGGTGGTCACCAAATTTGGTGAAAAATGTGTCGGGTAGTGATGTGATGGTTTGTTGGCATGGAATGAGAAGTGGTATGACCTGTTCATGTTGGAATGTGTGGTTTTTGTGGTGATATGTTCTAGTTTTGATGATTTCTAGAAATAAATTATGTTAGGGAAATTTTTGGAGTGGGACATAAGAGATGTTATGTGGACTGGTTGTGTTATTTTCTTAGTTACACATATATTGAATGAAAATAATGAAATTGAATTGATTTGGGTTTGTGTTAGAGATTACCCCAGGATGATATGGGTTGGTGTTAGAGATTTTCTACTGAGGATATGAAATGGTGTTGGAGATTAAAAATTAATGATATAGTTTTGTATGGTATATTACCTAGTGGTGATAGATGTTTGTATTGAAGATTACCTATTGATGATATATATTGGTGTTAGTGATTTCCCAGTGTTGATATATGTTTTCGTTAGATATTATGAAGTGATGATATAGGTTGGGGATAGAGATTACCTAATAATGATATAGGTTGGTGTTGGATGTTACTGAGTGGTGATTAGTGTAAGTTATGTGGTGGGGGTAATGCATGGAATGAAGAGGGAATGAGGTTTATTTCCTTTAGGTTCATAACACCCTACTACCCAGGTTATGTGGATGAGGTTGTGATGTGTATAGTGACTAATGCTACCACTGTAGAATAGACCCTATTTGAGGTTAAAGATTACCAAGTGATGACACATGATTGTGTTTGAGATTACATAGTGATGATATAGGTTGGTGTTGGATATTATTTAGTGATTATATATATTGGTCTTAGATATTACCTAGTGACGATAGGGGTTAGTGTTATATATTACCTAGTGATAAAACATGTTGGGGTTAGAGACTACACATTGATTATATGAGTTAGTGTTGGAGATTACACAAGAGTGACGAAGAAGTGATATGTGGTGGATTTCATCTACGGTATGAGTATGGCATGAGGTTTATTTCCTTCAGGTTTTTGAAACCCTAATATCCTAGTTATATGGACGAGTTTTTTATGTGGATAGTTACTGATGCCATAACAGGATGTTATACCCTATGGAAGGTTGTTTTAGGTAGGGTAAAATCCTACCCCACATCCTAGATGAATAAATATGTTATGAGAAATTCATGGATGGATGGGGTAAGAGGATGTTTAAAAATTGTTTATGAGAGTGGAAAACCATTGGGGGAGTGGTTGCAGGGCACAATTTTTTTAGATTTTTCTAATACTATGCTACTACATTGGATGAGTTATTTATTGAGAGTTATATGATGATTTCAATATTGATTAGTATAATGATTTAGCTGCATATTGGTTCTTCAATTAATTCAATGGTACATTAATAAATATATATTTACCTATTCATGAGAGACCATAGGTGTGATCCTACATAGTATAAATTTCATGTTCACCCTTCAAATATATAAACTTTTTTCATCTCCCCTGTAGGATTTTAAGGATTGAAATGGCCATTAAAATCATAAACATTAAAGTTATTGTTGAATTTCTACCACAATACCCATCTTTTGGAATTTATTTGGAGACTTTTATCTAAAATTATTAAAAATGTTTGGAATTGTGGAATTTTTTGGTTCTATTTTATGTTATGGGATGGATTTCATGGTGGTCAATTTATCATGTCTACAAGTTCTTGTTATAATATATATGTTAATGCCTTCCATATGTGAGATTTTTTATACCCTTAGAACCTATCATAAAACCAGAGCCTAATAAAGGTGAGAATAAGGGGAAATTATCTCTCTTTCTTCATTATCAGTCCAAGAGTGGTACATTTTGAGGTAAGGATCATGAAACTAGTTAACTTCGTAACCTTAGTCGCAATATTGAAAATATAGTTATTTGGGTATATATTATTGTCAAACATGGTTCTTAAATTAATAAACTGTCTAATAAAATTTAATCCAATGTCTATGTTCTTTGATATACCATAACATACCATATTAATATATAAATGTTGGGTTGATTGACCATCATAGTAAATATTTTTCAAATAAATAATTCATAAATCATTCTATTTGACAATATAACATTATTGATAGCCTCATTAAAATAAATTTATTCTTCCTTGGTGTTGAATTGGGACACTAAAAACTATATGATTTATTTCTAACAAATATGTCCTCAATAGGTAGTAAATATGTATCTAGTGATGGAGTTTCAGGTGTCAGCATTCCCTACACAATCAAATTCTAGTAACCTAGTAACATGATAATTTGAATTTACATTTTTTTTCCAAATAATAATGAAAAATAAGGTAAGATATAAATGTATACAAGGATTCATATTAGGGCCTACCGGTGTGGCTTGATTGAGTTATCCATGAATTAGCTATGTGTACATACAATAAATACTGCATCAGGTCTAGGAAATATCATTATGTACGTGATAAATCCAATAATGTTTTTGTAGGGAATTGTAGTCATATATTCAATTTCAGCATTTGAGACAGGTACCTGAGAGAGTGAAAGAATGAATTTTTAGGTAATTTTCCCCTTAAAAGTCTTAAGGGACTCCAATAAGTACCTTTTAAATACCATGACAAGACCTATACACATATTTTTTCTTTCCATCACTTATAATTTAGTACCCATTATTTTTATATCATAACCTAATTGTTTTATTTTAATCATAGAATTTAACTTATATTTCATAGAAGTTACTTGTTTCATTTATTTTCATAGGATTAACATATCACCTATATTTAACAATAAATAATGATGAAATTTTTAACAGTCTTGAAATAGAAAAATACATCATGTTTATATTGACCAACTTTTTTAGAAAAAAAGAATGATTCAACCATTTATACCATTTCTGAGAGGCTGCATTTAAACCATATAATTATTTACTTAAAACAAATAGATAGTTTGGTTTGAGGTCATTCAAGTAAACTTTTTGAGTTTTTATATAAATATATTCAACAATATCACAATACAAGAATAATTTGTATTATCATGATACTCAATATGGAAATCATTGTAGGAAGAAAAAGTTAAAATCAAATGGTTGAATATTTTACTATAGGAGAGAAAATTTCATCGTAATATAACCCTTATATTTAAGGAATCCATTTTCCACTAATATGTGCCTAAAAATTATCTTTTTATCTTCAGTATTATCATATTTTATATTGACTACCCACTTTAAGAAAATTATTGTGGAATTGGTAGCTTTAAAACAACAAACCATGTGTTATATTTAATAAATACTTAATCTCATCATTTAGGGAAGATATCCATTTAATTGAATATCTATCATTTAGAAATTGTTTAAAAATATTGGGATCCTCATATTCATGATCTAGAGAAACATTGAATAAAAATTAGGCCACGTAATATTGTACACATAGAGAAATGGTTTTATAACCCTCCAAACTCTATCTTTGGTTAATTATGAGTCACCAGGAGCACTATAAGGGTCATTGTTCAACCTAGTATCTATCATGGATTAATGTTTCATTTTGATTTGAGGTTCTAGTGGAGAAAGATTAGGAGTATCCCTGATCTAGACTTGAGAATTTGTATGAACACTATCAATTTACAGCGTATGATCACTATCATTAGTGACCAGCATAGATTTAAGAGAGACATATTCATGAAAGATAATATCTACACTTACTATGATTTTTTTTGTAACTTGTATTATAAACCCACTACTTATATACTATGAACCATTTTGGATATCCAATAAAGATATATTTAATATATCTTGTTATAAGTTTATTTTTTTTAAAATTCTCATATTCAATGAACCCAATGATTCTTAAATAACCATAATAGGGGGTAGGTTACAACATAACTCTTCTGGAGTCTTAAAATGATTAGAAGATGAATGGAATCCATTCGTGTGGTAAACTCAATTAGTTGTAGCCTCGACCCAGAATTATTTTTGTAGGTTGGAGGATGAAAGAATCTTACAAACCTTCTCTAGTATTATGCAGTTTATCTGCTCAGCTAAATTATTATTTTTGGGAAGTTTCCCAAACAATACATTGTCCTATAATTCCCTTAAGGTAAAAAAATTAATCATGTCATAAGACAAGTACTCTAATCCATTATCCTTTAACACAACCTTAATTATTATTCCAATTTTATTTTGAACAAGGGACATCTTGGTTTTAATAGTTTACAATACATCATATTTATTACATAAAATATTAACCCATGATTTTCTTAAAATTTCATCTATGATGGTCATAAAATATGAGACTCCACCATAGGATTCAGTTCTAGTAAGACCCCATAGATATATATGAATGTATTAAAGTGGATGGTTAGCCTTAAAAAGAGATCTATTTAATCTGAATCTCTTATCCAAACCCATAACACACTCTTCAAAAAATAGAAGATTATTATTTGGGATGTCGTTTTTCAATCCCTTTTTATTAAGTTCCTTAAGACATTTAGAGATGAAATGACTTAACCACCAATGAAGAAGAGTAATATTATCATTTTAGTGACCCAACTACAAAATAACAATCTAGTTTTAATTTTCCCTTCCAAAACATAGATCTCATTAATAGGAGAGCCTTTAATAACTTCTCTAATGCCTTTAGATATATTTATAAAACCTAGTTCAGACTTGAATATATATCATTATCGGCCTGATATACCGAAGGAGATCAAATTTCTATATAGGTATGGGACCCACCTCACATTATACAAGGTAAAAATATAATTTCATGCTGATGTTAAAAAAGTATAATATCTACCTTTGAAACTACACCTTATATCGTTTCCAAGAGAAAACTATCCTTATACTCTCCCTATTGAATCTAATAAAGGTTTATTTACAATGAAACATATAGATATAATGACCACAATCTTACAATCACTCTGTAGAATTATATTTTGAGGAATCATTAATCACCTTAGTGATATAATAATAACATAAAAAATATAAATTGTCTATATATTCATTTGTTTTGAAATCCTATTTAGATTTAAGTTTGTGTCTATATGGAAAAATGTCTTCAGGATTTCCTCAATTTTGGTTGATTTTATTCCTACACATAGATTTATTTCGATTATAACATGGTTTCTTATTATTCATTCTATTGGCCTTATTACCATGTTTTATATTTTTTCAATGTCAATGCCTACCACTAGTAAATAAGCTCTTAGTCTCAAACATTATGTAAGGTCTATTATGAAGTTCCTTAGATAGTAATGATGATTGATCCTATTCTATGTTAAACAATTCATGTACATACTTCAATGATTCAGTTATAGTACTATTGGAATTATTAAGAGTAATAAGAAAGATCACGACTTGATCTTCCTCATCAATGGAAACATTGATATTAAAAAATTAAAGCTTAATTCTAATGAGTTCCTCATGGTAGAACTTAATAAATGAACCAGACTACATCTTAAAAGTAGATATTTTATGATTTTTTTAAAGATGATCAATCAATGATGTATTTATATATAATTTACAAAGTATCAACATAATTATTGTATTGGAATACTCAAAGGAAACTTCTATAAATACATCATATCTGATGCATAGAAAAAAGTTAATATGGTATTTTTTTTTTGAATTTAAAAGAGGCATATTGATATATAGTTCTATTATATCCATCATCAGATAGACTAATTATAGGTTTCTTAGGTCAATGTAATGAATCTATGAGACCCTTTATAATATTCCTGACTTATAATGACCCAATCTTTTTAAACATATTATTACATTATTTTTAAACATAGTTATCCATTAATAAATTTCATAGATCGTAATAGCCTAATATATTTGGGAGACTAGTTTTATATTAGATCAAATAGGAATTAGAACATTGAATACTTATTTTATTCTCCTTAATGAGCTCCTAAATCTATTGGAACACCTAAATCTAAATTGGAAAACATAGTGAATACATAATGAAATGGGTGAGGTAAAAATACAATTAAGGGAATAAACATGATAAGGAAACATAACATGTGAGCCAAATATATAACAATATATCATAAGAGGGGAGGCACATGAGTAATCACATGGAATAATAACATGAAGAACATGGTATCATATGATAATGAAATTGTAGGAAAAGTTAAAGAAATATATAACATGAAATAAACATGATTCAAGGATAACTGCCTATAAAAGATCACTTGGTGGAAAAAGTCACATAATTGATTAGGTTTACTACCTAATCCCATACATGACTACTCATGAGACTAAACCATTACACAATTCATTGGACTGATATCAGGGCACTCCCATAAAATATTTTCACGATATTTGTATACCACTTAAATAAAATCAACAATAATTCATAAATATAATAATTACCCCAGGAAAGAAAATGGGTTTCATAATCATGCTTCATATCACAATTAATGTAAATTGCATGATGAATTAATTTGTGTAATAATCATAAGTAATGTATTACCCAATAAAAGGAATGGAGAATAATATAAGATTATATGTGAGATATATATATATATATATATAGAATGTATAATTAATAGTATCAAAGTATTTTATCATTGATAAAATTAAATACTATATAAAAAAAAGAAGAAAAAATTCTTCAATAAATAACCTTTCCAATTTGAAAATAAATAGTGAAAAACTCAATAGTAAAAAATACTATGTAAATGATGTTCATTGAAAATAAAAATGAGAAATTATAAAGGAGGATTTAAAACATTGATTGGTCATAATAGCTGGAAATTCCATTCAGGTCTTATAAGTTAAAATAAATATTTCTTTAACATTTTTGGTAAAATAAAAATGATACATGTATGTAATGCGACATGAAGATACCTTTTTAAAACATTTAAAAAAAAAAATTTATAATTACGTATTTATTAAATAATTTGGAAAATGTTAAAAAATTTAATTTTTTTTCTCAAAACACGTATATGTAAGGAAAAGGGTTCTTGATCAAAGATAGAAATAAAATATGATTTAAAAAAACTATTTCCTCAATTGTATTAAGTAAAAAATGGATAGAAATAGTAATAATACTTGAAAAAGGTCTATAATAAATAGATGAGAATAAAGTTTTTGATTTTCTTCATATATAGATCATATTTAGTCCTCATCAAAATCTTAATCATAAACAATCACAATAAGAAATAATATTGTATCATAGAACCATTACCACTTTGGTATCCTTTGAATCATATTCCCATGAAAAAAGGATTTCAAATGAAAATTAGAATATCTTGAAGATAATTAGCTTCATAATATAACATATGAAATCAGTACTACATACACTACAAAATCAAACTATGCGGTGAATATGACATATGTCTCACAGAAGTAAAAGTGATATGAGAAACCCTTAACTTAGGATCGACTACTTTCATACCTGTCAGAAACTCTTATATAATAAATACAGATTAATTATATATCTATAAAATAACTATAATCATATATTTCATTATTGAGAAATGTATTGTTTTCAAAAATATATGTTAATGTTATTTAAAGGGGGAAATTATTGAAAATAACACTCTGTCTCTTTATGATAATTTTGATGCTCACAAATACCCTTAGTTATTTTCTAATGATTTTATTACTATTTTGCAGTAATTTATTAATTTATTTTACTCTTGAAATAATGAGAATTTATTACTTATTCAGAATCTGCTTTAGCACGTTCCGGAATCACTGTTTATACCATACGTAGATAAATATAGCGCAAAATCTGCTTTAGCACATTCTGGAATCACTTTTCATTCCCTACGTGGATAAACGTAGCGTAAGGATGAAAAGCGTGTATACCTTTTGAGATAAGAGAAAAGTATGGTTAAACAACCATACATTTTCAGCAAAGTATGGAAGGAGAACTATACGTTAGGAAGGAACCTTACATTTTGGTTATTAGAAAAGTGTGGAAGGAGAACCGTACGTAAATTCTAAACATTACGTTTGTTTTTAAAAAGTATGGTTCATCAACCTTACTTTTGTAAACAACCATACATTCTTGGAAAAGTATGGATCTGGTAAAAGTATGGATCTTTTATCGTATGTTTGAGTGTTGAAAAAAAAGTATGGATGATCAACCCTACGTTTGTGTTCAACCTTACGTTGCCAACCCTACGTTTGTGTTCAACCTTACGTTTGAAGACTATGTTATTAACCCTGCGTTTTGAGGCCACATCATCAACCTTACGTTTGGCATCAGAAATTTTGACAGACGATATTTTTGTGCAGTGATCAGTAAGCTGATTTTTGGGCAGATTTCAAGCCGTATTTAATGTTGTTTTTAAAGTACGACTTTGACTGATTCAAAAATGTTTTATTAATGGATTTAAGATCGAATTAAATAGATATTTTTATGCTGAGTCTTAAGGGATGTTACAACTTCTCTGTAAATTCAAATTTTTGAATATCGAAAATCAGAAGGCGACTTTTATGGATCTAAATGTGCAGGAGATATTCTTAGCCTTAATATATATGTTATCTATGAAACACCATGAAAATGAGTATGGTGATCGATATATTATTGAAAAAGGTGGAAAACAGAGACAGCAACTATTCACGTTGATCTGCTGATTCAAAAAGAGCGTCAAAGCTCTGTTTGTTCAAGAAGAAGGAACCAGATAGAAGATTCACCTATTCTAAAATCGAATATCTACTATGGATCTACTACTACTGAAGTTTTGAACTATATCTCTATATCTAGTGCAACTAGATCAACTCAGAACTGCTTCATCTTGAAGATCAATATTTCTAGAGACTTCGATCCATCTGCTATCAATTGCATTCTGCTGCAATTGTGAAGATCAACTGGAAAATTTCTTTCTGAAATTCTTTTTATTCTTGAGTAACCAGCTTCTTGTTCTAAGCTGTGTAGGTTCGTGTTTGAACCACATGGCTTTGTTTTTCCTTGGATTGTAAAGGTGTCAACTACTTGTACTCAGTTGTGAATCGGTCTGTGGAAAAGAGGCCCAGATAGTGAAAATCACCAAGCTCGTGGAGTTGAGCATTGGTGGAGTGGACTAGGGGCCTTCTGTTCCCCAAACCACTATACATCTTTGTGTTCTTGATTTTACTTTTTCCACTGCACGGTCAAATCTGATAAAATATAAAGGACAGAACTCGTTCAAGAAAAGAGTTATCAAAAAATTTCAAAAGACACAATTCACCCCACTCTTGTATATAATCTGTAGATTCAAATCCAACAATTCGTATCAAAGGAGGAGCTTCTGATAGATCCTTATCAAGCTAAAAGAATTTAAGGATTATAAAACAGAGAATCATGACTGATACAAGAGAAGGGATGTCGATGGTCAGAGCACCATATTTTAATAGAGACAACTATGGTTTCTGGAAATAGCACATGATAATATATCTAAAAAACCTCGGATATAGAGTATATTCAAAGATTCTAAATCCTTATGAAATTCCTGAAAATCCTGAGACATGGAGTGCTACTATAGAGGCAGAGTACGATATGAACTCAAAGGCTATGAATTCAATTATCTACGGTCTAGGACCCGATGAATTTAACAGAGTATCTCTGTGCCCGACATCATATGAGATGTGGAAAACAATAGCTGTGGCATATGAAGGAACAGACAATGTGAGGTAAATGATATATGCAACCACCAAATTGAAATTTGATACTTTCACAATGGTTGATGGTGAGAGTATTACCCAAATTAATGGGAGATTGACAGAAATCGTCAATAACATAACATCTCTAGGAGAACCTATCAAGTAGGCTGATGAAGCATTATAAGTACTGAGAGTACCTCCTACTCGATGGAATGGTATCTCTACTGCAATCAGACAATCACCACGTGTCAAAGATCTAACTATGAGAGAGCTGATTGGTATACTGATGATGTATGAAGCTGAAATTCAAGATGAGTCTAATGAACATAAAGTTCTTATCAAAAGAGAAGATACTACCTTGAAGGCAAATTCACAACAAAAGAATAAAAAGATGAAGAACAAAAAAGACAGAGCTAAATCAGAAAGCTCTAACTCATCCAACTCAGATGAAGAACTGGCTCAACTAGCCAAGAAAATTTAGAAAATTCTACATCAAGAAAAGAGGCTTCAAAAAATCCTTTAATGGGGATGATAAGGAAGTAAGATGTTATGAATACAAAAATATGGGGCATATCAGACCAGATTTCCCACAATTTAAGGATGCAAAGAAGAAGAAATTTTTCAAAATAAATGACTTTGAGCAGAAAGACAAGAAAGATATAAAATCCACTTGAAGTGTATCTGAAGACTCCAGTAGCTCTTCTGAATCATGCTCTGATAATGAAGAAGTGAATCTAAAATAAAACATGTCTTTTATAGCATAAATTAATGAGTTACACTAATATTACTCCTCTGAATCAAATTCTGAATCAAGATACACAAATGATAAACTTGCAACCTACTAAAATATTCTTGAAGAAAGATATGACTCACTATTTAAGAAACATAAGTCACTAAAAAATATATATAAATCTGTTTTAGATGAAAGAGATACAATGCTAAAAAAATAAGGAATTAAATGATAAATACAATTCGATTAACACTAACTATATTAATTTGATTTAAGAATAAAAACACTATAGGATGAAGTAGAATCTTACAAACAGGCTACATCGGTTTTTATGAAAGGAGAGAATTCATTAAATGAAATTCTTGGAAAAACTATCATTAAAAACGAGAGATTTGGAATTGGCATTAAAGGAGAAAAACCAAAGCTATATAAAAATTATTTTGTTCCTAGCTCTAAAATGGTTAATTGTAATTTTTGTGGGACAAAGGGACATGTAGCTGAAAACTATTTCTTAAGACAACCTCAAATTTGTGGTATTAATAAAGCCTATGTTTCATAAGACTTATATGATTGAGCTAATTTTGAAAGAACAAAGCAAATCTGGATGCCCAGATCATTGCTAGCTAACACCCCTGGACCCAACAAAATATAGGTACCAAAGAAATTTGTTTGAATGTCTCTACAGGTAACAGGCCATCAGAGAAGAAAAGATATATGGTACATGGACAGTTGTTGCTTAAGACATATGAGTGGAAACTCATTGAATTTTTCTTCACTCACTTAAAAGGAAGGAGGACTTGTCACATTTGGTGATAATGCCAATGGACAAATCATTGGCATTGGAACTGTTGGAGATCTAAAAACAGTCTCAATCAACAAAGTACTTTATGCACAAGGACTAAAACACAGTCTGATAAGTATTTCTCAACTTTGTGATGATGGATATACTGTTGATTTTACTAACAATTGATGTACTGTTTCTAAAGATAAACTTTTTAAATTTAAATCTCCAAGAACTAAAAATGTCTATACATTATATTTAAATTCCTTGTGTAAACAACAAGTAAACTACTTGACTGCTAAAGTAAGTGAATCCTGGATCTGGCATAGAAGACTTGGTCATTTCAATGTATATTTTTTCATAAGTTATCTAAGAAACATTTAGTTTCTGATTTACCTAGTCTCAAATTTGAAATTGACAAATTTTGTAATGCATGTCAACTTGGAAAGCAACACAAATCATCCTTCAAATCTATTAATTAGGTTTCTATGTCTAAACCTTCAGAACTTATTCATAGGGATTTGTTTGGACCTTCAAGAGTATCAAGCTTAGCTGGTTAATTATATGTATATGTTTTAGATGATGACTATTCAAGATTTATAGGGTCTTTCTTTTTGAAATTTAAAAATGAAGCTTTTACTTTATTTGAATGTTTCTGCAAATCTTTTCAAAATGAAAAAGGGTTCAACATAATCTCATTGAGAAGTGATCATGGTGGAGAATTTGAGAATCTGGAATTTAATTCCTTTTGCTCAAATATGGGTATTAGACACACCGTCTCTTCACCAAGAACACCTCAACAAAACGGGATTGTAGAAAGAAGAAATAGAATTATTCAAGAAATGGATAGAACTATGTTAAATGAATATAGCCTACCTATATATTTCTGGGAAAAAGCTGGGAATACAACATGTTATATAATTAATAGTGTTTTAATTAGACCTATTTTGAAAAAGACACCCTATGAACTATGGAATAACAGAAAACCTAATGTAAATTACTTTAATGTTTTTGGATGCAAGGTTTACATCTTAAACCCTAAGGATAATCTTGGTAAGTTCGATCCAAAATCTGATAAAGGTATTTTCATAGGATATTCTCTTACCTCCAAATCTTATAGATTTTATAATAAGAAGTCAAGGATTGTTGAAGAATCAGTTCATGTGAAATTTGATGAATCTGATCCCTTTGAGAAAAGGACAGAACAAATGGATGAACTTGACTCTAATGATAACATGAGACTTGAGAATTTAAAGAATGATTTTGAAAATGATATGAAATAAATTCAGTCCAGTTCATAGGAACATGATACTGAAGAACCTTTAAATATATTACCTAGATAGTCTAGAACCCTACAGAATCACCCATTAGAAACTGTAATAGGTGACCCAGAAACTGGTTTTCAAACTAGAAGAAACTTAGGAAACCTAGTGGAATTCTCTACCTTCCTATCTCAGCAAGAACCCAAGACTATAGAAGATGCTTTAGATAATGAAAGCTGGGTAATAGAAATAAAATATGAATTAAACCAGTTTAAAATAAATGAAGTTTTGGAATTAGTGGAAAGACCTAAGAATTATCCTGTAATAGGAACCAAATGGGTCTTTAGAAATAAACAGGATGACCAAGGCACAATAACAAGAAATAAAGAAAGATTAATAGCTAATGGGTATAATCAAGAAGAAGTAATAGATTATGATGATACTTTTGCACTTGTATCTAGGTTAGAAGCCATTAGAATCATTTTATCCAATGCATATTATATGAATTTTAAATTATTTCAGATGGATGTTTAATCTACCTTTTTTAAATAGTTTTTTAAAGGAGGAAGTTTATGTTGAGCAACCTCCTGGTTTTGAAAACTCTCAAAAACCTGATTCTGTTTTTAAACATAATAAAGCTCTTTATGGCCTTAAACAAGCACCTAGATCTTGGTATGAAAGATTAAGTTATTTTCTTTTGAAAAATGAATTTACTGTTGGAATGGAAGACCCAATACTCTTTAAGAAAACTGTGAAAAATAATGTTTTATTGGTTCAAATTTATGTTGATGATGTAATATTTGGATCAACTAATAAAACTCTTTGTCATGAATTTTCAAAATTAAAGCAAGAAGAATTTGAAATGAGTATTATGGGAGAATTAAATTTCTTTTTGGTTCTTCAAATATTTCAAAAACATTTTGCAAATTTTTTAAATCAAATCAAATACATTACTGATTTACATAAGAAATTTAGACTTGAAAACAGCAATCCATTTACAACTCCTATGTTTACTAATATAAAAGTTGATTTAGATGAATCTGGGAAATCAGTTAACATCAAGTTATTTAGAGGTATGATTGGTAGTTTGTTATATCTTACTGCTAGAAGGATAGATATAATGTCTTCAGTATGACTTTGTGCTAGATTTCAATCAAATCCTAAAGAATCCCATCTAACTGCTGTTAAAAGAATTTTTAGATATTTAAAAGGAACTAATTTTCAATATCTTCTTTATCCAAAAACATCTAATTTAAATTTGATTTCATATTTAGATGATGACATTGGAAGTTGTATATTAGATAGAAAAAGTACATCTGGTACATGTCACTTTTTAAGAAAGTCTTTAGTATCATGGTCCAGTAAGAAACAACATTCAGTTGCCCTGTCAACAGATACAGCAGAATATGTTTCTGCTGGTAGTTGATGTGCACAAGTGTTGTGGATGAAAAATACTCTTATGGAATTTGGATTTAATTTTAATAATACACCTATTTTATGTGATAATACAAGTGCAATTAATATTTCAAAAAATCCTATTAGTCATTCTAGAACTAAGCCAATTGATATAAGGAATCACTTTTTAAGAGATCATGTTATTAAAAAAGATTTATTTTTAGAATTTAAAAATACTGAAATTCAATTAGTAGATATTTTTACTAAACCACTTTCCACTACAAGGTTTGATTTTATTAAGGGGGAGCTAGGTTTATTTAATTTTAAATAATTTTTATTTTTAATTTACTTTTATTTATTTATGTAAATTTTATTTTTTTTATTGAATACTGTTTAAGATTTTCTTTCTTTCTCCATATTCAAATTTTACTTGTTTTAAATATATGTAATTATTAGTGATTACATGGGAATCATGGCTGTCAGAGCCTTTTTGACTTCTAAACCCTTTCAATTCTATCGAAACCCTTTCGAAATTCGAAAATCGCACTTCCTCTCCTAAACCCTAACCTTCGAACCTCTGAAACCCTAACGTTCAAACCTTCAGAGACTCTCATAGAAATGGTAAGGACTAAAAGAGCCAATGAATCTGAGCCAAGAAATGCCAAGAGACAACACACCGAGGGAAGAAAAATCTTACAGGGCAAGGTAATCGATCTCGACTGGTTATTTTAGACAAATCTGTTGTTGAAGCAAGCATTGTCATTTCAGAAACATGAACACATTTTCAACAGTGAAAATACAGAATTTCTGAATGAAGTAGAACTTAGATACTTATTTAAATCTGTATATTTCAATCAGGGAGATACTGAGGACAATATGTTAGCTAAGATAGAGGATAGGGATTTCTCAATCTCTTCAGTATAGATTAGTCAGATTCTCAACTGCCTTCATGAGGGAGTTTTTCATTTCTATTTGAGAAATATTGGAGATTCTGTGCATAAATCCGAAGATATCATGTCTTTTATTTTTGGTACTAAGACAATAAAGAAAATGTTTGTCAAGGATTTGGAGACTGATCAGAAGATTTTGGACAAATTTATTCAGACTGGAATAGCTCCACGGATGGCAGAAATAGAAAAGATTTTGTACCCAGATATGTATATAATGTTTCTTTTGTTAAGCGATATTAAGTTAAACTTTCGATGATACATGATAAGGTATCTCAGTTAATGCTATCAAAGCGAGGCCCGAATGAATTTCTTCCCTTATGGTCGATTTATTTCCAAACTATTGTTTAAGAAAGACATGGTGAGATTAGTGGATGCTCGAGTTAATTGTCATCACAATAATACGTTTAATGCTGGAACATTGAGGAAGGTTGGATATTTCTGGAGCACAATTAAAGGAAAACTTTTTCCAGTAGGAGCTGAGGAGGACTCAGAGATTGCTCAGGCTCAACCTGCTATGTCCAAGGAGGGACAAGATGAATCCAGAGTCAGCAATGTAGCAAGAAGGATTCGCTTTGAAGTGGAAAATGTTGAGGAAGACCGAAGTCAAGAGGGACTTAAATCAAAAAGAAAAGGACCAGTAAATGGGGAAGTCACTTCCCCTGCTTTAAAAACAACCAAAAAATATTTATTTTCTTATTCTATTGTAATGGAAGATGTTGTTGATAAGACCATGGAAGATGTTACTGAAAGAACAACACCAGTAGAGGGATCAGGAGTTCTAGAAGAAGCTCAAAGGGAGAATCAGGAACAGATTGTAGTTAATGTTGAATTTGTACTTCAACAGGAACAAGAGATAGAGGCAGTGTCTGGTGAAAAAGTGGCCAGACCTCAGGAAACTACTGAAAATATTGTTCTTGAAATTTCAGTAGAATACAAAGATACAGATGAATGTGATGAGCATGCTTCTAAAGCTCAAACAGAGGTACTTCAAGAGGATTTTTCTATGGAGGAGTTTGAAAAATATGTGGACCAACCTTCTCAGGACAGAGAAAAAGAAAAATCTGATGCTGAATCATTGCCTTTGGTACTACTGCATCAACCAGATACTGTGGATCAAGCACAGGGTGCATCTGATTCGAGGAAAGAAGAAGTTGAAGAACTGTACAGAAAGGTATCTCAGTTGGAATCTGAGAATGTTTCTTTGAGAAATGCCTTATATTTAGAACATTTTATGTTTCAAAAGCTGAAGGAGTGTACAGTTTCAAGGCAAGAAGTTGAAATGTTTAAAGAGGATATGCTGAATGCTGTTACAAAATTGAAATCTGAAATGGTTATGAAGTCAGATTTATCATATCTGAAGTTATTTATGGAGAACCAATTTGCATCAGTTGCAAATAATGCTGTTAGTGGATTAGGTACTTCAACTGATTGAATCAGGAGGTTTCAGGCTATCACAGCTGCGATAAGCAACATGAATGACAAGATACAAGATCTTCAATTTAATAGTGATCCTTTTTTAGTGTTCCTAGACAATCAGAAGTTCTTAGTGGATCAACTAACATCTAGTGAGCCTTCGAACAGAATTCTATTAAATCGGTTATCAGAGAAGCTGTCAGTATTTGTTGAAAAATAGGAAAGGATGCATGAGTTTTTAGAGGCAATTTAATTGAAGATATTCATATGACTCAAGAGAATAGAGATCTCATTATCAAGCTTGGAGATGGGATGATGAACAGAATTCGGGAACAATTTACAGAAATCAATTCTACAATTCAGAGGAGATAGAACCTATTGCCTATCTTACCCAAACCTTGATTCATGTGTATATCATTTTCATATATATACTGTTATTTTTGAATGAAAATTTCCTTCATTTTTTATTTGTTTCTTTCTTTATTTGTTTTACTGACTTTATTTTTGATATTCCAGTACTCCAGATTTAATTATTCATAAAAAGTTTATAATAGCATTTACTAACAGTTCAGTGCAATATTAAAAGTGTTAAAATCCATGATTTTTCATTCTTTTTGATATCACAAAAGGGGGAGAATTTGGATAAACACAACATCAAAACCTCAACATTTTATTTAGGGGGAGAATTAAATGATAAATTTGGTTTTATAATTATCTTTTTGGTGGAGAAGTTTTTATTTAAATATTTATAACTAATTTTGAAAGTTAATTTTGTTTCAATAATTTTAATTATTTTATGGGTTTTTTGATCATAAAAAGGGGGAGATTGTTGAGAAAAGTATTGTTTTCAACAATACATGTTAATGTTATCTAAAGGGGAAAATTATTGAAAATAATACTCTGTTTCTTTTTGATATTTTGATGCTCACAAATACCCTTAGTTATTTTCAAATGATTTTATTTAGTATTTTGCATTAATTTATTAATTTAATTTACTCTTGAAATAACGAGAATTTATTACTTATTCAGAATCTGCTTTAGCACATTCTGGAATCACTGATCATACATTACGTTGATAAATATAGCACGTAATCTGCTTTAGCGCATTCTAGAATCACTGTTCATACCCTACGTGGATAAACGTAGCGTAAGGATGAAAAGCGTGTATACTTTTTGAGATAAGAGAAAATTATGGTTATACAACCATACGTTTTCAACAATGTATGGAAGGAGAACCTTACTTTAGGAAGGAACCTTCTGTTTTGGTTATTAGCAATGTATAGAAGGAGAACCGTACGTAAATTCTAAATGTTACGTTTGTTTCTAAAAAGTATGGTTCATCAACCTTACTTTTGTAAACAACCATACGTTCTGAGAAAAGTATGGATGAATTAAAAGTATGGATCTTTTATCGTACGATTGAGTGTTAAAGAAAAAGTATGGATGATCAACCCTACGTTTGTGTTCAACCTTACATTGTAAACCCTACGTTTATGTTCAAACTTATGTTGTTAACCTTATGTTTGAAGACTATGTTATTAACCCTACGTTTTGAGGCCACGTCATCAACCTTACGTTTGGCATCGGAAATTTTAACAGACGATATTTATGTGCAGCGATCAGTAAGCTGTTTTCTGGGCATATTTCAAGCCGGATTTAAAGTCGTTTTTAAAGTACGACTTTGACTGATTCAAAGCCATTTTATTAATGGATTTAATATAGAATTAAAAGGAGTTTTTTATGCCGAGTCTTAATGGAAGTTATGACTTCTCTGTAAATTCAAAATTAGGAATATCGCAAATCAGAAGGTGACTTTTATGGATCAAAATGTGCAGGAGATATGCTTAGCTTTAATATATATGTTCTCTCTGAAACACCAGGAAAATGAGTATGGTGATCGATCTATTATTGAAAAAGGTGTAAAACAGAGATTGCAACTATTCACGTTGATCTACTGATTCAAAAGGAGCGTGAAAGCTCTGTTTTTTCAAGAATAAGGAACTCGATAGAAGATTCACCTGTTCTAAATCGAATATCTAATGTGGATCTACTACTACTAATGTTGTGAACTATATCATTATATCGACTACAATTGGATAAACTCAGAACTGCTTCGTCTTGAAGATCAATATTTCTAGAGACTTCGATCCATCTGCTGTCAATTGCATTCTGTTGCAATTGTGAAGATCAATTGGAAATTTTATTTCAGAAATTCTTTTTATTCTTGATTGACCAGCTTCTCGTTCTAAGCTGTGTAGGTTCTTGTTTAAACCAGAAGGCTTTGTTTTGCCTTGGACTGTAAAGGTTTCAATTGCCTGTACTCAGTTGTGAATCGGTCTGTGGAAAAGAGTCCCAGATAGTGAAAATCACCAAGCTTGTGGATTTGAGCATTGGTGGAGTGGACTAGGGGCCTTCTGTTCCCCGAAACACTATACATCTTTGTGTTCATGATTTTACTTATTCCACTACACAGTCAAATCTGATAAAATATAATGGAAAGAACTTGTTCAAGAAAAGCGTTATCAAAAATTGAAAAAGACACAATTCACCCCCCTCTTGTGTATAATCTGTAGATTCTGATCCAAGATTCATTACATATATGTTTTAATTATATTCATTTGTTACCTGGTTATTAACAATTCACTAGTGGAAAAAATCACGACACTTTTTATATTTTTCATGCTAATTTTTAACTCATGTTTACTATGGTGACATTAAAAATAAGAGTTTCTACATATGTTTTAAAAAACGATCCTAAAAACTACAATAATATTTAAATTAAAGAGATGTTCAAGGAGATTTTTTTAAACTAACATTATAAATAACTTATATATATTTCAACATCGGTTTTCTATAAAACCCAACGTTGAAAAATTTATTTTCTATCTCAAAATTCACTTTTTTGTTTTTTATATAAAAAAATGATGTGGAAAGTGAATTTCTACATCATTATCTTATATATAAATATTAAAAAGGCATAATTTTGGGTTTATATATTTGGTTTTATGAATAAAAGGCGTTGAAACCCTCCTCATTTTCAATGTGGATTGAATTTTTAATGTAATTTGATATAAAAAATTAATGTCAGAAGTCACATTTGATTATGGGTTTTTATATAAATAGACATTGGCAGTCATATTTCTAATTTGTAAAATTATTTAGGTGTTTTTATATAAAAAATGATGTCAAAAGCACTATATTTTCTATTCAATGATGGTTTATAAAAATAGATATGGAAATTATGATTTTTTATAAAAGATCATAAATTACCTTAGAAAGAAAATATACAAACAAAATAAATCAGAATAAACATAGATAAATTTAAGAACAAACTTGTAAAATCAAATAAAATATACAAAAAAAAAGAATAAAACAATTTTAAAAATAATAATTTCTTTTTCTATAATTAAAAAAAACATACTTGAAATAAATTGAACTTATAAAATAGAATGTAGGTACTTTAAGAAAAAAATTATTATTTATTTACCCTTTTAGAAAATATAATTAAAAGACCCATAAATGATAATTTATAATTTAACCACACATAAAAAATTATTTAAAAATAAGAAACCCATTAAAACAAAAAGAATATTCCATCTTTATAGAAAAAAATGAATTACTCATTTTTTATACTTTAATTAAAAAAGACATACCTGGTAATTCACAAATTTACCAAACATAAAAAATTATTTTCAAACAAGAAAGCTATAAAAATGACATTATATAATAACAATAAAATAAAAATTATCACCTAAATATTTATTTTTAAACATTAATTAAATGAAACATAACTAATAAATTAAAATCTAACAAATATTAAAAATTGAAAATAGAAAAACTATAAAACAAATATTATATACCATGTTTATGAAAAAAATTACACAGCTTCTCATTTATAATATTTATTTAAAAGATACATACACTTCATTATTTCCAGTTAAAATGAACATAAAAAATATTTAACATACAAACGTCATAGATGGGTATGTTATGAATTTTTTAAGACATGAAAACACTGAAAATCTAAAATAAGAATGAATATTAAAACATTAAAACAAAATATTTTGAAATAAAACAAAAACTAATAAATATAAGTAACCATATAAAGTAAATTATCTTGTTGTGATTAAGTGAAACATTAATCTTAAAACACAATAATCACATTATACCATTCCTTTTTTATGATTGACACTGTGATTATTAATAATTAACTTAAAAATAAACATAATTACATATATATAAAATAAGAACCATATATTATCTAATATAGAATATACTGGTCATTATTTTCATGTAATTGATTTTATTTTAATTCTTTATCAATAATTGAGAATTGTTAGACCCTTTTTCTGACCAATATTTTCTAATATAAAATATCAAAACATATATAAACAATACTAATTTAGAATATAAAATATATAAAAATGAAAAAAATTTACTTGTTTAACAATTTTCTAAAAGATTTATGAACTCTTCATAATACACTAACTTAAAGAAAATAACTTTATAAAACAAACAGAAAATACTAAGAAAATGTAGAGTGAAATTGAATAAGAACTTATCTCATTAGCTTCAATTAAAAATACCTTTCAAAAACATTTAAAACAAATAAAAACAAATAGAATATACCATCATTATGTAAAACTGATTATCTTATTATTCATTTTTTAAACTTTTGTTAAAATAATAAAACTACATAATTAATAATTTAATTGTACTTAGTTTAAAAAAAGATCATATATGTGTAATATATTCATTCATATATGAATTGACATCATTAAAAATTTACAATAATAATTAATTTTAAACATTTATAAAATAGAATATTTTGGAACAAAACAAAAATTGAAAGTTAGATCTATAAAATGAATTAAAAAAACATCAATTAATTGAAAATAAAATAAGATGTATGATTTTATTTATTAAAATAATGGATTCTGAAAAAGTCATTTTAGAAAAATTACTCAACATTACTTAAGAGGGTTTAGTTGATATTTAGTGATCAATTAATTATGGTGTGGCTGTATTTGTTATGAAATATTTTATAATGATTCATAAGGGATTTTTTGTTGTCCTCGAATCATTACATAGATATAATTAGGCTGATACATCTTTCTAATTAATAAGGTATGGGGTCTTTAATCCTTGAGTTAATTTATAGGATATTCGAGTGAGAATTTTTCTAGTTATTTATCCAAAGTACGGATAAAAATAACACATTAGATTCATAATTATTAATTTATGGTTTTCAAATATATATTTATTTATATAATAAACTAATTTTCAAAGGGCTTTTATGTAAATTATGTAATAGTTTCAATTTATGTTTATGATATTTAAAAACATATTCATTATGTTTTTTATAAATTTAATTTATGAAAATATTTTAAATTAAAATTTATGATTAATATAAAAATAATTAAAATAGACATACCTGATGTATCTTAATAAATTTAAGGCTTTAAAAATGTATTGATTGTTTTATAAATCAAAAACTCCTTTTACAGTATAGAATGTATCCATTAAATAAAAATATTATTCCAACTTATTACTTAAAATTATTTTCTAAGGACTGTTTTTTTAACTACAATTAAAATTGACATCCCTGATGTATCGTTTAAAATCCATCGCTAGTGTGGTGTAGAGATTATTTTATAAATCTGTAACCCTTTATAAAGGAAAGGCCAACCCTTTAAAAAATCAGAATACAATGAATTAATGTAGAAAATGATTGTATAAATATTATTTTTTGAAACATTACTTTAAATTTCCATAATATATTTATGTTTCTGAATTAAAATCCTGTGTAGTGTGGTGGATTTTCTATAAATCAATAACAATTTATTCAGTAGAAAAAAACCCTGTAAAAAAAACATAATATAAAAATTTCATACAGAAAATGATTTTCAAAATAATCTTTTTTAAACATTAATAAAAATATACATACCTTATAATTTAAAATTTAATCATACATAACAAAAAATTTGAAGACTATCTTTTAATATGGGTAATGTCTTCATTCGTATACATATATAAATCAATGAAAATAAAGAATAATAATAAATTTTATAATATAAAAAATATATTTTTATAAAAAAAATAAAATAATTAATATAACTAACCTTATAAAATTCATTCTTCAGACCATTTGTAATTATATAATAAATTGATCTTAATATGTTATAACCGCATTACACCTATCACGAACCACCCTTGATCAACCCTAAACTGGACACTCGAGCCGATCTATGGCATGGACTGAAGTGTGTTCCTAATCCCCATTGGTTGGAAACTAGTCCCAGTCATCAAATAAGTACATAAGGGAAATAATTTACCTAATAAATAATAATGAAAGAAAATAGCAGAAAGATGTGCAAGTAGTCCAATATATAAATAAAATTGAAATGAACATATTTTATTTATGAATCTGAATGGTACACCAACTATACAAATAAACCAACAAAACCAAATGACTATAATAACCCTATGGGGCCCTATGGATCACCTTCCAAAATAATGATCACTCTTCTCCCATGGTGAATGAATTCATACAGAACCTTCATAAGGTTTAAACATAGAAATGAACTATAGGTGTGAGTATTAAAACTCAATAGGCTAGCATGGTAATATATTTCCCAATGCACTTCCTTTATAATAAAAGAAACATCAATATCAATGTTTAGAATAAAATATATAAAAGTATGATTCTCTATATGTTTTACTCAATATAAATTATGACCAATTTCCCTTATTCATTTAGAAACCAAAAAAATTCCATTAGTGAGACATTAATATTTTTAAGTGGAAAGTGGTGTTAATATTTTCAACTTGTACAAATAAGATAAAACAATATTTTCTTTTAATACAATTTTTAAAACCATTTGTAAACTAAAACATCATTATCTATGAATAAAACTACATAATAAGTCATTGTCATAATCGCACAGTAATGAAAATGGAAATAAATATACAAATATCTCATTCATCACTACATGAAACTAAGATGAAATAGGCATAGGTGAACCCATGAGATCAAGAAAAATCTAGAACATAACAATACCTGATACACCATCCCCAAAATCATTCTACAAATGATGAAGTCAAAAGAAAACAACTCTCATCCACCCAAACTCAAGTCATACCGAGGGTCCATCTCCTATAATAATAAACCAAAATATATCCACCTACTATGGGCCACTGGTCTGTATGTGACCTAATAGTGTGGAAATCATTCATAGAAAATTATCTCAAAATTCTAGGTTCCCATGTCTTATTTATATAATAGGGGTGATAAAACAGATTTTAAACAAGCATCAAATAAAAAGCACATATATGTTTTGATAATTCCCTGCATGCCCCACCCTGAGTCACCTAATAGGCTAATCTCATTCCACAAATTATTTGGAACAACAAGAGTCCCAATAGAGGAACTATGAAAATGGATCATGATTATTCCATAGCGAGTAAATCCTATCCATTATATGTAGACAAGGCATGAGTAACATCGAAAGTAGGTTTTCAAAATAAACAATTTCATCATTTTCACCCATTCTTCAAAGGCACTATTTAAGAATTTACCACAAAACCATCATTCATCAAAGATATGAATCTAATTTTCAAAAATGGTGTAAAAACACCATTTTCTATTTAAAAATAATTTACAAAATTCCTTTTAAACATTCAAGTTTCCCTTTCAAATCAAAACTATTTTTATCAAATTCCAAACAAGCCATTTACCGACAATACATGCCAAAACATGATAAATACCAATACTTATTTTCTTACAATACCCAAAATCACTTGGGAAACCCATAAAAGTATTCTATTAAATGATTTATCATATTAAAAATACATTTAAAAATATAAACGATGCATTTCATATAAAAAATTACCCAAAAAATCCAACTAATAATTTTAATCAAATAGTTGGTGTGCGCTATTTACCGAAAAAATTATATTCATAATGAAACAAGGCTCAAAACACAATTTTCACACAAAAAATTGAACAAAGGATCATACATAAAAATTTATATATTTAATAAGGTTCTAAGAGTAGGAAACTAATGATTCTTAAATTAAAAAAGTAATGTGCATGGGAAAACCTACCTCAAGTACATGGAATAAAAACAACACATGCCCGAAATCACTCCACAAGGGTTCAAAAACTATAGATCTATAAAGAGGAGACCTAAAGAAACATAACTTCCAACATAAACCAATGGGAAAACCAAATCCTAGGTCAATGTGACCATGGGAGAAAACGAGAAAACCAAGATGAAATAAAAGAAGAAGGAATAGGGAGATGAGGAGATGAGGTTACCTTGAAGAATTTAGGCAAAGACTTAAAAAAAATCTTTATATCCAAACCTAAGGAAGGGGGAGAAGTCTTGGGAATCAAGGGGAGAACCCCTTAAGGTTGAAAAAACTAGTATTTGGAGAAAATTTGCATTTTGGGTTAAAAACACTAAGGGGGAAAAGTTGGAAATCCCAAAAATTTAAAATCTGGGAAAGTTATAGGGTTAGGACGTATGGTTTATCAAACCATGCGATAACCATGTGATTGAATCTTCCTGTACATGAATGACGACAAAATTACATGATAATGGATAGAATAGTTTCCCTAACTATGTGGTATATATGTTGTATTTTCTGTAAACATGTCACACTCTTTCTTAGACTGGCCGCACGGTTGGCACTAACGGTGTGCCAACTGTGCGCCAGGGTCTTCCAAGGCCAAAATTACATTATTTCCCTAAAAGTTCCAAAAAATACAAGGATAAAACATGGTGGATAAAATTATACTAGGAGACACTTCAAAACCTAACACCCGTAACAACCCGAACCTAAGAGAATACCATAAATTCTAATTTAAATGGAGCATAATCCAAGACTAGAAAAACTGGGTGAAACAATTATCTGCACCATTAACACTTTATGAACCAAATAATCCACTACAATTTATGACAGATTGATCAACAACTAAGGATTACATGTCAAAATTATCCAACCTCTTAATCCGGGGACACTTCACTGACCACTAATCGAGATCAATACCATTTCCTAAAATGAAACAACAACCCAGAACCACTTCCCATGAACCACAAAAAGAATCAATCCACCACATCTATAACCAATCCAAACCCAGACCTTTGGGCATTATCCCAAGAAACATTACGCTCACCCAAACTTAAGAGGAAAATACAAAATCAAAATCTTTCAATAAATCCACTTCCACCGCATCAAAACAAAACCGAACCAGGAAACAGATCACCAAAAAAGGGAGGGACCGAATATACTCCCCACCTTTAAGAATTAACAATAACCTAATAAATCATAGGAGAAAACTCAATGAGGTCTGAAATGGTTCTCCCCACCCTTGAGGACCCAATACGGACAACCAAACTACAATTCAATGTGAACCAGATCTGGGCCTTTCCCACACATGACAACCAAAACTCTTCAACAATGTCCAACCCAAGATAAGAAGGACACATCAAGAGTATTTAAAAAACCCACTCCCAAATAGAGGGGACAAGAACTGATGAAAAGCCTCCTACACAATAAATAAATCCCCACCATATGGGGTGGGAAAATGGATACAATTATTGGATAGATAAAACCACATTTGAAAACTACCCACCACTCTTCACCTATGGACATATTAAATCCAAGACCGAACCTGATTCACATGGGTAGTCCACACAAGAACAATGATTAGAACTCATATTCTAGAAGGAACATTCATGAATGTTCCGTGAGGGGTAAGTCTATCATGCTGTTTTCAATTAGAGGGAATCATAGTGATAGAAAAATCACAATAGAAACACTTGAACTACCTCATCCCAATGGCAGGAGCAAGAAATTAGCCAATATTCTTAAACCCCTGTTGTTCATGACTATATTATAGCATCACTCCAGGACCTATGGCTAGAGCTTTGATGTATGAGGCCTCTATATCCTTTCCATCAAGATCTTATAATCCTTAACTAGAACCACTTCTTCCAGTGCCACATGAAGCCACATAACACTCCAAAAAATAAACAAAGGATTATTACACACCATGAAACTGACTTCCTAAAGAAACACACTTTTAACCAAAAAAGTAATTGAGGATACACATAACCATTCTCTCTCTCTGAACGGGGAGAAGAACGAACAATGAACCCAATGAAACAAACCAAACATCACTGAACACCCCAGTTAGAACCGAGAGAATTATCTTAAAAGGAATGAATTTTTGATTGATCCCAAATAGTTCATTATTACAAAAAAAATAGGCTAGGGGTCCTTCAAATATGTGTATTTAACTTTTAATACCTCAAAAAAAATCCTTAGGTTGATCAAATGGAAATATTAGCAATGGAGAACCATTCGTAGTTATGCAAAAACATCCATCACATCACTATGGGGGAGAAAAAAATGCAACAAAGAAACTAAAATCTCTATAAAAGCCATATCATGAACCCAAAAAATCATATATAATGAACACCAACACTATGAAAAAACGGATCAAAGACTTCTCAAAAACATTTTTATAATCCCGCTAAGAAACTGCTTCAAGACAGAGCTACCAAAAGAATCTCAACACAAGATACAAAAAGAGTATCACTTCTATACCATGAGGAAGATCATACCAAATAAACAAAACATCTAACACATAATAAAAACAAGTCACATGACCATTGGATTACAAAAAAAACCTATTTCAAGCTTAAAACTCATTTGGAAATAAAATAACTTGGTGTATTTTTTTACACTCACCAATAGTGTTCCATCGAGTCTCACTCACATGTGTATTTCCATTCCACCCTAATTATCCATCCACCTTACCATACCAGGCATCCATCCACATTTCCATAAAACAATTCATGTGAGAACCTATGAGAAAAACAAAGGCTAAAATAAAAGAACCTCATTTTAATAAACAAACCCTTCCATTCAATTCAAAGATCAAGTTCATTCCCAAGGCACACTAACCACCAAGTTAGAAACCATTTTTAGAAACTACACATCAAACCATTTTACCATTCTTGAAAATGATGTCCCATAGACTTCCACCATAAATCATTTCCATCTAATTAGATTTTCTTTTCAAAATTTAACAATTCTCATTTCACCCAAACCATTTGATTCTAAAAAATTCCATTTCAGTTGAAACAATCTCCAACTAAAATAATCCATTTCAAAAAACAATTTTTAATTTTCATAAATTTACCAAAACATCTTTTTATGATCTACTATCGATGAAGTTAATAAACCATTTCAAAATTGCACAAAACCTCTTCATAAAAATGCCAACTATTCAAAACCAATATCTAAAACCAATTCATCTGATTCAAACACTTCCTAGAAGTCCAACACATCCCATATAATTTTTTTCTTGAACTTTCCTTAAAATAATCCTTGACTTCCAAAAAATTTATTTCACCAAAACATAAGTCTTTATTATGGAAAACCAATCCCATTAAACCATTTCCTCTTTACCAAAAATATTTTTTTTAAGAAAACTTCAATCCTCTAAAACCTTTATTAATGTAATTATGAATATAAATTTTAAACTTTTTTTTAAATCCAAATATTCCATTAAAATTTAATTTTTAGAATTTTCACAAAACTATTTTAAATTTAATTTTCATAATTTAAGAAGATTCTTGGAGACCCACAAGAGGGAACTAGTGTTGGTGGGTGACCTGGCCATATGGATCGTGGCAATATGCCAAACACAACACCAACATGGAGAAAATTAAATAAACATTCCCCTATCTTTACATGGCTTCCTAGGCACTATGATACCATAGAGACCATAGGACCAAATCCCTTTATCGTATCCCAAACACCAAAAAATACATAAAGACCATTGAAACTTATAACATAGGACTTCCCATTGAATCTTGAGGATCCACATGAGCAAGAGTTCAGGACGCTAATCTCGCACATACCCCTAAAAACCTAAAAATTATACTCTATATACCTTGACATCCCAAAGTTACAAAGGGTGGTGTCAAAATAAAAGTCCACTTAGAGATAACCTACTCTGATTCTATTTTGTCATAAACCAAACTGGGGCAACCCTAAACTAGTCACCCAAACCAATCCATTACATGGACCGAAGGGAGTTCCCGATCCCTACGGGTTGGAAACTAGTGTCAAGCATCAAAAGAGTACACAATGGAATGTTTTATCCCAATAAATAACAAAGAAAATAAATACCATAAATATGAAGAATCAGTCTGATATATAAATAAAATTTAACTAAAATCTTTTATAAATGAAACCGAACGGTACAAAAACTATACAAATAAACCAACCGAACTAGAGGACCACACTAATTCCAGGTGACCCTGATGGTCACCCTCAAACACAATGATCACTCATCGACCATAGTGATTGAACTCAAGATGAACCTACAAAAGGGATAAAAATAGAAAATAACTATAGACAGGATTATTAAAACTCAGTAGGCTAGATAAATAATTTATTTCTAAATGAACTTCCTTAAAAATGAAAGAAACATCAGTTTTCATGTTTAAACTACAATATATAAAAGTATTATTTTATATTTTTTTTACTAAAAAACAAATTATGACCCATTACCATTATTCATTTCAAAACCAAACAAATTCCATTTGTAATACATTATAATTTTAAAGGGGAAAGTGGTGTTAATATTTGCATCCTTTAAAAAGATGATAAAAGAATATTTTCTTTAAAATCAATTTTTATAAACCACATGGAAATTAACACCTCACTTTCTTGGATATACAATACACAAGAAAGCACTACTGTAATCACACAACATGGGAAATTTAAATAAACATATAAGTATCTCATTCATCACTAAAGGAAAAAAGAGCCAAAAGACATAGGTGAACCTAGGTGATCAAGAAAAATCTATAATATACCAATATATGATACCCCATCCCTAATAGGATACCACACATGTTGAAATCAATAATACCGAAACGCCTGGCCAACCTAACTCAGGACAGACCGAGGGGCCCAATATCATATTAATAACCCCAAATATATCTACCTAATGTGGGATACTTGTCAGTATGTGACCTAATAGTTTGATAAATATTCTCTAAAAATTATCTAAATATGCCAGGTTCCCATGTATCATGTATATAATGGGGGTGAGCCAACCGATTCTAGATGACCATCAAATCACAATAATATATATATATATATGTCACAATAATTCACCATAAGCCTCACCGAAAGTCACCCCAAGGACTAATCTCATGCCATAGATTATTTAGAACACAAAGAGTCACAACTGAGAAACTCTGATAATGGATCATGGGTATTCCATTGTGAGGAAATACCATCCTTTATATGTAGACAAGGAATGAGAAACATCCAAAGGAGGTTTTCTTAATAAACACTTTCATCATTTTCACTAAGTTTATGATCGGTCCTTTATGCATTTATCACTAAACCAACATTCATAAAAGATACAAATACACTTTTCAAAAATGGTGTAAACACACCATTTACCATTTTAAAATAATTTTCAAAATTACCTTAAAAAAATCATGTTACCCTTTCAAAACAAAACCATTTTTATGAAATACCAAATGGAAAATTTATGGGCAATATATGCCAAAACCTGCTAACAACCAATACCCATTTCTCTATACAACCCTAAATCACTTGGTAAAACCATAAAAGGCATCCAATAATTCCTTTGACATTTTACCAACACTTTTAGAATCTAAACCATGCATTTAATATCACAAATCATCCAAAAAATAAAACCAGACATTTATTCAATCACTTGGTGTGCGCTATTTACCAAAACAATTATAGTAAAAAAATGATTAAAACACCATTTTCAAACAAAAAATTGATCCATGGATCATAAATCAAATTTATAAAATAAATAAGGTATAAAAATAATGAAAATAATCGTTATCAAAATAAAAAAAAAGAATGTTCATGGAAAATCCTACCTCGAGTTCGTGGCGAACAATAACACACACCCAAAATTGCCCCACTAGGGTTCCAAAACTCTAGATCTACAAAGAGTATCCCTAAAAGAAAAAAATCCCAAAAATAAACCAAGGTTAAAACCAAATCCTAGGTCAAAATGACCATTAGGTAAAGGGAAACCAAAAATTAATTCAAGAAGAAGGAAGAGGGAGATGAGGAGAGGAGGTTACCTTGAATAATCTTAACAAACGTTTGAAGAAATATTATATCCACACACAAGGATGGGGTATAAAGAATGGGAAAAAATAGGAGAGCCCCATGGGGTCATACGAACTAGGAGAGGGATAAAATAGTCATTTTGGGTAATACAACTTGAGGGGGGAAAGTTGGAAATAAAAAATTTTAAATTCTAGGCATGTCCCACGGTTACGCCGGATGATTTAACACATCATTTGGTAATCATATGATATCCACTACCCACCAATGAATGACTACATCATTACCTGGGACTATACCTCACAGTTTCCTAAACCATGCTGTATCTGTGTGGTAGGTTCTATAACCCACTGCATGGGTTCTTAGTCTGGACGCACAATTGGCCCAAACTGTGCACCAAAAATGTGCCAAGGTCTGCCAAGGCCAAAGTTCCATGATTTCTCCAAAATATCCATTAAGACAAGGATCAAACATGGGGGGATAATGTTATATAAGGAGAAAATTTAAAAACATACACATTTCACACTTGAAACCCGAGAAAAGATTATAAATTCCAACTGAACCAGAGCATAATCCAAAACTAGAAAAACCATGTGTGACAACACCCTTCCTTTTTGATGATGGAACAACATTTAAAAAATGGCTTCAAAAAAACTAATATATATATATATATATATAATATTATCTAATATAAAATATATTTAGCATTAGTTGCATGTATTGGATTTTATTTGGCACATTTATTCACAAGTGATGTCTGATAAACGTTTTCTATGACCTGTACTTTTATATATATAACAAAAAAACATGTATTTAAAATAATAATAAAAGTATTAATTAAAAAATAATAAATATTACTTGTTTTAAAATGTGCTCCACATTTTTTTAATACAACCTAATAAATAGGACAACCATTATAGTCTCCACTAACATGGGAAGAATACATGTATCGTCTAATGAAATCTAAAATATAAAAAGATCACAATTAATGAAATTTTAATTAATATTGGATCATAATTATCTTACTCTTTTTACTCATCATGGAATGGAAATAACAAGCACCCAATATCTATATTTAAAAATATACCACCCACACACAAACACAAACACAGACACTCTCATACACACACACAAATATATATATATATATAAAACTATTTCTTGATAATTTAGATATTTTATAGGCATTGAATTTTTTTCTATAAGAACATAAACACCAGTGGTCTCTTTTTTTATACAAATAATGTGTATATATGTAATTAAACAAGTAATATATAATGTCACTTGAAGTCAACTTTATTTAAAAACTGAAAACATAAAAAAATATCATACCTGTAAAATAACTGCAATATAGGCACAAAGAGCTCATAATAAAAACTAGATCCAAAATATCTTTTTTTGAAAATTATCTATGGATAGTCTCTTTGACATATATTAGATGCCATCCAAAACACAAAAAATATTATCCATGGAAGAAGAAACCTGGGACAATATTCTTATCCCGTTAGAATTTGTAGAAGTATTTAAGGTTGTTGGTTCCATAATATTTTGATTCATGTTTCACAAATATTGTGATTATACATACACCTATATTAATTAAATATAGGAAAACATTACAAGTAATTTTTTTTAAATGAAAATACAATATAAATACAAATTCAAACATTATATGTTTGATAATGAACAAGGATAGATTGAAAAAGTAAATCATAACCCATAAAATCTGTAACTCTAGAAACCTCTTTAAAGGAAATGTAAATTGAGAATTTTGATCAATAATATCGTATAATGAAATTCTTACCTAACCCAATGGTGTATCCTAGATTTGTACAGAATCCCCCAAAATATATATGACTTAATATGAAACATTACATATATGGGGATCCCTAAGATACAACTTATAATATAATCTCTACTCTGAATGATGAGGTGGAGTATTTGAGGTGGTAAGATGTGTAGGTTGCGAAGGTTGTGTAGGCTAAGAATGTTGTGTAGGTTTTGAAGGCTGTGATTATATTGGCATTTTATCAAACATAACCGTCATAGCATAATGTATTGATTCACCCATGTACTATTTTGGATCTTTCATCTCATCTATTATGGAATCTACTGCTGTGTCATTTTTTTTCTTACTGTTTCAACTAAAATCATTCCAAATACTTACACCCGCCTCATATTCTCTTATATAGTTAGGGTGTTTTAGTTTTCCTAAAGTAGTGACTATGATTTATATCATACCAGCAGGGATAAAATCCCCCCACATCTCTTTCTTATAATATTAATTTTAAAATTATTAATTAAGATGGTCTATTTTTGTTATTTACTTAAAAAATATTCATGGAATATAGAAATTAATTTCCTACAATTATTTTAGCTACATCCTTAGACTTATCTGAAAGATAATTTTCATTTGTCTTCCTTCCCTCTCTTTTTAATTTTTAATGGAAAGTGACGGGAGATGGGGGACTAAACTAGACCTCTTATGAACCAATTATTGATTTAGCACTTAATGCATAAAATTTTTTTGTAATCATTTTATCCTCTAGTAAATGATACCCTCTATGTGATATAGTATGATGGTATTGAATATGAATCAAGTTCTTTTTGGGAGATATCCTAGAGTCCTATTACATAAAAGTAAACTAATAATAAAATAGGTAATATACATGAAATTTTACAGTAGAATAAATTATCATACCAAAATATTCTTTATCATATCGTCTGGTGAAAAATTTAGTCAACGTATCTACATCAAAATACCCATACTTTAAAAATGGTTTTTCTTTCTATAATGGATGAAAATAATATTTTTTACCAATTTTTTTTAAATATCTCCATCAAACCTCCACTAATGATTAATAAATTTTCTTAATTTCATTTATTTGATGAATTTTTAATGTCATCTGTAATAGACTACATTAAATATTAGTCATATATAATATATGAATGTGAAATAATGATATAAAATTAATCAATTTACATATTTTACCATTAAGGAAACCCACAACTTCTCCTTCTCTATATTGTCAGTGTACTTCTAATCAAGATTTAAAAATTATATCTTGAAATGGCTCTATATGGCAATAGAATTCATAAACTCTATTGTATTTTGTCTTGTCAAGATATTATCATCATCAAAATTAATATGAATTCCCTAGTTTCTATGAAAAAGTGAAATTTTTGGTAAATATATATTCCCACTTTTACCAATATTAAGAATCCTTTTCATTGGAGAATAAGAATATGACTCCACTGTAGGGGGAAAACTAGTAGTCCTATAAATATTTTTTTTCTAAATTAAACATTTACATTCTTTAAATAATTATTTTGTTCAATATTTAATAATATGGAAAGGTAATATAAAAAATTGTAAATATTCATCTAATTAGGTGCTTGTAATTGAAATAGTGGAATGTGATGATTTTATATGTACATACATATTATTATAAATGTAAATATTAAAAAATCATTGATTACAAAAATATGTATATAGAAAAATAGTTCTAGGCGTGTGTAAGCATAAAAATAAAAAAGTCACGATTATTTAGAAAAAAATATTCAACATGTACTATTAAATATAAAAATTATTTAAAAAAAGATAGAAATTATCAAAATTTATAAGTTTTGATATCACAATTACACAAAAAAATATTTTATATTCCTGAATTTAAACAAAACACAATGATTTGCATTGGGTTGTTCAATAACAAAATGTTTAACCATAACTATTTCATATAAAATTTAAAAAACTAATCTTATAGATATTCAATTCATATGAATTAAACATCCAAATTAAAAAAATAGAGTTTTTTACACGTGTAAATTTCAAAAAAAAAAACAAAATATAAATATTTACCTAAATAATTAGAAGAGTTATTTATTATTTTACAATATATATTCAGTATGATAATATCATACAACATGTAATATGTCTACATTATAGTCATTACTACAATATAGAAATATTATAATAGATGAAGAAACATAACAAAAATCCAAAACATCATCAACCTCCCTATCACCAAATTCAATTATTTTCCCTTCCAAATTTATAGACCAGTGATCATTCAATGTATCAAAAGCATAATATTTTTTATTGAATGTGTCTCAAAGATAAATGGTTCCTCTTTGAATCTTGATATTTTAAAATAATCTTGTGTAAACCCATAATCATCATGTTTCAAACCACTATTACTATCAACCATGTAACACTAAAACACTATTATTAGTAATTTTTTATAATCAATTTTCTATATATCCTCAATAAATACCAAATTAGTTGTTGATGTTGAAATTTATTTTTATCTTTTGAACTCAAAACATTTAGTGATTTAGTGATGACCATTAACCCGCTATTTTAAATAGTACTCTTATCATCCTGATTTTACAAGTAAAATGTATACCTATTGATATCAAAACTAGACCATTTGATCACATTAAGATATTTTCCCACTACAAAAAATTTCAATGATTCTGATGTAGATATATCGGAATTGACATTCTCTTTAAACTATGATAGGAATGTATTTTTATGCTCTATTATTAACCATTTTTGATTTTTTTTATTATATTGTAAATTTAATTTAAAAATATGTAGGGATGTATATGATTGATCCTATTATGTGTTGTTAAATATATATAAATGTGCTAGCATCACTTTATCACATGGAATGAAGTTTACATTTATTTGATGTATCCCTATAAATTCACTATCAATTATAAAATATCGATACATAGGGAGACTAATATGTTCTAATTAATATGAATAAGTTTCTCATAAATTAACCACCAATTATGATAAATATTTTTTTAACAATAACAAACTCTGATCGATAAGGATTATTAATGTATCCAATCCAAATGTTCATATATCTTTCAAAAGGACACATCAAACATAAAAGATCAGGCCCACATATTCATATATCACACAAGAAGTGAATCCCCATAAGAACCTTGATATCAAAACAGGTGGTAAATACATTTTTAGTAGAAAATTACGATCAAAACATCATACTCCAACACATCTAGAAAATTTGGACAATTGAATTTGCTACAAATGGATTTGAAAAAAAATACAACAAAATCATCGTCCTTATAACTAGTGTCAGGAATATAACATGCAATGTGTTTGGTAGTATTTGTTGCATTATTACATGATATTCATGAGATTTAATACCCATTAATTTAAAATTATTTAATGAATCTATGTTTTTCACATTTTAAAAATACAAAAATGGTTCTTTAATGAAATAATAACACTAAAAAAATTCACTACTCACTCTTTATTAAGTTGGGATAAGTCAGGGGTAAATATGTTTTTCCCTTTCATAATAGGATATAAATTTAATCACATTCCCATGTATGTACATGTTTAATATAACATGAAATCTATATTTTTTATTTCTTTATAGGTATAAATATGTTCCAATTAAACTTTCTCATATGTTTTACTCAACATGAATAATGCCAATGTTATGTTTTATCTCTAGAAATACCTAGTAATGTAGTTCAAATAATATATATTTTTTCTTAAAGATTTTTTGTATGAAAATAATTTCCATTTTTTTTAAATGTGAAATAATTATTTTTTAACTTGTCATTGTGTTGTTTAGATAAAAATGGTTCTGGGGGAGATTATATTCATATAAATCGTTAAATTTTTTTCTAAAACAATGATAGGGGTGATCAATTCTACCAAATTATCAATCTATAATGTACAATGTCTTTATTCCATTATGAAATTGATAATATGAAATTTCCTATTCATAAAATATACATGATTTATGTCCCTTATCATTATATCTATATAAGTTTATATATACTGGAAAGTTTATTGTAGTGAAAATTATTAAAGTATGAAAACAAATATTCCTTGTATTGGAAAATATTTTAACACTCATCACCCATAGTAGTCTCAAATCATCAATCAATGTGAAATAAACACATAAATGTCATTTTCTAACTTTCTTGGTCAAGAAATATTCAATATCATTATAACATATTTTTATTCATGCATATATATGGAGGTATGTTTTAAGGAAAAAAAATATGTGATGAACTATTTTGGATACTAAGTCTCCAATATGGATTCATTCAATTTATTTATAGTAATATTATGAGATTTCTAAATTCACATTAAAAATCATGAAATTTTTTATCAAATATTTTCCATTATGTTGAATCAGTTGGGTGACATAAGTTACTATCATATATGCACTCATTTGTATTCTATATTAACCATTTTCATTACTATAATATGAAAACGAAGGCTTAAAATGATGAATTATTGGAAGGTACCATATTTGTTTTGAATTTTCTTTTATATTGGAATATTAAATGAATGAAAGTTTAATTATTATAATTATAAGAAAGAATTATTGGAAGTTATGGAATTATGTTAGCTTTATTTTTGATTCCAGTACTTAAGAATGCAACATATTTGGATTTTTCATCAATCTTATAACATGATATCCCACATTTAAATTTTTTGATAAATATTCATATTACTTACTATACACATAGTCAATAATTGTGGAATTAATCTAACTTTTTACACCCTAATATTATTGAGAATAAAATTTTCTATACGACATAATTGGAATCTAGAATCCTATTTCCTTTCATAATTATCTCTTTTAAACGTTAAAGCAACAAATACAAAATTTTAACACCCCAACCATTTATTTCATTCAAGTTAACAAATATCAGCACTATTAATAACACTATATAATTAGTGAAACCTAATATTACTGGTTTCTCAGAATCTCCATACAATCATTCCACAATTTTTTAAGGGTTCCAATGCATATTATATGAATTAATTCTATAATATGATCATTTATCTCATTATAAATATTTTTATCCTAATTAGTTGTTGAATTTTTCATAATTTCACCATGTTAGACCCAATATATATAATTATTTCTAAAACCATAGAAAATGAGATGATCTAGGATTTATTTAGAATTTAGCTTTATCAAATTTAAACACATCACTCATTGATAGAAAAAATATTATGTATTTTAAACATATCATTTAGAAAATTACAAGAAATCATCAACACTTATTTCATATTCAATAGTAGTTCTTCATAAAATTTTCTAACTGTGAACCACTAATTACCTTTGATCAAAGTATAAAAGGTGAATATTTTAAAACATATAATGATTTAAAATTTATTTAAATTGATTGATTTTAAACATAAAAACAAATTATCAAAAAACAAATTATTCATAACTAGTTGATCATAAAAATATATTCAAAACGATCAAAACAAACCATTGATAAATTTAAATATAAGTGATTAATAATATATAAACAAAGGTAATTTAAACATGTATAAATTTATAAAAAATAATTATTCATCAAAACAATTTATTAATTAAACTCATGTTACAACAATTTAATTTAACCAAATGTTATTGTATGAAAAACATTTAGGTGGAAAGATAAATTTATGAAAAAAAATTGAATAAAAAATATCATAACTAAAAAAAATTATAAATGAAAAAAAAGATAAATTATTTTTTTTTAAAAAAAATTATAGTAATAAAAACTAAAAATAATAATAAATGTATAACACCAAAAAAAATTCAAAACTTTATATGAAATTGATTATAAAATTTTGGAGAAAATATAAAATATATAAAAAATAATTAATTTATTATTAAACAAATAAATTATTGAATATGTAGGTTGGTATTGAATTTTTTTTCCTTAATTCTGAAATGATCACTTAAAGTCATTGGCAACATGGAAAACTCTACAAGATTAAATAAAAATGATATAAAAAACAAAGTAGAAAAAAGAAACAACCAAAACCATCACTTGTTGTTGTTGGTCCACTGTAATATGGTTTCCTTAAATTAAATAACACTGAGTATCATGATAATTGGTTTAATGATTGAATATCGGGGAGAAAGAACTTGTAAACATGATCAAAATCTACTCAATTGGAAATATCTAATATTGTCAAGGGTTTTGGGTGGCGTTTAAGGTACAAAGATCATTAAAATAAGATAAAGTATCGATGTTTGATGAGAAATAATGTGAAAAAGTGATAAAAATATACAAAAAAAACTAAGAACTATCATCTTTGATGGATTGAGTGTCATTAGAGCCATTGAAGGTTGAGAGAGGAGGAGGGTTTAAAGGAAAATAAAATGGTGGATTCAGGTAATGGTGTTTTTTTAAAGCATTTTAATGTTCATTTTTCTAAAGAACAAATATTAAAATGTATTTCAATATTTTTGAATATTTTTAATAAATATGGTGAATTTTTTTATATTCTCTTTTAATGTAGGTTTTATAAGAAAGTGACGTTAAAATGTTTGTTGGGGAAATTTTAACATCAATTTTATATAAAATTTATGTTAATGGTTACCTAAATAACCTTTCAAGCTCCATTTTTATAACAAACTGATGTTAAATGTATGACTAAATAAATTGTAACATCAATTTATGGTAAATAGATGATAAAATGGCTATGTTAAAGCCCATATTTCAACTTTTGATTCCATGTTAAAATCATGTTTTAGATAATAACAACATTATTTTTCATGTATGTTTTTATTTGGTATTTTTGGACTCTTTATGATGACCATGGTTACATAATATACAAAATTAAAAATGATATAAATATCATATATATTCACTAAATATATACATAGGGTAATACATATAATTAAATGTTACAAAATGAATTACACTGTTCATGGAGATGATAATCCACACACACGCATGAACACTATTTCCATTTCTTCAATGGATGGAATAAAATGAAAGTAAATATTAATTACCCTATATAGGATCATAATTATGGTATATATATCATTAATATTATTAAAATTTATCCTTATTACCATACATGTAATTATAAAATGAAAACCAATTCACTTTGTTATGTAGAGGCAGTAGTCCACACTTATACACAAGTGACATTATTGTTTTCCAAAGGATTCAAAAGTAATAATTTATATGGGATATTATATTTATGGAAAACAAATTTGACCATAAATATAAATTATATTTATAAATGTTATCCTTATAGACATCCATGTAAATATTATGTGAAAAATGAATCACATCGCTTCACATGGAGGTAGTCTTCTATAAAAATGAGAGATGTTATCATATCACAAATAAAATAGAATGTAAGAAGTTATATGTGATATAATAATCCCATAAGTATAATATTGAAATATATATCATTAAAATATATTAAATCTAGCATTATATCGATCCTTGGATGATGGTATGGAAAATTAATTACATCTGTTTGTGAGGTGGCAATCCACCGTACACACAATCAATGGTTTTTTTTCCAATTGATGTATGTGGAGGTGGATATAGATTATTAAATTAAATTACTGAAATATAATTATATATTATATAATAGTTTTATTATTTTAGAAGATTTGTATATTTTTTATGGAGTTACAAGAAGTAGAAAAATTAAAATTCCCAGTTAAGAGTTTTTCTTTTTCTCAGACTGCATCTTTTGAATTATAAATAAACCTTCCTAGAATTGATTTTTGATGAACCCAATGATTATAATATGAGGTAAATTAAATTAAGTAATAAATATGGTATGTTTTTTTGTGCATATGCATGTTTTTATTTTTTTTATTACATATGATTTTATATTTGTTTTTTAACCCTTTTTGATTTTGTTTGCTTACATGTGATTTCATTTTAAAGAAATTTCTGCATTTTAAAAATATCACAAACTAAATTTTTTTGTTTATTTTTTTTGATTATTATCTCATTGGATAAATAAATTATTTATATAAACTTCATTATTTTGTGAGGTAATCTGGACTTTTTTCTAGTACTCTAAAAATTCAATGAGGTTTCTGCTATAGTTTTAGAAACATTACCATTACCAGTTTTCAAATGTTATAGTATTCAATTTACTTCATGTTCTACCGATATCAGATTCACATTAAACATGATTTTATTGAAATATAACATGTTTATCTTGATATAAATAGTATACATTGAATTATAAAAAGGTTTTTTAAATGGTCACTAATTATCTGATGTTTTTCAATGCTATTTCATAGCGGTAATTTTTATAGAATATTGATGCTTCTATATTTTTATAATTCCAGGAGATGTGAAAGTCAGATTAATTAATTTCACGATTTGTTGGAAAAATAATAATTAATTATACAAATATGTCATCCTGACTAATGTATTAATATTACGTTTATAGAATTTAAAAATTTGTTTATTTTTTAAAAATATGTTTTCCAGTTTTTTTCAAAATATTGTTCGACAATCCTACTTTTTCTATAGTAGAGAGTATGGTTCGACAATCCTACTTTACTAAAGTGAAAATTATGGTCTATAAACCCTACTATCACAATTTATGGTTCAAAACCCCTACTTTTACAAAAGTTCAAAGTATGGTTCGACAACACTACATTCGCTATAGTGAAAAGTATGGTTTGACAACCCTACTTTAGCAATAGTGAAAAGTATGGTTTAACAACCATACTTTAATGAATATTTCAATGTACGGTTCTAGAAACCTAATTTTTACGTATTGAAAATTATGGTTTGGTAACCCTACTTTGTTGAATAGTGAAAATTATGGTTTGGCTTCCCTACATTACTATTCATAACCTACATTACTATTCATTCTCTACGTTATTGTTCATTGCAAAGGTTACTATTCATTCCATAAATTACTATTCACATAGTGATTTACTTTTCATTCCCTATTGTATTCGTCATTCCCTACATTACTTTTTATACGCTACTTTCTGTATCCTACTTTTCTGTTGTTGTGTTGTGATTTTATGTCAAAAATTGATCTACTGTATATATATATGGTTTATTTTCAATGGGGTTTCTACTGTAAAAATACCAATTTAATATAAGGATAATGATTGAAGTGTTTTTAATGTTTTTGGTAAATTATTAACTATAAAAATTAATAATTTTTTCAAATTTAATTTTCACATATAGTTGGAGGTTTCAAGTTTATTTAAATTCAAATTTTTGAATTTACTTTCAGCTTCTACAGCTTGTTTACTACAACTATTTTGATGAAGTATAAAAAGTTTTGAATGGATTTAAATGGGTGTATTAAATCATTGAACACTGCTATTATTCTTGATATTTTATAGGATTACTTATTCAAATTGTTTTTGATTTCTTTTATTAGAGATTTATTCTACAGGAATAATGAGAAAATAATGTTGCGATTTTTATCGAAATATTTATGAAATATTTTGAATTAATTTATTTTTATTATCCATAGAGGAGAGTATTAAATTGTTAAATGTATATTATATATATATATATATCCATGGAAGAAAAAAATATGTGAATTTGATAATGTATTGCATACATTGGTTTTTAAAGAGAATATGTTGTTAGCTTTGAACCTACATTATATTTACAACATCCTACGATACTCTATTTCATAATTTGAATGTTTTTCATGTTATGAATTTATTATACTTCTACTATAATTTTCCTTAATGAGACATGTTAAAAAAAATGTCAATAACCAATACCAGTTCATTCATATTTTATCTTCTCTGGTCTGGGTTCTGAGTCAGTAATATTATTTCTCCTCTCTTCCACATACACTATATTTTTCTGTTTATTATTTTACAGATAAAATAATTATTTTTTATTCCTTTTTCCTTGGGCTATGAATCTAGGATTCTAATATCAGGATCTAATGTTTGTGACTCTTTGTATCTAAATTTAGGACTATTGAGATTGACACTCATAGTGTTTAAAGTTAGGTTATAAGGATTGTGACTCCTCATACTAACGTCAATGTCATTATTATACCACCACTAGAAAATAATTCTATAATTGGGTTATGATTCCCCCATAAAAAATACTTTCTAGTGTAGACACATCTCTTACCGAGTATAGAGGTATAACAGTATAGTAAGCCCACTTTTGACTGAACTACTATAAAAACATCCTCATGTTCGTTAATTTTCCCACTTCTAATTAACCTCAATAAATAACATTGATAATTTATTTAATTAATCAATTTATTTGTTTAATTTTTTAATCTGTTATACTCACACCCTCTAGACCATCTCCCATTATCTGTTACGACAAAACAATATATATTAAGGGGTAATTATATTTAGAAATTGATTAGATCTGTTGTTCTCTTTTTGATGCCTAACAATTGTATTAAAGGGTGATTTTTTTATAATTGATTATCTCTACTGTTATCTTTTTAAAACCTAAAAATTGGTATCATAAAATAACCTTCTATAGAATAGCTTAACTCTACCATTATTGTTCTCGATACAAAACATTGGAATCATAGGTTTTTCCATTCAAAATTTATACAACCCTTTTATAGGTACTAGTTTTAGATTTAATTATGATAGACCATTCCATGACCTCACTGTCTTATAAAAAGATCTTACAAGATGGAATGACTGATCATTAAGGATTCTTGAATTCATTAGAAACTAGAAAAATTAGATAAAAATGATTATGGTTACGGGATATCTCGAAGGGAGTATTACCTCAAATATTTGAGCATTGATCACTGGTATATCATGTCAAAATAGTAAACACTACCTAAATTAACCTAGATACTCTTATAATAATTGATTATACTAGATATTTTTTAAATTACAATGTAGTTAATATTTTGTATTGTGCTATTAATAGATGTTTTTTTATTCATGTGTCCACATATAAGACATCACATGAAATATGAGAGATTCTACAAGTAACTCACCTAGGCTCCAAAAAATTAATCCAAAACAAACATGGAATGATTCTTGCTGAGTTCCATGACTTCAAAATGGATGAAGTTGAAAAATTAATCAATATGTTCCACAGATTCACAATCATTGTGAATGGAATGAATTCACTTTGAGAAGATCTAGAAATCCCAGTACTAGTTGAGCGTGTACAATGATCCTTACCAAATAAATGGAAATCCAAGAAGGTTTCGATTGAAGAAAGTAATAATTTCAAAGATTACCCACTTGATGAATTGATTGGGCCACTACTCCAATATGAACTAGAGCTGAATAACATATCTGATGAGGATAACACTTAAGGAAATGGTGTTTCTTTTAAATCAATAAATTTTTTCTACTAAATCCTATGGTTATGATCTACAAGATAGTGAAAAGGAATATACAGATCAGATTATCAATAGATTTTACCAAACAATGAAAAAGAAAGGATTCAAGAATTGGTTTAGAATAAAACATAAAAAAATACAAGTGAGATAACAAAGGAAGTACAAATCTCAATGCATCGGATGTTACCTGTTATGATTGCAGTAAGAAAGGTCATATTAAACTGTATGGTAAAAAAAATAAGATTAAATTAAAATACAAAAATAAGGAAAAAAATTATTCAACAAAATGTTGAAGTTATACAGAAGAATCTACTTTTAGTGAACAATCTAGAAATAAAAAATAAACTAGTAACTTATGATTGATTGAATTACCAAATAAGGTTAGAAATTTTATTAATTATTCTTGATGTTATTATTATGACTATGATTTAGAAAATCCGAATGTTTCTAAATTAAATAAATAAATTGAATGATTAAGGAGATAAATTTTCAAATATATTGATTTATATAACAATCTTAAAGAAAATAATGAGAAACGTGTTTCTAAAAATAAAATATTTTTATATTAGAATAAAAATCTATGAAACAATTCTTATACTTCTCATTAAATAGTTAATGAAAATTTGAAATTTGTTCAGGATTTAATGAAAATTTGAAAAAGGAAGTCGAAATTCGTAAAACAACTTTATCTATTTTCATTTGAGGTTAGGAAAAATATCAAGAAATGATATATTTGACTGAAACTAATAAAAATAAATATGGTTTTTCTATGAAGAAATATTACCCCAAATGTATAAAACTCATTTTTCTTAAAAGAAAAAAATGGTTTTACTTCAATAGTTACTTATTTTAAATGTGTCTGGTAATCACATTATGGAAAATATTGTTCTCTTAATTAAAAAAATCATTTGGATTTAGATAACCTAATACTAGATCTTTATTATATAGTGTACCTTTCAATACATGTTTAAATTTTTTATGTGTACCTAAAAATGTAATTAATAATCTCATTGCACCCAATGTAGCTTGGGTATGAAAATTGTCATGTAATTTGTTTTTATAGGAAAAATTCCTTGGATGTCTCAAGAATGATATATGGTACATGGATAGTTGATGAACTAGGTATATTACTTGAGACCCATAAATGATTACCAATTAAAACACATGTGATATAGGCACTGTTTCTTTTTGATTTAATTCTATAGTAAAATTAAATGGTTTTGGTAAAGTTGGTATATCAAATTCTATTTTTATTTATAATGTTCTATATATTGAAGGTTTAAATTATAATTTAATTTATATATCACAATTATGTGATGATGGAATGTAATTTACATTTCAAAATGATAAATGTTTATTTTTTAAAGATGAATATTTATTATTTTATAATGATCAAAAAGATAATATTTGTATTATTTATTTTTCTAAATAAAATGCTCAACATGTAAAGTTCTTGAATTTTGTGCATAATAACAGTATCCATTGTCATGTAATTTTAGGTGATGTAAATTTTATAATTTTACATTTGCTCTAAAAACATGATAATTTATTATATCTACCTTTTTTTAAGAAATAAAAACTTCATGTTTTTATGCTTGCATGAAAGGGAGTTAACACAAAATATCTTTTTTAACCATCAATAAGATAAGAACTAATATGATTTTCCAATTAGTATATATATTTTTATTTGTCCCTACAAATTTTTTTTAACTTGGTGGAAGGAAATATATTTTATTTATTATTGATGATTATAGTAAATTTACTTGGGCACACTTTCTTTCACATAAAAATGATACTTTATCTATATTTTGTTCTTTTTTTTTTAAATTATTTCAAAATGAAAAAGTTTGTATGATTATTTATATTCATAGTGATAAAGGTAGTGAATATCAAAATTTATATTTTAATTTTTTTTCGAAATTAATGGATATTTTCATAATTTTCATACTCCCTAAGCACTATAAATAATTGCTGTTGTATAACTGATAAATAGAACTCTTCTTGAAAAGGATCGAACTATGCTAACTGAAAATAATTTGAATATATATTTTTGGGATGAGGATTTTTTTTATTCATGTTATATTTTAAATACAATTCTTTTTATACCTTTTTAATAAAAAATCCTTATGAACAATTAAAAAATAAAACCATAAAGCTGTTTACTTTAGATATTTTTGTTGTAATGTTTTTATATTAAACTAAATGGATAATTTTGATAAATTTGATACTAAATGTGATAATGGTATTATTATTGGTTATTCTAATAATTGTAAATATTATAAGGTTTATAATAAAACATCTATGATTAATAAAGAATATTTTCATGTTATATTTCGTGAAAATAGTGATAAAATAAATTTTGATTCTAATATTATTAATGATGAGCTTAAAGATTTTAATTTTGGTGATGAAATTCCTCATGATAAGATTAAATATATTATGGCGGAATCATACTCCTTCTCAACCTAATCAAAAATCATGGATGATTAATAAAGATAATCTTGTTGAAAATGTAATTGGAAATGTTGATTCTGGTGTGAAATCTAGAAACAATATTTAAAATTATTGTCCCAATTCTACTTTTACTTCTATTTTTGTTCTGTTTACTGTTAATGATGATTTTAAAGATTCAAAATGGATAATTAATATTCAATATGGATTAAATCAGTTTTTTATAAATAATTTTTGGACCTCAATAAATTTCAGGATGAGAAATAGGTTATTGGAACTAAGTATATATTTAGAAAAAGACTAGATGAATTTAGATATATTTTGAAAAACTCAACCAAACTTGTTTCCCATGAATATTCACATATAAATGGTATAGACATTGAAGATTAATTTTATGTTTTTTCAGGTTTGAGGATATTATATTTTTTTTCTCTTTTTCTTGCATTCAATATTTTAAATTATATAAAATAGATCTAAAAAGTTCTTTCTTAAATGGTTTTACAACTGTAGAATTTTAGGTTTCTCAACCCTGTAGTTTTGAAAATTAAATATTTCCTAACCATGTTTTAAAATTATATAAAGCTTTGTATGGTCTTAAACAAGTACCTCATTCTTGGTGTGAAATAATTTCTTTATCCTTGTTAAATAATGGTTTTAATAAAGGATATGCTGATCTATCTCTAATTATTAAAAAACTACTAATGATATTTAAATTTTACAAATATATGTTGATGATATATTTTTTGGATAATATAGTGAAATAGTGTGTATTGATTTTAATATTTTTTTATCTCTTTAGTTTTATATTAGTTTAATTGGATGATTAAAATTCATTCTTGGACTTCAAATTTATCAAAGAAAGCATGGAATTTTTTTTATTCACTGTAAGTATGCTAAAGAGTTGTTTAAATGATTTAGTCTTGATCCATATGAATATTTAAAAACTCCAAAAGAACTAATTATAAATTATATATTGAATAATCTGGTAAATATATTTATATTAATGTTTATATATGCATGATATGTAGTTTTTTATATTTAACAACATCTAGAACCAATTTTTTTATGGGTTTCGTTATGTTCTAGATTTCAAGCTGATACTAAAGAATTTTATATTAACGTTGTTTAAAGAATAATTAGTTATGTTAAAGGAACAATTTATTATTGTTTATTTTATCCAAAATATAACTTTTTTTTTTGATTTAATATCTTATTATCTCTCTGATTTTAGAGGCTGTGGTATTGAATGAAAATGTACATCAAGTAAGTTTCATTTTTTTGGAAAATAATTAATTTCTCCGTCATCTATAATACAACTATTTATCTTTCTATATACTAGAAAATCTAAATATATTTTGACTTCTAGTACTATTATAAATTTTTATTGATTAATAAAACCTTATGTGATTTTTTTATCTCAATAAACTAGCTATATATTGTTATAACACTTATCCAATTTCTATTTCTAAAAAACCCTTACTAAATTCTAGAACAAATCATATTAATAACATATTCTATTTAATTAGAGATCATGTGAACATGGTTGATATTTTTTTAGAATTTATTCTTTTTTAAAATCAGCTATAAGATATTTTTATAAAGCCTCTAGACTCTTCTCAGTTTGAAAAAATAAAATTTGATCATAGTGTGTTGGAATTTTAACTTTTTATTACATTATTTGTTTAGGGAGAACTTGTTTTCAATTTTTGACTATTTACAAAAATGGGGAGAAATAAATTGGTTTTAAATGTTTTTAAAAGTGGTTATAAATAGTTTTAATGTTTTGGGTTTTTAATAAAAAAGTGGGATTTTGTTTATGCATGTGCATGTTTTTATTTTGTTTTATTACATATGATTTTACATTTTTTTAACCCTTTTGATTTTGTTTGATTACATATGATTTTATTTTAAATAAATTTCTATATTTTGATAATATATTAAAATGTATTATTTTCATCATTATTATTATCATGTTGGATAGATAATATATTTATATAAACTTCATTATTTTATAAGGTAGTCTAAAAAAGATTTTCTAGTACTATAAAAATTCAATGAAGTTGCTGTTGTAGTTTTAGAAACTCTATAGTTTTCATTTTTGAAAGGTTACATTATTTAATTTACTTCATGATCTATAGAAATAATATTATCATGAAAAATGATTTTATTGAAACATAACATGTTTATCTTGATTTTACTAGTTTTCATCAATGTCTAAATAAGTATTTTGAATTGTAATTTAATTATCTGAAGTTACACAATGTTGTTTCATAGTTGGAGTTTTTCCAAAATATTTTTTCTTCTGTATTTTGATAATTTCAAGTGCCGAGGAATTCCAAATTATTATATTATTTATTATTTTTAAAGTTAGTAATTTTTTATACAAATAAGTATTATTGACCAAAGTTTCAATGTGCTCTTAAGATCCTTTAAAAATTCGTTGATAATGGTGAAAGTCTATTGTCTAGTTTTTTAATCAATGTATGGTTCGACAAACCTACTTTTTCTATAGTACAAAGAATAGTTAGGCAACCCTACATTATCTATAGATAAATGTATGGATTAGAAACCGTAATTTTTCAATGTATGGTTCAAAAACTTGGCTTTATCAAAAATGCAAAGTACTGTTCGGCAACCCTACTTGCGCTATTGTGTAAATTATGGATCAGCCACTCTACTTTCAAAAATAGTGAAAAGTATGGTTTGACAAATCTATAGTCATGAATAGTGAAAATTATAGCTCAGAAACCCAACTCTTTCAATAGTTAAAAGTGTGTTTTGTCAACCCTTCTCTCAGGAATAGTGTAAAGTATAGTCAGAAACCCTACATTCATGAATAATGTAATGTTTGGTTTGACTTCCCTATGATATAGTTCACATGCTTGGTTAAAATCCATTCCATATATTAATATTAATTCTCTACATTGCTGTTCATTCCCTACATTACTATTAATTCCCTATGTTATTGTTCAAAAACTACTTTATATACCCTACTTTGCAGCTACCACTTTGTGCTTTTATTCTGAAAATTGATTTGCTATATATATATGGATTATTTTCAAAGGTTTTTCTCTTGAAAAATTTACATAAAATCTAATAACTTTGATCAAATAGTTTTTATCATTTTTGGTGATATATTTAAAGATAATTATTAATAAAATTTTCAAAAATCTTTTTCTAATATTGTTAGAGGTTTAATGTATATTTAAATTAAAATAATTGAATTTAATTCCGGCTTCTGATGCTAGTTTTCATGTATTATTTTGAATATGTTTAAAAAGATTTGAATAGATTTAAATGGGTGTTTTAAATCAATGAACACTACTATTTTTTTGTAGCTTTTATCAGAGGACTTATTCAAAAAAAAATTGATTGATTTTAATAGAGATTTATTCTATAGGAATAAAGAGGAAATGATGCAACAAATTTTATGGAGATATTTAAAAAGTTCTTGAAGCAATTTATCTTGAATATCTCTAGCAAGAGGAGTTTCTACAACTACTGAATATTATATATATATATATATATATATCTGAAATAAAATTATATATACACATTGGCTAACTTATTTGATACTTTGTTTTTAAATGAGCAAGTGTTGTGAACTTTTAACCTGATGTACATTGACAACATCATGTGACACTCGGTTTCATAATCTGGACATTCTATAAAGTGATGAATTAATTTTTCATCGACAAAAATTACCTTGAAAAGATGTGATAATCCAAATATCCAGAACAAGTACTATTTATTTCATTGTTTATATTCTATTGTCTGGGTTCTATAACTGTAACATTATTTCTCATATCTCATATGCACTCTATTTTTCTGTTTATTCTTTTACAGACAAAATAATTATTTATTATTATTTTCCTCAGGTAGTGACTCTTTGATTATAAATTCAGAATATAATGGTTGTGAATACATGTTTGTATAGTTTGGGCTATTCAGGTTGTGACTCCCCATGTTTAAAATCAAGTTGTGACTCTCAGTATTTAATGTCTAGATATAAGGTTTGTGACTCCCAATACAAAAGTCAGTGTCATAGTTATCGATCCACTAGAAACGGATTTTTTAATTCAGTTATGATTCAAAAATAAAAATAATTTTTAGTCCACATGTTTCTGTCACTATATAGAGTGGTATAAGAGTAGAGTATCCCCTCTTTAGACCATACTACTATAAAAAAAATCCTTGTGTTCTTTACTTTCTCTACTGCTAATTAACATCAATAATTAACTTTGATAATGAATTTAATTAATCAATTTTTTTTCAGTTTTTTTTAATTTGGTATCTTAACACCCTCTAGGACATCAACCATTACCCATTTTTTCCTAACAATTGTCTAATCCATTGGTTTTTATAAGTGATAAGAGGATATGATAGGGGAGTGACGTTATATAAGTGGGGGAGAGGACACACTAGGTATTTCTGATTATAATAAAGTGTACCAATGTTTTTGTCATGGAAAAATCTATATAATTGACCATTATTAAACCTTATATGATTCAATATTTCCATAAGACAATAAAATGGGATTAGATAATTTTTTGTTCATTTTTAACCCATATAATTCAGGTTTAACCCCTGAAAAATCTGTTTTTATCATTGCCACAATATATTATTATTATTTTTCCCACTATTGCTTATGGTAAAGAAATTAAGTTTACATTATTATATAATATAAGTTATTATATTTATAAATAATGGACCTTTTTTTCAAATTAAATTCACATAATTTGAAAATTTTAATTTAAATTAATCCTATTAATTTGTTGAAAAAAATATTTTTCATGAAACACATTTTTCAAGTAAAAGATGTTCTTACAAAAACTATATAAAAAGAAATAAATTTAAAATGAATTTAATTCCATATTTATATATTTATAATATATATATTTAATTTAAATCATTTCTCATTAAGGGTTATTTTAAATAATTAAATAGAAGAAACATTTTGAACATTAAAACAATTTCCAGGGAAAATGTGTATTTATGACTAAAAATAATCTTATACTAAATTACTATATAGAAATGATAAAATTTTATTAATTATTTTTAATATTAAAAAATAAAATTTATTTTAATTTTAAATCATATTAAAATAATAATGATACCTAATTTATTAAAAAGAAAATACAATTTTATTAAAATCAACAGTATTCACTGATAATTTATTATTTCCTGAAAAAACAAAACAAATTACCCAGAGTATATTTCAATATTATTATTTAAGAATATTAAAATACATTTTTAAATTTTTTTTAAAAAAAAATTAATATAATTTTTAAAAATATGTTTTCTTAAATTTCCATAAAATTAATTTTATTATTTGATCACTAATAGTAATAAAAATAATTTTTTCAAAAAAAGTACTTTCAATGCAAATATAGACATTTCAAAGACTTTAGTGTTTATTTCTAAATATATTTTAGTTATATAAATCCTCTATGATTATTTTTTAAAATATTTTTATTGTTATTTATATCACCAATTTTAACAACTCAGATATAATGATCTTATTTAAATAATTTTATCAATAATATTTCATGGATTGATAAAACATCATAATTCATGTTAGCAATTATATAAAAGTTTTATATTTTTCTAAAAATTATATATATAATAATTTTCTATGGTGATGCATTCTTATCTAACATAGGTTTTTTTTGGGTCATATATGCCATCAAAATTAATGTTATCCTTTAAAAATCATGGGGGTGGGTTACATTCTACACCATTAAATAATTTGTGTCCTTGTAATTTAATATTGATATTGGTAATCAAGGGTTTCACATTTTGAAATTTATTTTTGGTAAACCCCATCACAAAAAGAGTTAATAGAAAACTTCTTTATAAGATAGAATGGTATGTATGAAGGTCATTTGGAATAACATGTACTAGGTTTCCCTTTAACAGAACCTTAGTGACAGGTAAAGAATTGGAAATTTAGAGTGAAAGATATCATTTAGTAATAGAATGTTAATGATCATGAGAAATTTGACATACAAAAAAACCTAAACCAAATAAGGTTGAAAAATTCAACTAATTTCAGGACAAATGATTATAATAGGATAACATTTTTTTCATGATCCTTTTCCATGATTTTTGGAATTCATTTACCATATATTCTAACAACATAAGAAAACATATTACCTCGACATGTATAATTTCATCGTTTAACCAATTTCAACCACAATGTTATATTTTTCTCCTACAAATGAGTATTCAAGATGAAATTTTCATGCCAGAAGAACAAAAATTATTTTCTAATGGATCTCGAAATCCCCAATTGAACAACATTCTATTCCTCTTGTCTTTATTGAAACCAAAATGGTTAGTACGTGTAATAAAAAATGATACATTAATTTATAATGAGTCAATAGTATATCCCAAAGTTATTCTTTATCTATTCTATAAGTTTCTATCCTTAGAACCCTTCATCGTACTTGTACAAAAATTTAATAGCATTCTTCTCAAATAACCGTTTATATTAAAACTAAAGGTTATATATATAGCAACCCAAAAGTATACTAATATATTATTAATAAAGTAAAAATAAAAAAATAATTTAACCTATATTATGTTTCCCAAAATACACATTATTGTTACCCTTAAAAATATTAATGAAAAAACAATTTCATACTAACTATGAAATCACATAGTCTAGTGGTATGTGTTTCACTATTTTCGGCCTTCTATTATTGGTTCACACCCAACAATTATTCAAATGTGATGGGTTATCTCCTAACATACATGTTTTCCATTTTCTAAAAATATATTAATATAGTTCTTAATTTATTCCCATAAATATTTTTATATCCTCAAAATAACATTAATAATCAATTCAGGTGTGTAACCACTAAATTATTTTATACAACTTATTTTTTCCACAAAATAAAATAATATTTTTTAATAAGAATTACCTCATCATCAAGAACATATAAAAGATTTATCCATTCTTCAAACATTTATTCGTCTATAAAATATCAATTTACCATTACATCACCATCCTATGTCATTATTACCATTCAATATATTCCTGAAAATCCTTTTAGAAAACAAATTATAGAATGATCCTTACAAGATTCATAATTCTTATAACCAAAAAAAATTAATAAAAATACTCCATCATATTTATTCTAGAATCCCCAAATATTAATACATCACCTCAATGATTTGTGTAACATAGTTAGATGATCTAGAGAATTTCCCTTAGTTTTGGGGATTGACTTGGATAATGTCTATGTTTTCTATATTTAACACCTTTAAATCATTATAAATTCATTTGTATATTATCATAATATACAAATCGATGACATCTTCCCCTCCATTTGAGATATTATTAAAAAAAATTCTTCCCAAATTCATGACATATAGCAAGTCAAAAATTATTTCTTATATATTCATTACCACAAAAACATTCATAAAAGACCATCATCCACTTATTTGACATGTTAGGAATCTCACCAATGCTCACATTGTTAATCATATATCATGATATAATTATATGCATAATGATAATATATTTATCTCTAGTAATAATGAAATTTGGTTTCTCATAATCATTGAATTTACCAACACATTGTTTTTTGGAAGGATTTATCCTATTTCCAACCATTTTTTAAAATGATTAAAAGAAAAAATATTCTAGTGCATTTATATATCATTGGGAAACTTATAGAAGTATACGGATAAACATGTAAATGATAAATATATTCTGGCATTTGGGTTACTTGGTTTCAATCATAGTTATTCATGGTTATACTTCATATTATGTTTTCTAAACACTCGATTTGTGTATGTCCTTTATAATTGTTCATAACGAGTTTTTTAATTTACAAATTATATCCACAAGGAGGGTATTTCATAGTGTGTAGTAAGGCCTAATTTCATGTACCATGTAATTCTTGAGTCAAGCCCAACATACATATTTTGGTGTAATTACCCCAAGGTACATCTTGGCCCAATCCACATCCTCTTATCGTATCCATACAAGGATGTAATTTCTTGGAAATGACTCACTCTATTATTCACCATGAAACTAGGATATTTTTATATACATAGACTTATCCTTATACACATTCTTTGAATTATCTAACAATTTATTAATAAATTTCTCTCATCCTAGTTTCCATATATTATCTAAACCTTTCATATGATACCAACTATAGAGAAAACATTTTTTAATCATATTTTTACATGATATTTAATTTTTTTTCGTTAATTCAGAACATGGATTATAAAGGAGTATTTTATTTAAAGGATCAGTTCATTATAAATAAAAATAAACTTATAACAAAAATTCCTTATTTTATACTCCATATGAGCTCTTAAATGTATTTGAGCACCAAAAACTACATGGGATAACCTTGGGAATAGATAAATAAAGGGGTTAATTAAAAATCACAAAAAGTGAATAAAAATTACAAGTGTTGGTCGGACATTGTATCTTAAGAGGGGTGTGAATTGAGTACTTAATAAAAGTTACTGTTTAAAATATATTATTTAGAAATCTATAAAATATTTAAATACCACACAGTTTATCAAAATAAGTAGTATAATATATATTTTTATGTTTCTAATGTTTTCCATAAATATTTAATAAGAATCAGATGAATAACATATATAATAATTTTGGATCCATTGATGTTATTTTAGTTGATAAAAATATTATATGAATAAACATTAAGATAAACTATGAAAGTATATATTTAGTTTATAGTTAAAATAATTTTTTTTTGTTTTAATGTAGACATAAAGTAAAACAAAATTTAAGAAAAAATGGAAAATATTGAATAAAATAGGCTCAGTCTCATGTAAAGACTTCTTCCTCTCTAATAGGTGATCACCCTCTACCAAGTAGTTTATATTAAAAAATACAATGATCCACAACCTGAATCATGTTTTCTAATAGTATAAAACTTTCTAGGTCACACTCAACCTCTTCCATAGTTATTTGTGGTTGAAAAGATAAACATGCCACATAGGGGCCTCTTCCACTCTTATCTATATGAGAAAAAAAATATTAAAGGAGTTTGAGAAGATATCGAGTATCTTTTATTTTAGAACATGATACATTGTGCTTGTGATAAAATAGAATATGTACACACACTGATCAAAATAAAATAAAATATATATAACAAATCAATCAAGAAGAACAGAGTTTAGAAATTCTTGGTCTATTTCACTGCATCTTGTGACTCTTGATTTGATTCAAAAATAGATATTGATTTAGGTTCTCTTGAAAAAACCAGGTAAATATATTCTCATAGAATATTTTTTCCTTACTGTAGGAAGGCACATGATGAGATAGTATTGTTTGGCTTCCATGTCTAATACTTTTAGCAAGTAATCTCTTCATGTTTTCAATCAGGTTCAAATCTATATAATTGTTCGAAGTTGTGATCTCTAAGATTACTATTATTTTTATTCAAGAATAACATTTTGTTTCTAAAATCTCTTATTGTGTGAGAAAGTGTGATGGACTTTTATTAATAGTAATGGGAATCTCTGGATTAGATTCTTCCTCATACTTTAAATTTTGACTCTCTCTTAAATTATTTCTGAAAAACCTTTAAGATACAATCAATATAATAATAAATTTCATTAAATTCAATAAATATATCTGTTAGTAATAATTAAAAATATGTAATGTATGAAAATAGTGGCGGTGTCTTAATCTAGGAGGGTGTCATGTTCTGATGGTGTCTCTAGATCTAGAAGTTTCATTCTTTGATGGTATGTGGTTCTGGTGATGTATTAGACTTAACTAAATTTACAATATATTCACAGCATCTCAACTAGTGGTGTCTAGTCTAGAAGTGTGTGGTTTGATGGTATAATAGACATATAAAAAATTCTTTTTTGTTTGTATTCCATTGGCGGTCTCTCATATAGAGGTATCATGTACTGAACCAAAATAATCTTCTAATAGTATTTCATCTAGACAGAGTTTCAATTGATGGTGTCTTAGACTTTTTCAATTTAGTCAAATAGTATGGAATTCCAGTGGTGTGACATCCTAGTGGTATCTCTAACTTATATATATGTTTATGCTGGCGGTGAGTCATAGAAAAATGTGTCTTGAGTTGAAGGTTAGAGTGTCAATAGTGTCTCATACATAGATAACATTTTCACCTAGAATAGAATATATATTACTTACACAGAAACATGAAACCCATTAAGATAATTAGAATCATGATTTTGTGATAATTAATACATAGAGGTCAATAATATTCCGCTTTTTGATGATAAAAAATCATGGCATAAAATAATATTATAATTGTATAAAAGGTCATCAAAGGTATTACAAAAGTTTAAACATGATATCCAAGGTATGTTCAAAATATTAAACACGAATTTTCATTCAATATTTGTAGATGGTATTAAAGAAAAGAAAATAGAAAATACAAAGTATCCAAGGTTTGTATCATGAATCAAATTTAGAATGATTAGAAACAAATAGTATCAAAGAAAAATAACAATCAGAATCTAATATTCCATACAAATTATGCCCCTATTGGGATTGTTAAAAAGTTAAAGATTACTAGTGTAGATAATATATATTTAGTTAAAGTAAATAGTCTGAAAAAATGTGAAAAAATAAATTAAATATATTTATAAAGTTATTACAATGTAAGTTACATTAAATAAATATATTCTAAGACCAAAAAAAGAAATATTTTATGGTTTGGAAGGGGGTTCTACAGCATCATTTCCTTTAGCTTTGGATTTCTCTTGCTCCTTATCTGATGTTGCAGGATTGGGACAAGGAAAAGGAGACTGAACACTAGAGGAGAGTCCATATACTTCCCAAGGATGATCTCCTACTATAAAAATTGTTTGGATATGGAAGTAGGAGAAATTGTAAAAGGATGGAACATTAGAGTTAAAGGAGAAAGAGGATATCAAGTAACTACGGTTCTAAGAGAAAACTGAAGAGTAATTTTAACAACTTTCTAAACCACTACTTCTTTACTATGAACATGTAAAAAATGGCTTCATGAGATTGATAGATGATTTTATTATTATTTTTCTAAACCTTATCATTTCACCAAAGAAGTCATATTTATCTTCCATAATGTAGTTCAACATTGGAGTCATCTCATTAAGATTCCAAACTTGTTCTTTGAATTCTTGTTTCACGGGTGGCATATGAAGATTCCCCTCTAATAATTTTTAATTGGAATCCATTGTATTATTGGTTTAAATTTGTGAGAGATAATAAATAATGGCCTTTTAAGGGTCTTTGTTTTATCTTTCTTGTCATGAGAATAGCTTGAAACCAACTTGATTACATGGTCACTATTATACCAAATTCTACTCAAGGTCTCCTGGTGCTGATCAGATACACTACCAAAAGCACTGGTTGAGGTAGCTCAGAATTTATCTCTAAAAAATATTCTTAACTAATCAACATTAGGAACTGGAGGAGGAGAAGCTTTAATATAAGTAATTAAAGATGTTTCCGCATGAATTTTAATGATACCTTCTATATAATTAGTAATATTTGAATTTAATACCTCAATCAAATCTTTGAAAAAATAAAATTCACTACCAATTATTCTATCATCAATCTCAAATTCTCATATGTGATGAATCATTTTTATTGAATATATTGAATATCCAACTTGAACATGTATCTTGAATATTTCTAACAGATGAAATTATCATGAGGAGGTAGAATATTTAACTAAACTATAAAATCAGACATTAAATTCTTACCAAAATCATCCATGTCACCTTTAGTTAGTAAATAAAATGGAATATACACCGATTCTAGAGTAGGGTTAGGTGTATGAGTTTTGACCGAAGAAAAATTTGTAATAGCACATAAAAATGTAATTGAACTATAAATGATCCCTTAGAATCTCTTTCAATTTGAATCTCAGGTCCACCATGCCAGGGTGGAATCCTAACAGTGGTGGAAAGAATTCCCCACTCTCCTTCCATTGGATCGACCCATTGATCTGAAAGAACACTAGAAACGGATTTAGTGGTAGGAGGGACCACAACAGTAGGAACAACCACCACTATATCAACACTTATGAAAACATATGAACATTGTCTAGATACAAACTATATAATGGATTCAATAATTTATTTTAATTATTTTTCATCTGATATTTGTGTATAAACACTATAAGCCTCTGATTCCAACATCGCACCATCATTTGGTTCATGTATCTTTTTAGCATCCTTTTTAAAACAAAATCAATGGACCCACTTTCCACATTCTCATCCACATGAGGCTCTACATCCGTATGTATGTCAAAAAAAGGCTTGTATGTAGTAAATTAATCAATATAAATATCACTTCCTTTCTCAGAAGAGGGAATCTTCATATTCTCTGGTTCATATACATGTTGTTCTACTGCCACAATCACACTTAACTATTCTAACATAGCATTTTTAGAAACTACTTGTCCAGTGGAAACAAAACTATCCTCAACTTCATCAAGAGCTTGATATTTATAAAATAATTCTTTATATAGGGATTTCCCCCACTACTCAACAAGTGCATCCTGATGCTCTAGAGGAATATCCACTCCCTCTTATAAATTCGACCACTACCACCATCAGGGTAATAATTATCATCCCTTTCATCATATGTATCCCTTTTAACTTCATCACCATTCTCACCATCAACATCCTTCTCTTATTCCACATTATCATCATAAAAATATTATTTTGTGGGTTTGGAAATATTATATTGATCCTCTATAGAGACCTCAACATCTTCTTCATCACTTATAACGAATATTTCTCTTTTTGGAGGACTCCTAGGTGGCATAGGAACACTGAATGAAATGAGAGACGACATGACATGAAATTCATGATTACTCCCTATATGAAGAAATGGTTAAATTTCCTCTTCTCTTGTCACAGTTTCTTCCTTTTCCTTATCATAATACTCAACTACATCACCTAGCTACAAGCCAAAATCAAATTTATTCTTTGGTCAGGTAGGATGATCAATTGGATTATAATCAACATAAAAATTCTCAAAATCATGAACCCACTATCATTTCCAAGGGTTCCAAACATTTTTCATTCTAGAACAAGTAGAACTTGTAATATAGAAATCACAATAATTTGAAATGGATTACTCTTCCAAATCTATTAGGCCCATGGCCTTCGACATAGAAGAAATCATATTTGGGTCGATCAAACAGTTGGATTTGAAGGATGTCATGGTGATATCACACATATACACCTTGAGATATCTATATTGATTGATATGGTGAACTTATATACTAAGGGATAGAAGATACTATCTTGGTACCTAAGGTTTTTAAAACCACCCTTCCTTGAATATAGCATGTGTTTCACAAATATGAAGACCATCCTGTATTCCCCATCCAGCTTAGAAGCAACAAGCCTTCTGGTTGTACCATATCTTATTATCACAACAAGAGTATACTCATATATGAAAAGATCACTGGATTCTAGAATGATAATTTTTTTGTCATCATAGAATCCATCATTAGGAACACCTAAACATTTATCCCATTTCTATAATGGAAAAACAAATACTTATCCTTTGACACGACTTTAGATCTAATAAGAACCATCTTGATTAAATTAATACTTCACATGAAGATAAAACTCATAGTTGAGATTTGGGTAGAATGTTATTTTGTTAAAATAATCCAACCCTAAACATACCTAATTTCATATCAATTTGAGAATTAACGACATGATTGAAAGTATACACTTCAATTTAGCCTCCTTTTCTGTAACAAAAACTCTGTTGGAAAGATGAAGATTAATTGGTGGAACTAGAGTAGCCAGAACAACTGCACTTGATTATTTATTCTCCTTTATATAAGTTCTTATATAACAAGGAAAGAAATAAAAAAACACTTCATTATCAACATTGAATCAGTTTGACATGCTCGATCCAAGGTAAAGAGAAGGTGTAAAATACGGATGGCAAAGGGTTGCGCTAGGATTGAGAGAGATATGAGAGTATCATGCGAGTCTCAATGTATGTTGTAAGTAGACAATACTCCATTTTAATATCATCTAGAAATTTAGGTATTCAAAAATAAAATTGATAACTGAAATCAAAATAAAAATATAATGAAAAACAGATATCGAGTTTTAGGAAATAAATTAAATCATGAAATAGTAAACCTATGGTTCGAGATATCCAGAAATAATAAAATTAAAAAATACATGAAATCAATGACATGAAATATCAATGGACTGACAATCCAATGGAATGGATTACCAATGAAATGAAAAGATAATGGCATGAAAAGCCAATGACATGACACCACAATGGTATTTCATTTAAATGGTGTGTCACTAAAACAGCGTGTTAGTGAAATTACACTCAATAAAAATTAATCATTACCAACTCATGTTTGATATAGTTCTTTCTCTTAAAATTAAAATTCTTAGTGAATATATCAGCGAACTGATTTTCTGTTCCAATAAACATAATAGTGATATCACCCTTTTGAAAAAGATCTCTCAAAAAGTGATGTCTTTTATAAATATGTCTCATTCTAGAATGAGAAAAATGATTCATAGAAATGTTAATAGAACATGTATTGTCAAAATTTATGATGAAATGTCAGAATTGGTAACGATAGTCTACTAGATTATATTTCATCCACGAAATATGTGCACAAAAACTACAATAATCTATGTACTTGACATCAATAGTAGAAATTTAATAAAATTTTTCTATTTACTACACCATGAAACTAAGGACTTGACTAAAAAAGTGACATGTTTTGGAGGTTATTTTCTATCTAAATTTAATCCCCCAAACAAGATCAGAAGAACATACTAAACAAAAGTATTTCTTTCTTGATTAAAACAATCCTAAATTGGTTTTATATTTTAGGTATTTGAAAATTATTTTAACAACAACTAAGTGCGTATCTTTTGGGTTTTCTTGAAAAGGTGCCCACATACACACACTAAACATAATATCTGGTCAGGTGGTAGTTAAGTATAGAAGACATACAATAATACCTCTTTAACTAGATTGATCAACTAGTTTCCAAACTGCATTGTGATTCGATTATAGGTGGAACTCATATGAGTATCACTACTCAAAGTGTTATCCAAGTTAAATGTTTTATAATATCCTTTGTGCATTTAATTTCATTTGAAAGAATTCATTCCCTTTTTTTAAAGATACGAAATCCATGATAGAATTTTTTGAGTTCCCCAATTAAACTCATTATAATTTCATTTTACATCATTTTAAAAATTCTATATAAAGATATTTTTTTGATGTTCTGAAAAATTATCATCAACATAGATTTCAAATAATACTACATGTTTTGAAATTCAATTTATAAAAAGGGTATGATCAGTTATTCAGTTGTAAAAAACTTTTTAAATATGAAAATTTATGATCTTATCATATAAAGCTCTAGGAAATTGTTCTAAACTCTTTAAAGCTTTAGTTAATTTAAAAACATTCTTTGGAAATTGAATATTTTAAAAACCATGGTTCTTTTCAACAAAACCATCATCAAATATAAAACCATTTAAGAATTTGTTATTGAAATCCATTTGATAAAGTTTTAAGTCTTGATGTAGTACCCAAGAAAGTAGGTATCATATGGATTCATGTCTTGATATAGGTGAAAAGATATCCTCATAGTATATCCCTTCTTCCTGAGTATAACTTTGTGAAAAAATTCTAGTTGTATTTCTAACTATTTTCCCTAACTCATACACTTTATTCATAAACACTCATTTAGTGACAATGCTCCAGGTTTCCTTGGTTCAATTAACATGTTACCACACTTTGTTTCTTTCATACTAGTTTAATTTATCTTTTATATACATCACAAATAATTCACCATTAATGGCTTCATTCACATTCTTAGGTTCAAGATGAGATATGAAAGATTGATGTTTAACTTGACTTATTTAGAATCTAAAGTTTGGGATCCTATATTAAGATAAACTAAAATATAATCTAAAAAATGGTACGTAAATTTTATACCATATCTATAGAAAGAGGGACGAGTCACTTCTAGATTATTCATGTCCAGGTTCTGGATGATTTTGAAATTCATCAAAATTAGATGATTTTTCTAGTTGTTTTACAGTAGAGTATGAAGGTTTAGACTTTAATATTAGAGAATAAAAATCATCCTCAAGATTTTATAAAGAGTTTTTAGACTCATATGGATTAGTCTCATTAAATTTTATATGAACTGAATCTTCCATATTTTTATTCTTCTTATCGAAAAGTCTATAGGGGTTTCTAGATATTGAACAACCATAGAAAATTCTTTCATCTCTTTTAGAGGAAAATTTGTCAAGATTATATATAGTATTAAGAAAAAATACTTTTCAACTAAAAATCATAAATTAATTATACTTAGGTTTCATATTATTCCACAACTCATAAGGGGTCCTTTTAATAATAGGTCTGATCAAAACTCAATTGATGATATTGTAGGCTGTATTGATATAATCTTTCAAAAAATAGATAGGAAGGTCATACTCATTCTACATGGTCTGGGATATGTCTTGTAAAGTTATATTTCTCTTTTTAATAAATCCATTCAACTAGGGAGTTAGATGAGCATACAAGTAATGAGTGTATCCTTTTTGTGAGTAAAAAGGTGAAAAATATTGATTTTGAAACTCACTACCATGATTTCCCTTTAAGGTATTGATTATAATTCCACTAATAGTTTCTATAGACTTATCATACTTTGTGAAATATGTACAAGAATCACTTCTGTGATCTAGAAAATATACGCAAGTATATCTATAGAATCCATATACAAGAACTTAAACATAGTACATCCTATTAAGACTTGAAACTCTAGAATATTTAAACAATTACATGTTTACCAAATCAAGCGGTTGATAAGTTAACACTTTTTTCTTTAATTTAAAAGAAACATTTCATTGTTTTCATTTTTTAAAGGGGTTACACACTTTACCGATTGGGAAATCAAGCTTAGGTAGATCCCTAAATAAAGATGTATTAGTTAGATATTTAAGTGAGTGAATGTTTCAATGGCCTAGTAAACTATTAAAAATCCATTATTCCTTGTGAAATGAAGTTAAGAATGTAACATTTTGAGAAATAAAGATATTAAATTCTAAAACATATACATTGTAATTTTTCAAAGATAAAAAATTAAAACATTTTTTGAATCATAAACAATAAAAGAATCATTTTCAATCTTAACATAATAACCATCATCACATAACTATGAAATACTATGTTGGTTATATTTGAAACCATCGAAATATAAATCCTTTGAAATTAAAAATGATTTTTTGTTACCAATCCAGCCTATGCTGATGATCTTTACTTTTTTATTATCACCAAAGATGATATGTCCACCATCAAACATTATCAGGATCTTAAAGTATTTATAATATTCTATAATATGTTTTGAATAGCCACTATTCATGTACAATAGAATTCTTCTAGAGGTTTTATGTAGTTTTCTTACAAAATATGTTTGAAAAAAGAAATGATTATGGTACCCAAATCTCTTTTGGTATAGAAATGATGGAAATAGATTCTTTAGGAACCCAAAATTTCTTAATGGGTTTCTTATAAACACATTGCAGACTATTATAAAAAAACACCTTATTTTTTTTTTGAAAAATTATTGGATGCCGAACATTTAGTTTGGGATTTATGGAAAAATGTTCTTTTATATATTCTTCTATGTCCTAGTTTATATCTTAATCTAGTAACATATTTGGGTGAAAATTGTTTACCAAACATTTATGTGAGTGTATCTATACAATTTGAAAAATTCTAAAGAAAATTATTTAATTTATCATTAGATAGTTTAGGTTCAATGTTCTCTTTGAGCAGTTGAACAATTTTCTCCTTTTCTATAAACTATTCATATTTTATATTTATAGATAAAGATTTATGTATTTTAACACACACACACCACAAGCCATATTTTTGAATTTTATAATGATAATATTAGGGTAAGTGTGAACCTAACACATGCCCACCAGATTCAACCCATCCACAAAATAAAACATCACCGCCTGAACTACATTCAAGAAACACAACCATGTTTTTTGAAATTCAAATTCAAATTAAAAAAATCCATCAAATTTATTGTGAATCATGTGTCATTACACCACTATGCCACCCAAGAAACTAATCCATTGAACCTCACTACCATCATTACATCACTGGAATCAGTGACATCAATGCCATCCACCATCATCATTTCACTATAGATGAACAAAACCACACCGTCGATGGTTGATTCATTTTCACCATCCACCTCCCAACTCCACCAATTTAGACTCATGTCCTAGAGACCCATGAAGGCCACCAAACAACTACACCTCAGAGATAATGGTGGAATCTTGATCTAGAGCAGAGACTTGAGCAGTCTTATGATGTAGTGGAAGAGATTAGGAATTGATGGAGATCATAGAAGACCATAAACCCACTATAAAACATCATCAATTTTTCCTCATAGTCCAATCGAAAATACAACATAAACAAATACACGAGCTGATCTTTGGAGTAATCAAAATTCAAGAGAAACTCCATGGGTAAAACTGAAACTAATCAGATCTATCGATGTGATATGCATCCCTCATTATGTCATCATCATATTTCCATAACAAACAAATTACCGGAGAAAAAAACATAAGGGAACACACTAGAAAACATTTGAGAAAACAACAACAAACTAGAAAAAATGGAATGGAATCTATAAGTGGACTGTAAGATGACATGAGAGAGAAACACCAAAGACACCAAAGAAGGAAAAGAAACCCAAATGACAAGAAACTCCAGTAAGAAAATCATAGAGATCTCTGCCTACCCCCCTCCAGTACCATCCCAAGATGTCCCAAAATCATCATCGATCTTGACCAGGTGGAGTTCATCCCGATGGGTAGAACAAAAACGGTAGTGGAGATGATGAACACTGAAAATCCCCTTCATCACTAGCCCAAACCGCTTAAATCACCTATTCATAGACCAAAAAATGGAGGTCTGATGTGTAGGGTAAGGTAGAAAGTGTGGAGGAGAAATATGGATGATATTCCACTGAAAAACATCACTATGAAATTAGTGGAGAAGAAGTCAGAAAGAGAAAAAAATACAATAAAAACAATGTAGGAGTGGGGAGAAGGTAGGAGGAGGAGACATGAGAAAATAATAAAGGTGTTAAGAAGTGCCATAGATTTCAGGGTGATGGTTTTCTAGAAGAAAACCTACACAGATCAGATCATGGGGGAGAATAGGGAGAGAAAGGAGACACCCCGTTTTATTTTATTTCATAACTTTATTCATTTTCTATCTTTTATGACATTTATTCCTATCCATTATCTTATTAAAGTTATCCACTAGTATGTTGAAATATTTTAATAATTCTTTATTTGAATTATTTTCATTATCATGTTGTTCATTTGAATAATTATCATAATGGCATACATGATGAATATTAAAAAGAATAGGTAATCCTACCACCTCACTTACTTAAGTCATGAAGAACATATTTGCTCGGTCTGGCTTTTCCTCAGGTGAAGAATCTGAACCACTGGAGCTATCATCAGAAGAACTCTAGGTGGTCTTTATGGAATTTTTTTATTTCTTATCATTTTCCTTATATTTATTTTTGTACATAAGCATTGTACAATTATATTTTCTGTGAACTTTACTTTTAAATTCATAGAAAACAAATTCCTTTGAATCATCATCCTTCTTCGATTATTTATTCTAATTCCCTATGTTGTTAATATTTCCTTTAAAGTTTGATTTCCTAAAGAACCTTTTATTTCTATGAAACATCATAAATATCTTATACAAGTGATATATTTTTCATCACTATCAGAATGAGATTCACTATCACATGAATCAATAGCTTTAACTTTCTCCATTACATTTTCCTTTTCCTATTCAGGGGAAGTATTATTGAAAGCTACTAACATTATTTTAGTCTCCTCATCTTTTTTCCTATTTAACATCAATTCTTCTTCATACATCATAATTTTTCCTATCAACTCTTTTATAGGCAGATTACTTATGTCACATGATTCTCTAATTAAAACTAACACTCCTCTCCATCTTTCAGGTAGGAATATTAGTAAACTCATAATCTGATCCTTATTAGATACTAATTTTCTTTGTGAGATGATTGTGTTGAAAGTATCATTAAACCTCAGATACATGTCATAAATTGGTTCATCAGGATTCATTTTTAAATTAGCATATTTAATAGTATAAGTATTAAGTTTCATCTCTTTAACATTAGAAGTTAACTCATGGGAAGGACACAAAGTGTCCCAAATCTGAAATGGGGTTTTATAAGAAGATATTCTATTAAATTCATAATCTCATAATGCACAATATAGAACATTCATATGATTATAGTTTTTATTATAATTAGATTTAGTATCTTCAGACCAAGTAGCTCTAGTAGTACTAGGAAAATCGTTGTTATCTTTTGTGGAAGTCTAAATTTAAAAAAAAGTACATTTTATATGCATTTTAATTTTAGTATTTAATTGAGCATAATTTTTACTATTGAATAACAGTGGTCTGTTAGTATCAAAACCTTATTGATGATTATCCATTTTAACAAAATAAATTATTAATAACATAAATCAAGATATTTAAAACATAAAAAAATCTCAATTAAAAAGAGTTTATAAACTTTAATAGTAAAAAAATAAAGACTTTGATACCAAATATTGGTCATAGTGAGTATCTCAAGAGGGGGTATATTGAGTACCCAATAATTTTTTTTAAAATATATTATTTTGAAATCACACCAATATTTAAATATATTCTAGTTTATCAAAATAAGTATTATTATATAGATATGAATCTTTATAAATATTTCTCTAATTATTGATTAGGTCTCAGATGAATAATATATCTAATATTTTTGTATCCATTAAAATTATTTTACTTGATCAAAATACTATATCAATAGAAATTATGATAAACTAACAAATTATCTAATTTGTTTACAGTTAATTTTGTTTTTATTTTTTGAGGTGAAATAAAGTAAATCAAATTTAAATCACATAGTGGAAAGATTGAATACAAGAGTTCCAATTTTAATTCTAGACATAGTCCTCTCCACTTGGTAATGACCCACCACCAAATAGTTTATATAAAATAAACATAATAATCCACAACCTAGATTGGGTTTTAAAATAGTTTACAATTTTCTAGGTAACACATGACCTCTTATATTGTTATTTATGGAATAAAAGATAAATAGGCCACACGGGGAAATATACCACTGTTATACATGGGAGAAAAAAATAAGAAAAGAGTTTGAGAAGATATCAGGTTTCTTCCAGTCTAGCACATGAGACATTGTCAATGTGGTAAAAACGTGTATGCACACATATTGCTCAAAATATAACAAATGAAAATAGAATATATAAATATATAAGTACAGAGTTTTGAAATTCTCAGTATGTTGCAATGAAGCCTGTGACTCTTGAATTTATTAAACAATTGAGCTTGAGTTAGGTTATATTGAAAACATCAAGAAAAAAGTGCCTCAGAATATTGTTCTGGGATGGAGGAAGGAACTAGATGAGATTTTGTAGTTTGGATTAAAATTTGAATGTTTTTTTCATGTAATCTATTCTATTTTTCGATCAAGTTCATCTCTATGTGATTTTTTAAAGTTTAAAACACTCAGATTGCAATAGATTTTCTTCACGCATCACATTTCATTTCATGCCTTTATTACTGCATGAGGGTGTGTGATACACCTTTGTAATAATTTAATAAATATTAATTTTAATAATAAATGGTATTAAATTCAATAAGTATAGATTTTAGTATTAATTCAAAATAAGTAAATTAAGAAAATAGTGGCGGTGTCTTAGTCTGGTGGTGTCTCAAGGTATAACAGTGTCTCGAGATCTGGTGGTGTCTCACTCTGATGGTATGTGGTTCTGGAATCATGATATCATCATTGATTTAGAAATATCCAAATTTTCAGTACACTGGCAGCATCTCAACCAGTGGTGCATGGTCTGGTGGTGTATGGTCTGATTGTATCATAGAATTAGCCAAAATTCATGGTATATTGAAATGAAGCTTGTGTCTCCTAACATGATTCAACAATGGATCTTGATCTGGGTTTTCTTAAAAACATCGTGAAAAAATGTTTTATACACTCTTGTTCTTGACTGGAGGAAGGAACTAGATGAGATGGTGTTGTTTGGGTTCCCATTTTAATGTTTGCAGCATGTGAGCTATTCTTGTTTTCAATCTGGTTCATCTCTATGTGATGGTTTGATGTTGAAAGCAATCAACTTTCTATCGCTTTTCTTCACACATCACTTTTCATTTATTTCCTCTCTTACAACATGATGGTGTGTGGTCCAGTTTCATTAGCATTATAGAGAATATTCAGATCAACTGCTTTCTCTTACTACACATTCTGATACTCTTCTCTATGATTTCTATCGATCATTTAAGATAAAATCATTAGAATAATATATTGGATAAAATTCAATATATATAGATGTTAGTAAAAATTAAAAATATGTAATGTAAGAAAATAGTGGTGGTGTCTTAGTCTTGTTGTGTCTCAAGGTCTGACAGTGTCTCGAGATCTGGATGTTTCTCACTCTGATGGTAAGTGATTCTGGCAGTATGATATCGGTATTATCTTAGACATATCCAAATTTCCACTATGTTGGAAGCATATCAACTATAAGTGTCTAGTTTAGCGCTGTGTGGTCTGATTGAATCATAGAATTAGCCAAAATTCTATGTTTGTAGTATGACATTGGTGGAGTCTCTGCTAGCGGTATGTCACACTTAACCAAATTTGCATTCTGGAAGCATGAAATCCTGTCGGTGTGTTGACTAGTAGTGTCTCAGACTTCTTCAATTCAGTCTAATGGTATGGCATTATAATGGTATAAAATCTTGGTGTTATATCATACATAACAATATTTTTAAGCTGGCAGTGAGTCATGGACAATGGTGGCTCGATTTGGCTGTTCTAGTCTCAACAGTGCCTGTTATATAGATAAATTTGTCACCTAGATTGGAATACATATTATTTTTAAAGAAACCTGAAACTTATTATGATCATTTGAATAATGATTTTTTTATCATTAAAACATGGTGGTAACCAATAATGAAACATAACGTGTGAGTCGAAGATATATTAGGATATCATAAAAGAGGAGGAACTTGAGTAATAACATGGAAGAATAAAATAAATAAAATGGTATCATAAGTTAAAGGTATCGTAGTAAATGTGGCATCAATATGTAAGATGACCTAAACATGATTCAAGGATAACTTTCTAGAAAATATTACATGGTTGGAAAAGTCCCATAATGGATTACAGTTACACTATTATTCCATAAATGATTCTGCATTATAGTAAAACATTACCCAATGGATTTCAGAACTATCCGAGCACACACATAATATTGTTTTCATGATCTATGTATTCCACATAAAGTAAACAAATTATATTTCGAAAATAAAATAATTACCAATGGAAATTAGATGGGTTGCATAATCATGCATAATATCGTAATCAATGGAAATTTCATAATAAATAAATTTTAGAAATGATCATAAGATATGTATTAAATAATAAATTGAATAGAGAATAATATAGTAATATATTTGAGAGAAATATATTTAAAATTTATAAGAAATAACAATAAAGGTTATTGTCATTAAATAAAAGAAATACTATATAAAAAATAATAAAAACATTCTTGAGGAGAATAACCTTTTATATTTGAAAATCACTTATGAAAATATAAATATTTTAAAAAATATTGTGGACATCATTTTCATTGAAAATAACCTTGAAAAATTATAAATTAATCTTTAAAACAATGATTGTTCATGACGGTTAGATATTCTATTCATGTAGTATATGTTAAAATAAAGACCTCGTTCACATTTTCAATAAAAACCAAATAGACTGTATTTCAAAAGTGAATTAAAAATTAATTTTAACCCATTTTTAAAAAAAGTATATCATTGTTAAAAAAATTATTTAACAAATAATATTTGGAATGTTTAAAATAATTTTTAATACATTTCATGAAAATGAGTATATGGAAGGAAATGTGTTTTCGACTGAAGAGATAAATAAATTCTAATTTTATTATAAACATTTTCTCAATAGTTTTAAGTACCAAATGGAGAAAAAATGGCACCAATACATGAAAAGTTAATTAATAAACATAGTATAATAATAATCAAGATTTTATTGAGACATATATCATATTTATTCATTATTATAATATTAATTACAAATGGTCATGATAAACAATGAGAATGTGACATAAAACCTATACCATTATGGTATAATTTAAATTTTAATCCCCATGAAAGAAATTATATGAAATGAAATATTATATATAATGAAAATAATACTATTTATGATATAAAATGTAAATATATAATTAAATGTAAATCCCCAAGCTTCCACGGTTTGCTTCTTCTTAATAATTCACTAGCTTGGACTACACGCAACACCGAGTTCGAGCGCACCACAACCTATCAAACTAGAAGTTTAAAAATAGTTTATGAATAGTATTAACTGTATTTTGTATTTTATATATCCATTATAATTTTATCATTATTCTTATGTGTTTCTTATAAATAATGTAAGGACAAATTCATGTTTTTAGATTAAAGAAGTATTTTAAAAAAATGTAGTTTTTATGATTTTTAATGGAGAACCCTATGTAAATCCAATAGTCAACACATTTATATTTTATATTTCATGAATTTAAATTATTATTTTAAATTTTGTCACAAAAAATTACTTTGGATAAATATTTGGCGTTTTTTAATAACCTTCAAATTTTAACGAATAGTGGGAAATACCATATTTTAATTTAAAAATATATTTTAATCTAAATTATTTATATATGTTGACTGTCTTTATAATTGGTTTTAATGAGTAATTATATTATTTCTTAAAATTTAATGAAATTTTGTTCATTGGAAGTAATTTCAAATTGAAATTGGACATAAAAACATGTTAATATTTTGATAGTTTTTACTTCTTGAAACCTCACTTTCTGGTTTGGACAACAGGAATTAATTTTAAATTAATTTCAGCCAATTTTTTGTTTGGAATTTAAAAAACTGGATTCCAAATATGAAATCATAATATCCAAATTGTGTAAATAGATACATTTTCTTGGACATTATGAATAGTAACTTCAATAATTATTTTTATTTATCATGGTTAAAGGGTAAATTAGGTAAATAAGGGTAAAAATTTATATAATAATAAAATAAAACTACCCTAACACGTGTCCTAATACTATTGGATGATATATTTATGACCATGATCATACTTAAGTTGATTTTAGGACACCATAGAGCCACATGGTTGTGAAAATGACATGTTATAACAATTAATTTAAATGGGAAATATAATATAAACATGTATCTTATTACAAAAACAATTTTAATTCGTGTTATATAAGTGATATATTGAAAAATAAATAGTAATTATATATCCATAAATATTTTCTATGTAATGGTATTTTATTTTTAATATTTAAACATTAAATAATTAATTTTATTTAGGACACAATAATGACGCTGTATTTTCCATATTAATGTAAGAATAAAATAAATGATAATATAAATATTAAAAAAATGTAATTTGAAAGTTTTTATACCATAAAATAATTTTATGGATTAATATGACATGTTATATTTAATTTAATTCATTTTTTGGAATTAATCATGTATTTATGACTTTAACAGAAATCAATTACTAAATAGTGTAAAAATTGACATAAATGAGTTTATAAAAAAAATACAATTGTATTAAATGATATAAAAATTCTAAAACACTACGATTCTTCCAACTGACTTAGATAATGATAAAAATTTCATTAACTATCCACAAGTGGTTCTATTGTAATTTTATAGTAACTATATTAACCCTATAGTATAAAAACACAAGAAGTCATGGTAAGAGTTAAACAATTTAAATAAGGGTTAATCCCAAAAGATAATGTTAATTTCAGAACCTAAACTTTTATAAAAACAATTTACTAAGATTATTTAGACCCCTACTCATCTTATCCTTTAAAAAATCACTTTTTAACTATTATAAACCGAAAATAAATTTATAATAAATTAATATCTCAATATTTTCCTAAAGTGACCCTCACCTGTCTTATAAAAGGGTTGTTCTCCTTCTCTTTAATTAACACCTCTAAATCCCTTTGGATCGGCCAAAACATAACTGAATATCCGAAAAAATTTCCTTAATGCATCCTATTGGAAACTAATTTGGTATAAAACAAACTTATGGAGTCCTTTTGTGCAAATCAAAAGGAGACACCCGAAAAGAGGTAATTATTTTATCCATTCTTTCAATGTTCTTTTCTTCTTATACATCCTGTTCCTAAATTGTTATGATACTAAAATAATAACTACATAATCTAATATATTATGAGATATTTTTATGATTATGGGAAAACCATATTCTTCCATTTACCCATCCAATTAAAAATAAAGTCACCATGTGTGCGTATGTACGACTTACCATCTCCACACCATGGTGTAAACTATTTTTTATCCATACATTATTTTGAAGGGTATAATAATGAATATAAATGAATTAACTAATAAATATGACATGATATTATTTCATTAAAATTCACATTCCATCTATTTCCATATCATTTTATAGTTAATGAAATGATACCATCACTCATGCGTACGTACAACTTACCATCTCCAGGACGGGATGCGACTCATCTTCCACATCCACCATCCAAGAATGATTATAAAAATATATATATTATGCCTAATTATGAAATATATTAAATAATATAGATCATTTAATAATATATATATATATATATGTATATATATTTCATTTACTTGCATTCAATAACAAAAAGAAAATGGAAACAACATTCATGTGTATGTACATCCTACCATCTCCATGAACGGTGTATTCCATTTCATATATATATATATTATATATACATATTTTATGAATATATATAATATATAAATCATATTATACCTTTTGGAAGTATTTAAATCATAATATAATAAATCTAATCAAAAATAAAAAGTCAAAACAATTACGATAAACAAAGCTATTATTACCCAAAATGTTGCATTAACATGGAATTATTAATAAACAGGTAATATAAAGTCATAAAAGAATGATATATGATTCCATAAATATTATTATGATTCTGATATAAGTTAAAAATATTTCTAAAAACATTATACAAGAGCTTTAGACACATAAATAGTGTATCATACATAATGTAAGTTTTAATTCATCAATCTCATTATTATCCAAGATTGTTTATGTGTAATTATTTACTAGGACATATTTCTAATCCATGTACATGATTCATAAAAATTTCTTAAAAAGTAATATTTTTTGCTTTTATGGAAGGTAATCCTTAACTAGAACATAATTTTAAATGTTTTAAAGATTTATTTTTCTAAATAATTTTAATTAATTTAAATGTTTTCAAAATGATATTAATTATTTATTTATATAGACATGATTGTTTTAAAATGTTAATTCCTTTCAAAAGTTTCAAATTGGTATGGGACACTTTGATTCAAAAATCTATTTTAATTTAAATGTTTTATAAATTTTTTTATATTTAAATGATTTGAATTAAAAAATAATATTTCACTCAAAGAGTTTTACTGATTATTTTCATCTATGTTAATATCCTTTATTGGATTTTATTTTAGATTGAGGTTAATTTATTACAATACAATCTTCCATATTATATGGAATGAGTTTTGATATGTTTTAATGTCAATATTCTATTTTTATACCCTTCATGGTTTATGGATGAAGTATTGACATTTCGTATACTAGTTTTAATACGAATGTTTATGTTATGTTTCACCCTTTTCATATGAGAAATTCATTGGACTTAGTAAGTGACAGGCAAGGCCCTCTATAGCCCCTCAATACATAAGTAGGTCTCATGATTCAAAGAAGATATGGAATTGGCCGAGGACATTCCCTTTTTTCATATATGGATTTGGCAGAGGCCTTAACCATATATTTTTAGATGTCTTAGACAGGGCCTCGATAGTATGTTTCAGATATCCGGCATTATACATTCCCTCATTATGAGATTAGTTATTGATATTAAATGTGATTATTCGACTAGTATAATATCCATGTGAAATTTTAAATGGAATTATTTTATTTATTCTTTCCATATTGGGCTATTGATTATGTTTAAAAGGGTTCTGTTTCAGTTGTAAAACTTGATTTTGATGTTTATGCTTATTTATGATAGATTATTCTATATTCTTTACCTTTTCTGAGAATCTGAGTTAACCCCTTTATTATGGTTTATTTTCCAAGGATTCCAATAATTGTTTAATGATTGATATATAGGCTAAATATTGGTTAATAATGGAATTATAAAATGATTTTATATGTTGTTTTTTAAGTAAAAAATGTTAATGTAAACTTCATGTATGTAATCTATTTTCAAATATTTCTAAACTGATCAGTTATTCTGGACTTGATTCATTTTAATCATTCCAATTTATTAAAATAATGAATCTGATATGAGCTTATGGGGTCAAGGAAATATAGTTGGTATCAAAGGAAGTTTATAAATAACCTTGGAAATAGATTTAGAAAACTTAGATTAGGGATCAAAACCCTAAGATATACTTTGAAGATATGTATATAATAACCCTCAATTTTTTTTTGTAACAGTCATAGATAATATAAGATTAAACACAAGATGTTATATATTTAATGTACCTCACTGATTGAGAAAATATTTTCAATTAAATTTACATTGAATTTAATTGTTTAAAACCCACAAAAATGTTACTCTAAGATGAATTGCTTCATTTTTATGATATTGGTGTTATTTTGAACTGAACAGTAAAAATAGCCCATTTCATATTTTTTACTATTTTAAATTATTTCTTTAGTTTAGCCATAACATCATCTAAGGATATCCTAATTGAAAAATTCTTTCTATTTTCAGATTCTACTAATCTAGGGCTTCATTTAATATTTTTGGACCAAAAGCTGAATCCACCATATGGAAGATCCAAAGAAGCTCACATAGTGTCTCATGAAAACTGTTTATAGTTCTGCCAATTTTTGGTGTGGGGTCCATAGTCATTCTTGGTGGGCTCAATTGTTGTGTAATTTAGTAGAGGGATGCGCACAGAGTTGGGGAATATATTTAATGAAGAAAACACCACGTGAATTGGCCATTTAAGGGGCCATTAAGTCTTCCTAATCTAGTGGTTTGCGATTTGGAGAGTCTAATGGGACCGAATAAATGGTCAGAGTATAATGCGCATAACTCTCGAAATACTAGTCCAAAGCTACTTCAATTCTGAGGAGAAACACCCAAGATAATTATGAACAATGTTAGAGAAGGGAGAAATGCATGAAGATGTAATTTAATGGGGCTAAAATGCATCATCATTCGGGGAACAAATTATGGCTATAAAAGGAGGAGAGCTCCTCCCTCTGAAAACATCTCTCATTCCATCCCATTCCTTCTAGGACAGCAAGGATGAGAAATTTTCAGCTTTCTATTTTATTTATTTATTTTTCATAGTTTTTTAATGCCTTCTACTTTTCTATTAATCTCCATTAACCTTACCATAGTGGGGTAAACTTATTGAGTGATTGAGGAAGGGTTAGTTTTCTACGTTGCAATTCTTGAGTTCTTTGACATAATTGAATGAAATTTATTTCTTCTTCAAAGTTGTTTTCAATTTCAAATAGAGGATTTTATTATCATGTGCGATCGTTCTTGAATTTTAATTCTGTTATTGATTTTTTCCTTGGTAAAATAATAATTATCTTCCTCCACTAATTTCTAATTTATATACGATGGAATAAACCCGGGATTAGTAGTGAAGTACTCGATGATCGTCAGTACATGTAAAAGGTGTAGTGAGTGTTAATTGTTGTTTGGGATAAACAAGACCTGATTGGGTATTTCCCATTTCAATTAAGAATATTCAATACCACTATTTTTTAAATGGAAGGAGAGTTGACCAAACGTAGATCTTGGTAATGTTTTTTCTCACCATCATAATTTCACCAAGGAAGTGAGAGGAAACGACTGTAGAAACTCACTTTAATTAACTAAGAAGAAGAGGTTTGAATTAAACTGAACAAGGGTAACCTTAAAATTAAGAAACCAGCCCCGAACTAATCACCCTTTTTAATATCATTGTTTTTCAATCATTTTAATCTAAAATTTACTTTCAAAAACACCACATTTTTACCCTTGTTTTAATGTGACAAACTATTTTGTATACACTCCTCTTAAAAATAATTCCTAGGGTTAATAACAAGACTAAACTTAGTAAATTTAAAAATAGTTTTTCCATGCACTACGATAGGCGTGTGTCAAACTTAGCACTACTGCCGGGGAGGCAGTGCAATAAAAAAATACTTTTAAAATTGAATGACCAGCAACTCAAAAGAACCACTAATTGAATTTGATCCAGAAATTGAAAGACCGTTAACCCAACTATGAAAAAAATATAACAGAAATATTGGATGAAATAGATCTCTCATATTCAAGTGAAACTCTTAATGTTCACATTGAACCTGAAAACATGGCTAGAAATCCTAAAAAAACCCTGCATGATCTATGTGCACCACAATTTTCAATTCAGAATAACCAACTAATTGCACCCACTGAACCAAATGATTTTGAATTACATGTCAATATGATTCCTATGCTTCCAAAGATTCATTGTCTTTTAGAAGAAGATCAAAATTGGCACATGAAAGAATTCAGATACACTTGCTCAAGCTTCAGGCCTAGAGGAGCACCCAAAGACCAATTTCGGTGGAGGGCATTCCCCTTCTCACTCGAAGGTGTGGCTAAAGAATGGTTATACAATATACAGCTAGGGGAGATCAATTATTGGGAAGATCTAAAAATTTGTCTCATGCAAAGATTCCTTCCCACATCTAGGAGCACAACCATCAACAAAGAGATTTACATCATATGAAAATCAACTGGAGAAACCCTCTACAAGTACTGGGAGTGTATCAAGAAGCTATGTTCCAGCTGCCCACACCAAGAAATAGAGGAACACTAATACCTTTTGTTCTTCTACCAAGGACTTCTGGATAATAATCCAAATCATCTAGATGCCTCATATAGGGGATCCTTGGTTGACAAGTTGCCAGTAGATTTCAGAGTAATAATTGAAAAGATTGCTCAAAACTCAAAAGAATTTGGAATAAGAGGGCTGGGAACAAGAGGAATCCATGAGGTGAGAACATCTGATTCAACCTAATTATTTAGAAGCAAGATGGGAGAACTCACCAGGTTAGTGCGACAGAAGGCTGTGAAACAAGAAAAGGAACCAGAAGAACCAAATTAGGTATGTAGTTTATGCTCTTATAATTAACATTACACTGACCAGTGTCCATAAGTTCAGGGAACCAAATTTTGTGCTGCTACCTATCAGCAATGACAATTCCAGCCAAATCCAGCATGACATCCCCAAAACTAACCAGAATATGGATTCCAACAGACCCATGATAAACCTCTTTTTTAACACCAATACCAAAACCCCCCTCCATTCCAACAGTTTTATAAACAACCTTTCCACAACAAAAACCCTTTCAGCCGCAACTATTCCAAAAAAAAATACATATGAGGAACTATCCACCAGTGCACAACCATCAAGTGATAACCAACAACTACAGTCAGATGTTGAGGGGCTTAAAGAAAATGTGAAGGACTTACCCAACAACTGAAAAAAATTAGAAATTATAACCTATAATCCAAGGAATATTCTATCCCAAATAGTTCCAAATCCTAAAGATAATGTCAATGCAATCATAATAAGAAGTGGAAAAGAATTCCCACCAACATATAATGATGAACCCGAAACAATACCACCTTTTCTGAGGGAGAATGATGTTGAAAATTTAGAAAATATTGTGAAAATACACCAAGAAGGAGAGAATGAAGAGAAGTAGGAGAAGGATAGGCCACAGAATAAGAGACAAGAAAAAACAATGCAAAGGAAACAAAGGGAGAAGAAAGACCTACCCACACCATTTCCAACAAGGATGCTCAAATCAAAGAAATTTCAAAACAAAACACATCAAAAAGAAATTATAGACACTTTTTAGAAAGTTGAAATCAGTATCCATCAACTTGAAACTTTAAATCAAATTCCAAGGTATAGAAATTTTTTGAAAAATCATTGCACCAAAAAGAGAAGACTTCATGGGAAATAAATAATCGACTTGGGGAGAAGTGACTCAACCCTTATCACACCACAGATTCCAGCCCAATGTCAAGTTCCAGGGAAGTTTTCCATTCCATGGACCATTGGTTAATTAATATTTTCTAATGCTTTGTGTGATCTAGGTTCTTCAATTAATGTATTGCCTCACTCTAAATACACTTCTTTGCATATGAGAGACTTAAAGCCCATAAGAGTGGTGGTCCAGCTTGCAAACTGATCCACACTTTTCCCAGCTAGAGTTCTAGAGGATGTCATGTGGAAAGTCAAAGATCTCTTATTCCTAACTAACTTCTATGTGCTAAACATGGATGAAGATAAGAACCCTTCACACTCACCCATCATTTTGGGGATTCCATTCTTGAAGACAGCAGAAACAATCATCAATGTCCATGAAGGTACACTCACCAGGGAATTTTTAGATAGCACTGTCCACTTCATCATTTTTGAATCCTTGAGGTACGCATCAGATGATTACTCCCTCCTTTCACTCTACCATGAAGTTAATACTGAACTCATTGAACAATCAGGTATGTGCCATGAATTATTACACTTAGAAGATAAATTTTCCATTAATGAACATGTGAATTCCCAAAACACTGGAGATTCTGATTTAATGTGGGAAGAAGAGGTAAAATCTGATTTCATTGATGATTAGTTTATTGATGTAGAAGATGATATTGTTTCTTGTGTGCTGGAGGATCACCCTTTGGAATTGGGTAATGTCAGATTAATTTCATCCCTTGAGAATCCCCCTGAACTTGAATTAAAACCACTCCCCAATGATTTAATATATGTGTACCTTATGAAAGAAGAGAAATTACCAGTGATAATTGACAATAATCTGTCTAAAACCCAAGAAAAATCATTTTTTGAGATTTTGAGAGAGAATTTCCAAGAAATATGGTGGAGGTGATATCCTAGAAATAAACCCAAAAATATTTTCACATAGAATTTTTCTTGAGGGAGATTCCAAATCTATTAGAAAGCCCCAAAGGAGAATGAATCCCTCCTAGATAGAGGTTGTGAAGAAGGAGATCGAGAAGATCTTGGAAGATGGGATCATTTATCCCATTTCAGATTCACAGTTGGTCAGACATATTCATGTCGTTCCTAAAAAAACCGGCCGGACCACTATGAGAATTGAAAAGAATGAGTTAATCCCTATGAGAATTCAAAACAGCTAGAGAGTATGCATTGATTTTTGGTAATTGAACCAGGTCACCCAAAAAGATCATTTCCCTATACCCTTCATTGACCACATGTTAGAGATATTGGTAGGGAGAACTTATTATTTCTTTTTGGATGGATTTTCACGTTACTTCCAGGTACCCATTGCTCACGAGGTTCAAGATAATACAACATTTACATGTCATTTTGGTAGTTTTCCATATAAAATAATGCCATTGGGATTAATTAATGCTCCAGGTACATTTCATAGGTGCATGTTGAGTATATTTTCTGATAACATTGAAAATTTCTTGGTTGTTTTCTTAGATGATTTCCCAGTTTTTGGAGATTCTTTTTATCATTGTTTGAAAAATATGGAATTTTTTTTTGAAAACCTGCATTGAAAAAAATCTTGTTTTTAATTTTGAGAAGTGTCACTTCATGGTTAAAAGAGGAATTTTACTTGGTCATTTCATTTACCAAAATTGAATTGAAGTGGATAAATCAAAAATTGAAGTGATAAATTCATTGCCTTACCCTACTTGTGTGAAACATGTTAGATCATTTTTAGGACTTGTAGGATTCTACAAAAGGATTATAAAATATTTCAGTAAGATTTCCCTCCCTCTATCTAGATTAATTTTGAAAGATGCTGATTTTGATTTCAATGGTGCATGTAGGTAATCCTTTGATGAGTTGAAGAAGAGATTGATTTCACCACCGGTGATGCAGCTGCCAAATTGGTAAGAACCATTTGAGCTACTCTGTCATGCCTCCGACCAAGCTATTGGATTAGTCCTTTCTAAGTGAATTGAGGGCAGACCACAAGTCATTTCATATTCCTCTAGAACCTTAGATGCGGCCCAATTCAATTACAGAACCACAAAAAAATAGTTCATAGTAGTTGTTTTTTCTTTAGAAAGATTTAGAACATATATTATTGGAACTAAAATCACAGTATTTTCTGCTTGTGTAGCTTTGAGATACTTGATAAAGAAAGATGATACTAAACATAGGATAGTGAGATGGATGATATTTATACAGGAGTTAAATATAGAAATCAAGGATAAGAAGGGATTTGAGAACCAAGTGTCTGATCACTTAATCGGGCTTCCAAACACTACTGAAATTGAAATTCTAAAAAGAGACCCATTGAATTATCAAATTACCGGAGAGCAATTTTACTTGATTGAAGGAGAAGTGCCTTGGTATGTTGACATGGTCAATTTTATGGTAACATCTCAAGTCCCATCTCATTTCAATTGTCACCAAATTCAAAAATTGAAAGCTGAATCTAGGAATTACTTTTGGGATGATCCATTCCTTTGGAATATTTTCAATGATCAAGTAATAAGAAGATGTTAACCTGAAAGTGAAGTTACATATGTATTTGATTTTTGTCACACATTAGCTTGTGGAGGCCACTTTTTACCTCAAAGGACAACAAGGAATGTTTTATAATCTGGAATTTATTGGCCCACCCTTTTTAAAGATTCTCATAAATTTTGCAAAATATGTGAAAAATGTCAGTTTTCATATAATATTTCAAAGAGACAAGAAATAGCCCAAAATCTGTTGATTTTTTGTGACAATTTAGAAGTTTGGGGGATAGATTTTATGGGATGTTTCTTGATGTTATTTGTAAATTCTTATATCTTTCTTAAAGTTTATTATGTTTCCAAATGGGTGGAAGAAAATTCCACAAGGACTGATGATGCTAAATTTGTTTGTGATTTTTTCAGTTCTAACATATATTCAGGTTTGGAGTGCCCGTAGTAATCATAAGTGATTAGGGGACTTACTTTTACAATTAGAGAATGCATGCTTTGCTGAAGAAGTATGGGGTGCATCATAAAACATCAACTCCATTTCATCCACAGACTAATGGTCATGCTGAAGTTTCCAATAGGGAAATCAAATGAACTTTGTAAAATACTGTTAAACCAAATAAGAAGGAATGAATAAAAATGTTGGATGATAACTTAGCGGCATACAGGACATCCTATAAAACCCTGATTGGAATGAGTCCATATAGGTTTATTTATGGGAAAATCTGCAACTTACCTGTGGAATTGGAGCATATGGCCTATTGGGATGTGTGGAAAATAAATTTTGACCCTCAAAGTGCTGGGAAGGAAAGACGATTGAGGTTTAATGTGATGGAGGAAATAAGAAGGGAAGCATTTAAAAATTCCATGATTTAAAAAGAAAGAACAAGAGTGGACCATGTCAAGCTGATCTGACCAAAAGACTTCTATCCTGGAGACAAAGTGTTGTCATTCAACTCAATAATAAAACTGATGGCACAAAAAATTTGTTCCAGATGGGAAGGTCCATTTATAGTCACTCATATATATCCATTTCATTATATGTAGATTATGACTGATAGAGAGAAGAATCCATTCACTATGAATGGGAATAGGTTGAAGAAATTCCTTGGGACCCAACTATCAGAGCCTGTGGAGGAGATCACGCTCGTCCAACATGTCTATCAATAAGATTCATTAGGTTGTACCTATCCTTCACACTTTCTTGATGTTTTGAATCATTTTAAAATTGGATTACAATTTAAATCCACTTAAATTCATTCCGTACAATTCATCATTTAAGTGTGGGAGAGGGAACCTTTTTAGTTTAGGATTTTCATTTTGTGATTGCTTTTTTATAAAAATTGCACGTTTTCATGTTTTTGTGTGTGTTTATTTTTCAATTTTTGGTGTGTTTTTGAATCTTTTGAGATAAAATGATAATCATTACCATTTTTGAAATCCATGTCAATGAGAGAACCAATATATTCCATGAAACAAATCTTAAATAAATGCTGAAATGATTTTGTTTCGTGTTCAAATCATTTGGAATTTCAAGAAAAGTTCACTAATTATTGAATCCCATGACATATTTCACTGTTTATATCATTGAAATCACTTTCTTGTGGGGCTTCTGAACCATTTTTGTCATATTCTTTTCGTTAACCACATTTCTTGAGAGAACCAGACCATGCTTACTTTAACAAGAATTTGATTTATTCCTTTCAAAACATGAGGGTTTGGGGTACATGTGTTTTAAATGATTGAGGAATTTATTTGGTTTTAAGCCCCCTTTTAAAAATAATTTTTTTCATTATGTCCTACCTTACATTAATCCTTGTATCCCTTAAAATCCTTGAACATCCTATTAGGTTAGCCACATTACAAGCCAATTTTCCCTATCCAACCTACTCTGGAAGTGAAATTGCATGATCTAGTTGAATATAAGTGTGGGGGGTGATGTCTTGTACTACTTCATTTTGTGAATATTTGGGTGGAAAATCAATTGGTGAAGAGATTTTTGTGCCACTGAAAAATTATTCTATTGAAAGTTGTGACTTTTTTGGAGCATTCAGGATAAGAAAGTTGTGCCTTTCAAGAGCATCCAAAAGCTATGCCTATTTGAAGATTTCAAGAAAAATATTGTTTGAACATATTGAAATTTTTTCTACTGAAATTATGAGCTGATTGAATGATGATGGTGCCTATTTTATACAAAGGGTAAGAGAAGGATACCATTCTTGAGTGAAAATTAGAATCTTTCAATTTTGCTTCATAAAGAGCTAAGTCCTCCTTTTTTAGCCTTAAAATTTTTAACATCTAAATCCTACCAACCAGAAGCCACAGAACAACCCTGAAAATTCTTCATGATAAACACATGTATTTGACTCACATCGGGTGGGGAAGTAATAATTTATCAAAAATATGGTGACTCTTGTATGAGTTTGGATGAGAAAATCCTTGTTCAACATTTACATTTGTGATATGAGAGAAAATTCATGTGAGGTAGGTGTTTTGTGCACATGGGATAAGAAATGAAGTGTAAATATATTAAATAATCTATAATGGAGAACATGAAATAATTTTTTTTGATGAGGCATGATATATTTTTGTTTCTTTGTATGTATTTAGTATATCTCATCAGAATGTGTTTTGGATTTGATTTGATTTGATTTTTACTTGTCTAGGAGTCCAAGTACTAAGTGTGGGGGAATTGATTGAGAAAATATTTTCAATTAAATTTACAGTGAATTTAATTTTTTTAAACCCACAATAATGTTACTCTAAGATTAATTGCTTCATTTTTATGATATTGGTGTTATTTTGATCTAAATAGTAAAAATGGCCCATTTCTTATTTTTAAATATTTTAAAATTTTTCTGTAGTTTGGACATAATATCTTCTACACTAATCCAAATTTAAACTTTATTTCTTTTATAGATTCTAAACATCTAGGGCTTCATTTACTATTTTTGGACCAAAAGCTGAATCGACCAAATGGAAGCTCAAAATATGCTCACAAAGTGTCTCATGAAAACAATTTGTGGTTCTGTCAATTATTGGTTTGGGGTACATAACCCATTCTTGGTGGGACAAATTGTTGGGGAATTCGGTTGATAGATGCTAAAGGAGTTAGGGAATATCTTTCATGAATTCAAGTCCATGTTAATTGGACGTTTAAGGTGACATTAAAGCTTCATAATCTGGTGGTTTGCGATTTGGAGAGTCTGACTGGAATAAATAAATGGTCAGAGTATAACACACATAACTCTCAGAATACTTGACCAAAGACGCTTAGGTGTTGAGGGGAAACACCCAATATATTTATTAATAACATTCAATAAGGGTTAAACACGTGAAGATGTCATTTAATGGGGCTACAACGTTTCAACATTCGAGGGACAAATTATGGCTATAAAAGGAGGAGAGCTCCTCCCTCTCAAAGCATCTCTCATTCATTCCCATTTCTTCTGGGACACCAAGAAGGAGAAATTTTAATCTTTCTCTTTTATTTATTCACTTTTTCATAGTTTTGTAATTACTTCTTCATTTCCATTCATCTTGATTACCCTTACAATGATGGGGTAAATAGTTTGAGTGATTGGGGAAGGGTTAATTTTCTACATTGCAATGCTTGAGTTCTTGGACATAATTGAACGAAATTTCATTCTTCTTCAAAGTTGTTTTCAATTTCATATAGCAGATTTTATTATCAAGTGTGATAATTCATGAATTTTAATTCCATTATATATTTTTTCCTTGGTAAAATAATCATTATCTCCCTCCACCAATTTCTGGTTTATATACGATGGAATAAACCAGGGATTAGTGGTGAAGTACTCGATGATCGTCAGTACATGTAAAAGGTGTAGTTAATGTTCTTGATTGTTTGGGATAAACAAGACCCGATTGGGTATTTCCCATTTCAATTAAGGATATTCAATATAACTATTTTTCCCATGGAAGGAGAGTTGACCAAACCGAGATCTTGGTAAGGTTTTTTCTCACCATCCTAATTTCACCAAGGAAGAGAGAGGAAACGATTGTGGAAACTCACTGTAATCAACTAAGAAGAAGGTGTTTGAATTATATTAAACTATTATAGCATTACAATTAGGAAGCCAGCCCCGACCTAATCCCCCTTTTTAATATCATAGTTTTTAATCATTTTAATTTCAAATTTCCTTTAAAAAAGACCACATTTTAACCCTCATTTTAAACTAACAAACTATTTTGTATTCTCTCCTCTTTAAGAGACTTCATAGGGTTAATCGCTAGACTACACTTAGGAAATTTAAAAAATGTTTCCACGTGCCCTACTACAGGCATGTGTCACTTACCTCGATTGTGTGGTTTTCTTCAATGAGATGTTTTTATCATCCTGTGATTTCTAGTCTTATATAATGGAGGAAATCAAATGGAATTGTATTAACATTGAGTTTTATGGAAAATCTGGTGATTTTGAGCAACAAAATTTAACAATGACTTGAGAGAAACATATTGTGGTTATGCCAAATTATTTATCATGATGTATGATTAACAATGTGATATTTTATGATTTTTTTAACACATTGAACAAGAGGAATATAAATGTTTTTAAATTTATAAATATTAATAATTATAGATGAATGAATATTCAGCTTCATATATGTCAAGATTAAGGGAAGAAGAACCCTGAGAAATACCTCAAATGGAGGGTAAGATGTTATCTCTATGAAAAAAGGTTCATAGACTGGCCAATTTTTATGGAGTTCAATGTATCATATTTGTAAATCATGGGCATTACCCAAATCAATTCCCAGAGATAAGAATATACGTATAGACCAAGGAAGTACCTATTCAATGCCAACCATTAAATTGGAAAGATTGAAGTATTTTTTGTATTTGGATCCAAGAATTATGAATAGTGATTTATATAAGGAGTATTCAGTTTATGTTTTTCTCTATGGATTTTTAATAATATGTTGAATATTTATAATATAAAAAAAAATTTATTTAAGGGTAATATAAAATTGGAATAATATATGATTAACAAAATAAAAACCCTTAATATGTTTCTTATTCTAAGATGATGTTGTTTGGATAAAGATATGTTGGATCTTATTAATTAAACCGGTTGATGCTAGTTTCTTGAGAACTTATTATGGATTTATCTAAAAGAGGTTTATCCTATACTGGATAAAGTGGAAAACGTTTTAGGACATAAGTAATAATCCACTATGTTTTGGAACAAGGAAACATTCATGTTTTTCATAAGTATATCTGATAATTCAGGTTGTTACCATGAATCAAGAGAATACATGATGAAGGTGTTCATATGTTTAGAATTTGAAAACCAAGAACTTACCAATGTGATATGAGAGATAAATGCTAAGCCTCTTAGGTTCACCTCTTTCGAATGATGTAGATTGACAGTTTTTTGAATGATTGTAAGGTTATACTTTTATGGATATTATAAGTTTTACTCGAGTTGAACTTTCTTAGATTAATGTATTATATCGGTATAGGTGGACTTATGCATATGTGATAACCTATGATACAAGTTTTTTTGATACAGATATAATTACCTATCATTCTATTTATGCAATGCATGATCTTCCAACAAACTAGGAATGAAAAACTGAACTCCATTTCCTTAAATAAGAAATGAAGTAGAAATTTCTCAAGGTATTACCAATGGTTAGATTGTTTTGAAATCAAGTATTTCTTTATTATCATGTTCTTCAACTTTAGGGAAATTATCTTGAAAACCAAAAATAATTTCCTAGTATATTTCCTTACGATGAATCAATTGTCCCTTTGGAACATCACAGATTTATGGATTTCATATTTTTAGCTTTCTCCTAAATATATTCTCTATCACTCTCCATAATAACTTTATGGTTATATTTTTAATTCATGTCCATGTTTTCCTACATGGAACCCTAGTATGGGTTATTTTTGGTAACCTTCATACTTACATTTCTTTATTTTTAAATAGAGGTCTCATTAATCCATTTTTCGATGTGGGATTTTAACTAAGAAATTTTGAAATGTCAACCCCCTAATTTTAATTCCTAAGTATCAATTTCAAAGTCATACTTTATTAAATGAGGGGTTAATGTAACAACCCAAGTTTTCACGATATGCTTCTTCTTAACAATTCAATTGCTTCCACTACACATAATGCCAAGTTCAAGCGCACCACAACCTATCAATCGAGATGTTTAAAAAGAGTTTATAAATATTATTGACCAGATTTTGATTTTTATATATCCAATATAATTTTATCATTAATCTTATGTGTTTCTTAGAAATAATATACGGACAAATTCATTTTTTCAGATAAAAGAAGTATTTTTTAAATATGCAATTTTTTCTTCCTTTTAATAAAAGAAACCATTTTAAATCCAATATTTGACACTTTTTTATATTCTATTGGATGAAATGATATTCTTATTTATAATTGTAATATAAAAACTTAGATTGGATTAATTTTTTGTGTTAATATGATAACTTTCATATTTTACTGAATAGTGAAAAATACTGCATTTTAGTTCCAAACATTATTTTCATGTAAATTATTTATATATTTAGATTATATTTTTTAATCAAGATTAAATTTTATTTCAATTTTTTTTATAATTTAATCCAATTATGGTCATTGGATGTAATTTAACAATGAAAATGGACATAAACACATGTTAATATTTTGATGGTTTTTACTTTTTAAAACCCCACTTTTTTTTGATAACAGGAATTAATTATAAATTAATTTCTTCCAATTATATGTTTTGAATTGGGAAAAATGTATTCCATATTTGTAATCTTAAGGTCTGAATTGTGGAAATACATACCTTTTATTTTTGGGCATTATGAATAATAAGATCAGTATTTTTTTTATTTATAATGGTTAAAGGGGAAATCAGGTAAATAAGCGTAAAAATAATATTATAATAATATAAAACAAACATAAGGAAAGTCCTAATCCAATTGGATGATATATAACCGGCCATGAGCATACTTTGGTTTACTTTAAGAACCCATGGAGTCAGTTGGGTGTGAAAATGACATGTTCTAATAATAAATTTAAAGTAAATGGAAATATAACATAAAAAGTATATTTTTACTAAAATAGTTTTAATTTGAGTTATATATATTATCTATTAAAATATAAATATTAATTAAATATATAAAAATATTTTTCCAACATCATGTTATTTTATTTTTAATTTGTAGAAAATAAATAAATAAATTTATTTATGACACAATAATGATGTTGTATTTTCATTATTAATTAATGAATCAAATAAATGATATTATAAATAAAAAAATTAATTTGATAGTTTTTGTCATGACTTGTACCCCAGGGCATGTATCGTGACTACCCCAAGTCTGCCTTCCATAGGCCAGGGGCTGGCGACTAGCACCAAAGGCGTAAATTCTTAAACTGAGAAGGCATTGCCTTTATATCAGTAAACAAACACATCAGAGTACACAACTAGAAGAAAATCAGTAAGTATATATGTATACAACAGAAGTGTCGAAAAGTAAAAGGGGATGGAAATACAATCCCAACAGTAAAGTACAAGGAAACAGAAAAGTAACAGTACAATTGAAAGAAAGTACAACTGAAGAAAAGTAAAGTAGCTACTAGGTTGTCTCCCGGGGTTCCTACATGAAGGGTAGGTACAGATTGCCCCCTCAGCACTCCACGTCCATCCGTATGCTCTGTGTACCGTCACACTGAGTGTTCCACCTCTTGGTACTTTCCAGTCCTGCTACTCTCTACTTCAGTCAGCGATGTCCGTCATCAGCAACCAACACAATGAGGTCCGAGCATATCCCATGTAGGGCTGAGTATAACGATACTCAATAGGGACCCCATGACCCTCAATGTCTCACAAAATCCAACAAGGATAAACCACAAAGTATAAAGCCAACAGATAACCAGTACTTTGGTATATGCCCATACATATACCTAAGTTATCTAGTAACCCATCTCAATCATGAGGAAAACACAAAAGTCATTTACTCAGCTCAATTAAAGGATTTGATTCTAGGGGTGGTATCATGTAACACTCAAAATCTAACATTCGAAACCACGGCTGCTAGTGTACTACTATATTGTGTACCGTGGGCCTGGGGCATCACACATAGGCACTTCCCACTATCCTGGATTGTTGTGGAACTCCTCCTGTCGAGTACTGTGGGTCTGATATGCTCACACAGAGGCGTTCCACACCGTCGGTCTGTCGGGTAACACATAGGCTCTCCCCCTCATAGCCTGCTGAGGTACTCCTCCTATCAAGTACCTTGGGTCTGCTACATCACATAGAGGCACTCTCCACTGTTGGTCTGCCACGCTCACACCGAGGTGCTCCCCACTGGGCTAGTCGAAACACTCCTAGTCGAAAGGTCAGCAATCGTTAGGTATCGACCAGCTATTAGGTTTCCGTACTCCGCTTTCTCATCTCCGGAAGGATCCTCTCCACAAGCTACTGGTCGATCCACCAACATTAATGAAGTCCCACACAAATTTATCTCAAATGTCTACCTCATCATAGGGGTCTCAACGCAACAGACTGCTGGTCAATCAGACGCCCAATGAGTGAGTTATTGGCATTTACGTTCGAGGGGGCCGATTGGATTTTAGGTCCAAAACTACCTGATCATACCCCAACTATTTACATACCTCATGTGGTGTATTCAAAAACAATCTTATCACTCTAAGATTCACATATCCACAGACGGTTCATCGATCGGATACTCGTAGCCCATGATATGGGGGAAAACGGTTTTTGGGTCAAACGGGTCTTGGTCCGGTCCGACCCAGTCGGACCAACCCGACCCGACTCGGGTCTGGATCGGGGTCTCACCCTGTCCGTGGGTCCGAACTATACCGAGGGTCTGGGCTAGCTTGAGGGCGGCCAAGCCCGAGGGCGTCCCGGCCCGGTGGCGGTCCTGCCCAGTGGCGGCCCGACCTGATGGGGCGGCCCTAACCGCGTTTGGTTCTGCCAGGTGGCCTGGCGGCCCATGGGGGGTCTGCCTCAGCCATGTCCAGGGGGGAACTGTGTGCCCCCTGGTTCCCGAATGGAAAATACATTCGGGTGTGAGCTGAAACTGGCACCAGGTGGCGCCGGTCCAGAACACGCAGGACCCGCTGGCCCTTCTCTTCCCGGCTGGCCGAGCGGCCAACCGCTCTAGCTTTTCCACCATGGCCCACACTGGCTTTGGCTACCTGCTCCTCTGTGCGGCCTGCCGGCACCGTGCCCTCTCTGTCATGGCCCGGCCTGGCCGTGACCCCCCGTTCCTCCGCACAGCACGCCGGCGCTGCGCCTCTTCCACCGCGGCCCAACCTGTCTATGGCCCCATGCTCCTCCGCACGACGCATTGACACCGTGCCACATCCGGTGACCCGGTGACCTTGCGCCGCCAGTTTTCTTTCATGGCTGGCCCAATGCCGGCCTCCGCTGCTCCACACCGTGGTCATCAAAAAATGAGGAGAAACCAAGGGGGAGGGTCGGTCCATGTTCATGCGGCTCGAGCCTTCCCTGTCATGACGATAACAATTGGAAAAACACAATCCAAGATTTGTGTGTTGAAGGATGGAAACAATTTCAAACCTAAAATCCCTTACCTTATATTTGTTGATCATTTACGAAGTTGCGGAAAGGTGGGAATTGATTCGTCAATGTGAGAAAAAGAAGAGTGTATCCGTCGTTGGCCGATGAGCATTCGTAGGTGATGAAATCAAATATGGCGTTATCAGTGTTCTTCAAGGAAATAACTCCCTCCTTTGTCCTGGTTGAAGATCAAAGAAGGTTTTCGTCATTCTTCATTGGAGAGGGGCGTTCTTCATTGGATGATAAAGTTCTCCAAGAGATCCTCCTCTCCTTAATTCTCCCAAAAAGAGTATGATGCCAAACCCCAAATGAAATAATAGATCATCTATTATTCTAATGGTTTGCATGAATTCAAAAAGGAAATAATTAATGGGGGCTCAACTTAATTAATTATTGTGTGTAGGAACAATTTAATTATCGGAGTTCAAGAGTTTCATGAGTGGGGGCTCCATAAATGGGAAATCCGAGGGTCTCATCCTTGGGTGGTCACCACAAAAATTTATCCTCCCACAGGAGGTTATTCATGGGTGGGCCCCACCACAATAACCCTTCATGGGTGGTTAAGGTGAGGTGTCCCCTACCCCTAACCATCACTTGGAGGTTTTAACCACCAAAATAAATATAAGTTGCATACCTTATTTTTATTTAAATTATTCTTTAAAACCCTAAAACTTACTTCCTTTCTCATCCAACTACCGTCAAGGTGAAGGTATTTTTAGGTGAATATAGGCGCTTCGAGTTGAACGGTGCGCTCATTTTTCAATTCCGAGCACCGGTTCAAAATTTATAAAAACCCGCTTGTACATTTACTGAACGTACTTGAACGAAACATTAGAAATTGATTCCAGGCACACCGGGCCTTGGAATCAAGCCTCATAAATTTTCGCAGACTCCTAAAAATACCATGTATTTAAGAAAAAAAATCCCATAGAATTTCTGGGTCTTTAAATTCTCCCCACCTAAAGGATTTACGTCCCTATAAGCTACAAATATAACTATGGGAACAAATGGGGGTACTGAGCACGAATCAGAGCCTTTCTCTCCCGTGTGTTCTCCTGGAGGTTTCCGTGCTACCAGCAAACGTGCACCAGAGGTATCGACCATCCATGTAGGACCCGCTCCTGTCGATCCTCAATATCCACTGGAAGCTCGGTAATATTTCCCCCCTCATCAATGTCCATATCTCCATGGTCGATGATGTGGTATGGGTCGTGCACGTATCTCCTCAGCTGAGATACGTGTAAGACATCGTGAACCCTGTGCAACTAAGGTGGAAGAGCCAAATGGTAAGCCACATCACCTACTCTGGTGAGGACTTGGAAAGGTCCAATGAAACTCAGAGATAACATTCCACCTCATCCAAATCTCCATAGACCTCGTCGAGGTGAGACCCATAAAAAGATTTGGTCACCATCCTCGAACTCTAGAGGCCTCTGTCTCCTATCAGAATACGACTTCTGCCTGCTCTGTGTAGACTTCATCTGCTTGTGGATGATCTGCAACTTTTCTGCGGTAGCCCATACCATCTCTGGTCCCACTAGTGCTAACTCCCCTGGGTCTGTCCAGAATAGTGGCAATCTACATGGTCGACCATACAGGGCCTCAAAGGGTGCCACATCGATGGTGGAGTGATATCTGTTGTTGTAGGAAAACTCTACCAACAGTAAGTGATCCTCCCAGCTATGACCAAAGTTGAGGACACAATTATGGAACATGTGCTCGAGGGTCTGAATGTTCCGCTTAGTCTGACCATCCATCTGAGGATGGAGGTAGTGCTCTAGCGAAGCTATGTCCCAAATGCATCCTACAACCCCTTCCATAGCTAGGAAGTAAATTGTGTGTCATGGTTGGAGAAAATAAAAGAAGTTACTCCTTGTAAATGCACAATATTCTGTTCATAGAGGCGTCACAAGCTCTCTAATAAGCTCTGCTCTCTGATCAGTAAGAAGTTGGCCGACTTGGTGAGTCTGTCAATGATCACCCATATCGAATTGTGACTCTTGGATGTATGTGGAAGAACCATCATGAAGTCCATGGATATCCCATCCCACATACACTCTAGGACCTCTAAGGGTTGAACCAAGCCTACTGGTACCTGGTGCTCCGCCTTCACTTGTTGACAAATGAGGCACCATGAGAAAAACTTCGCTACTACCTTCTTCATACCTGGCCACCAGTGCTTTCGTTGAAGGTCCTGGTACATCTTCGCCACTCCTGGATGTACCACTAGAAGGGATTTGTGGAAATCCCTCAACACTTCCACATGAAGTGCTACTGGTACCATGGTACGTCCTCTGAAGAGGATGACATGCTCCCCACCTTCATAAAATCCGTCAGGTGCCTGCCCTGTGGATATATGAGCACGTCGTGTCTCACAGTCATTGTCCCCATGCTACGCCTCCCTGACTCGTTGAAGAAGTGGGGGAGTGACTGTAAGATACTGTAGATAGTCTCCTCCATCTCTATCCACAATGGATATCTATAAGGTAGCCAGCTTCTCTGTCGCCTGTCCTAGCAATTGTATACCAGTCCTCCTGCTGAGTGCATCTACAACAACGTTCTCTTTCCCAGGAGTATAGGCTATCTCGAAGTCATAGTACTAGAGGAACTCAAGACAACGTTTCTATCTCATATCCAGGTCCTTCTAAGAGAATATATACATGATACTGTTGTGATCAAAGTACATGGTAAAACGTTCGCCCATAAGATAGTGTCGCCTCATATTCATGGTGAAGACCACTACTGCTAACTCCAGGTCATGGGAAGCATCGTTCTGCTTGTGTTGTCTTAGCTACTGAGAACCATATGCGATCACAGCTTGCTCCTGTATCAGGACACACCCGAGTTCGGTCCCTAAGGCATCGCAGTAGACTATGTACCATACACCTTTCTCTGGAAGTCTCAAGATAGGGGCACTAGTTAGCCTCTACATCAGCTCTTGGAAGCTCTGTTGTCATCTCTCGGACCACATGAAGAGTTTCCCCTTCTTCATCAAGGCTGATAGTGGTGCTGTAACTCTGGAGAAGTCTGGAACGAATCTCTGGTAGTATCTAGCCAAGACTAGGAAACTTTGTACCTCCGTCACACTCCTTGGAGGCTCCCAAGAAAGTACAACCTCAATCATTGCTGGATCTACTGCAACTCCAGCCTCTGTGATGACATGTCCCAAGAAGTGAACCTCTTGAATCCAAAACTGGCACTTCGAGAGATTACCATAAAGCTGGTGATCATGGAGTGTGTCCAGTACTACCTGCAAATTATAGGCATGCACCTCCTTAGTAGTCGAGTATGTCATAATGTTGTCGATGAAGACTACGGAAAAGCGATCAAGGTAAGGCTGGAATATCCTATTCATGAGACTCATGAACACTGCAAAAGTGTTGGTTACGTTGAAGGGAATAATCAAGAACTTGTAGTGGTCGTACCAAAACCCGAAGGTCGTCTTCTGAACATCCTCATCTCGAACTCCGAGCTAGTGATATCCTTATATGAGGTCTATCTTCGAGAACCACCGTGATCTATTCAGCTGGTCAAAGAGTACATCGGTCCTCGGGATTGGGTACTTGTTCTTTACAGTTATCTGGTTTAGGCGACAGTAGTCGACACAGAGCCTCAAGCTCCCATTGGCCTTTTTGGCGAATATAATTGGGGCTGCCCAGGGAGAAACACTGGGCTGGATGAATCCCTTTCCATGCAAGTCCTCTAGCTATACCTGCAGCTCACGATGCTCAGTGGGAGCCATCTGATATGCTGGAGTAGATATCGGTGTCTTCATAGAATACATGTCAATGTCGAAATCCACCTCTCCGTGAGGAGGTAGTCCTGTAACATCTTCAGGGAAAACATCCATGTACTGGTCCACCACTACAGGATAAGTCCGACTCTCCACTTCAACTTCTCCGAGGGTAAGGCAAGCCAACTAGTGAGTGATCGGATGCACCATACTCCGAGTAAGTTCGTCATGTGCTGCAATGGTTCCCTTCTCACCGATGAAGGTGAACCTTGTCCCATCAGTGCGGAAACACCGCACTTTGCACCTAATACATTCAATCTAAGCATGGACTGTAGATAACCAATCTATACCAATGATGATGTCCTAAGTCCTCGACGCCGCTATGAGGAGATCCCAGCTGAAGATCTCTCCTCCTAGAGTAAGCTCATACTATCGGCACGAGTGTGTAATCATCGAGTTTTCTCTTGTGGGAGTCTCTAGCCGTAAGGATCGACCCAAATGCTCCGTTGGAATCTCAGAGCTTTGAATGAGGGAAGTGTCAATGAAAGAGTGACTGGAACCTATGTATATAAGAACTACTACTAAGGTGGATTAGACACAGATAGTACCTTGAATCATCTCAGAAGCACCATGGTTGTATGTCTCATCTTACTGAAGCTGAGATCTCCCCTATCTACCAACTCCCTGTGGTCGGGGTGGTCCTCCTGGTGGTGGAGGCGATAGCACCTCGTAGCGTCATCCACCACCAGATACTTGACCATCTATTCTACCACGTCCGCCTACGACCTGCAGACCACCTCGATCGAATCTCTGCATCTTCTTGGGAGGTACCTATACTGTCTGCTGATCATCTGAACGACGGGTTAGATAGTCATGAGCCATGTGACCCTGCCTGCCGCATGCATAACATTGTCTACTCCTGGTAGGTATGTCACTGCCTCGGGTGCCCCAAAAATCTGATCACGAGTCATGCGGTCGTCCACCCATGGGTTTGGTCATCCTGGACCTCTGCGTCATCTGTCTACTACCGACTACAGAATATTCAAATGCATGTCGACTAGTAGTGGGTCTCACTGTGGTGACTTCTCATCTAGAAAACTCTCTACTAATAGGGCACTCTCTAACACCCCCGCATGCGTCGGTATGCTGAGGGAGACCATCGATGCCATGATCTCTTTCTTGAACCCCATCTCGAAGGTCTGAGCCCTAAATGATTGGTCTCGTATCATATATGTGGAGTAGTGAGAGAGGTTGGTGAACTTCGCTGAGTTCTGTGCTATTGTCATGCTTCTTTGCTGTAGATGAAGTATCTCTTGTATCCACACTGCACAAAGGGTCGTTGGAACCATCTCCGCCCAGAACAGCCTCTCGAAGTCTGTCCAGAGTAGTGTCACCTTGTCATGAACCTAGAGCACCAGGATCCAGCATCTTCCAGCTGCTACATGAAGGAGGCTCGTAGCAAGGGTCACCATGAAGTCTGGTGGTTTCCCTACTAGCCTAAAAACTCTCACCACTGCCTCTAGCCAATCCTCAGCCGCCTATGGGTCCATCTCTCTCCTGAACCTGGGTGGCCTTTGGCACTGGAACTCGTGCAACATGATTAAGTGGCGTGCATCGTCTGCTGCTGGGTTTGGTGGAATCGGTGGCCCAACGGGATGCGTTACCGCTGGTACCTCCTCTAGTAAAGGGCCCTACACTGAGGCCTCGTCGCTTGGTGGGATATCGGCATTGACAACTCTCAGGTCTCTAACTGGTCATCTGGAGGGAGGCATCCTGAAAGAAACAGATGTGATATGGTTAAAAGAGTTATACCTTGTGAGCTGACCTGGTTGAGTTGAATTAAAGAAAAACATTTGAAAAAATGAACGCAATCAGTGTTTTTGTGCACTGAGTCGGAAATCAATAGTCAGGGTCCTGGTGTATGGATACGTTGGCTTCCCGCACCAACATTGGAATCCCTAAACTGAAGACCACACATAGTACCCTTAACACTATTTCTTCCCAGAAAATAAAGATAAGAGTCCTAAGTTCTAGGGTAGAACCGACTCCTCTGATACCAATTTGTCACAACCCGTACCCAAGGGCCCATATCGTGACTACCCCAAGCCCTTATTCTATAGGTCAGGGGCTGGCGACTAGCACCAAAGGCATAAATTCCTAAACTGGGAAGGAACTACCTTTATATCAGTAAACAAACACATCAGATTACACAACTGGAAGCAAATCATTATGTATATCTGTATACAATAGAAGTGTCTAAAAGTAAAAGGGGCCGAAAATACAAGCCCCATAGTAAAGTACAAGGAAACTGAAAAGAAACAGTACAACTGAAAGAAAGTACAACTGAAGAAAAGTAAAGCAGCTACTAGGTCGTCTTCCAGGGGTCGTACCTGAGGGGTAGGTACAGATGGCCTCCTCAGCACTCCATGTCCGTTCGTCTGCTCCGTGTACCATCATGCCGAGTGGTCCACCTCTAGGTACCATCCAGTCGTGCTACTCCCTACATCAGTCAGCGCTGTCATTCATCTGCAACCAACACAACGAGGTGCGAGCATAGCCTGTACAGGGGTGAGTATAACGATACTCAGTAGGGAACCCGAGACCCTCAAGGTCTAACAAAATCCATCAAGGATAAACCACAAAGTATGAAGCTAAAGGATAACCATTACTTAAGCATATTCCCATTCATATACCTAAGTTACCTAGCAAACAATCTCAATCATGAGGAAAACACAAAAGTCATTGACTCAGCTCAATACCAGGATTTTATTCTAGGGGTGGTATCATGTAACACTCCCAGTCTAACTTTCGAAACCTCTACTGCTGGTGTACTCCACTATAGAGTATTTTGGGCTTGTCACATCACACAGAGGCACTTCCCACTATCCTGGACTGCTGTGGTACTCCTCCTGTCAACAACTATGGGTCTTCTGTGCTCACATAGAGGTGCTCCCCACTATGGGTTTGCCGCGTCACACAGAGGCACTCCCCCTCATAGCATGCTGAGGTACTCCTCCTACCAAGTACCATGGGTATGAGTGTTACACAAAGGATCTGCCCACTTTAGGTATACCATGCTCACACAAAGGCTCTCTCCACTGGGCTAGTTGAAACACTCCAAGTAGAAAGATTAGCAGTCGTCGGGTATCAGCCAGCTACTTGGTTTCTGTACTCCACTCGCTCGTCGACTGGGGGATCCGTTCCACAAGCTACCAGTCGATACACCAACTGTCAAGAAGTCCCAAAAAAGTATCTCAAAGGTCCGCTTTGTAATAGGGGTCTCAACGCAACAGATAGCGCGTAAATCAGACACCCGGTCTGTGAGTTATTGGCATTTCCGTTCGAGGGGCCCGATTGGATTTTAGGTCCATACCATCCTGACCATACCCCAACTATGTCCAAACCACATGTGGGGTATTCCAAAATAACCATCTCGCTCTAAGCTTCCAATCTCAATAGAAATTTCATCGATCGGACACCCGTAGCCCAAGATATAGGTGAAATACTGTTTTTGGGTCAAACGGGTCTGGGTCCGGTCTGACCCAGTTGAGCCGACCCAGTCCGCGAGTCCGACCTGAACCAAGGGTCTGGCCTAGCCTGAGGGGGCGGCCTGAACTGAGTGGGGGGATCGGCCCGAGGGTGGCCCGACCCTGTGGCGGTATGGCCCACTAGCGGCCCGGCCCGGCAGCCGAGCGGCTAGGTGGCCCGGCGGCACGCGGGGGGTCCTCCTCAGTCGTGTCTAGGTGGGGAACCGTGCACACCTTTATTCCTGAATGGTAAAGCCGTTCGTGTGAGAGAAGAAACCGGCACCAGGTGGCACTGGTCCATAACACGTGGGTCTCTTTGGGTCCCGCTACAACTCCTCCGCTGCGGCCCGCCCTGGCCACGGCTCCCTGCTCCTCCGCGCGGGGTGACAGCGTCGCGCCGCCGTCACCGAAGCCTAGCCTGACCATGGCCCCTTGCTCCTCTGCGCGGCGCGCCGCCGACGTGCCGCTTCTGCCGAGGCCCGGCCTGGCCACGACCCCCAGCTCTTCTGCGCGGCATGACGGCACCGCGCCGCTTTCAGCGACCCAGAGGCCTTGCGCTATAGGTTTCCTACACGGCCGGCCCAACACCGGCTGCCACTACTCCGCACCGCGGTCATCAAAAAATAAGGAAAGAAAAAGGGGGAGGGTCGGGCCGTGTTCATGCAGCCCAAGCCTTCCACATTAAGATAATAACAATTGGAAAAACACAATCCATGATTTGTGTATAGAAGGATAGAAATAATTTCAAACGTAAAATCCCCTACCTCGTATTTTTTGATCGTTGACGAAGTTGCAAAAAGGCGGGCGTTGATTTGTCAATGTCAGAAATAGAAGAGGGTATCCATCGTTGGCGGATGAGCATCCAGAGGTGACGAAATCAAAGATGGTGTTGTCGGTGTTCTTCAAGGACGGAGCTCCCTCCTTTGTCCCAGTTGATGATCGAAGAAGTTGTTTGTCATTCTTTGGTGGAGAGTGGAGTTCTTCATTGGAAGATGAAGTTCTAAAAGAGCACCTCCTCTCTTTAATTCTCCCAACAAAAGTATGATGCCAAACCCCAAATGAAGTAATATAACATATATTATTTGAATAGTTGGAATGAATTCAAAAAGGGAATTAATTAAGGGGGCTCCACTTAATTAAATCTTGTGTGTAGGCACAATTTAATTATTGGAGTTCAAGAATTTCATGGGTGGTAGGTCCATAAATTGGGAGTCCAAGGGTCTCATCCTCGGGTGGTCGGCACTGAAATTTATCCTCCCAAGGGAGGTTAGGCTCGGGTGGGCCCTACCACTATAACCTCTCATGGGAGGTTAAGGTGAGGTGGCGCCCACCACTAACCTTCACTTGGAGGTTTTAACCACCAAAATAATGATAATTTTCACACCTTTTTTTATTTAAATTATTCTTTGAACCCCTAAAACTAACATCAATTCTCGTCCAATTTTCGTCGAGGAGAAGGTCTTTTTAAGAGAATATCGGTGCTGTGAGTTCAATGGTGCCCTCAGATTTCAATTCCAAGCACCAGTTCAAAATATATAAAACCCACTCATACATTTACTGAATATACCAGAAAAAACATCAGAAATTTATTCTAGGAACACTGGGCCTCAGAATCAAGCGCCGTAAATTTTCCCAGACTCGTAAAAATCCCATGTATTTAAGAAAAACAATTTCCATGGAATTTTGGAGTCTTTACAGTTTTTATATAATAAAATAATATTATGGATGACTATAAAATCTTAGATTTGTTTTAATTCATTTTTTGAAGTAATGATGTTGTAATGAGTTGAAAAAATTCATTTACTAAATAGTGGAAAAATTGACATAAATGTGTTTTTTTAAAAAAATATTATCGTTTTAAATGGTATAAAATACTAAAAATATTATATTCTAAAAACTAACCTAGATAATATTAAAAATTTCATTAATGATCCAATAAGGTTATCTTGGAAATTTATAGCAACTATTTTAACCATATAGTATAAAATACAAGAAGACACGGTAAGAGTTAAACTATTTAAGTAAGGGTCAATCCCAAAAGATAAGGTAACTTCCATGACCTAAACTTGTATAAAAGTCATGGGATTAGAATATATTTAATTATAGTCATCTTATACTCATACTAAATCACTTTTTATCAATTATAAACCGAAAATAAATTTATAATAATTTAATATTTCATGATTTTCCTAAAGTGCCCCTTACCACTCTTATAAAAGGTCACTTTTCCTTCTATTTAATTAACACCTCCAAATCATATTTTCTGGGAAACAACCTTCCCAAATATCCTAAAATCATCCCTAAATTCAACCTATATTCCACTATTTGGTCAGAAAAACTTTTTATGGAGTCCTCTTGCGAAAATGAAAAGGAGACACATGAAGAAGAGGTAATCATTTTATCCCATATTTCAAAGTTCTTTTCTTTTTCTACTTAATCTTCCAAATTTGTTACCATACTAAAATAATAAATCCATATTATATTATACGCTGATATGTTTTTATGATTATAGTACAACCATATTATTATATTTACCCATCCTATGAAAAACAATATTACCATGCTTTCATATATACGGCTTACCATCTCCATGTCGTGGTGTAAACTATTTTTTATCTATACATTATTTAAACGGGTATAATGATGAATATAAATGAATTAAATAATAAATATAACATGATATTATTTATTTAGAATTCATATTCAATCCAATCATATACCATTTAATCGTTAAGAAAATGATATCGTCGCTCGTACGTATGTACGACTTACTGTCTCCATGACGCGATGATACTCATATTCCACATCCATCATCCAGGAATGATTATAAAATAATATATATTATGAATAATTATGAAATATATGAAAAATGAATGAAAAATTTAATATGTGTGTTTGTGTGTATGTGTGTGTACATGTATGTCATTAATTACTTCCATTCAATACTATAAGAAAACAGAAACAATGTTCATGTGTACATACGGCCTACCATATCCATGAACGGTGTATTCCATTTCATATATCTATATATTTTATAAATTTATATTGTTTATATATATGTTATATAAATAATATTATACATTCTAGAAGTAAGTGAATCATTGTAACGACCCAAAATTTTGAATAAATCTTGTTTCCTGATTTTGTGTGTTATTTTATTCATTTTTATACTCAACAAAAATGTTTCATTTGATAACATGATTATAATTAAAATGAGACAATTGGGTTTAGACGGTTATATGACCATTGGTCAATATGACCGCTGGAAACTAAACGTTTTGATTATTGTCTCTAAATACAAGTAATCTTGGTTAATTATTATAGAATGAAGATTCGACGGACTCACCCAGTAGTCTTGGACCGATTGATGCCCATCTAACAGAACTTGGGAAGGAGGTAGCACCAATGGGATTTGCTCTGGACCAAACCCAAGTTGAACTTCATCGTGTGAAGCTAGAACGGAATCACCTCTGTGAGAAGTTCAAACTGATAGAAATTACTACTCGTGCGATGTTAGCCGAGCCTCCCTCAGATTCTCTCACCATAGCACAACTTACACTTAGGTCCTATGCTGGTGTGATAAGGGGCTATGTAAGGAGACCGTAACTGCCTTGTGTAATCCTTTGTTTTAAATAAAAATTGGGACTTCTTCTTTTGATGAAGTTTATGAATTTTTTATTGACCGGATAAATATAGTATGCATATTTTTGATAAATTTTAGAAAAAGGATATTTTAAAAATGTTTATGTAAACCTTAAATAATTAAAAATGTGTAATGATTTTCAAAAAATGGTCTTCTACAATTATGTTCAGTATGAAATTTAGAGTCTAATAAGATCAACTTGATTTTTGATGAATAGTAAATTATGAATAGTGATTTTATGATTAGGATTAGTAATGTGTCCAAATGGATTATTAATCTCACTTAAAGAAAGTATTAATATAATATAGGCACCTTGATTAAGTAATGTGATTCAATAAAATGGTTAAATAACGTTTTAATAAATTATTATTTAAGTATTAGTTTTTTTGGGTGAATAGTGTTTTTTTAATTAAAAATTTAATTAAAAATATTTAGAAAATTATTTTTATAAAATGGATTTCATTTTTGAACTCAGAGCGTCGATATTATGTTATGGTAATTTTTGGGGATTTTTCTGAAAAAAAGGAATTTTCTGTGAATAGTGTATTTATTTAAAAATTAAATTAAAAATATTTAAAAAATTATTTTTATAAAATGGAGTTCATTTTAGAAATCAGAGCATTGATATTTGGTTAAGGTGAAATTTTGGGATTTTTCTGAGAAAGTTGAATTTTTAGTGAATAGTAAAAATACAGTTTTAGGGTTTCAGTACGTTTAATGATCTCATAGTTGTGTCATGATGATTTCATGAGATATTTTAAGGTATGGCCGGCCAAAGGTGATGAATTATTGTATTGGGGGCCCCATGTGGCCTAACTCCACGGGAAGTACCATGGGAGGGCCCATGCTTTTGAGAAAACCACTTTTGAGGTGTCCCTTGGCCATTAATGCCTTGTCCCCTCACTTTCCCTATAAATACCAAGCAATCCCCCCATAATTTCGACTCCACACTCTCCCCCAATGAATTTCCGGTCTCATTACCACCCAAGGAGTCCTCCGAGGGTGCCCCCAAGCCCTCAAGGTCCCAACCTTTGAGCTTTAAGAGTTACATTTTAAGGTAAGGGATCCGACCTCTTTCTTTCATTTCAAGTAATCTTTTTTATGTCATTCCTTTTATGCTCCATGTTCTTATGTTAGAGGATGTTATTTTATACTCCTCTTACTGCACTTTTTATTTTCATATAATGAGAGATCCCCTCTTACTCTCATTATTTCGTTTTATGAAGTTTTAAGTGGCGCCGTTAGGCTGCCGAAATTTTTGTAATAGATTCTTTCTCTCTTCTCATTTTTCAAGATCTATTTTCATGTAAAGTATTTCAAGTTCCTTTTTTATTATGTTGGGTATGATCTCTAAATTTATCATACTGATCTTTTATTATCATATGATTAGAGACCCCATTTGATCTCTTCAATTCAGTATTTTGAAGTTTTATGTGGCGCCGTTAGGCTGCCGAATTTTTAAGTGGTTCTTCACCCTTCTCGTTTTGAAGTTCTACTTTCATGTCAATTATTTCAAGTTCCATTTTGTTATGTTGGGGTATTATCTCTATATCTGTCATACTGGACTATTATGTTCATATGATTAGAGACCCCATTTGATCTCTTCAATTCAGTATTTTGAAGTTTTAAGTGGCGCCGTTAGGCTGCCGAATTTTTTAGGGGATTCTTTCACCCTTCTCATTCTTTTCAAAGTTCTACTTTCATGTCAAGTATTTCAAGTTACTTTTTAATTATGTTGGGGCATTATATCTATATCTATAATACTGAACTCTTATGTTCACATGATGAGATACCCTATTTGATCTTTTCAAATCATTTTTGTTGAAGTTTATGTAACACCGTTAGGCTGCCGAACTTTCATAAGAGAAATCTAATTTTTGTATTCCTTCCATGTTTTTAATTTCAAATGGTATGTCCTTGAAATTTCATTAACATGATCATGTATACTTCTTATTCTGTCCATCTACTGTATTATGGGTCATTTATGAATGTTTGACCCATTTTCCCTCTCTTTTTAATGTCTTCTAAAACCTCGTAACATAGCTGTTATGCTGCAGAATTTCCGTCTCAAAATGTCTCTCTCTTTTTCTAAAGTTCTTTTATATTATTAAGTGAATACTCAAAGCTCATTCTTCTAAAGGGGTATTCACATATATACCAAAATTTTCTATTTTAAATTCTGGGATTTACATACATGAGACCCACCTTCCTTTTCTGTGGGTTTTAAAGTGACGTAATGATCATGTCTTTAAAGAAGTTTTTAAAACGTTGTGATTATGAAATGAAACCCATTTATTTTATGCTATATGGGTTATTTATGAAATGTTTGATGATGATATATGTGGCTCACATGATAATAAAGGAAAATTTAATGGTGTTCCCTGATAGCGCTCCAATGCATTGGGTAATGATGTAACCACTAGAGATTACAATTTTCATGATACCTTGGTGAATAACCTTGGTAATTTTCAAATGACACCTTGGGGATGGACCTTGGTGATATGTTCATGATTGTCTATGTTAAATGATGTAGCCACATCTTAAATTTATGAAAAATGTTATTTTTATTATGATATTCCACATGATTTTTTTTATCATGCCTTAAAGTTCTTGTTCATGACATAGTTGATGTATCTCAAGTTCACATGTTAAATGTTTCCCTTGTTTCCCTTATTGGGCCTTCTTCTCACCCTTTCATTTTATGTATGTCCCCAGGTTATGAGATGCAGTAATGAACCTAGGATGAACATGAGGAGAAGCCTTTCAAGTGTTTAAGAAGAATGTTTTATGTTTTCATGTTTTAAGTTCCTGGTTTCCAAGACACTAAACCTTAAAGATCCCCAGTTTTGTATAATGTAATGAAAGTTTATGTGATAAAGAGGCGGGATGCTATAGTTTGTATCAAAGGATGGCTTAGTTATTTGTGAAAATTACGATGTGAAAACTTTAGGATGAAGCCTATAAAAATGTTTATATATAGGAAATCTTCCTGGTATTTAGGTGAGTATTGAGTAATGGGTTTCCAAGCAAATACATCCCTGTCTGGATACGAGCAGGTAGAGGTGGCTCTGGCACAGATGTACATAGGGGTAAAACCCGAAAACACCGCTTTGAGCTAGACTCAAATGGGAACTGGTACACGACAACGGGCCTTGCTGCACTCTTGGTTACGACACTCCCAGGGGATATGCTTTGGTAAATTCATAACCTTAGTATGAACCATTATTAAAGGAACAAAGATAAAATAAAATAAAGATTCACATAAGAATATATGATCATGGATAACCTAGATGAGAACCTAGTGGATCAGAAGTTAGGGTATACTTTTCTTCTACAAGTTATCCTTATATGCTTTAAGTTCCTTTTCATTATTATTAGCTAAGTATTTAATCCCCTAATTATACTTTCTATTCTTAGTTAATGGTGGGAAATGGAAGAACTTGTCCCAACAACCAATGTGATAGGAAATGCGATGATTGCCATATTAATATGAAAGAGATGATTAGGGGATTAAAAGATGATTATTATTTTGGGAGACGTTCACTATTTTGGGGATCCTATATGATCGAGGTAAATATATTACTATGGTATTTTCATTGAGGAGTAAGGTTGACTTATATTTTGAAGAATTGATGAATTTAAGGTGGACTTATGGTAATTTAGGTTACTTATGGGAATGATTAACCTATCTTGGTTAAAATATGTTTAGGTTAGCTACTTTTGTTATAAGATTTTAGGAGTGGTTGATGTTGTTTGGAGATGAAAAATGAAGTTTATTTTGGAAGACTATGTTATCAAATCCTTCTTGTATTTGGGTTTCAATCTTAGTTTGGTTTATTTTGAGGAATCTTAAGGACTGTTATTTATGGAATGGTCTATGATGAACTTTGGGTAGTACCATGGAACTTTGAAGATTTAAAATTAGTTTCCATTCCTATGGGATTATTTTTTTTTTGAAGAGTTGTTTTACCTTACCCTTTGTGTTTTTGGGATAATGTTTAAAGATAGAAGAAATAGATAGTTAATATTTTGTGGATTATGAAGATGATTCTTGTGTTATGATGAGACCAAGTAGTTTTTAATGCTCATATCTTGGAGAAAATATTAGTTTTGGGTAGAAACTTATTAGTGGATGAAACTCTACATGAAGATAGGTATATTTTTTTCTGTTTTTGATTTATGTTGTAAATGAATTCCTCAAAATTATGAAAAGGAACGTAAAACAAAAACATTGTTGGTTTACGTTTCCTACTAGGTAATCAAAGACCGTTTACACACATCATAAGTTAGGTATTTTCTTATGGTTAACTTTCTCCTAACCATGTTCTCTATCACTCTCCCCCAGAACTTGACCCTTTGTTTTTCTTCCATGTCTATGTTTTCCTACATGGAATCCTAGTGTGGGTTAACTCGGGTGACCTTTATACTTCCCTTTCTTTCTTTGAAAGTAATAATTTTACTGACTCCTTTTCCGATGTGGGACATTAAATGAAATTTCAGAACCCAATTTTAAAAATTGCGAGGACGCAATTTCTTAAGGGGGGAAGAATGTAACGACCCGAAATTTTGAATAAATCTTGTTTCCTAATTTTATGTGTTATTTTATTTATTTTTATACTCAACATAAATGTTTCATTTGATAACATGATTATAATTAAAATGAGACTGTTGGGTTTAGACGGTTATATGACCATTGGTCAATATGACCGCTGGAAACTAAACGTTTTGATTATTGTCTCTAAATACAAGTAATCTTGGTTAATTATTATAGAAAGAAGATTCAATGGCCTCACCCAGTAGTCTTGGACCGATCGAAGCCCATCTAACAGAACTTGGGAAGGAGGTAGCACCACTGGGCTTTGCTCTGGACCAAACCCAAGCCGAACTTCATCGTGTGAAGCTAGAACGGAATCGCCTCTGCGAGAAGTTCAAACTGATAGAAATTACTACTCGTGCGATGTTAGCCGAGCCTCCCTTAGATTCTCTCACCTTAGCACACCTTACACTTAGGTCCTATGCTGGTGTGATAAGGGGCTATGTAAGGAGACCGTAACTACCTTGTGTAATCCTTTGTTTTAAATAAAAATTGGGATTTCTTCTTATGATGAAGTTTATGAATTTTTAAATGACCGGATAAATATAGTATGCGTATTTTTGATAAATTTTAGAAAAAGGATATTTTAAAAATGTTTATGTGGACCTTAAATAATTAAAAATGTGTAATGATTTTCAAAAAATGGTCTTCTACAATTATGTTCAGTACGAAATTTAGAGTCTAATAAGATCAACTTGATTTTTGATGAATAGTAAATTATGAATAGGGATTTTATGATTAGGATTAGTAATGTCTCCAAATGGATTAGTAATCTCACTTAAAGAAAGTATTAATTTAATCTAGGCACCTTGATTAAGTAATGTGATTCAATAAAATGGTTAAATAACAGTTTCATAAATTATTATTCAAGTATTAGTTTTTTTGGGTGAATAGTGTTTTTTTAATTAAAAATTTAATTAAAAATATTTCGAAAAATATTTTTATAAAATGGATTTCATTTTTGAACTCAGAGCGTCGATATTATGTTATGGTAATTTTTGGGTATTTTTCTGAATAAAATGAATTTTCGGTGAATAGTGTATTTATTTAAAAATTAAATTAAAAAAATTTAAAAAATTATTTTTATAAAATGGAGATAATTTTTGAAATCAGAGCATTGATATTTGGTTAAGGTGAAATTTTGGGATTTTTCTGAGAAAGTTGAATTTTCAGTGAATGGTAAAAATACAGTTTTAGGGTTTCAGTATGTTTAATGATATCATAGTTGTGTCATGATGATGTCATGAGATATTTTAAGGGATGGCCGGCCAAAGGTGATGAATTATTGTATTGGGGGCCCCATTTGCCATAACTCCATGGGAAGTACCATGGGAGGGCCCATGCTTTTGAGAAAACCACTTTTGAGGTGTCCCTTGGCCATTAATGCCTTGTTCCCTCACATTCCCTATAAATAACAAGAAATCCTCTCATCCATTAGACTCCCCACTCTCCCCCAACGAAGTTCTGATCTCATTACCTCCCAAGGAGTCCTCCCAAGGTGCCCCCAAGCCCTCAAGGTCCCAACCTTTGAGTTTTAAGAGTTACGTTTTAAGGTAAGGGATCCGACCTCTCTCTTTCATTTCAAGTAATCTCTTTTATGTCATTCCTTTTATGCTCCATGTTCTTATGTTAGAGGATGTTATTTTATACTCCTATTACTGAACTTTTCATGTTAATATAATGAGAGATCCTCTCTTACTATCATTATTTCGTTTTATGAAGTTTTAAGTGGCGCCGTTAGGCTGTAGAAATTTTTGTAACGGATTCTCTCTCCCTTCTCATTTTTCAAGATCTATTTTCATGTAAAGTATTTCAAGATCCTTTTTTATTATGTTGGGGTATGATCTCTAAATTTATCATACTGATCTTTTATGATCATATGATGAGAGACCCCATTTGATCTCTTCAATTTAGTATTTTGAAGTTTTAAGTGGCATCGTTAGGCTGCCGAATTTTTAAGTGGTTCTTCACCCTTCTCATTTTGAAGTTCTACTTTCCTGTCAATTATTTCAAGTTCCTTTTTGTTATGTTGGGGTCTGATCTCTATATCTATCATACTGTACTCTTATGTTCATATGATGATAGACCCCATTTGATCTCTTCACTTCTGTATTTTTATGTTTTAAGTGGCGCCGTTAGGCTGCCGAATTTTTTAAGGGATTCTTTCACCCTTCTCATTCTTTTCAAAGTTCTAATTTCATGTCAAGTCTTTCAAGTTACTTTTTAATTATGTTGGGGCATTATATCGATATCTATAATACTGAACTCTTATTTTCACATGATGAGAGACCCTATTTTATCTTTTCAAATCATTTTTTTTGAAGTTTAAGTAACGCCGTTAGGCTGCCGGACTTTCATAAGAGAAATCTAATTTTTGTCTTCCTTCCATGTTTTTCATTTCAAATGGTATGTCCTTGAAATTTCATTAACATGATCATGTATCCTTCTTATTCTGTACATCTACTGTTTTATGGGTCATTTATGAATGTTTGACCCATTTTCACTCTCTTTTTAATGTCTTCTAAAACCACGTAACATAGCCGTTATGCTGCAGAATTTCCGTCTCAAAATGTCTCTCTCTTTTTCTAAAGTTCTTTTATATTATTAAGTGAATACTCAAAGATCATTATTCTAAAGGGGTATTCACATATATACCAAAATGTTCTATTTTAAATTCTGCGATTTACATACATGAGACCCACCTTCCTTTTCTGTGGGTTTTAAAGTGACGTAAAGATCATGTCTTTAAAGCAGTTTTTAAAACGTTGTGATTATGAAATGAAACCCATTTATTTTATGCTATATGGGTTATTTATGAAATGTTTTATGATGATATATGTGGCTCACATGATAATAAAGGAAAATTTAAGGGTTCACCCTTATAGCGCTCCAATGCATTGGGTAATGATGTAACCACTAGAGATTACAATTTTCACGATACCTTGGTGAATAACCATGGTAATTTTCAAATGACACCTTGGGGATGGACCTTGGTGATATGTTCATGATTTTCTATGTTAAATGATGTAGCCACATATTAAGGTTATGAAAAATGTTATTTTTATTATGATATGCCACATGATTTTTTTTATCATGCCATAAAGTTCTTGTTCATGACATAGTTGATGTATCTCAAGTTCACATGTTAGATGTTTCCCTTGTTTCCCTTACTGGGCCTTCTGCTCACCCTTTCATTTGATGTATGTCCCCAGGTTATGAGATGCAGTAATGATCCTAGGATGAACATGAGGAGAAGCCTTTCAAGTGTTTAAGAAGAATGTTTTATGTTTTCATGTTTTATGTTCCTGGTTTCCAAGACACTAAACCTTAAAGATCCTCAGTTTTGAATAATGTAATGAAAGTTTATGTGATAAAGAGGCGGGATGCTATAATCATGATATAAGTAATATTATTAAGAATAAACAAGTCAAAATACATACGATAAACAAAGATATTATTACCCGAAATATTCTATTAACTTTGAATTGTTAATAAACAGGTAATATAATGTTGTAAGAGAATCAGATATAATATCATAAATATTATTATGATTCTAATATAAGTTAATATTATGTTTAAAAACATTATAAAAGAGTTTTGGACACGTATAGAGAGTATCAGACTTAAGGTAAGGGATAATTCCAAAATCTAATTATTATCCAGGATTGTTTATGTGTAAGTATTTACTGGGACATAATTATCATACATGTTTTGGTTTCAAATAAAATTCCCTCAAATGTAATCTTTTAATATTTTATGTAAGGGGCAATTTAACTTGAACATCATTTTAAATGTTTTAAATATATATTTTCCTAAATATTTTAATTAATGTTCAAGTTTTCGAAATGATTTTAATGATTTATTTATATCGAAATGATTGTTATAAAATGTTAATTTCATTAAAAAAATTTATAGTTGTATGGTAAAATTTAAATTAAAAATATATTCTAAATTACATCTTTTATAAATTTTCTTACATTTAAATGATTTCATGAAAACAGATATTTATTTCTAAGAGTTCTACTAATTATTTTCATCTCTGTCAATATCCTTTATTGGATTTTATTCTCAATCAAGGTTGATCTATTAAAATAAAATATTCCATATTGAATTGAATTAGTTACGATATATTTTACTGTGGTTGTGTTGTTTTTATACTATCCATTTTTTTGGTTAAATTATTGGAATTTTATAAGCTAGTTTTAATTCGAATGTTTATGTTATGTTTCACTATTCTCATATGATGAATTCCATGGACTTGGTAAGTGATGGTGTGGCATGATATAGCCGCACGATGCATCAGTATGTCTCATGATAAAAACTAGTTATGGAATTGGTTGATTCTTTTCCAATTTATTTTCATATATGTATTTGGCCAAGCCATAACCATTTATTTTTAGATGTCTTGGCGGAGGCCTCGACGATATGTTTCAGATGTCTGGAATTATGTATTCCCTCATTAAGAGATTATTTATTGATATTCAATGTGATTATTAGACCATTAGAATATCCATGTAAAATTTTACATGTAATCATTTGATTTATTCTTTCCATATTATGTTGAAGATTATGTTTAAAAGGATTGTGTTTCAGTTTTATACCCTTCCCAAATAGTTTATGCTTATTTTTGATAGCTTATGCTATATTTTTTATCCTTACATAGCATCTAAAATCACCCATTTCCTATGTTATATTTTTCCTAGATTACATGAAGTGTTTTATTATTGATATATAGTGTAAATCTAGGGTAATAATTTAATTTTCAAAGGATTATCTATGTTGTATTTTTTGTTATAAATTGTACTATAATGTTTATATATGTAATTTATTTTTCATGACTGCTAAACTAATCAGTTCATTTGGAATTGATTTCATGTAACCATTCCAATGCATTAAAATAATTCACTAGCTCTAGGATTCTATGGTAGGGGTGTTACAATACATACACCAAACATATGAACTATGTGCCGAATATGACATACGTCTCATGGAAGTAAAAATGAGACATGAATCTCTTACCATAGGTATGACTTCATTTATAAATTTCCAAATATCCTTTATAATAAATATATTTTTTATACATCAATTATATAACCATAATAATATATTTCATATAATATATAATTTAATTATAGTCTTTTGTGACTTGTTTATGATCAATTTCATGTTTTTCATGTATTTATTGATTTTGGTTTTTGGTCTTTTTACATTGACCATGGTCAAATAATATCTAGAATGTAAAAAATGATATAAATATAAATTTTATTCATTAAATATTTATTTAGCATTATCCATATAATTTAATTATAGAAAACTAATTACACAGTTCATTGAGATGGTAATCCATACATACACATAAAAGATGTTTCTATTTACTTGAAAAATGGAAAGAATGGAAGGTATTCATTAATTAAACATTATAGATTCATAAATATTTTCCTATATATAATTTAAATAATTAAAATACATCCTTATTATGAAATGTGTAAAAATAAAATGAGAAATATTTCACATCACTACGAGGAGGCAGAAGTATACACCTACACAACATGGATGTTATTGATTTCAAAAATATTAAATGAAAAAAATTTAGATGAGATATTATATTTGAAGAATTATTTTTAATTAAAAAATATCAGTTATATTTATAAACATTATCCTTAATACCTTTCAAGTGAATCATAAGTGAAAAATAAATCACATCACTTTTTGAGGAGGTTGTCTTTCATACACACGAGTGATGTTATCGTATCCTCCATAGAATGACAATTAATACGATATATGTGGTATAAAATTTCCATATTTTTAATAATTTGATAATTATAATATAAATTTAATAAATCCATTATTATATACATCCCTAAAAGATGGTTATGGAAAAATAATTACAATATTTTGTGAGCTAGCAGTCTGTTGTACACATGATCAATAGTTTTGTTTTCCATTTGCTGGATGTTGAAATGGAAATAGGTTATGAAATTAAAATAATAAAATATATGTATATATGGAATAATTTATTTATTATAATATTTAATTATAATATTCTACGGAGGTGAAAAAATGGATATTATTAAAACCCTCAGTTAAGACTTTTACCTCTTCTCGGTCAATAAATTTTAGATTATACCTAAAGACTTGATATAATTTCATTATAGTAAAACCAAGGGTACTATATTTAGGGGATGTAAGTAAGGAATTTATGGTTTTGGTATTATCGGTAAAAATTAGTTTCACAAGTGTCAATAGAAGATGAGAGGGGTGGCCTTTTAAAAGTGGAAGAGAGGACACACTTTGTATTTTTGAACAAATAAACTGTACCCAGGTTTTTATCATGTAAAAAGACTAAAAAATGGGTCATTTTAGAACATTATAAAATATATGGGATAAATATTACCATAATGTAATAACTATATATGTTTTGGGCCATTTATATCCCTTATCTTTCTTTTTTAACCACTTGTAAACCCATTTTACCGTAACCAAAATAAATATTTTTTACTGTTTTCAATATTAATTATGGTAAAAAATTATGTCAATCTTATTAGATAATATAAATTATTATGATTCTAAATATTGAATAATTGTTTTTCTAAAATTCAAATCACAGGTGTGCTTGAATTTAATTTAGAATTAATACCATAGACATAACAAGAAAACAAGTTTTCAATAAATGCATTTCCTATGGAAAGGATAATCTTATAATAAATGAATAAAAAGAAATAATAAATAAGTTAATTTAAATTCATAATTATAGTTATATAATATATCCATTTAATTAAATAAATTACCCATTATGGGTTATGATAATTAATCAAAAAGAAGAAACATTATTTACTTCAAAAAAGTGTTAATAAAAATGTGTATTTAAGGCCAAGAATAAACATATAAAAATTATAGTTTAATAATGATTTATATATATTAACTAGAATTAATATAACTAAATAATTATAATGTTAATTTAGAATCAAATAAAATGAATAATTTTAATAATTTTTTTAAAAATAAATAGATTGTTTTTTAATATCATTATTTTTCACTATTGAGTGAATAAAATAATATTTTATAAAAAATAATAAAATTAAACACTTAGTAAATATCGATGTGATGATTTAATAACTGGAGTTAAATTTTTAAACTATATTTTATAAGCGTTTAAAAAATTAATTTCACTATTTTTTCATAAGAAATAAATAAAAATCATTTTTTATAAAAAAAGTATTCTTAAAGAATAAAAAGACTTTACAAAAATTTATGTTGTTATTTATAAATATATTTTCATAATCTAAAACCATTATAATTATTTATCAAAATTTATTAATTCCAATTCATATTTCCTTGTTAAACAACTAGGTTTTCGCAATATTTTTTCAATAATATTTTTAATAGTATTTCACAGTTTTTTAGAACTCAGTGTTGAGTGTTACACAAGCTATCAATGAAGTTAAATTTATTTAAAAAGAAACATATTGTAGATTATTGGGGTGTTAAATTATCAAATAAGATTTTTTTTCATGTCATATACTCCCTCAAACATAATGTTATTATTTTAAAATATTGGTGCATTAAAAGGATCTCATCTTGACTGATCATATATCAAAGTAATTATCTCCCTAAAATTTATCTATCTCATTCCTCGATGATCCATAATTTTTTTTGGAAACTATGATAACAATATTATTATGGAAAAAGTTAATCATACACCCCAAACAATAGCATAGGATCCTAACTAAGTGATTGGTTTCAGGAAGTTTTGGTTGGTAGAAATTTATGTGACTGGTCAAAGATAGTATTTGTAAAATATTGGTGTATTAAGGTAGGATCAAATTTAATAAATAGAAGAAATTAGTAACAAAAGAAAAAATAAAAAAATAAGAAACAATACATATATTCAATGAAATTCATCCCATTTTGGACCTATATTCTGGGAAATAACCCCACCACATACATTATTTACTAATTAATAAAATAAATGAAGAATTCAAACTAAAATCTAGCCATATTAAAGAAAAATTTAAATGTTAAATAAAAGGAATAATAATATAATGAAAAAAATAAAAGGATGAGAAAATTTTATTCAAAATCCATGATTGAAACTACCTCCAATAAAGAAAACAATTTAATGTGTTTCTCGATTCTTGGACTAGAAGTGAGATCTTAGAAGGCTCCTTAGAGTATGAGAAAAAAAACTTTTTTGAAGGCCTACTCTAGGTTTAGTTTTTATTCTAGGGAATTTCATGATATAATATAAAATTACTCTAGTAAAAACATGAAATTTAGTTTTCTAAGTGAATTATTTCGACGTTCGAATAGGGTTTTTTAATATGGATCCCAAAATAAAGAATACAAATAGGAAAGAGATCAATTTTCATTGAATTTATTCTTGTAGGTGTCATCAATTCCCAAGACTTAGTGAAATTATTGTTAAACTAAAATTATTCAGGATAAACCACAAGGCAATAAAATATAAATGAGGCACTGGATGAAAAAAATTTATGAAAATACCATCGCACAAGTGGATGAGTTGGATAGGCCTAAAAAGTAACTAATAAATGACTCCCATGATCCCCATAGATAAAACAAGGACCAAAAATGTTGATAAATAGTGGTATCACCCAAGAAAAAACCATAAGACTAGATAAGTAGTTTATCCACATTTTATTAAAATAAACAGTAGTTGGAAATGATAGGTCGGGTTCTCTAAATATTGGACGGATTCATAGAAACATTTTTTTAGATCTATAGTTTTCTAGAATTTTTTTGCTATTGTTTTTTGATGATATATCAAGTTATGCTGGTCAGATTTAATATTTATTTAATTAGTTTGAAATATCTTGAAATTATATTAATATAAATTAAAAGTAATAGAAGTTGAATATTTTTATATGAGAAATAAATCATCCAATTATATAGGTATAAATATGTTTTAGAGTTTTAAAAGATACATATTTGGTTACATGAGTCCATTCTCTTACATGGTATATTCACTTACATATATTTTTTGATTAAAAAGATTGGATATATAAGGGGTTTGGGCATCTGGTTTTAGTTTCTTGTATTATTGGTATATGTGAGGAGCCTCATCCATGGAAATAATCATACATGGTGAATGGATAACATATATGGTGATACCATTATGTTATCTGATAATTGGATTTCCTAAAATAAAGGAACTCATGTAAAAGTATAGTAGAATTCATTTATGGTAGCTTGAACACAAATATTGTAGTACGAATGGGAGAAGATTCTACCATTGTACACCTCAACTCATCCTATAATTTACAAATTTGGGGATAAAGGAGGAAGTTTTACATCTTTTAGAACTAAAATGATGCTTTGTGACTTAAATAAACTATACACAAATATGATTACACATACTGGGAATAAATGTTATGTGTGTTAAAACCTTATGAACATGATCTTATAGAAATTTTTAGAATCCAGTTTTCATCATGGAATCATCAACTTCATAAACTATAGACCAATTTCTAGTATGTATTCATGTTAAAAATCTATAATTTCAGTATATTGGATGTTTTATCTTGCAATAATATTAGTTTTATAGTGAAAAATGTTATTAGGGGCTACTTTGATGTGGTTACACCTTTTTGAAAACCTAGATCAACTATTATTTATTGAGAATGAAATATAAGGGGAAATGAATATTCAGGATGAATACAATGAAGTAAGACTAAAGAACACATCGATATATCATGATTTATCACCAACATTCATGGTGAGAACACCACTATAAATATTAATTAACAAAAAATAATGTATCCAAATTACAAGATAGAAAAGAATTAAATGACTAGATAAAATATTCAAGGATTAGATATTTCTAGGTTAGGTGGAAATTATGAAACTTGTCACACATAGAGAGAAATTTTACTTCCTTTATGGATTCATGTTATGCACATGAAAAGAAGTATAAAAAAACTTTTTTAAGTAAGAATAATAACAAAAAATAAAAAATAAAAATCTTACATAGCTAGTTTCTAATATTGGAACCTAAATGAATCATTAATGTAGCTTGAGATCCCAACATCCTCCCTAATGTAAGAACTTCCCATGATGAAGGGTAAAAAATATCTAATTAATTTTACTAAAACTGTAGACATTTTCTAGTAATGTTTAAGATGAGGTTTTTCCAATAGAGCTTGGGAACATCATATGTGATCTCTTACAGGAACTTCTCTAAATCTTCTTAAACTATAACTAATTGATTCCCCTAACACTTTATCATCTATAATCATAAAGAAAATGGAATTGAAAACTATAAAAAAACCCTTTCAAAATATGATTTTTTTCATAAAAAATATAGGAATAATCAATGAAGGTCATAAAAGGCTTCAGTGAGTTAGGCGGCAAAGGTGGGATGAAAAACAAATTGATGGCCTAAAAGAGAAAAGAAGTTTGGTTGATATCTAAGGAACTAGTAGGATAATCATGTGGAATCGAGCGATTCATCACTAAAGTAAATACACATATCATACTATATAACTGAGAAGAATAAAACCCAATCATAAAAATAAGAAGCCATTTGATCAAGAATAATAAAATGTTTTAGATGAGCGTTGAAGGAAAATAGGTTCAAGCTATGGGGTAAGAAATAACTATAATAAAAAAAAGAAAACATAAAAGTATGAATATAATATTTATTGGAAATATAAATCATCTAATTCATGATGAAACATTCCACCTATGTAAGTAGAAACTAATGAATAAATTCATTATATATTAATTATTTTAATTAAAAACTAAAAATTAATGCCAATATGCTCACAAACATTCACCTTTTTAATAAAATTAATTTAAATAATATTGTGTCCTTGCAATATAGGTCATTGAAATAGGAAAATATTCATAATCTGTAAATAATTCCTAAACATGGGAAATGAAACAACGTTTTTGAAAATATTAGCTAGATTGGTTGAAATAAGTATCTTTGTTACACATACAGTCCCATTGTCAATGACACCCCAAAAAAATGACACCTAATTTCAATGTTTCTTGATATTCCATAGAATACATTATTTTTATATATAAGTAATGAATATTGAATATTATTAAATGTCTTTGATATTAGTAGAATACAATTATAGTTTATTAACTATGGCTTTAAAAAAAATTCTTTGTTTACCTTTTTTAAAGTTATGTATTCATCCTCAGTGGTGGTATGGGAAACTATGTATTGCATATAAAATTTACATGAAATAATACAACCATAGGCTTGAAATACTTAACCAGTATGAGATTTTCCAGTATTTGTATTTGTAGTGTTGTCAGAATCCATAAATAAAACAACATATTGACTATATGAATCATTTTTTCAAAACAAATTCACAATTAAGAAGATAAGGACGCATACCGAAGTAACCACATTAATTCATACCAATGGGGATTTCCATAAATTATTATAAACCTACTAAAGGTAAAAATTAATAATGATATATCTGGACAGGATCATATTGTAGAATATATGAGGTTACCTACCATGTTATCATAGGGGATTTTGTTTATATAGGTATTGTTTGATTAATTATTAAGAGATTATGAAAATTATAATTTTGATGATTTTTTTAGTTTCTCACTAATAGGTTTAAAAACTTCCACAAAATAAATTTATAATACATTTTCATCATTAGAAGGCTGTGATAGATAGAATTATCTATCATTTCTATCCCAAGAGATTTCCAAACCAAGTGTTTTCTTGGAATGCCCAAAATCATTCATTTCAAAGGCTTTATGAAATTGAATTTTATTTGGATTTGTCAACCTCATGTATTTAAACATTTATTTTATATTTTAAACATATATAACTAATAAATAAATGTTCTTAAAAAATTTAAAGTAAACATGGTATCATATTCACTTTTAAAAAAATTATCATGAAGTAGGAACTAATCAAATTCACTATACCAATTTTTAAATTATTTATTATGAACATAAATAGAGTTTCTTATAATGAACACTTTGTTTCTTATAAATTTCACTTAGAATCCAACATGAGGATTCAAATAAATATGTTATAGTAACATACCATGTAATATGTTAGTTTTAACATCCCATTGCTCTATATGAAAACATGTTCGGCCAGCAGTGGATATCAACAATATGATGGAAGAATTTCTATATACAGGTGAAAAAATATAAGGGTAATAAATTTTTCCACATTATAGTAAACCCCATAAAATAAGTATATCTCTGTATTTAATTTTATTTTCATATGAGTTTCTTTCTTTCTTTTAAAAAATAATCATATAACCAATAATGTTATCATTTTCAGGTATGTTAATAATAATTTATGTTTTTTTATAAGGAATTCTATTTAATCTATCATGGAAGCAATCCACTACCTTTATTGATAAAATTTATCCACATTTTTATATATTTTTGGCTCATTACTACCAATTCAAGACCTATATTAAAGTAAAATTCTGGATTGTAGAGTTTATAATGGCTAGAAGAGGGGGTGAATTTTAGATTAAAATATTAAACTAATAAAATCCATAAAACTGTTAATTAATTTTTATCAGAATCAGTAATCATACAATATTCAATGTCACTATATTAGACTCACATAACATCCATTTAATTAGTTTTTGAATGTTTTGTAAATTAAAATTTCTAAAAAATGATATTAGAAAAAATAGATTTTTAGACAATTAAGAGCACATCTTATAATGAAAGTAATAATGAATTACTAAAATTAATTAAAAAATATATTCTACCCTTTAACCATAAAATTTATTGAAGTCACAAACACTGACATTGGGTATTTCAGTTTTTCAACCTAGCAGTATGGTTTGTCTTTCTTCAATAATAAATATCTTGATCTAAAAGATCTGAATCAAAACTATCATCCAATCCCCAGAATCCCTTGATCAACTAGATTAGAACTATAAAAATTAAAATTTCCATAAAAGCTCAATCTATATCATGATAAAACATAACAAATAAAATTGAAAATATATAGTTAGTAATTTCCAATCCTAACTTGGTTTCCATAGAATAGAAAAATCTCTAAATGTTAAAAATTGAAATTTCCATGATATTAAAATAGAGAAAATTTTAGATGGGTTGAGTTGAAAAAGAATCATCTCCCACCTCCTAGAATAACCCTATATTTATAGGTTCACCTCCAAATTTCATATTCCATAATTTGTAGATTTTTTTTCTATGGCCTCAGATGATGTCCAGATTAACTTATCAACAAGGAAATCTCTATCTGAGGTTTCTTGGATAACACTATTATAATTTTTTAAAAAATATTCCATATAGTATACATAATTATAACTATCCTATTATAAATATTATTTTTGTGGAAAATTGAGTCTAGTATAATGATTAAAAACATTTTATTCTGATAGATCATACTTGATCAAGCCTATGGACCAAACATAGTCAGTCTAATAGACTAAAATCAGTTAGTATAATGGACTAAACAAAGTTAGTGAAATTGAATAGGAATTTTTATTCTGATAATATAGACTTATTGAATCTAATGGAATATACATATTAAGTCTAATGGACAAGTCATTAGTAATTTTGATGGACTAAACATTTTATGTAAAGATTATATTCGTTAGTTTAGAAATATTTCCATGTTTGGTAGAATAAATGGTTTTATATAAAAAACATTACAAATAATGGGAAACATAATGTTATTAAATCATGGTTTTTAAAATGGTGTGTTTTTTTCAAAAATAATGCTATAAAATATAGAATGTAAATTTTTTATAAAATAATCTCCCACATTTTGAAAGGCATGAATCAGAACACTTAAAGAAAAAAAACATTGAAAAATTTACCAACACATTAATCATTTTAAAACATGTATCCCTATATTTTTATCATATCCCCATTTTATTGTAACTCCATTTTTAAAAAACTTATCCAAAATAATATAATAATTTTGAATCCTTTTAATAATATCTCCACCATAATAATGTATTTCCATATTATCCATAAATAACTTATTTAATAAATTATCCACTTTGTGATTTTCAAAAATAAAAGTGGGAAATATAAAGTACCTAAAATGATATTAAAATAATACTGTGAAAATGATTGTTTAAATAAAAAATCTTCCACTAATGTAGAAAATAAAAATTAACCAAATAATTTCATAAAAACATTACAACATAATATATAGAGATTAATTAATTCAATCATGTATTGAATCATGTTTTTGGGGGGTTTTAAATCAAGATTTTATTGAAAATAAAATCAATCATTCTTCTATAACATCTTGAAAATCACTTTTATCTTCTAGAAATATTCATTATTCTTATTATTATATGTTTTAATTTTCACCGACAAGGAAAATCATTCTTCAGGGACTTGGAAACTTCAAACCTATGGCTTCAATAAGTCATTATATTATTCTAGAGACCACAACTTACAATTCTAATCTTTTAACATTACTATTTAATCTTCAAGAAAAAATTCCCTCGTCAATAGTTCCAATCTTTTTGATTCTTAGACTTCAATATAATCATTAGTTATTCAATATGTTTTAACATTTCAGATACACTGTAAGACAAATTTTGAAAGGAATCATCCATCACAAAATATGATAGTCTAAAAACATAAATATATTCATTATGAAATATTAAATATATTTTTGTATCTTTTAAGCATCTTATGATTTTCATAACTTATTTATATTAGAATTTATAGTAAACTTTGAATGAATTCAAATCATCTTCATTATAAACAACTATTTCTGTTAATTTAATTAAATCGATTTTTTCTGGAACATTTAGTCTTCTCTAAATATGATTGAAACATGATTAAATAAATAGAAGAAACATAATATTATCCCTGAGCTTATTCAGAGAGTAATTAATATAAGTAAATATAGATTTTGATCTTTGATTTGATTTATTATATATGGAATTAATTGAATATGATGAGACATCAAAAACATATCTACTTAATGGGATATAAAATAATTCCTCCTCCCTTTTATCTATCTATCCTCCAACATATGATTGTTACACAATGTCAATAATTCTATATGTTCTGTATTTCTAAGATACTATTTTATATGATTTATAATTCTCAATTTATTTTTCTAAACATTTATCCTTCTCAATAACTACTAATTCACCATATGTCTCCGACTGAGTACTAAAATATAAGGACTTTGAAGAACATTTTTCTTATTATTATGATGATGTTTATTACTATTCCTCTTCCTTTGAATATTTTTTTGAATTATCTTCTTGTTCATTTTCTAATTAGCTTACTCATTTTTTATCACTTCCTAAATTATATTTTCTAGGTTTTCTGATTATTTTTTCAACTTCAAAAACATTTTCTAAAACAACTTGTGTAGTTTCGACAACTCTTCCTTTACATTTTTATATAGTTATAGGATCTTTGTAAGTTTCAAATTATTCTTTTTTTATAATATTTTTCTAAGAAACAACGTTTATAATATGTATTTTTTTGAATAACCTATAATGGAGAAATTGAGATAGCTCTTTCTTCTTTAGTATTATGAATTTATCCACATGTTTGTTTAACACATTTCATCATATATTAAAAAAATCCTCATCAAATCATTTCATATATTTATTATTTCTATATTATAATTTTAAAACATAATTAGTTTTCTATTTTAATGATAGGGCCTCAACCTCATATAAACCAAACATAAGATCTCTATGATTCCTTTCTAACATGTGTTACATTAACTCTTTGTACGCATCATCAGACATATCTCTAATATTATTTGTTCACTTGGGGGTGATAAAAATCCTTCCTGTTCTCTTGTAATTTTTTATCTAATTAGATAACATCAGAATTAGACTCTTATTTTTTCATTTTTTCAAAAAAACATCTTTAAATTTGTTATAAAAACAAATTTCATTACCGTTACTATTTCTTAAATTATCAAAGATAATTTTTTATATCATTTACACTCCATAATTGTTTATTTTTATTAAATACATAATGTTTACCAATATATTTTTTGATAAAATAGGGAAAATATAATTCTTTACTTTCTATAACTAATCAATAAAAACCACTATTGATAAGATGACATACGTCATTGAGTTAAATTTCATAAAATTTATTAGGAAGTATAAAAAAATATCTATTACCCCTAATGCATCTCAATAAATATTCCTAATAATGAGGTTATGTTTAATATATATAGAAACATCTTTGGGAACCAATTTTAGATGATATACATTTCCCACCTTCTGATAAGTCTATAAAATAGTTACAACCTTAGATTTTTCAAAAATCTATGTTTTTTCAATATCATATGTGTAGCAGGAAAGGATTTTACTTCCATAAAAATATATAAAAAATATAAAACATATGGAATATTAAAATATATAATTTATAAAAATGATCAAAATATAATAAATCATGATCATATTCCATACTAAAAACAATTTATGAGTATAATTATGTCACTATAGTAGGATAAGGAAGATAAAAAAATTCTATTTCTACATAAAACATTTCCCAGCCTTGGAATCTGATAATTCCATTCAGGAAATAGTAAGCCAGGTAATATCCCTATTTTTAATCATTTTTTACTTCATAACTTCTCTACTTTTAATTTATTTAGCATTAGTCATTTTGTGAAATTTGATCATACTAGTAATTAGAAAATGAAAATATTATCATACAAAAGGGAAACAATCAGTTGAATTGGGAATTTGAGTGTTGAGGGTTGATGTCAAGATGAGAGATAGATGTGGGATGTGGTGGCCAAATATATTATTTATTGGTTTTAGGTCTATGAATTGACTTTCAGATATCTGAAGAATCAGATTAAAATCTAAAAATGATATGACGATTGAAAACATTCCTCAAAATATTTAAATATATATTATGAATTCTTTATAGTTCTTCAAAGAATTTTTTTTTGGACATAAATATTATTTATAAAATTTATAAAATCTATTATAAATATAGAATGTTGTAAAAAATTAAATGAATCAGAAGATAGTAAAAACTAGAGATTAAAATTTTCCACTCAATGTAAACAATGTAACTTTTTATGATAAATTATGTCTCTTATTTGTTCTTGTTTTTCGTCAAATTAAAAATTATAAAAAAAAATATTTTAGTAAAAAAATGTTATATAAAAAATAAACACATTAAAGAAACAAGGATTTAAAAAAAATGATTTTTTTTAAAAAAATGAATGAATTTATTAAAACTATAGTTTTAGAAAAAATAAATTATTTTACAAGAACTAAATATTTTAGAAAAACTATATTTTTTGGAAAAATAAATTACTTTAGAAAAACTAATGTTTTAGAAAAATGGATTATTTAAAAAACATAGTTTGAGGAGAAATAAATTTTTTAGTAATAATAATGTTTTAGAAAACCAAAGAAAACAGAAAATCCATGACATATATACTCTCTCTTTTAACATGAGACCATTAATTTAAGAAGATATTTAAATAAGAAGTAGATAAGGATGATTACTTTGTATTAAACAAATCTTAGATTATAATTAATATATTAAAATCTATTTAAACTCATTTGTTTAGTAAATATATCATCATGTTAATATTCCACTATAATAAATTGAAAAATAATATCTCATTTTTGTTTGTGATCCTAACAGAAATAGTGTTTTATATCTATGTTTTTTTCTCCGGAGTGATGTCCTAGAAAAGTTATGTATTATAACATTTTTTGCAAAAAAAAATTCAAAATAAATTTCTACAAATATATCTCCATGATCAAAATGAATAATTATCAAGGAAATATTTTTATCATTTTTAATGTGGGATACCAATATATAAAAAAGAAAAAATATTTTGATTTCTATACTAGAAAATTGACCCATGTATATATAGTGTAATAATTAACTAAAACATATGCATAGTATTATACCCAAATAACTATAGTTATGTAGGACCACATAAATTCATCTCCAACAACTGTAATCCATCATAAGTTGAGAAATCACAAATAGAGTTAAATCTTTAATTATATTTATTTCTAAATTGACAGGGATAAAAAAACATTAGAAGAATCAAAATTGTGTTTGGGTAAACCATAAAATATCCCTTTATTAGGTAGTTTCACTAAAGTTATATCATTTTTGTAACCAGAAATTCTATTACATAACCTAGAGTTGTCTTCCATCTCACTAATTCATGTTAGATCTTGGCTCCTAATGTATTATATGTTTAGGGTATAAATACTCTCATGTCTATTGGAAGAAAGAATAATTTCATATTTTAAACTATGACCGGTACGTTTATCATTATTGAAGTTTAAAAGTTATCCATAATCACATAATTGACTTATTCTAATAATTTATTAATTAAGGCCTATAATATATAAAACATTTCAAATTAATGATTTACTAGAAATAAGAAAGTTACCTATTATAATTAAATATCATTAAGCATGGTAACGAGAGGGAACTTTAAAACCTTTAATTTTGATAATATTCTTAAATAAATCATTACACCTATTTATATTTCGGGAATAACCACTATCCATGTACATTATATTGTTGTTGGTGCACTTATTTTCTTAATAAAAAATGATTATTATTTTTAAACCCATACTTTCTTGGTTCTAGTGTTATTTGAATGTTATATTTTAGGAATCCACATCTGTCGAACTTTGATATGTTGAGAAGTTGATAATTATTTTGGATGAAAATATTTATGAGAACATAACTATTTTCATTTATTTAAATAATTTTTGTTTTTCAAATGCCCAACACTTGGAAATTTTCAATAAAATAGAGCACTTTTTGGAACAAAATAAATGTTTTGAAAAACGATTTTTCTTTTAAATAACCTATTCTAGACACATATATGTGATGATTTATTTGTCTTTATATCTTACAAATATTTTTTAAACAAATATTATATATTGATATATGATTTTTCATACTTGATATTTTAGAATTTAGTTTTACAAAATAAATTATCCTTAATAGATTCTTTAATCTAATTATGTTTTCTTAATTCTTTTGAAAAAATATTATTTGGGAATATATTTTTCAATTTCTATAGTAATATTAGTTTTATTAACATTATATTTTTCAAATTATTTATAAATATTATAAATCTCATTAATATATATAGATATTCCTGAAGATTTTTAAGAATGATTAGCTTTATAAGAATCACTATTTTTAAGTAATTTAACTATTTTTAAGTAATTTAAGTATATTTTGTTTTTAAAATTTTTTCAAATTTGGATACTTCTTCAAAACTTGGTAAGTTATTATTTTTTTAGGAGAAAAAGGATTACTCATATAAAAAGGTAGAAATATTTTCATTATCACTTTTATAAAAATTGGAAATTTAATGTATGATTGGTCAATTTATCAATAGTTACCTTTTAAATGAAGCAACTATTATTCATTAGAATATATTCAAAGAAACGAATATATTTATAACTTTCACCATAATTATATGATAAATTTTTTCATGAACTATCTCTTCTACTAGTGCTCTACGTATCATATTCTTTCAAAAAATTTGTATTCTTATACATATAAGATTTATTAGAGTTAAATTAAAAATATCTATAATTATTTTAAATATTTATTATCTTTGAATAGTTCAATATTATATGAAAATAATTTATCAATTCATCAAAAATATCTTCATAATAATCATTCTTATCACTTTTATCCATGTGAATGTTCTCACACAGATAATGAAAATACTTTTCCCAATAATATTATTCATCCTTTGGGATAACTGAGCTAGTTCATTATAACTTTCTTTCTAATGAAACACATTATTTATAAACTATAACTTTATTTTTATTCAAATATTTAGATACTTTCTCGGTATAAATAACATTATTAGATGCATACGATGTCTAATAAAAATAAAATCCACCATTATTTTTTTCATTTTCTTATCATATATCTCTAGTCTACCCTCATACTAAATAAGAGTTCTTATATGATAATCTATAGTTAAATTTGTTATTCACCTAGTATAATCTAAAGTTATCCTCTTATAGTCCAATTTTCTAGGCATGATTACAGTGATATTTTAAAATAATATCAAATTTTTATGATCAATATCTCCAACATATTATAAACTAGTTACAATGTTAATAAATCTTTGATTCATCTTTAATATAGATTCACCAATATGAAAATCAAAAGCTTTATAATATTCATGAATCAAGGATCCTATGGTTTTCATTACTTTAGAAGTTCCAAAATGTGTGACTTCTAACTTCTTCTAAATATTGTTTATAGCTTCATAAGAAGATATATGACTATATGTATTTCCTGTAATGTAACTAAGAAAAGTATTCTTAACATGATAATTCAATTGATATTTTAATTTCACTTGATTTGTAAAAGTAGAAACATCCTTCTCAGGAATATTTTAATTTATAATCATATTAAAAAATTTATCAACTCGATCTTTAAAAACAAAAGTATTCATTCTATCTCTAAAGTACATATAGTTAGCACTATAAAAATTTGGCAATCTTCTGGGATTTAAATTTTCAGGAGTTCCAATATATATACCTTAAATATTATAAAATAAACATTATTTATACAACAAATTTTAGTGTAATTATAGTTTAAAAAAATAATAAACTTTGAAACATTCATGATAAATGCAAATAAATTTAAAGTTTAAGTAGCGGAACATTACCTGATACCAATTACTAGATCATAGAGTATATAATGTCTCTAATAGAGGGTGAATAATAGTATGAAAATCTAAACCAATTAAAAACAAAAACCTCATTATTTTAGTTTATTGGATTTAGTGTGTGTCTAATGTTTATAGTAATTATATTAGACTCATATAATATCCCTTAAATCCAGGATGTAATTTTTTTCTAAAGAAAACATTCTAAAATAAAGAACTATAGAAATATAATAACATGTTGAAAAATTAAAACAAAATATTAAAATGAATGAAATAATGAATTGCTATAAATATTTATATGATATATTCTACTATTTTCCTTAACTATTAAGGATGTCACAAATCCTGACATTACGTATCCACAATTTTCAACCTAACATTAAGGTATATATTTCTTTGGGGAGAAATCCATCAATCTGAAAGATGATAATTTACTGTATCTTCCTATACTTGAAATCTCTAAATCAGATTTATTAGAAATAATATTCTTTATATCCCTAGAATTCCACAATCTGAACCACTATTGTACTGATTGAATACAATTGAAAAAAATGTTCTAATGAATTTATAATCCTCAGTTGGATTTCGCAGAACTGAAAACTCTCTAAATTTTTACAAAGAAAAAGTAACAATAGGTTATGTCATGGAAAATATTATATGGTTTGAGTCACAAATGAATCAATTCCCAACTCCATAAATGCACTTCTATTTGTAGTCACACCTCCAATGGTAATATTCGGAGAATTTTGGAGTTGTTTGAAATGGACATAGATGTGATTTATGATGACATCTCGAAAATTACATCATTATCTAATTCTATTTTATAGAACCATTAAGATTATATAAAAAAATTTCTTCCAACATACATAATTCTAGCTATCATCTTGTTAAAATTATTCTTATTGAATAAATTATTTTTAGGAAAATGAATCAAAATATATTTGTCAAATAAATTACACTTGGATAGTCTGATGGACTAAAATCATTCAGTACAATAGTCTACACTTAGTCAGTCTCATAGACTAAAATCAGTCAGTCCAATGGTCAAGAATTTTGTATTCTCATAGACTAGACTGATTGAGGTCTATGGATGAGACCTTAGTCATTATAATGTAAAAATCATTGCATGAAATTTTTATATTAATTGATTTATTAATATTTTTATGTCTAGTATAATAAAAGTTTTTCTACTAAAACGTATGAAAGAATTGGGAAATATAAAGTTAGTTGAACATAGTTTTATAGAAGATTCATTTATATTTTTAAAACTAAGGATATCATTTTTAGAAAGTAATAATTTAAACTCAATATAAAATACATCCAAATTAGCCTCAGTAAACCCAGGAAGAGTCCTAATTGTTCTTCTGGTCAGATAATGTGTTACCTAATTATCCCTTATTCCACCATTTATCTAATTCTTAGACACATATTCAGATTAAAAAATAAGTTATGGTATAATGTGAGTTAGTTGGGGTGAATTAGTGGAGGAAGCCTCATGTTCAGACTACATTTGAGGTTCCAATATGACCTCAACACCTTAATCATTTGATGGATTAGATTGGATATGATGATATTAATTCTATTTAGAAGGAGAATACTTGTAAAAAATATCACAATTGATTATAAAATTCTTAAAAATATAATATCTAACCAAGGATTGTATCCTTTAACACCATAAGGGTATCCCAAATAGATGCACTTAATAACCCTTGGCTTGAGTTTATCTATTCTTTTATGAGAATTAAATTTACAACAAAAAACATTGAATGTCTTTTACTAGGGAATGTACATTTCAACATACCTTTAGAGGTTTTATTTCCAATAAACTGAGAGGGGCATCTATTAATCTTATTTATATAAGTTGAAGAATAATCCTCCTAAAGTGACTTGGGATTACAAGAATATGAGATCATTCTTCTTATTCTTTTTTAAATTTTTCTATTTATCCTATTCACTAGGAAATTTTGTTGGGGAGTGTTTAGAATAATTATATATTTATGAACACCATCATCACTATAGTAGTCTATGAATTAATTGGGGAAATACTATAAACCATTATCTATTTTAAGGGTTTTTAGTTTGTTTTAAGATTTAATTTCAACATGATACTTCCAAATTTTTATGGTTTCAATGGTTTCATATTTTTCATAAATTACTTAAATCGATACCTTCCATCAATTATCATCTATAATGGTCACATAGTAGTGTACCACACTGTGGGAGTCATACCAAGAAGGACCCCTCAAATTAGAATGTGCATATTCTAAATGGGATTTATATCTATATATAAACCTATTAAAACTAGCATGTTTGGACATACCAAGAACACAATCATCACAAAATGGATTACTATCTATAGTTAAATCACTCAAGATTCCTCTCATTATATTTTTATTAACTCATTTTGAAATAAAATGACCTAATTTCCTATTCATGACATTGTGATCTCTTTAATGGGGGATATAGTAGTATTTTATTATTTCATTTGTTCCCTACCATCCAATACATATTAACCATTGATGAGGGTTCCTCTTCTAAAAGTGAGTGAACCCTTGTAAATCCTTAGACTCCTTGAATATGTCCTAAAAATACCCTTTTGGTCATATATACATAGGGAAATAATATTCCTCTTCAATTCAGGGAGCCACAAAACATTTACTAATAATTTAACCAAAATATAAAGTAATTTTAGGGATATATTACTTTAACCAGTGTTTTGAAAACATTTTTTATTTCCTAGGTAGACCTCACTACTCTCAATCTCTCTTTAATTATTGAATAAATCATGCATACGAAACATATGAAATGAAAACAATGAATATAGAAACCATTAATCACTCATATAATTAGAAAAACCATTTAGAACACCATTATTATAAACGTATCATTGAACTAATAATGAATGTTCACTATTATTTGTGTTTATTTTTAAATTTTTCAATTGGGAACAATTTATTCTGACGTGACCTGGATATTTTAAATGAAAATATTTTACATATTTACCCATAGAAAATAATTGACTCATATAATATACCATAAATCTCCTCTTCCATCTCTCCTCTAGCCTACACATCATATTAATCATCTCACATTCATACTTAAAATAACTAGGATTCATTTTTTGTATTTTTTTTAATAAGGTAGACTTAAATTGATCTAGGTTTAAGGAATCTTTACCATACTTCATTGAATCTTTAATTGAATAATAAGTGAAATATACTAAGGTCAACTATTTGATATCTAAATCCTCATCATCTATCATAACATCTTTATTAGAAAAATCATGAATGGTTTTTAGAAAATAATTAATAAGAGGCTTGACGATAGTTCTAAGACACATACAATAATTGTGAAATGACATATTTTTATATTGTTGATCTACTAATTTCATTCAAATATAAAATGTTTCATGTATATGAAAAAATTTAGAGGCAATTTCTTCATAATTTACATCATGAAAGACCATATCATCTAAAGATAGTGGCATTAAATTACAATCCTTTACAAGAACATCAATAAAGAAATCAATTACCTTTGTAGTAGAGTGTCCCTCAGCTGATAAGGAAGAACATTCTTTTTCAGACAAGATAAGGCATCAAAGTGTTTATCATAGTCTATCTTCATGTTCATATTTCACTACTATAGGAAAAAATCATTATCCATATGAAGTTACTATATTTAAATCTTCATTAATACATTATTTTAGATTAGGTGTCTCTGATACCAATTTTTAGTGGCTATGTGGATGTGTTATTCCATGTTAAACATCCAAAATCCACTTATATAAGTACTAGGTTCAATATATTTTCTATAAAAATAAATTGAGAATGAAACATAAGGGGAAATAGGAACTAAATATGAATATATTTGAAGAAAATTAACGAACATATAAATTTAATGTTCTTGTTTATTATATGGACCTACCTGTAGATGATAAGAACACCACTACAAATATTTATTACTAATGAAAGGAATGAAGGTAGATCTCTTGAAAAAAAATCTTTAATGGTCCAAAGAAACTATTCTAGGATTGGATCTCTATAGATTAGGTGGAAAGGATGAAACATGTCATGTGGAGTAAGATTTCAAACATCAAGGATGGATTCAATATAGTAAATCACATAGATGGATACATCATATTCAAGAAAAAACAATGAAAACCGTAAAAGGAAAATAAATTTATTACAAATCCATGTTATAATACAATAAAATGGATGATTCTTGAATTGATATAAAGCATAAAATATCATACATCAAGTAAGAGCTACCCACGGTAGATGTTGAAGAATCTATAACTCTTCCCACTAAAACCCTAGACCATGTTTAGAAATGATTAAGACCAAGTGGAATCAGTAGTCCTCGAGAACCATTATAGTTATTTCATTTTGGAAATTCTCTCGATCATAAAAAATTAGAAATAAGGAATAACCACGACATTATCCCCTATCAAGCTAGTATGAAATTTAAATAGGATACTAGAATGAAACCCTCACCAAAGTCGAATATTCCATCAATTATCTAGAAACAATAAAAATAAGACATAAAAATAGTTAGGGAGTATTGTAGAAAAGATGGGATGAAAAACACATGGACCACCCAAAAGAAATTGAATGTTTGGATGATATAAAAATAAAGGATTGGTTGGACATGAAAAAACAATTGATTATTAGCCAAACTAAATATGTGGAACACACTGCATATATGAGTGGTAGAAAATTCACTATAAAAAACCTAGGAATGCATTGGATCAAAGAAACAAAATTGATTCAAACAAGTGTTGAAGGAAAATAGTATCTATATACGGGGTAAGGATAAACCCAAATAAAAATTTTAAAAGTGAAAAATATGAATAGAAAATTGCATGAAAATAATAAGCACATAACACATTAAAAAGGATTCCATCAAAATAAGTAGCAACCAAAGAACCCAATTCAACATATATGAATAATTTTAATTGCATGATAAATATGAATTCATGGAAATTCAAATAATTTTTATATGATTATATTATGGTATATTTAATCCCCGCCTTTAAGGAATTTAGGATAATACATGTGTAGAATAATTATTGCAGAAATAGTTTGCAAGATATATTTGTTACGACCTAAACTTTATTGGAATCAAGATGGAAGAAAAATCCATATATTTTTTTTATCTTTTTTAGTCAGAAGATGATGTTATGGTATTTATTTTGGAATAATAAAACTATATTTATTTAGATGGAACCAACCATATACTTCTACAATGGTGTCCTGTTGACTTTAGAAAATGGATTCTTGATGTGTTTTGGCACCAAATGATTGGGCGACACTGTAACACCCTGAGATTTTATGAAAACAATTATTTTTAATTTCATTGGTGTCTTTTTTTGTATGCTGCACCAAAAGAATCTTACACTACACACATCCCAGACATGGCTTGCATTACACGCAATCGTGACCTTCCACGATAGCGTGCGTTGTACGCAATACTGAGTTTCACTAAACAACGATATGTTATATAAACTAGCCGTTATGAATAGTAATACCCACTTTTTGAAATTTTATATATTTTATTTTTCAAAATGGACTTCATTTTTGGATTTTGAATATCGAAATTAGTATAGGGTGATTTTTTTGTATTTTTTTGAAAACTTTCAATTTTTGATGAATAGTGAAAACACTATGTTACTATTTAAAAACCGAATTTTAATTTAAATAATTATTTAAATATATTTTAGGTCAAAATTGATAAATAATACCTATATATGTTTAATGTAATTCGTTGGAGTCATTTTATAATAATTTTAGAAATATATAAATTTTATTGAACTTTTCACCGTCTTTTACCTACCTCCTAGGAGAATTTGCATATTTACATAAAATTTAATTTTACGGCTTATGTGAGTGGAATTTCACAAATCTGAGAGACACGGTTGATATCTGTAAGTAAAATGTGGTTCAATGAGATGAAAATATTTTTTGTTGAATAGTAACTTTTTACTTGTATTTACCACGGTTAAAAGTAAATAGGGTAATTAAGGGTAAAAATGATATTATTATTACCCTAACATATGTACTAATTCTATTTTATAAGTGTAGTTAGACCAAAAACAACCTTTGGGATAAAATATTACCCTTTAGGTCCACTTGGATTAGATTAGGACATTTATTATAATTTTATTTAAAGAAGAAGTAAAAAAGATAAAATCAATTTTTAATAACTAAAACATTTTTAATATTGGATTATACATAAGATAAATTCGAATATAAATATTAATTTGAAAGATAACATTATTTAATACATAATGGTATTTTATTTATAATTTTTAGACATTAAATAATTTAATTTATTTATGACATAATGATGATGCAGTAATTACCTTATTAATGAAATATTAATATAATTGATTTTATAAATACCCATATAAATGTAATTTTAGAGTTTTTTTGAAATAAATTAATTTACTAGGTTAATATGACATGTTATTATTGATTTTATTAACTTTTTAGAACTAATAATGTTGTTATGATTTTCACAAAAATCAAGTACCAAATAGTTTGAAAATTGACATAAAATAGTTTTTAAAACAAATATTATATTATTAATTGTTATTTTATTCCTAAAATTATAAGATTCGGCCAAATTATTTATATGAGGATATATATATTAATAATGAACCATTTGGGCTTCATTTGGCTTTTATAGTACGTTTATTAACCATATAGTGTATGAAATCAAAAAGTCAAGGTAAAAGTTAAATTATTTAACTTGGAGTTAAATCTAAATTATAAGGATAAAAGAGTCACCTAAACTTGCCTAAAACCTATTGGTTGGGAGGATTTAGACCCATACCCACCTTAGCTTCGAAATAAATTAATTTTTATCTATTAAAAACCTTATATGATTTTATTATAAAATAATATTTTAAGTTCTCCTAAGGTGCCCCTCTCCTCCCTTATAAAAAGGGAACCCCTTCCCTCTTCTCTTCACACCCTTTTGAGCGTTGAAGCTCAGCCAACCCCTAAAAATTTCTCTTCTAAACCTATCTAGTTATATCATAGAGGTTCTGGTATTCTCATAAGGCTAACTCTAGTGCCCTAAGAAGAAGTTTAAAGGAGGTGCGTCAAAAAAGAGGTAATCTCTTCTACCAATTCTTTCAAGTTTCCTTCTTCTTCGGCTTATACTTCTTTAGTTTTTCATTATAAAGTAATAACATCAGTATTAATTATATGCTGATATGTTATTATAAATATGAAACAACCCTATTTCACCTTCTATCCATCCTACGGAAAACGAAATCACCGCGCGTGTGTACGTACGGAATACCGTCTCCACGCTATGGTGTAATATGTTTTTCCACCACCACTTTACTTGGATGGGTATAATGGTGTAAAGAATAACTATATATTGTTATTATAAAATCATACTTATTCTAAGATATTATATCATCCACTCCAATTCCTTTAAATAAATATGGGAATGATATCATCGCACGTGCGTACGTACGGATTACTGTCTCCATGACACGATGAGATTCATTTTCCATGTTAACAATTCAAGAATGATTATAAAGTATATATAATAAGTAATAATGAAATATATGACATAATAATGCTACTGGATTTATTTACATATATATGTATTTCATCTACATAATTCCATTCAATTCAATAAGGAAATGAAAACAGTGTTCATGCGTATGTACGGCCTACCATCTCCATGAACTGTGTATTTCTTTCCATTTATCAATCTATTATATATATGTATATTCTGAATATATATTATATATAAATCATTTTTTATATTCTGTAATTATTTAATCATGATATAAGTAATCATATTAATAATTACAAGTCAAAACACAGATGATAAATGAAAATATTTTACCCAAAATGCTGCTTTAACTTGGAATTTACAAAAGAACGGGTAATATAAAGACATACGTGAACCATATATGATATAATAACAATGAATATGAATCTGTAATAAGTAAACTATATTATTTAAATCATTATACAAGAGGTTTGGATACGTACGAATCATATCGGACCTAAGTTAAGGGATAACTTTTCCAATATCGTTTTTATCCGAGATTGTTTATTCGTAAGTATTTACTGGGGTTATATTAATCATACATGTCCCTATTTTCTAAAAATTATTTCACGTATGATTAAATTCCTTATTACCCATTTTTTAATTTTACTACATTGTGTTTAAGTAATCTTTCTTTTTTTCACCATACGAGGTACTTTTTGACTTTTCCGGCGAAAGTACGAGAATAATGTTTTTTTAACTTCTACAGCATGAACGGATTTTTACAGTTCTGTAATGCCTATTCATAATAAAGCTTACTCTACAAGATTTCATGATTATTTTCAACAAAACCCTTTTCTTTTAAAATTATATGGCATTTTGTGAAAAGAAAATGATTTTGAAGAAGAAAGGATATTTTCCTCAAGAATTCATTTCATGTGTTTTATCAAAACTATTTTCCATCTGAGATGACATTATTCAGTATGTATGTCTTTCAAGTATAATGTATATATTATTTAGATAGTTTGATTTTTATTATGATGAAATGATATCCATTTCTTTTATATGGATTATGTTGTGATGGGATGATGTTTATAAAACCCATTTTATTCTTTGGGTTATGATGAATGATTTATGTTTATTTTGTGGCATAAGTAAGAATGATTTCATTATGAGATGGGTGGGACCTATATAACCCTCTAATTCATTGGGTAAAGATTTATATCTCATGATATAGACATGGCTGGAATGGTAAGTTAATCTGGTTCAGTGATACATGACTGGAACGAGGAGTGAACTCGATTAAGAAAGGGACTTTGTCCACTAAGATGGTCTTGGTAGTAATGCCTTGGCTAATATGGAAATCATATCATGTGCTTAATGGTTTTCCACAATTACATGATTTATTCCCATGATATTTTATCATGATTTATGATCCATTATGATCTATTCCTTACGTAATGTTGTGTTTTATGTCATTGATCTAGATTTTGATGTTTAAATATTATGTTCATGTTTTGATGTTCAAATGTATATGGTTTGTTTTATTTTCTCCGTACTTACCCGTTCTGAGCATTTGATGTCACCCTTTATATCTTTTCTGTTCCCCATGATATAATGAAAAGTTTTAGGTAAGAAACAAAAGGGGAAGATCTTTATGGGAGATGTTGAAGATCTTTCACCACGATTAGAAGATTATGTTCCGAGATTCCAAAGACACTAAACAGTTACGGTCCTTCAGTGTTTGTTTTTGTTATGTATTAAGTATTCATCAAAAGTAATTTAATGTCCATGTACGTCAAGCTTTGGGTCTCTACAGTTGGTATCAGATGTTTGGTTTAGTTAACCTTAGGAAACAATGATGTGAAAAATTTAGTGAGATCCCTAGAGATATTTCTAAGGTATGTCTAGGGATATCCGTAAGGTTAAGTATAAGTATAGGTTATAGTCCTAGAATTACAGTAACAATCTTAGAATTAACCCTAATATTTTATATATTGAAGATACTCCCACATTATTATGTTGTTTTTTCTAGCATGATTTTTTCCTCTCAGACTATTCTTTTTGGGTTTTAGACGATGGCTGGAACCCGAAGGAACCGTGTTGATCAATGTAATGGACAATGCAATGATTGTCCTCCTGAATAACCAAATGTGATGGCAGATGGAGTGAAAAATCTTATTGCTATACTTACACAAGCTATAAATCATTTTGGATTTCCAAATGATCATAGAAGGGAACAATATTCTATTGAGTCCTTTATGTGGCAACATCCACCATCATTAAATGGGTCTTATGATCCACTTGTTGCTGAACAATGGATCAATACCATTGAAAAGATATTTTCCATACTTCTCTATTCAGAACATGAAAAACTCATTTTTGTTGTTTACCATTTAGAAGGTGAAGCAGACCAGTGGTGGACTCTAATTAAAATTTCAAGGCCCCAAGATGAAATTGAATCCATGGAATGGGACGAGATAAAGAACTTGTTTTTCCGTAAGTACTTCCCTCATATTCTTCAAAAAAAGATGGAAAAGGAGTTCCTTGAGTTTAAGCAGAAGGATGATGAATCTGTTGGTATATACGAAGCAAATTTTACAAGACTTTCAATGTATGCATCTGGTTTTATCATCCATCCTAAAAGTAATGTTGATTGATTTTTCAATGGCTTAAAACCAAGTCTTCGAAGGGAATTAGATATAAAATACTTTAGTAGCTATGAAGAAATTGTGCGTTGTGCTATCAAGGTTGAACTAGAAGTTGGTGTAACATATCTATCTCATGGTTTTGACACGAAACGAAAGATGGAGTTCAAGGAGAAATATAAGAATAATTGTGAAAAGAAGATGAATGTTTCTTTATGCTCAATGTGTGGAAAGAAGCGTGGTGGAGATTGTCTAAAAGGTACTAGAAAATGTGTCAAGTGTGGAAAAGTAGGTCATCAAGCAGCTGAGTGACGAAGTAATGGAAAAAAGGATTCTAATGACATGAATAGAGAAAATACTACAAAGAATGCTCCACCAACAATTCAATGCTTCAAGTGTAAGGAAATTGGGTATTATGCTAACCAATGCCCTAATCCAAGGGTTAATGATGATCGACATGAGAAACCTCTTCAGGAAAATGAAAAAGGGAAGTCATATGCGATCACTATTAGCGATTTTGAGTATAAAAACGATCTTGTGGAATGATTATGTGTTTATGTAACGGGATTCCAAAATAATGTTGTGGAATCTAATTTATAGTAATGTGGAATATTTGAATATCTATGTATTAGTTTATTATGGTTTTCAATAATTATATGGTACTAGCAACGATGAAAAGTAATTCAAATATTTTGGAATGAAGATGATATGATTAAGAGAAAATGAAATGTTTAATAGTATTCATGAGCTCATGATTGATATAAGGACTAAGTGATATCATGGTTTGGGTATATATAATTTTTGGGATTTTGGTATGTGGAAAGAGTTAACTTTTGACAGCACTCCTGTTTTCACTATGGTTCTATGGAAATTCATGTTTCACATGAATACATGATTAAGTTATTCACATGTTTGGAATGTGACCAACAAGATATATCGTTTAATAAATGATGGTATTAACATGCTTGGTAGATGACATTTCAAGTAATCGTTATCTTTATACTATGAGATTGGACAGAAGTATTTTGGATAAGCTTAAAGATTAGAATGGATTATGTTGGAAAAAAGTTAGTATTGTTTAGGGATATAAATTTTTAGATATTATTGATGGAGTGTTATAATAATGTAGTTTTATAAAAAGGACAACCTGCAAGATGGGAGAAAACCTGTTGCATCAGACAAGGTGTGGGAATCAAACCGACAAGTGAAGTGCGATAGGCCTTTATCGCCTACCACTGGAATACAGGAAGTCCCTGGTTAGTAGAAACTAGTTTTATTTTATTAATTGGTATGATAGATGAAGTATAAGTCCATTTTTGGAATCATATTCAATTAACCTCACCATAGATGGACTTATGTATATTTGATAACTTTTACTAACCTTTTGTTTGAGACAAATGGAATGACCCATCATTTTATCACATGATTTTCTAACACCACACGAATGAAAAATTCAACTTCATTTCTTTAAGAGATGAAGTGTAAATTGTTCAAGGCATGAAAAATGGGGAGATTATACCGAAATAAAGTAAGTATTTCTTCTAATTCAAATTATTAAACTTTAGGGAAATGATCTTGAAAACCAAAAATCTTTTCCTAGTTCCCTTATATCCGATGAATCAGATGGTACCTTAGATCATCACAAATTTATGGCTTTGTGATTGTTGGAATTTTCATAGCCATGTTCTTTACCACTCTCCATCAGAACATGATGGTCAGATTTCTCTTCTATATCCATATTTTCACCTATGTTATTCTATGTGGAGACCCAGTGATTAGTTAATTTGGGTAACCATTACATTTCATACTTTAGTATTTAAAGTTAAGTTTTGGTATTCATTTTTATGATAGGGGTTTCTATTAAAACTTTCGAGTAGTAAACCATTTATAACCCTGACGAATTTCGAGGGCGAAATTCATTTTAAGGGGGGTAGAATGTAACACCCCATGATTTTATGAAAAATATTCTTTTTAATTTCATTGATTTCCTGTGTTGTACACTACACCAAAAGGAGCTAGCACTACGCACATCCCAGACTTGGCTTTCATTACACGCAATTGTGACCTTCCACAATAGTGAGTGTTGTACACAAAACTGAGTTTCACTAAACAACGATATGTTATATAAACTAGCTGTTATTAATAGTAATACCCACTTGTTAAAATTTTATAAATTTTATTTTCCAAAATGGACTTCATTTTTGGATTCGAAATATCGAAATTAGCCTAGGGTGAATTTTTTGTATTTTACTGAAAATGATCAATTATTGATGAATAGTGAAAACACTGGGTTACTATTTAAAAACCGATTTTTATTTAAATAATTATTTAAATTTATTTTAGGTAAAAATTGATAAATAATACCTATATAAGTTCAATTTATTTCATTGGTGTCATTTTATAATAATTTTAGAAATATAAAAATTTTAATGAACTTTTCACCGTCTTTTACCTACCTCTTAGGAGAATTTGAAAATTTACATAAAACATAATTTTATTGCTTCTATGAGTGGAATTTAGAAAATCCTAGAGACACGGTTGATATCATTAAGTAAAATGTGGTTCAATGAGATGAATTTTTTTGGGTGAATAGTAAGGTTTTTACTTTTATTTACCACGATTAAAAGTAAATAGGGTAATTAAGGGTAAAAATGATATTATTATTACCCTAACACATGTACTAATTCTATTGGATAAGTTTAGTTCGACCAAAAACAACCTTAGGGATAAAATATTAACCGTTAGGTCCACTTGGATTAGATTAGGACACTTATTATTATTTTATTTAAAAAAGAATTAAAATAGATAAAATCCAAGTTTAATAACAAAAACATTTTTAATATAGGGTTACACATAAGATAAATTCGACTATAAATATTCATTAGAAAGATAAAAAATATTTTATTATAATGGTATTTTATTTATAATTTTTAGACATTAAATAGTTTTATTTATTTATGACACAATGATGATGCAGTAATTACATTATTAATGAAATATTAATATAATTGATGTTATAAATATCCAAATAAATGTAATTTTAGACTTTTTATGAAGTAAAATAATTTACTAGGTTAATATGACATGTTATTATTGATTTTATTAACTTTTTTAGAACTAATAATGAGGTTATGATTTTCACAAAAAATCAAGTACCAAATAGTGTCAAAATTGACATAAAATAGTTTTTAAAACAAATATTATATTATTAATTGTTATTTTATTCCTAAAAATATAAGTTTCAGCCAAATGACGTAGATAAGGATATATATATATTAATAATGAACCATTTTGGGTTAGTTTGGCTTGTTATAGTAAGTTTATTAACCAAATAATGTACGAAAACAAAAAGGAACAGTAAAAGTTAAATTATTTAACTTAGAGTTAAATCTAAATGATAAGGATAAAATAGTAACCAAAACTTGTCTAAAACCTATTGGTTTAGAGTATTTAGAACCATACCCACCTTATCTTTTAAATAAATCAATTTGGAGATATTAAAATCCTAAAATGACTTTATTATAAAATAATATTTTAAGTTTTTATAAGGTGCCCTTCTCGTCCCTTATAAAAAGGGCACCCCTTCCCTCTTCACTTCACACCCTTTTGAGCCTTGATGCTCGGAAAAATCCTGCCAATTACTCTTCTCAACATCTCTATTTCTTTCATAGAGGTTCTAGTATTCTCAAAAGGCCAACTCTAGTGCCCTAAGAACAAGATTAAAGGAGGCGCGTCAAATAAGAGGGAATCTCTTCTACTAATTATTTCAAGTTTCCTTCTTCTTCAACATCTTATTATTTAGTTTTTTCATTATAAAGTAATAACATAAGTATTAATTATATGCTGATATGTTATTATAAATATTAAACAACCCTATTTCACCTTCTATCCATCCTACGGAAAATGAAATCACCGCGCGTGCGTACGTACAGAATACCGTCTCCACGCTGTGGTGTAGTCAGTTTTTCCACCACCACCTTACTGGGATAGGTATAATGATGTAAATAATAACTATATATGGTAATTATAAAATCATACTGATTATAAGATATTATATCATCCACTTCAATTACATTCAATAAATATGGTAATGATATCATCGCTCAGGCGTACGTACGGATTACCGTCTCCACGACGCGATGCGATTCATTTTCCATGTTAAAAATTCAAGAATGATTATAAAGAATATATAATAAGTAATCATGAAATATATGACATAATAATGCTACTGGATTTATGTATATACATATTTATGCCATCTACTTAATTTCATTCAATTCAATAAGGAAACGAAAACAGTGTTCATGCGTACATACGACCAACCGTCTCCATGAACAGTGTATTTCTTTCCTTTTATCGATCAATTATATATAAGTATATTATGATTATATATTATATATAAATAATTTTTTATATTCTAGAATTAATTAATCATGATATATGTAATTATATTAATAATTACATGTCAAAACACGGATGATAAATGAAAAGATTTTACGCAAAACGCTACTTTAACATGGAATTTACAAAAGAACAGGTAATATAAAGTCATAAGTGAACCATATATGATATAATAACAATGAATATGATTCTGTAATAAGTATATGACATTATTTAAATCATTATATAGGAGGTTCGGATACATACGAATCATATCGGACCTAAGGTAAGGGATAACTTTTCCAATCTCATTTTTATCCGAGATTTTTTATTCCTAAGTATTTACTGGGGTTATATTTATCATCTATGTCCCTCTATTCTAAAAATGGTATCATGTATGTTTAAAGTCCTTATTACCCATTTCTGACATTTACTACATGGTGTGTAAGGAATCTTTCTTTTTTCACCACATGAGGTACTTTTTGACTTTTCCGGCCAAAGTATGAGAATAATGTTTTTTTAACTTCTACAGCATGAACGGATTTTTACGGTTTCATAGTGCCTTTTCATAATAAAGCTTACTCTATAAGATTTCATGACTATTTTCAAAAAAATCATTTTATTTTAAAATTTTATGGAATTTTGTGAAAAGAAAATGATTTTTATAAAGAAATGATATTTTTTTCAAGAATTCATTTCAAGTGTTTTATCAAAACCATTTTCCATCTAAGATGACATTATTCAATATGTATGTGTTTCAAGTATAATATCTCTATTATTTATATAGTTTGATTTTTATTATGATGAAATGATATCCATTTCTTTTATATGGATTATGTTGTGATGGGATGATGTTTATAAGACCCATTTTATTCTATGGGTTATGATGAATGATTTATGTTTATTTTGTGGCACAAGTAAGAATGATTTCATTATGAGATGGGTGGGGCCTATATGACCCTTCAATTCATTGGGTAATGATTTATATCTCATGATATAGACATGGATGGAACGGTAAGTTAATCCGGTTCAGTGATACAGGACTGGAACTAGGAGTGAACTCGATTCAGAAAGGGACTTTGTCCACTAAGATGGTCTTGGAAGCAATGCCTTGGCTACTATGGATATCATATCATGTGCTTAATGGTTTTCCACAATTACATGTTTTTTCCCATGATATTTTAGCATGATTTATGATCCATTATGATCTATTCCTTAGGTACTGTCGTCTTTTATGTCATTTTTCATGATTTTGATATTTAGATATTATGTTCATGTTTTGAGGTTCAAATGTATATGGTTTGTTTTATTTTCACCATGCTTACCCTTACTGAGAATTTGAGCTCACCCTTTATATGTATTCCTTTCCCCAGGATATAAATAAAGGTTTTAGGTAAGTAAACAAAAGGGGAAGATCTTTATGGGAGATGTTGGAGATCTTTCACCAAGATTAGAATATTATGTTCCGAGTTTCCAAAGACACTAAACTATTATGGTCCTTCAATGTTTGTTTTTTTATGTATTAAGTATTCCGCTAAAGTAATGTAATGTCCATGTACGTCAAGATTTGGGTATCTACAAACATGCATCGCCCTAGATTCATTGAATTTTTTCATTTCCATTATTCTATTTGATGTGTGATTATATCCCTATAAATTTGGTTGGATGTGTCTATGCATTTTAATTATCCTTCCAATTTGATGTAATAATTATAGTATGTTTTCGATGCAATTTTTGTTTTGGTGATCACCTCTAGTGGTCTCCTATATGCTTCCACATTTTTATTTATGGATTAAAAATAAAACATCAATGTTTCATTATAATGTATTTCTTGGTAATAAAAAAATGTATGAATAATATGTACGTTATGTTTGGAAGACATTAGAAGATTCAGTTTCTGCAAAAGGATAGAAGTTACGATACTTGGTTTAACTACGGTTGTCATATTTCTAGTAGTTATGTTAATATGTGGATTATTTGTGATATTAATCTCTAAAATATTCATCCTTGAAATATAAAGATGTTATGAAATGTATTTGAAAACCATTTGATAAAGAGAGTTCTAGGATGGGATATGTGAAATTTAATGTTTAGGAAGCTACAATGAAAGATAAATTAGTAATGTAATTTAAAATATTTAAAATATATATTGTATGATTTCAAGTGATAAAATATGTGATAATTTTAAAAATATTTAAATTATTATTGAAATATAAATATAATTATAAATGTTTAAACAATATTTATTTCTATGGTGTGATTTATAGAATAAATCACTATATTTATCAAAGATAAATAAATTTCCAATGAATATAAATATATTTCATTATATTTTCTTTTACTAGTTCCTATAATTGAAAGAAGTTCATAACAGGAAACATGAAGCATCACATTATTTTGATCTATTCACTTATAATCCTCAATACATTTTAGGTGATGTTTTTTTATTTCCATTTAATGTTATATTCACTTTATTCTTCTCTTTTCATATATTTTTTTATTTTCTCATGCATGAAAAAATTGTTCAATTTATTGTATGCTCGCTTTATCCACTAGGAACATCTAGGATTGTACCCATTATAGCTCTCTACATGGGCTTCTACTATAGTCCACATGTTTTGTGTTGCTACCCTTTATCTGTGTTAGCTAAAATCACTCATAAAGGGGTGTCTCTATATGTGCTAGAAGAAAACATTTATAAAGAGAAACTTTGTCAGTGTTTTTTAGCAATGATAAATGTCACCCTTCATCCACACAAAAAAATGTCAAAAAAAATATTTCATAAATATTTATATCATTAAAAAACTGATATTATTATATAAATATATTTATATTGATATAAATATATTTTATTTTATTAAATATGAATTTAGTAAGACTAAATATCCATTTATGATTAATAAATATCATATTTAGTAACAATGGTTTATATGTTAGTTAAAAATAAATATTAACTGAAAATATTTTATAAATAAATTTAATAGACATTTAATAACATTTTTTATATCAATGTCATTTTTTAAATTTTACACTTATATAAAATAATATTTAATTAATTATTAATATAACATATTGTCTAAATATGTATTCACATTTTATATGTCATACCATAATTTCAGACATACATATACAAAAATTAATTAAATTTTATATACACAAACATATAAAATTAATAAAATTTTAATATTATCATTTTCAATTTTAATTTATTAATATTTATTATTTAATGCATTATGTTTTTAATTAATAAATATTATAAATTTTCTATAATTAATTATATTCTATATATTACTTTTTATTGTATATATAAAATTTATTCATTTCTTATTATTTATTTCGTTATTAATTTTTTTTAGTATTTTTAAAATTCTACATTTTCAAATTTTATTTTTTCAATTTTTTTAAAATTTATTCATTTTTGATATTTAATTATATATATTTATTTTTTATCATTTATTATTATTAATATAAATCTAATTTATATTATTAATATATGTATTCATTTTCATTTTAACATATATTCATTTTTATTTTATTTAAATTTATATAACAAATAACAAAAATTAAATTTTTAATAAATTTTCAATATATTCATATTTTAATTTAGTTTCACTCATTTTTAATAGTAATCAATATAATATAAATTATTTATTAACAAATTTATGTGTTTTTACTTTTTTTAATATATATATGTTTATTATTTAATATTTAATATTTCTATAATTTATTCAGTTTTTATATTTTTATATATAACTAATCAATAATATATTTAATGATTTTAATATAGAAAAATATTTTTATATATATTGATATATATAAATTATATTTCCTTAAATATGATTTATGTAGTACAAAATATATATTAAATTTTAATAAGTCATATATTTAGTAAAAATGGTTTATAATTAAAAATAATATTAATAAGAAACATGGACCATATATGGGCCTCTGTGCCTTTAGGTCATTGGTTCATGATTTGGGTTCCCTCTCTTTCCTAATTTTTAAATGTGATTTCCTTTTCCTCTTTAATTAAAGGGGGCTTGACCCTAAAAAAATTCAAGAAAAAAAATTATAAATGATATCATTATTAAATTTAACAATAATCACACTTGTGTTATATATATGTAAATTAATTTCACAAACATATAAGAATGTATGTTTTTTATCATTAAATTTTATTCATTTTTATATTTATATTCCACTTATACTATTTTTTATTTTTTATTAATTTTTTAGTAATTTAATCCTTTATAAAATTATTTATTCATAACTAATATTAATTATCCTTTTAATATCTCTTTAAATTTTCATTTTAGTTTTTTTGTTAAATATTTCTTTATACTTAGATATTTTTAACATTTATTTATTCATGTTTCTTCATTAAAATTTAATACTTTTAGTATGGTTGTAATTAAATTAAATCATGGGTACTGTTTTTCATTTTTACATATATTAATTTTTATTATTTAATATGCAATATAATTAATAATACTTGTAAATTGTTTAAATTTTTTTTTGACATATTAATTTTTTAATTATTAAATTAAATTCTTTTTAACATTTATTGCTTGAATATTATTTAATATCATTTATTCACTAATAATGTAAACAATTTTTTACATTTTTCTAATGTATTCATTTATAATATTTATTTGTTTATTTTTTTTATTTTATTAATTTTTAGTATTTATTTATAAATATTTATTCATTAAAATTTAATGTTATAAATATTATTTATAATAAAGATATTAATACAAATTCATCCTCATTTTTATTTTATTTTAATAATTTATATAATTAATTGAACTTTTAATTTTTTTTAATATTTTTTTCGTTTATTCATTTGTAGTTGTTAAATTTCTCTCGTTTACAACATTCATGTATTTATGATTATTCATTAATTAATATTTTTTAATTAAAAATTTTAATTAATTTATTGATATTAATTATATATTTGTTTAATAATTTTTAAATTTATTTTAAAAGGTTTTTATCGATGATTAAAAATGTGTTGATAATGATAGGCTTTCTTTGCACTATTCATTTTAGTGCTGATAAAACCAATCTTTATCAGGTCTTTTTTAGAAATAAATCATAAAACCCTTTATTGTCTTCTAAAATAAACAATAAAAGAACCCTTCCTCGTCATTTCATTCAACCTCTCATATAACTGAACTTCCTCTTCCACTCACCCTAGAACATGTCGAAAAAATATATCGTCTAAAAAAAGTTATGTTATTCTTTGTACTCCTTTTTTGTCAATCTTGTGTTGTTTCACTATTTTTAGTTCTTCTTTTCCCTTGTGTCACAGCACCCCCATTCCCCTTAGACTGTCAGTGCCACAGTATGTTGGCCAAGAAAAAATAATCAAGACCATCAAGTTTTTGATTAGCACGGTTTTGTGTAGCTAAATCCTACTGGGTTATTGGTTGGGCCATGATCTCAAAAGAGTTAGGTTACTCAATTTTGGGTGTTTTAAATCTTTAAATTCCAACATTGGATTTTTAGGTTTCTCTTCAAAATATTTATACAAAAAATACTCCTAAAAATATTAGAATCTATCCCACCATGTTTTTTTACTCAATTATGAAAATTCATTTTAATTTCAGGGCCAAACTTCTATAAATTAGTGTAACAACATTTTGAAATTTGTACTTAGTTATAAAACTATATGGGTTTCAATTAGAAATTTTAATTCATATTATGGAATTTCAAAAACATTTGATTCAAAATATCAACAATTATGAAATTCTTTGTAACCCCCTAAAAATGATTAAAACATAACAGAAGGAAATTTATTGCTAACTCCCAATCAAAATATTTTTTAATTTTTAGTGCAATATAATTGTCCTATGTTGTCTCACCAGGAGGATTCTAGTTGAGTTCTTTTTCACATAAAATATTAAATTAGTCCAAATGAATATATTTAAATTTATTCAAAATTTATTTTTGATGTAACTCCATATGGTTTTTTTTGGAATTGAGTGTGAAAACAATGAGTTTTGAGGAAAAAAAGTGAAAGTGTGACATATGGTTGAAAATGAAAAAAAGACTTCTTTTGAAGAAAGTGAGAAATATATTTATTTTAGTCACTTAAAACAAGGCCAAGCTATGAGTTTCCTCTTTTCAATTGTCCAAAATAACTCTTTTTATAATTTATTTTCATTACAGAATTCATAATTACAAAATATGTTCTAATATGTTTATAATAGAAGAGATTAAAAACTATAATCATAATTAGAATAATCTATCTTTCAATAAGATTGGTTTTATAATTAATGATCACATATATGTATAGTTCAATGAAATATTAACTATTCTCACAACCTCTATTCAATGTTGTACAATTTAAATATTTTTTTAAATAATTGAAACAATTTTTCTTCAGTATTGAATTCTTCGAATAAAATTCAAGATGAAGTAACATTCCAATCTAACAGGTTATAAAACATTAATTTATTAGAAAACATTCATTATACTTTTTGGGAAGAAATTTAAAAAGGAAAAAAAATATTCAACTAAATGTAAAAATTCATGGAATAAGGAATATGAGAATATAAAAATGATAGTTGAATATTTCACTTGATCACATAAATATTTTGGTCCTTATATGTTATGCCAGATATAAAAACAAAACATCTTCTATCCTTGGTTTCATTGAAACTTTGGTTTAAATTTCATCATTAAAAAACCAATGTGAGTATGACATTTTTATTAGGAAAAAAAATAAAATTTATTAGAAGTATCAATAACTTTATTCATTAATTATGAATATTCGATACTTATTTAAAACATATTCATTATATATTTACAAAGAAATATGTCCAGACACATAGATAAACATAATTATATATCTACTCTCAAATTATGATTCTTTTTTAACATATTAATCTATCTATACATTATATGAATACCTTATGTGTATTTATTTAGATTTTTTACAAAATAATTATTTATAAAAAATCGTATGGATATAAATAGAAATTGATTTATTTTAACCAAATTATAACGTTATACGAGGATGTATTTAAAGAGGCGATCAGGTTTACAATAGAGCTTATACGACCATTGTCAAATCCTTTATCCCTTTTTAGGTTGTTTCTCTCAAGATGAATTGATCCAGAAGAGTTGGAAGAACATTTAATTTGTCATGAAATAGATTCAAGAAATGTTTTTTGGAAGAAACATGGGAAAAATGAATCTATATACTAACCAAAATGATGCTATGATTTATGGATCATTTGATATGAATAGTAGTGTAAATGATGACTGAAATCCTATGGAATAAATAAAAATGTAAATTGAAGATGATTGTCCTGATTTTCCAAAGTTGGTTGTGAATTTTAATAGATGTGAAATGAAACTGTTGGATATTAGTTATTGTAAATGTAATCAAATTTTAACTGTATTGAAGTAATATAATTTTAAAGAAGGTATTAAATAGATAGACAATGACATTTTAATACTACTTGGTCACTCGAATACTATTCTTCTCTAATAAAATGATATTCCTTATTGAATATATTATTATAAACGAATGCAACATTCAATGGGTCTAATCATTGAAAAAAATACATATTTATATAAATGAATTTATATTGTTTTACATGGAACATGAATCATTCATAAAATTCCCTATGGGTAGCGTATAACAATAAAAGAATGTTGAATAAATCCCTTCTTAATATGTATGGAACTTTCAAATCATCCCAAGATTTAGATAACTATATTGTTTTTTAGAAACCAATATATAATTGAAATGGAACCCAAATAAAATAATTGAAGATAAGAAACTACCACTAGCTGAAATAATACTTATACCAATGGGGTTATATGCACAATTTTCTAAAACTGTAATGATAACATGAATTTTTAAGCCCATACTATCCAATTTAACTAAGCATGTGTATAACCTAATAAAAAAATTCCCCTATGACAATGTTTTTTAAAAACCATTGGTATAGAGGTTCTAAACCAACTATTTTAATTAACCATTCGTATAGGGTTTACAAAAATACCACATGGGATCCATCTTCCCTCAACATCTCAATCCAGAACCACCAATGATCCCCAGTAGTTAACATTCTTATTTCATCCTAACCATTTGTGATATCACCTATCATATTATTTTAATTCCAGTCTTCTTCATTATTAAATCCATGACTTCCAAATGGTTTTGGTATTCTACCACCAACAATTTTATTTTTATTTTATTTCCAAAACACAATGGTGAATTAATTTTATTATTCAAGTTTAATTTATTTTGATATGTTTATATATGATTGGGGTGTTGAATTTTTTTTTCATGGATCATTTTTATTCATTTAATAATGGTTTTACATGGATCATTTTTACACATTTAATATAGGGGTTCAATAATTTTTTTTGGATTTCATGGATCATATGTAATGAATATTTTTTTACTAGATTTCATGATGAAATTAATGAAGGTAAAATAAAAACCCAACCATTATGGGGAAAATATGGTTTTCTTTATGTTTGTTCTATAAATAAATGAATTATTACATATTTTAAATATTTTTATGTAAATGATGTGATTATATCATGATATTGAGTTTATATTAAAATTTTTTTTGGCAAGATGATCACTCGGGGTGATCATTAGTTCATTTTGGTATTAAAATTTAATGATATGGTCTTAAATTGATTTTGGTTTAATTTCGAGTTTGGTTAAAATCTAAATATTAAATACTCTGATTTTTTTCTATGATTTTTTGACATAATAAATAATATGGTTAGTGATCAAGCCAGAAAAATCTGAAATTCTTTTAGGATTTTATAGATTTTTTACATCTATATACCATTAATTTAAAATAAATATCATACATTTGGTCCTTTTTTATTCATTATAATTGAAAATAACAGACTATAATATATTGGATTTTGTTACTATTTAAGAATTTTGAGTTTTTTTGAATCAATATTACAATAAATAATTTCTAAAAAATCGTTAATAACCACAGTCTAAGATAAATGAATCGTTATAAAAATGAGAGATAGATATTTTATATTATAGATTCTTCAAAAAAATAAAAAAATTAAAGGTAAAACATTATTGAGAATGTGTATGAATTATTTAGAAGAAACCTGTTGAAGTTAAGCTAAGTAATCAATTCTGTACGAGTAACATTACATTTAATAATGGGTATATAAAGCGAAAATATAAGTTGAAAAAGATTTATGGAACCCTGAAAAGTGGATGGGAAATTCTATTTAAAATTGGGGTGACCATTTCATGAGTAAGTAATATCTTTTAAAATATATAAGAGTTGCTCTTGGATAAATTATTGTCAATTTTAATCTATAGAATAGAATTTTGAAAAGTGTTGATATAAATGATTCATTTTCTAGAATGAAATTATAACATCTGGGTGGACTATGGGATGTGGGAAAAAATTGAATATTATGATTGAAATTTTAAATTATCTTCCTTGGATTTTTTGAAACATAATATTTAATTTCCTTTTATTATTCCGAAATTAATACAGAAAAAAATTATATTTCAATGAATTTTTTTTTGGGATAATCATTAAATCATTTTACTCTTATGGTATAAACAAATATGTTTTTGGTCCTCTAAATATTACATATCACAACCATTTAATAATTCTACATTGATGAATAAAGTGGTATTGGATTAAAGTAAGCCTAAGAGTTGATATATTCCTATTTGAAGAATATTCACCCTTCAACCAAGTCACATAGAAATTAATAAGAAAGTTATTAACAAAATGGGGGAATTAAAATGAATTAAAATAAGTGAAAAATGGTATTATATACATCAAGGTATCATGAAATTTATTTGATAATTAATAAAGGTTTTCACACCATACAGGTTGAAATATTGAGCGAATCGACATGCATCAAGATCATCCCACATGTTGTGATTCTTGAAAATTCACCTTTCCAATAATAATGGGGATGGAACATATTACCGATAGATTTTGGAAACTATTGACTGTATTTTTCTTCTTAATTAAATTATTTTATTTCTCTATTGATTTTACTCTATATCCATTGTGGGTTGACCATAGAGACATAACCAACCTGCCAACTATTGTATTCTTGAGATTCATTTTCTAATATTGATTTGAACAAAATTAGAACATACCAAACCAAAAAAACTGAAAAAATAAGATTTGATCATGAAACAAGATGAATATAATTGAAACATATTAAACTAATTAAAAATAAAAAGTAATGAAAATAATGACCTAACAAAAAACTGAAAATATGACCTAAACCAAAATATGACCTAAATGACCAAAGATAAATAAAAATGGACAAATAATCTAATAAATTGGATAAAATGAACTAAATTACCAAAAAAAATGAATTGGATCAAATTTAAAATAGAATAAAACTATATCATACCCATGATAAACATATTAATTGGAATGTATTGATTTTTATTTGAAAAGTATTTTATGTTTTGATATTTTAACCACTGATAACAAAATGATTTTTTGTATCAATATTTATCCTTTAATTGGTTTAAAAATTTGTATTCATTAATTAAGTCATGTCTCATATTCTTTATATTTTATCTCTCACATTATTTATGTATTTATAACTGATTCCATGTTTTTTTTCAAATATACGATATGAATAACATTTAAGAGATACAAAAAAAGGATCATAGAAAATAATCATCAAATGGAAAAGATGGGAGTCCCTCCATTGGTTCTTATTGTGAGTATTCTATTTAAAAAATATATATTTATATAACATATAATTTCATGTGATTAATTTTTTTAACTTTTTATCACAATCCACCACCTAGGCGATAGTTATTCTCGAACTACTATAGTGGTACCACTGCTTATCCAGATGATACGAGGGGTGGTAGTAGAGGTATCTATACCACTTAGCGTACCTGACCACACCATGTACCTTGGTCTGAAATACCATCTACCACACCTTATAATCATGCATTGTCTTTAGAGATACCTAAGATATTTAGGCCATCTATTTTTTGGCCACCATTATAACCAGAACCTAACATATATTTCCCTTTTCTGATGGTGTCTCCGACTCCCAATCCAAATTATGAATTTTCATAAACTTTAATTCCATATTATTTTCCATATAATTCCATCTCCCCATGCTTCTAGACTCATTCTCATCTAATGTATGCTATAACATATTCTAGGAATACAGAGTGACATTGGGTCCCACTTCTATACAAGTAGATGTTTTTTCAGAGACTAGGGATACAATGACACCCACCGACCTAGCTGCATCAGGTATATTTATAAAACCCTAGTAATTTTTTACCATAATTTATTTTCATTGTAATATTTATTGATATAATATTTGTTTTTTCTTTAATAGATGGATATTATTAGAGGCAGTATGGGCTTTCATGCATGCATGTGGTGTGGAATCACCAGACACAGCTGATAGTCGATTATAATGAGGATAATAAAATGATAGCAAAAATAGGGTGATAATGTCAGTGTTTTATGGAATCGCTTTCCATATAATCTAAATTCATTTACTCTAGGAAATTATCCTGGAGACACCTTCCAAATGAAATAAAGAATAATGATTGGGTGGAAACATGGGTTAGAAAATTCATTGGATTTATTATTATATTATTATAGTAATTATATAAATTAATATTTTGTTTCCAACTTCATTATAATTTTCATGATGGTGAGGTTTTGAGGGAATAATGACTCATGGAATTAAGTGAGATGTGGATATAAAATAAGCATGAGTTGTATAGTGGGTTTCATGCTATAGTTGGTATTTTTTTAGGGTCCACACCTAACATGAATGACTATCTGGTAGAATATTATCGGTGAATTATTTCTCATTGGATGAGTACAATGTTCATGTTATTAATCAATGTTCAGTTTTTGAATGAAAATTATAATTATTTTCAATAATACATTGTTTTGTATTATCAAAAACACTTTTTAGTATGTTTTGTGAAAAAATAATAAAATAAGGTTGCTATGAAATTCCTCTAAACTTTGGGGTGGACTATGAAGTTGGACCTTTAATGGAAGTAGTCATGACACTTGTTTATACTGTTTCATGAGTTCCACATTCTTTTGTTTCCTCCATATTTCATTCCATTTATATTTGGGATAGATAAATTATCAGTTATTCTTTAGTTAATTATTGAATGTATTTAGTGTGTAGTGAAATTTTAGTATTTCTATTTTTATGTTTGTGAGAATTTCATAAACCTATACAACTACTGATCATTTAATTAAATGTGAATCCATTTAATATAGAATATAACCATTATAGTTGAGTGACAAATAATATTTATTTTTTTGTAATCATATATATTTCTATAGAGGTATCCTACCCATTCGACATATACTTGGAATGAATTATTTCTTATGTTGAACATGTAGGGAAGAGAATAATTTCAAAAACATGATAAGAGAGAAGACGAGTAGAGTGTAGGGGAAATATAATCATCATTACATCTAATGACTTTCACTACACACTACTGAAACATAAAACGTGAACAAAAAAAGTAGATAAAGATATTCAAAACCCATGTGAAAATCATTGGTTTATTCCTTATCAGATCAACACCAAAATTAGTTCTCCATGAAGAGATATAAATTATTATAATAGATGGAAACACAATGTAAATTAAAGATAAATGAGAAAATAAACACTACTATTATATTAAAGTGCATGAAAGGAATTATAAAATAAAATATGAAAGTATAAATTACAATTGGATAGAACTGAAGAACATTAGAGTGAAAGAAGGATAATTTAAATAGGTATTAGTGGCATCAGTAAGATTTTGTAGACATTTATCAGCTCATGTTATCCCTCCAAAATAGCATCATCAACAATGGGATATCCCCATGAGGTAAAAATCATCCCTAGTTTTCTCTATATTTTAAGTCTCTAAAATATTCCTTTAATCCCCGATTAACATTCTTTAAAAATTTCCTTGATATTTTTTCATTATTCTTGGTCAGAGAAAGATATGTAAATTATTTAAAATTTCTAATAATGTTAGGATATATGCCATGTTATAAAAACTATTTTTATTCTATCATGTTGTGAAGGTGATACGTCCATGATATTGTCCTCAAAGGTTTCTCTACCTCATAATTTTTCATTACCTTATGAATGAGACTATCAATTCAACAACATTATATTTGGATTTTAATATTCATTTATTCAATACCTTTTCATCATCAATTAGTTTATAGTTTTAAAAATATACTCATATAGTTTCACATATATTTTTCAATGTATCCTCAAATAATTTTTAAAAGTATCTTTTTAAAAGTATCCTCATATAGTTTGAAAAACATCCTCACATATATTTAACTATATCTTTATATAATTTGATATATGTTTTTACTTTTCAGAATTATCAACTAATATAAAATATTATTCCTATTCATAGAACCATTTTAAAATTCTTGATGGAATTTGAACACCTAATTCAAAGTATCTAATGTATATATTTCTGTGGAGTGGGTTGAGTAAATTTAGCGATTCATATTAGAATGGATTATACTTAAAAAATTATATAGTAATATTTTACTTGGTATTTAGGGTTATGACAATGGTGATGATATTTCATTTAATTTTTTTATGGACACTATATATATTGATCTATAATTAATATGTCATGGTATCTTTACTTATGAACAATTATATATTATTAAAATGTAATATAAATATGAAACATCTGAATCACATGTTTGGGGCCTCTTATTAAATGTTTCTATGAAACCCCAAATTGATATTTGTGAAAATAATTCACTGTATTTAAAATTATACATTGTAGATGGGGTTCAATGATGAAATAAGGAAAACATAAACTTACTGGAGTTCTTTATCAATAGTTTTAATATATTTCACTCCACAAGTATTTTTTTTCATTGTAAGTTGGGGAACATGGATTTTTTCAGATTTTAGTGTTTGAGACCTAATATATATTCATAATTATATAGTTTGAGAATGATATATTTTTATGTTTCATAAGTAAAAAAAGTTCTAAATTGTCCCTACAATTCAACTACCATATGTTTTTATTTTCAGATTCATTTTGAATCAATATCCATTTTATTTTAGTTATTAAATTCATTATTAATAACCTATTTACAATTATGGTTTTCTATATTCAATTTCATTGTAAAGGAATGTCTATAATATTAAAGGGCATGTGCCTGGAGAAAAAATGTATTGATTTAGTATAAATAATAAACATGGAATCATGGTAAAAATGACATATAAAAATAGATTATAAGTTTTAAATTGTTGATTTCAAATATTTTTCTCTATTTTGTAACTTAGTAGTCCATTTTAATTTATAACTGTGTTATTTGGAGGCCCTTGATGAATAGGAAGCTGACTACTTTTGGGGAGATAATCACTTACATATGGTTTTGGGAGATGAGCGCCATGGAAGAGTGCACTATCAACTCGAGAATAGAATTTTCATAAAAAAAATATTGGCCCACTTTAGTTTCATGTTTTAGTATCATCGAGCTTGAAAAAGATAATACACGAGTAGAATTGGTTTAGTCATATGAATTAGAGGCTAAGAAATGGTTATACAAGATCATGAAAGGAATAAAAGGGCCAATGACGAATTTATAAACATTATTGTAGTATTATGTACATCACTTCCACTAAATAATTTCATAGTATGTGATGAATAATTGTTAATGATGAATACATTATATATTCCACCAAATAATTCCATGTTCCAAGCGATGGGGATGGTAAGGTTGATGTTGAGGAAGAAGGTGAGGGAGAGGGAGAGGAAGAAGTCAAGGAAGGGCGAGTGGATAAGGGTGAATATGAGGATAATGATGAGGCTAAGGATGAAAATAAGGATGATAGTGATTATACTGATAGTGATGTGGGATAGGTTGATCATTTATATTTTTACTGATATTTCTGACATTTGATGTTTGATTATTTGTTCGGAATGAATATATGCAATGTTTTGAATGTGTGTTGTCACAAGTTGAATGCATTAACTGGTTTCGTGTGTTATCATTATTTTTATATGAGTTAATAATGATTATTTTCAGTAAATTTACTAAGGTGGGGTGATTGTGTGGGTTATGGTAACTATTTGAGATGGTTGTATTAGTTTGTTACAAGTTTTGTTTGTTTGCAGGATATTTGGGTTAGGTGAGGGATCTTCTATTCTGGGAATTATAGGTCTATACGAAAGGCTTTTAATCTGTTGTTATATACCTATACCAATGCTTTATATTTAACTATTCATATAGGTCTATACGAAAAGTTCCCTGCAAACCATTGGTTAAATCAATTTTCTACTGACCCTATATGAATGGGTCACTAAAAATCCATTGTATATGAATTTCCCAATAGGCATGTACCCAATAGAATGGATAACCATTTGTATATACTGTACCAATGTTTCTACATCATATAACAATATCTTTGAACCATTGGTATAAGCTTGTATTATTGCAGTGTAAGTCCCCTAGAGAACTCTTCTCAGTGGAAGAAAATTGACTGAGTTTCCTAAATTTTGAATCAAGATGAAAAGCATCAATATAGAATTATATATAGATCAAATATATCATTTTTTTAACAAATTCATACTCATAGTACATATACAGTTATATTGGTAAATTATTACTCTCCAAAATGGTTGTATAAGAAGAAAAAATATATTATATTGTCTCTAGATATATCTGGACTAAAAAAATCAATAATAATATTAATATCTATTTGGAACCATCATTCGACGATCTAAAATGGATATGGGATATGGGAACTACATTTTGTGATGCACATAGAAGTGATAAGTTCGCATTGAGAGAAATATTGTATGTGATGATAAATTATGTTCATAATTATTGTAAATTTTCATTATATAACATTAATGAAAAATGAGGGTGCCCCATTTTTGAAGAACACAGACAACAACATAAGTTAAAACATTCCTTAAGGACTGTTTTTCGAACACCAATTTTTTTTACCCTAATGACATAAGTACCATTCCTGGAAGACATCATTCAATTGAAATATAGAACCAGGTATAAAACCATTTCCACTAATGTGTGCTTAACTATTCATAAAAATAAAAAACATTGACACTATTTATGGGAATTATTTATAAAAATATATTTTAGAAATTAGGTTTGAATAAGTGATCATGTTTCGTTGAAATACATAATGGTATTGTTTATACATCATAAATGTTCTTAATGTTTTTAGCATGGAAAAAATATATGTGATGGTGTTATTGGTACGTTACAAAATTCACAAGTGAAAATTATTTCATTAAGGATAGGTTGGAATTTTTTGACATGGGAACAATAGAAGATTTGGAACTAGTGAAGAGTGAAGATGAAAATTTCTTCGTCTATCATCCTACACTCAATCCAAACAATAAAATTTTAAAATTTGAAACTACCCTAATGGTGGAAATTTTTTAAAGAGGTATTTTTAAAATATCAATAAGGTATTTTCAATGACCAATTTATTGTTATAGGGTACAAAATAGCATGAATTCCCTGATTTGATGCATAATTTAATTCCTATATCTTTACACTATATTCTACCAAATAATGTACACCATAAATTAACTAGGATATTATCCTTTTCAAATTCATAAATAGAAATGTTATAGGCTTCAAGAAGTTTCTAATCTTGAATAAGAAAATTGTAGGTTTATTATGTGAATTGGTGATGTTATTCCCACCCTCATTATTTGATATAATGATCTACTTGATGGTTCACATGGTTAGAGAGATTAAACTATGTGCTTATATATATTCCCAATGGATGTATCCCATTGAATGATTATTTATTAAGAAAGGTGGAACAAAATGGACCCAATAGGAATCGATAAATTTATACTTTTATATTCATTAACAGGTTGACAATATTTAAATGGTTTATATTGGGTTCACCATTTTTGTGTCTGATGAAAAATACCAATGACCCCCACATCCGTAAGGACTTACCATATTTTATTCCTAAGGTAAATAGTCATTGGTATTTCATGACCAATGAAACTTATAAAATCACATCCACTGATATAAGGGGAGTTTAAGATCATCACACAATTTTAGTAGAAATTATTACAACTCTACAACTCTCATTAATATTTATGTTATGTTCATGATTTTTTTTCAAATCACAGTACAAGACTAGTTACCATTACAAATAGATAGAGTGTTCAATCCATGTACATGAATGAAGTAATTATATTAATGAAACCATCTGTATATATCAGATGTTCTCTATATGTTTCCCATTATTTATTAATAATGATATATTGGTTTTTCTTCAAAATCATATGACCAGGTAGATTGTACTTTCCTACCATACTAGAAGGTGATTGGTGTTTTCCGATTGGATTGAACATCAATCATGGATTATATATATCCTATGAGAATAAGAATCAAGTACCACTTATTTATTATAGTACCATGTCATGCATGTTAACATCATGAGACAAGGAAGAATATAAGGCAATTTAATCATTGGGTATGATGCTTGGGCCTTAGGATGGAATAAATCATATCCTAATTTAATAGGAATCAGATACTCCATAGTTGAGTTATTATTCCAATATAGATGCCCAGGTTTTTGAGGAATCTGTAAAATTTTGTTGACATGTTAACCAAAAAACTCGAAGGACATGTGATTAATTATTTGTTCTATAAAAAAGAAATAGAAAAATATCGAACATGTCACAATAGATACACGAATCAAATTGTATATGGATTACACCCTATGGTCTCCCTAATACTTGAGAGGGTCTTACATAGTGTGGTTTCCCATATTTGGATTGTTTTTTATTTTTCTAGTGGCTTGATCATTTCAAATCTATAATCTCATATGATCCATGCTCGGTGTGAGAGAAAAATAGGTATAAATAGATTTGATACACTACATATGGTTGAGGGACTAACGTGTTAAGGAAGTGATGATGGAATTTTAATAAAAACCCCGTAGAAGATGTGAACCCAAAAAATGTATGGTACTCATGTTTGATATGGATCTCGGGACTTATGAAGGAATCATTTGTAACCTTTTTATAATAGGAATCAGTTTCCTTGTAGGCTACATGGGTACCAAATCCACTTAAATATGAGGAAGAAAAATATACCCACATATAGTGGGTATTATGATCTAGTGTAAATTGATTGTTCAAGGACATACACCAAGGTGGATGCCCATGTAACATATACATCCCTTATCTTCTAAATAATAATGAATAGAGACAATGAGAGGTCTTCTGAATATTCCAATATGTCATGAGGTTCTTGGATTGAATATGGTTATATGAGTGGGTATACATTATCCCATTATGAACACCACCAACATAAAGGGGATGATTTAAGAAAGGCCCATGGTCAAATATTCACATGGTTCGAGGGTACATGTCTATGTATACTTCCTAAAAATTCATACATGTATGTGGGTATCTTCTTCACATGAATGGGGATGTCTATATGAGAAGGCTTACATGCATTCTGAATTCTTCTTGACATGTCTGAGGATGTGTTTATGGAAATTCTATTATACCCACGAGACTTTCTGTGATCTATTTTTCATGAAAAAGTCCCATCGCATTATAAATGAATTTATTAACCCAATAATATTAATACTATGTGAAATTTATTAAGATGAACACTAAAATTGTCAGGTGGAAGACACTTGAGATCATATAGTACTTAGCTCTGGAAAGTTTATTATTACCTCTATTTTCTATTGTGTTTTCATTATTATGTGTCGGGGGTTGGGTATTAGCATCACTGCCACATATATATGATTCTATTCATGGTTATTATGTCTAATATCATTTCCTTGAGTAAATGTAGGAACTTTTCTCATAAGTTTGTAATATGTCATTTGTTTTTCATGATCAATTCTCATTCCATCAATGTCGTCATACATTTTTCATGAAATAAACAACAACTCAGTGATTGCTCATCCATTTCAAGATTCATCGAACCCGTGGAATGATCAAGGGTCATCATGTGATCAAACAACATACTCAAGATCCTTCAAGAGATTAGTTCAACATGAATGAAATCCCTCTTGTGATCAATATATGATTGAAAATGACTTTCATGTGATCCAACCGGTAGGTTGAATAACTATCACATGATCTATGAACTTATCACATGATGTTCATGCTCCCTTCATATGAAGATTATCATAACTCACTTCAAAAAAGGAATCCTTCATATCTAATTTTTATCACATGATTTTTTCAATGATTGTTTGTTGTTATTCAACCAACATGTCGTGTGATCTAGAAGACTTATCTAAGGGGATTCGTGTGATGAGGATTTATTGTCTAAGGTTCCTCATGTGATTATTTATTAGACCATGCGATACACATATTACCCTCACTTAAATATCAGTCTAACTCACATTTCATAAGGATCCCATCATTTCCATATTTTATCACTAAAATTCCTTGTGGTTGTCCACCGGTCATCTGTCAGATAACTACATGATCAATGCGTACATGCCTATGGGTCTTCACATGATCGGGCCAATAGTTCTGGTGACATCACGTTATCAATGAACTGATTAAGTGAATCATGTAATAAGTTCTACTAACCCAAATATCATGGACTTAATTAAAATACTTCAATGGGTTTATCTTATAAGAAGCCATGGATCATGTGTTTTCAGGTATCCCTTGTTGTATATAGGGAAAATCTTCATATCTTACTAGTTAAAAGAAATTCTAAATATAAATTAATTTAGAAAAGGTTTCCAAAGATATATATGGATTTGGTGGGGGGGGGGGGGCTGAAGAGTGGGTATCTTCCTAAACAATTCATTCTCAGGAAATATTTTAAAGAAGGGATTATCCCAGAGAGTTCCCACAATTCATTTTTTTTAAAAAATATTTTTATTTTTAAATAAATAAATAAATATATATATAATTAATAATAAAATTAATTTTAGATTTAAATTAAGTATTAATAATTACAACTCTAATTTTTACTAATTATTATTATCAAATATCTTTTTTATCATGTAAATTATTATTTTTGTTATATTTATGAATAGTAATAATGATAATAACAATTATTATAAATATGTATATAATAGTATTGAATATTTTTATTATTAAATAAAATAATAAAAAAATACAAAAAATTAATACTATTATAAAATTTAAAAATATTTTTTTGATTATTTATTAAAATAATTAATTTTTTATTTTTTAATTTCAAATAAATTACAATAATAATATTATTAAATATAATAATTACTATTATATAATAATTATACTCATTAATTAATTTAACTTATTGATTATTTATAATTATTTATATTTTTATTAATTATTATTAAATACATAAGTAATTAGATTATATATAAATTTTATAATAATTATTTATTACATTATTATTAAAATATTAATTATTTTACTATTATTATTATTATTAATGATTATTAATTGTAAAATAAATTTTTAGAAATTAATTTCTTTGGGGACATGAATTAGGAAACCAATTCATGTCAGCACCTTCTTAAAAAAATTATATTTATTAAACATATTTAATAATAAAAATAATATTTATTAATCTTATAATAAATTATATTTAATTAATATTTGATTAAAATAATATTTATTGAGTCTGATTCATTACCAATTATGTGAATTCAGGGGTCTCCATATAATAGGAATTTCATTTATATCCTTTTTTATTTCTAGATGATGATTAGATAACAAAGAGACACACCATATTCTAGTGAAATTTTTTTTGATACATGCTAAAAACCAACACCAGGATTTGTAATTTTTTTCTCTATAGTGGAAAATGAAATTGGAATAGTTTAACGGTTACCCTATTGTGTTTATTCAATCAAGATTATGTTCATGTATTTTTCATATAGAAACATTCCATTATTTTGTATGAACAATTTACAAATATTAAATGTAGAAATACATGGACGGAATTCCTAGAAAAGATGATTTTTTTTGACATGATATGGGTCATGTCAGTTATCTTGAGACACATGTTCATTTTTATCGAGATGGAAGAGAACTTGGTCATGTAATCTTAATAAGTCTAGAAATTATTGAAACACCCGATATGAGTCATCCTAATCACTATAGACCTTGAAAATTTCCTTATCTTTCACTATATATGACTTTGTATTTGAAATAATATAACAAATATTTTACATGTCATCTCCTTCAAACAGGATATTGTCATATATTTTATGGTTCATATCATCTCAATGATAATAAATGAGAAACATTAATCATCAGACAATGAATGAGAGGGAAGTAGAGGAAGGCCAAATAGAGAGGAAAATAAATATGGTTACTGGATGATGGAAGATGGAGGGAAACATTGGTGGAGAATCAATGATGGGGGAAATTTTGGGAGGGTTAATAAAAAAGGGTGATAGTAGGTTGGATAGATGATGTGAGGGCTAGAGTTTCATTTTGAAGAAAAAGGAGAGAGTATCAATAGGGGATGATCATCATAGATGAATGAAAATGTGGGCATTAAATCTCATTTTTTAATACATTTCAATGTAACTTATTCTATAACAAATACAAGAAACACATTTTCGAAATCATTTATTTATTAACTAACAATTAATAATTTTTTTATATTAGTTACCTAAAAAAATATAGATATAATATGAATTTGGTGTTTATGTTAATTATTAAATACCTGACCTAAAAACCATTTCTAAGGTCTGTTATTTATAATAGTTGTTACAATCGAATCATTTGAAAATGATTTTTTACTACTTTGGGAGATAATTGGAAGTGTCTCTAAAAGTGGAAACCCCATAAAATTCAGAATCCTGATGAGTGTCTAGATACATAACCAATATACATTAGAGTTACATTCCTATGATACGATTTATTTGATGACATGGCCATCTTATAGGATTAATAGTTTGGCTATAATATGAACTATAAAATGTTTTGATAAGGAATGTGTGTTGATTATGAGGGGTTTGATGGTGGTTGATTATCATTTTACCTTTAAGTATTGTTATTTGGTTACATTGTTTTATCACCCACAACCACATATTTATTAGAAAGATTCACTCATATGGACATGTGAAGGTCCTAGGGAGGAACTTGTTAAGTATATTTGTTAACTAACCCCATTTTTTAAAAAAATATATTTTGTTGAATTTAGCTAGTGTCAGGGTTCGATGAACTTAACTACGGACATGAGAAACCTATTGATGGAGATGGATTACCGTAATCCCCACTATATTCATAAAGAATATTATGGGTATTATGGTTGTTTTACCACATTTTTTATCTTTTTATAATATGGCATGCATTTGATATACATTATTCGTGTACTTTTGATTTGAAAATATGCTAATATTATTTATGGGATTGTGGAGATTTTTTCAAAAGGACAATTTTTTCAATATATGTGTTGTGATACATCCTTTTTCCAAGTAAATAAGTCATGAAAAATTGAATTAATGTTTTTTGGGTTATGTTTATTCCCATTACAGGCTGAAGTAAATTTTCAATAAGTTTGAGTCATGATATATATAACAACATGATCTGTCTCCTCTCATCATTTTTTCCTAAAGATAAATTAAATATAGTTAGATGGTCAATATTTCGTATCTAAATTTTCTATCAAAATTTTATATATTTTTAAAATTAATGGTTTATCAAATGAGAATGATCAATCAATATTCTCTAAGTACATGGTAAATTCTTATTTTATTTCATATTTTTCAGATCACAGTTATTCCAACATAATTTATCCTTCAATGCACCTTTACGTCATGGTCGATGACCTTTATCAACTTAGTTGATTTTTGTTTTCCATTTTAGTTCATTATCACTCCAATTTTGGGGAATTATTAATGCACATGTCATTTATTGAATTTACTATATGTAGGTCTGGAACAACGAAGTCAACTTGATGCAGCATGGTTGGAATTGTGTACCCAACACAACTTTCTGTAGCCTTCTACTCTATACAATAATAACTCATATTTCTACTAGACACAACCATGTGTGACATTATATTTACCACAATATAAATGACCATATATTATAATAAACTCTTAATACATTGATCTCAATGTAATTATAATTAAATTCTACTCTACTCATTTGGCATGACAATATACTCTAAGAATCATTTGAGACAACCTACTCTATATGATTCTTACAACATTCTAATTAATGATATTCATACATACACTACACCTTTAGTATATCTATCTACTCAACATGGTTCCTATGTACACCGTTGCATTACCTTTTTATAATGATTTTTAAGTTATATAGTTATCACATATAAAAAATATATTATAACATTCTACTATATGTGATGACTTCATTATTAATTTTTGAATCTTTACATCATCTATGAAATGTCTCATTAAGAATTTTATTATTATTTTTATATAGTATATTATTCTAACTATATGTACAATTTCTAATATAAATTTCTAACTTCTCAAATACTTCTAAATTCCTCAAAAAATTTAATATATCTTCAAAAATATCTCTGACATGTATAGAAAATACATCAATAGATTTGTTAGCCTATACATCTAACATCCTCTAGAATTTGATAAAAAATAATTATGTACCAACTAATCAAAATCATCATAAAATATCCATTTAATTACATAAACATAAAACTATAGAAAAATTATCATTGAGGATGAAAAAATTCCAACACGATTATGTCAATGTATGAAACAATATATAAACTAAAAAATAGTTCCCCTTATTCAAGGAATATACCATAAGAGGGGATGAGAATCAGGGTATTATAGTTTTGGACTTTATCTATGATCAGGATATTATTCCCTATTATACTTAACACTTTCCTCTCCCTGACGTCCACTTTGGGGTGAATAAATAAGTAAAAGAACACATGAAATTTTACTTGGTTTAACCAAACTGGCTAATCTATGTAACAAACTTGGACAAGTGCCTATTCAACTAAGGTACTTAGTATACTACTGTAATATGGATTGGTAAAACTAAACCATACAATTTACCATGAAAAATCACATTTAAAATCTTTGTTCTATTTCCACATATAGAGGTTCACTTCTCCTGCTATGATATTCTATTTCTACCCAAATGTATGATGATAAATTAAATCGAAAATCATGATGAAAATCTTCATAAATCAACTATATTTATAGTAATTTAAAACCTCCATAATTCCATGCCATTTTTTCTTATCCTCCTTTCCAAAATATGTAAAATTCACCTCAAGTCAATGCTTATTCTCATGAAATATTTTGATTAGTTTATATGATATGTCAACCATTCTTACTACATACAAGGATTGGATATAAATATTATACTTATCTACATATAATATCATTATTGGATTCCTCCTAAATTTAATATGGTGTTTATGAGGTTTTTAATTTTTATAAATCCCTTAAATTCCATGTGATAAAATCCATTTAAATTTATAGTTAAATATTTTAATTGTTTTAAAACTGATTGACCATGACATGGTCTCTTCGTATACAGCACAATCATTATCCTCTATGGATAAAAAATATCCTAGATCTCTCCACCATAGTTTAGATTGAGTATACCATTTTATATTTTGATATATAAACCTAAAAAATATTTTCTCTACCTATAGTGGACTAGATCCACAAAATTCATTTTTAGATTAATGCTCCCACATTCTTGACATGATATCATAAAACTCTATCAACTCATCAACTAGATACAGTGTAGTGTTATTATTTATAGTGTAATATTCTATGAGAATAAGTTCACATTATTCTATTTTATACCATAATTACACCCCCCACAAAATAATATCTATATATGCTGTGAATGAATTATGGTAAAAACCACTATGGTGAAATCTACTCTCCACGGTACAAGTATCCCTAAATCTTAAAATTGATTGATCAACCTTCATAATTGTTTCTCATGCTATGATGAGTGGCACACACATTCTATGTGAATTGAATATTTTATATTCAGTGTTGGGGTCTCTGATATGTTAATGTGAACTATATTTTCTATTATCACACATCATAATTTCCTTTGAATTTTCACTTCTATATTATAAAAAATATACCAATGAACACTGTTAAAAACCTTTAGGTTCCTAAATTTTTAGATAGGTTACTATGACTCCCCATGTGGAGTATTCTCTATTGTTTCACCCATTATTGTAGTTCTCTTCCTATCATTGACCCATGCTAGTCTTGTCCAACACTTCTCCCACATGCAACCCTATCCTGGGATTTGTCACATTTTCTATTAAAAATTATTCATTGAAACACAAGAAATATTATTGCGGCATCACGATTAAATCTTCCAACTTTTTATGTCTGATGATTCTTAGTTAACACATTTAATATGAGTTTATAATGTATAGAAAGTCTGAAGACAAACCCGTGTGTCATAAAAAGTCCCCAAAACTAAATGAAATACCACTAAAATCACATGTTTCAGAAGATCATTTTTCTATTTTAGAAATTTTTGTTATTTGATGGATGAAATCCTTTAAGTGGGAGGCCTGCTTATGATTCACATATGCTTGATGGAAAAGTATCTCAACAGCTTTCTTTTGAAGAGCCTAACTCTTTTGAGATCTAGTTGAGGCATGTTATTGAGGATACATTTGGTTGCATAAAAAATCTATTTATTGTAGCCGGACATGGGCAATATCATATCATGTGACCACTTTTGGAGGGATTTGCTGATTCTAGAGCACAGTAAATTTCAATGATCCATGTGCACCCCATCCATTGATACGACCACCAGATGGGGTATCTAAAATTAACTGGCTCTACCTATTTAAATAATTAAGGCATGCACGTTGAAGGGTTCACTTCTGCATTTCAAACATTGGATGTCAGGAAACTGAGAGAGATGCCAAGTCAATTTGGAATTTCAACCCTTCTATTAACATTAAATTATTTTTATATTCATGATATGGTAATAATTTTTTCCAAATAACAAATAATTTTCCATATGTTGATTCTGAAATCATGAAACAATCTTTTAGCATCAATTATAAAATGTTGTATAGAGAGTTTTACAAAGGACAGAACATGACTGGTACTTCTCCTTCAGCCAATTGTTTTCTCATTTTTAACATATCTTCATTGTCTTTCAGTAGAGGTTTCCCACTTGGTCTAAGCAAAGTTGACGCTTCATGATTGTTTTATAAAGAAAATTGAATCATTCTCTTCTTTCTCTATTGTATTAGAAGGAAAATGACCCAAAGGAGGTTTGTACAATTACCATTCCCATAAGATGTATTTTGATTGAGAAAGTAATTCACCCATTAATGATAAGGTATCAGGCCTGACTGGCCTTGTGTTGGAAAGTTCCACGAGAAAAGGGGGCTTTCTCATTACTACATTGTTAATTATAGAATTATCTTGACAATATGAAATACTGCTGTAGATATAACTTTCACAGAAAATTCCATCATGAGGAGGGCCACCATGCTGGATTAAAGAAAGTGATAAATCCTCTTTCTCCTTTGACTTATGGTGACACAGAGGGTTCCCATGGTGCTCATCTAGAGATAGGATCTCTAGATTGACCAAATTTTCATGAAGCAAGCCTTCATGGATAATTTTCTGATGGAGAACTTCATAATTAATACTACAACTCCAATAATTAGGTAATTAGAGGGTAGGATCGTGTGATGCAGCAGATAAATGTATGTGGGCTTCTAGAACTCTATCATTATGAGGAGACCGATCGATACTTTTCTCTTGATTTTCCCACTTTTTTTGGAAATAATTCTTCTTGAATGCTATATTATACTAAGTTGGGGATACTTGTTAAGATAAGTGGTTGTCATCATTAGGTTTATGTGTCTACCTTGCAGTGGTCATCAAAATGGGCCGATTACCTCCAATTGGAAAGGATGGATGTTTCTGATCCTATTGTCTGTATAATATGGGGCAGTATGCGCCATAACCCTCCTAGACTTGAACATAGGTATGTATATGCTCTGGGATGGAATGATGATGTGTCATCAGGGTGTAGGGATAGATTTATGTGTCTGTTCCCCTAGTAATGTTGAAGTTGTTGTTATGATATTTTGTAATGCTTCTAGAATATGGGAAGGAATTTGTGTCTTCCCTTTCACCATTACTAAGATGTGTTCGGTGAATTCAGTGGCCATAATGGGAATATACTTCCATTATATATCAAGAGTAGGTATATGTTATTATTCCTATCCTCATTTTACTATCAATGGGTACTGAAAATACTCATGTATGGGGGAATAGAGTTGAGTATACCACTTATTTCTTTTCAGAGACTTTTGAATGACTTCTTCGGGAGGTGCCAAATGAGACTATTGACATGATTGATGAATATTGGAATGTGTATGTAGATTATGGATATTTTCCATCATGCACAGTTGATAGATTTCTTTCAATACATGCATATGTGACTTCTATCATAATTGGTGAGTGTAAGAGGGTGTATGTTCTTGTTTACCAATTGCCACCACATTTGATTGGTGGGATTCCTTGAATTCTATTAGATGAGCCTGGAGACTGGATGATAATTTGTAAACATGTGTATGTGCTTGTTCATGGAACTCCAGCAGATTTACATGGTGGGATTACTGGGTCACTTATAAGTGAGTCTGTTGGGCAGCAGAATTAGGACAGGCTGGTGTATGTGCCAGGTCGTTGTTTTACATCAAGATAGGTTTATAGACTTATATGGAGGGGTAAAAGGTAAGAAACTACTCCCTATTGGTCGGAAGATGTCCCTAGTTTTTCTTATTGTGTGTCTGAGTCTAGGGGACCTTGGCCGAACAACTGAAGGAAACACCCCATCTTATTGGGTGTTCACTTCCATGCAATTCTGCTGGAAGCAATTATTAATGAGAGCCCTTGAGGTGGACCCCTACATGATTGTGTTGATTCCAAGAGTTACCTATTTATCCAACTACCTATATTATGGGAGGTAATGGTTGTTCTTTTCTAGGTATAAGGACCCGAAACTATTGAAGATCGTGGTTGGCACCGTCTGCTTCTTGACCATCGGTTGTTGTTGATCAGACGATTGAGGGCTGTTGTTAACCTTGAAATCTCCAAGGTTGGAATAATACTATGATGATGGTATTCCCTTACCAGTACATTGTAAACTCAGAAATGAAGATGTTGAATTGGTGATGACATCCTTGCAGTGGATGATGATCCAGCTTGAGCAATGACCAAGTCTTTCATAAGTGATGTTTTTATAGAAGCCATTCTGGATTGAAGAGAGTTCTGAGAAAACACGAAACAAAAATAAACTCCATTAAAGAAACTTATTTTAGATAGACACATGCATTATTGATTCTTTTTTATGGAATTCCTTTATCAATTAGTAGGGTCCTGACAAGTGGGTAACATTATTAACGTGGTTAAGGATTATTGTTAAGTTCATAATTTTTGTTTTGTAGTTCCTTTGAATGAGTGTTCTAGTTTAAGAATCAGGACTTCCATGTGGTTTCTATTAGATTTATTTGTGGAACTAGAAATATCCAACATTTCATTTTTCAAAATGGACCTTCTTCCCCAAGGTATTGTTTCGTTAAGTTTGAACTATAAGATACTTATAAACATGCATTGGTTGAGAGGATGGAAGGCTAGACTCATCACACCATTTTCGGGGGAATTATTGTATACTATAGGACAATATTTATAAATTTAAGATATTTTCATGAACCCTTATTAATTCACCAAGTATAACATTGATTTCCCTTGGAATTTTAAATCACATATTAACAAGTGTTAAATTTATAATCCTTTGTATGTATTAGAGGTTCTTCCTAAATGGAGATATTCGTATGTATTCGAGGTTCTCCATCAATGGTATCCTCTCATATACTGTTTATAGATTCTTTTTAACATCGTTATGATGATACTGATTTTAATCCACTCAATGGGGCACTCTAGAATTTATTATAATCTAGGGAGATTAAGTTTTGTTATGATATTGGGATCATACCCATAAAAATGGGCTGCATACACATCCTTGGGAAATGAATCAGAACCCTCATAGATTTGTGCCTATTAATGGGACACATCGTACCTTTAAAGGTTGTGTGATAAAGAACAGTCATTGCAATTTTATGTCATGTGGTAATGAAATATAAGTTGAAGGTTCTTAGTTAAGGTTTAGTGTAGGACTTATGCCTATGTAACCCAAGAAACATGGAAATAATATGGATTTCTATGTAATATTAGAACCTATTGCGTATGTGGCCCAAGGAGAATAGGTTTGATTTGAAGTGTTGGGATTGATCCTCAAGGAGGTTTCCAACATATCATGTTTATATGAGACTCCAAGACCATGTAGTTCGATGAGTCTCATAGGAGAGTGTAGTCCTTTGAGAGAAATGATTTTGGGCTTACTTCATGAAAATTATTCCTTGGTATTTTGGGGGATTAATTTGGGGATTATTTCTAAGGAGGATTCCCAGATTAAGGTAACTAGGGTTTCACTCCTGAAAAGGTTTTCAATTGAGATCAAGGACTTAGAAGGATTCCTACATATCCCAAATTATATTGGGAATTAGATTTTTCATAGTTCAGTCATCGTGGGATTTTGTGAAAATTTTGTAATCATCATGAACCTCTATGCCCACGTTAGTGATACTCAGCGTGAGAAACCAGAAGATGTGAATGATTCAAAAAATTTACACACACTTTTCCTTCTCTGCTGGTGGAAGAGGGTGCGACTATGGCCGTGATGGAGGATAATGGCGAGGTGATTGAGGAGGAGGGTGAGTCAATGAGCAATCCCTCTATTCTCTTTACACTAGACAAGGGTCCAATGTAAAGAAGGAGTGTTGGTGAATTATATAGAGAGGAGAAAGACTGAAACCTCATACTTGAAAGGTTAGGGGATTACATGAGGATAGATACCCTAGTGGATCTTAGTAGGGGAGGGAGAATTATCATTTCCTCAAATGAAAAAAGAAAGTGTTAATCGTACCTTCCCTACCAGAGGCCTGAGGTTCTAGGTTTTAGAAATGAAAAGGGGATGATAGAACCCAAACCCTAATTCTTGAATTTGGGAAGTTCCAAACACTATTCCTGGGAGAAAGGTCCATGTGAATGCAGATATTTAAACTAAAAACACTCCATGAATCCTAACCCAATTGTGAAACAAATGTTGGAAAATTCTGACTATGGATATACAAACCCAAATAGGAGACACGCTGATGTTTTATTTTCAATGGTTTGATAAGTCAAGAGGATTTTGTGGAAGTCTCAACAGAATCCATTTTAGAAATGGGATCCAATGAATAATAATCCTTTCCATGAATGGCTTTGATGAGGGCTTAATGTCTTATAGACTTAAGAGAGTGGGTGGATCAAAGAAGGAATCCCAAGTAAGTAATGGCATGCAAGTATAGGCACACAAGTTGTATTGGGTGACCTGATGTTCACTTAAGTGACAAAAAACATAGATGTTAACACTTGGGTGATACCTTACTCAATCATTCAAGAGTATTCACAGGTATTCCATGAATTGGGGTGCTCAAGTTCCAGTGATTGGAATAGATAGCGTGTAAGTTTTTCTGATTTAAGGAGGTTGGGTACTTTAGGTGCACAAGTGTTATGAATTTAAAACAGTAGAATGACTTATGTACAATGATCCTAATTAAAATCCTCCACTATAGGTGTTAAATAACAACCTTTAATGTTTTAGAATATGTGGGTGAAGCACTAGGGTGACCAGAGAATCAATTATGCTTTAGGGAAATTCGTCCATACAAATGAAGGCCCCAAGGGTCTATTTATAGGAAAAAAGGACACTGGGTGAATATATATTGGGTACGCAAGTGTCTTGCACCCCAAATTGTGGGGAATATGTACCTTGTGTGCCTATGATATTTTGGATAGATTAAATAGATTCAATGTTGAGTCCTTTTAAAATATTTATTTTTTTCATGTGTTTCTCCTCTTTTTTCTAAGGTATTTCCCTTTGTCATTTTTTAGACTCTGTAACAAAACAGAGTGTCAATATTTGTGTATAATTCCCATGGATTTATTAAATGTTTCTTATATTTAAATTTAAGGGTATATTAAAATCAATTTTATGATATTTATTTCATGAGGTTTAGGTTTTTAATATTACCAAATATGTAAGATTGTTTTGTCTCATTTTACCTTCTTTGAGACTCATTCCATGTTATGCACCAATATTTTCATATGAGGGGTACATAATGATCTTGACATGTCATATAATGAATAAATATAAATTCATGATATTTTGAGATTAATTTAATTTCACATTCTTAAATGGGGAGTAGGGTTCATAGCTACCAAGTGTTAAGAATTTATTTAAATAATCTCATCATTTTTTTGATTGTTTATGATTACACTTCCTTTAATGAAATCATATGATCCATTCATCAAGGGAAATAATGAATTTCATTATACTCTCATTATTCATGATATATTAATGTTTTTGTACCATTATTATACTCTTTGGTACATAATATTGTTAAGAAAGTGAATATAAGGAAGCCTGAATTCACCATATCTTTGGTTGGAAATATATTTTCTTTCAAAACAATGTTATCTAAAAACGGTTTCCAAAACTATTATACCATTCTCATATAATACATAAAATATTTTTAAACCCTTTTTCTCATACCAATATCTTTAAAGGAATATTCTTATCACTTTACATACAAGTAATTTTACTGAAATTTTTCCATGTAAAAGGAATGTTCTTTTTACCTCTTATGACATGCACAAATTGATCCACCATCATTTATTTGAAGCTTATATTTCTTTTTTAGAAGTTTAATATTTATGAAAATATTTTTTAAAGTAATTTTCAGGGAAACTTCTCTTCATATTTTTTTCAAACGTATTTTAATGTTATGATGGAATTTTATTTAATTTTTTTTCAATCCTTATTTAAAAGTATTCAATGTACTTTCAATGAACTTTTTTTAAAAAAATTTCAATATTAATTCATTTTTTTAAATAAAAATGGGTCTGAAGACATTTTAAAGCATTATTTTTCTATTTTCAATGTGTTTTCAATGAAAATGGTGTCTAAGACGTTTTGAATATTATTTTATATGTTTAAACGAAAAATTGTTTTCAAAATTATTTCAAGTCTTCTACATAAGATTTCCAGGTATTTTCTATGAAAATGATTTGTAGATGTATTTTTGTATTAAAAAATTTTACCAAAGAAGAAATGATATTTTCCTCAAAAAATATACTTGAAAGATGTTTAAATATTATTTTCCATATAAGATAACATGTGATGATGTTTCTCATCCCCATTTATGAAATAATCTAAAGGGTCCATTTAGATCCTTATTATTAATTGGTTATCATAAATGTCTTAGAATTCATTAAACCCATTTATCTTCCATTGGTTACAAGTTTCTGAAATTCATTTCTTTTCCCTGTGTTATATATTTATGAAATATATTTATTTTCCAAAGGACATATTGTTTTGAAACATTCTTCTTTTTGAATGTTATGCTTTGATAAAATGATTATGAAACCTATCTCTCTTCCAAAGGTTATGATGTGATGAAATGTTTCTAATACTAATTTGTTTTCATGGGTCATTATTTCATGTTTATAAAACCTATTTATTTTTATTGGAAATCATCTGATGATATTTTTATTTTTTGGTACATGTATTAACTATTTTATTATGAGATGAATGAGACCTATATCCCCCTCTAAAGCATTGGGAAACTATAGACGTCTCAGTAGTATAAATGTTTTTCGTGAAATTGATTTAATTTTGACAATATTATTCATGGTCCTTGTTTCATGTACATATGTTTATTTCTAAGTTTGATTACATGTTCACAATGTTATGAGTGTCTCATATTATGTGTTCATAATATTATGAATGGACTTGGGTGAATGTCAATATGTTTATCCATGAACATGATTACATGTTTACAATGTTATTATTGAACCTTATTACTAATTTAAAATGTTATGAAAGGACCTATAATCATGTTCATAAGGTTATACATGAATTTTTTTACAAATTCAAGGGTTATGCATTTAAATGGTTTCATGTAGACAAGTTAATGTTGGGGCATAATTTCAGGACCCAAACATACTGAGTGAACCTGTTTGTACTTATAAATGTTCACAATGTTATAAACCAATGTGCATGAAACAAATTCCATTCCTTATTTTTATATTGTGATTTTATGAATTTTTATCTTAATTATCTTATGATATATTTATTATTAAATTCCAATCAAAATTATAATGTCTAATATGTATGGTATGATCTTCAGATTCTATGCTAAAGTTCCATACCATTTTTGTTTATGTTATGCTTACAAAATTCTTTTATTTACTATTACTGAGAAGTAGAGATCACCCATTTCTGATGTTTCCTTTCTACAGGTTATGAAGAATGTTTTTAGGTAGAAGTACTGACGGTGTAGATCATTATGGGGGATGTTGAAGATCTTTCATGGAGATAAAAGATTTTTTCCATGATTCAAAATACACTAAACTATTACAGTCCTAGGGCATGTACTTTTTCAATGGACGAAATATTCATCTAAAATGATGAAATATCCATGTATGTTAAGCCTACATCACTATATTTGGTATCAATGGAATGGTTAAGTAAACATTTGTAAACTTGGAGGATAAAGTATTAGTCATATCCTTCGGAATATTTCAGAAGATATTTATAAGGATGTATCTAAGGATAAGTATAATAATGAGTTAAATTTTAGGATAATGCACTAGGAGTTTGGTAAATAATGGAGTAAATAGTTTACTAGAAATAAATTCCAGTCTTGATAATATGTGTGGAAGTTTCTCGGGCACAAATTTAACTTGGGGTAACAACTATGACAAGATTATTCGGACTTGACTCAGGGTAATTTGGTACATGACAATATGTCTTGCTACACACCTGATTTGACACTCCCATTGGATATGATTTATGAATTTACAAACACTTCATGAACCACCATGAAGGATTTAAATTGAATTTGGATGTGAATAACCTAGGATAAACATAAAGTGTCATTAATTAAGGAAGGTATCATTCATTAGACATCCTAAAATTTAAATTTCATGATTATGTGGTTACCTATTATGATAAATGTTTCTTAATTTATTATTTTGGCTTTAGTAAATGAATAAAACTAGAAGTAACATGGTTAACATTTAATGTTTCATTAGTGGATGGTACAAGAATTATTAGAATCCATTTCCCTAGTGGAAATATCATAAAGGGAATTAGGAAGGTGGTATGAGTATTGGTTTTAATTCTTATATTAATGAGACCGCAAATGACATGTGAACATAATTTTATGATCTTACAATATTTTTTACATTATAAATAAAATAAATGATTATATTGATGTTAAGGGACCTTAATAGATGATTCATATTTAATATTCTAGTAATGTGCTTTTGAGGAATAATTTATTGAAGAATGAGTAATAGTTTAAGAATAATTTTGGGTGAATGATGTATTTATGTTTTTAAATTAAGAGATTATGTTACATGAATCATGAAATAAATAAGTATTTTATGTTTTATTTTTCATTAAGGAATGAAAATTACATGTTTAATAGTGATGTATAAATAGAAAAATGATTTCATGGAATAGTATTATTTTGATTAACATTTAATAACCCTTAATTAATGTCTGACATTGAGATAATGATGTTAGGATAAAGATATTCTGGATACGAATAAGTTAATTTGATTGTAAGGATTACCCAAGAACTGGTTATTAAAAAAGTGTTCTATTTCATCAAGGAGGAAGTTTACACCATCTTAAATTTAATGGAAATATACAATAATCATTTTGATAAAGATACATCCATGTTATTAAAAATTATTTAGAGTAATTATGGTTGTTACCATTTTTCAAGGGAATATACAATGAGGGCATTCACATGATTGGAATGTGACAACCAATTGGTAAATGGTTATATATGGGGAATCAATTTTATGACTATTTCATGTCATTATTTATAATTAATTGAATTTTTATATTTTAGAAGGGTTATAAGGTTATTCATTTATGAAAGTTTAAGTTATCCTTAGATGAATTTAGTAGGACAATAATGTTTTATATCCATATTAGGATTTACACATATTGGATGACCTATTCAAACTACCTTGTGTTGATGGAAACTAAGGTCAAATTGGATGGCATATCATGGGTATCATGATATGTAAGTACTTCATGAATGAAAAAGTTACCTTTCTTTTTAGAGAAAGAGGTTAAGTGGATAAAAGAAATACAAAGGGGGACACTATCCTGAACTCACCCAATTACATATTTTCATGAAAATTAATTCAATTTCGAAAAAGTATCTTTAAGGACAAAATGTTGTCCAATTACTTTCATTTAAGAAAGATAATAAGGTGCCTTAGTTGACCAAATATTTATGGATTTATGATAGCTTAAATTCTCGTGAAAATTTTCTCTATCACTATACATCAAAACATGGTGGTAATATTTCTCTTCAGTTTCTAGGTTTTCATTTACCACCCATGTTCTCCAATGTGGTAATCTTGTTATGAGATACTTTAGGTAACCATTATGGTTCTAACCTTTCATTTTTAAGTGAAGTTTTAGTATTAATTTTTATGATGTGGGTTTCTATGAATGAAACACTCAAGCATTAAACATTTGATAAAATAGATGAAATATGATGTAGAAATTCATTTTAAGGTGGGTATTATGTAACAACCAAATATTTTGTGAATTATGTTTTTCATATTAATTTAAAATTTTTGAAATTTTTCATTTCCCACAGTAGTAAATACAGTATCATTTATATTAATGAATTATGTTTTTATTTTGTTATACGCAACACCATGTTAATCATTCACTACATGAAACATAAAATTTTACTTTCACTACATATAAAACTATGTTTATCTTGAATTACATGCAACAATGACTTTCCTTAATTGCTTGTGTAACATGCAGAACTGGATTTTACCAAAATAATAATATGTCATTGAAATGGTATTATTTAATATAATAAGATATAATCTAGAATTTAAATCATAGTTTATGAATAATATTAACTAATTTATGAAAATATATGGTTTACACAAATATATGATAAATTCATAGGTTTCCAATAAATTAGAAATCAATATGAAAACCGATTGAATTTAAAAAAGAAATACTATTATCATAAAATTGTTTTACCCTAATAAATTAAATTAAATACAATAATTATGTAATATTAATTTAATAAAAATGTTATATATTAAATAAAATATTTCTTATATTAATAAAATATATTTTATAAACATAAGATAAGAATAAACATAATTTTATGCATAAGAACATACATTATTATTAAGGAATTATTACCATCATTTAATAATGAACCCATTTGAAACACAATTTTATAAAATTTATAGATTTAATATGAAAAAATAAAAATTAAATATATAAAAATATTTTTGGGAAATTTTTTGGTATTTCTATATAAGGTTTGATCTTTCAGTTAATAGTTAAAAATATTTGATTTTAATTCCAAACTGTTTTTTCATTTAATTTATTTATAAGGACAAATTTTATTTTTAACTGAAATAATAGTTTAATTAGAAAAATTTATTATCAAGTAATACAATTTAGGTAATTGGAACCGATTTTAATTTTAAATTGGATATAAAAACTTATCCATTTTTTGATCATTTTTACCTAAATACTCGTAGTGTCGTCACGTTAGCGGGATTAAATTAAAATTAATTTATTCCACTTCTGTGATTGAATTTTGCAAAAAATGTATTCTATATTTTGAATTAGAATAATTTTTATTTTATAATAAGTCCATATTTTCTTTTGACCAAAAATATTAGTGATTGTTATTTAAATTAATTACATTGGTTAAGAGAAAAATTAGGATAATAAAGTACTAAACAATTAATATAAAACTGAAAACAACCTAGATACATGTAAAAAAACCTATTTAATGCCAATGATTCAGACATGAACCGTTCCATTATTGATTTTTGTTTTTTGGTTTTTATTTTGTATGGTAATAATTTTGTTGTACCTAACTTGTTTTTTAAAAATGTTAGGTGCGTCCTTTCCCTTCCCTACTAAGGACACCACCTCTACCCGCATCCTGACACCTCTCAGGACCCTTTTATATCCCAAACTCTACTAAAATAATATTTAAACCTCTATACCATACTCATATAATCCTTACCTTTGATAGAAGTTAACCTAATGAATCTTTTTGAAACAAACCAAAAGGAGTTACCTGATTAAGAGACAATGTCTTCTCTTAAGATCATTTCTTTTATTTTCTATCGAGAACCCCTACACAATATTTTTTCCATTATTTTATGAAAACACCAGTATGAAAAATATAATAGAATTATGTTATGCTAAGGGATAAACATACACTTACACACACAACCATCTAATATTTATCGAACATACTGTTTCTGTGTATGAAAAACTATTACCTCACTAAATGATGATTGCTTATTTTTTCTTTACCAGCAATAATGGTGTACAATATGATTTAGACACTGTTAATATATGTCATATAATATATTTATCATGTCTTAAATTTTATTTATTCCTTTCACAACACATATCTATTTATCTTCCATTTGGTGGAAATACTATTATTTCGTTTGAGAATGTGTAGACTACCACCCCCTCAAAGTGATATGATTACTTCACACACCACATGGAATGTATTAAGCATGATATTAGTGAAATTATATGATATATATAAACTTTTTATTCTATTGTAATGATACTATATATATATATATATCTATCTATCTATTCCATTTTCATTCTTTCTTTAAATAAGGCTATAAAAATAGAAACAATGTTTATGATTACATCCAATTTACTGTCTCCATGAACGTTATATTCCATTCAATACTTCTATATTATATAGATTATTATAATAACAATATATTGTATATAAATTATATTTATATCATGTTTTACATTATGTAAATAAGGGTATAATTATAATGACAAAATATATAAAATGTTAATACACATGTAAATAACAAAGAAAATATTACCCAAATGAAACCTTAACATAAGATTGTTAACAAGAGGGTAATATGAGGTCATAGTCAAACCATGCCTGGTATTAGTTATAATAATATAGTTCTGTAAATTATGTACAGTAAATTTTATATTTATTATATAGGTTGTTTGAATGAGTAAAATAAGAGTCAAGAATGTAAGGGGATTTCATATCACATTTTATATTCATGAGATACAAGATTTACTCACCAACCATTCTATTTGAGTGGTATTTATACAAAACATGGATGTATAAAATGATTCTTGTAATTAAAAATATGGGTATATATATTTATTTTATGAAAAATCATTCATTATGTTTAAGTTTCAATAGTTAAAAAAATCGGTAAGATAGTTTTGTCTCATTTTACCTTCTTTGAGACTCATGCCATGTTATGCACCTATATTTTTATATGAGGCTTAAATACAACCATTCACATGTTATATCATGAATTAACTAACATTAATGATATTTTTACCTTCATTTAAGTTCACATTATCACATGGGGTTTTGGGTTCAAAGTTACCATGTCGTAAGAGTTTAATAAAGCCATCTCATCGGGTTTTTGAGATTTTAAAGGTTTATGCTTCATTTGATGAAATATTATGATACATCCATGATGAAAAATCATGAATTTTTTTCTCCTGAGGTTATTCATGATAAATTAATGTATTGGTACCATTATCATACTATTTTGTACATGTGATAGTCAAGAATTTGTTTTTAGGAAATTCTATCTTTACCCACTCTTCAATATGAAATCTATGTTTCTTAAAAACAATGTTTTCTAAACAACGTTTCAAGAATAGTATAACATTATCTTATAATATTTTGAATAAATTTTTATAATTTTTATATCTTTACATCTCTTCAAAGTAATCTTGTTTTCTCCTTCCAAACAAGGCATTTTTCTATTTATTTTATAGTACAAAAGGAATGTTCATTTTTCCCCGTATGACATGTACATATTTATCCACGGTAATTTTTTTGAAGCTTCCATTCCATTTTTAAAAGAAAAATAATTAATAAAATGTTTTTAAAAGTAATTTTCAATGAAAATTATTTTGAAAATGTTTTAAGGATTATTTTAAAATATGTCAAGGAAAATTAATTTCTGAATTTTTTCTAGCCTTATTTACATGTTTTCAATGTATTTTAAAATAAATGGATTTAAAAAAATCATTATTCATTAAAAAAATTTCATGTAAACTGTTTTTCAATACATTTTCATGATTTATTTATATGTTTTCAAATTTTTTTAAATGAAAAATGTTATTAAAATATTTTTGATGCTTATTTTATATTTTTTTCATTGAAAAAGGATTTCCAAATGATGTCAGTATTTATTTATAAGTTATAATGGTATTTTATAAGATAATGATTTTTAAATGGTTTAATGTATTAAATATAAATTTCCAAAGAATAAAGGTTATTTTCATAAGAATATTTTTAAATATGTTTCAAAATTATTTTCCATCTAAGATGACTTCTACTATTGTTACTCATGCACATCTAGGAAATAATATATTGGATCAATTCATATTCTTTCTATGAATGGGTTATCCTTAATGTGATGGTCATTATGAAACCCATTTATCTTCCATGGGTTATATTTTTAGGATATCTATTTCTTTTACATGGGTTATATGTTTATCAAATCCATTTTTTTCCAAGGGTTATATGATTTTGAAACCTACTTCCTTTCATGGGTTATGCTTTGATGAAATATTTATAAAACCCATATATTTTCCATGGGTTATGATGTTATGAAATGTTGTTGATACCCATTTCAATTAATGGGTTATGATTTTAGGTTTAAAAATCTTATATCATTTTATTGGTCATGATACTATGATAGTTTTTTTGTGGCACATGTATAAATGCTATTATTTTGAGATTAATTTGACCTATATGTCCCTCCAATGAATTGGGTAATGATGGATGACCCATGACTATAAATGTTATCTGTGAATATGATTACATGTTTACAATTTTATGCATTTAATTGGTTAAATATCCATAATATTATGTTTTAACATGATTACATGTTCACAATGTATGAGTGAACCTTATTAAGTGTTCACAATTTTCTGCATGGACCTGTTTGCATGTTCATAAGTTTATACCTGACTATGATTACATGTTCACAATGTTTTTAGTGCACCTTATTACATGTTCATAGTGATATGAGTGTACATGGATTCAGGTCCATGATGTTATGTGTGAAGCTGATTACACATTCACAATGTTATGCATGGACCTAGTTGCTTATCCACGAGTTGATGCTGGGGCTTGATTTCATGTCCTTAACATAATTACTATGCATGTTTCTACATATTGATGTTCACAATGTTATTAACCAATTTACATTACAAAAATTCCATGAATTATTATTATGTTACACTTTTATAAATTATTCTCTTAAATCACTTATGGTCTATGTATTATGAAATTATAATGTTTATTATGATCTCTAATATGAACTGTATGATATTTATATGTTATGATCAAGTTTCATACCATTTTTTCTTGTTGTGCTTACAAATTTCAGTTATATACCCTTTCTGATCACATGATCTCACCCATTTCTTATGTTTCCTTCCTCTAGATTATGAAGTATGGATTTAGGTATAATTACTAAAGGTTTAGATCTTTATGGGAGATGTTAAAAATCTTTCACAAGGATGGAATATTTAGTTTTAATGTTTCTAATGACACTAAACTATTATGCTCATTGGGCATGAATTTTTTCAATATATTGACTATTCATCTAAAATGTTTTAATATCTATGTATGTTAATCCTAGGTCACTATATAGTAGATGTGGAATGGGTAAAATTTCAGAAGGATTTCCAAATAGAGTTCCTATCATCAACGATAATTGTATTGAAGTGGTAGTATATTTCTATCATTATAAGGGGAGTTTTTCTATGTTGTTTCTAGTGATTAAATTCAATAATCATATAATTGTTTATTATAAGATTTAATTGGAGAGGAGATAAAATCATGGTGTCTTGAGGAGTAACTTCATCCTTATATCTAGTTTTTGGTTACTCCAATTAAATATGAAATGTACATGAAGGTTCAGATAAAGGTGTAGGGGGTCAATATAAGAACTCATGATGAGGTTTTCAATGGGAGGGAAACCAATAGTATTCCATGAGGAGCATAGTTGTTAGTGGTAGGTCTTCGGTGCCATGGCCTTCTAGGTTTTGACCAGTGGGTATATGTTCAGATCAGCTCCCTTTTTTCGATTTAGAGGACGATGGTATTTTTACCATTATTGTGGCCCATGGGATATTTGGATGTATTTATGGGGTTTTTCAATCATCAAAATAAATTCGAAGTGGTTCTTAAAGCTCAATTTTTGGAGGTGTTCAGGATTAATGTCAGCCTCAACAATAGATTCTAGTGATCCTTTTCATAAGAAGGGGAAGTAAATATATGATCCACTAATCGGAGGTGTTTTATTAATTAGATGACATTAATATGTTCCTCATATTTAGTTTCCATTACCTAATCTTGTCTGTGGAGGTGGCCTTTAGTAGAGAGAAAGAGGAGTCAGGGGTGGTCAACCTCATGCAGTGGAGGTGGTAGCACTATTAGGGCTTGGGACCATTATAAGTATGATAGTTTTTCATCAACCATTGTTTATGTATTGTTTAATTATAGATATTTAGACTCCATTGGTTCACATTTTCAAGTATGTTCTTTGCGTCTAGGCATAGAGAGGATTCCAATTCCCTTGGGGTTGACTACTATAGTAGGAGGCCATACCATATTGTTTGATTTATTCTAGAGGTGTATAAAGATGATTGGGCCACATCATCAACGAGGGGATATTTTATATCTATACATGAATGTGAATAATTTTTTCTTCATGATCATATATTATTATTCCCTTTTTCTCTAATCAAATTATTTTGGGGGAGATTCATGATTTTGGGTGTGGAGAATGTACATTAAGTTTTTGTTGGAATGTGTATTTTTCAAGTTGGAATTTGATGCATGGGTCCCCTTCTTTGCTTGGGGATGAGTGTATGATGTAATTGGTAGAAAATAATATGGTGGAAAATAATCGCTTCATCTCGGAGCTTTTGGATGTTTTTAGGAGGAGATTATGAAGTTAATCTCTCATCATGATATCATTTTTAGGGAAGATCAAGAGCCTAGTGATACATCAATTTCAATGCCTATTTATCAGATGCATCCCTATGAAATTCAAGAGTTGAGGATTTATTTAGATTATATGATTCATAATTATTTCATCTGGCATAGTGTGTTTCTGTGGCATGCTCTAGAGTTATTATATATGAAGTAATGTAGTAGTTTGATATTGAATATAGACTAATGGTGGTTGAATCAAGTTATGATCAACAATAGTTACACTCTTATGAAGATAAAAGATCATTTGAAGTAGTAGATTTTTGAATATTAGTTTCTATTATCCCTCTATAGTCTTGGTCTCACAAGTTGTTGGTGAAGGGGGACTATATTCCAAAGAATACCTTCACATACAAGTATAGGGACATCGAATTCATGGTCATTCTATTCAGTGTCATGAATAGACCATCTCTGTTCTCGAGAATCATGAACTTCATGTTCCAGGAAATAATGGTCTAATTTATAGCCCTGATTTTTAAAGACATATCAATCTACAGGATGTTAGTGTTAGAGCATGATGATCATCTCAAAGCTATCTTACAGTTATTTCAATCAATCCATCTACAAGAGGTGTTATCTTGGTGTATTTTTTTAAAATGAGAGGTGTATTTCCATAGTAATTGTGTGTCTTAGTAGGGTATGGTCCCAAATCCATCGATCGTTAATGTAGTTGTTTCTATAGGACCATAGGATTCGCTTAGAGGGGATGGGTGGATTATTGTGTCAAATTTTTCTTTTAAAGTAATGGATATTGTTCCCACATTGGTAGGAACATGTAGAAATTTTCTGATGATTTGTGAAGTTATTAAACAATAACATACAGAGAAACAACAGAATAGGTTTGCATGGTTCCCCAATAAGGGCCAAACCAAGGAGTATATACCAGAAATGTGTCGGTTAAACATAAATCCACATGTCAGAACTAGTTGTTTTGGAATAAAAAATTTCATATATAGTCACTCTATTCCAGGAACAATACCATTACATGATATTAGGGAAAAAAATACCTCTCTTAGAACACCTCTATAATATCCCCATAGATCAATAATTTTGTTGATGTGTTAATTATATTAATGAAACTATGTTCAAATTATTATATTGGAATTAATTTCATTATTCATGAATAGCATGATATAATTCTTGACAACCGACACAGATTCACAGAGCTCCCAGCCTTTATAGAGCTCATTGCCTTCATAAAGAACACTGGCTTCATGAATATACTACCTTCCAGAAACAATAATTATTTATGAAACTCCTAGTCTTGAAGAATACCCTATAACTCAAAAGCATTTGAATCATTTAAGACTTAATAATTTAGTTCATGATGCTCAAACTCACATATAATTCTATATCCGTGAAGCTCCCAACATTGGTGAAATATGAGCGATTTATCCTTTTCTCAAGGTCTATTAATATAAAATGTTGTGGGTGTGGTTTCCTATTTATAAGCATAACCCTTCATGATGACCCAACTCTCCCAACATCTCTTCATGAACATATTCATTCATTCTCCTAAATCTTCTCTATTATAGATGATCTAGTAAAACTTACCCCATCCAGGAAGCCTTTTATAGTCATAATAATTTTTAGACATTAAATTATGCATTGTTGATGCCTATTTAGGATGATACACATAATTATTTGACTTAAACTTTGTGAGACGATTCCTTCACAAAACTCTTTTATTTATCATATTTTAGAATTGTCATGCCATTGAGAAGCTTTCTCCATCCACCAAATTTTGAGCCCAAAATTTTCTAAATCACCTAGAAAGGGTGCCACTTTAAAAAATGTAGCAATATTATATAGTTAGAGAAATTTACATGAAAACCACCCGATAATCCCCATGTGTATTGAAAAAAGAACACAAACTAAACTCTCTTTATAGTCATGAAAGTACTTGGTTCCAACAATCTCTATAATAACCCTACTATTTATTATACAATTAAACATGATTTATAACATAAAAATTCTCTTAAGAAAAGTCTGAGGATTGAGAGGTCTAGTGTCTTGAGAAATTGGGTACATTACATAAAAACATAGAATATAAAACACAACATATTTATTGAAAAAATCATTTACATCACTACAACATTCCTTCGTACATAGCATTTCATGGGATAACCTGAGGACATGCACAAGAAAAGAGTGAGCTATAAAGCCTAGTAAAGGAGTAAACAAGGAATAACATGAAGAATAAAATATATGTCAGGAATTAGTAATATCAATGGAGCACAAGAAAAACATATACATAAAGGAATGATATGGCATGATTATCATAACTTGAAAATTTGGTTACAACATTTTAACACGATATTAGCATGATCCAAGGATCATTTCCCCTGGAGTATAAGTAACCCCTCATTGAAATTTAATTAGAAAGATTAAAAACTAATTGAACTTGAATTATCATGAGTAAACCATCATTTCAAATGGCGTATCATTAAACAATTCATTACCCATTTCATTGGAGCGCTATCAGGTCACACCCTTTATGATCATTTCATTTCATGCATAAGTGTGGAACATGGATCATACAATATAGATTCTATAAATATAATAATTTATTCCATGAATAAGAGATATAGAATACATAAATGTAATTCCTCAATCAGCAAGTACATGTGCATAAAGGTGAATACCCTTGATATAGAAATGGTTATGGTATTGACTTACATGATGATTTTGGAAAAGAAATTGTGGTGTAACTTCAGCAGCATAATGATGTGAAATAGAAATCATAAAACAGGTTAATGAGAGATAAGTGGGTCGATAATAATTAATAAATGAAATGGATAGCAATGGGGTCATGGAATATAATATACCAACATATGTAATGGAATTTATATATGTAATATAAAATAATTTCATGAATGTAAATGAGGAGAGTGAAATTCCTTATGGAATTCTGGCATGGTAATGAGTGTACATGGGAGGAATTAATGAGATAGAAAAAGGTATTTCATCATTCAAACATAATGAGTGAATTATGGGGTGTTGATAAATCATACCACAATTTTTTTTAATTGGATATAAAAGGGTATAACAACATAAATAAATTTGGACAAAAATGGGAAAGGATGAAATCCCTTACATGGAAGTGTGATCCTAATGGATTGGGAGAGGCTTGAGACAGGATTAATAGGAGATTGGGGTTCCATGGGAGGATAATAGAGATATTAAGGTCATATTAGGGGCGTGATACAAGGGATTTGAGTTAATATAGGTGGTATCCTTGGTGGGTTTATATCGGAAAAGATACGGAATTCTCTATTATTTAGGTTTTGGAGACCACATATCAATATAATGAAAACAAAAAACCATCCAATAGTTCATGGCTATGTTTTTTTAACAAATGAGATTTGATGAAAATTATTTTATAAGTCCAATGGCCTAATTTTGTAAAATATTAGGCCTTCTTATGTGGAGGTGAGTCACACACTGAAGGAAAACATTTTAAAAGGTTAAAATATTTTATAAGCCTTGGAGGGTCCACTAAAGCTTTGTAAAATAAATAAATAAAACTAAAATCACATTATTTTAATGGTAAATCATATATTGTTTGAAAAAAATTTATAGTATTTTATTACATCACTATTGTGTCATTATGATGTCAAAAACACATTATACAATTAAACATTATGTAATGTTTACCCAAAAATTTGACTATCTCAAAAAATTATGAAAAATGAACCATTAGATTATTTTGACATCATGATTCCAAAAATAATATTCATTTTATCTAAATAATTTTCTAAATATGTGAATTTTTACTTTTAAAATAAAAACTGACATTTATCGAAATTTCATGGGTTTTGATAAAAAACAACTTTCAAACATTAATAAAAATCACATTTATATTCAAAATATTTATACAATAATTTATATTTAATAAAACTTAAATTAGCTATAATATTTTATTAAAATATTTTTTAATGAAAAAATCCATTAATTCATTTAAATATATTTATTAATAGAATACTAACTAAAAATACTATTTGTGCTTTGAAAAATATTTTCAAAGTAACAATAATAAAATGAATGTATATTATTTGTTCTATAAAAAAATAATGCACTTAATCATAGAGCCAGGGTATTGTTACATAACCCTTAATACCCGCAGATGATCTAAGGGTAAGTTGTGCGATGGTGACAGACACTAGGGGTGGCTCAGATAACATTACTCGGGTGCTAATCTCTATTAACTTCCACATCTTCTATAGGTGGCTCTGTTCAAGATTAAAGTGTTGAAGATCAACTTGGGCTTGGTTATGAGAGAAGACCAATGATGCTACCTCTTTTTTGAGCTCCAATAAATGGGCTTCATATGGAGCAATTATAGTGGATGAGGTCATCACTTCCTTTATCTAAGTAAATCTGATTTTCTAAATCCCTATATTTATATTAATTATTTGATCAATGTTCAATGAAAATATTAGTAACAATAACAATTAATAACGTTATTTAAAAATCCATAAACATAAAGAAAAGGATGTTCTTATGTTTTTTATATCCATTTTACAAAATAAGACATTTAATTAGATCCAGAATAATTTTCATTAATAAAATTTTGGGTCGTTACAATCTTCCCCCCTTAAGAAATTTCACCATCAAAATTTCCATTTCCAACAATAAATAGATAAGGGTATCTTTTCTTCATCACTTCCTCCAATTCCCACATTGCTTATTCAAACTTTTGCGGTTTCTCTACAAGACTTTCACGAGGGGCATTGTCTTATTTCGTAGAACTTTTTTCCTATGATCTAAGATCTTCACTGAATTCTCTTCACAGGAGAGGCTATTCTCCAATAGTACCACCTATGGATTGAGTACATGCATTGGCCTAGGTACTTCTTCTAGAGTGACACATGGAAAACATCAAGTACCTGAGATAGGTTCAGTGGGATTTCTAGTCGATAGGTCACAACTCCAATGCGATCAAGGATCTCAAAAGGGCTGATGTACCCTTGACTAAGCTTTCCCTTCTTCACAAATCTCATAACTCTTTTCCATGGTGATATGTGGAAGAAAAATATGTGTATGACATTAATCTCTAGGTCTCATCGACAATTATCATCATAGATATTTTGTTGACTCTGTGCAGCTTTAATGTGCTGCTGGATTATCTTAACATTCTACACCATTTCTTCAACCATTTATAGACCAAGGAGAATTATATCCCCAAAATAATCTCAATATGATGGTGTTCTACACCTCTTCCCATAAAGTTATTCATAAGGATCCATTTGCATGCATGATTAGAAATTTTTATTGTAAGAGAACTCAACCAAAGGAAGATATTGATCCCATCCTCCTTTTAAGTCCATTGAGAATGATCTCAATATTTCCTCAATTGTTTGGATACCCCACTAATATTGGCCTTCATTTTAAGGCTGATAAGACATAATAAATTTCAACTCAATATTTATAGAATGTTAGAGATTTTTTCAAAACTCATATGTGAATCTTGGATCTCAATTAGATACAATTGATTGTAGTACTCCATGCAGCCTTACAAAATATCTGTTGTATATTTGTGCAAGTTGATCTATTGAGAAATCCTCTTGAATTGTAATGAAGTGTTCTGTATTTGTAATATGATTAAAAACAATCCAGATATCATTGTTTTCTTTGGATGCATTCAGATGTCTGGTCACAATGAACATTGTGATGTTCTCCCATTCCCATGCGGGTATGGGTGATGGTTTCATCATCCCCTTAGAATTTTTTCTCTCAGCCTTCAATTTCTGACCTACCATATAGATTTATGTATATTTTTTGATATCCTTATTCAGGTTATCTCAACAATAATTCACTCAGATATCTCAATATATCCTTGTGTTTCCTGGTTGAATGGAAAAATCCAAACTATATGAATCATCCAAAATTTCATTATTTAACTCCAGATATTATAGAACATATGGTCTTGTCCCAAATCTCACAACTCCCACTTCATTAACATTGAACTCTACGGATTTCCCTTTTCCGATAGTTTTCACATTCTTATAAATTCCCACATCATCCTTTTGAGCATCCTTTATCCTTTCCCAAAGAGACGGTTGAATAATCATTTGTGAAAGGGTTGATGATGTACCATTATTTATGATTCCCATATCCAACTTCATCAAAAATACGATGATTGGATCCTTTTCAATTCGCATCAATGATAGAATTGATGGGTCCCTTCTGATTAAATCATCCTCTACCTTGTTCTCTTTCCTAGGGTGGCAATGGATTGAGTGGTCAAAGACATTGACCAGATCAAACCATCTTCATTGGTGCATGTTCAATTCTTTCTCTGTGAATACATACTTGAGGCTTTATTGATCTATGTATATTTCACACTTCTCCCCAAATTGGTAATGTCTCCAAATTTTCTAAGAGAATATTACTGTAGCTAACTCCAAATCATGTGTTGGATAGTTTTTCTCATGAACATTCAATTTTTTTAAAGCAATGGCAATGAATTTTCCATTTTGAATCAACACACATCCCAAGACCTTCTTCAAACCATCACTATATACCACAAAAATTTCTCCACTTGTGGGTACTGTGAGCATAGGTGCAATGATAATACTCCCTTTCAACTCCTTAAAGATCTCTTCATATTCACCAATCAAGGAAAACTTTACTCCCTTCTGATTTATCATGATAAGAGTGTTGGGAAATCAAAATAAATTTCTCACAAATCTTCTATAATGTATAGCTAACCCTAGGAAGCTATGGATATTCGTTACCGATGTTGGCCTTGACCATCACTCAATTGTAGCTATCTTAGATGGATCCATATATATCCCATTGCTTGTGATGATATTACTATATAATGATAACTACTTAAACAAGAACTCACACTTTCTCTACTTTGCAATTATCTTCTCCTTTCGCAAGGTCTCTAGTACAGTTCTTAGATGCTTCTCATTCTCCTCCTTGGTTTTAGAGTATATTAGAATATCATCAATAAAGACTACCAAAAATTTGTTGAGGTAATCTCCAAATACTCTATTCATAACTTCCATGAATATTTCTAGAGAATTAGTGAGTCTGAAAGGAATTACTATGAATTCATTGTGCCATTACCTTGTATGAAAAGAAGTCTTGGGGATATCCTCATTCTTCACCCTTACTTGGTAATATCCTGACAGAAAATCTACCGTGGAGAATTATTTTTCTCCACATAGCTTATCAAAAAATTAATAAATTCAGGGAATATGATACTTGTTCTTTATCGTGATTTTGTTGAGCTCATGATAATCAATGCAAAGATGCATTGATCAATCATTCTTCTTAATGAAGAGGATTGACGCTCCCCACGGGGAAGCACTTGGTCATATAAACCCTTTAGCTAGATTATCCGATAATTGATTCTTTATCTCCAAAATCTCCACAACAATCATTCTATATGGAGTCTAAGATATTGGAAACTCCCTAGGTATAAATCAATTTATAATTCAACATCTCTTTCAGGAGGAAGACTATTCAATTACTTGGGAAACACTTCAGAAAATTCCCTCACAATAGGCATGTCTTCAAGGATGGTTTTATTCTTAGAATCAATCATCTAAGAAATATTTTATTTCTCATAGGGTTGTAGTATCCACACTTGATATTATGCTGATAAAGAAAATTTATCCTCATCATTGAACTTGTGTACAATCAGGGGTCGTTTCACCGTATGGAGAGTGATTTCCCTTTCAAAACAATTTATGTTGGATCTATATAGATAAATTCAATCCATGACAATAATTGAATCAAATTCTACTAGAGGTATTATTAAAAGGTTTTTTCGGAAGTTAAATTCACATATTGTGATAGGGGAGGAGTTATACTCATGGAATGAAATGATTTCTCCCATTTACCATTATCACTAACATCATTACTTTTATGATTTGTGATGGTGTTGGGATTGTTTAACTAAAAAATAAAGATTTAAAATAATGTGTAGAACTGGAATCAAAATGTACGTTTTCTATTCTTGAATGAATAATTAGTGTACATATCACCACTTCATTTTTGGGGTTCACTTTTGTGGTAGTGATGGAAAAATCTCACCTATGCTACCTTGGAGGTTTTTTGTTGCCAAAAATAACCCTGGGATTAAGGAACTAGTTTTAAAAGTGCCCTAGTTCTTTGTATTTTAATCAATGAACAACTCATTATGGGTTGAATAGAGTGTTCCTCTACTCTGCTGCAACCATGGGTTTTTATTGTCAACAATTAATGGCCAGGTGCCCTTCTTGTCTATACCTAAATCATTTTGTTGCCCCCTTCAACAAATTTCTAGGGTACTTCTTTCTTCACCTTTATAAAGTGGGGTGGTGTAATTTCATATCACCATTTTATTTATCCATTATACTTCTAGAATTAAATTCAAATTTCTACTTTTTATCCCCATGATACATCTGAGATTAACTGATCTCCATTTTGACTTTGTGGAAACATCAGAATATTTCCTCATAGCTATCGAAGTCACAGATTTATAGGGCTCTCTTTAGGCTAGGATTTATCCCACCAAAGAAGTGGTCAACCTTGAATTTGGGTGAAATGTAAAATCTAGATGAGTATAATGCAATAATTTTAAATTTTTTCTTATACACTCTGATGGATTCTTCCTTTTGGTTAAGGGAATAAAGGTCCATTTCCATATTAAGTTGGAGGGTGTGAGGAAAATATTTATCAAAAAAAATTATTTGTAAATCCTTCTATTAGAATACATCAATATCCTCCTTAAGCTTTTTATTTTTTTATTAATGTCCACCATTGAATGGCTTCTCCCTCCATATAAAAAGTAGCTAGAAGAACCTTCTATTTTTTGGAACATTGAAGGTTGGATATGATCTTTTCAATGGAGTTGATGCATTTCTTGCCAATTGAGGGATGAGATGAACCATTAAATGTAAGAGGCCTTTGTCTCATAAATCTCTTAATTGTGACTTGTTCTTTCTTTGGGGGGGGGGTTGAACGTTCCTCTTTACCAATATTTCTATTAAAAACATGATTGAACTAAGAGATTATCTTGAAAAATATCTCCATTCTCATTCCTATCACATTGGGAATCTCATTAGAAAAATCATCACATTGATCCTCACATCAGTTGTTAGCCCGAGACCTCCTATTATTAGACATTTCCTGAAATGAAATGAAATATAGGGGTAAAACATAAAGGGTAATTGATGAAGTGTTGTCGTGCACGCTCTCAAAAATATCAATACTAAGTGCAACACAATGACTGACCTAGGATGATCTCTTGAGGAGATTTTGTGGTCAATCACCCACTACTTCTAATTCACTTATATATATATATATTAAAATGTTCAGAAAAGAATATTGTGAATTTAAAATGAAATACTAAAATTAAACATTCAATGCAATGCAAACAGAATGAATGCAAACAAAATGATGTCAGATAGAAAAGAGACCCTCCCAAGAGATTATCTAGAATGAACCTTCATCGACCCTTTTTTAGCCTAAAATCTAATTAATGATCATGCCCCATCATATGAATGAACATACTCTTCTACCTATGGGTGTGGATATACAATGCACTCAAAGATCCCCGAGAGACCGTAAATTCACCTCCTTGAACGAGGGAGAATATTGTAGAAGGGAAAGCTAAACCTCGGGTGGCAAGTGGAGACACAAAGGCGCCTTTCCCACTAATACCCCCCTAGGCCTAAATCTAAGAAAATAATAAACATAAAAAATGAAGGTATAATAACCTGGGTTCAACACCTGATTGATCCCCCAGGAAGTTCCTTGGTTTAGTTACTCATGATCACGAGTATAAGAGATTGCAGTGGAGATGGACAGGGTGTAAGAACAAAAGATAAAAAAATTAGAATGATATGAAGAAGAGGAGAGAAAATATATTAAAAATTCATAATACTATTAAAATGGAAGGAAACTACAGAACATTGAAAAATGGGCACATAGAAGTGCCAATACTTTGAGAAGGGGTGAGGATACATATTTATAGGGAGATGAGGTGAAATAATTCTCTCTAAAATAATCCTCTAAATGATTCCACGTGTATGTCCCATTGAATGGCCGAATTTGTAATAGGTTTATTCATAAAATATGTTCCATAATTTCCCCTCCATTCACCCTAAATATATGAGATTTATTTGAAATCGTATGTAAGAGTTATGACCGATTCTATCCAAGACATTTAATCTGTCCATTTGACTCACCGAATGTTCAATTCTTCAACATCCTATGACATTATTGCCCCCCAAATAGTCTATTTACACATTCCTTACTTAAAAAAGTTTTTCCACATGTAATTTCTCGTCTCTCAAAAACATATGATCCATTTTGGATGATGTCTAACGATGATATGAATTTATTACCCAATTGAACCGTTTCATCCCCGTGAGACGTTTCGTCTTCCACATGTTGTGAGCATTCCCATATTGCCTTAATGAGGGTATTTTTACTTTCAATTCGTCATGAACGTGAAATATTGAATCCTTTTTCCTTTAAATCTAGAATTAATTCATTTGGAGGTGTTTTTACCGAGTTATCAATCCATTACATTGGAGGGGCCTATTCTGTCTGCCCGGAAAACTATTCAACTTCATTGAATTTTTACAGCCACTAGATGATCGATTCAGCCCCAATTCCAGAATACAAAAATGAAGGAAATTAAATAAAGATTCTACCAAAAATTTAATTATAAACATTGGACATATATTTAATGGGAAATTTCCAAAATACCCCTGTGAAAACAATCTGTTAAAATTGCTGAATTAGGCCATTTTTTCATTTACGCTCAAAATAACACTAAAACTTAAAAATGTGACAATTACACATACAATAAAACTATGGTGGGATTATAAAAAATGAATTAAAGTATAAAATATATGAAAATTGGAGCTTCTTCACTCCCCCACACTTAAACATTGCACTCCTGGGCAATCATCTTACATCTAAATCAAATCCACACTACAATAAAAAATGAGAAAATATCAATGATCTTATCCAAAATATAAGTTCATCATGTATCATATATGAAAAACAAACCTCTCTCATTTTCATTTCAATCATTAAAATTTGTTCAACCTCATAAATAAATCCATGGACCAATCACAACCTACGTCACATTGAATTTTATGTCACTCTTCACTCAAGAGAAATTTAATCTAGAGTTATACTCATACTTGAAAATCGCATGTATCAACATAGGTTTGTGAAAATTCTCATTTATCCACTGTATGAAACATGAAAATGAATTTAATCATGAGGTCTTTAATTAAAGGTTCAAATGATTATGTGGCATAGGGTTGGTGGGAAAATGATTGAAAAATGTTCTAGGCTAGAAAGAGGTGGTTGAACTTTTAAGTACAATGCATGATTAAATCAAGGGAAAACACAGAAACTTCCTCTCTCAATCCCACTTGAAAATGTGAAAAAAAACATCACCACCCCTTCTATGAAATGGTACATGATCCATGAAGTGATTATAATGAATGATATCATCTATGTTCTCCCCTTTTTTTCAAAGCTCCAGAAAGGCACCGCTTTATTTTCTTTTTATTTTTTTCATGGAGGATGAGCTGAATATTTAATACAACAAATGAATGACAATTAATGGCCTTGATTTTTGAGAGGTACATGAGTCATAACAGAATTTACAATGAGGAATTAAAACTTATCTCCATTTTTCTTCTCTTTTTTTATGGATAAATGGATGAAACAAATAAAGCACAATGAAATGATGACACGTGCCTAATTCTCTTATTATCCACCGCCCAAAATATTGACACACACTTCACACTGCCCATAAATGATACAAATCCAAATGAACACACATGAAAGGACCTTCCCACACACTCAAACTTGAAATATCCATGCAAAACTACTAAAAGTGTGGGTAGGTAAGGAAAAATTGGCTTGTAATCTGGCTTAAACATATAAGGCAATTCATGGCATCTAAGGCCTTACGAAGGATAAATGTAATGGTGGGTATCAGGATAAAACATGGCTATACAAAGATATCCCTTAATCATTTCAAATACATTCCCTGAAATCCAAAGCTTCAAAAAAGTATTATTCTCAAATTCTGGTTCTCACACAAAATTCAAGTTTCCCTCAAGAAAGTGTGGGTATTAGGAAGAATATGTAAAAGTTGTTTAGGATACCTCACAGGATTGGAAAAATATTTTGAGTCAGTGTTTCATGGGCATGGATTTCAATAATCAGTCAAACTCTTTAAAATGCTTGAAAATCCATTTCAAGGGAAATGAATTCATATCAACAATCATTTAAAATCCAATATTTCAAAAATAATTTCAACTCTTTCAAAATAAATTGATGTGTGAAAAGTGAAAATAATATTCATTAAATCTCAAAAATCCTAAAAATAAAATAAAAAATGAAAAGCACACAAGAAAAACTAAGGAGGTTGACACTCTCCCACACTTAAATTTCACTACCCCTTATTTAAACCCAATAAAATATAAATATAAAGGTAGAAAATCAAACGGAAGGAAAGATATAGCCTGACATTATATTAGAAGTGGATTCCTTGAGTTAAGCTCCTAAAAGCAGCCACTTTAAGACTACATGAAAGTAATGAAAATACATAAGAAAAATAAATAAAAAGAATGATAAATGGAAAAGAAAAGAGATAATGGTTGGTTTAGACCCCCAAGAGGATGCTAGGTTTTTACTGCCCCTAGTCAGGCAGTTTCAGTAGATTATCCCCAATCAGAAGGTGGGTGTGGTTTCATAAAGATGAACCACCACATGTGAGTTTTCCCGATATCCTTGAGTAAAACCTGAACGTAGAGAACACCAATGAAGATAAGAAAGTTCCCAACCCCCGATAAAGAATAAAGAAGAAATTTGAGGTTCGAAGTGGGAGGGAATAAAATATAAGGGTGATCCCTGTTAACTTCAGTGGTGTCCTCCTCTATATGGTATGAAAATTTTGTTGATGAGGTAGTCGCACCGCTACCACCTTCTCCAGATCTTCTTCCATAATCACCACTACATCGATGGTCTCTTTCATATCATCCAAGGTCTTCTCCATTTGTGATGTATCATAAATTTCAAAGGAAGAGATGTCAGAAAACAATTTAACTTGAATAAGATTAAAACATGAAGAATTAATAAGGAAATCATCCCTTTCAAGTAATTTAGCTTAATAATTGATCTCTTCAGGCATGACCATTGGAAACTCAATCTAAGCAGGTGCGTCTTCTTCCTTGCAAGGATTGAGAAGATCAAGCAGCTCCTCATATTCATTCCAGAATTTATCCAATTCTTTTTGATCTCCAACATTTGGCTCAGCAGAAATGTCATCATCTTTTTCATCTATCTCTGGTAGAATTGGTTGAGTTAGGTTGAATGGGTCTTCAGGTACCCTGACATTTACATCCTCTGGGTTTTCAATGATGAGTGGTGAAATTTCTTCCACCACTATCTCAGGTTCTTGCTCTAGATCAGGGTCGGGTTTCTCCATCCTTGCATGAACATAGTCCAATGCCCATTCCATTTTCCTCCCCAAATCATCCAAATTATTACAAATCCTTTCAACACGGTCATTTAGATCATGATAGTCAATTTCTGGTTCTTGATATTGCACCTGCGAGTAATCTTCCCATGCATAAAAATTTGAATTTGAATACATCATGGAAAAAATTAATGATTTTTCTTAATGGAAAAAAATAAAATAATATATTTACAAAAATGGGAATTTTGAAAAAGTGATCGAAATAACTACTTAACTCCCTGGCAATGACGCCAATTTGATGAAGCGTTGTCATGAATGCTCTCAAAAATATTTATATTAAGTGCAACACAATGACCGAGCTAGGCCGATCTCTTGTCGAGCTGTTGTGGTCAATCACTCACTACTTCTAATTCACTTATATATATATAATAAAATGTTCAGAAATGAATATTGTGAATTTAAAATGAAATAATAAAAGTAAACATGCAATCTAATGTAAACAGAATGAATGCAAACTGAATGATGTCAGATAGAAAGGAGATCCTCCCAAGAGATTATCTAGAATGAACCTTCATCGCCTCTTTGTTAGATTCAAATCTACTTAATGACCATGCTCCATCGTATGCATGAACATCCTATTCAACCTATGGGTGTGGATATACGATGCACTCATCGATCGTCGAGAGACCACACATACACCTCCTTGATAGAGGGAGAATATTGTAGAAGAGAAAGATAAGCCTCAGGTGGAAAGTGGAGACACAAAGGCACCATTACCACTAAGATCCCCCATGACCTAAATCTAAGAAATAAGAAACATAAAAAATGAATATATAATAACTTGGGTTCAACACTGAATTGATCCCCTAGGAAGTTCCTCAGGTTAGTTAGTCATGATCACGCGTATAAGAGATTTCAGTGGAGAAGGATGGGGTGGAAGAACAAAAGATAAAAAATGAGAATGAGATGAAGAAGTGAAGAGAAAATATATTAAAAATGCATAATACTATTAAAATGGAAGGAAACTAAAAAACAATGAAAAATGGTGACACAGAAGTGCCAATACTTTGAGAAGGGGTGAGGATACATATTTATAGGGAGATGAGGTGAAAGAATTATATCCAAAATAATCCACCAAATGATGCCGCGTGTATGTCCCATTTAATGGATGAATTGGTAACAGGTTTTTGAATAAAGGATATTTCATAATTTTTCTTCCGTTCACCCTCTAAATATGATATTTATTGGCCATCGTATGTAGGAGTTATGACCGATTCCATCCGAGACATTTAATCTGACCATTTGACTCGCCGAATGTTCAATTCTTTAAATTCCTATGAAATTATTTCCCTCCAAAACGTCGATTTACACGTTCTTTCCATAACAAAAGTTGTTCAACATGTAATTTCTCGTATCTCCAAAAAATATGAGCCATTTTGGATGACTTGTCACGATGATATGAATTTATAACCCAATTGAACTGTTTCTGCCCAGTGAGACGTTTCCTCTTCCACAAGTTGTGAACGTTCCCATAATGCTTTAATGAAGGTATTTTGTGTTGAAATTCATCATGACCAAGACATATTGAATACTCTTTCCTTTCCAGCTATAATGAATTCATTTGGAGGTTTTTTCACCGAGTTATTCATCTGTTACGTCTATGGGGCCCATTTTGTCTGCCCGGAAAAGAATTCAAATTCATTGAATTTTTACAGCCAGTAGATAATAGATTCAGCCCCTGTTCCAAAAGAAAAAAATGAAGGAAATTAAATAAGGATTCTACAAAAAATTTAATTATAAAATTTTAACATATATTTAATGTGAAATGTCAAAAATAACCCTGTGTAAAAAAATCTGTTAAAATTGCAGATTTAGGCCATTTTTGCATTTACGCTCAAAATAACACTAAAACCTAAAAATGTGACAATTACCCATACAATAACACTATTTTGGGATTATAAACAATTAATTATAGTATAAAATATATGAAAATTTGAGCTTCATCATAAATCCTAAAAAAATTATATGACTTATAAATTACTTCTATTTCCTTAACTTATGAATTTATAGGCTTCAATCTATGTTATACATGATCTACATCCAATCATATATTCTTAGAGGAATTATTTTTATTCCCATAAAAATGGTTCATACTAAGATAATGAGTTTACCAAATCATATCCCCTGGTAGTGTCATATCCCAAAGTGCAGTAGGACCCATTGTCATGCACCAGTTCCCATTTGAGTCTAGCTCAAAGTGGGGTTTTTAGGTTTTAACCCTAGATACATCTGTGCTAGAGCCTTTTCTACCTACTCGTATCCATACTGGGATGCATTTTCATGATAAAACACAGAATCATTTGTCACCGATATTTAAGTATGTTTTTATTATACTTAGTCTTACCCCAAAGACTTTAAAAATAATTTTCTAATCCTAATCAAAAAATAACTAAACATATCCTATGATACCAACTATAATAACCCTATTATTAATTACACACTTAAACATGATTTATTACATAAACTTGCACTTGATACAACTATGTGGATCGAGAGGTCCAGTGTCTTGGGAAATTAGGTACATTACATGACAACATGGAACATAAAACAAAACATATTTATTGAAGAATTATTTTACATAACCACAATAGTCCTTCGTACTTAGCATTGAATGGGATAACCTGACGACATGCATAAGAAAAGGGTAAGTTATAAATCCCTATAAGGGAGTAAACAAGGCATAACATGAAAAATAAAATACATGTATACAATGGAATTAAATGAATAACAAAATACTTGTTAGGAATTAGTCATCTCAATGGAGCACAAGAGAAACATGTACATAATGTCATGATATATCATGATTATCATAACTTTAAAATGTGGAAACAACATTTAACATGATATTTTCATGATCCAAATATCATTGCACATGGAGCATGAGTAAACCCTCATTACACTTGAATTATAATGGCTGAACCCCCATTTCACATGAATTATCCTGAGTAAACCCTTATTTTACATTGCGTATCATGATACTATTCATTACCCAATGAATTGGAGTTCTATCTGGGTGTACCCATGATAGAAATATGGGTATGGTATTTAGTTACATGATGATTTTGGAATGGAAGTTTTGGTGTAACATGGGAGAATAACGACGTGAAATATAAATCGTAAAATTGGTGGATGAGAGAGAAAGAGGTATCTCATAATTTATAAATAAAATTTAAAGTAATGGGGTCATATAATATAATATCCCAACTTATTTAATGTAATTTATATGCATAGTATAAATGAATTTATTGAATGAATATGAGGAGGTAGAAATTCCTTACAAAATTTCTTCATGGTAACAGGTGTACATGAGAGGCATTAATGAGAGAGAAAGAGGTATATCATCATTAAAAAAGGAGGGATGTATGGGGGCTGTTTGAAATCATAAACCAAAATTTTTAATTAAAAATAAAATGGTATAACAACATAAAAAAATTTGGGTAAAAATGAGAAAGGAAGAAATCCCTTACTAGGAAGTGTGATCCCAATGGCTTGGGAGATGCTTGAGAGAGGATTCCTAGGATCTTGGGGAGACTTGGGAGGATAATAGAGATATGAGGTCAGATTAGGGACATAATTTAAGGTTTTTAGTGAAGAGAAGTGGGATCTTGTGTGGGTTTATATTTGAAAAGAGGGGAAATTCATTATTATTTAGGTTTTGGACACCACACATTAAATTAATCAAACCCCACAAAAAAACCCATGGTTTTTCCCAAGGTTTTTTCCAAATTGGTGTGAAAAAATCATTTTATAATTCCAATGGTATAACATATTAAAATATTAGGCTTGCTTATGTGGAGGTGAGTCACACTCTCAAAGAAAGCATTTTGAAAGGATAAAATATTTTATAAGCCTTAGAGGCTCCACTAAAACCATTCAAAATAAATAAATAAAAATCCTAAAATCACATTATTTTAATGCAAAAACCATATATTATAATATGATACCATTTATTGTATTTTATTACATCACTATTGGGTCATTATGATGTCATAAAACACATTATATAATTAAACAGTATTTAATTTTTACAAAAAAATTCAAATGTCTCAGAAATTTATGAAACATTCACCATTGGATAATTTCAATGTCATGATTAAAAAAATAATTTTAATTTTATCTAAATAATTTTCTAAAGTTTTGAATTTTTACTTGTAAAAATAAAACTGCATTTATCGAAAATTCATGGGTTTTGACAAACAACAGCTTTCAAAACTTAATAAAAATCATATTTTTATTCCTAAGAATTATACGATCATTTATATTTAATAAAAAATATTTTAGTAAAAATATTTTATTAAAATATCATTTAATTATAAAATCCATTATTTCCTCAAAATTGATTTCTTAATTGAATACTAACTAAAAATATTATTTGTACTTTAAAAACTATTTACAAGGTAACAATAATAAAATGAATGTATATTCCTTATTATATACATTAATAATGAACATAATCATAATGATAGGGTCTTGTTACATAACCCCTTACAACAGCTACACATGTCTTAGGGGTATGGTGTGTGATTTTGACAGACTCTTGGGGTGGCTCGGATAACATCGCATGGGTGGTAATCTCTATTAACTTCCACTTCTCCTGTAAGAAGTTTCGTTCAAGCTCAACGTGTTGAAGCTCAGCATGGGCATGGTCAAGATAGATGCCCAATAATGGTAGCTCTATTATGAGCTCTAAAAATGGCCTTTATATGGATAAATTATACTAGATGAGTTTATCGCTTCCTTTTTCTGAGTAAATAGTATTTGTTAAAAAAACTATATTTATACTAATCGTGGGATCAAATTTCAATGAATATATTAGTAATGGTCACAATTCATAACCCTTTTTCAATATTTAGAAACATAAAACAAAGGAAGTGTATATGTTTTATATATCCATTTTAAATTATAAGACATTTAATTAGATCAAGAGGAATTTGGACCGGAGTGAAAATATTTTCACGATGAACCCCCGATGCTCTCGGCCTGTGGTTTCCCCCTACGTCTCAAAAACTCGATTAGAAAACCCTAAATCTTCATTTCTTCACTGATCCTTCACTCTTTCTGCTCCTCCGCTTGCAATGGAGGCTTATGATATCATCTAGGAGATACACAATTTTAAATCGACTCATTGGGAAATCGAGGAACTCCAGCAAACCACAAATGTGAAAGGAAAAAGCATATCCTTTCTTGAGGTGCTTACAGGTACTGATTCCTTGAAACCCCCTGCGCTGAATTCGAACAGAATCATAAAAACAGCTGATGGAAGCTTCCATGTTGAAGCGGACCCAATAGCAGTTCAATAACGCACACAACATTGTATGTCCTCTGTGCTGGGCCAAATTTCATATTTGAAAGGTGACTCCCCTTGGTCTTATGAAGATTTAAATGTTAGATTATCTGCTTGATGGGTTTTTATATATGGAAACTGGTTCCACTAGGAAAAGGTTTCTTCCATTTAATCTTTTCTTCACAATCTGATTTTGACTATTCCTAGGAAATGGGAAGTCTAAATCTTAAACCAGGAATTTTAAGGCTATCCGAATGGGATTATACCTTTAATCATAATTCACAGAAGAAGGGAAATTCTCAGGTATGAGTTAGGTTCTTCGATTTAAATTGGTTTTTTTGGCACCCTCAAATACTTAATGACATTGTTGTTTGTATCGGTACCCTACTGAAAATTGATCCAAGAATGCTTAATGGTGACCTAGGTATATATGATAGGGTGTTAATTGACATTATCCTTGAAATTCAACCTTCAAAAACCCAAGTATTAACTGCTAAAGACTATAGAACTGTAGTTAAATTTGAATATGAGCGACTTCTTGGATATTGTGAATTGTGCAAGATTGCGGGACACTCTATACATCAATGTAGCAGAGTGCATAACCAATATAGACAACCTAATACCTCTAGGTGGAATGAAGCTAGGAGAAATAGAAGAGGTACGGATCATTTTGGCACCAAATCTGACCCACCCAAGAAAAAGGAAGAAGTATGGGTTGCTAAAAACAATCACTTTGCTTTCCTTGACCCTAAAAAAATGAATCCTGGGATGACCTAGCTGATGAATAGGATTTGGAAAATCTACTTCAAATTCTAAAGAAACAAATTGAAGAATATGTCATTGACCTCCTCTCCCATCCACTGGATGACACTAACTCTGATAATTCTGCACTTGACAGCACTCTCACTCACACGCATGGCAAAGACACAACCCCTAACACACAATCACATACCAAAAATTCTGTCAAACAAATAGTGGCAGAACCTAATTATAAAGCAACTTTAATATCCTCCCCATGTCCTAACACTATTCGACAGAAAGCTGATAGGCCTAGTACCTCAAAAACATATACAGAACAATGTGAGTTAAAGAAGAAGATGATGACATCTGTTGCTCCCATCCAGGAAACATTTGGAAAGAAGGACAAAAACGAACCCTCTACACAAACAGATTCAACCAATATTCATCCAACTGATTCTCAGACACAGATTCAGTCTGTTGAAGTAGGACCTGTTTGTATTGCTAACAACCCTTCGCCATCAACTACTGTTACACAAAAATTGATTGATGAATCTTTCTGCAAAAAAGGATTTGGTTGTAAACAGGCCCCCTCTTCCACTGATCTGACTTCTCATACATAGGATAAAATCCACAATATTCTTACCCCCACACTGCCCATACATCCTTCTGCACATATCAAGCATGACAATTTTCAAAATGACCATGCATCAAGAATTGCAACCATGACTATGACCTTGGTCTCTAAAAAGAGAGGGGACATCCCCAACAAAAAAATACTAAATGAATATTTTTTTTTAGAATTGTCAAGGCATTTCCAACCTTGACACTCTGAATGTTCGTAAACAATTTATCAGCACACACTCTCCTAAAATTATCGCCATTGCTAAACCTAAAATCAATTTTAATTCTCAATCACATCAAATCCCTTATGGGTAATCTTTCCTTGGAGCCTGTAACAATGACACATATACTGAATCTATATGGCTCCTTGCTCATTTTTCCTTACAGAATGTTACGTTACACTCCTATTCTAGTCAATCTATTACTTGCAATTTTATTTTGGATAACACTCAGGTTTCTTCTACATTTTTCTATGCCAGTTATAGCTATCAAACCAGGAGAGAACTTTGGAAGGATATCTCACAACTCAATGACAATATTAGACATCCATGGTTTATTACAGGTGATTTCAATGCTATTTATTCATCCAGTGAAAAACATGGACCTGCCCCTGCCTCTATTTGCCCTTGGGAATTTAAGGCTTGTATTGAACAGAACAACCCTACAGAGGTTAATCTTTTAGGTTCTAAATTTACATGGTATAGAAAAAATTACAACTAAAGTGTTGCTAGTAAACTAGATAGAACCTTCTACAACTCACTTTCCCTTGAAAAATGGGACAATATATCTAGTATTACATTGGCGAGAATTGCTTCTGATCATCACCTCATTCTCTTCTCCTTACCTTTTCATAAGAGAACCACAAGGGCCCCTTTCAAATATAACAACACTTGGTCCTCTAATCCTGAATGCATTAAATTTATTCAGAACACTAGGGATAAGATGTTGGGCCAAACTGACTCCTTTTCTTGTCCGATGAAGATTAAAATTTTAAAACAAACCCTCAAAATCTGGTGCAAAAACAAATCTTTGGAAATAGACGACAACATCAATCTTCTGAAAGCTGAACTGAATCAACGTAAAATTGATAACGCTTCTTCAAATTTTGATCAAAACCCACAACATGAAATAAACATCTCTTCCAAGCTCATTTGCTTACTCAATCTCAAAGATAATCTCAAGAAACAAAATTTTAAAGCCAATTGGCTCATGGATGGGGACAGAAACACCAAATTCTATAATTCTCTTCATAGGATTAGAAAATCCTATAGAACCCTGGCCATCCATAGAAAGGGAAATCAAATTATAGAAAATGAGGAAGACATAGTCAACTTCCTTATCTATCACTTCCAAGATATCTTTAATGGGGATTATATTGATAATGATTTAAGACCTGATATCATCCCCAATATTGTTAGAGATGAAGACAACTTTATGCTTAACACCATACCCTTAGACCATGAAATTAAAGACACGGTTTTCAGCCTTAACCCAGATAGTGCTCCTGGACCCCGACGATTTTAATAATGGCTTCTCTCAACAACATTGGGATATCTTGTAGAAAGATGTTTTCTGTTTGGTCAAAGCATTCTTCTCCAAAGGCATTCTTCCACATGGTCTAAATTATCAATTCCTTGTACTTATTCCCAAATTTGAATATGATGATGAGATTCAAAACTTCAGACCTATTTCTCTCATCAACTCTTTATTTAAAATCATCACAAAACTAATCTCCAACAGAATGAACTCGATCTGTAATAAATTAATCTCCTAGAATCAATTTGACTTCATAAAAGGAAGATCTATACAAGACTACACTTGGCTTGCCTCTGAAACCACAAATCTTCTTAAAAAAAAGTAGAGGTGGAAATGTAGCTATTAAGAAGGATATCACAAAAGCCTTTGACACCATTGATTGGAACTTCATATACAAAGTTCTTTCACACATCAACTTTAATGATATTTTTAGAAATCGCATAAAGGTCATTTTCAACTCGGTTCGCATTTCCATTCTTTTAAATGGTTCCCCTAGAGGTTACTTTAAGAGCACCAAAGGTGTCAGGCAAGGGGACCCTCTCTCTGCGATTCTTTTTTCCATTGCGGAAGACTATTTGAGTAGGCTTATATCCCTAGAGGCTAATAAAATTTTCCTTAAATCCATTGTAGCCTCTAGGAATATAAATGCTCCCACACATCTCCTTTATGCTGATGACATTATTCTATTTACTCAGGGTGATAAAACGAATATTATTTATCTTAAAAATATTCTTTCACACTACCAAGAAACTTCTGGACAGCACATTAACTGGTATAAATCCCTTATCTTTTTTAGCAAAGAGTTCCCCATGGACATAAAAACATACATTTCTAATATTCTAGGCATCAAATAGGGCTCTTTTCCCTTTACGTACCTAGGAGTGCCTATTTTCTAGGGTAGGCATAAGGCCAGTAATTTCTCCCACATTGTGGATAATACCCTTCGTCACCTATCCTCCTGGAAAGGTAAAACCCTCTCTATGGCTGGAAGGATCTGTTTGGAAAAATCTATGATTGTTTCGAAACTAGTGTACTCTATGATGGTTTATAAATGAACTAAAAGTCTTTTAAATCACATTAATACTGCTATCAAAAACTTTGTTTGGACTGGGAACATTTCAAAGAGAAAGATTGTGACCATCCCTTAGACCACTTGTTGCAAACCGGTTGACAAAGGGGGGATTGGAACCAAGAACATTGCTAATTTCAATGAGGCTCTCCAAGACAGACTTACTTGGAACATCTTTTATAATACCTCTACCTCTATGGATTTCCTAAGGGATCACTTCCTAAAAAAACTCAAAATCAATTACTCATTTTCTCTAAAATCATCTATTTGGCCCTCCATCAAAAGCTGTTTCATCTCCATCATGACCAATTCTAGATGGATGGCCAACAAGGAATCTAAACTAAAATTTTGGCTTGATAATTGGACTGGTGCACCCTTGATTTCTCTGTTAGAAAATAAATATGACCCTCCGAATCTCCAAGATACCATTGAATCTATGAATACTTCTTCAAACATTTCACTTCTAAAGAATATAGCCCAAATTGTTGACAATTATCACTATACTTCCACTCAGGATTTCATACTTTGGGAGCATGCTCATAATGGGGTTTTGAACTCCAAAGATTTTTATAAACATCATTTCAATAATGTTGATAGAAACTACACTTGTGTTGCTAACTTTAATAAAGCCTCAATCAAACCTTTTAGACTTACTCTTATCTGGCGCATTTCTCATCACAAAATACCCACTGATAATTGTTTGCAAAAAGCCGAGATTTCCCTCTGCTCAAAATGTCGTATGTGAAATCAGCATAGGGAAGACATTAACAACCTTTTTCTCCCATGTGATGCTACTTTTTCCCTTTGGAACTATATTCTTGACATGTTTCAGTGCAGGTGGATTTCTTTTGACAGCATTAACATTCAGATTCAAAGATGCACAGAGTGGTCTACCTCTAAGAAAATCAAAAACCACTGGCTCACAGCAGTTGCAGAACTCCTCCACATCATCTAGTACGGCAGAAATGATTTGACTTTTTCTAATAATTACTTCAAAATCAATGCAGGTAAAATGAAAATTTTAATGATCATTCAAGATACAGATTTAATCCAAATAGACACTTATAGTTCTTCAGTCAGGGACTTTGAAATTATCAGGCATGTTGGGGTCCGGGGGAATAATCCTCCTCCCCATTATACCATTTAAGTTTTTTGGACCCCCATCTTCCAGGTAGGATCAAAATAAATGTGGATGGTGCTTCCAAAGGCAACCCGGGACCAGAAGGTTATGGATCTATTTTCAGAAATCACATGGACCAGGTTCTTGGATGATTTTATGGATCATGCGGCCTCGCTACTTCTCTTGAAGCTGAGATGATGAGTGTTATACACACCATATCTTTTTATAGAATTCATAATTGGAACAATATGTGGATTGAGAGTGATTCTACGACAATCATCCAAGAAATCTGGAATGAAACCACTCAGCTTGCTTGGCCTCTCACCTCCCGATGGACAGATTTCTTGAACTCTATGGTTGGCCTCAACTTCATCACCACACATATTTATCGGGAAGCCAACAGCATTGCTGATGCACTTTACAATATTGTTGTTAGCCAAAATCTTCTTTGGATGGATGACCTCCCCTCTGATCTCATCCCCATCTATTCTAGGGATGTTTGTAAAAACCCATACTTCAGACTCGTGTAATCCTCCCTTTCTCTCCCTTCCCTATTCTTTCTATTAATAAAAGTTCCTTTTACCTCTAAAAAAATCAAGGGGAATTTTCATTAAAGAGAGTTTCGGTCGTTACAATATCAACATTTGTTATTGTTGGAAATATGAAGAGTAATTCAATAAAAACACCATCCTTGATCAAAAAATTGAAAGATATGAATTAACTGATTCATCACTCTAATTATATGTTGGGAAATCACTGTTTTGAAAAAAAGAGTTAAAAGGTGAATTTCATGTGGAAATAGACCACTGACCAATCTAGTAAACCAAACTCCCTGAATTTCACTAAATTCACCCTTTTTAAATAAACCCAATGAACAATAATTATACTTATAATACTCAAAAAACACTCATCCTATATCATATCTACATAATAAACCTAAACCACTTCCACAAACCAATCAAAAATAGTTAACAGAAAAAGGGAGAGGGGGCGTAGTATAACCTCCTCATGCAATGTGAGGTAGAAAAAATCAAAGATTAAACCAACATTTTGTGAACATTGGTGCTGCTAGGAGCTTATTTAGGATCTCAAGAACTTGGTAATCATTTCCAACATGTTCCATTATAATCAAAATTTGTTCTATATTGTTTGACTAGGTGATATCTATTCTCAATATGTTCTACAGGAGAGTATTGAACAAGATTCATTGTATGATAAATTATTCCCTTATTATCATAGTGAATCAACATTGGATGTTTCACATCATGCCCAATATCAATCAGTTATTCTTTATATATAATATCTGAGTGCGTGTCTTTTTAGAGGAGATATTCTCAACTTCTACCATGCTAAGAAAAGTTATTTCTTTTTTCTTGATCATGCTTGTTACACATTTGTTTCCAATAAAGAATGCTATATCAATTTTTGACTTTCTATCCACCACACATTCATTCTATTCAATATATTAAAATTTTTATAATTCATTATCTCTTCCTACAGTCATGTAAAATAAAAAACTGACAGTACATTGAATATATGTCATGATTATTTTAACCACTTCCAAATGTTCATCATTTAGATTACTTTTAAATAAAGATGCAAAACATGTTGAAAACATGATATATGTTCATGATTCGATCATGTAAATAATATTTCAATGATTTTCTAGTATAGTGTGGTAATCAAATATGTTCCATGCTTGTGATTTATACGTTTTTTTTTTCAAACAGAAAATAGAGCCAACATTGGCTTGGAGTCATGTATATTGAATTTTTTCAGCAGCTCTCTTACACATTTTTCTTGAGAAATGAATTTATAATCCTCTTTTTGAACCACATGCAGCCCCAAAAGTATGTGAGTTCACTAATCATAGAAATTTAAATTCAGATTTCATGTGATTAGAAAATCCTTCAAATGATCGCTGCCTACTTCTGTGAGAAATAATATCACCCACATATACATGTATCATAAATTTATCTTTTTGAGAATTCTTCACATTGATATTACAATCAACCACTCCTCCTTTTAATTTAATACTTATTCAAATAGGCTTCCAATCTAGAGTACCATGCTCATGGTGGCTTCATCAAACCATAGAGATTCATGATTAATCAACAAACCTTATTGTCAAAATTTACAATCTAAAACACCATCAGTTGTTCAATGTGGACTTCTTCTTAACGAAATCCATTTAAGAATGGTGTTTGTACATTCATATGATAACCTATGTAATCTATTTGAATTTCTATTAAAAGGAACATCCCTACTAATTGTAGTATATCTACTAGAGAAACATTTTTTCAGCATTGATGCCATCAATCTGTGCATGGACATTACCCAGCAATATTTCCTTATTTTTATCATATTTCCATGAAATTGATTTTTTTATAAAAATACAGATTTTTCCAATACCATTATTATTTTAAGGTCTCTTAACATTTTATAATGTTTGGTTCATATCAATTGAATCTAGTTCTCTATTCATGTCCTTATCCCATTATTCATCGTTTAATTAATATTCAAATGAGGTTGGAACCAAAATTCATATAATGGAATATTGTTCTTTATCACTCGTTCTCCTCATCTTTATAGGTGAATTATGATCCACAATGATGTTGGATTGATAAATTTATACTCTTTTATCACATCTAGGTGGTTCTGATGATGTTTCTTTTAAAATGGTTTTCCCTTATAATTCTAATTATGAATCGTCGTCATTTTTTAAACCCTAAATGTTTTCAAGGCTTCCACTATTTATTCTTGTGAATTGGTCCCTTGTAAAATGTCTTCTTCATCTTTAATCATATAAACATATGATGTACTCAAAGTAATTATGGGTTTATCCTCAATAATTTTTACATTACTGTTTTCTATAATCCTTGTATGATAAATATTGTATCAATTTTATGATTTAATATTAATTTAATATCAGAGGAATATACCCTCATCAGCACTATCACCATTCATTCCTTGATTGACATAATTATTTCGAATGAAACATTTACTTCCAAAAACCAGAAAAAAATACTTCATAGAGGGATGTTTTATATACCATATTTCATAAATGTTACATTTTCTCCCATAAATACCTTATATGATTTTTAGTGTATACAAAAAATTGAACCTCTTTCCAGTGATGAAAAAAATCATGAATCTCAATTAGAATAGTTCTCTCCATATTGTTCACCTATCAATTTCTTCATTCAACCACCCTATTTTGTTGTTGGGTTCTCACTACGGACAACTCATTATTATCCAATGTTATCCAGGTAATTTTCATAATCAGTGGATTTTACTTCTCCTCTATTGGATGATCGTAGAATCTGGATTGTATGCCTAGTTTCATTCTCATCTCATTTATGGTAACTCATTATAAAATTCAAAAAATTCTATTTCATCTATATAGTCATTACCTAATCAATTATACTATAATCATAAATAAAAAGAAGGAGGCAGCAATCAACCTTTGTACTAGCCACATTCATTGGACAATGTAAATCTTCGTGGATATGATCAAGAAGTTTTGATTCCCTTTTGTTTTTTGGTCAATTTAAACTACCAACAATATTTACTCACATGCATGTATTACAAGTATATCCTAAATCATACTTCAGATTAGGATTACCAAAAAATAACTTGATACTAGATATCTTTTCCCTGCTCTATTGATTAATTCCACCGAACATCTGGCGCCCCATGTTATTTTCTTCTTAAATAGTTCAATAACAAGTGTTCTATTTACTATGAACATTGTATAAATTTGAATTTGTTCTACATCCTTTCATGAGACAATTACCTAACTTTCCATTGATATTGAACCCCTTATGATAAGATTTCTTTATCAGTCCTGAGTTATGGAGTTGACTCACACTTAGTAGATTGGGATGAAAACCATTAATGTAGAGAAAATCATTTTCCTCAACTGATCATTTTCCAATTCTTTATTTCCACTAACTTTATTCCTTAAATATACTTCATTGTTAAATCTCACTATTTCATAAACCTTTTTCTTTACATTCTTCAATAAATCAACATGTATGTCCATGTGGGATGAGAATATTATATCAGGAATCTAGTTGCTACTATTATTTGTATATTTGTAATCTATTTTTACAATGTTGGATTTATCAATTTTATTTGTTTCCTTCCATGAGATACTAGATTTGGTAAGGGCTAAAGGGGTCCTTTATAATCTATTTTAAATATACAAGGGTTCATCACACTCATATTCTTCATCCGGATGAGAATACCATTTTTCACAAGTAGCTTTGTTTTTTTGGTGGGTATTGACTTTTCTTTGAGTTCTGTAGGTAATTTTCTCACCTTTCCTCTAGATGGAATGAATTTATTTACATCTATAGTTATAATAGTGAAAATAGTATCAATAAATAATATTTTTTCAAAATATTGAAGGATATGGTCTCATTATCTTTTTTTGAACTATAAGAGCTTACACATTTATATAGCTTCCTTGAATATTAAAAATAATACATGGTATGACCTAAAGATCTACAAAATGGAAAATTCATAAGTGGAAATTTCTTATCACTTCCATTCCCCCACATTTACCATAATTTTGTAAAGGAATTTGACTTGAAATAATCTTTGGAAACATTAGGATAATTTTTATCTATCATTTTTGTTTGATTTGGTGTTTCCTTATTTAGGACATTCAGTGACTTTGCGATATGTCTAACTTTATGCTTCCCTTTATTTTAGAGCATCCTGTTTCCATCCCTTAATGAATCACCTTCACATCCAATTCCACATTTTCCCATAATTATGGATTATGGATTATTCAATGCCCTTTCTACTCAATTAAAACCACATTTATCTCTATTTGGTATCATTGTATCTGATAATTTTCCAAACTACAATTCATTCATTTTTTCCATTGATATTGATTCAATTTCCAGTTTAATACTCAAATTAACAACTTTTCCTTAATGTCCCTATAATATATTATCTTTTCCCTCCAATCTCGATATATGGTCATTGATGAATTTTTCCTACTATTCAATACTATATTTAAATTACACAACCTATTATGATATTTTAAGAGTTCTGACCTATTCTTATGCCTCTCCTTCAATTTGATGATGTTTGACTTCAAGATGATCAACATACTCAGATGAATCTTTCATGCCATGTCCCATCTTTATGTTTCTCTTTTCTTGATTATTAATCTCATAAAGTGCTCCTTCATGTTCCATATTGAGATAAAAAACAATAAGAAACTAATTATATTCATCCTTTGTAGGTTTATACTTTTCACATATAGCTATAATGGATTATTTGCATTTAGATATATACTCCTATTCTATATCGTCTAAAAATTTAATGTCATCTTATTCCTATTTCAAGATAAAGATAATTATCTAATATTTCATTCTTATTTTGAATTATCATATGTTAGATAACAACTTATGAGTCTTCTCTATGATTTCTTCTTTACCTTATACAACATAAAATTTCATTTTTCATCTTGAGGAAATGTCCCATACTTTACCACACCAAAACAATCCAACATAATTTTCCCATCAAATGTACCTTTTCATATTTTTAATTTCTTTTGAAAAGGTAAAAAATGTTCTTCTTATTCATCCTAACATACTCTATAAACCTCATTTTTTCCCATGGGTTTTAATTCCATTTAAATGATTTCTGATGTGGAATAATCTTTTGGTTTGGCACTCATTTCAATAGCCACCAGACTACATAGTAGACCAGCAAGAGAGAGTTTAAAAAAATCCTTTTCCTTAAGAGGTGAAAAATTTGTATTAAACCAATATGGGATCTTTCCTAGGATTTACTTCACAATGTAAATATCCTTAATTTTATCACATGTCCTCGAATAACTCTAACAACTTTATTTGTGAGATTAATGAAACTATCTTCATTTTTATCTGGATGAATTCTCAGATCATCGAACAAATTCTGAATGAGTTGATGTTTGGACACTTTTACTTTGGTTTCACCTTCATATATATATTCCAGTTTCTCTACCATGGACCTGTCTACAGTTCAACTCATCAAGTTTAGATATATCTTATTAAAAAGTTATGTAGTAATGTAAATTTGATCTTTGGAATCTACATCAATATTTTTCTTATTAGTTTCAATCATAAACAATCATATTTCATCAGTGACCTAAATCAACTAAATAGAGGAAAAGTTATATTCTATCCCATGGGAAATCATATGACATATAATCATATTCTTCCAAATATATAAATTTATTCCATCAAATAGGGGGACTCCCCCAATATTCTATGAATTCTTTATGAAAGAAATAGAATACATATTTAACTCCAATTACTTTTAGGCTCTGATACCACTTATAGGTCCCTACCACACCCTAAGAGTTGAGGTGTTAATTAGGGTGTCAAAATTTTATACTAAAATAAAGGATCTTGTTCCCAATTTGTTATGAACATGGGAAATATGACTGATTGAATGATGAAGTTATTAAATAATCTCCTAGAGAGAGAAAACACAAATAAAATTACTTTGTTCACCACAAAGGGCTATTCTATGGAGCATACTAAAACAGTGTGTTGGTCATACCTAAATAGACTAATCATCACTTGTTTTGGGTAATATAGAAGGTCAAACATAGTCACTCTGAGCTTGGAACACGTCCATTAAAAATTTTTAGGGACATCACAGTACCTCACATAGAACAATTTCCTCGACTCCCCTAGCACATTATATTGGGGGAAGATATACTAATTTTAAGGACATGGAGGACAATTTAATAAATTTTCATTGAATTCATTATCCCTAACTATTATGAGACTCTTCTTGCAGTGTTGTCCTATGTTGATGCACACGAAATCACTATTTACTTATACCAAATTTTCAACTTTACTATTCCCGAAGCTACCAGCCTCCGCTTAACCACCTTTATGATTCAATGAAATTCAAGAGTTGATGATCCAAAACACTTTCACAAAGCTCCTAACCTATGAAAATGTCACAGCCATCATAGAACACACTTCCTTCATGATGTTTAGAACCTCCGTAGAACACTATGTATTATCGAAAGTCCCAATATTCAGGAGACCCCTATAACTCAAAAACATTGGCATCGAATAATACATATAATGTATTTTTACGATGCTCAATCTCACATAGAAATCTATAGTCATGAAGCTCCCAAAATTTTTAAAATGAGTGTTATTCATCCTTTTCACAAATTATCTTCATATAATATGATCTGGGTGTGGATTTCTATTTATAGGAAAAATACATCATGATGATACCATGCTCTAAGAGACATTTTAATGATCCCATTTTGTCATTATCCTAATTTCCTCTATTCAAAATTCCCTATATAAATTTATCCTTTTCTCAAAGCTTCTCGCTGTCGTGAATATTTATTATTCTTCCATAAAGTGTTGGAAATATTTATTTTCAATTCTCCACATCTTCATGAAACTCAACCTTCACAAGACCCATATATTATGAAACTCATGTATTAAAATATTTTAGAAAAGTCAATACTATAAAATAAACTTTTAAGAAGCTTTCTCCTTCCTCATGATCTTGTGGAATATTTTTTTTGAAAAACACTGAAAAAAGACACCACCTTCAACACTCTAAACATCATGTACAATAATATAACATTCCTTGAAAACTATCTAATCAACATAGTGTGGATTTACAATATACACAAACTAAATCCCCCTTTCAGCTATGAAAGGAATCCGTTCTAAGAGTTTCATCGGAAGAACCTATGAATATGTAAGAGGTTCATATCATATTTGGTATTTCATGATATTTTCTAGAGGATCAGATCTACCTTCTCATACATTTTTAATCTTTTTAAATCATTGATAATGAAGGAAAAAGATTTTATTGTAACTGATCAGTATCATGGAGTGTGTGAAAACATAAATGGGAAATTTATGAGTGTTCGCATACTCTGTTTTGTAGAGGATGGGGATATCTGTTTGGTGTTTTATGATGCTTCCCATATGGGTTTGGGGTGTTTCATGATGGAGTGGAAGGTAGTGATATCTTATGGGTATATGAACTTACACTCCCCATTGAGTAACTATGGAACCTTTGATCTTGAGCTAGTAGAGATAGTTTTTTCCAACGATGTTGTAGCAGTATTATCACATCAGGGAGTTCCTTATGGTCTATAAAGATCAGAAGATCTTGTGGAAAATAATTTCATTACATGATAATAATATGTAGAAATAGAGTCGAATGGAATTTCTCTATGGATATGACTTTTAGATATCCTAAACATCTATAAAGGGGAATTATATGGATGATGATTTATGTAGGATGTCGAGAAATGATGTTTTTTTGGGAGTCTGTAGAGGATTGTTTGGTGATGGAGGAGTTGGCCACACGACACATAGATTCATGTTTTGTTGTTTATGGATGTTTATTATTTTAGATGATAGTGATATATAACCTAATAGACTAGGTGGATGAGTCTTAGTGGAGAGACTCATAGGTATTCATGATGTATGATCATGTTGTCCATGAGAATTCTCTAGAGGGATGGTTATAGGATGGGAAAAACTAGAAGTTTTTTCAAGTGTGGATGTTTGTTCTTGTAGTGATACATGAGAGAGCCCAATATTATTTTCATAAATAACTATAGAGGTACACCTTGTAGTATCCAATATTTTCCATGCCTTGAGGATGTTGGTTTGGTGGCCCAAGAAGAAACAAGAAGTGATAGAGTTTGTGTCTTATTGTTTAGTTTTCATTTATGTAAATATAGAGAATCGTATTTCTAGAGGTTTTTTGCAACCTTAATATGTTTATAAATAGAAATGTGATGACATCTTCAAAATATTTGTCACAGGGTTACAATTATCTCATGTACATTGTGTTATTATCATTCTAATCATAGATTGATTGATGAAATAAAATTACTTCATAATGATCAGGTGGCCGAGTGGATGGGTTAGAATGGAGGTATGTAGATGAGGTGGGGGTGGATGCATAGAGATACATTTCCCATTTTCTCATATTCGGATGAAATTTTTTACATTACATGTTTGGATGGGATTACAATGTAATTTTTCACCTTAGTTATGTTATAACACTTATTTACTCCTTCATAATAATGGTAAGATAGAGAGGAATATCTAAACAATGGATGATATATTATATGAATTAATCTAAGAGTTATTCATATAATAGACAAATCACTTTCCCTTGGTTTAGGTTTTTTTAATAATTGATATCTATAATCAATTTTTATGGACCCATATGAGACTTTGTATGATCATAAATTTCATTTTTCATTTTTCTGGGATAAAATTAGAGAGTAATCAATTCTCTATGTCGAAGTGATGTAGGGCATGGTAGAAAAGGTTTAGATTTTTTTGAGAGGATTAAAGTAACAATGAACTAGTATAAGTCATATGTCGATCATAAGAGGAGACCCATGGAGTTTGATGTTGGAGACCACATGTTCTTGAAGGTTTATCCTCAGCATGAGATGTAATGGTTTGGTAGGGGGAGTAAGTCACCAACCCATGTCAGTGGGAGGGGAGATTTAGAAAACAAGGATTACACAACGTTCATTGAGCTGCCAGTGGTGATCTATGATTTTCTATATAATTTGTTGTGTAGAGGGTAAATTACACTAATTTGTGTGATTTGTTGTAATGGTGGTCTGAAGGAGTGTTCTTTGGAGTTTGACACATAGGTTTGTTCCCAGTAACCATAAATGGTTCACATTTTTATGTGTTTGGAATTTGTTGAGGATGTATTGTCAAAAATATTTATGGATTATGAGATGATATCATTATTTATTAGATGTGTGTGATCACATTAAACATTTGAAAAATGGAAAAAATAATACCTAATTATTAAGAATTATACTATGACAGGATTAATATGTATCAGATATTTAGTAACTCCCAAAGAGGACAATATCATTACCTTGGAGAGGGTATTCAATGATTTGTGTTCTTTGGGATTTTATATTTTTTTGGTAATGATTATTGTTGTATTGGGTTTTGTGGAGGTTGAGGTAGTGGTTATGGTGGTTATAAAAAATGGGTGGTGGATTATAGTTGGTTGTATGGTGTCTTAATATGGTTGTGTGGTACATTTATAGACTATTTTCTACATTTTTTGGTGTGTTTAGTTGGTGATGGTTTTCTATTGAAATGGGATCATTGATATGTATCTAGTTAGGCAGTTGTTTGGACCCCCATTCTCTATTCCATTTCAGTTTTAGTTTTGACTCTTGAGGGTGAGAATAGTTTGAGAGGTATCTGATAAATCAACCAAGATCCCCCATCTATATACCTAGCGAGAATTATAGTAGTGGTTTTCAAGGGAAGTCTAGCGGAGTTAGGAGGAAAATAGGACTATGTGGAGATATGATTTAATATTTGGATTATTTTATGATGTAGAGAGGTGGGATGCACCATAGGGGTGTAAACAATGGAATTTAGAGGTCGTCTATGGCATATGGACCATAGAGGATGTGTTTTTTGTACTAGTTCCAATGGCATCACAATTGTCGTGTGTAGAATAGATCTAAATTTTAGGAGGATACATTGTGGAATGGAGTGTTCTTCTATAGTGAAAAGAGTATTGAATGTTTATTTTTATATTTCTACCATTTTTCATGTATATTCTCCATGGGAATGGTTTGTGGTGTATCCCCCTTTATGGGTTTTCATTCGAGTGACATAGTGGATTTAGCTGCATCATAGCCCATTTCTAGTTGTTGATGGTATAAAATGTTTTGGACTTGTATGCACTATGATAATCTCACAGTTTGTAAAATATATATCATTGATATAACCAATTTTTTAGAGGCCTCTTTAACTAGACAGGTTGTGGAATCATCCTTCCCACACAACAGTGGTCCTCCCTACATTCAGTAGTTCTATGGTGTGGTAGTAGGGGCTGCACCACTGTCTTATGTTTTTTATAACAACTATAAATTCTAAAATCTACTCAAGAACTATAACTCATATATATTTTCTATTTTTTATTAGGTGACCCATATGTGTCCCAAATAGTTCTTTAACCCCCCCCCCCCTTTTAGAGGCTTTCAACCCAGACCTGGGAGGATCGATTCATAGTGGTTTGTTATAAATCCCTTCTGTGTATCCTCCTAGTTTCTTTCAGTTCTTCATCTCAGAAGGGTTTCAATTGGAATAAATTTAAATTTTGATGATTTTTGGGGTAATATATTAGTGTAGTTATTTCATCCTAGGATTTTAAATGTGTTATTATTCATTTAGATAATTGGTGGTGGTCTCCCACTAATTCTAACACTGTATAGTTGTTTAAGAACCTCCATTTGAGGAAAGTGATCCTTCATTTATCATTTCATTTTATCATACATGAGGTTTTATACACATTTTTTCTACATTAAAGATAATATTAATCATCCAAATATATTTAAGTAATCGGCTTAATTTAAATTGAAGGGGAAGGGGTTTAAATTTCATGTTTTTATTGCTTTTGATATTACTGATATTGTGATGATCTCAGATTGATTCCTCACTAAATATTGTGGTTTTTGGGTTATTGTTTTTCAATTTGGATGTTTTTATTTGGAATACTTATTGTGTGGTTATATTTTACAACAAAAAATAAAATTGGATAATGATTTATGTCGTGTTAATGAAGTCAATTCCCTTAGAGATTATTGCATGTGTGATAATTACCATTAATAATTTAAAGAAGTGTAAGTGATGAAAAACCACTTGAAATATCATAAAACTAATGTGTGAATGATTTGTGAAAAGTTTTATGGGTTTGGTAGTGATTTGGGGAAGTGATGTGCGGTTATGGTATGTGGTGGTGATGTGTGGTTGTGATTTTGGGTGGTGATGTGATGAGAAGTAGATATGGTTCATGGTGGATGTGATGTAGAAAATGCTTTTTATATGTAATGTAGTCCAGGATGCTAAAGGGTGGGGTTGTGGGGTTGTTTTATTTAGAAATATGGGACTTTTTGTTGTTGTCTGGTGTCAGGATAGTTTCTCTAGTAATATTGGAATTAAATTATAATGTTGAAATTTTAAATGAAATGTTAAAATGTCCAATGAATGAATGGATTTAAATGTTTTGTTTGGTTAACTGTAGCTAATGTTTACTATGAAATAAATGGGTTGTAATAACATAATTTATTTGAAATATAAATTGATAAAAATGGTCAAAATTTACAAAGATGATGAAATATGACTTATGCCTTTCTTTGTGGTGTTTCTCATTTCGTGGTGGAAGATAAATTTGTAGAGGTTGTGAGTTTTAGAGGTGATGTTGTGATTTGGTTAGTGCATTAGAAAAAACCCATAGGTTGGGATTATATGTGTTCATATATAAACCTTGTATTTACCATAGTATTTATATATGCCCGACACCCATGATGAGAACTCTATGTCAATAACTAATTGTATTAAGGGTGTTTTTTCGAAAATTAAAGTATTCCGGATAGATGGTTGGTTACCTATTTTTTCGAATTTTTATTCTATGTGATGATTACATGAATGTGCTTTGATGAAAAAAATTCAAGAGATCATATTGGTTATGTTTTATGATATATCTTATATTTGGGGTTGTGTGTTTTAAGAGGAGGGAACGAGTTTCATGTCCTTCATGTTCATGATACATTACTACTCTAGTTATTTTTGTAGATGTGATGTGATATCCCATGTGAATTCAGGTGAGATGTTATGTGACATGATGGACCAGGTGTATTTGAGTGATATAGGATGTGATGTGATACACTAGGTGTATTCCATAGACACAAGATCTGATGAAATGTACTAGTTACCTCGAGCAAGATTTTATTGTATAGACATAGTGTGTTTAGATAGGTTTATTGTATGAAAGATATGGGAGCTCCATCACGTACAAAATTGGGTTTTATAGAGGATAAACCTAGTGAAAAATAGGTATGAGGTACCCTTATAAGTATGCTACTTATTATTTTATTATAATTGGATGAATTATTTTGTCAACATTTCATGATGAGTATTGAATTGGTCAGTTGAACTATTTAAGTGGAGTTAGTTTAGTTATTTGATCACTAATACACTAGTAGGATCTTTTTTTATAAGTGTAAGATATACATTGGGTATGATCCCATCAAGTATACCTGAATTATCACCCTATGTATATAAAAAATATTTTCTTTTTTCCAGGATTCCTATGTGGACCATTCAATACATCAAAGGCTCACACCTTTGGGTTGTTGTTGTGTTGATTATTTAACATTTCTTTTGGGTATTTATTTGGAGTCTTTAATCTATAGCTATTTTATTTATACATGTTCTGGTGACTTTTTTGGTTCTTTTATCTTATGTTATGGTTGATACTTGATATATCATTTATTTACAATCTCTAAATACTATTATTATAGAGTGTAATGATTCCAATTGGTGAGATTTTTACACCCTCACTAACAGTCCTCAACCTATGGACTACTCGAGTTGGGACATAAGGGTCATTATATCCCTTACATTTATTCTGACCAAGTAGGGGTACCATTAGAGGGAGTGGATCAGGAAAATTATATCTGGATATGTGGATTAAAATTCATAATATCAATAATAAATTTATGATAAAAAACAAAGTCAAACTTTAGGCAGTGACAAAGATATTAATAAAGGATTATGTTATAATTTTTGCTGAAGATGTAAAATGAAAAAATCACATCATGGCTAAAAAAATTCCATGAATCAACATATGTGGGAATATAATTAATTTTATTACATTGTTAATAATTATATAAATGGAAAATAAGGAGACTCGTACATTTTTTGGGGGAAGTCAAGACCAAAATGTATGTGGAAGAGCTCAATGATTACGGATCATTAAAAGGAAGGAACACTCATTTTTATCTTTATAATATTTCCATTTTCTAAATTTTTAAATTATCATATTCTTAAATAATGATAAGTTGGGAGAATATCACTATGAATTTTATAGAGTATCCATATTAGAAATTTTTGACAAAATTTTTGGAAAAAAAGATATAAATAAATGAATAAGAATAGAAAGGATGTAGATTATGGGAATATATATTTCCAATTGAAATGTTTATCATGATTATGATCTAGAATCAATGAATAATATTGTATAAGAACAATTATAGATTCACTGATTATATGTTCAATTTATATTCACAAAACTATAGTAAACAATATGAAAGTTGAGTATTTTCTATATAAACATTGTACTAATGTAGTTAAAAGATGTCATGAAGTGGATATTATCATATTATATATAGTGTGTCCTTATTTGAATCGTGAATTAGATACAGTGGATATTATCACCATCCGATACAATGATAGACTATCAATGTGAGCTCTATGGACATGAAATTAGTGGTGAGCCATGTAAAACTCATGTGTCCATTCATTTAATTTTTTTATCTAGACTCTATAACATTTTGATGATTTATAGAGTGATTATGTTATTTATATAATGAATGTACTATCATTTGATAACTAAGAAAACATAAAAATAGTAATTCACCCCCACCACCATCTTAGGGTGTATTGGGTATTTTTTTGGAACCATATCTCAATGATCTGATGCAACAACAATGAAATATTGCTAAAAATTATAAGGGGATGTTATATATTTTCATACTAAAACATTTTAGGGATATCAATGAATCATTGTCAACAAGTACATTTTAATTTTCATATTAAATATTATTTATGTCCCATTACTATGTTTTTATGATATGGTTGTTTCTAATTTACACTTCAACTATGAAAATTATTACATTATCCAATAGTGAATAAAAATAATAATTAAATAGTATTAATTTTTTCAATAATCCTAGATTAAATCCTAAATATGTTGTTTTTATGCTTTGTGTGACATGTTTTTAATCCAAATTTATTTTTATTTTCATTGTTGAACTTCTTTTCAAGTTATTTTTTTCGATGATGTTTGTTTAAATTTTTTAGAAAAGATAGTTTAATGAGTTAATACTGTATGTAATTAATAATTTTTAGGACCTTCTTTAAGTTAAATTTACCATAATAAATTCCATATTGTTACAATGAATGATGTTTTTTATAACAATGGATTAGGGTTTTTTGAGTTTCCCAATGATTTATAATTCCATGGAGGATAACATGAATGAATTAAGAATTTTTTAAAATATAATTTTTTTCTTCTATTAACATAATTGAAGAAGGTTGGACATAATTTCTAGTGATTACCCATTAAATTTTAGAGAACATATTCAAGAATTATCTTTTTCCTTATTCTATTTTCCCGATTAATGTTTTGAGCTACTGGAATATTTATGTTTCAGATGTTGAATTAAAATTAAAATATCATATATAGTATTTCGATATATCAATAAAAACGTGTAATGGTAATAAAAAAGAAGAAACAAAGAAGTGGAATAAAAAGGGTAAATATGGGTTTCCTGTTGTAGGAAGATTTTATAAACATTATTTAAAGATTACATAAATTGATTAGTAATTAATAACACATATTTCATCAAACATGATTGTGTTTTGATCATTTTGAATCCAACATTTAAAAGTAAAAAGTATGTCACCATTTATGTAATATTAAATGATGTTTCACTAATAATAATTTATTTAAATAGTGTTTCGTTTTATAATGTCACACATAATGCATGAAAATAATGTTTCTATAGTTTTTCACATTAAAATAAAAAAGCATTTTTTTGTTCATTTAATTATGTAAATATTTTTATGATTTCTATGAAATATAGTTTATAAAATTTTACTATTAATCCTGAAGTTTTACTTGAATATTTTTTCCTAAAAGTGATAATTTTTATTATTGATAACTTATTTTATAATCCATGAACTAAAAATATTAAATTTTAATAGTAATAAGTATATTCATGGTGAAATTTATTATGGAAGTTCGATATTTTTTTAATAAATGTTTTTGTGGAGTTATTATTATTGGATAAATTGAAATGGTGTTGTGGTAGAAGTATCTTTTTATTTTTGAATTGTGTATTTATTACAAGGTTAGTGGTGATGTTTTTTGTGTGATGTGTTGTAATAATGAATAATTTTGGAAGGATATAATATGGTTTGGTATATTTTTATTAATTTTTTGTTTTCCTATATGTTATTGATTAGACTATTTAGTTTATGATAACTTTATTTTCATTTGTTATAATGATTAATTGTCAAAATTTAATAAATATTCTATGATTAGGAAGGATAAAGGGGAATCCCGGGATAATGCCTTGATGAAATTTTAGTTGTAGGAAGTACCAAAGATCCATGGTGGATTTTATGACCTTATGGGTGAGGACTGGTTAGAGGCTAATAATGTTTCTATTGATTTAATGAGGACTCTAAATAGATTTTGAGTTTCATTGGTAGTAGGTTGTTTCTAGAAGGTGGATCAGATATAGAGGGGTTGATGCATCACAACTCAAAATGGATATAAGGGAGGATTTTTATAACGACCCATACTTTACATACATTGTTAATAATTCAAAATTGAAGCATACTTATTACAACATATAACAAAACCACGAAAGCACCGTATAGGTATAGTGTCTTTAGAAACTGCGAAACATAAACAACTGGTTCATAAAGCGTCTACACTGTCTCCCATTTATTTCATCATATTTATAGTCCCTTTTGGCATATCTTACTTAATAACCTTCTTCCTGACCTGGGGAAAGAAAACATACAAAAGGGTGAGCTCAAATGCTCAGTAACGGTAAACAAAAGAAATATCAATCACATCATATTCATAAGAACATAACTTTTAGAAATCGTAACCTGCAAAAGATAGAATAATTTCATAACATGGGATAAATCATAGTAGTGAAATGTAATCACAATAATCATAACTTAAAACATGAAACTTTGTGGCATACACACATAATCATAGATAATCATTTCTTATTATTCAAGGCTCATTTCCAAGACTATCTTAGTGGACAAAGTCCATTTCTGAACCGAGTTCACTCCTCGTTTCAGTCCTGTTTCACTGAACCGGTATAACCTACCATTCCAGCCATGTCTATCTCATGAGATATAAAATATTTACCCAATGAATTGGAGGGATATATAGGTCCCACCCATCTCATAATGATACCATTCTTATGTGTGCCACAAAATCATAAATCATACATCATTGCATAACCCATGTAATAAAAATGGGAATCTTAAACATCATGACATCATAAAACAATTCATATAAGATAAATGAATTCATAAAAAATAATTCCATCACAACATAATCAAATCAATGTAATAATAGGGATAAAAACAAAACCCTTTATTATCTTAGATGGAAAATAATTTTGATAAAACACTTGAACTCCATTCTTGAGGAAAATATCCTTTCTTCTTCAAATTTTTTTTTCCTTTCTTAACATGTCATACAACTTTAAACTAAAAGAAGTTGATTAAAAATAAACTTGAAAACTTGTAAAGGATGCATCTTGGAAATAATGTTTTAAAAATCCATTCATGTCGTATATGTTAAAAAAACATTCTTCTCGTACTTTTGTCGGAAAGTCAAAAAGTACCTCGTACGAAAAACGACAAAAGATTCCTTTCATATCTTTTACTAAAATCTCATAAAAGGGTAAAATTGGATTTAAACAATTGTATGTGGATGGAAATAATATTAAATATTGAAGAAACATGGATGTGAATGATAAAATACACCCCAGTAAATACCAAAGTATAAACAATCTCAGATAAAAATGAGATTGTGATATTTCCCTTACCTTAGGTCCGTTTTGCTTCGTAAGTGTCCGAATCTCCTGTATAATGATTTAAATAATGTTATTTACTTATTCCAGAATCATACTTAATTTTATGATATCATAAATGGTCATCTTATTAGCTTCTTAGAAGTAATATGTCATTGCTACTTGTTATTCGGGTGTTTATAACTTTTTGTTCTTATGCGTGCTTTGTCGAATAAATTCTTATTCTTATATTTAGGTTATAGATACCTCATTTCCAGAATGGTATTAGTGTAATATATATCATATTAATTCATTCAATTCATTTATATAATCATTATGAAATTAAGATCATGTAGAACGAGTCGCATCACATCATTGAGACGGTATTCCGTACGTACGCACGAGTGATGATATCATTCCTATGATCGTGGAATTGTATTGGAGTGTATTTATACTATTTCAGAATCATTATCACTTTATTATAGTCATATATAGTCATTATTTACACCATTATACCCATCCAAGTAAGGTGGTGGTGGAAAATAGATTACACCACGGCGTGGAGACGGTATTCCGTACGTACGCACGCGCGGTGATTTATTTTTCCGTAGGATGGATAGATGGTGAAATAGGGTTGTTTCATTTTTATAATAACATATAAATATATGAGTGATACTGATGTTATTACTTCATAATGAAACAACTAAATAAGAATAAGTGGAAGAAGAAATAAAGATGAAAGAATCGGTAATGGACATTACCTCTTCTTCGAAGTGTTTCTTTGAGACCTTCTTTTAGGGCACTAAACCAGGTCTTTGAAGAAGACGAGGACCTATAGGATGTCTCTAGGGAAGTGGAGAGGAGGAATTGGCAGGTTTTGGACGATATGGAAGGCTCAAAGTGGTGTGAGGAAGAGGGGGAGGAGGTGCCCTTTTATAAGGGAGGAGAGGGGCACCTTTGGGAAAACTAAAAATATTATTTTATTATAAAGTCAAGTTCAGTTTTAAATAGCTCCAAATTGATATATTTCGAAGCTAAGGTGGGTATGGGTAGAAATCATCTCATCAAATAGAATTTAGACAAGTTTAGGTTCCTATTTTATCCTTATCATTTAGATTTAACATTAAGTTAAATAAGTTTACTTTTACCGTGTCTTCTTGTGTTCTTATAATATAAGGTTAATAAACATACTATAAGAAGCCAAACGAACCACAAGTTGTTTATTATTAATATATATAACCTTATATAAGTCATTTTGCCGAACCTTAGATTTTTAGGAATAAAATAACAATTAATAATATATTATTTGTTTTAAAAACTATTTTATGTCATTTTTGACACTATTTAGTAATTGATTTTTGTGAAAATCATAACAGAATTATTAGTTCGAAACAAGTTAATTAAATCAATAATAGTATGTCATAGTAACCTATAAAATTAGTGGAATTCATAAAAAGTCTCAAATTACATTTATTTTTGTGTTTATAACATTAATTATGTCAATATTTCATTAATAAGATAATTACTGCATCATCTTTGTGTCATAAATAAATTAAATTATATAATGTCTAAAAATTACAAATAAAATACCATTATGTAGGAAATCCTTTTATCTTTATAATGAATATTTATAGTCGAATTTATCTTATGTATAACCCCATATTAAAAATTATTTCCTTATTAAACTTTGATTTTAACTATTTTCACCCTTCTTTAAATAAATTAATAATAAATGTCCTAATCTAATCCAAGTGGGCCTAAATGGTCATATTTTATTCCTAAGTTCATTTTTGTCTGAATTAAACTTATCCAATATAATTAGGACATGTGTTAGGGTAATAATAATATCATCTTTACCCTTAATTACCCTATTTACTTTTAATCGTGGTAAAAAAGTAAAAAGTTACTATTCACCCAAAATTATTTTCATCTCATTGAACCACATTTTAGTCCTTGATATTAACCGTTTCTCTCATATTTTTGAAATTCCACTCACAGAAGCGGTAAAATTAAGTTTTATGAAAAATTCAGCTTTTTAACTACCACTTAGTGGTTTCACTATTCATCAAAAATTGAAATTTTTCAGAAAAATACCAAAATTTCACCCTAGGCTAATTTCGATATTCCGAATCCAAAACTGAAGTCCATTTTGAAAAATAAAATTTATAAAATTTCAAAAAGTGGTTATTACTATTCATAACATCTAGTTTTAATAATATTTTAATAGCATATCGTTGTTTAGTGAAACTCGGTATTGCGTACGACGCAAGCTATCGAGGAAGGTCGTGATTTCGTGTAAAGAAAACCAAGAAAGTGTTGTGTAGAAAAATATCCCTTTGATGATTTATATAACATAAAATTATCGGGTGTTACATTCTACCCCCCTTAAAATGAATTTCGCCCTCGAAATTCGTCACTTTGTAACAAACAGATGAGGATACCTCTCCCTCATCATATCCTCAAACTCCCATGTAGCTTCTTCTAATTGGTGGTTCCTCCATAAAACATTCACCAATAGAGTGGTATTGTTACGTAGGAATTTTTCTCTATGATCCAGAATCTCTATCGGTTGTTCTTCATAAGAAAGATCTTGCTCCAGCGGTAGCTGAGTACATGTGAAGGATCAGGTATGTACATTCTCAGGAGAGATACATGGAACACATCGTGAACTTGAGAGAGATTCGGTGGAAGCGACAATCGGTAATCTACCTTCCCAACACGATCTAGTATTTTGAAAGGACCGATATATCTAGGGCTCAACTTCCCCTTCTTTCCAAATCTCATAACCCTCTTCCAGGGAGATATTCGTAAGAACACTTTATCACCCACTTCAAACTCTAGGTCTTTTCTTCGGTTATCTGCATAACGTTTTTGCCGACTTTGAGATGCTCTTATGTGTTGTTGAATATATCTGACCTTTTCTACCATTTCATCAATGAGATCAGGTCCTAATAGCTTTCTTTCCCCAACTTTATCCCAACAAGTTGCAGTCCTGCATTTCTTTCCATAGAGAGCTTCATAAGGAGCCATCTAAATACTGGAGTGAAGTATATTATTATAAGAAAATTCCACCAAAGGTAGGTGTTGATCCCAACTACCATTGAAATCCATAGAGCAAGCTCTCAACATATCTTCTAGGGTCTGAATTGTTCTCTCAGACTGACTGTCTGTCTGAGGATGATAAGCAGTGCTAAAACTCAACACTGTATCCAGAGTATGCTGAAGACTTCTCCAGAACGTCGAGGTAAATCTCGGATCCCGATCGGATATAATAGAAAGTGGTACTCCATGCAATCTTACCACTTCCTTTACATATATCCTTGCAAGCTGATCCAGAGAGAAATCCTCTCTAATAGCAATGAAGTGTGCAGACTTTGTAAGACGATCAACTATGACCAAGATAGCATTATTGCCTTTGGATTTTTTAGAAGGTCCTGTGACAAAGTCCATAGTGAAGTTTTCCCATTTCCATTCGGGTATGGGTAATGGTTGTAACATCCCCTTAGAATTCTGTCTCTCAGCTTTAACTTGTTGACAAACCAAGCATCGAGAGACAAATTCCGCAACATCTCTTTTCATTCCATCCCACCAGAAGTACTCTTTCAGGTCCCTATACATCTTCGTGCTTCCAGGATGAATAGAGAATGAAGAACTATGAGCCTCATCCAGAAGCTCCTTCTTTAATTCGGGGATAGGAGGAACACAAACCCAATTCCTGAACTTTATTATCCCATCACAATCAAGGTTGAATTCAGGAACGTTTCTCACATTCTTTTGTAACTCGACATCTTCTTTTTGTTCCTCTTTAATCTTCACATGTATAGATGGTTGAACATTCATTTGAGAAAGATAATATTTTTACCCTTCCATTATAATTCCAAGATCCATCCTTTTTAAATCCATAAATATTGGATCTTTTGTGATCCTCATAATGGATAAACTAGTATGGTCTTGTCGACTTAATGCATCTGCCACCTTGTTTTCTTTCCCAGGGTGATAATGGATTGAGATGTCGTAATCCTTAATCAGCTCCAACCATCTTCTTTGACGCATATTCAGCTCCTTTTGTGTGAAAATATACTTTAAACTTTTATGATCAGTATAAATATCACACCTTTCACCATAAAGGTAATGCCTCCAAATCTTTAATGCAAAGATTACCGCAGCTAACTCCAAATCATGTGTTGGGTTATTTTGCTCATGGATTTTCAAATGTCGTGAGGCATAAGCTATCACCATATCATTTTTCATAAGAAAACACCCCAATCCCATCTTGGATGCATCACTATAGATCACAAACCTTTCTCCACTACAAGGCAGTGTGAGCACAGGTGCATTGGATAACCTTCTTTTCAACTCCTTGAAATTCTCTTCACATTATTCCGTCCAGACAAACTTAAATCCTTTCCGAGTCAACTTGGTGAGTGGGTTAGATAATCGTGAAAACTATTTCACAAAACGTTGATAATATCCAGCCAAACCAAGAAAACTTTGGATCTCAGTTAATGTTGTTGGTCTTGACCATCTTTCGATAACCTCTGTTTTTGCTGGATCCACAGATATCCCCTCTTTTGAGATTATGTGACCCAAAAATGAAACTTTTTGAAGCCAAAATTCACAATTTGTAAATTTGGCATAAAGCATCTCCTTTCTCAGGGTCTTCAATATAATTCTCAAGTGACCTTCATGTTCTTCTTTGCTCTTTGAATAGACAAGAATATCGTCTATAAAGACTACCACAAATTGATCAAGATAGTCTCTAAAGACTCTATTCATCAGATCCATGAAGATAGTAGGGGCATTAGTAAGACCAAATGGCATCACTATAAATTCATAGTGTCCATACCTTGTACAGAAAGCCTTCTTTGGTATATCCTCCCTTTTGACCCTTAATTGATGATACCCTGAACGAAGATCAATCTTGGAAAAGTATTGAGCTCCTCGTAGTTGGTCAAATAAGTCATCAATGCGTGGGAGAGGATATTTGTTCTTGATAGTGATCGTGTTAAGTTCTCGATAATCAATGCAGAGTCTCATTGATCCATCTTTCTTCTTAACAAATAGAACTGGTGCTCCCCAAGGTGACGCACTAGGGAGTATGAATCCCTTATCAAGATTCTCTTGGAGTTGCTTCTTCAATTCCTACAACTCAATTGGGGTCATTCTATAAGGTGTCTTTGAAATAGGAAAAGCACCCGGTATGAGTTCTATTGAGAACTCAACTTCATGATTTGGTGGAAGTCCTGGTAATTCCTCCGGAAAGACAACATCAAACTCTCGTACAATGGGCATATTCTTAATCATGAGTTTCTCACCAACCATTTGAGATAAATAACCTTCATTTTGTGGAATCAAGACCCATAAGATGGAAGAAATTTCCACTGGAAGGTTATGTTCATCCTTGCATTGATAGACGATCATAGATTGATCTGGAATATGAAATGTTACTTCCCTTCTTTGGCAATTTATATGAGCTCCATATAAAGAAAGACAATCCATGCCATGAATCACATCAAATTCCACTATAGGAAGGATCACAAGATTTGCAGGAAGCACTTTCCCACAAACTTCGATCAGAGAAGAATTATAAATTTTTGATGCGACTGTTGTGCCATTAGGTGTTGTCACAGCTAACTCAACATCTAATTGTTGAGGTAATACGGTGATACACTTAAAAAATTCTTCAGAAATAAAAGAGTGGGTGGATCCAGAATCAAATAAAACATTTGCTACTTTAGAGTGGATGGTAAGTGTACCTTTCACCACATCGTTATCATACTCCACATCACTGATAGAAATTTCATGTGACTTTCCTTTTTCTTTAGCCTTAAGTGTTTGTTGACGTCGACCATCATCATCAACCCTTGGATTAGGGCATTTATTGGCATAATGTCCCATATCCTTGCACTTGAAACATTGAAGTGTAGTAGGTTCATTCTGTGTATCCCTTCCTTTGTTTGAATCATTAGACATCTTCTTCCCATCATCGCGGCATTCAAATGCACGATGAACTTCCTTTCCACATTTGAAACATTAACTTGTCCCTTTAAGACAACTCCCTCCATGTTTCTTTCCACACTTTGAGCATAAGGGAAAGCTCATCTTCTTTTCAGTGTGCTCTTTATATTTCCCTTTGAATTCCATTTTCCTCTTCTTATCAAACCCATATGACTGATGGGTTACTCCAATCTCAATATCGACTTTGAGAGCACATCGAATGATTTCCTTGTAGCTATTGAAGTCCCTTATTTCTAACTCCCTTCAAAGATTTGGTTTTAATCCACTAAAGAATCGATCGATCTTACTCTCAGGTTGGATAATAATACCAGAAGCGTACCTTGCAAGTCTTGTAAAATTTGCTTCATAGGTACCAACAGAATCATCATCCTTTTGCTTCAGTTCAAGAAACTCTTTCTCCATCTTTTTTCAGAGAATACGAGGGAAGTACTTATTGATAAATAAGTTCTTGAACTCGTCCCATTCCATGGACTCAATTTCATCCCTTTGCCTCGTATTCTTAATAAGATTCCACCATTGATCAGCATCTCCTTCCAAACGATACACTGCTAGGATGACTTTATCATGTTTAGAACATTGAAGAACTGAAAATATCTTTTTAGTAGTACTAATCCATTGTTCAGCAACTAATGGATCAGTAGACCCGCTGAAAGAAGGTGGACGCTACCTCATGAAGGATTCAATAGAATGTTGCTCCTTCCTTTGCTCGTTTGGAAGTCCTGCATGATTCATAGCTTGAGAAAGTTGTGTGATCATGGCTACAAGATTTTTCATTCCATCTCCCATAACGTTTGGTTGCTCAGGGGGACAATCATTGCATTGCCCGTCACATTCTGCATTAACACGGTTCCTTCGGGTTCCAGCCATTGACTAAAACCAAGAAGAATAGTGTGAGAAACACTAATTATAATAGGAAAACCACATAATCAAGAATAAAATTTCATACTTAAGGTCTTATACTAGGCTATTCATGGCCATTTCTAAAACACTAATATTGTGTTCTATGCTTAGACTTATCCTTAGGGTTCTTACTAAGGCTTTCACATCCTAGTTTCCAAAGGTTAACTATACATTTCCTCTGATACCAACTATAACAACCCATACTTTACATACATTGTTAATACTTCAAAATTGAAGCATACTTATTACAACATATAACAAAACCACGAAAGGACCGTATAGGTATAGTGTCTTTCGAAACTGGGAAACATAAACAACTGGTTCATAAAGCGTCTACAATGTCTCCCATTTATTTCATCATATCCATAGTCCCTTTTGGCATATCTTACTTAATAACCTTCTTCCTGACCTGGGGAAAGAAAATATACAAAAAGGTGAGCTAAAATGCTTAGTAAGGGTAAACAAAAGAAGTATCAATCATATCATATTCATAAGAACATAACTTTTGGAAATCGTAACCTGCAAAAGATATCATAATTTCATAACATGGGATAAATCATAGTAGTGAAATGTTATCAAAATAATCATAACATAAAACATGAAACTTTGTGGAATACACACATAATCATAGATAATCATTTCCTATTAGTCAAGGCTCATTTCCAAGACTATCTTAGTGGACAAAGTCCATTTCTGAACCGAGTTCACTCCTTGTTTCAGTCCTGTTTCACTGAACCGGTATAACCTACCGTTCCAGCCATGTCTATCTCATGAGATATTAAATCTTTACTCAATGAATTATAGGGAGATATAGGTCTCACCCATCTCATAATGATACCATTCTTATGTGTGCCACAAAATCATAAATCATACATCATTGCATAACCCATGTAATAAAAATGGGAATCTTAAACATCATGACATCATAAAACAATTCATAAAAGATAAAGGAATTCATAAAAAATAATTCCATCACAACATAATAAAATCAATGTAAAAATAGGGATAAAAACAGAACCCTTTATTGTCTTATGTGGAAAATAATTTTGATAAAACACTTGAACTCCATTCTGGAAGAAAATATCCTTTCTTCTTCAAAAACATTTTTTCCTTTATTAACATGTCATACAACTTTAAAATAAAAGAAGTTGATTAAAAATAAACTTGAAAACTAGTAAAGTATTCTTCTTGGAAATAATGTTTTAAAAATCCATTCATGTCGTATAAGTTAAAAAAACATTCTTCTCGTACTTTTGTCGGAAAGTCAAAAAGTACCTCGTACGAAAAACGACAAAAGATTCCTTTCATATCCTTTACTAAAATCTCACCGAAGGGTAAAATTGGATTTAAACAATTGTAGGTGGATGGAAATAATATTAAATATTGGAGAAACATGGATGTGTATGATAAAATACACCCCAGTAAATACCAAAGTATAAACTATCTCGGTTAAAAATGAGATTGTGATATTTCCCTTACCTTAGGTCCGTTTTGCTTTGTAAGTGTCTGAACCTCCTGTATAATGATTTAAATAATGTTATTGACTTATTCCAGAATCATACTTATTTTTATGATATCATATATGGTCATTTTCTTAGCTTCATAGTTGTAATATTTCATTTCTACATGTTATTCGGGTGTTTATAACTTATTGTTCTTATGCGTGTTTTGTCGAATAAATTATTATTCTTATATTTAGGGTATAGATACCTCATTTCCAGAATGGTATTAGTGTAATATATATCATATTAATTCATTAATTTCATTTATATAATCATTATGAAATGAAGATCATGTAGAATGAGTCGCACCACATCGTGGAGACGGTATTCTGTACGTACGCACGAGTGATGATATCGTTCCTATGATCATGGAATTGTATTGGAGTGTATGTATACTATTTCATAATAAGTATCACTTTATAATAGTCATATATAGTCATTATTTACACCATTATACCCATCCAAGTAAGGTGGTGGTGGAAAACAGATTACACCACGGTGTGGAGACGGTATTCCGTACGTACGCACGTGCGGTGATTTCATTTTCCGTAGGATGGATAGACGGTGAAATAGGGTTGTTTCATAATTATAATAACATATTATTATATGAGTGATACTGATTTTATTACTTCATAATGAAACAACTAAAGAAGAAGAAGTGGAAGAAAAAATAAAGATGAAAGAATCGGTAACGGACATTACCTCTTCTTTGAAGTGTTTCTTTGAGACCTTCTTTTAGGGCACTAAAATTGGACTTTGAAGAAGACCAGAACCTCTAGGATGTCTCTAGGGAAGTGGAGAGGAGGAATTTTCAGGGGTCGGAAGAGCTTGAAGGCTCAATGTGGTGTGAGGAAGAGGGGGAGGAGGTTCCCTTTTATAAGGGAGGAGAGGGGCACCTTTGGGAAAACTAAAAATATTATTTTATTATAAAGTCATGTTCGGTTTTAAATAGCTCCAAATTGATATATTTCGAAGATAAGGTTGGGATGGGTCGAAATCCTCTCATCCAATAGAATTTAGACAAGTTTAGGTTCCTATTTTAAACTTTTCATTTAGATTTAACATTAAGTTAAATAAGTTTACTTTTACAGTGTCTTCTTGTGTTCTTATACTATAAGGTTAATAAACTTACTATAAGAAGCCAAACGAACCCCAAGTTGTTTATTATTAATATATATAACCTTATATAAGTCATTTTGCAGAACCTTAGATTTTTATGAATAAAATAACAATTACTAATATAATATTTGTTTTAAAAACTATTTTATGTCAATTTTGACACTATTTAGTAATTGATTTTTGTGAAAATCATAACAGAATTATTAGTTCGACCCAATTTAATTAAATCAATAATAACATGTCATATTAACCTAGAAATGTAGTGTAATTCATAAAAAGTCTCAAATTACATTTATTTTGGTGTTTATAACATTAATTATGTCAATATTTCATTAATAAGATAATTACTGCATCATCTTTGTGTCATAAATAAATTAAATTATTTAATGTCTAAAAATTATAAATAAAATACCATTATGTATAAAATCTTTTTAGCTTTCTAATTAATATTTATAGTCGAATTTATCGTATGTATAACCCCATATTAAAAATTATTTACTTATTAAACTTTGATTTTAACTATTTTAACCCTTCTTTAAATAAATTAATAATAAATGTCCTAATCTAATCCAAGTGGGCCTAAATGGTCATATTTTAATCCTAAGATTGTTTTTGGTCGAATTACACTTATCCAATAGAATTAGGAAATGTGTTAGGGTAATAATAATATCATCTTTACCCTTAATTACCCTATTTACTTTTAACCGTGGTAAAAAAAGTTAAAAGTTACTATTCACCAAAAATTATTTTAATCTCATTGAACCACATTTTAGTCCTTGATATTAACCGTGTCTCTCGGATTTTCGAAATTCCACTCACAGAAGTAGTAAAATTAAGTTTTATGAAAAATTCAGTTTTTTAACTACCACTTAGTGGTTTCACTATTCATCAAAAAATTGAATGTTTTTAGAAAAATACCAAAATTTCACCCTAGGCTAATTTCGATATTCCGAATCCAAAAATGAAGTCCATTTTGAAAAATAAAATTTATAAAATTTCAAAAAGTGGTTATTACTATTCATAACGGATAGTTTTACTAATATTTTAATAGCATATCGTTGTTTAGTGAAACTCGGTATTGCGTACGACGCAAGCTATCGAGGAAGGTTGTGATTTCGTGTCAAGCAATCCAACCATGTGTTGTGTAGAAAAATATTCCTTTGATGATTTATATAACATAAAAGTCTCGGGTGTTACAATTTTATTAAGTTTTTAAATAATTTACTTGTTTATAAATTTTATATATGTAATTTTATAAAGTAATTTTATGAAATTGGTTAGGGTATTAGATCATTCACTACTTTAGGGATTTTTTGGGACCTAATGATTCAATTATAACATTTTTACTAATGAAGATTAACAGGTGGAATAATTCGAGTCACCCATGATGTTTGACTCGAAGATATATTATAGATTTCCAGATAAATTCATATGTGGAGAAACGATATCAAGTTGTGATCATGGATAAAGGATAAAAAATTATGGGAGACCCTATTGAAGTATCCTCCTATAAAATTAGGGAGGATGACATGAATTATCTGAGTTTTTGGTAATGGGGTTCATATAAGGGGAGGGTGAGTAAATATTCTAGATTTGGAAAATTACTTTGTGCCTTCAGTTTGATTCTATCAAGGAGTCAAAAAACAAGTTAGTTCATATGGTTTTATTTTAACTTTTAGTGAACCATTTGTATGACTACCCTATGATGTACAATGATTCTCAGTTTTCAATGGAGGGTTAGTTGTAGTAATGACAAGTAAACCATTTATGGTCAATTATGAATCCATTTTATTGTGCGTGTTTTGTAAAATTTTAAATTTAATGTAAATGTGTTTTAGGTATAAAAAAATATAGTGTTGTTTTTTAGAAAATCTCATGATTAGAAAATAGGTTGTTTTAAAATAAGTATTTATTTTGAATCATATTTATGGTAAAGGAGTGGTTAGTGGGAAGATTATTTTGGTTGGGGTTTTTTTAATATGTGTTGGGTTTCACTCAATGATAACATTTATATATGGTAAAAATCTCCGGTAGTGTAAAGGTTTTCTAGGTGTAGACCATAATGGAGAAAATTTAGTGTTGTGGTTCTGTCCTTGTATTATGGGTGTCGGTTGTATGTTCATTATTTTTTAGAGGCATCACCCTTTAGTGGATGATGTTTGGATTTTTGTTTTTCTAGGATTTATTTTGATTATAGAGGATAAGAAAAATTATATAGGTATTTAATGTAACATTAATGACCTTCTTGGACCATTACACAAATTTTTTTCCATATTTGATGTTTCAAGAGAATGTTAGGGGATGTGATGTGTTGTTGAAGACAAGTATTCAGATACGAGAGATGTGGTGTGGTATGGTTTTAATTTTCACATACTAATGGGTTTGTTAAGAGAGAATAGAGTATCATTGTTGGACTTTTTTTCACAGAGTATTGGGTCGCGATGTGGATAATATTTCATAGTGTGCAATGTAAGACATGGTAGATTGGTCACATGATGTTTCAAGGAGGATTAAATACCATAGAGTCAGGTGTATATTTAATAATGTAACTGATTCAATGTTCCATTTGTAAGTGTTTCTATGTTTTATGTTACCCATATGTATGGTTTATTAAAATCATTATAGGTTACATTCAGTATGTGAATATGGGCTTGTGGAGTTTGGTTATTTTCCATCGGTAACTATCATTTAATGGCCATAACTATCAAAGTGTGAGGACCTATATGGAACATTTTGTCATTCATCATTTATTTTACTATTATATCTTGGTTGTTTCATGGAATCATTATTTTTTAGGGATATTTCATGTCTTTTGGTTGGATCATGCACATTGTGTGAACAAATTGGTTACGGCATAACCCATTTTGATTTAATAAAATTTATTTGTATTTAATGAGTGTGAAATTGGAGTATATTGTGTAAATAACAACATTATTTTTGGAGAATCATTTGTTTTGGCCCCATCATGATGTGACACTGGCCAATCACATCATCAAATTATAAGTTTCACGTAGAATTACAAATATCCAAATTTCATTCAAATTCCTTAACATTCATTCATTTTATCCCATCCCTAGAATCCATGGATTATAGGATGAGTCCCCTGATCCATTTTCAATATCTTTTGATTCTGATATTTTTGAGACCAACATCGTTTCATATATTGTTTTTGTGGGGTTTCCATTGTTGTTTTCTTTGGTACATCTGTTATATCCTTCCCATAATTGCAAAAAACAATTTATATTCATGGTTATATTGGGAATTTATAAATAATTTCACTATATTCTCGATTAATTTTCTTTTAAATATTGTAGTGATTTATTTAATTTATTTTATCTGTTTGTTTTCTTAAGTTATCCAGATGTGGTTTTTTTAATTTATTAGTGTGAAGGGGTTTCTTATGATAAAATTTCATTGTGTAAGTTTATTAAAATAATATATAATAAACCAATTAAGAAGAACTTGGAAGTGGTGGAAGTGAGTGGCATGTGATTATTTGGATTTTGATGCTCCCATGTATTGAATGTTATTTGTTTCTTTGGTTTCCTTGTTTTTATTATTATTCAAGAAACATGTAACCTTCATAATAGGATAATAAGACAAAATTTTAAAACAATTATGAACAAATGAAATGTAGAATTTGATGTAAAATTGATATTATATATTCTTTATGCCTGATGTTGTGTTATTTCAATTCAAATAATTTATTAATTTGAGTGAGCTTGGTTGGTTTCATTCACTAAAGTTAGGGAGGGGTGTTGTGTTTTTATATGATGTAAAACCTTTTAAAGCATTGATAATATAATTTATAGGATAAATATTATTATATAGACTGTAATGGGAAGAGGATGTTTTATTTCGGAACGATTAAACATATTAATTTAAAATTTTTATCCAAATAATAATGATTGAGAAGTTGTTGGAGAAGGTGTCTTGTAGACATTAAATTATTAGTTTACTAAGTTGGATGGAGGTTTATAGGGAGATCCTATGTCATCCATATTTTATAACAATTCTCACGGGCCTTGATTCTGGTTTCATTCATTAATATGGCTATGATGGTCTATTTTGGGAGTTTTGTTCGTACTAAAATATGTGAGGTTGGATATGTTGGTAGTGTTTGGTTGTGTTGCGTACATGATGGTGTTACATAAAATAATTCAAGGTAAAAAGTAATATTGATGTAAATGATTCTATTTTTAATATAATGATTAAAGTAATTTGAATTGTTACATGAAACATAGGGCATATAATTCTTAGGTGAAATGGTCGTGGATAAAATTAATCTGATTAAGAATAAATGAGAGGCTTAAAATTGGAAGTTTTTCTAGTAATGGGTTTCCACTAACTATGGGAAAAAATATGGTATATAGAATATATTAAGGCTGGTAAATGGTAAATTTTGGGATTAGAAATTATAAAGAAAAATATGTCATTTTTTATTGTGGGGATCCCCTTTTATATGGTTTTAGTGATGCTTTTGAAGATGATTTTATTTGGGAATTTTGTTTTGATATGGTGTTATATTTTTATATTGTTACACTTTTTCTATCAGTACGTTATAGTGATGGAGGATGAAGGGTGGAATTTCATGTGTTGTAATAGTTTAAGGATTGATACATGGGTTTTAATGGAACAATGTTATGAACAACATATATATAATGGCGGTGATGACTAAAATTTATAGTGTATATGTTTATTGGAGATGTAGTTGCATATAATCCTGATATATGTAAATGAAGGGGATATTCAGACAAAATATTATTATATATATATGACATGTGTTATATATACATTTGTTTTAATGACTTATGGTATATTTTATGCTTGGGATATAATGGCTACATGTTGTATCTTATGATATGATTTCATTTGATGATGATGGGATAATGACATGGATGAGGATGTGATACATTGTGGTAGTCGTGCATGGTGGTTAGAGGGAATGATGTTGATATCGTACATGTTCACAAAATCATACTATGATGAGGTGGAAGTGTATATGTATATATATAGTCGAGAGACATACAATGAATTGAGATGGAATGTGGTTTATGTCCTTAATTTTTATGTTTCCAAAATAATGTGTGGTTGGGAAGCTATTATGTGTAGTAGTGTAGTGTGAATATGGGGTGGTGGGGTATATAGAAGTGAGACTATTACTATGTTCAGGATGTTGTGGTATATAGATGAGAGGAGTGAAGGTTGTGTTTTATTAAAAATGTGTGGTTTTGATGTTGTGTTTTTTGTTTTTTTTTGGGTTCTTAGTCACTTAGAGGCACATTATCGAACTAGATCTCTATGAGTCTAATATTGAACAACTATGTGGCTATAGTTAAGAGTTTTGGTAAACTTCTTATCCAAATTTTTATTTTATTTGGATTTTTATTTATTTTTATGTGGTTGATGATATTTCTATTTTACTTTTAATTTTGTGTCATTCAAATTCAATAATTAGAATAGGAATGTTTGTGGAATCTGAGATGGGGAATAGTTGAGAATGTTGTGTGTAACACCTGAGACTTTTATGTTATATAAATCATCAAAGGAATATTTTTCTACACAACACTTTCTTGGCTTGCTTTACACGAAATCGCGACCTTCCTCGATAGCATGCGTCGTACGCAATACCGAGTTTCACTAAACAACGATATGCTATTAAAATATTATTAAAACTAGCCGTTCTGAATAGTAATAACCACTTTTTGAAATTTTATAAATTTTATTTTTCAAAATGGACTTCATTTTTGGATTCGGAATATCGAAATTAGCCTAGGGTGAAATTTTGATATTTTTCTGAAAACTTTCAATTTTTGATGAATAGTGAAACCACTAAGTGGTAGTTAAAAAACTGAATTTTTCATAAAACATAATTCTACCGCTTCTGTGAGTGGAATTTCAAAAATCCGAGAGACACGGTTGATGTCAGTAAGTAAAATGTGGTTCAATGAGATGAAAATAATTTTTTGGTGAATAGTAACTTTTTACTTTTTTTTACGACGGTAAAAAGTAAATAGGGTAATTAAGGGTAAAGATGATATTATTATTACCCTAACACATGTCCTAATTCTATTGGATAAGTGTAATTCGACCAAAAACAAACTTAGGAACAAAATATGACCATTTAGGCCAACTTGGATTAGATTAGGACATTTATTATTAATTTATTTAAAGAAGGGTTAAAATAGTTAAAATCAAAGTTTAATAAGTAAATAATTTTTAATATGGGGTTATTCATAAGATAAATTCGACTATAAATATTAATTAGAAAGCTAAAAAGATTTCCTACATAATGGTATTTTATTTGTAATTTTTAGACATTACATAATTTAATTTATTTATGACACAATGATGATGCAGTAATTGTATTATTAATGAAATATTGACATTATTGATGTTATAAACACCAAAATAAATGTAATTTGAGACTTTTTATGAATCCCACTAATTTTATAGGATAATATGACATGTTATTAGTGATTTAATTAACTTGTTTCGAACTAATAATTCTGTTATGATTTACACTAAAATCAATTACTAAATTGTGTCAAAATTGACATAAAATAGTTTTTAAAACAAATATTATATTGGTAATTGTTATTTTATTCATAAAAATATATTGTTCGGCCAAATTACTTAGATAAGGTTATATATATTAATAATAAACAACTTGGGGTTCGTTTGGCTTCTTATAGTAAGCTTATTAACCTTATAGTATAAGAACACAAGAAGACATGGTAAAAGTAAAATTATTTAACTTAATGTTAAATCTAAATGATAAGGTTAAAATAGGAACCTAAACTTGTCTAAATTATATTGTATGAGAGGATTTCGACCCATACCTACCTTATCTTCTAAATATATCAATTTTGAGCTATTTAAAACCGAAGATGACTTTATAATAAAATAATAGTCTTTGTTATTCCAAAGGTGCCCCTCTCCTCCCTTATAAAAGGACACCTCCTCCCCCTCTTCCTCACACCACTTTGAGCCTTGAAGCTCGGACAACCCCTGACACTTAATCCTCTCCACTTCCCTAGAGACATCCTAGAGGTCCTGGTCTTCTTCAGAGACCAATTTTAGTTCCCTAAAAGATGGTCTCAAAGAAGCACTTCAAAGAAGAGGTAATGTCCGTTATTGATTCTTTCTTCTTTATTTCTTCTTCCACTTATTCTTCTTTAGTTGTTTCATTATGAAGTAATAACATCAGTATCACTCATATACTGATATGTTATTATAAGAATGAAACAACCCTATTTCACCATCTATCCATCCTACAGAAAAAGAAATCACCGCGCGTGCGTACGTACGGAATACCGTCTCCACGCCGTGGTGTAATCTATTTTCCACCACCACCTTACTTGGATGGGTATAATGGTGTAAATAATGACTATATATGACTATTATAAATTGATATTGATTCTTAAATAGTATACATATACTCCAATACAATTCCACGATCATAGGAACGATATCATCACTCGTGCGTACGTACGGAATACCGTCTCCACGATGTGATACGACTCGTTCTACATGATCTTCATTTCATAATAATTATATAAATGAATTGAATGAATGAATATGATATATATTACACTAATACCATTCTGGAAATGATGTATCTATAACCTAAAGAAAAGAATAATAATTTATTCGACAAAACACGAATAAGAACAAAAAGATATAAACACCCGAATAACAAGTAGCAATGAAATATTACCACTAAGAAGCTAAGAATATGACCATATATGATATAATAAAAATAAGTATGATTATGGAATAAGTCAATAACATTATTTAAATCATTATACAGGAGGTTCGGACACTTACAAAGTAAGTCAGACCTAAGGTAAGGTAAAATATCACAATCTCATTTTTATCCAAGATTGTTTATACTTTAGTATTTACTGGGGTGTATTTTATCATCCACATCCATGTTTCCTCAATATTTAATATTATTTACATCCATATAAAATTTTTTAAATCCAATTTTACCCTTCGGTGAGTTTTTAGTAAAATATATGAAAGGAATCTTTTTTCGTTTTTTGTATGAGGTACTTTTTGACTTTTCTGACAAAAGTACGAGAAGAATGTTTTTTTAACTTATACGACATGATTGGATTTTTAAAACATTATTTCCAAGAAGCATCCTTTACAAGTTTTCAAGTTTATTTTTAATCAACTTCTTTTAGTTTAATGTTGTATGACAAGTGAAGAAAGGAAAAATGTGTTTGAAGAAGAAAGGTTGTTTTCCTCAAGAATGGAGTTCAAGTGTTTTATCAAAATTATTTTCCATCTAGGATAATAAAGGGTTCTATTTTATCCCTATTATTACATTGATTTGATTAAGTTGTGATGGAATTATTTTTATGAATTTATTTATCTTATATGAATTGTTTTATGATGACATGATGTTTAAGAATCCCATTTTTATTACATGGGTTATGCAAGGATGTATGATTTATGATTTTGTGGCACACATAAGAATGGTATCATTATGAGATGGGAGGGACATATATCTCCTTACAATTCATTGGGTAAAGATTTTATATCTCATGAGATAGACATGGCCGGAACGGTAGGTAATACCGGTTTAGTGAAACAGGACTGAAACGAGGGTGACTCGGTTCAGAAAGGGACTTTGTCCACTAAGATAGTCTTGGAAATGAGTCTTTACTAACAAGAAATGATTCTCTATGATTATGTGTGTATGCCACAAAGTTTCATGTTTTAAGTTATGATTATTGTGATTACATTTCACTGCCATGATTTATCCCATGTTATGAAATTATGATCTCTTTTGCAGTTTAAGATTTCCAAAAGTTATGTGCTTATGTATACGATGTGATTGATATTTCTTTTGTTTACACTTACTGAGCATTTGAGATCACCCTTTTGTATGTTTTATTTCCCCAGGTCAGGAAGAAGGTTATTAAGTAGACTATGCCAAAAAGGAACTCTAGATATGATGAAATAAATGGGAGGCAAAGTAGATGCTTTATGAACCAGTTGTTTCTGTTTCCCAGTTTCTAAAGACACTATACCTATATGGTCCTTTCATGGTTTTGTTATATGCTGTAATAAGTATGCTTCAATTTTGAATTATTAAAAATGTATGTAAAGTATGGGTCGTTATATTTGGTATCAGAGGAAAGGTATAGTCAACCTTTGGAAACTAGGATGTGAAAGCCTTAGTAAGAACCCTAAGGATAAGTCTAAGCATAGAACACAATCTTAGTGTTTTAGAAATGGCCATGAATAACCTAGGATAAGACCTTAAGTGTGAAATTTTATTCTTGATTTTGTGGTTTTCCTATTATAATTATTGTTGCTCACACTATTCTTCTTGGTTTTAGTCAATGGATGGAACCCGAAGGAATCGTGTTAATGCGGAATGCGACGGGCAATGCAATTATTGTCCCCCTGAGCAACCAAACGTTATGGGAGCTAGAATGCAAAATCTTGTAGCCATGCTCACACAACTTTCTCAAGCTATGAATCATGCAGGACTTCCAAACGAGCAAAGGAAGGAGAAACATTCTGTTCAATCCTTCATGAGACAGCATCCAAGTTCTTTCAGCGGGTCTACTGATCCATTAGTTTCTGAACAATGGATTAGTACTACTGAAAAGATATTTTCAGTTCTTCAATGTTCTGAGCATGATAAATTCATCTTAGCAGTGTATCATTTAGAAGGTGATGCTGATCAATGGTGGAATCTTATTAAGAATACGAGGCAAAGGGATAAAATTGAGTCTATGGAATGGGACGAGTTCAAGAACTTATTTTTCAATAAGTACTTCCCTCATATTCTCCGAACAAAGATGGAGAAAGAGTTTCTTGAACTAATGCAAAAGGATTATGAATCTATTGGTACCTATGAAGCAAATTTTACAAGACTTTCAAGGTATGCTTCTGGTATTATTATCCAACCTGAGAGTAAGATCGATCGATTCTTTAGTGTCTTAAAACCAAGTCTTTGAAGGGAGTTAGCCATAAGGTACTTCAATAGCTTTGAGGAAATCGTTCGATGTGCTCTCAAAGTCAAGATGGAGATTGGAGTAACCCATCAGTCATATGGGTTTGATAAGAAGAGGAAAATGGAATTCAAAGGAAAATCTAAAGAGCACACTGAAAAGAAGATGAGCTTTCCCTTATGCTCAAAGTGTGGAAAGAAACATGGAGGGATTTGTCTTAAAGGGACAAGTAAATGTTTCAAATGTGGAAAGTAAGTTCATCGGGAATTTGAATGCTGCAATGATGGGAAAAAGATGTCTAATGATGCAAACAAAGGAAGTGATACACAGAATTATCCTACTACACTTCAATGTTTCAAGTGCAAGGAGATGGGGAATTATGCCAATAAATGCCCTAATCCAAGGGTTGATGATGATGGTCGAAGTCAACAAACTCTTAAGGCTAAAGACAAAGGAAAGTCACATGCAATTTCTATCAGCGATGTGGAGTACGATAACGATGTGGTGAAAGGTACACTTACCATCCACTCTAAAGTAGAAAATGTTTTATTTGATTCTAGATCCACCCACTCTTTTATTTCTGAAGAATTTTCTAAGGGTATCACTGTATTACCTTAACAATTAGATGTTGAGTTAGCTGTGACAAAACCTAATGGCACAACAGTCGCATCAAAAGTTTATAATTCTTCTTCGATTGAAGTTTGTGGGAAAGTGCTTCCTGCAAATCTTGTGATCCTTCCTATAGTGGAATTTGATGTGATTCTTGGCATGGATTGGCTTTCTTTATATGGAGCTCATATCAATTGCCAAAGAAGGGAAGTCACATTTCATATTCCAGATCAATCTATGATCGTCTATCAATACAAGGATGAACATAACCTTACAGAGGAAATTTCATCCATTTTATGGGTATTGATTCCACTAAATAAAGGTTATTTATCTCAAATGGTTGGTGAGAAACTCATGATTAAGAATATGCCCATTGTACGGGAGTTTGATGATCTCTTTCCGGAGGAATTACCGGGACTTCCACCAAATCGTGAAGTTGAGTTCTCAATAGAACTCGTACCGAGTGCTTTGCCTATTTCAAAGACACCTTATAGAATGGCCCCAATTGAGTTGCAAGAATTAAAGAAGAAACTCCAAGAGAATCTTGATAAGAGATTCATATTCCCTAGTGCGTCACCTTGGGGAGCACCTGTTCTATTTGTTAAGAAGAAAGATGGATCAATGAGACTCTGCATTGATTATCGAGAACTTAACAAGATCACTATCAAGAACAAATATCCTCTCCCGCGCATTGATGACCTATTTGACCAACTACGCGGAGCTCAATACTTTTCCAAGATTGATCTTCGTTCAGGGTATCATCAATTAAGGGTCAAAAGGGAGGATGTACCAAAGACGGCTTTCCGTACAAGGTATGGACACTATGAATTTATAGTGATGCCATTTGGTCTTACTAATGCCCCTGCTATCTTCATGGAGCTGATGAATAGAGTCTTTAGAGACTATCTTGATCAATTTGTGGTAGTCTTGTCTATTAAAAGAGCAAGGAAGAACATGAAGATCACTTGAGAATTATATTGAAGACCCTGAGAAAGGAGAAGCTTTATGCCAAATTTACCAAGTGTGAATGTTGGCTTCAAAAAGTTGCATTTTTGGGTCACATAATCTCAAAAGAGGGGATATCTGTGGATCCAGCAAAAACAGAGGTTATCGAAAGATGGTCGAGACCAACAACAGTAACTGAGATCCGAATTTTTCTTGTTTTGGCTAGATATTATCGACGTTTTGTGAAAGAGTTTTCACGATTATCTAATCCACTCACCAAGTTGACTCGGAAAGGAGTTAAGTTTGTCTGGACGGAAGAATGTGAAGAGAATTTCAAGGAGTTGAAAAGAAGGTTATCCAGTGCAACTGTGCTCACACTGCCTTGTAGTGGAGAAAGGTTTGTGATCTATAGTGATGCATCCAAGAAGGGATTAGGGTGTGTTCTTATGCAAAATGATATGGTGATATCTTATGCCTCACGACAGTTGAAAATCCATGAGCAAAATTACCCAACACATGATTTGGAGTTAGCTGTGGTAATCTTTGCATTAAAGATTTGGAGGCATTACCTTTATGGTGAAAGGTGTGATATTTATACTGATCATAAAAGTTTAATGTTTATTTTCACACAAAAGGAGCTGAATATGCGTCAAAAAAGATGGTTGGAGCTGATTAAGGATTATGACTGCTCAATCCATTACCACCCTAGGAAAGCAAACAAGGTGGCAGATGCATTAAGTCGACAAGACCATGCTAGTTTATCCAGGATAAGGATCACAAAAGATCCAATATTTATGGATTTATAAAGGATGGATCTTAAAATTATAATGTAAGGGGAAAAATATTATCTTTCTCAAATGAATGTTCAACCATATATACATGTGAAGATTAAAGAGGCACAGAAAGAAGATGTCGAGTTACAAAAGAAGGTGAGAAATGTTCCTGAGTTCAACCTTGATTGTGATGGGATAATAAAGTTCAGGAATCGGGTTTGTGTTCCTCCCATCCCTGAATTAAAGAAGGAGCTGCTGGATGAGGCTCATAGTTCTTCATTCTCTATTCATCCTGGAAGCACGAAGATGTATAAGGACCTGAAAGAGTACTTCTGGTGGGATGGTATGAAAAGGGATGTTGCTGAATATGTCTCTCGATGCTTGGTTTGTCAACAAGTTAAAGCTGAGAGACAGAATTCTAAGGGGATGTTACAACCATTACCCATACCTGAATGGAAATGGGAAAACATTACTATGGACTTTTTCACAGGACTTCCTAAAACATCCAAAGGCAATAATGCTATCTGGGTCATAGTTGATCGTCTTACAAAGTCTGCACACTTCATTGCTATTAGAGAGGATTTCTCTCTGGATCAGCTTGCCAGGATATATGTAAAGGAAGTGGTAAGATTGCATGGAGTACCACTTTCTATTATATCTGATCGGGATCTGAGATTTACCTCGAAGTTCTGGCGAAGTATTCACCATACTCTGGATACAGAGTTGAGTTTCAACACTGCTTATCATCCTCAAACAGACGGTCAGTCTGAGAGAACAATTCAAACCCTAGAAGATATGTTTAGAGCTTGCTCTATGGATTTCAAAGGAAGTTGGGATCAACACCTACCTTTGGTGGAATTTTCTTATAATAATAGCTTTCACTCCAGTATTCAGATGGCTCCTTATGAAGCTCTCTATGGAAAGAAATGCAGGACTCCAACTTGCTGGGATGAAGTTGGGGAAAGAAATATATTAGGACCTGATCTCATTGATGAAATGACAGAAAAGGTCAGATCTATTCAACAACACATAAGAGCAGCTCAGAGTCGACAGAAAAGTTGTGCCGACAGCCGAAGAAAAGACCTAGAGTTTGAAGTGGGTGATAAAGTGTTCTTACGAATATCTCCCTAGAAGAGGGTTATGAGATTTGGAAAGAAGGGGAAGTTGAGCCCTAGATATATCGGTCCTTTCGAAATACTGGATCGTGTTGGGAAGGTAGCTTACCGATTGGCGCTTCCACCGAATCTCTCTAAAGTTCACGATGTGTTCCATGTATCTCTCCTGAGAAAGTACATACCTGATCCTTCACATGTACTCAGCTCAGAAGTTGTACCGCTGGAGCAAGATCTTTCTTTTGAAAAACAACCGATAGAGATTCTGGATCGTAGCGAAAAAGTCCTACGAAAAAAGACCACTCGATTGATGAAAGTTTTATGGAGGAACCACCAATTAGAAGAAGCTACATGGTAACTTGAGGATATGATGAGGGAGAGGTATCCTCATCTGTTTGATACAAAGTGACGAATTTCGAGGGTGAAATTCATTTTAAGGGGGGTAGAATGTAACACCTGAGACTTTTATGTTATATAAATCATCAAAGGAATCTTTTTCTACACAACACTTGCTTGGCTTGCTTTACACGAAATCGTGACCTTCCTCGATAGCTTGCGTCGTACGCAATACCGAGTTTCACTAAACAATGATATGCTATTAAAATATTATTAAAACTAGCCGTTATGATTAGAAATAACCACTTTTTGAAATTTTATAATTCTTATTTTTCAAAAGTGAATTCATTTTTGGATTCGGAATATCGAAATTAGCCTAGGGTGAAATTTTGGTATTTTTCTGAAAACATTCAATTTTTGATGAATAGTGAAACCACTAAGTGGTAGTTAAAAAACTGAATTTTTCATAAAACTTAATTTTACCGCTTCTGTGAGTGGAATTTGAAAAATCCGAGAGACACGGTTGATTTCAGTAAGTAAAATGTGGTTCAATGAGATGAAAATAATTTTTTGGTGAATAGTAACTTTTTACTTTTTTTACCACGGTAAAAAGTAAATAGGGTAATTAAGGGTAAAGATGATATTATTATTACCCTAACACATGTCCTAATTCTATTTGATAAGTTTAATTCGACCAAAAACAAACTTAGGAATAAAATATGACCATTTAGGCCCAGTTGGATTAGATTATGACATTTATTATTAATTTATTTAAAGAAGGGTTAAAATAGTTAAAATCAAAGTTTAATAAGTAAATAATTTTTAATATGGGGTTATACATAAGATAAATTCGACTATAAATATTCATTAGAAATATAAAAAGATTTCCTACATAATTTTATTTTATTTTTAATTTTTAGACATTAAATAATTTAATGTCTTTATGACACAATGATGATGCAGTAATTATCTTATTAATGAAATATTGACATAATTGATGTTATAAACAACAAAATAAATGTAATTTGAGACTTTTTATGAATCCCAATAGTTTTCTAGGTTAATATTACATGTTATTATTGATTTAATTAACTTGTTTAGAACTAATAATTCTGTTATGATTTTCACAAAAATCAATTACTAAATAGTGTCAAAATTGACATAAAATAGTTTTTAAAACAAATATTATATTGGTAATTGTTATTTTATTCCTAAAAATCTAAGGTTCGGCCAAATGACTTAGATAAGGTTATATATATTAATAATAAACAACTTGGGGTTCATTTGGCTGCTTATAGTATGTTTATTAACCTTATATTATAAGAACACAAGAAGACATGGTAAAAGTAAAATTATTTAACTTAATGTTAATTCTAAATGATAAGGTTAAAATAGGAACCTAAACTGGTCTAAATTCTATTGGATGAGAGGATTTAGACCCATCCCCACCGTAGCTTCTAAATATATCAATTTTGAGCTATTTAAAACCGAACTTGACTTTATAATAAAATAATTTGTTTAGTTATTCCAAAGGTGCCCCTCTCCTCCCTTATAAAAAGACACCTCCTCCCCCTCTTCCTCACACCACTTTGAGCCTTCAAGCTCGGCCAACCCCTGACACTTTCTCCTCTCCACTTCCCTAGAGACATACTATAGGTCCTGGTCTTCTTCAAAGACCAATTTTAGTGCCCTAAATAAGGCATCAAAGAAGCACTTCAAAGAAGAGGTAATGTCCGTTACCGATTCTTTCATCTTTATTTCTTCTTCCACTTATTATTCTTTAGTTGTCTCATTATGAAGTAATAACATCAGTATCACTCATATACTGATATGTTATTATAAGTATGAAACAACCCTATTTCACCATCCATCCATCCTACGGAAAAAGAAATCACCGCGCGTGCGTACGTACGGAATACCGTCTCCACGCCGTGGTGTAATCTATTTTCCACCACCACCTTACTTGGATGGGTATAATGGTGTAAATAATGACTATATATGAATATTATAAAGTGATATTGATTCTGAAATAGTATACATATACTCCAATACAATTCCATGATCATAGGAACGATATCATCACTCGTGCGTACGTACGGAATAACGTCTCCACGATGTGATACGACTCGTTCTACATGATCTTCATTTCATAATGATTATATAAATGAATTGAATGAATGAATATGATATATATTACACTAATACTATTCTGTAAATGAGGTATCTATAACCTAAAGAAAAGAATAAGAATTTATTCGACAAAACACGCATAAGAACAAAAATTTATAAACACTCGAATAATAAGTAGCAATGAAATATTACTAATAAGAAGCTAAGAATATGACCATATATGATATCATAAAAATAAGTATGACTATGGAATAAGTCAATAACATTATTTAAATCATTATAAAGGATCTTTGGACACTTACAAAGCTAGTCGGACCTAAGGTAAGGGAAAATATCACAATCTCATTTTTATCCGAGATTGTTTATACTTTAGTATTTACTAGGGTGTGTTTTATCATCCACATCCATGTTTCCTCAATATGTAATATTATTTAAATCCATCTAAAATTGTTTAAATCCAATTTTACCCTTCGGTGAGTTTTTAGTAAAAGATATGAAAGGAATCTTTTGTCGTTTTTCGTACGAGGTACTTTTTGACTTTTCCGACAAAATTACGAGAAGAATGTTTTTTTAACTTATACGACATGAATGGATTTTTAAAACATTATTTCCAAGAAGCATCTTTTACAATTTTTCAAGTTTATTTTTAATCATCTTCTTTTAGTTTAAAGTTATATGACATGTTAAGAAAGGAAAAATGTGTTTGATGAAGAAAGGATATTTTCCTCAAGAATGGAGTTCAAGTGTTTTATCAAAATTATTTTCCATCTAAGATAATAAAGGGTTCTGTTTTATCCCTATTATTAAATTTATTTTATTATGTTGTGATGGAATTATTTTTATGAATTCCTTTATCTTATATGAATTGTTTTATGATGTCATGATGTTTAAGAATCCTATTTTTATTACATTGGTTATGCAATGATGTATGATTTATGATTTTGTGGCACACATAAGAATGGTATCATTATAAGATGGGTGGGACCTATATCTCCCTCCAATGAAATGGGTAATGATTTTATATCTCATGAGATATACATGGCTGGAATGGTTGGTTATACCAGTTCAGTGAAACATGACTGAAACGAGGGTGAATCGGTTCATAAAGGGACTTTGTCCACTAAGATAGTCTTGGAAATGAGTCTTGACTAACAAGAAATGATTCTCTGTTATTATGTTTGTATGACACAAAGTTTCATGTTTTAAGTTATGATTATTGTGATTACATTTCACTGCCATGATTTATCCCATGTTATGAAATTATGATCTCTTTTACAGGTTAAGATTTCCAAAAGTTATGTTCTTATGTATAAGATGTGATTGATATTTCTTTTGTTTACCCTTACTGAGCATTTGAGGTCACCCTTTTGTATGTTTTATTTCCCCAGGCCAGGAAGAAGGTTATTAAGTAGACTATGCCAAAAAGGGACTCTAGATATGATGAAATAAATGGGAGACAAAGTAGATGTTTTATGAACCAGTTGTTTATGTTTCCCAATTTCTAAAGACACTATACCTATACGGTCCTTTCATGGTTTTTTTATATGTTGTAATAAGTATGCTTCAATTTTAAAGTATTAACAATGTATGTAAAGTATGGGTTGTTATATTGCGGGGTATTAAAGTGATTTTGGTCAATAATATTTAACATGGAAATCCATTATTATAACGATTTTAATTATTCTATAGTAGCTATAGTTAATTTCTTCTTTGTTGATATCACTATTGACTAATATTTCATATATATTAAACAGTGATACTAATTTATCTATAATGGTGATTATATTGAGTATCCCTATTTCTCTGCCATTATATTATTCATTATTTATATTCCACGAAATATTTAGGGGGTGGAATATTTTGTTTGGGTAGATCAAGTGGAGTTAGGTGGATAATTTGGAGTCTTAAGAGCTCATCCTTGAATTTCATTTATTTTTTTGATTATATGATTAACATATAAATGTAATTTTGGTAGTAAGAATTTATTTGATGAAAGAAAATTCATTTTAATTGACTGGTGTTTTTTTCTATTTCTTAGTTCATGTGGGTAATGACTCATATTGGTGAGTTTTATAACTTTAGTGCTATTCTCCAACCCGATACCTATTAGAGGTCAGTATTGGCAGTTATTATCTACTTTAAATTTTCCTAGGAGAAAATTCTATGGGGGTGAGTTGTGATAATATCCAATTATATGATTTCTAATTTGGTTAATAAGTCTAGTCACCACAATTTTAACTCTAAAATAGTTTTAAATGCTCTAAAATTTTCATTGGTGTCATACATGCTTATATGGAAGCCGTCAAGGCTGTATATTCTCTTTCAGGGAGAGAAATTGAATAGTCAACCTCGTGTTGGTCCTTTATTATCCTAGAATTTTATTCAAAAACTTTTCATGGTGGGTACATGTGGTGAATTGAATACTTTCCTTATGATGTGACATTATCTACATTTTAATAAAATTTTAGACATGGGTTTCACGCTGCTCCTGATAATTTCGAAGAAATCTAATAATCAATAGAATTTAATAGCTATAATATTTCTACATTGTTTTAATTTATAATATTCCAAAATCAAATCCAATTTAACCTATTACTCATGTTAATTATTTTATGTTATCATGTTAATTAAATAATTAACCACATAATAAATATTTTAATATTTGTATTTTTAATTTTTTTCTAATCATACAATTTAAAATCCTTAATTATATAATCACAATCCTAAAATAAAATTATCCAAATAGAGATATATAAATGTGACTACTAATGTGTAACATTATACTAGTTGGTTTATCAAGGGAAAATAAAGAATCCTAGAACCATGGGGTGTAATTCATTAATTTTAAAAAATTAATATAAAAATACTATATTATGTTATATGTAAATAAGAGAAGGGGTGGGGACTTAAATGTAGTTTTATTCCCCTTTTGTGTAATTTTTTATGGTGAATCCTTTAACCCCATCACTCAATTTTGGGTTACTGATTTCATGAGTCCAGAGGCGGTGATGCGACCAACCTCACAAAATTCGAGGAGTTTAACTACATTAATATAAATGTAATTTCATATATATATATATAACATATATAATATATAAATATTTATATATATACCATCATCTATGAAATCATTAAATAAATTAGCATTAAAATGAAACCAAACTCCACCAGTAACTTTTATTTATTTATTTCACAAAAAACAATAAAATAATGAAATAAATAAAATAAACTCATTATTTTGAATCAAATTCCGTACTATTTGGATAGTTCTTAAACATATGAACTCTGAATCACAGGTGTTATCAACTATTAGAACAAATTTATACATTTGAGAGGAATTTCTATATATCAATTGAAAATAATAATTATAAATTATTACGAGCACCTTGATATCATTTAATAGATTTGGTTGAAAAAGATGATAGGGAATGCAATTCTATTTTTAATTTTTTCTATTCAAGCTTAGAGGAATATACCTGTGAATGTATAAAATAACTTAATTAAAATTGGGATGTATTTTAAATTTTATTTAATTGAAATGTATTAGTTTATTATAATTTATCATGGGCCAACATGTGTATATTGGTATTTTTTTTGTTTTCTTTTGTTTTTTTATTTCATAGATTTATTTGTTTAAAATAATTTTAAGTTAAAATTCATAATTATAAAACCATCCCCATTCTTTTAAATTTAAAACGGGTTTTTATATTAACATTTTATTATGAAAATTAATTTATATTATTGAAGTACCACTCACATCTATGCGTGTATACAAGTGATAATTTGGAGATTACTCAAAATGTGGCTCTTGTTATAAACAAATGTCAAATTGAAATATATGAAAATAATGGAGAATTGAGAAGGATATAACCTGAGTCAATCCCATACTTTTTTTGTTTCAGTTATGTTCCTCGAGTCCCATTTTAAAATTTTGAAAAACAATTCATTACAATAATATTATTAATTTCAAAAAATTAATATATAAATGTAATATTATGTTATATATAATTACGGGAAGGGGTGGGGCCTTCTATGTAGTTTAATTCCCCTTTGGTGTAATTTGTTTTTGGTGAATATTTTAACCCCTTCCCTCAATTTCGGGTTACTGATTTCATGAGTCAAGAGGCGGTGATGCGGTAAACCACAATAAATACAAGGAATTTAACTATTTTTATATAAATATGATATCATATATATATATATATAATTTATAATATATAAATATTTATATACATACCAACATCGAGGAAATCAATAATTAAATCACTATTAAAATGACCCCAATCTCCACCATTAACTTTAATTTATTTATTTCTCAAAAAACACAATAATATAAAGAAATATATTAATTAAACACATTCTATTGAATCAAAATTGTACAATTTGGCTCATTTTTCACCATATGATATTTGAATCACTAGTGGTATCATCTAATCAAAAAAAATTATTCATTTTAAGGGAATTTGTATATATCAATTGAAAATAATAATTATAAATTAGGATGACAACATTGATATCACTTAATGGATTCGGGTGAAAAAGATGACGTGGGATGTGATGGAATTTTAAAATTTTTATATTCAATCTTATGGGAATATCCCTGAGTCATTTAAAAATTATATCAGATCAATATTACTAATAGATATTTTATTAAAATAAATACCTTCATTATTTTTTTCTGATTTTATTTTTGATCATCGTTCACATAATCGATCTGATCACATGTCATCACAATGTTTTATTTTCATCAATATTCCATATAGTAATTCCTCTAGAGATATCCAAACATGTCATACAAAATTATAAATTTTTTTCTAAGTATATTATCATTTTCTCAAGATCGGGGGTACAAATATCTTAATTGCAGACTACATAAAAATGGGATATAAGGGTGAATTCTCTATAATTTACTCTATAGGAATTAAAAAATGGAATGGATCGAATGAGAGTAACATGTTATTAAAAATGAAATAATTTTGTTTTTTATTAGATCATCAATTAAAAATATTCCATTTAAATACATTCTTTTCAAAATGAATATAATAAAAACCCATGTCACCTCTCTCTTAAAATATTTATAATTTTTTACTCTATTAACTTTTCAAGAATAAATAAATAACTAAATAATAATGGCATATAAAATTTATTTATTGGATCATTAACCCAATATGAATCCTCCAATAAAAATTATAAAATATTGAATAATAAAACTATATTCCTTCCCTTACCAGTTTTAATAAACAAAATCCATGTAATTTATTCTTCATATGAATAATATTGTCCCTGAATTTGTGATCAATATAATTATAGTCAATATTAATAAAAAAACATCATATTAAATTGAATCAAATGAGTTACTTCATACACATATACTGTGACCTAAAGGATCTTTTCATAATGTTATTAGGTCTAACCCACAGAGAAAAAGTTGTATTGAGTAACACACCATGACTCCCACATAGAAATGATGGGTCGGTGAAACGAAAAATCTAATGGATGTCATTGTGTAATATTATACCCTTTCTAGAATATATCTCATCAAATATGATATATACACATATCATCATATAAATAGTTTGGAATATCATCCTTTAACATTATATAAAATACTTTTCTTTACTCTATAATGGAAATGGATTTCATTTAGATTTTATCAGCTCAATCAATGGTCTACAGATATAATCTACCAAAACTCATGAGTGAAAACTCCACTAATAATCATTAAATAATGAAATATCACTTCTTATGTATAGAGTGTATGTTACCTCAATATGATCATTTGTCATCATAATTTTCATTTATATATCAAAATATGTGATTCATGATATATATTAATATTGATATCTAGTCCAAGGACTAATACACATGCTTGAAAATAGTGATTCCAATGACACATATGATATATAATGTTTTTATTAAGATTTTTACCCTAACGACCTATCTTTTTTTTTGAACACTATTTGTGAACTTTATGAGAATATGCTTAAATGATTTTGGTCCCCCATACTAAATATGAAAATATTTTGTGGGTCCCTTTATTATGATGTATCTATACTATTGAACAATGCTAAAAGATTATGATCATGGAATATATATGTTCTCATTATTGTGGGTATTATAGTGATGGATACACTAAAGGAATTATCACACAAATAATAAAGAATTATATTCAACATGTGATAGGAATACAAATTCTAGTAACTGAAATAAAATGATAAATTTATCTTGTAGTAACTAATTATAAACAAAATTATATAATTCCCTATACCACACTGTGTTATGTGTTAGCTGACCATAAATCAAAAATCACAGTTCCAAAACCATAACCCACTCTAAATTTCTATTGGCCTTTTGGATTTCCTAATTTAACATTTCATCAAAACTATATTGTGTAATATTAAAAAATTGGTTTTTTCATTGAATTGATTTAAAATGAGATGTTAATGTTATTCTTCATGCCACCATACTGATTCTTTGGGTAATATCAAAATTTTTGACATACCTCTGCATCAGCTTCCCCTATTTACTTAGATAGTGGTGACCTTGGAGAGCTGGTACCTTTAGAAACACCTAGTCACCCACTATGAATTCCATGGTTTAGTGCCATTTATCATCATAATACTTTTTAAGCCTCTACGCTGTCAGCAACCACTTCCATATCAATATAAATTTACCCGATGTCTCTAGTTTAAGGCTTGGTCCCATCAAATAAGTCTCATCCATTTCTCCCTGGCAGAAAGGAGGATGCCATGACTAACTATAAATATCCATAAATGGAGCTATATTAATCATGGAATAGAAACTGTTGTTATATGTATATTATACCAACCCCAAATGGTTATCCCATGAGCCCCTAAAATACAAAATCTTTTCATTGAGTATGTATTATAGAATTTGGATTTCCACTCCATCTAACCATCCATCTGTACTTAGTGAGCCATACTGAGTTTGATCTATAACACCATTTCCTTCGGAAGGCCTATATTGAAACGAGAGTTAAAGTGGGGGTACTTATAAAAAATGATAGACTATGTAATATAATGATGCATTTATATAACCTAAACAAATAATCACCCAACTCATTATCCTTGGTAGAATCCTTGATCAGAATGAAATGGGCTGACTCGATCAGATGGTTGATAACCACCTAAATGTCATTCCTTGAGGTGTAAAATTAAACCCTATGATGAAATCCATAAAAAAATCTTCCCACTTGTAGTTTGTAATGTGGTGGTCCTACAAAAAACCCAAGGGCCTCTGGTTCTTGTATTTATCCTACTATGAAGTATAGAACCTATATAAAACGTCATCTACATCACACCACATACCTAGACACCAAATTTTGTTGCACATGTCATAAAACATCATGGTTTTATTTGTAAGAATTTATTACTAGGATTTGTGGCTTTCTGACTTCACTACCATTCGCAGTGATTTGAAATCCCTGATGAAACCCTCAAAACAATGTATTCCCTTCGGGGATAATGACCATTCTCTGCATACCTCCTCTAGATTTAGAAGTTGTGTAGAGTACTAAAACTTCTCATCACCATGATACTATTCTTAGATCATATCTATATGAAAATATTTCACTTGAATAATATAAAAAAGGTCATCTACTTTACAATTTGGCTAATTGGTTCATCAAGGAAAAATCCCTATCAAAGTCCTCTTATCACAGTACTCCTTTAGAGATTTCACTCAAATCTACCAACTTAGAGTTCCAGCCACCACATTACCTTTTCCCATGGTATATAAGATATCAAAATAAAACCTTTTATGTTATTTAACACATCGGTACTACCTCCTATTAGGACCCTTCTACGGGAAATGTGTCCCAATTTCTTATGGTTTGAGTATAACATGAATTCCTCATAGAAGATATAGGGATGTAAAGTGGTAAATGAATGCATCACCACTTCCAGATCTATGTAGTGGTAAGTGTAATTCTTTTCATGTGGTCAGAGTGAGAATGAGGTGTAATCCACAACATGTTTATCTGACATCAACACACGCCCAATACCCATTACTAATGTTTCATAATAGATAATGAATCCCTTGTGAAATTTTAGTACGATCAAAATAGGGGTAGTGGCCAAATGCCACATAAGCTTCTCATAATATTCTTGAAATTATAGGCACCATTAATACAGAACTTTATTCTTGATTAATGTATTATTGGGTGATCAAGATATGAAAGATACATAAAAAACTACATGTAGGTTCCCACTAGGACAAAAAATATCCTTATCTTGAAGATTTTCTTTTTCAGTTTCTTTGAGGACATCACCTCTCATATTTCTAGAGGGTTCAGTGAACCCCAATTATCTGAGATCATGTGTCCTAGAAACATGAGTTCTTTGTTTCAAAAGTTTCACATTGAGATTTTATCATAGATACAATGATCCCAAATATTTCCTATCATGATCTTTAAGTGATGCCTATTACCTTCCTTAGTCCCAGGGTATACCATGATTTCATCCAAAAGCACCATTAAAAAGGAGTAGTTTTAATGATGGAATATCTGGTTCATAAGATCCATGAAAACATCTAGATCATTTTTGAATTCTAATAGCATAAAAAAAAAACTCAAACTGAAAATTACTACTCCAGGAGGCTATATTTGGAATATCGGCATCTATGATCCTGACCTAATGATACCCAATGCACATGTCAATTTTGGAAAACCAATTATCCCCCAAGAGTTTATCAAAAATATTATCAATACTGGGAATGTTATATTTATTCTTAATCTTAACCTTTGTCTCGCGGCGCACGATGGGGTCGTGGGGAAGAAATGTGCGCCACCCGATGGTTGATTAGTGAAGGTTGGGTTCTACTTAATCACTCATATCAGGTGCACCATTTCCATCCTAAAAACATCCAACAATTCTATATCTAGTAATACATGGAACTGCCTTCCAAAGGCAGGTGTTTTCTGGGTTGTTTGACCAGTGACGATTAAGAACTCACATTGGTCGAGAGGATGGGAAGTTGGGCTCATCTCACCCTTTTGGGGGGAATTATTGACTATTACAGGACTCTCTTATATATTTATGACGTATTCATAAGTTCAGGAATCTTTGGTTTATACCCAAGCATAGTATCCACAGATTTCTTCAGATTGGAAATGATCTGCTGGAGGCATGGATTCAGAATCATTTATGCCCGAGGATTACCATACCTCGTTGGATTAATGACCCCAAGGAGTCTGGACCCATTGAGGTGGCCCCGGAGTTGGTGCGGCGAAACGATGTGAAGATAATTGGATCAGCCGGTTGTTGGGCTTGAACCTCAGGGAGGATTCCTACGTACCCTACCTAGGAGACAGGGATCAAAGTCCCCGTAGTTGGGATTGGGGTGTCGGAGAACTGACATGATAGTGGACCCAAGGGATGGTAAGCCTCGAGGATCCGACAGTGATCGGTCTTGAACCTCCTAGGAGGCTTCCTACGTACCCTGCCTAGGAGATAGGGATCAATGTCAATGGAGTTTGGATGAGTGGGCTTTACGCTATGAGGCAGCCCATAAGAGGATGTCATGGTCGATGCTTACTCTAAGCCCATGTAATTCATGCTCGTTGTGAGAAACAACTGACATCATGGACTAGATGACCACGTTGCGAAAGGTGCGTCCGTGATAAGTGGAGTGGGGCTTATGCATGGAGTGGCCCATAAGGCCGGGGCTTACTCCTAGATAGATGCCCATGGTGAAAAAGTGCAGTGGGAGAGGGAAAGCGGTTCTATTGTGCCCCTGACCTCTCTTGTTCCCAAGGGAAGTATGGAAGTTTGTGGGGGCTTCCTTCTGACAGGTATTTTACTACCCTCTGTCTAAGGAGAAGTGCCCTGGCCCCAACAAGTGGAGTGGAAGAAAGGGGGCTCCCGAGCACAGACTCCACATTACCGTGGGAATGTGACCCCAAGAATGATTCGGAAATCCACTCAAGGGTCAGAGCAACCCATTCACCCCTACTTACCGTGAGTATGTGAACTCAAAATGGCACGATGATGCGCCTGAAGGTTACATCACACGGGTCGGGTGGCTCTGGTGGAGGCCTCGGCTCAGGGCCGATGAGTGGGCCAATGAGGGAGTCGTAGGGGATCGAGCTGGATTGGAAATATTTTATCTGGCTTGGGGAATGGGAACTTCGAAGGATTCTGCGGGCCACACCAGAGTATGGGTGGTGGTGCCCTTCGCGTAAGAAGGTGTTATGCAGCTGGAGAGGTCGTTCTTGAACCAGGGTGGTCCACGGACTGATGGGAATCCGGCGAACCAGGGTGGTTCGCGGAATGTTGAGCATCCCGCAAACCAGGGTGGTTCATGGCTTCAGGTTTGATCTGAAAACTAGGGTGGTTCACAGAGGGTTTCATGCAAGTAGCGGTGGCCAAGGGCAGCACCGGTCGGGGGTTTGTCAGTCGGGGCTTCACCCGCGTAGTAGGGTGCTACGCAGTGCAGTGGATCGGAAAAGAGGCATAAACTCCCTGGTCCGCGTGGAGTGCATCTGTGGAGGTACCATGGTTCATGGCTTTCTCTTCTTTGTTATTTTAGTTTCGCATTTCACCAAGTTATTATGCATTTTTGGTTCCTTATTAGTTCGTTCCCAGGTTCATACATGCTCTGGTTCACAAACTGGAACTTCCAAAATCCTAAGCCTTCCATCGAAATCCTTCCACCCGAATCTGATTGATCTTCTCTGAGTTCGCTCTTCTCTTCCCATCGATCTACTTTTATAGAGCAGGGAAAAGGATGTATCAATGGTCATGTGGAACCTTTTCCGGAGGCCCATGACCGAAAACCCAATTCACGGATGACTCGGTCAATTCGCAACTCGCGTGGGGCATTGAGCGCATCTCCCCCGCGAACCAAACGAGCTCGGAGAGTGCTTCGTGGTTGTGGAGGGTTCCACCTCCATTTCGTGAACGACATCGGATGTGGCTTGGTTCAGTCGATGGGGTCCACGGCTGGGGTGCTTTGTGACGGTGGACTGGTTCAGCGCCTATTCTGCTTCGAGCATGCGGAGGATCTCCGCCTCCATCTCGCGAACGATGCTGGTCCGCGGAGGGGAGCGGTTTGCCAAACTGGCTGCGTAACACATGGGCCGGTTCACGGACAAGTTATTCCTTTTACAATATTGAGTATTGGCCTCCTTCCTTTTCCCAATTTGTTGAAGGGAATTGGGTAAAAATATACTCTCGAATGCAGAGGATTGTTATCTTCATTTGTGGATTTCTTAGGACCTCAAAGATGCCCTCCATCAGAATGGGGTACGATCGGAATGAAAAGGAGGCTATTCCAAAGTAGTATGGTCCTAAAACATGGGTAGTTCGTGGAAGAGAGGTGGACCTGGCAGGGGACCACGCCTATAAATACGGGGGCCCTTTATTTTTCCTTTACCGGATTCTTCGCAAAATTAGAGTTTTTTCGTTTTTTTGTCTCTGCGCGCCCGCTCCTTCACAAAACATTGTTTCCGTGATCCAACATCCATCTTCACGAACCAAACTTCATTCGTGGATACCTTCACCCACATACCAATTTTTCTACTGCGAACGAAACCTTTTAATTAACTAAAAAGTGAGTCATGCTAGGTTATGTAGGAAATTTCTACACGGTTTCAAATAGTTTGCAGACCATAATGATCCAAACATTGAAAAATACTTTAAGTCCTAACTTAAACGCTTAATGCTCAGAGATGAGGTTCCACGAGGTAGCTTGGTTCACGGTTTTCTGGCCAATGCTCCGTGGGGCAGGGTTTCGCGGATGCATTCTGCGTAAGGCTGGTTCATGGGATGCTATCATCGCAAACCAACCTATGAGGCCACCTTGCGGATTTCATTATGAGGCTTGGATGGAATCCTATCTAAATACTTGGTATTTTGTCCATGTTTTATTATTTTTAGACTAACTTTCTTCATGATTTCCATGGCGTTGGGAGAAGATAAATATAGTTCCTCCTTGTCCCGCGACTAGGCCCGCTGTTGGGACTCTTCCGGTTGGTGATCAACGTTTGAAGGATGTGGCTAGCTCCATTCCAGATGGAGTCCACCAAACCCCAATGTACCCCACCTCTTGCACGTTTACTCTCAGAGTCGCAGCAGGAGTATCCTCTTTCTAATAGCCTTCCCACTTTCGGTTTCTGTCTATTATCCGATACACAGATTCTGGTTCCCTCTCATGACAACAACCCTACGACATGTATTTTTACCACCACTATCCCTCGAGTATTGAGAAACACTAGGGGGCTACCCCGAGGGAGACAGCCACCTGATTTGTGCTGAATCACCTTACTGTGTCCCCGACAGGGGAACATCGTTAGCAGGAAGGGGTTATTCACTGTTATCAGAGTATTGCCCACAAGGTTATGGTAAACGACCAATGTGGTTGGTCAGCCAACCGGGACCTCTGGTCCAGAGGGGGATTCAGGTCGTTGATTGGGGGTGGCCCTTCTGGGTTCGCCAGAGCTATGCAGAGTTTGAGGTGGAGTTGTGGGCAGTAGGCCTATATGAAGTCGCCTGGGTGTCCTAGACCTATACCCATCAGCCCCATGCCCCCTCAAGGAAGCTCACGATCCGTTGGAGTCCGAACACCAACACATTCAACCTGGTCCATGGGGAGGAGGGTATCAACCTCTAGGATGCCTTCCAGATTTCGGGGGTCCCAATTGTCGGAGGTATGTATGATGAATTCTTACCTCCTCCTTCTATGTGGGATGACAACGAAAGGACCCCCCCCCCCCCTTTGTTAAGGAAACTCATCAACCAAGACTTAGAGTGTTTGAAGGATGAGTCTTCGGAAACGGATAAATTTACAAAACATGATATCTCTTCGAAATATCTTATCCCTTACTGTGACTGGATCAGATCTTTTTACAGAGAATGGGAGCATGTGGATCTTCCACGCAGGACCACAAAATTTCCTACAATAGAATATTGAAGGCAGAGTGGTAGCTATTGGCCGATCCTAGAGGAAGGCCAATTCAACAGCTAGGGTTAGGAGCTTGTGCCAGACATTGAACGACTACTTTTCCAGGCAGCATTTCTAGCCATGTTCCTAAGTGGCTAGCTATTTCCCGCACACGAGACCGGTGGCATGCGGGTTTCCACTTTCGTTATAGCGGCCCATTTGGCCACTGGAAACGTTATCAACCTGGTCGTCCCAGTGCTGGCTAGGATCTAACGGTTTCTTAGCAACATCACTGAGGGGAGTTGTCCATTCCGGGTAGCCGACCCTTTTCAAGTCCTCTGGGGATGGTTGGGAGTGCATGTTACAAACTGATATACTTTCATCAACCCACTTCAGATTCTGAGTACCACATTCCAACCGTATTTGCAGTTGACCAGCAGGTTCATGCCTGAGGAGTGGGTGGCCCAAGAGAAGGAGGGACAACAGACAGTTCAGAACAAGAATCTACTGTGAAGTCGGATCTCGAACTATGATCACTTCAATTTCCTCCCATACCCCTCCCTGACCGGTAAAATCTCAAAAACTTCATCAGAAGAATTTACCAAGAAGGTCTACCTCTTCTCCCTCCGAGAGGGTGTCTTAGTAGCTCGTATCGGTAGGGAGATGATTTGTGATGGGTACACACTTTGCTTATTCGGGCATCAGTTTGGCTGCGTCCAGGAACTATGTCCTCCCACTCTTAATGGCACCCATGGGAACTGCCATCTGTTGGTGGCCAGAAAATTGTGGCTGATGTTTACCCAGGAGGACACTGGTTGCGAGGTTCTGACCCCCGTGCTTACAGATCCTATGCCTTTCTTATCTAAGAAATATGCCGATGCTTGGGTGCAGTCATACCCGAATGGTCAGCTGGGGATGTGGGTGCCCACTATCTCAAGCCCTAAGCCATCAAAGAGCAAAAGTAAGCGGAAGGGGGTCAGTACCCCAACCCAGGTGGGAAAGGTCCCTCGTAACCCTGCTAGCCTCGTGCTACCGGGGAAGGTCTTGACGGACAGAGGTGTCTCCTCACATGCTCTCGAAGCTACCCAGAGAGAATTGGCCATTCCTGCTAACGCTGCCTTCCCGATGGATGGTGGCCAATGGGATGTCTTTAAAGTCCAATCAGCCTTTCGGGGCTAATATCTCGGTTCTTTGTGGTGGTATCTCCAAGAATCAGAAGTGGCGTTCCACAGGCTAGGCTACCTATCGGCTCCCACAGACATGAATTATTATGTGGACCCAGAGAGGGTTGATCGGTATCTTCGGGACCTTGAGGCCTATATTTACGCTCGCCAGGGTCATGTAGTGTTGACTAACCAGGTCCAAGTCGTACTGCGGTCGGTGACTAATCATGAGGATGAGGGGAGCGATCACTTCGTAGGGGGCTATGATCCCACTGGTTCCCCCACCGAAGCTGAGGCAAGGGAATTCCTTCCCCTTCCTGTGAGATTCTGCCCACATGTACCGCTCGAGAGTTCTAGGATGGCGATGAGGCCTAGACACCCATTTCAGCCATTGGTGCCTTCGTCAACTTCTACCACTTCTCGGCCCTCCTTGACCGATCCTCCCTAGCAAGATGTTCATATTACGGCCACATTCCCAACTGCGTGGAGGGTTTGGGATGATCTAAGGGTCAACGGCTCAGATGAAGAAGTTTGGTCGCTACTCAAATTGAGATCTCTTGAGCTTCTGGGAATTGCGACTATCTTCACCCCGCCCTGATTATTGTTGGAGGAGGACCTGGGATAAATAGTTTCCTCTTTGAAGTAGATGGAAACCTATGTTCATTCGCTCCGAAACTGGCTTTATGGGTCTACTCGGGTGTTCATGGTGATAAGACACCATGAATCGTCTAATCCCGAAGAAGAGGTCATCATGTTCGTCCATTCCATCTTTCCCTCCTCCTTTACTGAGAAGGTTCTAAAGATTCTTCCCTTTATGAAAGGTGGCAAGGAATCCCAGGGGGTAGTTCCTTCCCCGGAGTATACCCCCCATGGTACTATAATAGGAAAGCACGCGCTTTCGGTAATGGGGATCATCAATGAGGGATCTCCCGGCGTAGCTGAGCTCATAGAAATGACCATTGCGGACCCAACTAGGGTCTTTCCTCCTCTAGCTCCTCCCAGTTCCCTGAGAAAAGAACTGTCCCCTGGGAAGATCCAGAGATGGCAATAGGCATCCTGTTTATCGGAACGACTTAGAAAAGCGATGTCGGGTAATTATGACTTCTGTTTTCTTCAATTGACAACTCGTATATTCTGATTCTGCTAGTTATTAACTGTGTTCGCACATGGTGCAAGGCCACTTAGGGATCTGGCTGTGGCTACCCACACGGTTGTACCTTCTGTCCCCATATCTCTTGAGGGATCACCTACAACCACATCTGAGTGTTATGAAATGGCAGGCCCTGTTGGAGTGTCCAGTGATATGGATTCTTTACTCCTGCCTTCATCAACCAGAGATATGTCAGATGAGGAGCAGCTGGAGTTCGAAACTCCTACGGATCATAGTACCCCTTCAATTGTGGGGGAGAATGGGGCGCCCGTAATTGCAGAGGGGTCTCTAGGTCCGATAAGGCCAGCTACCTCAAACCCAATGGATCTCGTGGCTATATAGGAAGAGTCTGCCGCCAAACCAATCATTGGAAACCCAGATCGGGCTCTCGTTATGTTTACTGGGGGAGTGATTTCCCCGAGATTTATCTCTGTAAGAAACTTTTTAGAGGAAGATTTGGGAGCTTCCGGCCTTGAGTGCGGCCTTAGGCGCTGGGCACCTCTGGGGGCTCCTAGGACTCCGCTGCCCGTTGAGTATGTAGCACCTTACTCCAGCAGTGGCGGTGGCTTAGATATTGAGAACACCAATGCCTTGATGACTGGATGCATGTTTCTCAATCTCTTGCTACTAAATCCATTCTTTTCCCTTTTTTGATTAGGTATAATCATATTTATTACCATCTTTTGGGATTTTAGGGCCACAACTTTCGGCACTGGTGATCATGCCTTTGGATCAAATTGCATCTGCGGCTACAATCATAGGGGGTCAAGTGGTTGCGGCATTGATGCCCATGGTAGAAGCCATTTCGGGTCACCCCCAGGTGACATTTATCCCAGAATATGTGTCTTCATCTAAGAGCGACTTCTAGCCCGATCAACAGATCCTTTCCAATCTCCGTACTGCTCGCCAAAGGGCATGGGAGAAAATCTGGAAGCTGATTTTCCAAACACCCTTGGACGAGATGCCGACCAAATTTCCCAAGCTGCGCAATCTGTTCATGCTGCTGGGATTTGACGTCTTTGACTACCATTTCATTTATTATCTGGTCAAGTAGGTGGTTGCCTATTGGGAGAGGCTTGGAGGCTTTGAGTCTCGCCTTTCTGCTACCCAATCTGAAGGTTACCTTTCCGCGACCCGCCAACTTTTCCTAATAGAAGCTCATGATCATGCTGGAGTAGTCACGAGACTCCAGGAAGAAATCCATAAGCAGTTCTCTCAAATGGAGGTGATGAGAAGAGACATACAACAGCTGCATTGGGAGGAGGTGAATGTCATAGCCATAATTGAAAATGGGGAATAGCGGGTGGAGGAGGAGATGAGTGCGAGCTTAAAGGAGACACAGGAGGCAGAAGCATTGCGGGCTGGTGCAGAAGATGAGATAGCCTTTCTACAGAATCTCTACAAAAAAATCTACGATTCTCACCAGTGCCTGATACAACTTCTTGAATCTGCTAAAAATCTTCTGTAATGGCCTTTGATGCCAGAGGAGGCTCCAGATTGTGGAATCCCTCCTGACCAATTTTGTCACGGAATGAAAAGACATTTCACTTTTATCACCCTTAATGTCTCCTCCTGTGATAGAGATCATCTAACATGATTGCTGCATATAACAATTCACTGAACCGAGAATGATCTGAATTCAAAACAATTGATAAAACATAAACAAGCTCTAACTTTTTCTTAGACCATGGGGTCCAGGGAGCATAGTTTGAATATTGCTAGGGTTCTATAGAAAAACCCCAAAAACATTTTGTCTTTTCTTTTAATGCCCTAATTTTTCCTGGGCTCATATAGTGTGAACCCAGCGGGTGTGGCCCGACTTTTTCTTAGGTCGCCCTGTTCGGGTTTTCGACCTAACAGGCTTTGTGCCTCTTTTATGACCGTTTTAAAGTCCCGACGTCAAGACTATCATTACTGATGTTTTAGGTCAAACAAAATTTGACCAAATATAGTGGGGAAAGGGCCTCAATGAGGTTTGGTTGATTAAAATATGTCTCGGTGTCCTTCAGACGCATGTAGAGGGAGTGTGTTTAGATTTTAATGACATAAAGGGCATGTCTCAAGGCATGGGAGCCGTATATGCGTGCAGAGGTTGTAAGAGCATTGCATAATGAAATATTCCCTTTGGTAGACAGGCCAGGGGCGATCAATATGCAGGGCCACTGAGGGCATGGTATTCATAGTTGTGCAAAGGTGTCCTTAAGTCAATGACTCTCCATTTCTGATGGCCATAGGGCTTCATGAATGTCCGACTTATGGAAACAACCATGGGTGTCTCGGAGACGTACGAAAAACACCTGGGGTGGCTCGGAAAGGGTATGTGATCTTTGAAAGGAATTCAAGAGAATATATAAGAACCAGGAGTGGGGATGCAGGATCCCTGTCCCATGATTTTAGTTAGCACAGAGGACGGTTGGAGCTTGTCGCAGTTTCGAGTCATGCAACCGGGACATTTATTGAAGTGGGATGGCCTTTCCTGGTTTTCAGAAATCTTTTCAAAGACATTCCATCCCATTCAGGTAGGGTAATGGAAAAGGTTAGTAAACTATAGCTCAAAGGGTTTCCGAATGGATATGGGGGCTCAGAGGCTTGCAAGCGTACGGAGAGAGGCATTGCCTAATGAAATCTTGCCTTTGGTAGACGAGCCAGGGGAGATCAATATGCAGATCCGATGAGGGAATGGGATGCATAGTCATGCAAAGGTGTCCTAGGTCAATGATTGTATTCTTCCAATAGCTGAGAAAATTCAGGGAAGTTGAGATTCGGGACCACAAGGGGTGGCTTACAAGGGTTCATCTCTTTATTGGTGAAAATTATGGTTTATGAAAAGAGGATGTCGGGACACGGGAGAAATGTCCCAGCAAAATTTCCAGAAACAGGTGAAGTCATCCCTCCCCATGCTGATGTGAGGTGGTATTTTGTGCAGGTATAGCCCTTGCACTGAGGAGGGGAGAAAAACCCCTATCCTTAGCTGGACTCGTGGAGAGTTTGACCATGCAGTTTTACGTCATGCGGTAAAGACGAAGTCCTTGAATTTTAACGTCAATCGGTAAAGACGAGGGACATTTTACATTCCATGCAGTTTAACGTCATGTGGTAAGGATGAAGTAATCATAGTTTAACGGTTATAGAGATCAGACCATTGGGTGACTATTGCTACAATCACTCGGAGGACAATTGAGTTAGAATGCTCTGGCAAGCTCTGAACACGTGTGTTGGAATGAAGGTGTAAACTGCGACTCTGGGGTTTCCCGGATCAAGAGAGATGATATGAGGGCTCTGAGGCTGGTAAGCGTATGGGGATAGGAAGATTATTGCTTGAAGAACTCATGCCTTCGATGGATGAGCCAGGGGATATCATTATGCAGATCCACTAAGGGAATGGTATGCATAGTCGTACAAAGGTGTACACGGGTCGATAACTCTCCACTCCCGATGGCCATGAATGATTATGAAAATCTGGGATTGATCATAGCATAGATTTCGGCACATGGGGATAATGGTGTCCCGAGCACAAAAGAGGCATCTTCACGGTAGTTTCCCACTGAGTCAGAGTAGCCCAGTTATAGATTGATGTTTGTAGATGTAAATTGTCATGTGAACTACAAGTGGATACGTAGGCTCATCAGGAAGGGGTGCCCTGGAAATACTTGGATTTAGGTGAGGAATGAACTTGTAAACCACTACACCATAAATTTGTGGATCGGGAGATAAGACATGGGGGTCCTGGGGCCGGTGAGTGTATAGTGATAGGAAGATTATCGCCTGGGGAAATATTTCCTTTGATGGACGAGCCAGGGGCTATCATTATGCAGAGCCGCTGAGGGCATCGTATGCTTATTTGTACAAGGGATTCCACGGGTCGACGACCTTCCGCCTCCGATGTACATGAGTGGTTATGGAGATCCGCAATTATCCGGGTTGTGGAGTCTGGTGTATTAAGAGGATGCATCCAAATGCGCCTGGAGTATCCCTTTCCCATTTATCTGTATATTTTGGGTGGGTCTGGACGAAGCCCATGCAGTTTAACGTTATGCGGTAAGGATGAACTCCATGCAGTTAATTGTCATGCGGTAAGGACGAAAGTGACCTGATGTGAAAGGAAATGTTGGTCTGTGTAGTTTAATGTCGTGCGGTGAGGACGACTTTTGTGTAGTTTAACATCATGTGGTAAATATGGGGAGCATTTTTAAAGGACACTGTTCAGTTTTACGTCATGCCGCAAGGAAGGTGGCATTTCTAAACCAGTAAAAATGCTTGTAGTTGAAGGCATTTCCGAGGATGGTTAATTCTTGGTCTCTGCAGTTTTATGCCAAGTGGCCAGGATATTCCGTGCAGTTTAACGTCATGCGGTAAGGACATAGTGGCAAAGGACGCTCTTCCTCAGAATGCAACTAGGCTCGAACAACTCAGCATGCCCAAACGTGGAGAGGGGTTTATTGGTGTAAATCGTGGTTCCAGGGCTTCTTGGATCAAGAGAAATGATATGGGTCTCCTGAGGCCGGTAAGTGTATGGGGCTAGGAAGAGTATCTCCTGAGGAAATCTTGCCTTTGATAGATGAGCCATGGGCTATCATTATGCAGATCCGCTAAGGGCATGGTATGCATAGTCGTACAAAGGCATGGAAACGGGTCGATAACATTCCAATTCCGATGGACGTGAATGGTTATGAGGATTTTCAATTATCCAAGCCACAAAGTATGTCATTTGGGAAGGAAATGTCTGGGCATGTCGGGCATGATTGGCCCTGATTGCTGTTAAAGCTTAGAGAGCTCCCTGCGCTGATTTATTTTGTGCATGGGGGTGTGCCTTTACTCCATACAGTTTAATGTCGTACGGTAAGGATGAAGTACTCCTAGTTTAGTGGTCATAGAGCTCGGACCACTGGGTGACTATTGCTACAGTCACATGAAGGACAACTGAGTTAACATGCTCTGATATGCTCTAGACAGGGTAGGGGATGAAGGTTGTAAACTGCAACTATGAGGATTCCCAGATCAGGAGATGTGGTGTGGGGTCTCTGAGGCCGGTAAGCGTATGAGGTTAAGAAGGGTACTGCCCAAGGAAATATTGCCTTTGGTAGACAGGTCAGGGGATATTAATATGCAGAGCCCCTGAGGGCATGGTATGAATAGTCATGGAATGGTGTCCCTGGGTCGATAACTTTCCACTTCCGATGGCCATGAATGATTATGAAAATCCAAGATTGCTTATAGTATAGAGTTCGGCATGTGGGGATAATGGTGTCCGGCCATATAAGAAACATCTTCACTACAATTATCCGTTGAGTCACAGTAGCCTAGTCCTAACTTGAAGTCCGTAGATGCAGGTTGTCATGTGAACCACAGGAGGATACATCGGCTAACCAGGTAGGGATACCCTGGCGACTTTGGATTTGAAAAGGAGATGAACTTGTAAAACACTGTGCCATAAACTTATGGATCAAGAGGTATGGTATGGGGGCTCTGAGGCCGGTAAGCGTATGGAGCAAGGAAGAGTGTCGCCTGTGGAAATCTTGCCTTTGGTAGACAGGCTAGGGTCTATCAATATGCAGAGACGCTGAGGGCATGATATGTATTTTCATGCAAAGGTGTCCATGGGTCGATAAATTTTCACTTCCGATGGCCATGAATGGTTATGAAGATCCATAATTGTCCATGTCGTGGAGTCTGATATATGGGAAGGATGCATCCAAATGAGCAAGGAGTATTTCCACCTCACTTCTCCATATATCTTAGGTGGTTCGTGATGAAATTCGTGTAGTTTAACATCATGTGGTGAGGACGAAAAATGTACCCCGTGCAGGTCTAGTCCATACATAGGTGAAAGGGGCATTTTTAACCTTTATCGTCCATGCAGTTTAACGTCGTGCTGAGAGGATGTAAAAATACACCCCGTGCAGGTCTAGCCCATACACGGGGAAAAGGGAGTATTTTTAAATCTTGCTATCTGTACAGTTTAACATCGTGCAGCCAGGATGAAGATCACACCCCGTACCGGTCTGGTCTATACATGGGGGGAATGGGTATTTTTATCTTTTATTCGGGGGGTTGGGCCAGGATGGGGAACCCTGACATCACTACATATCCTACGAGGGTAGGAATCAAGCCGCATGTAGTTCTCTAGAAAAAAGTACACCCCGTGCAAGGCTCGTCCGTACACGGGGGAAAGGGAATTTTTATCTTTTATTCGGGGGGTTGGGCTAGGAAGGGAAACCCTGGAATCACTACATATCATGTGAGGGTATGAATCAAGCCGCACTTAGTTCTCTGGAAGAAGTACACCCCGTGTAGGGCTGGTCCATACATGGGGGAAGGGAGCATTGTCAACTTTTATTTTATTTCATTTCGGAGTGGCTGGCCCAGGACGGGATCCTGGAGTTTCTATGTATCCTGTGAAGGCAGAAATCAATCCGTACGTAGATCTCTGCTAAATACACCCCATGCATGTCTGGTCCATACATGGGGGAAGGGGGAATTTTTTTATTTGAGTGGTGACTGGTCTAGGATGAGAACCCCCGACGTCGCTACGTATCCTTCGATGGCAGGAATCAAGTCGTACGTAGTTATTTGAAATCCATGCAGTTTAACGTCATGCGGTGAGGAAGAAGAATACACCTCCTGCATGTCTGGTCCATTCACGGTGGGAAAGAGGGAAATTTTTTTATTTGAGAGGTGGTTGGGCCAGGATGAGGAACCTCGGCGTCGCTACGTATCCTGCAATGGCAGGAATCAAGCCGTACATAGTTCTTTGAATGAAAATACACCCCATGTAGATCTATTCCACACACGGGGGGAGGGGGAATTTAAAAAAACATCTTGTTCGTGCAGTTTAACGTCATGCAGTGAGGATGAAATACTCTTAGTTTAAGGTCATAGAGTTAAGACCATTGGGTGCTTGGCAGTTTAACGTCATGAAGCTCGGACGATCCTTTTTTTTATCATTTTTTTTCTTATCCATGCAGTTTATCGTTGTGCGGTAAGGACAAAATACTCTTAGTTTAAGGTCATAGAGTTAAGACCGTTGGGTGCTTGGCAGTTTAACGACATGCAGCTCGGACGATCATTTTTTTCTCTTTTTTTTCTTATCCATGCAGTTTATCATCGTGTGGTAAGGACGAGGGACATTTTTGGTTTCTATGCAAAATACTTCTTTAGGAATATCGCATTTTAAGGAGAGGTGGTGAATTTCATGTCCTTGGAGATCAGGGAATATGCTCCATTGGAGTAGACCTTGTGTATAACATAAGATCCCACCCACTTGGGCTCCAGCTTTGGAGGTTTCCTCCCGGGTATCATTGGGGTCCGGAGGACCAATACCAATTCTCCTTCCAAGAAAGGCCGAAGAAGGTCCTTTTTATTGAAGGCTCATGCAATCCGGTTTTGGTATTCTACCAGATAGTGCAATGTATGCAGCCTCTTCTCGTCTAGTTGTTCTAATTCCCCTAGCCGCTTTTCTGATTGCTCATCGTTGGATATTTGATCACAAATGGAAACGCGGAGCGAGGGTAATTGGATCTCAATGGGTAGGATCGCTTCTGTTCCGTATACCAATGAGTATGGAGTGGCCTAAGTAGCAGTGCGGATTGTGGTTTAGTAGGCCCACAATGCATGAAAGAATTTATCCGGCCATGAGTTCTTGTCTTTTTCCACCATTTTCTAGAGGATGTTGTACATGGTCTTGTTGAAATCCTCTATATGTCCATTGGCCGCTTCATGGTAGTGGGATGAGTGGTTAGCCTTGATACCATACTCTTGGTATAGTTTCTCCAATTCAACAGAGCAAAAGTTGGTGTCGTTATCTGTCAGTATGGTATGAGGGACACCAAATATGGTGATGATATTGGTTTTCCCAAAGTTGACAACATTTCTCACCCTGAATTCCTTAAGGGGTATAGCTTCTGCCCATTTGGAAAAGAATTCGGTTGCTGTGAGGATATACTTTAGTCGTTTGGCTGTGGCAGGGGGATATGGTCCCACGACGTCCATTCCCCAGATGGAAAATGTCCAGGAGTACTTTTCCTAATAAATTAACTTTGGGGGTTGGTGTATGAAGTTGGCATGTATTTGGAACAACTAGAATTTTGCGGTAAAGCGCTCACAATCTTGTGCCACAGTGGGCCAATAGTACCTGAGTATTCGAACCTGATGGGAAAGCGTAGTCCCTGGCTGTTGTACCCCACATACTCTGGCATGAGCTTTAGCCATGAGGACGACGTTTTCTTCTCTATCAATGCACCTTAGAAGGATTCTGTCGAGGCCTATTTTGTAGAGGACTTCTTGCTAACCCGTGCCGCCATATAGGACAAAGTTGATTGCCCTTCTCCGTATTTGCTCTCGTTCATCCCTGTATGATGGAAGTTCTCCCCATTGAAGGTAGTTTGCAGTGGGGGTCATCCAGCTGGTGGATGGAGCATATGCCTTAGGGGCAGGACTGACTTCATCGATTTTCTCTATCTTGGTCTAAACATATGGCAAGACCAGTGGGCGGTGAGCAATACTGATGACGGTTTCATCCTGGTATGGGTGGGCTAGGGCTGTCTCCGCATTGGCTATTGCGTCAGCTTGGGAATTCTGAGCCCGAGGAATATAGGTCAATGATGGTTCTGTGGAAAATTACACCACTAACCCTCGGACATGGTCAAATAGGGAAATCAACTCCTCCTTTTTGATAGCACAGTCACCATTGACTTGCTAAATATCCAGTTCTGAGTCGCCTTTTACCATAAGGTGTTGTAAATGTTCCTAGAGAATGAGTTCCAGGCCTGAAATGAGGGCTTGATACTCCGCTTCATTGTTCGTACATCTTTCTGACAGGAGGAAGGAATATAGAAAGACTGCCTTCTCTGGGGACATGAGTATTATCCCCAAACCCACCTTGTTGAATTTGGGTTCTTCCATCCTTTTACCGGTTGGGCTCCGTGATGTGTCGTTGAAGTACATTTCCCATGTTGGGAGATCCCCTTGAATCAAGAAGATGTCTTCATCTGCTAGCTTGATGTTTGGTGTAGTGGTCCCCACTGATGGGTGCTCCGCCAAAAAATCTGCTAATGTCTAGCCCTTGATGGCCTTCTAAGGCACGAACCGGATGTCAAACTATTGCAGGAAGACTTCCCATCAGGATAGGCACCCGGTCAGTATTTGGTGGCTGAGGATGTACTTGAGCGGGATATTATGTGAGACCGAATGGAATTCAAGATGTTGTAGATAATGTTGCAACGTTTGAACCATGAAGACCAAGGTCAAACAACTCTTCTCGATGTTTGAGTATCATGTCTCAACATCAATCATTGTTTGGTTGAGGTAATAGAGACTGTTTTCACTACCAGCGTCATTCTTTTGTGCGAGGAAGGATTCGAATGACCACTCTAGGGCCGTCACGTATAGGAGGAGAGGTCTTCCTTCAACCGGGGACATGAGCACCAGTGGGCTTAAGAGGTACCTCTTTTGGCTGTCAAATGCCTCTTGGCTGTCATCTGTCCATTGGTACGTGACTCCCTTCTTCATTAACCTGGTAAAGGGCAAACATTTTCCCGCCAGGTTGGCTATGAACAGCCTGATATAGGCTAGGTGTCTTTGGAATCCTCTCAACTTAGTGAGATTGCGGGGAGGAGATAGGTCAAGGATATCCTTTGTCTTTTCAGGTTCGAATTCAATCACGTGATGGCGTACAATGAAGCCAAGGTATTTCCCTGAGGTAACCCCGAAGGAACAACTCAAGGGGTTCATCTTCAGGCTATGCTGTTGTAGTTTGTTGAAGATGGTCTCAATGTCTGATAGGTGATCTGAGAACTGTATTTATTTGAAAACCATGTAATTTATGTAACATTCAATGAATCTCCCCAAGAATGGCTTCAAAATACGATGTATGACATGCTGATATGTGGCGTCAGCATTCTTGAGGCCAAAGGGAATGACCCTTTAACATAATACTCCTTGGGGCCTCTGAAGGAAGTGGATTATTCATCTTCTCGGGCCATTCAGATTTGATTATACCCAGAATAGCTATCCATGAATGATAGAGCCTCATACCCGGCTGTTGCATCGATTAATAACTTGGTGATCGGGACCGGGAAGTCATATTTTGGGCAATGCCGATTGAGATCCTTGAAATCGATGCAGACGTAGATTTTCCCATTATTTTTTTTGACAGGGATGACGTTGGCCAACCATATGAGGTACTGGAACTCCCGAATAAAGCATGCTTTAATGATCTTATCGACTTCATCCTCTATTTTGGCAGCATGTGAGGGATGTGTCCTTCTGGTGTCCTGTTTATATCCCGGGTGGTCTTCTGGAAGACCCAGGTGATGCGTCGCCACTTCGGGATTGAGTCCTGACATTTCTGTATAAATCAAGAAAAAACATCCTGATGTTGCTTCAGGAAAGAGGTATATATCTCGTGCTCCTCAGGGGACATGGCTGCACTAATGAGAGTAGGCATCAGATCTTCCTAGTTACCCAGGTTTATTTCCCTGAGCTCGTCCACCGTGATAGAGATACATTCATCAAATGCGGGAGGTGCATCCCTGAGATCTTCCTCCTCTTCTTCTCCCAAACCCTCGTCTTCTGGATCTGATGGTGGGAGAGCCCCCAACGCATGTTCTTGGGAGTATGGCGGTGAGGGCGAGGCATCGTGGGAATCCCCGCTCGAGTATTCATCCCCAGATTATGGGTTGGCGGACGTTCCAGCATTGTCAAGCTCAACCGTTGTGGCTGAAGTCATGAGGACAGCTGAGTGTGTGTCCAAACTCGAACCCTTTCCCTCAATATGATAGATGGGCAGTACGTAGTCTCTTCCAAGCTACCTAAGTTGGTCGTCAGGAAACACTTCCAGACTATTTGGAGCAGGGATCCAGTAAACACCATCGGCCAAAGGCTTCTTATTCTTTTGTTCATAAAATCCGCCGTCAATGTAGTGTGACTCAGAGAGATCGAAATTGGACTTTTCGGTGTATAGTGTCCTTCTTTTCCCATTGAAACAGTACTTTATACACTGGTGGTATGACTAAGGAACATCCATGTACTTATGGGGCCATGTCTTCCCCAGTAGGGAATTGAATTCCATGTTCTATCGGACCACCAGGAATTCCAAATAGGCCACAAGGTCTCCAAAATGGGTCTTTAACTTAATTTCTCCCATTGGCTTCTGCTCGCTCTTGTCGTAAACCAACATAGTTGTAGCTGAGGGTATTAGATCATCCTTACTGTAGACTAACTTACGGAGTGTCTATAGGGGAAGGAGGTTAACTTCAGAACTATAGTCAATGAAGACTTTATGAATCTCAACATCATTCAATGTGTCAGACACATATTGTTGTTTGATGTGTCATTTCATGATGGAATCTTCATCCTGATCGGTGAAGGAAATCACCGCATTGCATTCAGCCGGGCATGTCTCTGTCCGGTAAACCTCACTGGCAGGTACCTCGGTTTGAAACTCCTGGGGGCTGAGCAAGGCTTCAATAAGCGCCTCCCGGAGGTCGGCTGACAAAAGCAGGGCATCTAGGATAGACATCTTGGCTGGTACTGATGCTAGCTTCATAAGGATGTCATACATTTTCTCCAATGGCCAATGCTTCTCCTCTAGTGGGAGAGTTCTAACAGGCGTCTTGGGAGCTGGAGTGCGTGACGAGGAGGGACCGGTCATGGGGTCAGGTGTCGACGATGTTCCCCCATTCTTGGGACTTGGCCCGACCAGTCTGTTTGTGCACACTAGGAGGCTAGGTTCTTCTTCCTCCTCTGATGGGTAATGCAGAATAACAGGGCCAGGGTAGCCTCTTGTGTAGGTGGGGAGATATTCTTTCTATTTTTTAGTCTGGTGAAGATCCCTCCCATGGGTTTCCACGATATTGATGGTTTGGGCCGAGGTCCAACCGTAGGGTTGGTTTCGGCCGCGACTGCGTCTCCCCTGGTATCCCCTGCCTCTTCGATTCCTCCCCTTGGTCCTTTGTGTCTGGAACTCAGGTTCATGACTGTACCCTTCATCAGGGGACGATTCCATAAGATGGATGACGTTGATGGAACCAAAGATTGCCTCTTAATCCTCTAACATGTCAACCTGGTTAGTTGTCCCTGATTGTGCCGTTTGGTGGGTTAGTGCCTATGGCGCCAAGTTTGGGGGCATGAAATCTGACAGCGTCCGGGCTAACTTCGGCCTTGTTCTGGATTTCTCTTCCTGTGCTAGTCCCCTCCCTTTTTTATTACGCCTCAATGACCGGCTCGTGGAGGGTTGTGAGGCTGATATTGTCGGTTGTGCAACATCAAGCATTATTAGCGGCAACAATGGCTTCCGTAGTTGAGCTCAGAGTATGCCTTGGGCTCGGTTGATAGTCTTATAAGTCATCCAGTTATCAAATTTCTTCCCCTTTTTGCTGGTGACTTCCTGCCACCCTTCCCCTTTGTCAGACTCAGTGGTCTCAATATACGTCACATGTGCTGGAGGTGGTCCCAGCCTGACATGCCCGGAGTCTATCATTCTTTGTAGGAGGTCTTTGAAGACGAAGCATTCTCGAATATTATGCCCCAACATCTGATGGTAGGGACAATATTATGGCCTTTCATCGTAGCCGACTTCTTCAGGTTTCCTTGGGTCTGGGAGGCAGAGCAAGTTGCAATTCATGGCGGTGATGAAATACCTGCGGACTTGGTCCTCTCGGAATGAGTATGTTTTATGTCTTCGTTCCTCAAACTGGTTCCACTTAGCCCCTTTCTGATCATCCCACCTAGGCGGAGGTATCTGCTGATTTAAAAGGGTCCCTTGACGATTTGGTGGATGCCTGAGCAGTGGAGCAGGCACAGGGGCTGGCTTGAGTGTGACAGAGGAGGCTTCAGCTCCAACTGTTTTCGTAGGAGCCTGTGAGGCTATTTGGGACTTCGAATTGGTCTGCAATAGGGAGTCATCGATTTTCTAAGCAATGACTCAGAGATGGCGAAAGCCAGTGGTGCACTCCACTGCTATGAGTGGTGTTCACATATCATATCGAATATTGTCGATGCATATGGAAAGCAACTCATCTTGAGGCATTGTCCTGTTCAGAGAGTATGTCAAACCTTTCCATCTGGAGATGAAATATGAGACCCTCTCATTCTCCCTATGCATGCAGTTCATGAGGTCGCTGACCATTTTATTAGGCAATGTTGAGGTGAAGTGGAACATGAACTACTGCCAAAGGTCTTCCCAGCTTTTTATGGACTAGGCTGGTAGACTCGTATACCAGACGACGGAAGATCCATGCAGGGTCCGTACGAAGCATCTGAGTTTCACTACTTCTTGTTGTTCCAGATTTCCCATCATAGGGTCGCAATAGGATGCGTATTTCATCAAATTCTCTTCCGGATCACATGATCCATTGAAGATAGGGAATACAGGGCTCCCAAAATTGGGTGGGGGTGGCGTGTTGCATACCCAATCCAGGTAGGGCTTCCGCTCTGGCTATATCGGAGTGCATCAGCCCTACATCGCCTCCAATCGAGCTGTCAGTGCCTCGATGGTATTAGAGAGACCCTAGTTTACATCCTATTGGGCCCAGTCTTGGGGAGGTGCAACATCATGCATTGTTTGAGGATCCAGCTCAGCCAGCACCAAGGGTGCACATTCCATTCGGGGCACCCTCAGAGGGTTCGGGCGTACTTGGTCGGGTTTGCTTCTTAAATGGAGGGAAGTCTTGGTCTTCATCCAAATCCACATTTAGGTAGTTGGATAGACCGAGCACCTCATTGGGAAGGGTAGTCCTAGGTCTTTGAGGTGCACTTACTGGGAGTTCAAGAAGGGGTTCCTCTTGGGATGCGTTTTCAATAAGACGGTTCCTTTGGAGTAACTCGACATTAAGATGCCTAAATTCCTTCAATTCTTCTTCTTGTCGAGCGAACCTCTCTTCGAGCCTGAGTGGCTTTTTTTTGTCAAGAGGAGGGGACAAATTACGGGTAACCAGTCCTTTGTTCTTATCCATGTTGGAAGCTCACAGGGTAAGTAGAGGAAGGTTAGCTGAAGGGGAGACCATATTTAGGTTGACCCTCTGGTTCCGGGTGTGCACACCTGGTGGTTCGTTGTGAGTCAGAGCCTGACCGGAACTTTCTTCTCCCGATCCATCCTGATTTTCATCATCTCTGGTGTCACCCATGGGGTTAACCTATATGACGTTGATAGATTCATATCGTGGGGAAGATATGATATCATCTTCCAAATTGGAAGAGGATACCCCACATCTTCTTCTAGACTTCCCTTTCATAACCTAGGATTGCCTTCTTACTTTTTGACTAAGGTTGACGTGGAGAGTTCTTTGATGTGAACATACAGCGCCTTCCTCTCAGAGGGGATGATGATTCAAATTAAGGGATATGATGGGAACCTCCCCTTCTTACTATCCTCCCTAGATGAGATAATACTGACTCTTGTGGCGGAGGTTGTTATTGAGGGGGTAATAATTCCCCAAGCCCTGAGGGATGGGGTTGGCTCTGTTCCATGGACATCGAGTCTCTTCCCATTTTTATTGGTCTTACGGGCGAATTTTTTGTTAAAAATTCCCCCATCCCTGTAGGCTGGGGTTGACCCTGGATTGCGGCAGTGGCTGCTGCTATTGCTACCTACCTGACCTTGCGCACCCCCATTCGGGGGTGAAATGGGTTTGGTGCCGAGTTCTTCTGTGAATCAATCCCTTCTGGGGATGCAGTAAAAGATCGCTGATTGGCCTCTCTTAGGAGAGAGGCCTGTTGTATTATCTCAGTGGCCTGATTCAGGAGTTCTTGAATAGCTTGTTCCCGTCAGTCCTGATGCTTCTGGGACTTACTCTAGGCCCAACTCTATTGGGTGTATTGCCTTTCGTGAATAGGGAGACCACCCGATTACCATCTGGAAATGATGAAGCTGCAAGACACTATTCCGAACGGGTTCTTCTGGGTGGGGATCAGAGAGAAATCCAAAGCTCCATGTTCCCCCATCCTCTGATATGGACTCCTGTCGGAGCTTCACCGATGAGGTGGCGCAGCTTGTGCACCGCACGGAGGCAGGCTATCTCCATTTTCCCTTTGCGCCACTTGGGTTGCTGATGCTGTGCCAAAGGAAGAGCTTCTAGGTCTATGTGACGCAGGAGGTCTCATATTGTCTTGACGTGGTCTACATACCTATCGTAGGGCATGATGCTTGAATTCAGCCAGCGGAGGGTTGTCCATATATTGTAGCTGATGTCATGCACACATTCTTCCCACAACTCTCTGGGTATGTCGAACTAAGAGGTGGATGTAGGCCAAAACATAACTGGTATATCATCCCTAGCTAGTCGTTTCCTCTAGTGCAACATGTCATCGTACTCCTCTACCAGTGATTTCTCTACCCAGTCAGCCAAACTAAGGTGCTCATTGATAGTGTGGTCGGAGGCAGTGGGACTGGTAGGTGCTGAGTCCTCATGTGGGCGATTTCGAGGTGGTTTAGATGATGAATGTGGCCCCAAAACATATCGTGACTGAAGAAGGATGTCGTTGGTGACTAACTGGGAATCTGAAATGCTTGATCCCATCCTTCTGAGTGCCTCGACATACGAGGAATTTTCTATGATTGACTCGGTAGGGGGAGGTACTGCCTATCGATATGATTTGTCATTGCAGGGAGGACCTTCACAATGGCGGCATCAATGGCGAGGACTGCCATCACAGCTTGATGCCTCATTACATAGAGGAGTTTTGCAGTGCATACCCTTGGGAGGACCTCCAAGTCATGTCGCAGTAAGGGGAGGACCATCTGGCTGCATAGCGTTGTTACAGGGAGGGACTTTGCAACAACTTCCATCATGGTGAGGATGACTATCATGGTTTAATGTTTGGTGTGTATCCTGAGGAGGACCTTCATGACACACTTCGACAGGGGGTGGAACTTCTTGTTGCTCGGGGCCACTACGGGGAGGACCTTCGCAATGGCGGCCATGGTGTCGACGACTACCATCACAACTACTACAATGGCGAGGACTACCATTATAGCTACCATAGGGAGAATATCTACGGGCCACATCTTGGGGAGGGTCTTCAGAATGTCCCACAACAAGGGGAAGTCCTTCTCATTTCCTGACGTCTCTATGGGGAGGGCCTCTGTTATCAGGGTGGAAAGGACTACCACTATGATCCGATGCCCGGTTGCGCAGAGTGTCGTTGCAATGTAAACCCTGGGGAGGACCTTCAGGGTAGGCCATGACAAGGGGATGTACTAATTGTCGTGATGAGATGTCACTATGGGGAGGGCCTCCGCAATTGCGACTATGATAGCGAGGACTACTATCATAATCTGGGGTCCCACTAAATGGATTGTGTTTGTAGTGTATACCCCAGGGAGGACCTTCAGGGTGGACCATAGCAAGTGGAGGACCTTCTTGCTGCTCAATATTCTGGTCACGTGGAGGGTTTCCGTGACTCGCATCAAAAGAAGATCTCTCGTGATCGATCGTTATATGCCCTATGGGAGAGGCCCCCACGGGTGCACTGGGGAGGACCTTCAGAGCTGCTGGTAGCAACATTGCGGGGAGGACCTTCACAACTGCTACTACCGATCCCATAATATATTAATGGGTGGGTAGGGTTCTGAGCCTGTGATGTGTGCCTAGGAGCCTTGGGAACCCCAGCTTCTAGTAGAGTGGAGTCATGGACTCGCCCTTTATTTTTCGGCTGCCTTCGGCGCATTCGGGGTCCTCTCTTGCAGGCAACGGGGACCATTTGTCTTTGACAATGGCCTTCACTTTTGGGTCCCTTTTTAATTTGGTCCCGTGATGCTGTCGAGATATTCTGACGAACATCTTGACTTTTAGAAGGGATAAATGCATGCTCTGGAGCATCCACCATGATGGATGGGTGTCCCCCAGTAGGAATGAGTGAAGATGCTCGATCCGGCTACCCTTGCGTTGCATAATATAGTTGGCGACCCTCCTGGGATGGAGCAGGGATGAAGATCTACTCCGAGGTGGCTATACCATCTCTTAGATGAGTCGCCTCAATTGGGGAGATGGGCTCATGGGCCCGAATCCTTGTTTTTTCCGTTGATTCAATTACATTCTGGAAAGCCTGGAAGGTATGATCTAGGATCAATACATGATCCTCCGTCATTTCCAGGATATGCAGAGAGACATCTTTGGCTAGAACGGGTATGATGGCCCATTCTGATATCGGAGAAGGAATATGCTGCTCCGGTCCTCCAGTGGTCAGTGGGTACTGACAAATCTCCTGTGTCAGGGTAGGCGAACAAATTTGCCCCTTTACCGGGATACGCCAATTTATCTCTCTGTTTGCCGCCACATCGGGATGGAAGAATTTACTTTCATCCACAGGGAGCTGGCCCTGCATATATTGGTTTCCCACTGTATCGAGTCTGTGGACTTTGTTGGTGGGGAGACGTTCCCACCTATGAGTTGCCACCACATCTGGGCGGCTATCATTATTGATCGCCACCATACTGGGATGGTAGGAATCAAGGGGAACTGCTTGGAGATGGCCCAGCAAACGTTGGGTCTCCACCACATCAGGATGGTGGGTTTCATGAGCTTGGGCAGGGAGAGGGGACTTCCCTGTATGTATCATCCTGTGTGAGCGACGAGCTTGATGGATCTTGGTGGGGATGCGCTCCTGCTCGCAGGATGCCACCATATCTGGATGGCAGGCTTGGGAGGAGAGAACAAGTGTATGTTCCTATTCATGATACATCTCCGTGACTAGGTATCAGAGCTCCTCCTTGGGGACAAGGGTGATGACCAGTCCCCGATTGTACGTTTGCTGCCCCCATCGGGCAGTCCGAGGGGGCGGAGCTTGGGGAGCGTGGGCATGGGTCCTCAGGGTGATGTCCTCCCTTGTGGGAGGATGTTGGGTCATGGCGTGACCGCAGTGACATCTTCCGGTGGGGGCCTTGGAGCGGAACCCCCGCTCAGCGGGGATGAGGTCCTCAGCGTCGACCTCATCTGCCTCTCTAAGATAATGGAGTTACATGTTATCCCGTTCCGGGGATAGAGACTCCCGAAGTGGTTGGAGACAGCCACAGGGGTTGTCTGTATCTGCCTTTGCGGCTGCTGCTGGGCAGGCGACCGGCGAATCCTGGCGGACTGGAGGGTGTGCATGGCCGCCTCCACTGTCGGGAGAGTACCGTTCACGTGGTACTCTCGGATCAAAGCGTCTGATACCCAACGTTGAATATGTTGGGTAGGTGACGAGGTCCTCCGTTTGTGAGGACGTCTGGTCATTGCGTTGTTGGAATCACGCGCTTGTGTTTTCTTTCATGATGCCATTGGATTGAATGGAGTTCTGCATGGTACATGTAATAAATTTTAACAAATACAAACATAAAACCCATCAAAGCAGCATCTCATGACCCCATGCGTATTTAATGAACTCGCTTGGCCCTCATTGAGAGTATAAGGGTGGACATGGTGGGATTAGGTTAAATCCGCCATGCTTGGTTAAAGATTCACGTCGGGTTCACCATTTAATGTCTCACGGCGCACGACGGGGTTGTGGGGATGAAATGTGCAGTACCCGATTATTGATTAGGGAAGGTTGGTTTCTACATAATCACTCAAATCCAGTGCACCGTTTTCTGCCTCAAAACGCCCAACGGTTCTATATCCAGTAATACATGGACCTACTTTCCAAAGGCAGACATTTGCTGGGTGGTTTGACCAGTGACGCTTAAGAACTCACATTGGTCGAGAGGATGAGAATTTGGGCTCATCGCACCCTTTTGTGGGGAATTATTGCCTATTCTGGGACTCTCTTATAGATTTAAGACATATTGATATGTTCGTGAGTCTTTGGTTTATACCCAAGAATAGTATCCATGGATTTCTCATGATTGGCAATGATTAGCTGGACGTAGGGATTCCGAATCATTTATGCCCAAGGTTTACCATCTCTCATTGGATTAATGACCCAGAGGAGTCTGGATACAATGAGGCGACACCAAGGTTGGTGCGGTGAACCGACATGAAGATAGTCAGATCAGCTAGATGTTGGGCTTAAACCTCAGGGAGGCTTCTTACATACCCTGCTTGGGAGACAGGGATCAAAGTCCACATAGTTCAGATTGGGGTGTCGGAGAACCGACATGAAGGTGGACCCTAGGGATGGTAAACCTCGAGGGTCTGACGGTGATCGGGCTTGATCCTCCTGGGAGGCTGACTACGTACCCTGCATAGGAGACATGGATCAAAGTCCACATAGTTCGGATGAGTAGGGCTTACGCTCTAAGGCATCCCATACGAGGATGTCATGGTCGTTGCTTACTCTAAGCCCACGTGAGTCATGCTCGGTGTGAGAAACAAGAGGCGGTAGGGACCAGACGATCACGTCGCGAAAGGTGCGTCCGTGAGAAGTAGAGTGGGGCTTATGCATGGAGCGGCCCATAAGGTCAAGGCTTACTCCGAGATGGACGCCCATGGAGACAAAGCATAGCGGGAGAGGGAAAGAGGATCTCATGTGCCCGTCACCTCTCTTGTTCCCAGGGGATGTACATAAGTGCATGGGGGCTTCCTTATGATGGGTATTTTACTACCCCCTGAAGATGGGAGAAGTGCCCCGACCCCAACAATTGGAGGGGAAGAAAGGGGGATCCCGAGCTCAGACTCCATATTACCATGGGAATGTGAACCCAGGAATGATTCAGAAATATTCTCAAGGGTCAGAGCAACCCCTTCACCCCTGCTTACCATGTGTATGTGAACTCAGAACGGTGCGCTGATGCGCCTGAAGGTAACATCACATGGGTCCGGTGGCTCTGGTGGAGGCCTCGACTCAATGCCGTTGAGTGGGCCAATGAGTGAGTCATTGAGGATGATGTTGGATTGGAAGGTTTTTATCTAGATAGGGGAATGGGAATTCCGAAGGATTCGGTAGGACACACAAGAGTATGGGTGGTGGAGCCCTTCGCATTGGAAGGTGCTACGCGGCTGGAGAGGCCATTCGCGAACCAAGGTGGTCTGCGGACTTATGGGCATCCAGCGAACTAGGGTGGTTCGCGGAATGGTGAGCATCCCACAAACTAGGGTGGTTCACAACTTCGGGTTCGATCTGTGAACCATGGTGGTTTGCGGAGGGTTTCATGTGGGCAGCGGCAGCCAAGGGCGACCCCAATCGAGGGTTCATCGGTCGGGGCTTTGCCCGCGTTGGAGGGCGCTACACGGTGCGGAAGATCGGAAAAGAGTCATAAACTCTCTGGTCCGTAGGGAGTGCATCCGCGGAGGGACAAGGGTTTACAGTTTTCTCTTCTTTGTTGTTTTAGGTTCGCGGTTCACCCTGTTATTATGCATTTTTGGTTCCTTATTAGTTCGTTTCCAGGTTCATACCAGCTCTGGTTCGCGAACTGGAACTTCCAAAATCCTAAGGGTTCATTTGAAATCCTTCCACCCAAATTTGATTGATCTTGTCCAAGTAAACTCTTCTCTTCCCCTCGATCTCCTTTTACAGAGCAGGGAAAAAGATGTATCTATGGTCATGCCACACCTTTTTCATAGGCCGATGACCAAAAACCCGATTCACGGATGACTCGGTCAATTCGTAACTCGCGGGGGGCATTGAGCGCATCTCAACCGTGAACCAAACGATCTCCCCCGCAAACCAAACGATCTCGAAGAGTGCTTCACGGCTGCGGAGTGTTCCGCCTCCATTCCACGAACGACAACGGATGCGGCTTGGGCCGGTTGACATGGTATGCGGCTGGGGCGGTTCGTGAAGGTGGAATCGATCAACGCCTATTCTGCTTTTTGCCCACAGAGGATCTCGGCATCCATCTCGTGAATGAGGCTGGTCCGTGAAGGGTAGCGGTTCGCTGAATCAGCCGCGTAACACTTGGGCCGGTTTGCGGACCAGTTAGTCCTTTTCCAATTTTTAGTATTGGCCTCCTTCCTTTTCCCAATTCGTTGAAAGGAATTGGGTAAAAATCCTTTCATGAATGAAGGGGTTTTCTATCTTCATTTGCGGATTTTCCAGGACCCTACAACCATATTTAATTTTAGGTAGTTAATGCACATCCAAAGGTATCCAATAGCCTTTTTAGAAAAACGAAACGCAGTGGTGCACAGTGTGACACTCAGGGGGAAAGAACCCTTTAGATTGCAAATCATACATATATATATATTTAATTCCATCAACTAATTAGGGTCTATAAAAATGATGTAATAGATACAATTGTGTACCTAGTTCCAAATTGGTGGTAAAACCCACATCCCACTATTGATTAATTGCTAAAAAATCATCTGAAATAATATATAGAAACACTACTACTCTAGGAATTAATCCATACACTAAACTTATATTACCATCCTCCATAATAAGAGAAGATACCTAGAGGTCAAAACATTCCAAAAATGAATGTGGAGATCCAGCTCACCCTGATAGGGGATCCCGTTAAACTTGGAAGACTCGATTACTCACACCAGGAACCACATAAGTTACCCACTAATGAAAAAAATGTGTGTTACTTGAAAATTACCAACCATCCCATGCTTAGAATCACATCAATGATGTCCATTCCTTGAACCAAAAAGTCCCTTCACAATTAGACCAATGACAGGGTGAGAGAGAAATATGTACTTCTATAACATTATTTCAATATCTTACTAAGGGGAATAACCAACTCTTTGTTATATTGTCTAAGATCAGTAGGTAATTTCAATAATTACACAAGTAAAGAAGAAGTAATGGAATTAAAAGAGCCTATGTTAAATAAAAAAATTATTATCGATGATGTAATAAGAACCATACATCAAATAGTAATAGGTTCTACCTATGATTCCACTTACTCCAGATCCATTGCATGAAGATGCATCATTTTTTATGAATCCTTTGGTTGATAGTTGACCATTGGTTTTTCCCTGAGTTGTATTGGCCCATAAGAGTATCCAACCACTCCACCAAACACAACCAACTAAGAACCCATTGCCCTTGATGCATTGGACAGAGCTCGTTATTCCTTGTGAACTAAGGATCCCACACCACCCAGAATCAGTGTACCTCTCATACAAAACCTCTTCAAGTAACCCATAAACCCACACTAATGGAAGGATCAATGAGAAATAGTAATGTTCAATGAACATTCCCCGTCCTTACACACTAATAGCAGATAACCAACCCCACCACTAGTGGTTTCTAACAAAGATAGAAGAGAAGGATATACAGATAAACCACCTCCATTATTTTTTGGATCATCATGATTCCATTTCATATCAGATGTTCCAGTACTTCTTTGACCCACCACTAAGGCATCCCGAGAAAAACCAAAATAACCCATGGGATCAATCTCAACCATCATGTCTTGGTCCTCCACCTCAACATATATCTCTAATTTCATCAATAATACATGAGATCAAATGTCTATTGACATAACCATTTCAAATAATGTGCCTTTAACTACTAATTACAAACCACCTTGACTAAGAAGAAGACCAATTCTGAAAAGTGGTGGGAATACTCCAACCTAGTTAAATTCCCCTGATAGAGATACTAAAACTCTCAAATCTTACGCAGGGATGAGGTCTTTGGGAAATATGCATCATTGAAGATTACCATGATTTTCATCCAACCCATTGGATTCTACTTTCTACCATGGACCACTGATTCATACAATATCCTTTTGGGGCCTTCCAAAAAAAATTATGTGCATTTAACATTGAACACATTATTTGTATTGAGAAACCCAAAAATACTATCAAATGTTTCAATCCACTAAACAACTTATTAGGGTCCCTACTATCCTAGAAGGATGGAGGTTTTTTCTTGAGGTACTTCTGATCTATGTCCAATTCTAGACCCAGTTAGTCTTCCTTATAATGAGAAGGACCATATTCTACTCCATGATCAAGTGTATGCATATCTCAAACCACATCTTCCACTAATGTATGTTCTACTAGTGAGGGATAATTCTCTCTGGCCTCTCCATGAGGTTTTATAGGATGTCTCTAGGGATGGATAATGCAACATAAATTATCAAGACCATAGAAATTATCAATTTATTAGCAAGAAAACTTTTAGTATTAACAGGATTTAAACATTCCCACAAATCACAAAAAACCATAAAATGCATAACAACATGTTAAACCTATCCACCCCAATTTGTTGTCAATGTGAAGTCTACATCATATGCATCAAACCAGATGCAACAGTCAAATTAAATTCCATATATCTGATTGTGACTCATGGTTTGTCATGAGGTGTGTTAGCTAGAAGCCCCACTCTCAACTAGAATCTAAAGCACACAAGTACTAGATCCTATCTATATAGACTATCTTAAGTAACATAAATGAATGATAGGGAATAACCTAGCTCAAATTCAATTTTTTCATTGGCTAGGATGGGCATCCATCCACCCCGACTCATGTCCCAGCCTATGACATGTACCGAAGGTCATTCCTCATCCCCAGGGGCTGGAAACTACTTCCTGAGCATCAAGAATGAAATTTGGGAATGATTTCTCCCATAGTAATCTACCATAGTCATCACATAGGAATTACACATCACATCATATCCAGCATTCATTAAACATGAGATCAAAGGAAAATTATACAATAGGATACAAACATTATTCATTCTAAACCAAAACCAAATTAACCAAAAATTAGAGGGAAACCAACTAGACCCTAATCCTATATGAAAATTTTGGTTCAACACCCTCAGGAAACTTCACCAACACCTACCAGATATGAACCACTAGCACAATGAGCCACTTCCCCAGCCATTGAAAGACTTGAAATTACCTTGCTAAAATAAAATAAGGTTATTGGATCCTAATACTCTTGATGAATACATCTCAATTACATGAAGCATCGATTCAATCCAATAATCTCCACCAAATAAGTTTCAAGTTAGTGTTGTTACATAGTCCTCTTAGAGAGACCGAGCCTTAACCATGATGACTTACCTAATGTACTAGACCCAGTATTCAAACCTAGATACTTAGTATTCCATTGTTCCCAATTATGTGTCCTATACCAAGAGTCACTCCTCATTAAACAACCATAATCTCAATAATCAATAATTTTTTTGAAAAACATCCATTTACAAAGGTTTTACCCTTATTACACATTTAACACATGCCAACACCCAAGAAATTCACCATTCTTACCAGCAACACAATTTATAAAATAAAATGGTAACCAAATAAAGAATTGTAGTATCAAAAAATAATGTCATGTCTTGGAAAGACCTACCACTTAATTGAAAACATTTCAAATCTAGGTGGAACATTCCATATACACTATGGAGATACCCAAATGAAGATAGAGAGAACCAAAACCATAAATATTTATTCTAAATAATCAAGATTGAATTAATCCAAGATCAAAATAATTTCTGCCAAAATTAAACCCAACAGATAATGAATAAGAAACCAATATAAGATAACAATAGAAGATATGAAGAGATTAATTTATGATTCATTGAAAATTTTAAGAAAATAATCCATGAAATAGAGCTCAAGGGAGATGGAGATGGGAGAGAAGCGTGAATAGGGATATTGAGGCTGAATATGGAGAGTTATGGGTTATTTAGGGTTACAATCAGTGGGGGAAAACTAAACTTTCAATATATTTTCTGATTTGGTAGACATCATGTCTTAGTCACACAGTCTTCTCAACCATGCACTAACCATGCAACAACATTTTCCAATAGAAAAATGGGTTTCATGGTTTTACTAGATTGTGTGCAGGCTCATCCACCCAGCCGAGTTCCATGGATGGTGCCACATTCCTAGTCACGTGGTTTTCCCTAGAGGGCCTCATTCCCATAAGATAGGCAGTGTGACATGGAACACACCATTGTATAGGGTACAAAGTTTCCACAAGATTAGGGCCTGATTTTTAATAACCATTTGACAGTTGTTCACCTCCTTATACTTGTCCCAAAACAACATTATTTCTCAATAATTCTCGAGGAAACCATACCATAAAAGAATGACACAAAATAAAAGATAATGTACCACAAAATAAAACCACCAATGTGATAAATTCTATAATATTCTATTTAATTTTAACATATATGTTTCCTTAAAATATTAAATGTCTTATAAAATATCATTAATCACCTAAAACAAAATCAATTTCTAATCCCATGGTTATCTATACAATATATCATATTTTCCAAAAAAGGAACATATAATTCATAAAAAATGATTTAATATAAAAATATCACACTGACATGGAATTCATGTCCTCCAGTGGTAGGAAATACACCCTTATCACCCGTCAATTGTGGGATGAACGTCATGGACTTATTAGATTTGATGAGTTGTCACCCATCTAGATGGTTGTTATTTTTTATAAAACTATATGAATATAATACATAAAAAAATATAGTAATTTAATAAACATCTTCAAAAAATAAGCATAATATAATCAACTTCAATGGAATGTTTTCACCTAATATGTTATCTCATACCTTCCATTTTTCACCACAAAATGTAATAACCCATAATTACCACAAAATAAAAGATCATATAAACCATAGTGATTATATATAACTTTAATCTTATATAATAAAAATGAAAATATTATTATTCATCAAATAACCTTTTTCAGTTGACAAACATAAGGTTTACATATACCTCAAAATTAATATCTCCCAAAATATCATTAGTGTCCTTAAATTTTCATATCTTAAAACATAAAAATGAGTGTCTAAGACTTTTAAATTATGATCAAACATAAAATAATATACACATTATGGTATCCATAAACTTTAATATATATTCTAATGAAAATATATGTATCTCCAACGTTTTATAAACTAGCCTTTGATACCAATGGTAACTTCCAATAATCCTATTTTTTAGATCTAGTGCTAAAACATTAATATTAACATTTATATATTGGATAATGATAAATGTGACCTAACATCAACAATAAAAAACAAAAAAATTAAAGTAAATATTGGATCAATTTTATACTGATGGGAATTTTATGTTTAAAGTGTTATATAATTATGATATATTCTTATATATTTTATAAAAAATAGACAACTAACTCATAAAAAATTTATATCATCTCCCAAAAATTTCCCCATTTATGGTGCCCCTATTAGAAAAACCATATGTCAAATATTTCATTATAACCTGGGGAAAGGAAACATAAAAAAATAGTGATCTTAGACACTTATAAAGGGGAAACAAAGAAGATATTAATGACTATATAATCATAACACAAGCATAAGTGTTTAAGAAAATTAACATGACATTTGAAAATTATACCATACATATAAATGGTCATCAACATGAGTAATGAAATATGTTTTTTCAGTTCATAATACACGAATAATAAAATAACATTAGCCATGATAGAAAAAAGCATCATAAGACTTTTAATTGTGGAATACACATAAGAATATAATTTCATTTATTTAGTATTCAATGCTCTTTTCCTATACTATCATAGTGTATGGGTTTACACCCCAAATAATCACAATAGTCGTGGTTCATTCCCAAGAAAATCATATTGTAATGGGTTCACTCATCATACAATGATATCAGTTAATTTTACTCCAAATACCATCATATTTGAATGGTTTCACTCCCCATACCATTTTAGTTGTGATTGTTTACTCCCTAGCATATCATAGTGGACAATTACATGTGTTGAACATGGTTCTGTCTCCATTATTATCTTGTTTATATCTTGAGATATCAATATTTCCACAATTCATCTGAGGGAGATATAGGTCCCAACTATCACATAATTTAAATCCAATGTACATGTGATATCATATCATAAAACATTAATTATCTAATATATTATGAAAATAAAAAAATCATCAATGTATAAATCATGGAAAATGGAATAGGTTTTATCAATATCATTTCATTATAAACAAAAAAAATAACAAAAAAGAATAAGGATAGTTTCTTTGAACTATATCCTTAATAAAAGTTATGGATCATAATGGATTTCATCTTTAATAGAAACAATTATTTTGAAATATAAATTGTAATGATTTTTGAGGTAAATAACTCTCCAAATTTATAATAAAATTTCTTTTAAAAAATATACAAACATATAAATGAAAATAATTTCAATAAAGATAAAAATGTAAACTTGTAATATAATATTCAATGAATTAAGGCATAATTATGGGGTGAAGATATACTCATACTATATATGTTAAAATACATTCCTTCCATTTTTTAGGGAAAAGTCACAAAATACCTTTTGTGGAAGATGAAAAAAAGATTCATTTCAAAACAATTTGTAAAATAATTAGAATGTGGTTAAAAATGAATTTAAATTATTTATGTATAATAATGAAAATTGTTTAGAAAACATTTTTATAAGACATGGTCATAGGGGAGAATTATTCCCTAGTAGAGTCTAAAACATATACAATGCCAAATAATGATGATATTGTAAAATAAACCCTTACTATAAGGGTATGATTTAAATCATAAAACCCATTAAATAGGGAAGCCTATATTGATATAAAAATAAAATAACAATAATTAATTTAATCATAAAATATATTCATGTGAATTATTTTCACTACTCAATAGAAAAACGTATTGTTTAAGGAATGTGTCACGCAAAATTAAAGTGATATCAAAATCTAGTATCTTAGGTCCAAATTCTTTTGAATGTTCATTTACCTCATCTATAATAAAATTATAATTATTAAAAAATTATAATAAAAAAATTTAAATGATTATTATTTCATATATATTCAATATATTTATATATTAAAATTGATCAATAATGATATAGATAGAATGTGAATTACATTATTCTTGGGCACAATAGTCCGTATGTATGCAAGAACGTTGTATTCAGTTTTTGAAGGATGGAATGATTGAGTTTTAAATAATAATTCACCATTATATAGTAATTATTTTACCATCTATATCATATATATTCATTATATATATAATGTAACACCCCAATATTTTGTGATTTTTTTGAAAATTAATTTAATCGTGTTGACATTTTTCATTTCACACAACAGTAAATATAGAATGTGTTATATGAAACTACAATGTTTGGATTGAATTTCATGGAACAAAATTTTATTTTAACATTGAATTAATCACTTAGATTATATTTTTGTACAAATAAAACAATTTTTGTCTTGTGTTCCATATAATGATGAGAATCATTGATACCTTGTTTTACATGCAAGGCTGAGGTTTACCAAACTAAGATATACCATTAATCTCATAATTAACATATTATTATAGTTACAACTAGCCATTGGGATATATTTTTTGAATATGATTGACTAGTGATTGAAAATACGATTTAAACATGTATAAAAAATGAGTCTTCTGGTTATCAATTAGTTAGAAATGAATGTATGAACAATTTCAAAAAAAATAATTTTCTAAGAAAACTCTATTTTATGTACAAACAAAATTTTATCACAAAAAATTATAAAAACCGATTCTCAATAATGTTTAAAAAAATATATCCATACTATATATTTAATAAATCTTGTTGATACTCATTATATATATTTATATGAATAAGATAAAATTAAATCTAATGTTATGAATTAAAAGACGTATTTATCAAAAAGGTAATTTTAGCACCTATTAATGGAGAAAAAATTTTAAATATAATTTTAAAAATTTGATAATTTTTATTTGAAAAAAATATAATTTATTCTTTAAATAATGTCATCAAAATTTAATTTGGTTAAATATTTTATATTTTATGATAAGATTCATTTTTATGATGAATAATGAAAAACACTGAACTTAAATTCCAAAGTCCATTTTCGTCTAACATATTTATATTGTAAAATTATATTTTACTTTGGTTTTAAATTAAATTTAGATAAATTATATTTATATTAATCCAATTTATGTTATTTTAACCAATTTCAAATTGATATTGGATAAGAAAAAATCTCAAAATTTTGGACGTTTTCTCTGAAAAAACACATCACCTCATCCCTCTAATGGGATAAATTTTAAATTAATTTCTACTAGTTAGAGGATTATTATTTAGGAATGTGGATTCCTTATTTTTAATAAGAATAATTAGTAATTTTTAATATTTTCAAAATTGTATTTAACTAAAATATTTGTGAAATTAATTAAAGTGATGAGGTAAAAATGAGTTTACTTGACGATTAAACGTTAATATAATGGTCCAAATACATTAAAAACAAATCCAAACCCCATTTTATTGAAATATTTCCACCAAATCTAAATTTTTATCGAATATGGACAATTATTGGTGGCACAGGATGTAAGGGATACCTCTCAACAGTGTTTGGATATTTATATTTACAAGAATTCCACTAGTCCTAACTCACCAACCTCACTTCCTCACACAAACCAACCTACTTATTATCATCCCAATTAAAACCAAATGATATCATAATATACCTAATATAATAATATTATCATCCCTTTTTGAAGAAAACCATCCAAGGAAACCCATTGGTGCAAACGAAAAAGAGTTACTCAAAGAAGAGGTAACATCTTTCAACAAGCTCATTGTTTTAATTTCTTTCTCTACCCACTAAATTATTATTATTAAATTATATTATATAATTAATATCCAAAATATACTGAGATATTTTTATGTTTGGGTTTATTTATACAATCTCAAACAATTCCATCAAATGGGATACACAATCACTATTTTTGTGTACATCAGACTACCGCCTTGCAAACCAATGTCGTTCATTCTTCTATTACTACCTTTCTAGGATAGAAATAGTGAGATAATCAGTGATTTTATAAGATTTATATTATATTTACTATTAAACTACTCATATTTAATTTTTATAAAAACATAAATTTATTATTTACATTTTATTAAATAATATATCTTTATTTTTGGACGTTTGGACTACCACCTCTTTAAAGTGATGTGATTAGTTCAAACATTACATGGAATTTTTTAAGGGTATTTTTAGTAAAATTATATAATATATATTAAATAATAATACCATTTTAATGATTATATATATTTATAGATATTTCCTTTATTTACATTAGATGCGATAATAAAATATAAATAGCATTCATAGGTACGTACGACCTATCGTCTCCATGAACAATGTATTTTATTTCATAGTTAAATATTTTATATATTATTATAATTTTTTATACAATTAATATATATGAAATAAATATAATTTTTTACATTCAGTAAATAAGTATATAATGATCAAATTAAGTGAATCAATAATATAAACTCAAAACCTATATGAAAAATAATGCGGATATTACCAGAAATGAAAAATTAACAAGGAATTATTAATCAACGGGTAATATAAACAGATTATCAAATAATATAAGGAACTAAAAATAATAATATTTTTCTATGATATATTTATATTAAACATGTATTTATTGTACATTATTTTTGTATGTGTACGTAGAAATTCAAGACATAAGGTAAGGCTTTCCTCATCTAAATTTTATTTTCGTGAGATATATGATATATTAACAACATATTCATGTTTTTTGGGGTATGTTACAACCTATGAAATTACATATCAAGAATTTAATTTATTTAATTAAAATGAAACCTTTTAATTGATGTTTTTTTTTCTAGTATTTCAAGATTCGAATATTACTCATGTAGTGAAGAGATTTATAGTGTCAATTTTATTTCTATAAGACTTAAGCATTATTAACCACTTGTTTCTTTTGTGTGGTTTATATAATAATTAGGAAAGTATTATATCATTATTATTTTTAAATTATTTTTATATTAATAACTATTTTATGATCACTATTTCATGTAGTTTATGGTTCAAAATTAATTAAATCACAAGTTAATTTTTATATCGATTTGTTTAATTAGAGATACATGTTATGTTATGCCCCTACATTATTTTATGAGGTGTATATACAGAACATTTCCAGGTGTTATCATAAATATATTTATTTAAATATATTTTATGATTAATTTTATTCTATTTTTTCATTTTCATTATGAGTTAACCCTATAAAATTTTTACTAGTTAATTTCTACAATGTCATTGATTATCTGGATTTTTTACGATTATGCTTAAATTGATGAAATCTTATGATCCATGTCTCGATAACACTTCTAAATTTTCTTATCCTCATATTATTAATGATATATTAATATTTTGGTACCATTTTCACACACTTTGGTACTTATGATATTTAAGAAAATGTTTTTATGATATCATACCTTAATTCTCTTCGCAGGTAAATATATATTTTATTACAATAATCATGTTTTAAAAAATGTCTTAATTTTTTAATAAAATAAAATTTGAATATTATTTTCAAGAAAATGGATTTAAAAATTGTTTTATACCTTAAAAGAATATTTATTTAAATGAAAGATAATTTTCCTTAAGAAGTTATATAAATGATATTTTCCTTCTCCATCTAAGATATAGTCTATATATAGAATATAATACTTACTAGGGAGGTAATCTAAGTACAAAATTATTATTATTTCCATAAATGTTTTATGTTTATGATTAAAATTTCCTTATGAAACCTATTTCTAATCCATGGGTTGTAATTTGATAAAATACTTATGAAACTCACTTTTATTCATGGGTTATATTTTGGTGAAATGGTTATCAAACCTATTTATTTTCCACATGTTATGATATGGTGATATGTTTATTATAACCATTTAAATTCATGGGTTATGATATGATTCTTATAAAACACAAATATTTTTATGGGTCATGATAAAAAAATGTTTAATATTATACGGAACAGGTATATATAATTTTATTATGTGACAATTGGGACCTATATATCCCTCAACTACATTTGGTGAATATCTGTATATCATGAGATAATGATGGGAAAAAATTCGATGGACATGATAAAAAATTAGATTCATGTGTTTCATAATCCAAAATGGGAAATGGTTGTGTCCAAATAAAAAATTGGAAAAAAGTGTGTCTTGATCCAAAATGGGAAACATGTGTGTATTGATACACTATGGGAAACAAGTGTGTCTTGATCCACTATGGAAAACAAGTGTTTCCTCATCCAAAAAATAGAAACATGTGTCTCTTAGTATTATATGTTGATGGTATTGTTATTTAACAATGACACATGAAATGAATTTATACAGTTATAACAGTTCCACAGTTATATGGAATGAGCTCACTTTTTAAGATTGAGTTATGATGATTTATCATCCTTGTGATTTATTTATTAGGAACTATGAATATTTATTCCATGCCTCTTGATTATGATCTTTAATAGATAGGTTACGATATCTCTAAGTATTTTTCTAATGTGGAGTGGAGTTAAATGTTTGTGTCATGATTTAAGCATCATATACATAATTTATCATGATTATTTGTTTTTTCTAGTATATGTGTTTTTACAATATGATTTTAGGTTTTAATAAATGTTGGGAACTAAATGTAACTTGTTTAAAATTAAATTTTTTTATTTGGAAATTATGGAAATTCTGAAAATCAATTTCCTTAGAGGAAATAACATAAATAGGATCCTAAAGGTGCTGTGGGTATTGGTAATATCCTTGAAGATAAAGTGAATGGATTCTATATGTGAAAGGAATGTGATATTAGAACAAAATTTTTGACATTAAACATAATAAGAATGATTATACTTTAATTGAAGAACATGAAGAAATTTTTCATTTTTCATATTCTAGAAAACACTCGTTATTGAAAATTATATTGAGTCCTGATTAAATTTTTAAGAATAATGTCTGAAGTCTAATGTGTATATGATTTAGAATTTAATTATTTTGTTATACAGATTGTGAAATATATAATTATTTTCACTATATGTTGTTCATTAGGGATTGAAAAGGATATTTTGAATGGGGTTGAAGAAATAGAAAAGTGATTTATTCAAAAAGGTGGTACTTTGATTATGGGAAGGTAAACCTTATTATGTTCATGATGTTGAGATAATTATGTTCGGAAAAAGAAATTTAGGATATGAATTACTATATTGGACAGTACTGATTACAACATAACTAAGAAAGAATTATTGAAAACATTATTTATGCTATTATGGATGGTGTTTAAAACATTTTTTATTTAAAAAATATGTCCAATAATATTTAGAATAAGTAAATATTATTATTTTGAATACGAATTTATGGTAATTACCATGTTTTAAAAGAATACATAATGAAGGTATTCACACGTTTCCCATGTGACAAATAGGAATTTCATTATGACACATGGGGATTAATACATATAAAATAACATAGGCTAATCTTTTTGTTTTGATAATGATAGTTGGAATGACATGACACTCTATTGATGCATCATAGAATCTTATAATTATTTAGGAATAAAAATTTCAACTTAATTTCTGCGAAAGTGTTAATAAGTGGAAATTGATCAAGTCACAACAACGTCTAAGGAAGTCTTCAAATCATATAATTATATATTCTCATGAAAATTCATAAAAATTTGGAAAGTGGGTCCTGAAAAAAAATATGATCCTGTTATCATCATTTTTATTCCATGATTGACCATTTTCAAGACTCTTTGGGTTATGGAATTGTAATAATTAACATTCTCCTAGCTATGTTCTCTATAATTATACATCAGAAAATGATATATATATTTCTATTCCATTTCCATAATTTCAGTTTCCTCCTACATTCTCTTAAATGGAAAACTAGTTATGTGTTACATCGGGTAACCATTAAAGTTCTAATGTTCATTTTTAAAGTAAGTTGTTGTATTCATTTTTGTAATGTGGTTTTCATGAAAGGAACATTAAAATATTAATATTTTGATAAACTATAAGAATCTTGAGAGTGAAATCCATTTAAAGGGGGTTAGAATGTGACACCTATAGTTTTTTTGAATTTTATTAAATAATTTAATCTTTTTGATATGTTTCATTTTACAAACTACTAAATATAGCTTGTGTTATATGAAAGAACTAGGTTTAGATTGAATTTCAAGAAACAGAATGTTATTCATGCATTGTAAGAAACACCTATGTTTTTTTGAGGTACATTAAAAACTATGTTTGGCTTGTGTTACATACAATTTTGAGTTTATTTGATATCATATGTCACTCAAAATTCGGAGTTTTACCAAACTATAATATACTATTAATACTGTTATTAAAATATTTTATATAGTTACTACCTATCAATTGAAATGGAAAAAATGAAAAATATTTAATAAATTGGGAAAATATGGTTAAAACATTTATAAAAAATGAGTTATTTGGTTATCAATTATTTAGAAAAGAATGTATGAATTATTTGAAATGAATAAAATTATTTTTTTTAAGTAAATTATTTTTCTATATACAAACACCATTTTATATAAAAAAAATTAAAAAATCAACATTGAAAAAAAAAATTAATATAAATTCAATATAATATATTCAGTTTTATTATTTAATACTCATCCAATATACTTTGTATTCATAATATAAGAATAAATCAAATTTTATAAATAAAAATATGTATTCTTAAAAAATTTAATTTTACCACCTTCTATTGGTGAACCCATATTAAAACTTATTTTTCAAAATATTATAATTATTATTTGAAAAATTATGCTTCATTTATAAAATATGGATATAAAATATTATGTTGGGTGAAATTTTGGTTTTTATGAGAGGTTTAATTTTATTGATGCATTGTGATAAACACTCATGTAGATTCAAAATTCTTTTTTATATAAAATTTTATATATTTAAACTGTATTAAATGTTGAATTTAAAAAATAATTAGATAAATTATATATAAATTAATCTGATTTAGTAAAATATAAAAAATTTCAAATTGAAATTAGATATAAAATAAATTAAAACTTTTATATTTTTTCTCTTTAAAAACTTTTCACCTCATCCCATCTATAGGATTGATTTTAAATTAACTTCTACCAATTATGTTATTTGACTATGCAAAAATGGATCAGATATTGTGAATTATAATAATTTTTAATTTTATAAAAAGTCAAACTTATACTATTCCTAAAAATTATAGTGAATTTAATTACAATTAATTATATTTATTTAAGGTGAAAAAATGTTTACTTAGTGCTTAAACTTTTACCTAAGGAGGAAAATATAATAAACACAAGTCAAAAATCTATTTTATGTAAATATTTATACCATATAATAAATTTTATCTAAAATGAAAAATTATTTCAGGCAAATGATGTAATGGAGACCTCTAAAAAATATTTACATTTTTTTTATTTACAAGAATGTCACTCCTCCTCCACTATAAAAGGGAACTCACCCCCTCACATCTTCACACCTCTCATGAAACATTGGCTCATCCAAACCCATAAAAATGACCTCCAAAAATACCTCCACTCATCCTTTAATTCAACCTTTTGGAATAAATCCAACCATGGAAACCCTTTTGTGTAAACCAAAAGGAGTTACTCAGAGATGAGGCTATATCCTTCAACAAGACTTTGTTCTTATTTCTTTCTCCACCCCTAAATTATTATTATCGCATGATTATATAATTACCTATATATCCTAAATATATTATGATTTTTTATGTTATTTTATCAACCTATACTCACACAATCATCCATAAAATGGGATATAAAACCATTATTTGTGTTTATGGTGGACTACTGCCTCACAAACTAATGCCCCTTGTTCTTCTATTACAAGCATTCTAGGTTATAAATAATGATGTAATTTATTTATCTATATGATATATATAATATTTAATATTAAATTATTCATATGGAATTAATATATATATAATAAATACATGAATTTCATTTTTGTAAGTACGACAACTTCGTTTGTGGACATGTGGACTATCACCTCCGCAAAGCGAAGTGATTCGTTCACACATTACATGCAATGTATTAGGAATTGTTTTTGAAAAAATATATGATATAAATTAAATTATTATTCTAATAAATGATAAAATATATAAATATATTACATTTACATACATTCTTTTAATATGGTAACAAAATGGAAACAACAATAATGCATACATATAGACTGCCATCTTAATAAATAGTGTATTCAATTTCATATCTATATATGTTATAATTATTAATAAAATATATATTAAAAATATATATGATATTTACAGATTTTTTTTCATTTTAGAAATAAGTAAATAATGATCAAATTATGTGGATCAACAATAACAATAACAAACAAATAAGAAAAAAAAGCAGATATTACCCAAAACATAAAACTAACATAGAATTGTAAATAAATGGGTAATATAAATTCATAATAAAATCATATAAGGTATGATATCTAAGAAATGTGGTTATTTGTAAGATTTTTAATAAAATTATCTTTTTTATTCTGTAGTTCTAAATGCGTACAAAAAAATTCATGACATAAATGTGTAATATAAGGTATGATATAAAAGAATATGGTATTTTTGTGTGTGGTGTATATACCAACATATATAATGTTAGATATGAATTTATTATATATTATGATATTTTAAATTTCAATTTATTTTATTCATTTGTGTATTTCATGATTCCAAAGATACTCAAGTAGTAATCGGATTTCTAATCTCACATTTATTTATGTTAAACATATTCCATTTTCACCACTTGTATCTTTTGTGTTGTGTATATAATACCCATTAATTTATTCTATAATTTTTATCGCTAATTTTATTGGTATTAAAATATCCATTTTATTATCTCTATTTCTTAGGGGTCACGGTTCAATAATTAGGTTATATTTGTCTCAATTTTACTTCTTTAAGACACATGTAATGTTATGTATGTACCTTTTTTATGAGGTGTATATACTAACCTTTTACAAGTTGTATCATTATTATAATTATTTCATGATATTTTAAAATTCATTCCATTTGATTCTATCATGTGGATTATTAGTTAATGTTACCAATGTTGTAATTTTATTCTACAATATCATCATTTATAGAGGTTATTTATGGTTATGCATCCATTTGATGAAATATTATGATCCATATATTAAGAAAACAAATGAAATTTCATATCCTTTGGTTATTACATATTTATTCATGTATTGGTACCATATATCCCTTCTTTGTTACTTAATATATTTAAGATTTTTTGAAAAAAATTGATCTTATTTATCTCCACTATTATAAATATCTTTTATAAAAAAATAAAAAAAATCATAAATGATTACTTAAGATCATTTTCAATAAAATTTATTTAAAATAATTTTTATGTCAAAAAATAATAATTTTATCAATGAGCGGTAATTTTAATTAATAAATTACCCATATTCTCTATTCAATATCCATCTTTGAGGGAATACTTTGTAATAGTTTATGCTTTACTCAGGATATAATCCAAGGATACCATTTTCGTTCTTTCTTGGAATGATTTATTTTTATGATGACTACTTTCTTATGAAAACCATTTTAGTCCATACGTAATACAATTGTAAAATGATTATGAAACTAAATTCTTTTCATGGGTTATGTTTTGGTGAAATGATAATGAAACTTATCTCTTTTTTAGGTTATAATATGGTGAGATATTTATTATCCCCATTTCCTTTCATTGGTTATGATATGATGTTTAAGAAACACATTTATTTTTATAGGTCATAATATGATGAATGTTTCTTATATTTTAGAACATGTATGTATAATTTTATTATGTTATGATTCGGACCTTTATATCCCTCCAATTAATTTGGAAATGATTTATATCTCATGACATAATGATTGGAAATAAGTCGACAGACCAAATCAACAATGAAAAATTTTTGTGTCCTGATCCAAAATAGGAAAAATGTGTGTCCTGAATGAAAGAGGGAAACATGTGTATCCTAACCCAAAATTTGAAATAGGTGTATCCTGATCCACTATGTGAAACAAGTATGTCCTAATTTACAATGGGAAATTGCTATGTCCTAATCGAATAGGGGAAATATGTATGTCCTAATCAACTATATTGATGGTAATGGAAGTTAACCCTAACACATGAAATGGACATCTGTAGTTATAATCGTGCAACAATTATATGACATGATATCATGGTTAATGATTAATTAATTATTATTTATCACCCTTATGACTAATTTCATATAAACTACTTATCTTTTTTCCATGAATCTTGATTATGACATTCTATATACATGATACAATCTTCTAATGTTATGGTCTTGTTATCATACCCTTATGCTTATTTTTTCTTACATATCTCCCTTGTTTACACTTATTAAGAATTTTAGATCACCATTATTTATGTTTACTTATCCCAAGTAATTATGAAAGGTTTACTGTAATAGTACTAAAGGAGTAGATATTTGATGGAGATGTTGAAGATCTTTCACCAGTCTTGATGATTATGTGTTGATGTATCTAAAGAGACTAAAATATTATGGACTGTTGGAATGTATTCATGTAATGTGATGAATATTATTATAAAATAATGTAATATCAATTTATGTAAAGACAATGTCTCTATATATCCTCATAAAAATCCAAGAAAAATAAAAATGAAAAATTAATCGCATTTCTTTTTGGAGGTGGTAGTGCACACGTACACACGAGCAATTTTATTGGTTTCCATTGGATTATATCATAAGAATATATATATATATATATATAATTCCATAATCATAGTTATGTCATTAATAATATAAAAAAATTTAATACAATCATAGTAACAATCCATGAAATATGGAAATGGAAAATGAATTGTATTACTACATGGAGACAATAAACCATAGACACTTACAAGTGATTATCTTTTTATTTGATAGCAATAATGTGTATAATGTTGTTTTCATAAAAATAATAAAATTTAAGAATTTAAAGGATTCAATATTTTTTATTTAATTAAAAATATAAATGATTTAGAGGAGTTAAATGTGAATAGAAAAAGAAATTAATATATTAGTGTGATTACCTCTCCTTTAAAACTATTCCATTAGATATACCCTAAAGGGATCTAGGGGTTTTCTTTTTATAATAACATGACATACATAATGAGGATAAGGAAGTTTATAAGATAATTTTTTAGGTTATGGATGACCTATTTGGCTCCGTGTGGTGTAAGGAATTGAGGTATCAAAGGACCTTTTATAATTGAGGTGGGGGATGTTTTATAATTTCCCATAATATTAAAGTATATCAAAACAATTCTAAAGAAAACTGAAGTATAATGGCCAATAAATTCACATGGGATTATATTTTAGATGACACATTATCACCTATGATGTTATTTATGAGTTTGTTTATTGTTTAAAAATTTATTAAATTATTTATCCCAGAAAATATTAGTATTGACAATTTTGATACTATTCATTACAATGACTTTAAAAAATTAAGAACTTAAGAAAAATTAAAACTAACTGTTATATTATATCTTAAACATGAAATTTTCATGTATAAAAGTTCTCTATCATAATAAATATATCATATTATATAACATTTATTATTTTTAATATCATTTGTTTGATTATTTCATTAATGAGATCATTATTTCATTAATTAGATCATTATTTCATTATAATCGTGTAAATATTTAAGGTATTTATTTCTTCCGTAAATATTAAAAATAAATTTACATTACTAAGATAAATATATTATAATTAAAAATAATATTTATAGTCCTTCATATTCCCTAGATAACCCCATATTAAAATGTTAGTGTTATTAAAACAAGGGTTTGACACTTTTAACTTTTCATCAAATAAAACACTATAAATTCCATAATCTCGTCCAAATAACCAAAAAGATCATGTAACCATTATTTGAATAATTATAGACAAAATAAATACATCCAATAAAATTAATCAAATGTTGGGGTCATTTAAATTTCATTATCATTTTAATTGTTTCCTAAATTACATGATTTACCCTTATAACGGTAACAAAATATACTATGTTTACAATCCATATTGACAAATAATAAAAGAGATCTATATAATAAATTTGTACCTTTGGATTAAAAATATGGAATCCATTTTTAAAAACACAAAAAATCTAAGTGAAAAGTAATTATTTTAATATTTGACATGCTAAACAGTACAGCAACATTTTTTTAAGAAAATATCACTTTTTAATGTTTTTTATTTCTAAATTCATGTATAAAATGAATTTTCAAAACCATAATTGAATTATTTTAAACTAAAATTAAGTAATGAAATTTTAATAACAACCAAAATATAATTCCACTTTGTAAATACTTTAAAATATAAATAATGACTTAGAAATCAATATTTTTCACAATTCATTACAAAAATATATATTTTCCTAATATTCCAAAAATCATCTTTAGATAATTTGACATAATAAATTATAATATTAAATTAATATTTTCAAACATATTTTCATAAAATATATGAAATTAATTATAATATCTACTCACAAGAAAATCTATTTTTTGGAGAAAACTAATTTTTTAAGAATAAAATTACTTTACTAACAATTAAATTATTATTTACTAAGAATTTATCAAAAAAATTAAATTTATTTGGTATTATATATTTTTTAAATATGTTAATTATATTTATACACCGCAAATTAAGGTCCAGGTGATAACTATCTCATTAAATATAATATTTTTATTGTTTATCACAGTTTGGTTAAATATGGTGTTGTGTGTAACATAGCACATCGAGGAAATAAAATTATTTATGATGAAATTATTATAAAAGTGTGAGATTGATACATTCACTAGAATTTTAAATTGAGTGAATTTAGAATCATGGATTTTGGAAAAAACTGTGCTTATTAAAATAATACCACAAGCTCTATATATGATGTGGCGTGCGATGAAATTTTAAATGTATGAGGGATTAAATTTAAAAAATATATATTAGATGAAGTCACTGGTTGATTGATTAAATATAAACTTAATTTGAAAAATATTGTTGAAGAAGGCGCTTCAAAGGTAAATGTTATTACTTCAAATAACTTGTAAATTTTTCTTCTTACTCTTTTAAATACGAGTTGTAGGAAAGTGAACAAGGATAAATAGAAAACCAATGAAAATCTATTTATAACCTTATAATAAAGAAGATATAGTGAAATAAATTACCTAATAATGACCAGGAGGAAAAAATTAGAGTAAATAGAGGTACCACATGAATGTTAAAAAATTTCTTGAAGCTAAGTAATTGTGAGTGTAATAAAAATGTACACATTAAGTTGAATTTTCCAAAATTAAAACATTAATTAATAGATAATAAACATAAAAAATATGATATGCACATATACTTAGTGGAGCTACATCAAAGAATTAGAGTCCAATGATGATTTTGTTAATGAGATTGAATTAAATAACTTACGATTTATAGAGAAAAACATAAATGAGTTCAGTAATGATTTAGGTTTTCCTCTTAGATCTAGCACTAATCGTTACTATTTTTTTGAAATAAATAAAAAATTAAAAACCTATAAAATATGTTTTATAGGTTACTAATATTTATAATTAATATAAATAAGAACATAATTATCATATCATTCAATGTAATAAACTCAAATAATATAATAATTATTTTATAAGTTTTTCATCATTTTCAATAGGTACGACGTATAGGGGTTTTGTATTTTTTATGAAGGGTAATGGTAATCTCAAAAAATAAAATTTTAAATTTGAAGAAAATTTATCACCATTCATTTAAAGAAAGGAAAAAATATGATAATATGTTTTACTTGATGAAATAAAATAAATATTAAACAAGATTTGGTTATAAAGAAAATATTCCTAAACTATACAAGACTTGATTTATTAAATGTTCTAAAAAAAGAATATCCATTATTATATGATTTAAGTTTTAAAAGGAAGTAACTATTTATGAAGAATATTTTATAGGATTTACTCACCATATTATCTAAAATTTTTTTAGTTAGTATGAGTTTGTCATCTATATAAACATATAATAATAAATTTAAATAATTCTAGGTACTAATTTTTTTAATTACTAACCTAATTAGACCCAACATAAGTGGGAAAAAATATATTTTTCCTCATTACATTTTTCTTGGAAAACCACCCAAATAATTTCAAGGACACATGGTACTTAGAGAATGGCTAATCTAGACATATCTCTAGTGAACCATTGGTGTTTTATTACTTAAATATATTTTCCTTGATACTTTTTCATATTCATATATAATTTCAATGTTAGGGATATATGTTTTGGTGAAGTATATATATCTAACATTCTTAACATTGATAATGTTTTTTATATTGAGTTCAAAAATATATATATATATTTATATGAAAAAATTTAATTGATGGAATATATGTTTATTTTGAATAAAATGAATTCATAATTATTTAAGATAATTTATCATGGTTTATGAAAATTTAAAGGATAATATTTAATTAATTAATATTCCGACAATATCTTAACAAAATTTTATCCTTTATAAAGATTAAAAAATATCTAATTATTTATAAAATGACTATTCAACAAGATCATTTCCAATTCCTTTTTATGGGGAAATGATAGATGATCAGCTATGTGAGTAGGTGAGCTAGGCACCTTCAATTATGTAGATACTTGGGAGGGAAACTTCACGTGGAGTTGGGTCTCTAGGATTTTAGGTCTTGTACTGAGCCTTATTCCTCTAGGTCTTTGGATCATGTAATTATACTTGTGACTCCATGCCTACCGGTCATGTAAGGGTACCCTCTCAACCAAACTAAAAAAGAGATTATGCAAAATAATTAAAAATCTAAAAGGCCTTCGTGCATGGTTGACCACCATATATCATTTTCTTAGTAAAAATGTGGTATCTTTAAGTTATATGAATCTAATTTTTTTATCCTTATCTAATACTAAATATGAATATATTTATATTTTATTTTTTTAAAATCAAAATTGATTAAGCAGTCATTATCTAAATTTGGTTTTAATTTCTAAATGATTTCTATTTTTTCATCAACTTCCATTTTTATTATATTTAATCATGAAGGGTTGGGGTAAGAACAGGTTTATAAGGCTTTTAAGAAGTCATATAGAATTTAATACCAAGATAATATTCTAGAATATATTCTATGCTACCTGGGAGAGTGATCCATGGGTAAATAATTCCCTAAGGTGGAGGTCTGGGGTAGCCTATGTTGCGAGAAATTTAGCAACCTGGTAAACATTGTGCCACGTATAGAGGATCTTTTTATCATTAGATATTAGATCTTTTCATTTACATATCCAATATATAATCTAATAAGGAGTATTTTATAGATCTTTTGTGGATATAAAAATGATATATGAGTTGGATTATATAGTTTAAATCGTTATTTTTCATGAGTAGAATAATTCAAGGCCATTGAGCATGGTTGTATCTTCCACATTCATGTAATCACATGCCTCATAGGATGAACTAAAATAATAAATCACCGATATTATCATGACATAGAATACTCCCCCTCCTTGAATATTCCATTTTATCCACAAAACGTCGATGTTCAACTTCATAACATGCATAGGAGGAGACAAACAAGCCTAGTTCTCCCATTACTTAGCTCTAAGTTCCTAATATATGAGTATTTCGGGCATGAAACATCAACGGGGGGGGGGGCTTCTCATGATGTTTTTAAATTATTGTAAGTTCTTCCATGAGGCATTTGGACTTCATGACCAGGCCTATTTTTTATGTAATAGGACCATTTGGGTGAGCTTGATTGTAGTGTTTCCAGATAGACAAGAAGTATGCCATAAGGGGAATATCCCAAGCCTTCTACTCATAGGTGTTCATGCTTGACTCTTTGAAACAAGCCCATATGAACTCCCAAACTGACCTAACATCTCTACTAATAATATTCAAATCCCCCAGCTATCCCCACATCTTTAATGGCCCATTAATATAAAAAAAGATATGAAATGTGGATTATTCCTTATGAGAAAGAAAACATGAGCACTTGGAGGCAATGTGGACACCTTTTACATTCACAGTCTCATTTTTATAAATGAATAGAATATACATTGTATAGAATATGATGTTATTTCTCCTTAGAAAAATGGATTTCTTTTTATTGATATAATTCGTGGACTATTTAATTGTCAAATTATAACATCACCCAACCCACAATCCTACATCCAGTGCCTAAATCATAGACATTAAATTTATAGAATTGATATCTTTGAAGGTGGACCAATTTTAACCATCTAAAACATAAAATTTAAATAAGAAATATTGGATCATTTACATTCTCTGTATCCTTTTTAGGATTAAAGTTTTATAGAATTAGGAAAAATATTATATAAACAACACCTAATAATTCAAGTGATTATCTTTTCCACTATACTCAAATTTTCATATTAAATATTATGTTATAAACATCTTTCATATGAAAAATATCTAGTCACAATTTATTCAACATCATACATGTTAACCTGGTGAAAAGGAAACATATAAAGGGATAGCTATAATACCTAGTAAGGTATATACAAAGAATTAATAATTATATGACATCAATGAGTATAAGAAGAGAATAATGGTATTATAACATAATAAATGTGTATTATGATAACATAAGAATATTCATACCCTTCAATACATGGGTCAAAAAACATGGAAATATAGAATAATGCTTAAATGAATAAAAGAGTAAAAATCCTGATATATGTGATATCAATATTGTTCAAAGAAAACATTATAACCAATATAAATCATTAATAAGATATATTGGTATCTTGTAATAATTATCTTCATAAACCATTTTAACATTTTTTTCATAGATAACTATATACTGGTTAAATTCATTTGTGAAAACCATTAGAAAATTTCATGTTCCTGTATATTAGGACAAGTAACATTAACCAATGCATTGGATATCTTTCTAGGAAAACCCACCGTATAAGATATAATAGGCTCACCCAATGGTATATGGGTGTGACAATCTTATAATCTATAACAGGCTCACCTGATGCTATCTAGGATCTCCCATGATTAGTAATAATTTTTAGTAACTTTTCATGGATAGATCATTAATTTTATAAAAAACTCAATTGAAAAATATTTATTATTATTAGAACTTGGTTAACCCATTGAATAGAAATGGGTACTATAAAAATATCTTTCAAATATGATTAACCTATAAAAATGGATAGGTTTTCTTAAAATATTTTTGATATATGATTAACCCATTGAAATGAAATTGGTTCCAGGATAATAATGTTGAAACATGATTATCATGTTAAAAATAAATGAATTTTTATAATAATATCATCTAATCAATCTTAATCCATCCCATGAAATAATGAATATGGTATCATTACAGAATATCCCCAATATATCATATGTAAAGAAAATGTTTTTTATGGTGATAAATGGAAATATCATTAAAATACTAATAATTGTTTTGACGAAACTAAACTATAGATTCCATTACACCACCCTAACCATCACATACAAAAAAGGCATGGAAACCCAAAAATCACAAGAAAAATATTATTTATTCCATTTTAGCAAAGGGGTTGTTATTTAGTTTCAACTTCCTATGTTTAGTGTGTGATCAGAGAATCCATAAGATCTTAGGGAATACATTTAATTAACCAAATATACATTGTTAATAAATTTCATACATATATACCGTCATTCACAAATTATAAACAACATGAATTATATATCCACAATAGCTATGAAAACAAATACCACAAATGACCATTATTTTTATTAGGCATGTAGCCCATATAGATCACAATATCAACAAATTACAAAGTAGAATATAAGTTTGTTTCCCTAGCCCCCACATTGATCTTTGTTCCGATTCAATTATCTTTGATAAATTTGTATTTTTCTATCTTCAAAAGGGATAAATTCATACTCCCACCCTTCATGATATTAAAATAAAGGGATAGATGAAGAAATCCCGGCCTCAAAGAATAGAAGATCATTACCTCCTTATTTCAAAAAGATAGGGGGTACACAAGTAGCCAAAAAACTCCATGAAAAAGACAATCAAAGGAAACACCTAAAACACGTGATCCCTCTGGGAAGAAGGGTTGTGGGTATGTCTGGTATAAAGAGTAATGGTAAGAACATGGTGAATAATCTGTCTCAACTTTAGAGATCCCAGATCTTATATGAATGGGAGAAATTGTTTTTAAATACATTAATATAGGATCTTGACCAAGACCACGTGTTTTGGAAGTCAAAGGAAGAAACAGGTTTTTCTAAGATAGTTATGATTTTAAATGTCCCCAAAAAACATTATATATGGTATTTAACTCATTTAAATTCAAAGGAAATATCATAGGTGATAAACTAGGGAAATAATAAAAAACTGGAATTTTGAAAAAAAAAATTACAAATAAATCATCGTTGGGTGAGTCACCGTTTAGTGTGATATATTTGGATGAGTCACAGTCAGATGATTCTCCATTGGGAGACTCATAGTTTTATGACTCACCATTGAAATATTATTTGTTTTGAGTCACTTATGGTAACTTGACATTTAGACCTACCATCAGCGACCCACTATCAGGAGTCACCATTATGACTCACTGTTAGCGACTGACTGTCATGAGTCATCATTACGACTCACTGTCAGCGACTCGCCTTTGTGAGTCCTCATCGGGAATCACCATCAGCGAATCATCACTAGCGAATCACTATCACGACTCATGGTTATGAGTCACTATCATGACATACAATCACCACATAAAATTCATCACTCACATTTGGAAAAATAAAAAACTAAAAAACTATTCAAATGAGACACCATGTCCTCCCTGAACACCTCAAAAATTGGATTTTCATAGATTAATTGAAAAATGAGTTCTGTGACACTACAGATGTATATTAACCACAAAACATAAAATAAGTGGGGAATATGGTATATGTATCATATAAATAAAAAGTGACATAAGAAACCCTTTCCTCAAGTATAAACTTTCCATGAATGCACTTTAACTCCTGTATAATACGAATATATCAATTATTTAATTTCCTGAGAACATTTTCCACCTTTATCATTTTTTACATAAATTAATTTTTTTATAATTAATATTTTAATATTAATCAGTTAATTCCATGTTTGGAGTTTTGAGGACAATTAGTTCATTGTTTCAAAACAGATTCAATGTGTTCACCATTGTAAGGGGTCCTTATTTAACCGTATATAAAATAATAACCATGAAATAATTATCATAGTTTTTCATCATTTATAATTTTGAAACTAGTCCTAAGAAATGGTTGTGAAAAATGAATTGTGTTACCATCATGAGGAGAGAGGGTCGTACGTAGGCATGAGTAACATTTTCATTTTTCAATGATCTTTATCAAATAAAGGTATGTAATATTTTATAAATAAATAATGATCATAATATTATAAATACCAAAATAATTTGTTAAAAACTCTTAAATATATCATTACTATGAGGTGGTGATGAAAATTTAATCACACCACCTCGTGGAGGTGGTAGTCCACAGGTTCACGAAAGACATCTTCACTTTTAGTGTATAAATGGAAATGATATATTTTATTTAATGAATTATAAATATTTCCTAATTATCATTATTAATCTATTTATATCATAATTATTGATAAGGTTATCCTTTTTTACATAAATTTAATGAGTTAGTAAAAAACGAATCATATCGCTTTGGGATGGTGTAGTCCACCGTATAAAATGGAAATGTTATCATATCCCGCAAGAATTAAAAATTTCTAAGGTATATGTGACATAATAACACTATATGTATAAATATAGTACAATAATAACATATATACTTTAAATCCATCATTACAACAAATCGTTAGTGGAGATGATGGAAAATGAATGACGTTTGTTTGTGAGGCGATAGTCCACTGTACGCATAAATGATGATTCGATATAACTTTTGATGGAAGAAGAGATGAATTTTTGTTACTCCATTAATATATTATAATCTTAGTATGTTAGAGGTATAATTTTTGTTATATGGTAATACTTTAAGAATAATTTAATGATACGTCATAATAAATAAAACAAAAATGCATCGTAAGTAATTTCACCTCTTCTCTGGCCACCTCAATAAAATTTTATATAATGTCTTCCTATAATATATTACTTAACAAAAAAGGATTCAAGGATAAGGTAATTAGAAATTGAGAATTTATTTTTTAGGGTTTGGATGAAGCAAAAGGGTATGATGTTTCGAAGAAGAGTGGATAAGGGGTTTCCTTTTATAGGTAAGTTGAGTGACACAATTATAATTTTTAAAAATAAAATGGCGTACGCATGGTTTTCCTGTGCCACAATGCTTTTAAAAGGAAAATTATCGATAATTATACATTATATGGTTGAAATATGTACTGAAAAAATATTTTATAATTTTTTTGGTCATTTTACCCCCATCTTTTTATTTTAACCCCACGATAAATTTATTTACCCTTACTGCAGTAATTACTTTATTTCGCTTTTAATTATTCAATATAGTAAAACATTATATTGAAATTATTAGATAATATAAATTGTTATTACTAATAATATGATGTACATTTTACTAATTCTATTTAATATAACTGGAAATTTTAAATTAAAATTCAACTCATAGATATAAAGAAAATATGGGTTTACAAGAAGTGAATTTTACCAGGAAAGTATGATTTTGATTTTAAGTCTATGACTAAAAATTATAATTATATAAATATAAATTAATATTTATTGATATTTAATCTATAAATTTTATTTGAATAATTTTGAAATAGGGATTTTAAAAAATAATTAAAAGTAGAAACACAATGAACTATAAATTAGTTTTTAGAAAAATCATGTTTTTAAATTGAAGGAAAATTTTATACTAAAATCCAATATGATGTTGATTCAAAAGAAATATAGTAGATAAAATAGAATTAAAAAATAATTATTTTCCCTTAAATCATATAGATAACATACTGGGGCTTTTAAACTTATTAACAAAATGACAATAAATGACATTTTTACAAAAAGTTATATTTTCAGCATTCACCGAAAAGTCAATATTTTCTGAAAAAAGAAAAATTTCACCCAAAGTAAATTATAATAATATAATTTTTAAAATTTGTTTAATTTTACCAAATATTTTTTCTAATTGTTCCAAAAAATAATTATAATATTCTTTTCACAAAATGAAATAAAAATCATTTATGAAAAAAAAATATATTTTTATAGAATAAAATTACTTTACTAAAAAACAATTGATTATTTAATAAAATATAATAAATAATTTATATTTATTATGAAATTTATATAAATATAATGATATATCATAAATTATTTATTACTATGTGTACCTTACAATGCAATGTTTTGGCTATAATGGTTATATATATTACCCATCATTTTAGATCAGTATTGTGTGTCGAATATTCTATTAAACAAAGTATTCTTTTCTAAAATATTAGAGTGTTACAAAAAAATAAATAATATAATTTTATTGTAAAACATATTGACATATGATTTAATTTTATTAGAGAATAATTTATTAAAAAATATGTTAACAGAGTATGTTTCAACTAAAAATAAACATATTGATATATTTACAAAATCATTTTCTATTTTGGAATTTTGGAAAATAAGATTTGAACCTAGTAGGATTTACATTTAGTTGACATGAAATTATTAAGATGGATTTTATTCCTTAAACATCAATTTTTATTACATGAATAATAAAAATATGATTACGTTTTAATTTAGTTTATAAATTTTTTGATATATTTCAAAAAGCGATAAAAATAATTAAAAATACATTCGCTCTATAATTTTCAAAAAATGGGATATTGTAGTTTTTGTTATTTTTATATTAATTTTGAACAATTTTTTTAATGTCTACTAACTTTTCATACCGTAATGTAAATTTTGAAAGTTAATTTTTAACCTTTATATAGTTTTTTTAAATTATAATTCCATCATATATTCCTATAAACTATACATAGATTATCAATTTTCTAGTATTCCTTTATTTGAGAAGTTCATTCCTCCCAAATTTGTTTTGGTTTACATTTGGATAAATATTCAAATAAACATTTATGTAATTTGTTTTGAACTTTACACAATATTAAATCTTGGTCTTACACAAAAATATAAATTGACTTTTATGAAGAGTTATTTCCAAACATTTACATGGTTTTAGTTGAGTTTTTTCCATTAGGTATCCCAAAAAATTGAATTTCCCCATTACCCTATATAATAAAATCACTTTTATGTGTCATGTTTTTGAAAGATCATTACGTATCATATTCTTACATGAACATGAAACATAAATTTTAAAATTATATATATGTATATATATATTATGAGTCTATTTTTTTATATTGATTTTTTATATATTATTATTATATGTTATGGGACATGTTCATGTAGTTTTATTTCATTTAATGCAATGTTTTTGAATTATAATTACAGAAGGCATATATATTTAATGCTTTTAAAAATTACTGTGTGAAATTATTAAGTGGTATTAGGTGACTATATCTTTATTTTTTGTAAAAAATTATTGTTACATACTAATGGGGTTTTAACATCTTTTGTTGTTAGAGTGGGTTGAATTCTTCACCTATTTTTTATTTAAGAGTTTTGTGGGTAGACCAACTAATTTCTCGTTAAATTGAACTTGATTTGAGAATTTCCTTTGACCAAAGACCTTTTTTAGATAAATCATGATTATCATCTTGTTTCTAGGTAGATTAGTTTTGTTTTGGATCTATTAGATGTTTAAAACCCATGTTTTGGAAGTGCCCAGTCTAATGTGTCCTATTTGAACAAACTGTACAACCTCTAAGGAGTAACTGTGTAGCTCTCAAAGTGATCTGTTCATGATTTTCCAAACCATATTTGAGGGGTTAGTGGCCATGAAAAACCACTGATGTTATTAGTAGAGTTTATTCTCATGGTGTACATATAGTTACCATGGCCTTTTGCACAAAACATTAGATTATTTTAAGTATAATTAAACATTTAATTATGAGTCGAGGATAGTAATGTCGAGTGTCATGGAAGACTGTGTACATAAAATACAAAATATGGGACAAATTTAAATATTTATTTATTTTAAATTCATAAATAGATCCTAATAACCATTGTTCTAATACATATTCATAAGAAAACCTGGGGATAACATGAATATTGTGAAGAGCTAAAAATCCCACTAAGAAAATAAATGTTATAAAAAAGCTTTAACAAATTGGTTGGAAGGAATGACATAATGATATAATAAATAATGGTAAATATATAATCATAACATATAAACATGGGATCATATAAACATGGAGTCATAGTAATGTGGAGGAGAAGTAAAACATGACGTTAGAAGAAGTCAAGGATATTAGCACATAGAGGATCACAAGTCAAGGTTAACCCCCCCTGAGATTGTTTCACATGGAGAACAAGTCAAGGCTAACCACCAAGACTGTTGTAAATAATGTATCATGAGGCCAAAATTTACCCAAATCATATTAATTCTATATAGGAACACCATTCATAAAATGTTCATGAGTATTCATTCCACATATATAATCATACATAATCATTCATACATAAACATAAGGGCTACCCATAGTAAGAATTGGGTATCAAAACCATGTCACAAAGCATAAAAAATTGGTGTACCATAAAAATTTACAATAAGGAATGGAATTATATCATGAATGGAAAATAATATAGTATTATATGGATATATAAATAAATATGGTGTCAACATGACATATTAACATGTAAAAATAGTTCTTACAAAACATTAGAATTAATAAATTTTAGTAAGGTTAAAGTAAAATATCAAAGGTCCATTACAAAATAAAAAGAAATAATATTTTATATAAAAATAGAAATGAACCTAGAAGTTTTTTATTATTAAAATAGTGGTTTTTTAAAAATAATGGGGATTTAAATGAAGATTTTATAGTGTAATTGAAAATGGGTAAAAATTCAAGAAGTTCCCTAAATTGTGTTTATTTATCAGTAAGTATTGAGGAGAGACCCACATAAAAATTTACATAACCTAAATATAATTATGAATAGACCATGTTATATGAGTTTAGATCATATATGTATCATTTATAATATTTACAAAAAATAATAGAAAACTTCATTTGTGTAAAAATAAATATTGAGCAACCTAATTGAATAAATAAGGTTTGGGTAGAATTTCTTATGTTAAGTCTGATGGTGTCTTTAAATTGATATTAATGTCTTGGATAACTAAATTACATTCATTAATTACTATTTATAGAACCTATTATTTATGTAATTGATTTAGTGTAACCTTATTATGTTCACTCAGGACAATTTTTTATGGTTTAAGAGGGTCAATTTCATTGTTTGGGAGCATTTGTTTCCTTGGTTTTCATGATTTTTTTATTTATATAGAGGTAAGGGTAAAATATTAAGATGATAATGGTTGTCTATAATTGGAGTTATATTTTATTAGTGAACATCTTGAATGTTACATTGTTATAAAATTCATTTGGTTATTTGGAGGGAAGATGTATCATAAAATAAAACATTAATGATAGTCGTTTTGGTTAATTGGCGGTTTTTAATCACAACGATCACATTTTGCTTTATAAATTAATATGATGTGTAAAAAATATTATAGAACCTTAAATAAGATATAACACATATATTATATTCTTTTTAATCCATTAAAATGGTTTCATGACTAGAATTTATGATGGTAATAGAAATTGAAAATCTGTCATCCTTGAATGTGGTAAATTAACACATCTCAGATATGTGTTATTATTTCTATTATAAATGCATGGGAAAAGAGATTTGTTGGTGAATTATTAAATTATCATGAAAATTATATAACTTTTATGTTAATTGAGCTATCATAAAAGTTTGATGAAATGAGGTGAGGAAAGAAAAATAAAAATAATAACTTGAAAGAAAATAAAATAAATGAAAACAGAAATTTACCTCTTGAATATATCTTCCTTGAGATCCTTTTTAAGGGAGTGGTTTTCCACTTTTTAGACATAAAGAGATTATATATGTGGAAGAGGGTATTTTGGAGATATTTTAGTAGAATTTAGAAAATTCACATTGCTTTAGAGGAGTGAATAAAAGAGGGTGGGTGGGGGTGATTTTTATAGTGGAGGAGAGGAGTAGTTTCCCATTATTTAAATCATTAGTTTAATATTTTTTCTCAATACTATGAATAGTATTTATTAATGTGAAAAAAATTGTAAATAGATCTTGTGAGTTAGAACCAAATGTTCATAGATCAGCAGAACATCATCCATGACTCAATAATTCAAGTATTTAGCTTATTTAGTAAATTATCGAATTACAATATTCATCAGAAAATAAAGTATTTCAAAAAATCACCCATAACATTTTTTGATGGGTAGAATCCAAAAAATTAATTCATATTTTAAAAAATAGTTTTCTAAATATGAGATATTTATTTTTACTTAAAATAATAATCTACTTGAGAAATGAAAATTTTAAGATTATCACCGATTTCTAACACTTTGAAAAATTATTTAAGGTCTCATAAATATATATTATGATCACAATACATCAAAATAATAAATTAATAATTAATATAATTAATATTAATATTATTTTAATTTATTAAAATAATCATAAAATTGTAATTAAATATATAGGACATACAATAATACCAACATATCATTAATAATATTTTTAAAAATGATTTACTTATACTATTATATAGTTATATCATATTGTCAGTGTAGAGACTTGAAGCTTGACGTACATTGACATTACATTACATTTGCGGAATACATAGTACATAAGAAAAACACACACACAAGGATCGTAATAGTTTAGTGTCTTTGGAAACTCGGAATATAATCTTCTAATCCTGGTGAAAGATCTTCAACATCTCCCATAAAGATCTTCCTTTTTTATACCTATAACCTTTCATTATATCCTGGGGAAAAGTAAACATAAAAGGGTGAGCTCAAATGCTCAGAAAGGGTAAACAAAAGAAATATCAATCACATCATATACATAAGCACATAACTTTTGGAAGTCTTAACCTGTAAAAGAGATCATAATTTCATAACCTGGGATAACTCATGGCAGTGAAATGTAATAACAATAAACATAACTTAAAACATTAAACTTTGTGGCATGCACACATAATAATAGGGAATCATTTCTTGTTAGTAAAGACTCATTTCCAAGACTATCTTAGTGGAAAAAGTCCCTTTCTGAACCGAGTCACCCTCGTTTTAGTCTTGTTTCACTGAACCGGTATAACCTACCATTCCATCCATGTCTATCTCATGAGATATAAAATCTGTACCCAATGCATTGGAGGGAGATATAGGTCCCACCCATCTCATAATGATACCATTCTTATGTGTGCCACAAAATCATAAATCATACATCATTGCATAACCCATGTAGTAAAAATGGGATTCTTAAACAACATGACATCATAAAACAATTCATATAAGATAAAGGAATTCATAAAAATAATTCTATCACAACATAATCAAATCAATGTAACAATAGGGATAAAAACAGAACCCTTTATTATCTTAGATGGAAAATAATTTTGATAAAACACTTGAACTCCATTCTTGAGGAAAATATCCTTTCTCCTTCAAAAACACTTTTCCTTTCTTAACATGTCATAAAATTATAAACTAAAAGAAGTTGATTAAAAATAAACTTGAAAACTTGTAAAGGAAGATTCTTGGAAATAATGTTTTAAAAATCCATTCATGCCGTATAAGTTAAAAAAACATTCTTCTCATACTTTTGTCAGAAAATTCAAAAAGGTGCCTCGTACGAAAAATGACAAAAGATTCCTTTAATATCTTTTACTAAAAACTCAACAAATGGTAAAATAAAATTTAAACAATTGTAGGTTAATGGAAATAATATTACATATTGAGGAAACATGGATTTGGATGATAAAATACACCCCAGTAAATTTCAACGTATAAACAATCTAGGATAAAAATGAGATTGTGATATTTCTCTTACCTTAGGTATGATTTGCTTCGTAAGTGTCCAAACCTCCTGTATAATGATTTAAATAATGTCATTAACTTATTACAGAATCATATTCATTGTTATGATATCATATATGGTTCACTTATGACTTTATATTACCCGTTCTTTTGTAAATTCCATGTTAACGAGCGTTTTGGGTAAAATTGTTTCGTTTGTCGTCCGTGTTTTGACTTGTAATTATTCATATGATTACTTAGATCATGATTACTTAATTACATAATATACAACATGATTTATATATATATATATATATATATTCATAATATACATATATATAATAAATCAGTAAATGGAAAGAAATACACCATTCATGGAGACGGTAGGCCGTACGTACGCATGAATGTTGTTTTCGTTTCCTTATTGAGTTGAATAGAATTAAGTAGATGACATTCATATATATACACATAAATCCATTATAATTATTATGTCATATATTTCATGATTACTTATTATATATACTTTATAATCATTCATGAATGGTTTAAAGTGGAGAATGAATCTCATCGCGTCGTGGAGACCGTAGTCCGTACATACGCACGAGCGATGATATCGTTCTCATGATCATGGGACTGTATTGGAGTGTATGTATAATATTTCAGAATCAATATCACTTTAAAATAATAACATATAGTTATTATTTACACCATTATACCCATCCAAGTAAGGTGGTGGTGGAAAATATATTTCACAATGACGTGGAGATGGTATTCCGTACGTACGCACACGCGGTGATTTCGTTTTCCGTAGGATGGATAGATGGTGAAATAAGATTGTTTCATACTTATAATAACATATCAGTATATGAGTGATACTGATGTTATTACTTCATAATGAAACAACCTAATAAGAAGAAGTGGAAGAAGAAATAAAGGTGAAACAATCGGTAACGGAAATTACCTCTTCTTTGAAGCGCCTTTTTGAGACCTCCCCTTAGGGCACTAAAATTGGTCTTTGAAGAAGACCAGAACCTCTAGGATGTTTCTAGGGAAGTTTAGAAGAGAATTTGTCAGGGGTTGGACGAGCTTGAAGGCTCAAAGTTGTGTGAGGAAGAGAGGGAGGAGGTGCCCTTTTATAAGGGAGGAGAGGGGCTCCTTTGGAAAAACTAAAAATATTATTTTATTATAAAGTCAAGTTCGGTTATAAATAGCTCCGAATTGATTTATTTCGAGGATAAGGTGGGGATGGGTCGAAATCCCTTCATCCAATATAATTTAGACAAGTTTAGGTTCCAATTTTAACCTTATCATTTAGATTTAACATTAAGTTAAATAATTTTACTTTTACCGTGTCGTCTTGTGTTCTTACACTATAAGGTTAATAAACTTACTATAAGAAGCCAAAAGAACCACAAATTGTTTATTATTAATATATATAACCTTATCTAAGTCATTTGGCCGAACCTTATATTTTTAGGAATAAAATAACAATTAATAATATAATATTTGTTTCAAAAACTATTTTATGTCAATTTTGACACTATTTAGTAATTGATTTTTGTGAAAATCATAACAGAATGATAAGTTATAAAAAAGTTAATTAAATCAATAATAATATGTCATATTAACCTAAAAACTAGTTTAAGTAATAAAAAGTCTCAAATTATATTTATTTGGGTATTTATAACATCAATTATGTCAATATTTCATTAATAAGATAATTACTGCATCATCGTTGTGTCATAAATAAATTAAATTTTTTAATGTCTAAAAATTACCAATAAACTACCACTATGTAGGAAATCTTTTTAGATTTCTAATGAATATTTATAGTCGAATTTATCTTATGTATAGTCCTATATTAAAAATGTTTTATTAAATAAACCTTGATTTTAACTCTTTTAACTCTTCTTTGAATTAAATAATAATAAATGTCCTAATCTAATTCAAGTGGGCCTAAATGGTCATATTTTATTCCTAAGTTTATTTTTGGTCGAATTACACTTATCCAATAGAATTAGTACATGTGTTAGGGTAATAATAATATCATTTTTACCCTTAATTACCCTATTTACTTTTAACCGTGGTAAAGAAAAGTAAAAAGTTACTATTCACCAAAAATTATTTTCATCTCATTGAACCAAATTTTACTTAATGACATCAAAAATGTCTTGGATTTTTGAAATTCCACTCACAGAAGCGGTAAAATTAAGTTTTATGAAAAATTCGGTTTTTTTAACTACCACTTAGTGGTTTCACTATTCATCAAAATTTGAAAGTTTTCAGAAAAATACAAAAAATTAGGCCTAAGCTATATTTGATATTATTAACTCAAAAATGATTTCTATTTTACCAAATTTAAAACATATCAGTTGCATTAATTAATTTAAAAATTAATACCCGTCGTCAAAACAAATAGCGTGTTCTTAAGAGATAATAACTATAAAAAAATTGACACTTGTTTATGTCTGGTTTAAATGTGAAATTACATCCAATGACCAACATTGTATTAAATTGTAAAAATATATTCTAGATATACTTTAAAACCACTCAAATTAATAATTTATCACTATTAATTATTTTGATTGAAAAGTTGTTTTTAATTAAAATTTAGTAATTTTCACTATTAATCAAAATATGAAAGTTATCCGAAAATCACCAAAATTTCACCCTATGCTAATTTCGATATTCCGAATCCAAAAATGAAGTCCATTTTAAAAAATAAAATTTCCATAATTTTAAAATGTGGTTATTACTATTCATAACGGCTAGTTTTAATAATATTTTAATAGCATATCGTTGTTTAGTGAAACTCAGTATTGCGTACTACACACGCTATCACGGAAGGTCGTGATTGCGTGTAATACAAGGCAAGTCAAAGATGCATGTTGAGAAAGCTCCTTTTGGTGTAGCGTACAACACAAGACATTAATGAAATTAAATATTTTTCATAAAATATCGGGGTGTTACATTCTACCCCCCTTAAAATGAATTTCGCCCTCAAAATTCGTCAGGGTTATAAATGGTTTACCACTCAAAAGTTTCTTTAATAGAAACCCACATCGTAAAAAGGAATACCAAAACCAATCTTTAAAAACCAAAGTATGAAACGTAACGGTTACCCAAATAAACTAATCATTGGGTTTCCACATATGTAAAAATATGGATATGGAAGAAAAATCTAACCATCATGTTCTGATGGAGAGTGGTAGAGAACATGGCTATGGAAAAGCCAAAAATCACAAATCCATAAATTTGTGACGATCTAAGGTACCATCTGATTAATAAGATATAAGAGCACTATGACAACATTTTTGGTTGTCAAGATCATTTCCCTAAAGTTGATGAATTTGAATTAGAATAAATACTTACTTTATTTTGGTACAATCTCACTGTTGTTCGTGCCTTGAACAATTTCCACTTCATCTCTTAAATAAATGAAGTTTAATTTGTTATTCGTGAAGTGTTAGCAGATCATGTGATAGAATGACAGGTCATTCCATCTATCTCAAACAAAAGTTTAGAAAAAGTTATTACATATTCATAAGTCATTCTATAGTGAGATTAATCATATATGGTTCCTAAAATGGACTTATACTTCATATATCATACTGCTTAATATAATAAAACTAGTTTCTACTAAACAGGGACTTCCTGTAGGCCAGTGGTAGGCGATAAAGGCCAGTCGCACTTCGGTTGTGTGTTCGATCCCCACAGCCTTGTCTGACGCGATGGGTTGTCGCCTGTCCTGCAGGTTGTCCTTTTTCTAAAGATATATTACTATAACATCCCATCAATAATATCGAAAAACGTTTTATCCTAACTTATGTCCAACATAATCCGTTCTAATCATTAGTCTTATCTAAAATACTTCGGTCCAAGCTCATAGTATAAAGAAAATGATTACTTGAAATGTCACAGAACAATCACGTGAATGCCATCATTTATCCCCCATATATCATAAGATATATCTTGTTGGTCAAATTACAAACATGTGAATACCTTAATTATGTATTCTCTTGAAGAATTAATACCCATTGAACCTTAGTGAAAACATGAATGCAGTTAAAAGTTAACACTTTACACATACCAAAATCCTCAAAATTCTATATACTCAAACCATGATATCACTTAGTCCTTATATCAATCATGAGCTCATGAATACTGTAAAAAATTTCATTTTCTCGTTTTCCCTTCATTATGCGCATATCATCTTATTTCCAAAAATATCTCAATCACTTTGAATACCAAATTAGACCAACAAATAAATATTCCAATACTTTATGATACAACATTATTTTGGAATCCCATTACATAAACAGTTACCATTCCACCACATCGTTGTCATATTCAACATCGCCAATAGTGATCGCATGTGACTTCCCTTTGTCCTTTGCCTTAAGTGGTTGCTCATGTTGATCATCACTAACCCTTGGATTAGGGCATTTATTAGCATAATGCCCCATTTCCTTGCACTTGAAGCATTGAAGTGTTGGTGGTGCATTCTCTGTAGTGTTTGCTTTATTCACAACATTAGAAACCCTTTTTCCATTACTTCGACACTCAGCTGCTCGATGACCTTATTTTCCACACTGAAAACATTTTCTAGTCCCTTTAAGACAATATCCACCATGCTTCTTTCCACACTTTGTGCATAAGGAAACATTCCTCTTCTTTTCACCATTATTCTGAGATTTCTCCTTGAACTCCATCCTTCGTTTCTTGTCAAAACCATGAGATGGATATGTAACACCAACTTCCATTTCTACCTTGATAGGACAATGCAAAATTTCTTCATAGCTACTGAAGTCTCTTATAGCTAATTCCCTTCGAAGACTTGGTTTTAAGCCACTGAAAAATCGATCAACTTTATTTTCAGGTTGGATGATAATGCCAGATTCATACCATGCAAGTCTTGTAAAATTCGCTTCGTATATACCAACAGATTCATCATCCTTCTTCTTTATCTCAAGAAACTCCTTTCCCATCTTTGTTTGAAGAATACGAGGGAAGTACTTACTGAAAAACAAGTTCTTGAACTTGTCCCATTCCATGGACTCAATTTCATCTCTTGGCCTAGTATTCTTGATAAGATTCCACCATTGATCAGCTTAACCTTCCAAACGATATACTGCTAAGATGAATTTATCATGTTCAGAACATTGAAGAACTGAAAATATCTTTTCAGTGGTACTGATCCATTGTTCAGAAACAAGTGGATCGGAAGTCCCACTGAAAGAAGGTGGACGTTGCCTCATGAAGGACTCAATAGAATATTGTTCCCTTCTCTGCTCATTTGGAAGTCCAGAATGATTCATAGCTTGTGTAAGTATAGAAATAAGATTTTTCACTCCATCTCCCATAACATTTGTTTGTTCAGGAGGACAATCATTGCATTGTCCATTGCATTGATCAACACGGTTCCTTCGGGTTCCAGCCATCATCTAAAACCCAAAAAGAATAGTATGAGAGGCAAAAATCATGCTAGGGAAAACAACATTATAAAGGGGGAGTATCCTCAATATCTAACTTCTTAGGTTAAATTATATGATCGTTACCGTAGTTCTAGGACTGTATCATATACTATACTTATCCTTAGGGACATCCCTAGACATACCTTAGAAATATCTATAGGGATCTCACTAACGCTTTCGCATCCTAGTTTCCAAAGGTTGACTAAACCTTTCCTCTGATACCAACTGTAGAGACCCGAAGCTTGACGTACATTGACATTACATTACATTTGCGGAATACTTAGTACATAACAAAAACACACACACAAGGATCGTAATAGTTTAGTGTCTTTGGAAACTCGGAATATAATCTTCTAATACTGGTGAAAGATCATCAACATCTCCCATAAAGATCTTCCTTTTTTTATACCTAAAACCTTTCTTTATATCCAGGGGAAAAGTAAACATAAAAGGGTGAGCTCAAATTCTCAGTAAGGGTAAACAAAAGAAATATCAATCACATCATATACATAAGCACATAACTTTTGGAAATCTTAACCTGTAAAAGAGATCATATTTTCATAACTTGGGATAACTCATGGCAGTGAAATGTAATCACAATAATCATAACTTAAAACATTAAACTTTGTGGAATGCACACATAATCATAGAGAATCATTTCTTGTTAGTCAAGACTCATTGCCAAGACTATAATAGTGGACAAAGTCCCTTTCTGAACCGAGTCACCCTCGTTTCAGTCCTGTTTCACTAAACCGGTATGACCTACCATTCCAGCCATGTCTATCTCATGAGATATAAAATCATTACCCAATTCATTGGAGGGAGATATAGGTCCCACCCATCTAATAATGATACCATTCTTCTGTGTTCCACAAAATCATAAATCATACATCATTGCATAACCCATGTAGTAAAAATGGGATTCTTAAACAACATGAAATCATAAAACAATTCATATAAGATAAAGGAATTCATAAAAATAATTCCATCACAACATAATCAAATCAATGTAACAATAGGGATAAAAACAGAACCCTTTATTATCTTAGATGGAAAATAATTTTGATAAAACACTTGAACTCTATTCTTGAGGAAAATATCCTTTCTACTTCAAAAACACCTTTCCTTTCTTAACATGTCGTACAATTATAAACTAAAAGAAGTTGATTAAAAATAAACTCTAAAACTTGTAAAGGAAGATTCTTGGAAATAATGTTTTAAAAATCCATTCATTTCGTATAAGTTAAAAAAAAATTCTTCTCGTACTTTTGTTGGAAAAGTCAAAAAGGTACCTCATACGAAAAACGACAAAAGATTAATTTCATATCTTTTACTAAAAACTCACCAAAGGGTAAAATAGGATTTAAACAATTGTAGGTGAATGGAAATAATATTACATATTGAGGAAACATGGATTTGGATGATAAAATACACCCCAGTAAATTTCAAAGTATAAACAATCTCGGATAAAAATGAGATTGTGATATTTCCCTTACCTTAGGTCTGATTTTCTTCGTAAGTGTCCGAACCTCCTGTATAATGATTTAAATAATGTCATTGACTTATTACAGAATCATATTCATTGTTATGATATCATATATGGTTCACTTATGACTTTATATTACCCGTTCTTTTGTAAATTCCATGTTAAAGAGCGTTTTGGGTAAAATTGTTTCATTTGTCGTCCGTGTTTTGACTTGTAATTATTCATATGATTACTTAGATCATGATTACTTAATTACAGAATATAAAACATGATTTATATATATATATTCAGAATATACATATATATAATAAATCAGTAAATGGAAAGAAATACACCGTTCATGGAGACGGTAGGCCGTACGTACGCATGAACGCTGTTTTCGTTTCCTTATTGAGTTGAACGGAATTAAGTAGATGAAATTCATATATATACACATAAATCCAGTGTCATTATTATGACATATATTTCATGATTACTTATTATATATACTTTATAATCATTCATGAATGGTTTAATGTGGAGAATGAATCTCATCGCGTCGTGGAGACGGTAGTCCGTACGTACGCACGAGCGATGATATCGTTCTCATGATCATGTGACTGTATTGGAGTGTATGTATACTATTTCAGAATCAATATCACTTTAAAATAATAACATATAGTTATTATTTACACCATTATACCCATCCAAGTAAGGTGGTGGTGGAAAATAGATTTCACCACGGCGTGGAGACGGTATTCCGTACGTACGCATGCGCGGTGATTTTGTTTTCCGTAGGATGGATAGATGGTGAAATAGGATTTTTTTCATACATATAATAACATATAAGTATATGAGTGATACTGATGTTATTACTTCATAATGAAACAACCTAAGAAGAATAAGTGGAAGAAGAAATAAAGGTGAAAGAATCGGTAACGGAAATTGCCTATTCTTTGAAGCGCCTCTTTGAGACCTCCTCTTAGGGCACTAAAATTGGCCTTTGAGGAAGACCAGAACCTCTAGGATGTTTCTAGGGAAGTGGAGAAGAGAAGTTGGCAGGGGTTGGTCGAGCTTGAAGGCTCAAAGTTGTGTGAGGAAGAGAGGGAGGAGGTGCCCTTTTATAAGGGAGGAGAGGGGCTCCTTTGGAAAAACTAAAACTATTATTTTATTATAAAGTCAAGTTCGGTTTTAAATAGCTCCAAATTAATTTATTTCTAGGCTAATGTGGGGATGGATCTAAATACTCTCATAAAATAGAATTTAGACAAGTTTAGGTTCCTATTTTAACCTTATCAGTTAGATTTAACATTAAGTTAAATAATTTTACTTTTACCGTGTCTTCTTGTGTTCTTACACTATAAGGTTAATAAACTTACTATAAGAAGCCAAAATAACCCCAAATATTTTATTATTAATATATATAACCTTATCTAAGTCATTTGACCGATCATTAGATTTTTAGGAATAAAATAACAATTAATAATATAATATTTGTTTTAAAAACTATTTTATGTCAATTTGGACACTATTTAGTAATTGATTTTTGTGAAAATCATAACAGAATGATAAGTTCTAAAAAAGTTAATTAAATCAATACTAAGAGGTCATATTAACCTAGAAAATTAGTTTAATTCATAAAAAGTCTAAAATTATATTTATTTGGGTATTTATAACATCAATTATGTCAATATTTCATTAATTAGATAATTACTTCATCAACGTTGTGTCATAAATAAATTAAATTAGTTAATGTTTAAAAATTACAAATAAAATACCACTATGTATGAAATCTTTTTAGCTTTCTAATTCATATTTATAGTCTAATTTATCTTATGTATAACCCTATATTAAAAATGTTTTATTAAATAAACATTGATTTTAACTCTTTTAACTCTTCTTTGAATTAAATAATAATAAATGTCCTAATCTAATTCAAGTTGGCCTAAATGGTCATATTTTATTCCTAAGTTTGTTTTTGGTCGAATTACACTTATCCAATAGAATTAGGACATGTGTTAGGGTAATAATAATATCATTTTTACCCTTAGTTACCCTATTTACTTTTAACTGTGGTAAATAAAAGTAAAAAGTTACTATTCACCAAAAATTATTTTCGTCTCATTGAACCACATTTTACTTACTGACATCAATCGTGTCTCTCGGTTTTTTGAAATTCCACTCACAGAAGTGGTAAAATTATGTTTTATGAAAAATTCAGTTTTTTTAACTACCACTTAGTGGTTTCACTATTCATCAAAAATTGAAAGTTTTCAGAAAAATACCAAAAATTAGGCCTAAGCTATATTTGATATTATGAACTCAAAAATGATTTCTATTTTACCAAATTCAAAACATATCAGTTGCATTAATTAATTTAAAAATTAATTCCCTTCGTCAAAACAAATTGCGTGTTCTTAAGAGATAATAACTATCAAAAGATTGACACTTGTTTATGTCTGTTTTAAATGTGAAATTACATCCAATGACCAATATTGTATTAAATTGTAAAAATATATTATAAATGTACTTTAAAACCACTCAAATTAATAATTTATCACTATTAATTATTTCGATTGAAAAAGTTATTTTTAATTAAAATTTAGTAATTTTCACTATTCATCAAAATATGGAAGTTATCTGAAAATCACCAAAATTTCACCCTAAGCTAATTTCGATATTCCGAATCCAAAAATGAAGTCCATTTTGAAAAATAGAAATTTCAAAATTTCAGAAAGTGGTTATTACTATTCATAACGTCTAGTTTTAATAATATTCTAATAGCATATCGTTGTTTAGTGAAACTCGGTATTGTGTACTACACATGCTGTCGAGGAAGGTCGCGATTGCGTGTAATACAAGGCAAGTCATGAATGCGTGTTGAGAAAGCTTCTTTTGGTGTAGCGTACAACATAAGACATTAATGAAATTAAATATTTTTCATAAAATCCCAGGGTGTTACAGTCAGATATAAGATGGAGAAATTTTTTTTATACATTAATTTTTAATGTTACTATTACATTGGTCCGGTTACTATTCATAAGGATCACATTACTATTCCAAAGGTTATGTTACAATTTCATCAGTATTAGTTCTTTAGCTTCCAGAGATACCTTAAATTTTAGTCATTCTTCATTTATAATGGTTGTATTGTGTTCTATAAATAATATTATGTGATTATACTACAATAAAAAACTATAATATGGGAATTCCATTAATAAAACATTGGGTTATTATATTCTTCCCCCTATATAAAAATTTTCCCTAAACATTTCCTTTTTTATTTTAAGGTGAGAATTGGCGAGGGTTTAAATTCATAGCTAATAATCATAAAAAGGAAACATTAAACATATAAAGATAAACGCTAAAAGGAAAAGTATATACCAAATATTGATTCCTTGGGTTTCAATCTAGGTAATCCATGACCCATTTCCTAACATATTCTATTATGTGATCTTTTTTGTTCCCCTAATAATGGTTCATAATGAGCTTGTGAATTAAAAAAACATATCCCTTGAAAATGTAAAACCATGAGTTAAGCAATTCCCATTGTCATGTAGAAATTCCCATTCAAGTATATATCAAAGTTGGTTTTTCAGTTTTTACCCTTGTATTCATTTTTTGCCAGAGCCACACCCTTTTGTTCATATCTAGAAAGGTATATATTTTATTGATAAACAAATTACTCTATACTTACCAAAATTTAGGGATGTTTTATTATACCTAGTCGTATCCCTAAGTTTCTTAATAATGTGATATATTCCCATTCAAAAAAATATCTATACCTTTCATTAATACCTACTATTTTAACCCTATCCTTTTTCACATAACATTACATTATTTTAAGAATAATTACACTATAGATTATAAGCCAAGGATCATAAATTCTAGTGTCTTGGAAGATTAGGCACATAAAACTGAAAAATTGTACTAAACAAAAAATTTCATTATTTAGTCAACATAAATACCTCATAATAACCATTTTACTCATACATATTCATAGGATAACTTGGGGATAACAGCAATAATGGGATCAGCTAAAAAATCCCAGTAAGAGAATAAACATTAGAATAAAGCTTTGGCACCTTAGTTAGAAGGCATGAAATAATGATATAAAAAAGAACAGTACATATGGAATCATAACATATAAACATTGGATCAAATAAACATGGATTCATAGTAATGTGATAGCAATAATAAACATGAATTTAGAATGATTCAAGGCTCATCACACATAGAATATCAGAAGCCAAGGTTAACCACTAAGACCATTTCACATAAAACATGAGTCAAGGATGACCACAAAGACAATTTCACATAACATCTCATGAGACTAAATGTTAATTGGTTAATTTGAGTTCTATTTTAATCAAACCATAATAACTTTTCCATTAATATTCATTATACATACATAATTGTACAAAATCAATCATACATAAACAGAAGGGTAACCCATAGTAAGAATTGGGTATCACAATCATGTCATAAAGAATAAAAATGAGGAGTATCAAAAAAATATCGATGAAGGAAACTAATTTCCTCAATACTAGACAATAATAGGGTATTATATGCTTATATCATGAAATTTGATGTCATCTTGAAGTATTAACATGTATAAAGAGTACTTAAGAAACGTTGTTATTAAAACATTTTAGTGCGGTTAAAAGAAAATATCAAAGTACATTTAAAACATAAAAGGGTATAATATTTTATATAAAACCATAAGTGTACCTAGAATGTTTTCAAAAAAAAATTGTTTTATAAAATTAACGGTGGATAAAAAATAGATAATATAGTGTACTTCAAAAAGGGTATGAAATTTAGAAGTTCCCTTAAATCCGGTTTCGTATATAAAGTTATTGAGGAGAGAACCACATAAAAACATGTATATCCCCATAATATAATGATTAATGAACCATGATAAATCAGTTTAGTGCATTTAAACAACATTTATAATGTGTACATAAAATATAAAATTTAACATCATTTGGGTAAAAAGATAGATATTGCATCCCAAAAAAATAACAGAGGTTTGCGTAGAATCTCTTACCTTAAGCCTCATAGTGTCCTTCACTTGATCTAGATGTAATGGATAACCAGATTACATTAATTAATTAATTTTTCCATAACCTATTATTCATGTAATTTATTTATTATAACCTTATTATGTTCATTAATGACCTTTTTTATGGGATAAGATGTTCAATTTCATTGTTTGGGAGTATTTCTTTCCTTACTTGGCATGATTGGTTTACTTATATACATGTAAGGATAAACATGTAAGATGATAATGGTTGTCAATATTTGGAGTTATATGTTATTATCAAAAATCCATAATATTAAATTGTTATAAAACTCATTTTCTTATTTGGACTGCATATGAATCATTATATAAAACTTTAATGATAACGGTTTTGGTTAATTGGTGGTTCTTAATCACAACGAACACATTTTTATTTATATATTATTATCATGTGGATAAATGATTTCAGAACCTTACATAATAAATAATACATATATTATTGTCTAGTTATACAATAATAATGGTTTCATGTCTATAATTGAAGTCGGTAATAGAAATTGAAAACCTGCCATCCTTGAATGTGATAAATTAACACATCTTAGATGGTGTGATCTTGTAAAGTATACAATGAAGGGAAATCAGAGATGATTATGAATTAATCAATTATCATAACATAAATCTAGTAATTTTATTTTACTGTAGTTATCATATCATTTGGATGAATAGAGGTGAAGAAGGAAAATTAATGAAAAGAACATGAAAGAAAATAAATGAAATGAAAAGAGAAATTTACCACTTAAATTTATCTTCATGTAGAGCCTCTTTAGGGGAGATTTTTTTTTTGTCTTTTTATGATACCAAAAGATACTAGAAGTTGGAGAGGGGCTTAGGTAGATATTTGAGAATAATTTATTCAATTTTCAATTCTTGATAGGAGTGAAGAGAATAGGAGGTGAGGGTGGTTTTTAATGTGGTTGAGTGGAGAGGTTTCCCATTATTTTTATCAGTAGTTTATTATTCTTGAACATGAATATGAATATTAATGATTATTGTGACCAAAAACTATAAATAGAGCATGTGAGTTCTAAAAAAGTGTTATTAGCACAACAAAACATCATACATGACTCAATAATTCATGTATTTAGCTTAGTTTTGAAATTAATATATTTCACTATTCATAAAAAATTCATGTTTTTCAGAAATATCCAAAAAATACACCATAACCATTTTTTCTATGGGTATAATCATAAAGTGAACTCCTATTTAAAAAAATAATTTTCTAAATATAAATATTTTATTTTTTAATGAAAATTAAAATATACATGAAAAAAAATTAAAATTAAAATTTCTTTTCTAACTAATTGAAAAAAAAATAAAGGTGTCATTAAATTATCTTATTATCATAAGACTTCAAAATAATAATTTATGAATTCATTTTATGAAAATAATTTTTATTTTAATTTGTTAAATTAGTTATAAAATCGTAATTAATATAAAATAATAAAAAAATACCAACACTTTATTAATATTTTCTTAAATTTATTTACTTATACTATTATCTAATTATATCATAGTGTCACATCTAAGATGAATACATTTTACATATACATTAATTAGTGAGGTTGTTATTAAATTGGCCGGTTTTCTATTTTTAAGGGTAAAATTACTATTCCAATGGTCAATTTACTATTTCATGGTCATAGGTTCCTTAACATTAAGAGATACCATTTTATTTTACTTATTAATCATTTATAAGGTTTTTATTTTATTCTATAAGTAATATTATGTGATTATAATATAAGAAGTAATTATAATATCATAATAAAATTGATCAAATATTGTGTCATTACATTCTTCATCCATTATGAAATTGTTCCCTAAAAATTTAGTTTGACATTCTAAGGTGAAAATATGTGAGGGTTTTAATACTTAACTAATAATCATAAAAAGAAATATTTAAACATTTAAGGATAAACTCTTAAAAGAAAAGTATATCCTAACATGTAGTTATCTAGGTTCCTATCTAGGGTATCCATGATCATTTTCCTAACATATTCTCTTATGGGATTTTTATTATTCCCTTAATAATGGTTCATAATGGGACTAAGAATTTACAAATGAATATCCCATAGGAGTGTCAAACCATTGGTGTAGTGAGGAAAATTATATTTCACTAGTTCTTGTATTAGTCTATTTCATTGTGTTTTTTTCAGGGTCTACCCCTAAGTACAACTTTTCTAGAGTCAGATCCACTTGTTCATATCTAGATAGGGATGTATTTACATGAAAAACAACTTATACTATACACACAAAAATTTATCAATTTTTTCTTAAACTTAGTCTCATCCTAATGGTTTTTACTAATGTTATTTATTTTTAATCGCCTTAAATAACTATACCTTTCTATGATAACAACTATAGTGGCCCTATAATTTTACACATAAAATTACATGATTTTATGGACAATTAAAAATTGAATTACAAGGCAAGGATCTTAAAGCATAATATCTTTGAATACTATGTCCATAAAACTAGAAACATGGGATTAAAAAACATTTATTTTTTTAATCCTCATAAATAGATTATAAAGTTCAATGTTATCATACATATTCACAGGATAATCAGGGTATGACATTAACAAAGGTATGCGGAAACATTCCAGTTACGGAATAAACATATGAATAATGATTCCGAACATTGGTTAGAAGGCATGGAATAATGATATAAAAATTCATGGTACATATGAAATCATAATATATAAACATGGGATCATATATAAAATTGAGTCATAGTAGCGTTTAAGTAGTATAAAACACGAATTTATAATGATTCAAGGCTCATTTCACATAGAGGACCACAAGTTATGGTTAACCACCAAGACCATTACACATGGAGCATAAGTCAAGGCTAACCGTCGAGACTGTTGTAGATAACATGTCATGAGACTAAAATTTACCCAATTCATTAGAGATATATATAGGGTCACCCATCATAACATGTTCATGAATATATTTTCCATATATAAAATCATACATGATCAAACATACACAAACGTAAGGGTTTCCCGTACTAGGAATTTTGTATCATAAGCATGTCATAAAGCATAACAAATCAGAGTATTATAAAAATGTGAATGAATAAAAGTAATTATATCATGAATGGGAAATAATAGCGTAGTATAGGAATATATCATGAAATTTTATGTCAGGTTTAAATATTATCATGTAAAAATAGTACTTAAGAAACATTAGAGTTAAAAAAAATTTGTGCGGATAAAATAAAATATTATCGTTCATTTAAAACCAAAAAGATAAAAATACTTTATTAAAACCATAAGTGAAACTAGAAATTTTTTCAAAGCTAAAGTGTGGTTTTCTAAAAATAATGGGGGATTAACAACAAATTCTATAGTGTATGTGAAAATAGATTAGAATTCAGGATGTTCTCTTAAACGATCTTCCTTATCAGGATGTATTGAGGAGAGAACCACTTAAAAATGTATATACCCAAAAGAGAATGATTAAATGAATTTTATAATGAATTTGGACCATTTAAATAGAATTCATAATATGTACATAAAAATAACGAATCACTTCATTTGGGTGAAATGAATGATAGATAAATCCAAATGAATTATGGATGTTCATCTAGAATCCTATACCTTATGTCTGATGGAGTCGTTCACATGTAATCACTGTCCATGATAACTGAATAAAATTAACTAATTAGTATTTATATAATATTTTCTCCATGAAATTTACTTATTATAACCATGTTATGTTCATTCATGACCTTTTTGATGGGTTAATAGGTTCAATTTTAGTGTTTGAGAGCGTTTGTTTCCTTGCTTTTAATGATTGGTTTACTTATATACATGTAAGGATACACATGTATGATGAGAAAAGTGTTCCAAAATTATAGTTATATGTTATTATTGAAAATCCATAATATTACATGGTTATAAAATTTATTTGGATATTTAGAGTGAAGATGAATCAGTATATAAAACATTAATGATAACTATTTTGGTTAATTGGCAGTTTTTAATTACAACAAATACATTTTGATTTATAAATTAATATCACATGTAAAAAAGATTACAGAACCTTAAATAATATATAGTTAAAATATTATAGTCCAGTTCAACCATAAAAATTATTTCTTGACAAAATTGAAGACGGTAATAGAAATTTAAATCTCGCAGTCCTCGAATGTGATAAATTAATATATCTTAGAAGATGTTTTCGTTTCTAATATAAAAGGAGGGGAAAAAGATATGATGATGAATTTTTAAATTATCATAAAATAATATATTAAATTTATGGTAATGTAGTAATCATAACATCTAGATAAAAGGATGTGAGGAACGTAAAATAAATAAAGGAACATGAAAGAAAATAAATCAAATGAAAAGAGGAATTTACCGCCTGAATTTATCTCCCTTGAGAGCCTCTTTAGGGGAGAGGTTTTGGAGTTTTTATGAGAGAAAGAGCTCATAATCATGGGAAATGGGCTTAAAATTTTGTTTTATTATAATTTCTAGATGTCAAAATACTTGGTAGGAGTGAAGGGAATAGTGGGTGTGGGTGGTTTAATAGTGGTGAAGAAAATAGGTTTCCCAATAGTTTAATCATTAGTTTAATGTTGTTTCTCAAGAATTTGAATAGTCATGATTATTATAACCAAAAATAGTAAAATTATTATGTGACATTTGAACCAAGGGTACTTACCTCAGCAGAACATCATCCATTACTCAGTAATTCTTTTATTTAGCTTATTTTTTAAATTAACTTCTTTCATTATTAATAAAAAATTCAAGTGTTTTAGAAAAATCCCAAAAATTATCCATAACCATTTTTTGATGTGTAGAATAAAAAAATAAAGACCATTTATTTCAAAAATAATTTTCTAAATATGAGAAATTTAAATTATAATTAAAATCAAATATTATATAAAAATACAAATTTTAAAATTTAAACTCCATTTCTAACACATTGAAAAATATATTATGGTCTTATAAAAATATATTATTATTAGAAGGAAAAAATAATAATTTATGAATTAATTTTATGAAAAATATTTTTGTTTTAATTTATTTATGTAATTATAAAATTGTAATTAAATATACAAGATTTACAAAAATACCAACACATTATTAATATTTCTTAAAAAATGTATATAATTATAATTTGATATAATTATATCATAGTTTCACATTAAGATGGATAAATTCTATTTATAATTTCATTAGTGAGGTTAGTATTACATTATTGATTTTACTATTCATAAGGGTCACATTAATATTCTAAAGGTCATGTTATTATATCATCATTATGTCTTCTTAAACTTCATGAGATACCATTTACTTCACTCATTATTCCTTTATATGGTTCGTATTGTGTTTTATATGTAATATGATGTGATTATAATAAAAGAAACATATATTAGATGGGAATTCCATTGATAAAACATTGGGTCATTACATTATTCTACCCTTATGAAATTGTTCCCAGGAAATTTCATTTTACATTCTAAGGTGAACACAGGTGAGGGTTTGAATACGTAGTAATAAGCATTAAAAAGAAACTTTAATCATATAAGGATAAAGTCATAAAGGAAAATTATATCCTAGCTTTTGATTCCCTAGTTTCCAATCTTGGTTATCAAAGAGAATTTTCCTAACATATTCTCTTATGTGTTTTGTTTATTCCATTAATAATAGTTTATAATGGGCTTATGAATTTACCAAAGAATAACCCCTAGGAGTTTCAAAACATGAGTGTGACAAGGTCCCTTATCATGCACCAGTTCCCATTTGAGTATAGATCAATGTGGTGTCAGGTTTTATCCCTTGATACATCTATGTGAGATCCACATCCACTTGTTCGTATCTAGATATGGATATATTTACATGATAAACCATTTAATATATACTTACCAAAATATAGGTGTATTTTCTTATACACAGTCTCATACTTAATCTTCTTACTAGAGTTATATATTATTAATATAAAAATATAACTATAACTTTCTCTAATAACAACTATAGTGACACTATCATTTTATATATAACATTACATAATTTTATGCATAATTAAAAATTAAATTAAAATCCAAGGAATGTAAAGCCAAGTGTCTTGGAAGATAAGGTACATAAATCTAAAAACATGGGACTAAACAATTTTTTTATTTAATTCTCATATAGATCAAATAAAATCTATTTTTATAATACATAATCATTTTAGGACCCATGGATATCATGAAGAATAGTATGAGCTAAAAATCCTAGTAATGGAATAAACATAAGAAAAAATATTTAGCACATGAATTATAAGGCATGACATAATGATATAAAAAGGCATGGTAAATATGTAATCATAACATATATACATGGGATCATATAATCATGGACTCATAGTAATGTGTATGGAACATATAACATGACTTTAGCATGATTTAAGTATCATTGAAAACAGGGGATCACAAGTCAAGGTTAACCAACAAGACTATTGCACATTGAGCATGAGTCAAGGTTAACTGCCAAGACCATTGCACCTAACATCTCATGATACTAAACATTACCCAATAAATTATAGGGCTATATAGGTTCACCCATAATAACATCTTCATGAATACACTTTCCACATATATAATCATACATAATAAGTCACAAATCAACATAAGGGTCACCCATACTATGAAATAGGTATACTAATCATGTCATAAAGCCTAATAAATCAGAGTATTATAAAAATGTCCATGAAGGAAAGGAAGTATAAAATCATTGAAAATCATAGGGTAGTATATGAGTATATCATTAAAATTTATGTCATCATTATGTATTTAAAAGAAAAAAATTTAATTATTAAACCTTAGAATTAAATCATTTTTTTGTGGTTAAAGGAAAATATCTAAGGTCATTTAAAACAAAAAAGTGTATAATGGTTTATATAAAACTAGAAGTGAACCAATAATTTTTTCATAATAAAATTAGTGGTTTCATAAAATTTATGTTGGATTAAAAATAGATTATATAGTATACTTGAAAATGGGTACGAATTCTGGAAGTTACCTCAAACGGGTTTCATTATCAGGATGTATTGGGGAGAGAACCACATAAAAACAATTATATAACCAAAATATAATGATGAATGTAACATAATACATGAGATTATAAAATGTATATATTATTTAAAATATGTATATAAAAAATAAATAACTTCATTTGGGTAAAAAGAACGATAGGGAAACCTGAAGGAATAATGGAGGTTTGAGTAGAATCTCTTACCTTATGTTTGATGGAATATTTCACATGATCTTAATTTACTGGATAAAAAAATTACATTCATTAATTAGTATTTAAAAAAATATATTCATGAAACTAATTTTTTATAACCATATTAAGTTCATTCATGACCTTTTTAATGGGTTAAGAGGTTTAATTTCATTGTTTGGGAGAGTTTGTTTCTATTTTTTCATGATTGGTTTACTTATATACATGTAAGGATAAGAATGTAAGATGAAAATGGTTGTACATAATTAGAGATATATGTAATTATAAAACATATATAAGATGAAATGGTTATAAAATTTATTTGGTTATTTCGAGTGATTATGAATAATTATTTAAAACTTTAATGATACTCGTATTGGTTAATCTGTAGTTTTTAATCACAATAAACTGTTTTTTCTTTATAAATTCATATCATGTGTACAAAAAGTTAAAAAATTTCATAATATATGATAAATAAATTATATTCTGGTTGAAACATAAAGAGGGTTTCATGACTTTAATTGAAGATGGTAATAGGAGATTAAAACACGTCATCCTTGAATGCCATAAATTAACACATCTTAGATGTTATATTTATTTCTAGTATACAATGAGGGGAAATAAGATATGATAATAAATGATTAAATTATCATAAAAAATTATTCTACATTTATGGTAATTTAGTTATCATAAAATTTGAATGATAGGAAGTGGGGAATAAAAATGAAATAATTGAACTTGAAAGAAAATGAAATAAATGAAAAGAAGAATTTTCCTCTTGAATATATCGTCCTTGACATCTTATTTTGTGGAGATGTATTGTTATTTTTATGAGACCAAGAGATCTAAGATATGGGATAGGGTCTTAGTGAGTAATTTGATCAAAATATAGACATGTCACAAGGCATGAGTGGAGTTAAGAAAAGAGTGGGTGATGTGGGTTTTATAATAGAGGGGAAGGGGGAGTTCCCATTATTGTAACCATTAGTTTAATATATTTTCTCAATACTATGAATAACAACGATTCATGTTACTAATAAAAGTAAAAAAGATCATGTTATTTAGAAATAAGGGTACTTAACTCAGTAGAACATCGTCCATGACTCAATAATTCATTTATTTATCTTATTCTGTAAATTAATGTATTTCACTATTCATAAAGAATTCATGTATTACCAATAAAATACCAAATAATCACCCAAACCATTTTTAATTGTGTAGAATAAAAAAATAAACTCCAATTTTGAATAATAATGTTTTATATTTGTAAAATTTATTTTTAATTAAAATCATAATTTACATGAAAAATACAAATTTTAAATTTAAAACACCTTTCATAACTCTGAGGAAAAATTAATTTAGTAACCATAAAATTATATTATGATCATAAAGAATAAAAATATTAATTTCATAAATATATTTATGAAAATAAATTTTCTTTTATTTTATTTAATTAATATTAAAATTATAATTAAATATACAAGTCTTACAAAAATAAAAACAATTTATTATTAATTTTTGAAAAAATTATTTACTTATGTTATGATATAATTATATCATAGTGTCACATATAATATGGATAAATTTTATTAATAATTTCATCGATAAGGTTACTATAACATTGGCTGGTTTACAATTTATAAGGGTCACATTACTATTTCAAAGGTTAAGTAACTATTTCATCAGCATATGTTCCTCAACTTCAAGAGATGCCTTTTATTTCGGTAATTATTCATTTATAAGGTTTTTATTGTTCTCTGTAAGTAATATTTTGTGATTATAATATAAGAAACCATTATATCATGGGAATTCCATTGAGAAAACATAGGGTAATTAAATTCACCCCCCTTATGAATTTTTTCCCTCAAAATTTAGTTTTACATTTTAAGGTGAAAACATGTGAGGGTTTAAATACATAAATAATAAGCATAAAAAGGAAACATTAAACAAAGAAGGATAAAATAATAAAGGAAAAGGATATCCTAACTTGTGATTCCCTAGGATCTAATCTAGGTTATCCATGGTAAGTTTCCTAACATATTCTCTTGTGGGATTTTTATGTTCCCTTAATAATGGTTTAAAATGTTCTTATAAATTTACCAATGAATTTCCCCCAGGAGTGTAACACGAAGAGTGTATAAAGGACCGTTGTAATTAACCATTTCCCATTTCAATATAACTTAATGTTTTGTTTTCTATTTTTACCCCGAGATACATCTATTCCAGAGCCATATCCACTTGTTTGTATCTATAGAGGGGTGTATTTACTTGATAAACCACTTACTCTATACTTACCATAGTTTATTGATGTTTTATTATACAAAGTATCATCCCTAACGTTCTTACTAAGGTTATATATTCCTAATCTCAAAAAAGAATAAGACATTTCACTAATTCCAACTATAGAAACCCTAACCTTTTACACATAAAATTTCAGGATTTTAAACATAATTAAACATTAAATTATAATACAAGGATTATAAAGTCTAGTATCATTGAAGACTATGTGCATAGAACTAAAAACATGGGACTAAAACAAATTTCAATATTTAATATTCATATAGATCTACTAACATTACTTATTATCCTACATCTTCATAAGATAACTCGGGGATAACATGAACAAAATAATGAGCTAAAATTCTAAGTGAAGGAATAAACATCAGAATATAACATTAGCACATGGGTTAGAAGTCATAGAATAATCATATAAAAAGTCATGGTACAAATGGAATCATAACATATAAACATGGGATCATATAAACATTGAGTCATAGTAATTTGGTAGAAACATAAATCATGAATTTATCATGTGTCAAGGCTCATTGGACATAGAGGAGCACAAGTCAAGCTTAATCACCAAGACCATTCCATATGGATAGTGAGTCAATACTAATCACCAAGACCATTTCACAAAACTTATTATTAGACTAAAAATTACCCAATTCAATGGAGAATTATCTATGGACACCCATCAAAACATATTCATGAATATTATTTCCTCATATTGAATCATACATAGTCAATCATACATAAACTTAAGGGTTACCCATAGTAATAATTTCATATCATAATCTTGTCATTAAGAATAACAAAACGGAATATAAAAAATGGACATGAAAAAAGGAACAAGATCATTCAGGGAAAATAATAATATAGTATTGGAATATATCATGAAAAGTGATGTAAACTTGAAGTATTAACATGTAAAAGGAGTAATTAAGAAACATTAGAATTTATTTTTTTTATAACTTTTAAAGAAAAATATAAAAGGTCATCTAAAACATGAAATGGAATAATTTTTTAAATAAAACAAGAAGTGAACCAAGAATTTTTTTCATAATAAAATAATGGTTTAATAAAAATATTGGTGTCTTAAAAACAAATGAATGGAATTTTATACATGAGTTTCGATCATGTACAAAATATTTATAAGATGTAAATAAAAATAACACTTACCTTCATTTGAGTTAAAAGAAAGATAGAGAAACTAGAAGGAATTATGGAGTTTTGGGTATAATACTTTACCTTAATTTTGATGGTGTCTTAAATTGATCTTAATGTCATGGATAACTTAATTACATTCATAAATTACTTTTTACAAAACCTATTCATAATGTAATTGATTTATTATAACCATATTAAGTTCATTAATGACCATTTTGATAGGTTAAGAGGTTCAATTTCATTGTTTGGGAGTGTTTGATTCTTTGTTTTTCTTGATTGGTTTACTTATATACACGTAAGGATGAACATGTATGATGAGAATTTTTGTCCATAATTGGATATATATTTTATTAGCTAACATATATAATATTACATTATAATAAAATTCATTTGGCTATTTTAAGTGAAGATGAATCATTATATAAAACATTAATGATTACCATTTTTTTAAATTGGAATTTTTCAATCACAACGAACACATTTTGATTTATAAATAAATATCATGTTTACAAAATAATAAAGAACATAAAATAAGATATATTTCATATATTATAGTATGTTTCAAATATATAAATGGTTTCATGACTAGAATCGAGGACGATAATAGAAATTGAAAACCTGTCGTCATTGAATGTGATAAATTAACACATCTCACGTGGTGTTTTCATTTATAGTATAAAAGGATGGGAAATAAGAGATTATGATGAATTATTCAATTATCATAACAAAATTACATTACATTTTATGTACCTTAGTTTTAATAACATTTGGATGAAAGCAGTTGAGGAATGAAAAAGAATGAAATTAATTTGGATGAAAATAGAAGAAATGAAAAGTGGAATTTTCCTCTTGAATATATCTTCCCTAATAAATTATTTAGGGAAGAAAATTAGGCATTTTTAAGGGAAAAAGATATACTATATGTGGGAGAAGTGATTAGGGGGATATTTTAGAAGAATCCAGAAAAGTCAGAAGGCTTGAAAGGAGTTAAGAGAAGAGGGGAGTGAGGGTAGGTTTTACAGTGGAGCAGAGGAGGGGTTTTCCATTATTTTAATCATTGGATTAATATTTTTTCTCAGAAAGACAAATATTTTTTAATATGTTGACCATAAATAGTAAATAGAGCATGTGAGTTCTAACCAAGGGTTGTTAACTCACCAGAACATCATTCATGACTCAATAATTCATGTATTTAGCTTATTTGGTAAACTATTGAATTTCACAATTTATAAAAAATCATGTATTTCATAAAACTCAAAAAATACACCCTAACCATTTTTCATTATGTAGTATCCAGAAATGTACTCCATTTTTCAAAAATAGGTTTCTAAAGATAAGAAATTTAATTTTTCATGGCAGTCTTAATTTACGTGAAAGATACAAATTTTAAAATTAAAACTCATTTCTATAACATTGAATAATTAATTAAGGACTAATAAAATTAACTTATGATCATAAGACCTCAACAAATAATTTGTGAATTCATTTTATGAAAATGAATTTTCTTTTAATTTGTTAAATTAGTCAAAAATTGGTAATAAAATATTAATGACTTACAAAAATAAAGACACTTTATTAAAATAAAATTAAAAAATTATTTATTTATACTATGATATAATTATATCATAGTGTCTCATATAAGATAAATAAATTTTATTTATACATTCATTGGTGAGGATGCTATTAAATTTCTCGATTTACTATTCATATGGGTCGCATTACTATTCCAAAGGTTTAGTTACTATTTCATCATTATATGTTCCTTAACTTCTAGATATACCATTTATTTCACTCATTATTCATTTATAAGGTTTATATTGTTTTATAGATGTAATGTTATGTTATTATTTTATAAACACAATTATAAGATGAGAATTCCATTGATAAAACTTTGGTTCGTCACAGTAAATCTACCAACACGAGGTAAGTTGTGCTCTTCTTTATTTGGAATTTCACGAGTGTTTTGGTGGTGAGGATTTGAGTGCTCTATTAGGTAGTGTGAGTGGGGTAATATAAATTAAATGTGTGTTTTTAAATAATTAATTGGACCCATTCTATGTTCCTATAGAAAATATCTTCATGTATACAAATGTTTATAACAGTGTGAGTGTCTACAACCATGGGAAGATTATTTTAGGGTGTTGTTTTATGTTAAATTGAATTAGTAAACTATATTATATTTAATTTAATAGTTCAAATAGAATTTGGGTGGATTGGACCAAGAACTATGATGGTATGTTCCATCTAGACTGAGGTGATATGACTGTCATGTTAGTTGTGGATGGAGATATGTGTTTTCATGTGTTGTTTGTCCCAGGCTGGGTGACTCAATCATTGGATGGGGAGAATAGGTAGTCAAGTAACAGAAATGGCCTACATAATTTTGGATGGTGTTTACCATCGTATTTGAGTGACATGGTCCCAATAAAATGATGTGACATTTTATGTGTCTTAGTAATTTATTTTGATTTTCCACTCACCCGTGATGGCCAATGTATCATTTAGATTCAAGGAAACACTATTTGACTCAGATGATGAGGTGGTGTTGACTGATCATGTGGGCATAGGCCTCTATTATATGAGGCTAATGGAAATAGTTGGATATTTTTTCCATATAAATATAATGTTATGGTGAGGATCCATTAGATGATAGTGATGTGGTCGTCGGTTGGGGGATGAGGCTCAGTGAGATTGAGTTCGATAGGCTAGGAATCATTTAATAGGATTGACATCTCCATTACTTGGGACATCAGACATTCAGCCAAAAGTGATATTAATTATAGGACATGTATTTTTGTGCCTTGGGATTTCATGGTTCAAGATGATGGGTGATTTATATAGGGGGTTTGAAGGACCAGGTTCAAATTAGTAGGTGTGCCTTCAGAAGGTCGGTTTATGGTTTAGACAGGAGGTGTTGATTTCCATGTGGTGTGGGGGTACTATTATAGGTGGTTCTTTAGGGATCTTGGTTTTATTATAAATCAAGGGATTCATTATAATTAGGCCAATAATCCTCTCCATTACAATATTGTATCATTGTTTGAAGTAAGGGATCACTCCCTTTTGAATTCATTGCATTGTGGGAGTGGGTAATAAGTACACAAATGAGTATAGTAGAGTAGATTAATTTATTTATTTTAGTTCACACCTGTTAAATGATAGATGTAGGATAGTAAAAAGTTGTTGGTGGTCTAAGGGGACTTTTTCTCACACCCTACATAGTTCCTTCGAGATGTGTATAGATTTTGTGGCTTTGTGGTCATGTAAGGGTTCAAGATTTAGAGCTGGACCATAGTGATGTGCTATTTATAATGGGATAGATGGAAAGGGACCTTGATATTCTTGTATGAGGTAGATCTTTCCTCTTATTCTATTTTTAGTATCATCATTTTTACATATTTTTATCTACTATGATCATCCATTGGCCACCCTTCTTTTTATTGATATATACAACTTATTTTGAAATGCATTCTTACCCGCAAATTATATATATAGAATTTTTATTTATTCTTCTGCTACTTTTGATTATGATTCCCCTGTTATTTGATATCTATTTCCCTTCTTCCATGATAGGTTTACTAGTCGAGTGTATGTTGTTATTTATTTTCCCCTATATATTATATAATTAAAAAAGCATTATATTATCATCAAAAGAGGTTATTGTCTCCCCACTATAACCCTTTTACACCTTCACTGGTAAATAGTAGCTTGGTCATATGGGAAGGGTGCCTAGAGCCAGTGGCACTTGGCCCAAAGAACTCTTCAGATGGTTAAATGGTTTGGGTGCAACAAATGGAATTAAAGTAGTTCTTAACTATGGATTAGTAATAGAATTCGGCTGGATACTAATGATATATAATTATCTTCCAATTCTAATTGGTTACTACTGTTTGGGATATGGAAGACATATGATTATAATGTTTTCAGAACATGTTTTAGAATAATTTATTGGGTTCCTACAACCCCATGCACATGGGACATACTATGTTTTTGAAGGTGGAAATTATTGTTTTTCTTTTCTCATTTTATGGTTGATTTGATTTCCAACTTGAGTGGTACACATGGACTGCTTGTTTCCTATTATGATTTGTTCTTGACCCCGCATGGAAAGTGAGGCTTGGTTACTATTTCTTATTAGTCACATATGAAATTTTAAATAACAATATATATATACATATATATTCATGTTCCATGAAATAATATGTTTGTGATTGCAATTGGAGACCTGGATTTCGCTAAAAGGGGTTGGGTTGTTTAGTGTAACCACAAAGGATGCAAGAAAGTGTTTTCCTTCCTATACACTCTTTGGTAGAATCATACTCAACCAGCCTAAAAACGTGGACCCAATGGAATCTATTCTTTATATGTGATATATATATGTATGGGTTGGGATCTAATATGAGTAGGAATGAAAAATGATACAGTGTGATGTTGATCACCAGGTTTGGTGATGAGGTTGTTAGATTCAGGATACATGGCTCATCAGGATGGGTGTGGCTTAAGGAATTTGTGATACCTAGATCTAATATGGTAGGGTAAGGGGCTAAAAAGCATGATGTCGTATGACATGACTTCAATGGGGGATGGGTTAATGGTAGTGAGTTCATATTATCAATTACTAATTTATCTAACTCCATTATATATATATATATATATATATATATTTGGGTGTCTATTATCTTGGTTTTCTGACCATGGTATTGGTATTCATCGAGATGCCACCTGAAAGGACTCTAATGGAGTGTGAGGTTGGAAATTATTCTCATTCATATGACCGAGGACAGGTTGAGACCCCTGAGGGTCAGGATGAGGCCCCATAGGGTCATAAATATCCTGAGCCATATGTATAGCCTCATGTTCTAACTATAGTGCAAGAAGTACGATATCCAAATTTGAAATGTTATTGGATGTCTCTTGAAGAACACCCAAGATCAATGTTGGTACTTGTCATCCCATGGATTTAAAGTGGCAGTTATGGAGAAGATACTTTGATTGATTATCTAACTCTAGTGTTCCAGTTACATCGCCCACAACTATGTAAGTGTGTTGGAGGACCACATGCGGCGAAGAACTCGATAGGGTCGATACAGATGATCTTCGAGTAGCATGATACACCCCATGAAGGAGATTGAATCTAACTACATAAATTCTTAGATAACTATAAAAGTACTGGTGGTAAATGAAGGTTCACGAAGGAAGACATGGGGGACAATCTTATAAGGTCTTTTCCACAATACATATTTTTTTGTATCTTCAAATGACACTTTTAAGGATAGTGTGAACCCACCAATCAAAATCCACCCAAATGATAAACCATAAACATAAACCATAAAAACACCCATCCCACATAAAATTCAACACACACTCATATTGAAGGAATTAAAAATTTAAAAAAATACATCATTACTATCATGGGATACAAGATGGACTATATCACATGCACATTTAAACCTATCACACCACTATCGCCACCATCAATAAACTACAATCACCATCAACTACATCATGGAAATAGTGATGCCTGTGACCAAGAAGGAAAACTAAAACCAATGATAAGTGATAAATAATTGAACACCAAACATCAAACCTCATATCGATTCTCCTCTACACACAATATGATTAAACCATCACCATCAACTTGATCCCTAGAACCACCGATGAAACCACCAAAACCCTATAATAAACCATAAGATGACCACCCAAAATTACTCTGGGAAAGAAATGATTCACAAAACTAGTGATCCTCCAATGAATAGAATAAGGAAGAAGTAACTGGTGGCCATCCCTCCATCACAACCCTTTTCTGCTAACATCCATGGATTTAAACTCCACCCAAAAAACCAAAATCTCCTTGCATGAACCACCAGGAACCCACCACTTCAACGCACCACACATCTAAAACCTCTTATAGATAATCAAAACCGAACAACCTAGAAGTTTTATCTAGAGTACAGTGATGGGTGAAAAAAGGGACTCACACAATACCCACTGAGTTCCATCACATCAAACATTCAATGAAAATAGAATAGAACCCACCCCCAAACAAACTGGAAAGGCAGGACAAAAACAACAAGTAAAAAGGATGAAGAAATGGTAATGGAACCCAATGGAATCCTAGAAGTCTAAGGGATGAAAACTTATAGATGAAAAGGATAGGTAATAAACAAGGGTTGAATCTCTAAAAAGAGAGAGATATGACGTTGATTAATATTTAACCACATGTATACTAAACCCAAAACCTCATAGCCTCCATCATTCCAAATTCGACCAAGAAAGGAGATACACAGATCAAGGTTTTAGTGAAGAGCAGATGACCTATAAGAAAACTAAAGATCCATAGAGAAGATGGAGGTGAGGGGGAGTAAACCCAGAATAGAATGACCAAGAATAAGTAAGATCCCATTAAGAGAAAAAAGTAAGAAAGTGCAGAGAACCAGAGGGAAAAACTGGTGAGTCTCCATCAACACTGGTTGGGAGTGAAACCCTAAATAGAAAAGGAGTCAAGGTCTTGATCAAAACTGGGAGACTGAGGTTCCATTTTTATCTCACTTAGAAGGTCATTCAAGCTATGCTATTTAAGCACCTCTTCCTTGAGATTCCCAAGGTGAACAGAGATCCGGGTCTCATTATCCATAAAATGGCTTATATGTTCATTATAGACTATTTAATGATGTTCACTGAGTTTTCTCATTTCTCAGCCAACATTGTGGGAAATAAAACATAAAGGGTGGGGCATTTAGATGATGGTTTATAGCACTCCATTCAGGTGATGTTAGACATCTTCATATTAGACTCTTTCTCATAGGTTGTGATCTGGGTGCTCATAGCTAAGGGGAATTTGACAGACCTATCATAGTCAAGCTGGGTAAAAGTGTTTGTTGATTTTAGAAGTGACACTTCATATAGCTATAAGTGAGTATCAAATGAGTTTTAGTAGCATAGTTAGGCCAATGACTTGATAATACCACCAATAAGTGGGTCCTCGACATTGTTCTTGTAGTGTGCGAAGTCGGGTCACTTGACGACAAAATGAAATCACATGCCGAAGGAATTATGATCATGTGGATAGGTTAGGAATATCAAGAGGTTCTGAAGGAAGCCTTCTTGGATACCTAGAAATTAGGGACCAGAGAACACATAAGTTTATGATATCATATCAAGAGGTATACCAGGTGATATTATCCGAGTTTCAGTTGCACACGGAGGTCATGGTTGAGAATTTAAAACCCAATAGTGTGGTAATTGGACGACAGCTAGTGTGACACCAAAGGGAGTATGTGATTTTGGAAGTTGAGAATCTTGATAGGCGCATATAGTGGTGTTTCTAGGTGATGAGATGGATGGGGATGCAGTTACAGTTAGAGGAATGCCATGGGGGAAACCGTGTTTTTTTTTGTTTTTTTTTCATGTTTATTTGAGAGGAATGACTATTTTTATTGCATGATGTGAATGGTATGTACATATGGAAAAAACATACATTGGTTAGTTTTTTGGAATCAGTTCAGATGATTTATATTTATATGAGGTTCATGACACTGGGATAATTTATGAGTATCATTTAATATATGGCCAATTAGGTGTATTGGAATCAAGGAATCATCATGATGTGATACTTGATTGAGGTGTTGGCAACCAGGAATGATATGGGAAACTATTGAGATGTGGGACCTCATAGGTTTCATGTGCTACATGGACACAATTTATGAATCTAAGCAGATGTGATACTTAATGGGTTTCAAATATGACATTGGGGAACCCGATAAGGTGTATGCGTTATGATGAATCATTTTAGGAATTTGGAACCATAGATGGTCAATGGACCAGAAGTTATTTTTGCGTTTTGGGTCACGATGCAACCTGGGTAGGTAACTCCTATGGTGGGGATCCCCTTGGAATAAGTTGACTTATAACATTTGAACTCGGGTAATCTGTGTTAGTTTTCATTATATAGGCATGTTCAGTACCATCTTGGATTTAAGATAGATGGATTGGGGATAATCTACATTAATGATAGAATATGAGGATGTCCCTTATTTTATGATAGGGATGAATTCTTCAACTATTTTGAATTTTTAGAGTTTCGGGGGTAGAACAACTCTTTTATCAGTCAAAAAAACAAAATTATGATTTTTCCATTGACCAAATACCTTTTCATAGTTTAGAATTGATACTCAATAAGTGTATTAGGGGTTTGGTTTGGTTCTGGAATAATTAGTGGTTGAAAACACATGTTATTCAAGTGTGAAGACTGAGGGACACAATTTGAACAAGCTGTACGACCTCTACGGAGTAACCATGAGGCCCTCCAGGTTCACTATGTGTGGTTTAGAACTAGTTAGCAGGGGGTGCACAACCATGTGAAACATATTTCGTTTTCATAATATGTTATTTGCATATTTTTCACATTGTTTGAAATACCATGTTTGACAACTGTGCATGCAGGATATCTGGGAAGGGGCTACCGCACGACTACACATGGTAATCCAAGCAAGGTAAGCTTACAATGAAACCCATTAAAAAAGTTAAAATAAAAATACTAACTCTAACCCCATTTCACTTTTTTCTCCTACTTCCTCTTCTATTGGTCATGAAAAATAGGGAGATTCCCCCTCTTTTCCTCATTTTCTAGACTTTGAGCCATCATCCATGTTTGAGATCTATTTATTAATCCATTTTTGGTGTTGGATGCATATTATTAATCAATTAAATCCTATTAATTCTATTAATCCATTCAATTTATTTATGGAACACAAAATATATGTCAGATATTTTACCTTATTTTCTGGTAATTCATCTAAAACACCGAATTATTCAAAAATGGATTCAGTTAGAGGCTAAGATAGGTAGAACATATGTCTACCAACATGACATATCTGGTTCTCATATATATTTTTTATTTCATGAGTGTTTATGTGGTGAATAATTGAGCCCACAATTATTTTTTTTTGTGGGAGAACCTATTAATTAAATGAATGTATTTAAAATTTTTATCATACCCATTGGAGGTTCCTACAAGAAATTTCATCATGTTTAAAAATGGTTAGAGTCATGCGAGTTTCTACAGACATTTTGAATACTAAACCAGAGTGCTTTTTATGTTAAATTGATCTTCTTCATTTTATAATATTGAATTGTTGTGTATCACTAGAATGTGATGGTTTATTTTGTGGATTTATATGGATTTTCCATCTATTCCGAGGTGATATAATCATCATGAGGGGAATGGAATAAGATATATATTTTTATATAAAATTGATAATATGTTAGGTGACTCAGTATTCAGAATAGTAGTTATGGTCATCAAAATATAGGCATGGACCATGTGATATTGTATGTGGTTAACCAATGTATTTGAGTGACATGGTCATCGGGGAATGAGGTGCCAGATAATGTGTCTTAGGGATTTATTTTTTTATTTCCTCACACCCATGATGTATAATCCACTGATTGGAGTTGTTGTCACGTTGTATTAATTAGATGATGAGGTGGTGTTGACCAATCATATGGGTACATGGCCTCTATTACATTAAGCCTAAGAAAATGGTTGGTGTCTCTTGTTGAATAAATCCATATGAATGGTGAGGTTCCATAGAATGATAGAGATGAGATAGTTAGTTGGGGGATTAGGCTCACTATTCTTGAGAATGATTGGCCAAGACTTATTTAGGAGGATGAACATCAACATTCCTTTGGGCTTCAGTTATTCAACCAATAATGTTATTATTTATAGTATAGGTGTCATTTTGCCTTTGTATATTACTCTTTGAGCCAATGGGTTTTTTCAAGTAGGGGTCTTAGGGTCGAGGTTCTAATTATTAGGTGTGCCTTCTAGTAGTCTGTTTCTGGTTTGGACACATGGTTTCGGTTGGATCTTGGTGCAAACATACTATTACTAAAGGTCCCTTAGGGATCTTTGGATTTTTATACATTAGGTTATACTTGTACATAGGATATGTATCCTCTCTATAGTGGTATTTTCATTTGGATCAAGAAGGTGATCAAACCCTTATGTATAATGAGCACAAGGGAAGAAGCTTGTTATTATACAAATTACCAGAAAAAATTTATTTATTTATTTTAGTTCGAAACATCTAAATCATATATTTAGATTAAGAAAATATTGGTGGTGGCCTACTAAGATTTTTTCTCACACCCTATATAGGTCATCTGAGGAGTGTGTGGATTTTATATCTTTATTATCAAGTAATAGTTCATTATTTGGAGTCAGGCATTAGTTTCAGCTATTTTTCATGGGATGGATGGAAAGGGACCATTATATTCCTAAATCTATTCGTGTTTCTCTTTTTTATACCTTTTTATCATCATGATTATATATATGTATGTAGTTTATCCAAACAATGTAGTCCCTTGTTCTTGCGGGCATGTTTGACTTGTTTTGATATTAATGAATAACCACAATGAGAATTTCTTGCTTGTTTATTTGTTCTATTTTTTTATTGATTATGATTCTTCTATTACTTGATATTTATTGTGTTTTCTCCATGGGATGGTTTATGGTCCATTGTTTTTTGTTATCTAATTTCCATTGAATATTATATACTTAATTTGACCATTATATTATCATCACTATAGAGTGTAGTCTACCTACTATCACCCCTTGACACCCATGCTTCTAATAGAAATCATTGGGTGTAAGGGGAGGAGAGCCTAAGGCTGATGGCCCTTAAGTGGAGAACTATTGTAATGGATAAATATGTTGGGTCTCTATAAGTATTTTTTATTAATGTTGATTTTTTATGAGTTTTATATGGGATGGATTTTTTCTAAGGCATTTAAGGATATGGAATATCAAATGCAAAATCATAAAACATAAAAAAATGTGTGGAAATAATAGAAATAAAACATTATCCATGGAGAATATATAATTCCTATATCAAATGAACGTGGCATAAGAATAATAAAAAAAAATATTGAATGGTAACATTTTTGAAAAAGTTATCATTATCCCAGTCCAATCATAATGTTTTGAATATAAGAATAATGTCAACACCTTAGGCTGTGAACCTAAAAACAATTTACAACTATCATGTCATAAAAATAGAAATAATTTACACATGTAATTTTGTGAAAATCACAATAATGTTCCAAAATAATACTTATACCATGAGATATAAACCATGAACCAATTCATTTTTGGTGTATAGTGGACCCCACCGATTATAGAATGATCATTTATTCATTTTTATTCCATATGAACATGAAAACATTAAGAATTCATCGTATATTGGTTAACTTATGAAAGGAAATGTTTTTCTTGAAAACATCCAAATGATATAGGGAATGAAATTAGATGATATCATTAGAGTATATTTTGATTGATGTTTGATTAAAATTAAAGGATAATAACACAAATAAAGAATAATATTATAATATCATTAATATTTAATTGCATAAGGAAGAGTAAATACTATATACACATGCGATCTCATTTTAGAAATTCCTTATAAAATAATGATAATATAAAGTTAATTGTTAAAACATGAATACATTGAGTGGAATTTTATTAAAGGGAACCAAAGAAGGAGTTGGGAAAATATGTTATCATAAAAAAATTAAAAAGACATTCCATTCAGACTATTTTATTGAAATTCATAACTAGTAAGTCTAATATAAATACATATAAATCATTAAATATCATTTTAAATGATTTCATAAGAATTTCTTTTATGAAGTTTTTTAAAAAGAAAAATCTCAAAAATGTAACCTTGGAAAAAATGCTAAGTCCATAAATTTTGAGTAAATAATAAAATATAAAATCATGAAATGAAATTACTTTTTAATATTTTGAAATATATTTTTCAAAAACAAGTTAATAAAAGTATAATAAAGACTCCCTTAATAATAATTTAAATAGGAATATTAATATCAAAATATCTAATAAATATTTTGATTTAAAAAATATAATGTATAACATTGGTGGGGGGATTGAATATATACATATAAGAGAAAAATACTATTAGAGTGGATGAGAATTATTCTTAATAATATTATACTTTTTTGAGAAATTAGGATATAAATGATGAATAAATTAGTTAAAAATACATTTTACCCATAAAAAATTGGAATTATCATGTTAAAAAAATCTTCTTGTTTAAGAAACCATGGATAGAATTGAGAAGTACATGTCAAAATATTATAAATTAAAGAATGTATATTTGAGTAAACAAAATCCCATAGAGACATCATAATTCAAAAAGTAATAAACATTTGAAAAGGGGTTTATATGATTGAAATGTACATATCTAGAACATATATAAAAAATAAAACATAATAAAATCATAGTTTATAATGTACCCAATTTATAAAAATGATTTTCACAAAAAAAATTAGAAATCAAGGAAAGGATATTGAGTATAGGAACATGCTTACCTTGGATTGCTGCATGGTTTGATGCACTCAAATATACTATATAATAAATATAATTATATTAATCCACTTTTTCATAAACATATTCGTATTTATTAATTTTTAGATTCATAAATTATTATCATTATTTATATATAAATTCTTTATTAAATGTTTATTTTTATAATAGATGTTACTAATTTTGATTATTTTGTACATGTTTTATAATGATAATAGCGAAACCCATTATTTTATACAAAGTTAAAAATTCTTTTATTATTTATGTTACTATAATTGGTATTCCATAGTCATTTATAATCTTCAAATTTAATTCAATGTTATTTTTAGTTATGATTATTGAAGAAGAAATTAGGGATGAGCTGGTTTCAGTTATTTATAACAAATTAAAGGTAATATCTTAATTATTGAGTTAAATATTAATAGTGATTGTACAAAAGAAAAAAAATTTATCAGATTAGTAATATAATATATTTCTTATAAATAAGTTTTCATATTCATCCATGAAATAAATCTATAGCATCACCCATATAGGTTTTTAAACTGACCCAACCAATAATGTGCTATAGTAAATGGACGTGTATTCATATAGGGTGATTGTAATATCTACATTAAAAAATTACAATGATATAATTTTTATGTAATTATATATATGAATCATAATTTTGACTTTATGTATAAGGGTATTAATTGATAGAAATCTATTAGATAGACTGAAAATGTTGTTCTTCTCTTAGAATGCTAGTTTTTGGGAGTTAAATTTTCAATGATACTAATTCTGTATATTAGAAAAAAAGTACTGAATTATATTAATAAAACATTAATAATTTAATAAATTTAATATTTATTCATCAGATATATTAAAAAAACATTATCACATTTATGTATTCTAACTGTTTGGATTTTATTATTTTATTATATATAATATATATTTTTATAAGCTAAACAAAGAAATAAATGAATAGATATGAATGCAATTAGTGATTAGTTGTTTTTTATTTACTCATCCAAAAAACTCTATAAGCCCTCATAAAATGACATACCGATGAGATAAGAACTTTAATAACTATGGAAAGAGAGTTAGAGGTATATTTGGGTAGAATTATTTCAAGATAAAAGGTTTTTTTAATGAGGAAAAGTGGGGAAGTGATGGGATACTTTTATAAGTAAGAGGGTAGCGCTTTTTTAAATACTAATTTCTTTATATAAATGACATTGAAATTTAAAAGAGGATTTTCTCAAAAGTGTAAAATAAATAAGAGGGGTTGAGACATGGTTAGTGCACCTATAAATAAAAAATATAAGGGAAATGTTTTGATATATGATACGCCTATTCCCTTTAATTTATGTTCTTACCATAATTTACTTTTACCTTGGAAACTCAATTTTTTAACCTACTTAACTTATTTTTATGAATAAAAAATAACTTTACATTGTTACTAATTTCAATATTATGTTTTTAGTTAGTAAAACCATTTTATAATTTTATATGAGTAAATTTAGATGCAATTATTTACAAAATAACATATGTATAATGAATAAAAATAGTATTAGAAAAACTAAAATTATTCTCAAAATCATAAAAAATATGATTAAAATTAAAAAATAATATTTTTAAATAAATAATTGTACATATTAATAAATTTTTTTCTAGAAAATGCTTTCATAAATTTTTTTGTCATGTATATATCAAATTTTTTTCATAAAAGTAATAATATTTATAAAAAATTTATTTCGTATTGTTCACATAAATATAAATTTTTTAATTAAAATCTTAAAAAATCACTATAAGATAATAATATCATGATGATTTAATTAAAACCAAGTTAATTTCTCTAAATTAAATTTATAATGTTTATGAATTCAAAATTTATGTCGAAACATAAAATATAAAGAAAAAAATATTTTCATAGGAAAATAACTATATAAAATATTTATTATTATTATTATTATTTATTATTAATTTAAAATAAAACTAGTGTGAGTATATTATTAATACATTAAATATATTTTATCGTCATTTTAACAAAATAATTTTTTCTTCAAATGAAAATGTGTAGCACAGAAAAAGTTACAATTTAGTAAACACATTTGATGTATAAAAAGAATTTATTTAGTTTACATTCCCAGTAACAAAAATCACATCAACATTAATTTATATTAATTTAATCATTATGAGTAAATATTATTAAAATCATTATTTTGTAAAGAGTAAATAAAATACCCAAAAAACTAACATAATGGTATTTTGAAAAACAATTCCTTTTATATTAAATAATCATCTATAAATATATTTAAACCTAATTATTTGTAATGTAAAATTTAAATTTCACTAATCCATTGAAATTAAAATATAAATTATAATTTTATAAAAAAATCATATAATAATAATAATATAATTTTTATACAAAAAAATAATTTTATTATGAGAAATATTAATATTATTTTTTTCATTATGACATTATATTAATTTATTAATATTTATCTTTTATTTTAGAATATTATCTCAATAAATAGTATCATAGATTGTTTATGCTGGGGTTTTCATGTGATTCAAGATACTCAAAAAAGTATTCATTTAAAGGGAAATTAATACTAAAGTCTTGGGGTGTTACATATTTACTTGAACGAATCAGTTAGGATAAAGGATTTGATAATAACATATATTTACTAAATTAGATAAATAAAGATAAAAATAAAATTGTGATCACACACAAAAATGGGAATTTAGTTGTATGACTGTATTATGAATTTTATCTATTGGATTATAATTTATATCTTTTTTGAATTTTGGTCTTTTTTAATTTTTGAGAAAATTATTTCTATGACATCTTGGACAAACTCCTTGGTAAGGACCATTATTTTTTTCATTGGTACCATAAAAATATTTATGAATTGGTTAATATCTTCATAAATAATTTACCAATATCTGGATTTTCATGAGTATAAAAATTTTCACATGTGGGGGTGTGATCATATCATGATTTAAAATTTTATTCCACCCTCACACAAATCTATTAAATTTCCATTGCATTCAGAATTCCAAAATATATTAATCAATTGAATTTATCATTTTATAAAATTAATTAATTTAAACAACAATTGATACAGAAAATTTCATTTGTTTTATTGTTTTCATGGAAGGTGGAGGTTACTTGGAGATACCATGATGAAAATTTATAAATATGTCCTAAACTATATGAGTTCCAAAATACAGATATATACTAAACTCCATTTTCCCCAATAAAAATTGGTGAATGAATCCCCTGAAAAGTCGGACAATTTTTTTAGTTGTCACATACTCCTAATTTATCCATTGGATGGCCCATGGTTTTTAATAACTTGATGGAATTTTGTCTACTTCTAGTTTCATGGATACATTTGTAATTAGTAAATATCTAAAAATATAGACCCCTATTAGAGAGAAAATATAGATTATTAATTGAAAATTAGTGTCTAGGGATAGATTTAAATTTTTTAAAAAGAGAAATAATATAGCATCCTCGAATAAATATAGGTTTTATATGGTATTTCAAAAATAGGGATCCAAAACCACCTTCCACCATTCCTACAAATTGTCACATTAGAAACCTTGTTTTCATCTTCTTTCCAAAGAAGTGAAACTAATCCATTACAGATATCCAAGGGATTCCTTCCATATAAATATTTTTCTATATATCATTCTTCTTATACTTTGATCGATGATGAAATTAGTGTTTTATAAGAGCTTACTCCTCCTCTCAATGTAATGATAAAGGATTAGCCATTATTAAAAGTGAGATACACACTTAGAAAGTGAGTTCTTCAACTTTATGATAGAACTAGAATTTAAATTTGAGTTTGACAACATTAATTTTATTTTTAACTTGATATTTAATTAGAGAACCATCTTTTTTCACTCAAAAAGAAATGAAATATTTTTTCCAACATATAATTTAATGATTTATTTATAGAAAATAATGTTTTCAACTTAGACAGTATAATAATAATTTAATTTCTCAATCAACTAAGATGATTGACTTTATTGGATTCCTCCTTAATTATTATAAGGACATTAAAATGGGGATATGATATTCAAAAAAGGGTTTTAATCTATATGAATCTGTTTAATGGATAAAATGATAATGGAGACCTTAATTCAACATAATCCAAGGAAATGTATATAATAAATTGAATTTAAGATATTTTGGAACTTCTCTTGATGTGTAAAAAATACTTAAGTGATCAGGTTTATATATGATTATAAATGGTTTATTCAAATTTCAAATAAAAATCATGTTGTTTTATTTTTTTGTTTCAATTTGAATTATTTTCATACCAATGCCATAGTTTTAGTTTTTTTGTAAAACTATTTTAAAATATACACAATATGACTCCATTGATCCTTATGATATATCTTTGGTACTTAATTATGCTATAAGTACTCTTTAAAAAATAATTAATTTGATGCATCATGATAGCATATTCAAAACCTTTAATATAACATGGGTTTTTATAAAAACATTAAAAACAATATCTATTGAATTTTTAAGACTAAAAATCATCGAGGAATTATCATATGTAATTTAATTGTATAATGAAGTAAGGATCATAAATCATTGAGTTTTTGAGTTGATGGAACATCTTCTCTTGATCACATTAATTCTTCAAAATATTATAATTAATCATGTATATGGGGAATATGAGTTTATTCTTACAACATTTGAGATCTTTTAAATTTAAAATAAATTGATAAATACAATTAAATATCTACCAAAATGAATCATACCAACATCTTATAATGAAAAACATTTTTTTAATGATACAATTGATTAAGACGACTCTCCTCTTAATGAATTTTATTTTAGTAAAATATATACTAAATAGAAGAATAATTTACGTGATTGTTAAGATGTCTTTAAATATAAAAATTTCAATCCCGTGAGTATAGGGAAGTGAGAATACTACAAGTGATTAATATTGAGAAAAATATGGGTGATAAAATATCTATTAGAACTCCAAAAACAATATTCTTTATAAGGGTACTTCATGAGAAAAAATTGAATAATTGATAATATAATTAATGATATAATTACACAATGTATTCATTTTATATTAGTTTTATTCAAGTTAAATTTGAAAATAATTACCCTGTGTAAATATTATAAATTAAGAATCAATGATCTATGTGTTTGTGATTTTGGAAGGACCATTAATAAGGGAGTCAGTTGTTTCTAAATAGATGGTGGAGGTAATTTTTTTAATGAGGTGGAAAATGGAGTTGTTATTATGATGGAAATAAATGAATAATAATATATATTTATATATATATATATTAAATGAATTACCCCTTTGAAAAAAAATTCAAAAATAGTGAGAATCGTCATTCTCATAGTTAATATAGAGGAGAATGATCCCTATTACATTCTTACACCTCGACTACCCGATAATATTTTTAATGTGTTATATGTTCATATAATGTATTTTAAAAATGTTTACCACTAAAATAATAAATAATTATCATGTTTTTATTCACTAAATAAGATGTGATAGCCTTATGAAAATTCATTTTTCACCTTCAGATTGGGGGTAACCCAACAAATGGAAAGCTATAGATAGTCAATATGTGGCACCAAGTAGGGGGTCACCTAGGATATAGTTTCCTTTTAAAAAAATTTAAACATTATTTTTATCCCAATTTATTTTTACAATCTATAAAATGATAGAATAATTTTTTTATAAACCTTATAGAGAATAAATGAAGAACCATTAGGGAGATCATTTAAAGAAAACAAAGGGAGGAATTGTCTATTTCCACAACTCAATATAGAAAAATATATCCTTCTAATGGACCCAATAAATTATAGTAGTCTAATTATTTGTTATATTATTTAACTATTTTGAAATACAAATATAATATGGTACATTTTATTTAGGATATAGTGAAATTTGATTTTCATAGAGTCGTAAAACCATTATTTTTTCTTTATGGTATCATGTTTTTTTGATTATTTAATATATTTAGTGTAATTATTGTTTTCTATTAAGAAAAATTATAAAAAAATTCAAAAATTTAATCTTTTATATTGTTATCTTAATTTTTATATTATTATTTGAATATATTCTTATTATGAATTAAATACTGATAATCAACTTTTGAAATCATGTTATTTTTTATTAACATGACCTTTTTTTCAAAAATAAACATATTTTTTATTGTTGATATTATTTTCCAATAAACTTATATTCTATTATCATTAAATAACAATTATTAAAACTGATTATGAATGTCTATTCTGACTATGTTTCTATCTGAAACCATTATTATAGTCATGAGTGGTTTCCTAGTCCTTTCTATAATATTTTTCCTTCATGTAATTTTTTATTGAGTTTTAATTTGGCATTTATTGGTAAGATTCTAAAATTTTGACCTAGGATACGTGGATAAAGAAGTGTAAATTTTGATATATAATTTTTTTATTTTGTCTATCTTATGTGATGAGTTTTAATATGCCTTCTTTTAAATATTAACCATGATTATATATGGTGTATCCCTTATTTCATTAATTAATTTTGAATTCATTGAGATAGTTTTCTAAAAATAATAGTGCCAATATATTATCTATATTACTTGGTGTTTTTCATGTAAAATTATGATAATTATAATTTAAATTATAAACTAAAAAATTATTCATTTATTATTGAATTTTTCAATTTTATAAATCCATTGAAGAGTAATTTTCTAGGAAAAAATCCTATTTAAGGGTGTTGGTATTGGAAAATTAAAAACATCACCCATTTTTTATGTTTTTTTTCATGGTTAAAATTTTTATGTTTACTAATAATTTTTGGTATTAATAAACTATTTAGAGATATTTTTCATTTAAAATTTAATTGAAATTATAATTTATTTATATTTATTTATTTAAAAAAATATTTATTAATTTTAATTAAAAAAATTAATGTGAAACATGAATTTTAATCTGAAATATATACATTTTTCAATGCTATGTCATTTTCCTTAAAGGTGGAAATGTAGCTAAGAAAAATTATTAGGCTATCTACTCATCCTAATCCACCATACCCTAAATCATAAACTCATATCCCAATGTTTGAAGCTAATAACCATAACATAGGTTGTCATCACAAGCACTATCCCTATAATTTATTCTCGATATAGAAGCACTATCATCATGACATAGCTAGGCTGATCCTTCTCATCATCCCATCTAAAAAAGTGAATAATTAACACAAACCAATTATAGACCCAATCAGTTCATCCTTTGAACCATTTATCATGGTTTACCAAAAGGATCCCATCATGGTGGACTATTTATTTCCACACTCTTTGTTATGAATACCTTTATAGTAAACAATTACACTTATTATTCTACCCCAATTTTCCTAAACCCAATAAATGGACATAAGATCTATTTAATAATAGATTTAATCTTTTTAAGTATAATAAATTTCTTTTTACAACTAAATATTACACAAGACCTATAAATTACATAATAATGGTTGTATAATCTCGACACTATCCATTTCCACATATGTATGTCCAAATCCAAGAATTCTATAAATAAGAGTATTATGATAGTTCCAATTTCCATGATCATTTGAGTAATTTATAGAACTAGTATTATAAGTAAAAAAATTTAAGTTTAGCATCATCATTTCATCCAACCAAGTACCTTATACCCACTTGAGTTTCAACATCTCATATACAATGTAGGTCGAATTAACCCAATAGTATATAAGATGATTTAAATTCTCCCATGTCACTTGAGAGACTATCTAAAAAATGACACAATGTACCTACATTTTACAAATTATTTGTGTCCATGTATTTCATACTCTATAAAGTAAAGAAATTATTTTCAACATTAACATCATGTTAACCAACAATACATAACAAAACCATCGAATATAACTACATAATATATTTCTATGCATCCATTCCCTAGATTCAGTACTATACAAGAATGGTTCCTAGACTATTGATTATATATTCTTATGTATACATAATCCTAAAAAGATCTATATTGTGCTCAATATTTAGACTAATAATAAATACAAATCAATTCCCAGTTCATCCTAATAGTGATTCATAGATCCCTAAATTGAGTTGGTATTTATCTATTTAAAAAAGTAGTTTCATGAATTGTTATAGATATATAAAATAAAACACCAGAGCTCATACATTATTTAATATGTCAAGAGATAGATCATGGGATATTACACCCTATGGATAAGGTTATTAAATGAATTAATTGTAATACATATATATATATATATATAAATAGATGATAGTAATATATTTAATTTAGGGAGTTGATTCATGTAATGAGCATCATATATATAATAATATTTTTTCAATAATTTCATCCCTGATTTTTTAGGGGATTTACTTATAACTGTGGGGAGGTGAAATTTTCACAGGGGTTTTAAAACATCTATATATTGAAATTATTATTTCATAATATATTATATCCCATTATCTCTCCACTGTGTTCTTCCCATATAATTTTTCGTTCTTGATTATGCATTTTTAATACCTTATGTGTGTTCTTTGTGGGATACTAGTTATATTACTGGGCATAAGAATTTTATTTTCTATTTTATTCACATTATATTTATGATGTAGTGGAAGATGAGGTAGAAAAATTTTCAATTATCAATCAAAATCTTATTAATATTTTAAAACTATATCGCCGTCATGGACATTAAATCCCCCTATAGTTTATTTTCTAATTATGTCTATTTAGGTTAATGAATTGAGGGTTTAATTGATTAGAATCACTAAAATATGATTTGATACATTTCACTCACATGATAACAGAGTGTTCCTTTCGCATTCAACAAGGTGGATAAATGGATAAAAAATGAACCCAATGAATTTTGAGTAAATAATTATTTCCATAGATCTAGAACATGGATGTGTAATTAAATAATTGGTATTTTTTCACTTTTTTTGTGGTCCAAATAATAAAAAGAGACAATAATGAGGGAATAAACTTTAATTAAGTCAATTTCAATGTACAATTATTACTAACTAATTGAAAAAAAATTGGAATGAAATTTCTATTTATTTTCTATATAAATAATCACATAAATACCATGAACCATGGAAATATAACTCATTTTAAAATACTTTTTAGTTCTATAACATGATTTTAATTCTGAAAATTTATTTAAAATTTAATTATTTATAGCACTAATTTTTATTTTGATTAATGTTGGAAAAGCATCAAAAAGGTTTTTATATAGTGGTTTTTGTTGAAGAAAACCAGTCAGACTAGTAATGTAAATGTATATAATTTCCCAAATGATCATTGAATTATTTAATTATCTCATATAATAATTTTGTATTAATTAATGAAGTATTATATTGGATATATAAGAATTAAATAGACTTATTTATAATCTTTGTACCATTTATAACTTTGATGTTGAAATTAAGTGCATAATAAGAAATTTACGAGTAAGTTATTATTTTACATAACTATATATGAATAATGGGATCTATTGTAAGCTTTATTAGAACATATTTATGAATAATTAAGATCTTAATTGGGTTATATATTATTAAAATTTATATATATATGAATAACCAAAATCCCCATAAAGTTATCTGAGGTTGTAATTTGATAAATACTAAAATGTTTTCAATGTTTTGATATATAGTGGAGATTATTCAATTAAAACAAAATCCATACATGAATATTGGAATATAAGGGTACCACCATATATCCATATCTAAAAAAATATGAAAACCCAAAAAAACAACCACATTGATAATAATTCTATACATAAGAAATAAGAAGTATTAAAATCCCCACATTCTAATATCCTCATGAAGAAGTTAGAAACATAAAGTCATCATTTTACACACGGTAGTATATGAAAGAATAAAAAATAAACATGAATGTGATAAAAAACTAAGGATTTAGTAGGCTGATAAGTTAATGTAAAATGTCTTAGGAGAGATATATTCTATGATTTCAAGAGACTAGATTCTAGGATAGGTTTTCATTATATATTTCTTTTCAAAATTTATTTCCACTCTATATTACATATTCTCTATATATATTTTTATCACCTCTATATCCATGGATTGTAATCCTAATATGGTTTGATTAAGGGTGGTCACCATTTTTAAACTCTAATTTAGCTATAATAATTCCATTATTTTATTAAACTTATTTATTTATCTACAAATTAACAATATTAAGGGATTGGGGGTTGGATACAGTTGACCAATATTGTCATTTTTTTTCTACCAAAAAAATATAAACATTACGATATAACTTCCTTGATCATATAGTTTATGTAATAAAATTAGTATTTGATGAGTTATTAGTTTTTAAAACTGTCCAAGTAAGATAGGTTATTCAATGTACACTCCCTGTGAAAATCATACCCTAAGAGAGGATTAGGTTAACTGTTTTTACTATATCTATACACACCTATGGAGACAAAACTATAAAACCTTGGAAAAATGAGTCGATAAACATTGAATAAAAGTCACCAACTACTTAAAATGGTATACTGGAGGTGGATAAGGTGAATTTGGGGCACTACTGATAATATTAGTAGTTATATAATAAGTATAGATCTATAATGAATATTCTTATTGATCTTCTAAGGAAAAGTAAATATTTAATCTCACCTAATATTCATTTTTATATTTATGAATATCATTATCATTTTATTTCATATCCACAAAGCCCTTATTATTATTGATTTAATATAACATAACAATCAAAAATATAATATGTGGGAATGGGGATCAATGTGTTTCTTTAGACTCTTTAAGAGATAATAGCAAGTCTATCCTTATTAAGCATTCTTATGTTTATAAATTAAATGTGTTTAAGGACATAAAAATCATCTAGATGCTTTTGGAAGTATTTCTAAGAGGTAACTTTATTACCCAATATTTAGTATTTCTTTGTATTCATATTCAATTTATATTTCATTAATTAATTTCAATCTAACCTGTTCAATATATAAAATCATAATGTTTTGATCTTTGATAATATTTTTTTTTAATTTTAATTACATAAACAATATCCATGTAATTATGAGTATTTAGTTCAATTATAACTATCCAATTACTATGAAGAAAGATCTCATTCGATGACCGAAATTTTTACAAAAGTAATCCAATTTAAGATGAAATAAATATTAAAAGTTTATGATATAATACATAGAATAATGGAATAGTCAATTCAATAGAAAAAAACCTTAAATACTTAATTTGACTGTTATTAATGATTTTGATGGATACTTTCATGATGAATTAGTATAGACTTGGAGTTAATTTGAAGAAGTCTCAATTCTTTATTCTCCCATATAATGTGTAACACCCCAGATAATAAAGAATATGACTTTTTTATATTTATCCATATTTGTGAATAAAATATTAATATTACTTTAAAGGGGATGCTATGCTCGATGGGGTACCCAATACGCAACAACGAGTTTCTTGGGAATCTTATATTGCACTCTAATAATAAAATAATATTATTTTAAACAGTAGTTAACGCCTAGCCGTTGTAATGGAGGGAATGAACAGAACTAAAAACAAAATTATTATATATGTTTTTCAAATATTTTTACTCTTTACAATAAATGTCAGAGGATTAAAAATGAGAATGAATCCAATTTTAAGCGTAGACATTCTAATATTCTTTAAAAGGTCGATTAACCGCCTTTTGAAGGAGAACCTCTTTTAAATCCACTTTTTGACAATTTTATGTGTTATATTTGACAAAATAAAATTATTCTTTAGAATTGGGACATAAAAATTTACTTTGTGTAAATTTTTGGTATTTTTCCGAAAAAGTTCAATTTTTAATGAATAGTGAAAAATGTTGTATTTTAATTCAAAACCTCTTTTTCATCTAATTTATTTATATTATTAGATTACCTTTTGAATTGTTTTTAAAGTAAAAAATAGAATATATTTTCACCATTTAATCTAATAGTGGTCGTTGGAATTAATTTCACTTTGAAATTGGCCTTAATCTAGTGTCAATATTTTGATACTTATTATTTCATAAAAACACGCTATTTGCTCTGACAGTGGGAATTAATTATTAAATTAATTAATGCAACTAATATGTTTTGATTTTTTTAAAATATACATCATTTTTGAATTCGGAATATCAAATATAGCTTAGGGTGAAGTTTTGGTATTTTTCTGAAAAACTTCAATTTCTGATGAATAGTGAAACCACTAAGTGGTACTTATAAAAACTGATTTTTCGTTTAAATGAAAATTTTCCACCTCTGTGTTTTGAATTTAAAAAATCCTACATAAATGGTTGTCATTAAGAATTAAAATGTGGTTCAATGGTATTAAAATAATTTTTTTGTGAATAGTTACTTATTATGTTTTTAATCGCGATTAGAGGTAATTAGTGTAGTTTAAGGTAAAAATAATGTTTTAATAAAATGAGATGAGCTTGACACATGTCCAATGCTCATTGGATGTGTCATGGCCGACCTATACAATCCATGGGTCAACTTGGGGACTCCATGGAGCCACTTTGGTTGGAAAATGTCATAAATATCTTTTTATTTAATGTTAAAGTAAAAAATGAGACAAACATGAGATGTTTTACTAAAACAATTTTTACATGGGGTTATACAAGTAATATTTTTTTACTATAAATAATAAATGGAAATCTAAAAATATTTCCTACATTATAGTATTTTTTTTATAATTCATAGATATTAAATAAATTAAATTATTTAGGACATCATGATGATGCATCGATGACCTCATTATTTAACGATTTAAATAAAATGGAACGATAATGTAAAATATAAGACCTACACATGTACAAAACCTATTGTATGGGTGGATCTCGAAACCTTATCACCTTATCCTCGAAACACATCAATGTGGGGGCATTAAAATCCGAAAATCATTCTAAAATAATGTAACATTTCTTTACGTTCCATGAGTGCCCCTCCTCTCCTCTTATAAAAGGTCCCCCAACTCTACCTCCTTACCCACACTTAAAAAGCCTTTGGCTCATCCAACCCTGCCCATTTTGTCTCTACACATCTCTCTCTAACTCCATGAAGCCTCACTTTGGGCAGAAGTCTTCCCAAGGAAGCCTTTGAGCTCAAACCAAAGGGAGTTACCCGATTTTAAGGTAATGTCTTCGGTTGTGTCCTTTGGTTTTATTTTGCTTCTCCAACCCCCTAAACTCTTTTTATTTATTTCTTTTGTAACAACTCCAGTATCTTCAAAATACTAGGATGTTTTTATAAGAAGTATTTGAGCTACACTTACACACACCTTCGTCTAATGGTTAAAGAACATACTGTTTCTGTGGTTGGTGATTTTCTGCCTCACGAAACGATGATTGTTCAATATTCTTTTAACACCTTTAAAGGTGGCCATTATGATGTCACTATATTTTATATATGATATATATGGTATTTATGTTTACTATATGCTTATTTATTTTATATTTAAACCATACCTTCATTCTTTTCATGTTGTGTAAATGTGGTAATTTCATATGAGGATGTGTGGACTACCGCCCCCTCAAGTGATGTGACTCATACATGCAATACATGGAACGTATAAAGAATGAAATTAATGATAATATGTGACCTATATAACATATATATTATACTAGAATTATAATATATATATATATATATCATATATTTTTAATTCCGTTAATATGAAAAATAAAAAAAATGAAAGTAGTGTTCATGCGTACGTACGACCTACTGTCTCCATGAACGGTGCTTTTAATTTTTATGTCCAAATGATATAGAATAGTATAAAATAAATATTTACTAGATATATATGATATTTTAATCATTAATACTATTCTATAAATTATTTACTTATAACTACATGGACAATCATTTTTCAAACAAGTTCATTTTTGACTCATGTACCAAACATCGGCAAAAACGTCTGATATGAACTAACATTATTAAAAAATTATTATAACATTATAATATGTGATATGAACTGAATAATAATATTTAAAGGATGTCCTTATGAAAATATAAATTGACCAAAGTTTATTATTCAGGAATATAAAGAAACGAACAAGAAAAGTTGGAGTTGAGGTAAGGGATCCGACTCCTCTCTTTCTTTTAAAGTACACTCTTTTATGTCATTCCTTTTAAATCTCATCTTTCTTGTTATTGGGATATTATTTTATATTACTCTTACTTTAATTTTTATGTTCATATGATGAGAGACCCTATTCCCTCTCATAAATCCATTTTGGAAGTTTTAAGTGGCGCCGTTAGGCTGCCGAGTTTTCATAAGGAATTTTTCATCTCACTTTTATTCTCGTGAGATTTATGCTACATTTGCCACAATTTCCTTTGAGTGGTGTATGTACTTCCCATTAATATACACATTGTGTAGTATAATTCCATTTATGGGTGTTCAAATCTTCATTTTATGACCCTTCTTCCATAGGGTGTACGTTTTGAATGTTACCAAACTCGGTAAGGGGACCTTTCACCCTCCACTTTTTAAAAGACTTATTTTGTTATGTCTTTCAATGCACATACTATTATGTTGGGATATGTTATTTTATATCCTTATTGATGTAAATTTTATGTCCAAGTGATGAGATGCCCTTTTTATCTCTCATTAGCTCATTTTCTGAATTTTGAAGTAATGTCGTTAGGCTGTCGAATTTTACCAAGGGAACTTTTTAACCCAATTTAGATTTCATTGGGTTCAACATTTAGTTATTGAATATGTCATCATTTGAATGTGTGTGAATGAACGTTTATTGTTTTACACTTAATATCCATTTATATTGGGTGTATTTATATTTGTCACACAAAATTTTGAGATTGATTTATCCTTAATTTAACAATACCTTCTTTATAAGGGATTTCATCACATTTGACATTTCTATTGAGACTTCATTGTTGTTATGAACCAATTCACTCTTATATGGTGTATATACTGTCCTTTGGAATAATATATCATGAATACATTTATTCTCATGTTATTATAAAGTTCTGACTAAATTTTATTCCTCAATTATTGTATTCAAGTGTCTCTAATTTTGGTAAAACCCCTTTAACCAAAATATCGCTTTAAATGTTTTAATTATTTGTTCTTATTAATATCCATGTTTTAAAAATGGTTTTAAGGATTTATTTATATGGATATTAATGGTTTAAAATTTTAAAAGCTTCAAGGTGGTATGTGACACTTTGATTCAAAAATCTCTTTATTAAATGTTTTAAATGGTTTTGGAAATGGTTTCTTTTTGGAATGGATTCATTATTTCAATATACTAAAATGTTATATTGTGATTGAAATGTGGAAATGTTATATTTTCTTTATGCATGTTTTATGTGATACATTTATGTTATGGTTCTTGGGTATTGTTATGAAAACGGGTGGTTCCGTGATAAACTAAGGGCGGGTGAGCCCGATATAGCTCTCCAATACATTAGGTAATGCGAAGGAGTGAAACGTTAAGGTTTCTCCGAAGAGATTTAGGAAATATAATGTGATGGGTATTCCAAACATAACCAAGAGGGTTACTCCCTACATAATAATGTTATGAATGCCTCAAGTTACCTTTATTTCTTATGATTTCTATGATTTATTCATGATTTTATGAGGTATGTTGAAGTGCTTATGTTTTATGGGTAAAGTATGATTTTATTCTTATGTATACATGTACTCATGTTTCCTTTCCATATTTTTATATCCCTTACTGAGCTTTTTATGCTCATCCCAAGTTTTTGAAATGTTTTTCACAGGTCAAGGGAAGGGGACATGATATGATGATAGTGTCAAGGAAGTGTCAAGAAAGAATCCATGTTTTATTTTAAATATGTTTCCGTTGATGGAAAAAATGAATACTATATTTTATGTAACCACTTTGTTTAAATGTGGAATGTAATGAAAGTTTTATGATCTATTTCTCTAAAACTCTAAACCTGAAAAGATCATCAATGTGTAATCTTGTAATAACTCAAGATTAAGTAAGGATTAAGGCTGGGGCCTTATAGTTGGTATTAGAGGTTGGTTTAGATAACGTTAGAGGTTAGGGTATTATCTAAGCATAAGGGACAATACCATAATGGATAGGATTTCAGAAAGAGTCCTAGTTTTAGATAAAGTGAATGAGTAAGTATATCTTATTAGTTATCTCCCCCATTAGTACATGATGGTTTTGTTGATATACTCACATTGATATTTCTGTTTTTAGTGAATGGATGGATCTAGCAGGCACCAAAGTGACAATAGGTTTGAAGGAAACTATGGTGGTTCTTTGATTAAGAGACTGGATGAAATGGGGTATTCAATGAGGAAACTCGTGGTTATTCTAAACCAACTATCAAGGAGTCATGATCAACCACTTGAACATTGTTATGTTCTGTAATGCATCATGTATGAGATGACCAATCGATGTGGAAGTTCATGTAATAATTATAAAGGTAACCATTAGAGATTATATGATCCTTACATTTGAGGTAATTATGGGTTATTATATGTTATGATGGAAAATGAAAGTCACGAGATAAACTTGAGGTTAAAATATGTTATGATTATTTTTGAAGATTTTATCTCGTTTTGGGGAATGTTTTATGAATTATATAGTTTTGGAAAAAGGACAACACGTAGACCGTGTGACAACCTGTCGCGTCGGACAAAGCTGCGAGAATCGAACCCACAACCAAAGTGCAATTGGTATTTATCACCTACCACTGGACTACGTGAAGTACCTGGTTAGTTTGACTGATTCATTTTAGTTAAACGATTTTATGAATTAAGAGTAAGTTTATTTTGGGTTATCTATGGAAATTTATTAACATATCCTGGAGGATATGTGATTAGGTTAATTACTTTTCAATACGATATTTTAAGGGCAACTGGTGTTGTTTGGAGATAAATGTTACGTTTTAACGTGGAAGACTTTGTGACTAAATCCTTCAAATATTTGGGTTTCAATCTTAGTTTGGTTTACTTTGAAGAATTTTATGGACAAATTGTTTATCAAATGGTCCTCGTTGAACATTGGGTTTTGTTGGACAAATTTTGGAGATTAAGAATAGATTTTCTTTTTATAAAGGGTTATCCTTTTCTGGATTACCTCATCTTGTACTAACCTTTTTGGTTTTGGTTTTGGTTAAAGTCTAAAGACATGGGAAGTATATAGTTCTCTTTTTTTGGGTTAGGTGATTTTCTAGAAGTTGATTATAGATCTCTTAATGTGAACAAGTCTTACTAAATAATCATCTTTTGGAGAAAATATGAGTTTGTGTAAGGAATATAATAAAATTTGAAAGTCAACATGATAAGTGATTATGTTTCCTAATGAATAAATTCCTCAATAAAAAGTAACTTAAAACAAAAATGTTTTCTATTAACTTTTCCTATTGGGGAATCGAATACCGTTTAACCCATCACAAGTTTGTGATTTTCTTGTGGTTAACTTTCTCCTAAACATGTTTTCTATAACTCTCCATCAGAACATGACCCTATGTTTTCTTTTTCATGTCCATGTTTTCCTACATAGAATCCTAGTATGGGTTAACTCGGGTGACCTCTGTACTTATCTTACTTTATTTTAAAGTGATTGTTTTACCGACTCTTGTTCTAATGAGGGACTTTAAAGGATGTTTCCAAGCTCAATTTTAAAATTGCGGGGACGAAATTCCCAAAAGGGGGGAAGGATGTAACACCCTAGGTAAATAAAGAATATGACTTTTTTATATTTATCCATATTTGTGAATAAAATATTAATATAACTTTAAATGGGATGCTATGCTCGATGGCGTACCCAATACGCAACAACGAGTTTCTTGGGAATCTTATGTTGCACTCTAATAATAAAATACTATTATTTTAAATAGTAGTTAACGCCTAGCCGTTGTAATGGGGGGAATGAACAGAAATAACTACAAAATTATTATATATGTTTGTCAAATATTTTTACTCTTTACAATAAATGTTAGAGTATGAAAAATGCGAATGAATCCAATTTTAAGCGTAGACATTCTAATATTCTTTAAAAGGTCGATTAATCGCTTTTTGAAGGAGAAACTCTTTTAAATCCACTTTTTGAAAATTTTATGTGTTATATTTGACAAAATAAAATTATTCTTTAGAATCAGGGCATCAAAATTTACTCTGTGTAATTTTTTGGTATTTTTCTGAAAAAGTTCAATTTTTAATGAATAGTGAAAAATGTTGTATTTTAATTCAAAACCTCTTTTTAATCTAATTTATTTATATGATTAGATTATCGTTTTAATTGTTTTTAAAGTAAAATTATAATATATTTTTACCATTTAATCCAATAGTGATGGTTGGAATTAATTTCACTTTGAAATTGTACTTAATCTAGTGTCAATCTTTTGAAACTTATTGTTTCATAAAAACACGCTATTTTCTCTGACAATGGGAATTAATTATTAAATTAATTAATGCAACTAATATTCTTTGAATTTTGTAAAATAGACATTATTTTTGAATTCGGAATATCAAATATATCTTAGGGTGATGTTTCGGTGTTTTTCTGAAAAACTTCAATTTTTGATGAATAGTGAAACCACTAAGTGGTACTTATAAAAACTGATTTTCCATTTAAATGAAATTTTACCACCTCTGTGTTTGAATTTCAAAAATCCGACATACATGGTTTTCATTAAGAGTTAAAATGTGGTTCAATGGTATTAAAATAATTTTTTTGGTGAATAGTAACTTATTATGTTTTTAATCGCGATTAGAGGTAATTAGTGTAGTTTAAGGTAAAAATAATGTTTTAATAACATGAGATGAGCTTGAAACATGTACAACCCTAATTGGATGTGTCATGGATTACCAAGAAAATCCATGAGTCAACTTGGGGACCCCATGGAACCACTTTGGTTGGAAAATGACATAAATATCTTTTTATTTAATGTTAAAGTAAAAAATGAGACAAACATTAGAGGTTTTAATAAAACAATTATTACATGGGGTTATACAAGTCATATTTTTGACTATAAATAATAAATGGAAAGCTAAAAAGATTTCCTATATCATAGTATTTTTTTTATAATTTTTATACATTAAATAAATGAAATTATTTATGACATCATGATGATGCAGCGATGACCTCATTATTTAACGATTTAAATAAAATGGAAAGATAATGTAAAATATAATACCTAAACATGTCCAAAACCTATTGTATGGGTTGATTTGGAACCCTTATCACCTTATCCTAGAAAAAAATCGATGTGGGACCATTAAAATCCGAAACTCATTCTAAAATAATGTAACATTTCTTTACTTTCCAAGAGTGCCCCTCCTCTCCTCTTATAAAAGGCCCCCACATCTACCTCCTTACCCACACTTCTAAAGCCTTTGGCTCGGCCAACCCCTGCCCATTTTGTCTCTCCACATCCCTCTATAACTCCTTGAAGCCTAACGTTTGGAATAAGTCTTCCCAAGGAAGCCTTTGAGCTCAAACCAAAGGGAGTTACCCGATTTTAAGGCAATGTCTTCACTGGTGTCCTTTTGTTTTATTTTTCTTCTACAGCCCCCTAAACTATTTTTATTCATTTATTTTGTAACAACTCCAGTATCTTCAATATACTAGGATGTTTTTATAAGAATTATTCGAGCTACACTTACACACACCTTCGTCTAATGGTTAAAGAACATACTGTTTCTGTGGTTGGCGATTTTCTGCCTCACAAAACGATGATTGTTCAATATTTTTTTAACACCTTTAAAGGTGGCCATTATGATGTCATTGTATTCTATATATGATATATATGGTATTTATGTTTACTATATGCTTCTGTATTTTATATTTAAACCATTATTTTATTCTTTTCATGTTGTGTAAATGCGATAATTTCATATGAGGAAGTGTGGACTACCGCCCCCTCAAGTAATGTGACTCATACATGCAATACATGGAACGTATAAAGAATGAAATTAATGATAATATGTGACCTATATAACATATATATTATACTGTAATTATATAATATATATATATATATCTCATTTATTTTTAATTCTGTTAATATGACAAATAAAAAAATGAAAGTAGCGTTCAAGCGTACGTACGACCTACCGTCTCCATGAACGGTGCTTTTTGTTTTTATCTCCAAATGATATGGAATAGTATAAAATGAATATGTACTGGATATATATGATATTTTAATCATTAATACTATTCTGGAAATTATTTACTTATAACTACATGGACAATCATTTTTCAAACAAGTTCATTTTTGACTCATGTACCAAACATCGGCAAAAATGTCTGATATGAACTAACATTATTAAATAATTATTATAACATTATAATATGTGATATTAACTGAAGAATAATATTTAAAGGAGGTCCTTAGGAAAATATTAATTGACCAAAGTTTATAATTCAGTAATATAAAGAAACGAACAAGACAAGTTGGACTTGAGGTAAGGGATCCGACTCCTCTCTTTCTTTTAATGTACACTCTTTTATGTCATTCATTTTAAAGCTCGTATTTCTTCTAATTGGGATATTATTTTATATTTCCCTTACTGTAAGTTTTATTTTCATATGATGAGAGACCCTATTCCCTCTCATCAATCCATTTTGGAAGTTTTAAGTGGCGCCGTTAGGCTGCCGAGTTTTCGTAAGGGATTTTTCATCTCACTTTTATTCCCATGAGATTTATGCTAAATTTGCCACAATTTCCTTTGAGTGGTGTATGTACTGACCATTATTATACACTTTTTGTAGTATAATTTCATTTATGGGTGTTGAAATCTTCAATGTATGACCCTTATTCCATGGGGTGTACGTTTCGAAAGTTACCCAACTCAGTAAGGGGACCTTTCACCCTCCACTTTTTAAAAGACTTCATTTGTTATGTCTTTTAATTCACATACTATTATGTTGGGATATGTTATTTTATATCCTTATTGATGTAAATTTTATTTCCAAGTGATGATATTCCCTTTTTATCTCTCATCAACTCATTTTCTGAATTTTTAAGTGATGCCGTTAGGCTGTCTAATTTTACCAAGGGAACTTTTTAACCCAATTTCAATTTCTTTGGGTTCAACATGTAGTTATTGAATATTTCATCCTTTGAATATGTGTGAATGAACATTTATTGTTTTACACTTAAAATACACTTATATTGGGTGTATTTATATTAGTCACACATAATTTTGAGATTGATTTATCCGTAATTTAAAGATACATTCTTTATAAGGGATTTCATCACATTTGTCATTTCTATTGAGACTTCATTGTTGTTATGCACCAATTCACTCTTATATGGTGTATATACTGTCCTTTGGAATATTATATAATGAATCCATTTATTCTCATGATATTATAAAGTTTTGACTAAATTTTATTCCTCAATTATTGTAGTCAAGTGTCTCTAATTTTGGTAAAACCCCTTTAACCAAAATATCACTTTGAATATTTTAATTATTTGTTCTTATTAATATCCATGTTTTCAAAATGGTTTTAACGATTTATTTATATGGATATTAATGGTTTAAAATTTTAAAAGCTTCAAGGTGGTATGGAACACTTTGATTAAAAAATCTCTTTATTAAATGTTTTAAATGGTTTTGGAAATGGTTTCTTTTTGGAATGTACTCATTATTTCAATATACTGAAATGTTATATTGTGATTGAAATGTGGAAATGTTATGTTTCCTTTATGGATGTTTTATGTGATACGTTTATGTTATGGTTCTTGGGCATTGTTATGAAAACGGGTGGTTCCGTGATAAACTAAGGGCGGGTGAGCCCGATATAGCTCTCCAATGCATTGGGTAACGTGAAGGAGTGAAACGTTAAGGTTTCTCCGAAGAGATTTAGGGAATATACTGTGATGGGTATTCCAAACGTAACCAAGAGGGTTACTCCCTACATAAGAATGTTATGAATGCCTCAAGTTACTTTTATGTCTTATGATTTCTATGATTATTCATGATTTTATGAGGTATGTTAAAGTGCTTCTGTTTTATGGGTAAAGTATGATTTAATTATTATGTATACATGTACTCATGTTTCCTTTCCATATTTTTATATCCTTTACTGAGCTTTTTATGCTCATCCCATGTTTTTTGAAATGTTTTTCATAGGTCAATGGAAGGGTACATGATATGATGATAGTGTCAAGGAAGTGTCAAGAAAGAATCCATGTTTTATTTTAAATATGTTTCCATTGATGGGAAAAATGAATACTATCTTTATGTATCCAATTTGATTAAATGTGGAATGTAATGCAAGTTTTATGATCTAATTCTCTAAAACTCTAAACCTGAAAAGATCCTCAATGTGTAATCTTGTAATAACTCAAGATTAAGTAAGGATTAAGGCTGGGGCCTTATATAATGTTTCCTACTAGAATTTCACAAATATTAGGATAAATATGATAAATAATTTGAGGGGTTTTAATTATTATAATAATTTATTTCCTATTGTTTTAATTGAATATCAAAATGAATAATGGTCTCAAATATTCAAAATTTTCTGATTTAGAATAAAAGATAAATTCCTTATAGGATCATTAAGTGGAAACCATAGGTGGGTGTAAAACATTGTTGAGATGTTGAATAATATAAATTGACTTCCCATAATAAATAAAAAGGATGAGGGTACCAAGATCTTCTTATATGTTTAATATATTACTCATTACACTATGGAGGAGACAAACCAAAATATAAACAACGAATAACCACTGGATGCTTTATCTCTTCAATATGACATGGAGGGGGACTCATAGATTATTATTTTCCCATTATCTATGTTTTATCTAAAATAAAATGATATTTTAAACATTATAATATGTTTAATATCTTACATGGAACACAATGATGAGCTTAAAAATCCTGGGCGTATTATTTTTTAAATATTATTTTTATATCTAAGCCATTGAATTTGTTAGTGAGAATAAGAATAACGACAATATAAAATATACGTATAAAGGTCCTACTCAAAATAAGTTTTTATTAGTTCGAATAAATAATCATTCCATTTTATAGTGAAGTCATTTTATTCTTCACGAATACATTTTTCTTAAAAAATGGTCCCTATTTCTTTTTGTGATAATGTATTATAATTAATTTTTAAATTTTTTTGTATTTTTTTATTGAAAAAAATAACATAAATTTTGAAAAAATCACTTTAAAATTATCTTAGTGTGAATTTTTAGTATTTTTGAAAAAAATTTATTTTTTTGAATGAATATTAATAAATACTCATTCTCATTGAAAAATGTTTTCTCTTTTCATGATTTTAAAAAATATTTTTTTTAATATTTTTTGAGTGTAAAATTAGTTATTTCATATTATTATTAATCCGATTATGTTCATTGGAATCATTTTTGGGCTTGATGTTGTTATAAAAAAAATTATACTTAAGAAGATATTTTTTTTAAAAACAAATTTTCATCACTTTTTATCGGTTTATTTTTAAATGAACTTATATAATTTAGAGGAATTTTATTTGATAAATTACTATTAATAGTTGTGTTAATATGGTTTTCATTTTCTAAATTGGTCATTTTTTATTATTAGGAATAATAATAATAGTAATTATTTGTAACAACAAGAAAGGGAAAATGTGATCATTAGAACCAAAAATAATGTGATAGGGTTTTTAATGAAACCATGAAGGTGACAATTATCCCATAAATAAAATCATTACACCATAGGAAAGAAAATAAATACCTAGTCAGTATATAAATGTGGATAATACCCCTCCACCCAGGGATTTTTCACACATGTATCATGCTCATCTTTCATGTGCTGCCAAAGAACCCAAAATAAAGGTAGGGACTTACCTCTATGGGATTTTTATTGGAATCCAGAATCGAAATTGGTCAGTCAAACACATACATATTGGATTACAATTCCAATTCTTCCCAATTCATGACATGAGAGAGTTCTAGATTGTACTACTTCAATTGTAAGACATGGAATACACCATGAAACAACAATAATTAGGACACAAAATATAACTGGTATTCCACCATACTAGCCATATTGGTAACCTCAGAATTTACGACATAAATCAGTGCCATCATCCCATACTTACAAAGAAGGTGTTGACTGAGGAGGCGAGCCACATTCAAGAAACCCTTCATCACCCACTATGAATTCTATGGTTTTGTTCCACTATTCATCATAAGAATTATGGAGACTCTGTGATGTCAATGACCCCTTAATTATCTTCTGTACTTTATTAGATGTATCCTACAAAGGCGTCGGTCCTAGTAGAGATCCTCACCAACATGTATCCATCACAAAAGTGACTCATACAAACAACCCTAAATCCCTCAAAAAGAGATATTATTTTTGTGGGTTGGAAATTTTTTTATATGAAAACTCCAAAAGTCCCAAATTTCTATCCCGTAAGGCTATAAAATCTAACATGCATGAAGAGAGTATAAATTCTAATATTTTATTCACCTATTTCATCAGAAAATTGATTTGAGGATGGTATATCATAATGAGTTTGAATTCTAATTTTTTTCCATATAGTGGCATTCCCCAAACCTAGAGGTAAATAGGGTGTCCCTATATGAAATGACTGCTGACAGGAAACAATGAACCCTCAATACCTTATTAACATATAACCCAAAAATACACCCTTTGTCGATGATACCTTGATTAGAAGGATATGGGATTATTTGTTGAGATGGTCGATAACCACCTATATGGAATTCATCCCTAGGGGTATATTAAGTAATCCAGTTTTGAATTCCATGGGGACCTAATCGCACTTATATGTAAGAATGGGTAATGTATAAAGAAAACCTAAGGGAATATGGTGCTCCGCTTTGATATGATGGCATGTATAACCCTTAGATAGAACTCACTCTATATCTCATCACATACCTAGACACTCAAAAAATAGACGTATTTCTTAGAACATCTTGGGGGTTCTCGGATGAACAGACCACTAAGGCTGGTAGATATCTTACATCACTACCTTCCTCAAAGACAACTACATCATGAAGTGACCCATGAAACAAAAAACTACCTCAGGACACATAAACCATTCTCCGAGCACCTCCCAACCATTTGAGATCATTTTAGAACATGAACACACGTCATCCCTCAACTTATATTTCTGAATCAGCTTCAGATGGGATAGGTTCATTTGAAGATTATTAATAAATGTGCATCCACTATTCTCTTTAGTCTTCAAATGAATCTGGGATAAAATACCAATCAATATAAACACATAAAAAGATTCTTTTAGATAATTTACTTGGAACTTCCAACTTAGGGTGTCTACTTCCACATTCACTATTCTTACGGTATAGATGATATCAAGATAAAAACTCTATAGGTACTGGAACCATTGGAACTAACTAATATTTATATCCATATGAGGAAAAATTCTTGAAAAACCGTATGATCTGTGTGGAATGAAGAATTCTCCCAAAAAATATTGTGATGCTATGTCTTCAAGGCATGTGTCACTGCTGTTAATTCCTTGTCATGGGTTGGGTAGTTACTTTCCCTGGGTCGGAGTATGAGATAACCCTATTCCCCCTCATGGTCATCCTATATAAACACACACCCATTTCCCATACCTAAATCATCACAATAGGCCATATAACCCCTTCTAGATTCTATCAAGACCATGATAGGGACTGTAGTGAAGCGCTATAGAAACTCCTCAAAGAACTCCTAACATTATGGAACTTATTTGTACCTTACCCCATTACTAGTAAGAAGATTAATGGGCATAGATAGATGATAAAAACATCTAAATAAGCACATATATTATCCTCCTAGGTTCAAAAGTCTTTTGAGATTCAAGAAATTCCTCAATTCCTCTTATAAAATCAATGCTTTAATATTTATGGGGTCCATTGTATCCCCTTTTTATTAAATCGTAGGACCCAAAAATATTACCTCTCCTATCCAAAAGGTAAACATGGAGAGAATATTATAAATATGGTGATTGCAAAGGGTTCATAGGAAAATCATCATGTGCATCCCATGATCTTCCTCCGTTATGGAGTAGTCCATGAGATCATCCACAAAGAGAAATATGAATTATTCAATGTAATAATTAAACATCTTATTCATAAGACCCATGTCGATCGTTGAAGCATTGGAAAGCCTGAATGGAATGAATAGATACTACATGTTTCCATACCTACATCAGAAGGCATTATTATGAACATCATCCTATATGAATTAGAACTGATGATGCGAAGAGCATAGGTAGATCTTAGAGAACCACCATCCCCCTTGAGCTAATCAATGTGGTTGTCAATATAGGTAATGTGGTACTTATTCTTAGTTTTCACCTTGTTATACTTTCTGTAATCAATGTATAACCAGGGATATCCATCGGCCTTCTTATCAAATAGAACTCTGTGGCCCAATATAAGAGGTTTGGGAAAATGAATCATTTGGATTCTAAATTTTCTAGTTTTATCTTCAATTACCTCAACTTAGTGAGGGTCATATTATATGTGGTATGAGTTATCAACATTTTTACCAAATCCAATTCTATAGTAAACTTCATATCCTACTCTAGAGGAAACCCTGAGAAATCATCTGGAAACAACTCTGGGAACTCATCCACCACAGTAGGGAATTCATCCTCTAAATCTATATAATTATCCTTCAACATGAGTGGTGAGATCCGAAAACCAAGATTTCCCAACTATAGAACTGGATTTCTATCTCAACTTGACCAAGGATACTATTCACCACGGATAACCAGGGTACTCCAATGGGGTTCCACAAAGCTCAACCATTGAAAACAATGATCGAAATGGTCCATGAAGTGCACAATCAAAAACAATCCTAGAATCATGTAACTGAGGTCTATTTCCAAAACATGGAAATCTATTTCCAACTCATCCACCAGTAGTGAGATATCACAAGAGAGACAACTGAAACCATGATCTTTTTTCTTTCCATGTTACATCACTAAATCCATGGAATATAAATTTGTTCAATTGTAAATTTTATATATTATTATAGATGATTTTATGTAAATGAATTATTAGAACCTTGATAAAACAAATAAAATTTTATGGATGATGAAATAAAAATTATCGGATATATAGTGACTAGTATTGCATTAGATTCTATTGGATCCTAATCCTTAGAATGAAGGTGATTCATCCTTACTAAGGCCTATTACTGATTACTAACTAATGGATCTACATCAAATACAATCTTCACATAATATGATCCATCCTTACTTCCACAATAAATGTACTGAGAAATCAAAGATCATGATGCTCCAGAATGAGTTGGGATTTCCCTATAGACTAAGGGCCTTCGCCACTCTGAGTTGGAGCACCACCCTTATAGAACCACTTCATATCCCATAAGAAACTACACTAATGGGAAGTTCTATGTAGTATTTTACACACTTCATGAACATTCCCTAGCCTTATGAACTGGTAGCATATGACAGACCAAACATCAGTGGTCACAAAAAAGGAGGTCGGTAAAGATGACATAAAAAACCACCTCCCCTCTTCTCTATATCTTCATGCATACATTTCCTCTTAGATGATCCACCATTACCAGGGATTACTACTGAAACTACTATAAAAACCAGTCTTGAATGTGAAACAAATATCCACCATCAAGGATCATTCCACCATCTCAGTATATGTCTTTATCATGAACAAGAAGATCCATGAATGAATGTATAACAAAAAACCCATCTCAAAATGATGTTCCTTTAACATATCATTATAAACAGACTCAGGTGAGAAATTTACTAGTTATACGAATTATTTTTCACATTCCAACAAGATCTGATCCCCCTAACAGAGATCCAGGTACTCTCGTGTCTTTTAATGGGCCACGATCTCATAGAAATACTACAAATTTAAGACATTCTTGATGTCGTTCCATCCCATTTTCACATGTTTCACATCTTGGATTGTTGATCTCCACCAACGTTTACTAGTACCATCAAACATAAATGAAGTAAAATTCACTTTAACCACCTCATGAGTATCAAGAAAAAAATATTCTTGATATTCTCAATCAAATCCAACAAATCATAGAGATAAATGCTACCTTAGAAGGAAGTGTGTTTGTAACTGAGAAACACAAAATCCATTCACTTCTCTAGAGTTGGTTCGGTGTCCATAGCATGAGTAGGACTAGATCCCTCTCTTGAATACAATTCTCGAACAACCTGAACCACCACTTCCACTAATCATTGATTTGTTGTTCATTAAAAACCCTCTCCAACCTCTTTATCAAGCTGTACAATAAGTAATCGGGGTGGCATAAAGATACAATAATTAAAAAATGAAAATAACACCATCAATACATCATCAAGAAAATTTTCAGAATCAATAAATTTCAAAGACTTACATGAATAAAGAAAACCAATAATATTCAAAATAACAAAGCCAAACCACTCCACCCCAACTCAATGTCTATGAAAAGTCTATAGCCTTTACACCACACCTAGAGGATTATCCCAAAAAAATCAAGAACATCCCATGGAGACCTAGTTCCAATTAAGAGTTATGCTGGAAATACACTCAAATCGCAACCAGAACCTCAATCCTTGAAAATCATATCACCAATCCATCATGACTGTCCTAAATATCTTGACCCAATTGAAGGGAAAAATCATGATTTGAAACCATCTTTTCATGAATGATGTCAGGCTGCCAAACAACCTAATACCTGAACCATCTCGTGACATGGAAAAAAGGAGTTCTTGATCCCTACATGCTAGAAAATATTTCATAGGAATCAAGAATCACACATGTGATTGATTTTATACATAAGAATAAACCCTAAACAATTATCATCAACAATACATCATATCACTATAATTCATATAACCAAAAACATAACTATCATGAGTAAAAAATTTAAAACTGGTCCGAAAATACCAAAAAGGGTGAGGGGATAAAACTACACAAGCATAACTCTTTTAAAGAATAGGTTCAAAAACCTCATGTCACCACCAACAACACCTACCCATATTAGAACAACTATAAACCAAAACAACTATCACCATAATGAAATGACATTCCTTTACCTAGGTCAAACACAATAAGGTATACATACACCTAAGTGTGTATATAGTTTGTGAAAAAATTCCCAGAAGGATACCACCAAAAGAGAATCCATGTAGTGAAATTATCTCAAAAAATAAAAACCAATATTCTAAATAAATGATGGTTGTATTTTAAAATAAATCATACCTAATTTTTTAAAAAATAGTAAGCGATGATGTAAACAAGATAAAATAAAAGCATATCATGAGATCCATGCTAAATACCTATGGTTATATTCTTTCTTGGGACATATTATCCATGTAATATTAGTGATCAAACCATCTCATAGATGAAATAGTCCTACCTGATCCCCCAAACCCAATCACATGAATGTTTAGTTAGTGTTGTTCCGTATTCCTATTAGGGATACCAGACCTCAACCCTCCCAACCAACCTAACATATAATAAATAGTATTCTCAAATAGATTCAGAGGATACCCTTGTGAAATATTTCATTCTCTATATCACAAGGCCACCTCTTATACAACAAGATTCTCCACACCGAAACAATTTATAAAACCCATTTAGGAACCAAAAGAAATACTAAAATTAATAAATTATGTCAAATCATGAAGCCTCCTACCTATTTTTTTAAGATTCCAAAAATCCATGTGGAATCCACAAAAACACCATTGGAAGACCATATAAGGAAAGAACCCCCCATAACCATCATCATATATCAAAAATAAACATGTGTGACCCAAAATTAGGGAAACCAAACCATTGTAGAAATGAGAACCCAGTACATTAGAGATAGTAGAACAAAAATAATGAAGAAAGTAGGAATGGAGAGGTGTAGTGGGATATTTCAGGAAGAATCTAATCCAAAGTACCCCAAGAATTGAATCCAAATGGATAATGGATAGGGGGGGGGGGGTTTCCTAGTGCAAGGGAGACTAAATGTGGTTAATTAGGGGTGGGATTGTGGTTAAAATCTGGTAGGGCATAATGAAATTTCAAATTTTTATTAATCTGGAAGGCCGCATAGTTTGGTAGCATGGTTTTTTCAACCATATTCCAACGATGAAACACCGCTATTCAATGAGAAAAGAGGCCACATGGTTAGTCTAGATTAAGTGAATTTCCGCACACATAGCCATGATCATTAGGAAAATCCTCTATCCTATGTTTATGGTTATCCCAAATAACTGTGCTCTAGGATGTGCTGCCTGGATAGTGGCACTATCTAAGGAATACAATTTCCACTCGGCTAGCACATGGTTTCCCCTAAGCATACACTAACCATGTTCCACTATTAGCTGACCAAAAAACAGATATTTTTTTAGAAAAAGACTCAATAAACCCACGGTATAATGATAAGAACAAAATAAAGGAGAAATATACATCAAAATCGAAACCAAATATGTGACAATATTGCCTCATGAACAAATGTAATTCATTTTCAATCACTTCTTCTCATATATGGTTATAATTAGGTATTTATTACAAACACACACAGATATATATATATATATATATATGATATTCATTTAGTAATTATTATTTTTTAATATATGATATAATCTATTTTATTACCATTATATCCATTGAATATTTATAATGTTGTTTGTGGGTATGCGTAGATTACCACCTCCACGAAACGATGTAATTCATTTATAGACTACATAAAAAGGATAATATATATATAAATATTTAAATGTATAATATGATATTTATATTATAATCATAATTATGGGAATGTAAAATAATACATACCTTATATCCCACGTGTTCATTGAAAAATTGAATCGTTACTCATGTGTATATATGACCAACCCTCTCCATGCGTGTAACATAAATTTTTTAATAACCATATTTCATGATTGGTTTTAAAAGTATAATAAAATTATAGAAATGATAATTATTTCTTTATTTTTATTCTATATATGGTTGAATAATGAAAACTTTGACCTTGTTCATCTTACATAATTTATTTTGGGATTATGGAATGAACGTCCAATGTAAACATTACTACTGGTGCAACTAAATAAAAATAATTCTTCAAATGATATAAAATGTATAACTATAAAAAAAATTATAGGATAAAAAAACAATACATAGAATTTTATTAAATTTAATAAACAATAAAATTTAAGCAATATACGTGTTTTTACATATATAGGAGTAGATGACTCCTTACATACATACACCTGCCAAAGGCATACAATAATCAGGGGGGCATAAAATCCCACATTGTTCAAGATTCTATGGTCTCCATTTTTGTTAAATAATCTTCCACTTAATAAGAGTCTCTATAAAAATGTGAAACAATCACATTAAATTATTGGCAAAACAAATACAGTCATTCTGATATGGTTGAAGTTTCCATGGAACATTCATGGATCTCGTCTATAGAGCTATAACAATAATTTCAGAGTTCGAAACAGTCCAAAAGTAAGGCCAATTATTTAAAAAATATTTTTTATTTCATATAAAATTTCCTCAAACTCTACTTCATATATAGTTCAAATTCCAATATAATAACAAACGACACCTTTAATAAATCCATGATGGGTTCAAATGATACCTCCACAAACCAAAGGTCCAGTAATGTCGGAGGCTACATGATTGATATTGAACATTATCCATGATGTGGTCAGAGGAATCTAGATTCCATACTCGAGAATGAGAGGTATCTTTGGCCTACCTGGGACCCCTATCATTTTTTTAATGTGCAGATCATTTATACAATTATGCATGGTTTCTGGCTACACCTTTGAAGTTGGATAAAACTCCATATGTAATGAATGTACACCTTTATGAATTTTGGGTGTTTTTCTCAAATTCCCTTGAATTCCTCTCACCCTATATATAAGAAATAGGAGATTTCACTACTTCTAGAAGAAGGTATTTCATCAGATCACTCCTCCCATATTGAGTGATATAATCCATAAAATCATACATATTCATGTGAATTTTAATGTTGATGTCCAACATATAACCAACATATGTCCATAGATCATATTAAAAAATATACCAAATTAATAGATTCATCAAATTCCTCTCATCAATCAAGAAAATATAAAATTATAAAGCAATGTTCTATCTTGTTCATTTTAAATTATCATGTGTAGGTATCCTATATTTCATGTTCACTATATCCATAGGATCCATGAGGGTTTTATGTAGTGTACCTTGAAATTAATCATCCTTGATTACGACATAACAGACTCATCACACTTCCACCTGTAGTATTCTTTAAGAATGAAATGCCCAATGCTATTATGCCACTATACTAGGGTGTTATTTTCCATGAAGGTATACTCATGGATATTCAGAATGACCTATGAGGGAATAAAATAAGCAATGTTATAATGCATCATAATGTCTTATATTCTCATTCTTAACCTATATGGGAGAATATTAAAACTTTATCTATGAGGGTTAACTGGACAAATGTACTCAAACAGTGAATATTAGACCTCATGTTGACTAACCACATTGAATTGAGCATTATATCATTAAAATAATACTTAATTAAGGGCCAAACTGATGTTAAAAGATAACATGAGTACCCATATTGAAATTTGAATATCAACCATTCATGATAAAAAATCATATAATAGTTATTAGATGTCAAAATCATCTTGGAAAAATTCCCAATGAGGCTATCATTAATGGTCATGAGTTCTTTGACCCCGTGAACCCAATATAATAAAGCTTGATAAACTCCACCCATATAATAATATCCAATTTATTTTCATGAATTGAACCATCACAAAAAAATTCTTGATCATGAATTATAGATCTTTGATGAAGATTCTTGTCCACCTTTAAAGGGAGAACGGATAAACAAATTTATAAGTGATCATTAAGTTATCAAGGTACCCAATACCCATTTCGAAAATGGATTTTCCATTACACATAGTCATATGATTTATTTTTCATGCAAAAATTTCTTAAATGTATCGTATCATCACATTTACCCAAAATAAGGGGGTGTTAAGATAACTATATTGAATAGATCCCATTTTCCATCTAACTCTTATGGTGATTCTATTCGGTTTTCCCAATGATATTCCATCACCAAAAATAATAAAGTAATTTCCCCATTTTGTAGCATGTCCAATAACCCACTCATAGTTGGAAAATATAACTTTCATAGAGGATATGGTTTTTCATGAGGATTATCCAAAGAGGAGGATATCATCAACGTACAAGAGATGCAATGGGGTGAAATTAACCTTACTATATTTAATTAAATTATAATTGAAAATTTTGGAAATAATACTAATATATCTACTCATATAATATTCATCCAAAAAATAATGTCGCCTTGTTTGAAACCCATTGTACATTTATGGAACCCCTTGGTGAACCCATTAATCAAAATAGAAAACTATGTAGAATTATAGATAGTTCTCACCAATATAATAAAATAACTGGATAAGACAAATATACATAGAATATAAAATAGAATGATCATTTTCTGCATATCAAAAACCATTAAAATGTAAATTTTAAGTGCTATATTTCCTTATTTATTTTTCCTATTCACTATGTTATGACTTTCTGAGTCCATAAATAATGAATTTTTTATGCTTCTACCAAGGAAAAATCAAAAAATATTTATAGTAATATGATCTTTAATAATTCATTCTATCCTAGTCATGAAAATCATATAATTGCTTTCTGGGATAATGATCCCAATGGAAAATTGCCAAAATTATTTAATATAAATGGAATCCTATTTATTGGGTATCAGGAAAATAATGTTTGATTGATTCTATAAGTCATACAGGCATGGTTGAAAAGGTCATTGATTGTAATTTTCAAAATATCTTGTAAAATATTTTATTAAAACATGAATATATTATTGATGAATCCATATAGACTAGGATAAATATCCATATTAAGAGAGAAAAGTTCTTCTTTAACATCCCCTTTTGTAGGTCCCATGATAAGTGATCAATTCTGGTGATCCTTAATGTAAGGAGTTATTTTTCATTCATATTATTTAAGATATCTATCCCCTTTTGTAGGTCCCATGATAAGTGATCAATTCTGGTGATCCTGAAATAGTGTTGAAATTCCCCATAAAACCTATTCAGGAATCATATTATCATATTTTTACACAATATACATTTATGATTCCCTTCTCTTTAGGTATGATGTGGAAGAAAACAAAAATCAGATAGAAACATGAAAATATGTAATGTTTAAGGAAAACAAACTCTAAGATGTACTATTGAATGAATTAATTGGAGTGATTTCATGTTAAAAAATCCATAGAGGATCCTTGTTGAATTATAAAATATTATGAGAAATTAATTTTTACCCAAGAGTGTCCCATTTGAAATCCTTCTATCACTTGAATATAAAATTTTGTTTAAAAATTTAATCAAGAATTGGTTTGTAGGACATAATAAAATTTCTAATGGATTTAGCTGTTATAGAGATCCCCATCCCTTGATAATTCCAATAAAGAAGAATCATTGTTTTGGGCCTTGAATTTTGATATAGGCCCTTCATGCTGTGTCATATTCCCATGACCTTTCCATTTTTCCCATTACCTTTATTCTTTCCATCTTTTATATTTCTATCAACAATTGACCTTCCCATGGTCCCATCTACCTAAAATTCATTCTACCCATCATTTTCATGGAAGTCCATAGTATTCTATTTATTAATCTTTGTTTACTAAGGATACTCATCATTATATTCATCAGAACAAAATATTCCACCCAATGTAGTGACCTGGTTGTTGTATTTCATGGTCTCAAAAGGATTATTCAATTGTGTCTATTTTCTAGAAGAATTTGATGAGGAAAACTATGAGAAGGAAACCTTTAAATCAATTTTATCAGAAATATGTTTATACTAATTTATCCTATTGTAATTCTACAAAACCTTAGATAATGTACTTATTAAATTCCCTTGTGTACTCCCAGCATTGGTAGTCATTGTTTCAAAAGATTCCTCATGTTGTTCATGATTTACTATTAGTGTGCTCACCATATTATACTCCTCAGGATGAGCTCCTAGAATTTGATTCCCATGTGATCTATAAACCTGTGGGATCTCTAATATAGTCCCTCATAAATGACTTCACCTATACCATCACTATTGCTTGGAAGACAACATGTGGCCTCCATAATGTTGTATTCATTCCTTATTGGGCCACCAAGATTATTTCCATAAATTACCTTATTTATTTTCAGGGTCACTTTAGAATCAATGATAGGAGTGAAATTATCATTTACAATTTTATAATATGTACATAGGGTCTATTAGTTTGACCATGGCTCCTCTGAGGTCTTATCATTAAATTCTTCTCCAGCTCCATCAGTTATATAAGGCAGTTAATGTGTTGCCACAGTAGGTCCTGATATGTCCAAATTAACATTGCCTCATTATCCCTGGATGAATTTCACATCCCCCTCAATTAGAGGCCCCTCATGTTGTTCATAGGTACCTTCCACAAGGCTTTACTCCAACTATCCATTCCCTACCAAATAAACATATAAAGGTAAAGGGATCATGATATCATTTATATTAATAGAATAATATTTATACATTCCATAATTTCATCTACAATTGGAATCATCATGAACTTTTATTATGAAAATTTTAATTTTTTACCCCTATTACATTTAGAGGTATGGTTCCCAATAAAATTTCATCTCATGCAAAACATAGGATTTATCTCATATTTTATCACTTTTTAATATTATCAACCATTATTTTTAACACCATATCGTCCATCAGGGTGTTAGACATGTAAAATTCCATCAAGACCTAAGCATAATGACCAAATATCATGTTATCAGTCTCCATATCCATTCTAATGTGATTTCTAATAGGGGATTCCATGTCCCATAAAATTCATAGACGAAAATATAACCAATTTAATCTAAAAATACATATCCATATCTATGTGTGGACGTTCATTAAATTATTAGGTTCGAATTTCTTTTACCATTATATGATTATTAAAAAAACATGTTTTTAGGTGACTGGACCCATGCTCTCTGCTCATCACAAAAAATAATCATATTAAAAAACCATGTGATACTATCCACTTCCCATTTTCATCATCTAACAGTAATCAAATAACCAAATCTTTGCAATCCTTCATGTGAGATCATGATATATCCATTATTTATCTCATTCTAAAACTAGAACCTTCAATATAATGGATTACCTAGATAGTTTGAACAATTATTTTTTTGGACATTAAATTAGGTGAAACATGATATATTCCTCTATTCTAGATGATAATTCAGCGAGGAGGTATGTCAATAGCTTAAAAGAGAGCTTGGTAGTGGATTTCACCACCTTAAAAAAATTTATTGAACCATCATCATCAATATTATCTCTTACTTCCAAAAATTGAATTATTGATTTTAGGTGAAAGGGTTTTTAAGGACCAACAATATCATTCAGAGATGGAGAATTTGATCTTTCCATAGATTTCATCTTCTCATAGCCATCAAGATCCCTAGGGTTGTGATTTCTCTTTCCCCCTTTCTATACAATCTGCATTTTTCTTAATCTCAAGGATGATTATAATATAAATAACATTATAATGTTTTTTAATAAATTAAATAAAAAATATAATTTTATTATTAATGAATTAAATAATGTTTAAATCTTAACGGTTATTATGGTATGATATTACTAGTCTTAATTCCATTTCATTGAGAAATAAACTGTTTTCACCACATGTTTCCATTTTTTGGTGTATAAAATTTCTAATGGATGGAATTTACCGTTACATTCTTAAACTAAAGTGTTTATAAATCCATCAATGTTAATTCCCTAAAAGTTTTATTGGTTCAAATGATATCATATTGTAATGGGATTGTTAATTGAATTTCAATTAATTATTTTATACTTATAATTAATCGACTATGATTTGAAATGATTATATGAGAAATGAAATATAATAGAAATATTTATAATTTTCACATTTTTTTGGGTTTATTATTATCAATCATAATATCTTCATTTATTAAATTATAACTTCAATGATATGATATTTGTATGGATTTTACATCTATTTTTTTCTTTGAGTTATTCCTTTTATTATGCACAGAATTATTTTTATATGATTTATATTCTACCTATTTATATATTATATCTAGATCGTATATTTAATTAATATATTTGATGTTCCTTTTGCATTATCTATTTTGTGGAATATTAATTCAAATGTTATAAAAGTTACAATGGATTTTATTGTCTTAAATTAAATTCATTGTGATATATTTCATCTTATAAACTATAATTTAATTTACATGCCTCTCTAACATCATCATGAATTTTTTTTATCATATTTTAAATTGAAATTATTGTTTTTGTAAAATTGTATTATGATTATTCTGTAAATGGATTTTTTACTAAAGTATTACCCATGTTCCAAGGGATTATCACCTAAAAACATCCTTTATTCATAAATGTTTTTATTGATAATTACGGAGAATACACTGACCCATGACATATAATATCTCTAATGTTATTAATGTCTTGGTATTTTACAATACATATTTCTTTCCTTTATTAATATTTTTCAATTTTAAATTATTGTGAATGGAATATCTTTTAAATCATTATTTTAATTTTTTTTAATCACTTCCATCCCAACTCTTCCTACATATTCAATATATTATTTAAATAATTCTTTCTATAATCCTAAATAATATCATAAAATTATTTTTCAAGATCATTGATATTATTTAAAATGGTTTTAATGTAAATTCCTATTGTTTTCTTTATAAGGATTATTTTGAATATATTTATAGAAGTTTTAATATTATGTTTATTTTTATCATTTACAATATGAATGGAATTTATCACTATAAAAAACATCAACTATTTCATAATTCATTTATATGAATCCATAGGTTTTTTCAAATAAATTTATTTCCATAGAATTCAAGAAATATTTATAAAATATTACCAAAAAGAATGGGTATTTTCTAGTATTTTCAAATAAATGTTGAAAACGTTCTTTTAAATAAATTATTATATAATAAACCATTCTTGAGTAATTTATATATTTAATAAGGAATATTAAATCATCATACCATCCATATTATTAATCTAAATGTTTTTAAAATGATAGTTTAACATATACTATCATAAAATATGGTTCTTTTCTATGGCTATAATAATTATAATGTAAAGAAAGATGTTGTTAAATGTTTGGTGATGAAAAAATTAAGCATCCATGCATTATATTAATTTATCATATTTGGTAATTATTAATATTAATGTGTAATCACGATACAAAATATATGATGCGTGACTCCGATATAGCATATAAAACGGTTGATCCCGATATATCTCTCAATGCATTCAGATATGATTATGTTCTCTAGAGAATTATATATTATGTTGATCATTATTATTATTCCATTTATAAGAGTTGTTTTAAGGGATCTTATAATTTTTTATTAAGGCTATTTCACAAGAAAAATATATGAAATTTCTCTACTTTTTAATGAGTTTAAAATGAAACACGTTGATATCACAATGTATGGTAATTATCATTTGTTTTAATGGAATAAGTATTCTATTTTTGGGAAAAAGGGTATGTATTGAAGAATTTTTTTTCATTAATTATCATGTTTTCTATGAAAAATTCCCATGAATAAGATTTTACTTTCCTATTTTCTAATAATGGGTTTCATGAAGAAATTTTGGAAGTAAATATTGTTTCATTTGTATGTAAACAATTATTTGAGCTCAAAGTTTATTATGTTAAAATAAAAATCACTTTTATGTTCTACTGATTTTGAAATTGAATATGCAGTTTATTTTTTCATTTTTAATGTTTCTTACTATGTTTTTTGTGATCATACAAAATTATAAAATTTTTCCATAGGGTTTAAGGATGAGTATGAATAGTGATGAAGACATAAAAATAGGCAAAAAATCCGGACATAGTGAAAACATTTCCACCTAAACACATGGGTGTGTTTATCTAGTATTTTTTAATTAATGTATAATTTATAATACTAAAAAAAATTGTTATATAAGTGATTTCAATATTTTATTTTGATTTTATAATTTTTGGATGGATAAAATTGGGTTATTTTAATTTGACTCAAATCAAACAAAATTATAGATTATGTTTTTAGAATATGACCTAGTTGTACGGGATCATGAAATTTATTGTTTTTATTATAGTAGGTTTTATATTACATAGAATATTTGGATATTTTCATATGAGGTTATCTTAACAGTTATGGATACAGTCACGGGATAATAAGTCTAAGGTATATCATAAGTTTAAAGGAATAGACCCCCATTTTGAGGTTTTATATTATGTTACATTAAGGTGATTAAGAGTATTTTGGTAGACATTTATTGTCATATAACCCTTGGGTTTAGTATATGTTTTAGTGAAATGTTTATTTTAGTAATAAAACATATATATTTTATGACAATATGTTCAATGTTATAAGTAACCATTATGGTCAAAATAGTCTTTTATGCTGATTTCATTATGGTTAATTGTGAAAAAGGGTTATTATATGATTGAAAAATATGATGTATGATATATATCACCTTGGTATTGAAAGTTGATTTTCTGAGTATTTGACAAATATATTTTTTGAATAAGTTCCTTCTTTTGGAACATTATGTGTTTAATGTAAATGGAAATAAATTTTTCTAGTATGGGTTTTTACTTCAAGATTAAATTTTGAATTATCATTTTGAAGTATACATGATTTTATTTTAGATTCATGTTAATTTATGTTATTTATAGATTTTTTTCATTTGGAGATTGAATGACTACAGATTATACTTTTATATTATGTAAATTTATGAGTGATTGAGGTTATTTTGATAATTTTTTTATCTTGGAAGTCTATGTGATTAGACTATTGTGTTTTCTTGGTTTCAAACATGGTCAAGAGTATAGTCATAAATTTTAAGTATAGTTCGTTATTAATTATTAAAAGTTTTAAATTTGGGTGTTATTATTATGGATTTAGAGATTAATGTATTATTTATTCATATTACTGTCTATTGGATATTATCTTACCATGTACTATCATTTTTGTGTTATGTTGATGACTAAATATAGGAGGAATAACTTCTTATGATTTTATGGATCTCTGGATCACCTAGATATTTATTTAAGATATTTAAACAGGAAAAAATAATTTTTGAATATTCATTTATTGGAGTAAGAGATGAGATCAAAGGGAAAACTGATTGAAATATGTGACCAATTTATAGAGTTTAATTTTTGATATTTAAGAAAATAAAGTCAATTTCTTTATGTTTTGTCTATAAATGGTAAAGGAGTTCTTCAACTCGAGGAAAATTATATTTAAATAAATATTTTTCCCTATAAACAAATTTTTTGGAAAATTGACAGTGTCTTCCAAACCACCTTGGTTTATGGTTTGGTGGTCCTTAACATTCTAATGATAATTCATTTTCATGTGATCAATGTATTCCATTAATATCCATTATTATTGACACAATATATTTTTCCCCATGTCTATATTTTAACTTTTCACTAATCATAACCTATTTAGAAATAGAATTATGTGCTATTCAAGGTTTCCTTCATGTTTCCACCATCCTTTTTTCAAAATTAAGAATTATTAACTCTTTCTAAGATGTGGGTTTTCAATAATGTGACATTCAAATATTAAACCATTGATTTTTTTTCCCATGAAAAAAATGTGAGGATATGATTTATGAATGTGGTATAATGTAATACCCTAATATTTTAAAAATAATACTTTGTTTGATAACATACATGACACATAATACCAAGTTTATAAAAACCATGAAATATTAAATTTTAAATATGGCTTCTCTATCCTAGCCAATGACTTTGTGGGTATGAATAAAAAAACATTACGACATATATGTATACATTTACAATTCAACTCAATTTTATTTATTATTTTTCATGAAATAATCGTTCAATTTTCTTAAAGTCATTTTATTCATAAAATATATATTTTTTCATAAAAATTGGGTTTTATTGCTTTTTTTTGACTAATTATTCATTTTATTATATTCTACTTTTAGAATTTTTTTACAAACTGATCTTTATTTTTATAATAATAATATAAAAAATTATATTTGAGTGAATTATTGATAATTTTTTGAAAATGTTGATTTCTGTAATGATAAGTGATGAATACATATTTTTTTGGAAACTATAATTCAATTTTTGATAATTTCAGAACATAAATTATTTTAAAATGGTTCAATATTAAATTTTATTATTTCATAATTTTAATAATACAATTTTTTGTCATTGGAATCAATTTTATTATTTATTTTGGTATTAACAAATTTATATATAATAATTTTTTTATGAAAACAGCTTTTCGTTGTGTTTTTTGGGTAGTGTTAAAAATAATTTGTTAAAATATTAGTAATTGAATTTGATAAAAATTTATTGCATATTAAGAATTTATATATTTAAATTTTTTAATTGTGTCCATTTATTTTCATTGTGAATAGCACCCTTAGAAAATATTTGTTATTATATTAAAGGTAAAATGGGTTTACTATAATAAAATCAAATATGATATGCCCTAAAATTCATTCAAAATGTTTATTTTATTTAATTTTATGAGTATAATTTTTCATATTAATCTAAAATTATAATATATATATATTTTAATATTTACCAGTGATTATGAACTTTATATTGCATTAGGAAAGGAAAAAATACAAAATATCAGTTTCAGTACATTAATATCTCTAATATATTGTAAAAGGGTTCTAATGATTTTATTTGATCATAAAAATGATTTAAAATATATTGAAAAAATTATTTTTATGATGGTAATTTATTTGATATTATTAGTAATTATGTAATAACCTTAAATACTTATGTAACACTGACAATGTGCTTATGTATATAGTAGAAAAATCAAGTAAATGATTTTAAATTAATTTGAAGTAATATAATTTTGATGGATTATTTATTTATAATAATTTTTTAGTAAATATTATATATTAGTAATTCTTAATATGTTTATATTCATATTTTAATACTATCCTCATTTGGATAATGTAAAATCAAATGAATATTGTCAAAAATATCATTAAATATATTTTATGAATTAATAAATTAAAAAATTAATTAAAAATCATATAAATATATAATGAGGAAATTTATAATTTAATGTGGTCAAAACTATCACCCATTGATAATTTTTGATAGATTTTTTACATTTTATGAAATTTTATGTCCTTTTAAGTTTCAAAATTCTGTTACTGGGGTGAAGGTTAAAAATTGTAAATTACGAGATTAATCTAAAATATAATGTCTTAAATGATACCTAAAACTATATAAATTTTATAGTATTATTATGTAAAGAATATAGTCTCATTATATTCGAAAAAATATTATTTTAGAACCTTTTTAAACTAGTTATAGAAATATTATATTATAATATTTCATGTATTTCCCAAGGTACCCTTCCCCTCACTTATTATTAGGAACATCCTCTCATCTCTTAATAAAACATTTTATACACTATAGTTCAACCAATATATATTAAAATAATATTATATCATCCATCTCTATATTTTATATTTTCTTTTGGAATAATACCAAACAGGGAGGGCATATGGTATAAAGAAAAGGATGTTTTCTAAATAAGAGGTATGACTTTTATCTAAATTTTTATGTTTTATTTCTTATACTACCTAAATAAATACACTTATAACCATTTTTATAAAATAAAATTAGTTTATCATATATATTTATATGTTATTGTGTTTATTGAAAAACCTTTATACATCCCCTCTTTAATAAACTAGAAAATAAAACCATTATTCGTGTATACGGTGGACTACTACCTCATGAGCTGATGAAATTAATTTTACATCGTCACCACGCATGGATAGTTATAAATATGTAATTAATTTATATATATATGATATTAATGTCAAAATTAGTATTTTTAAAGATAATATATCATTTATTTTCTTATGTTTTTTCTCATTGTAAAATTATAATGTAATTCATGTGTATGTATGGATTACCACCTCCACGAAGCGATGTAATTCATTTTTCATCACAACACTAATTAGATTGTACATATAAGTTTGATTAAATTTTTAATATTATTTTTATGATATAAAGATAATTTTTATTGATAAAATAATACTTACCTTTTTTCATTCGCAGTCTTTGAAAAATGGAAACATCAGTCATGTGTTTGAAAAAGCTAACACCACCATGATTGAAACCATAATTCATTATTAGTTTCAAAATTAAAATTAATGTATAAATATTATAATTATTTCATTATAATTATTCTATATGTGATGGACAAATGACCCCTTTGACCGTTTTAATCCTTCCAAAGTAGTTTTGAAATTATGAATCGAATATCCTAAAAATGTATGAAGTAAATTAACTGATGAAGTAACTAAATAAATCATAATTATAAATGATTGAAAAAGGGTATTTATATTTTAATATTCATAAAAATATTTCATTGGATGAAAATATATCACATTGTATGGGGTTTAACTAAAATTAAATTCACTTGGTTACACTTATAATTCATTGACTATGTATTTCTAGTATTATGTGTGAAATGACATATGATTTTATAATATATTATTTATACATGTTTTTTGTGGTTTTACACTTGTTACACATATTCACTTCATTTATCAATGTTTAACATCAATGATACTATCTTTGAATAGAATATTGGTCTAATTTTTCATTCCTTCACACATATAACGACCCATACTTTACATACATTGTTAATACTTCAAAATTGAAGTACACTTATTACAACATATGACAAAACCACAAAGGACCGTATAGGTATAGTGTCTTTAGAAACTGGGAAACATAAACAACTGGTTCATAAATCTTCTACAGTGTCTCCCATTTATTTCATCATAACTAGGGTCCCTTTTAGCATATTCTACTTAATATCCATCTTCCTGACCTGGGGAAAAGAAAACATAAAAGGGTGAGCTCAAATGCTCAGCAAGGGCAAATAAAGGAAATAAAAATCATATCATATCTTTTTGAAAATCATAACCTGCAAAAGAGATCATAATATCTTAACATGGAAAAAATCATAGAAGTGAAAATGAGATCCCCATAATCATAACATGAAACTTGAAACTTTGTGGCATGCACACATAATCATGGAAAATCATTTCTTGTTAGTCATGACTCATTGCCAAGACTATCTTAGTGGACAAAGTCCCTTTCTGAACCGAGTCACCCTCGTTCCAGTCCTGTTTCACTGAACCGGTATAACCTACCGTTCCAGCCATGTCTATCTCATGAGATATAAAATCTTTACCCAATGCATTGGAGGGAGATATAGGTCCCACCCATCTTATAATGAATCCTTTCTTATGTGTGCCACATAATCATAAACCATACATCATAGCGTAACCCATGTAATAAAAATGGAATTCTTAAACAACATGACATCATAAAACAATTCATATAAGATACAGGAATTCATAAAAATATTTCCATCACAACATAATCAAATCCATGTAATAATAGGGATAAAAACAGAACCCTTTATTATCTTAGATGTAAAATAATTTTGATAAAACACTTGAACTCCATTCTTGAGGAAAATATCCTTTCTTTTTCAAAAACATTTTTCCTTTCTTAACATGTCATACAACTTTAAACTAAAAGAAGTTGATTAAAAATAAATTTGAAAACTTGTAAAGGAAGCTTCTTGGAAATAATGTTTTAAAAATCCATTCTTGCCGTATAAGTTAAAAAAACATTCTTCTCGTACTTTTGTCGAAAAAGTCAAAAAGTACCTCGTACGAAAAACGACAAAAGATTCCTTTCATACATATTACTAAAAACTCACCGAAGGGTAAAAATGGATTTAAAAAATTGTAGGTGGATGGAAATAATATTACATATTGATGAAACATGGATGTGGATGATAAAATACACCCCAGTAAATACTTACGAAGAAACAATCTCGGATAAAAATGAGATTGTGATATTTCCCTTACCTTAGGTCCGATTTGCTTTGTATGTGTCCGAAGCTCCTGTATAATGGTTTAAATAATGTTATTGACTTATTCCAGAATCATACATATTGAGATGATATCATATATGGTCATACTCTTAGCTTCTTGTTAGTAATATTTCATTGTTACTTGTTACTCGGGTCTTTATTGCCTTTTGTTCTTATGCGTGTTTTGCCAAAAAAATTCTTATTATTCTTTTAATGTTATAGATACCTTATATACAGAATGGTATTAGTGTAACATATATCATATTTATTCATCCAATTCATTTATATAATTACTATGTAATGATGATCATGTAGAACGAGTCGCATCACATCGTGGAGACGGTATTCCGTACGTACGCACGAGTGATGATATCGTTCCTATGATCATGGAATTGTATTAGAGTATATGTATATTATTTCAGTATCAATATTACTTTATAATAATCATAAATAGTTACTCATTACACCATTATACCCATCCTTGTAAGGTGATGGTGGAAAATAGATTACACCACGTCGTGGAGACGGTATTCCGTACGTACGCACGCGCGGTGATTTCATTTTTCCGTAGGATGGATAGAAGGTGAATTAGGGTTGTTTCATATTTATAATAACATATCAGTATGTAATTAATACTGATGTTATTACTTTATCATGAAACAACTAAAGAAGAAGAAGTTGAAGAAGAAAGAAATTGAAAAGATCGGTAATGGATATTACCTCTTCTTTGGAACGCTTCTTTGAATCCTCCACATAGGGAACTAAGATTGGTCTTTTAAGAAGACCAGGACCTCTAGGATTATTCTTGGGAAGTGGAGAGGAGAAAATGGCAGGGGTTGGCCGAGCTTGAGTTCTCAAATTGGTGTGAGGAGGAGGGGGAGGAGGTGCCCTTTTATAAGGGAGGAGAGGGGCACCTTAGGAATATCTCAAAATATTATTTTATATTAATGTCAAAATCGGTTTATAATGGTTTCAAAGGGTCTTATTTCAAAGATAAAGTGGGGATGGGTCTAAATCCTATCAACCAATAGGATTTAGAGAAGTTTAGGGTATTATTTTAACCTTATCAATTAGATTTAACTCTAAGTTAAATAATTTAACTTTTACCGTGTCTTTTTGTTTTCTTTCACTATATGGTTAATACACTTACAATAACATGCCAAACGAACCCGAAATTGTTTATTATTAATATATATATCCTTATCTAAGTCATTTGGCCGAACCGTAGATTTTTAGGAATAAAATAACAATTAGTAATATAATATTTGATTTAAAAACTATTTTGTGTCAATTTTGACACTATTTGATATATGATTTTTGTGAAAGTCATAACAGAATTAAATGTTCAAAAAAAGTTGATGAAATAAACACTAAAATATCATAGTAACCTAGAAAATTAGTGTAATTCATAAAAAGTTTCAAATTACATTTATTTGGGTGTTTATAACATCAATTATGTCAATATTTCATTAATAAGATAATTACTGCATCATCATTTTGTCATAAATAAATTAAATTATATAATGTCTGAAAATTACAAATAAAATATCATTATGTAGGAAATCTTTTTAGCTTTCTATTGAATATTTATAGTAGAATTTATCTTATGTATAACCCCATATTAAAAATGTTTTAGTTATTAAACTTTGATTTTAACTATTTTAACTATTCATTAAATAAAATAATATTAAATGTCATAATCTAATCCAAGTGGACCTAAATTGTCATATTATATTCATAAGGTTGTTTTTGGTCGAACTACACTTATCCAATAGAATTAGGACATGTGTTAGGGTAATAGTAATATCATATTTACCCTTAGTTACCCTATTTACTATTAACCGTGGTAAAAAAAAGTAAAAAATTACTATTCACCAAAAATTATTTTCATCTCATTGAACCACATTTTAGTCCTTGATATTAACCGTGTCTATTGGATTTTCGAAATTCCATTCACAGAAGCGGTAAAATTATGTTTTATGCAAAATTCAGTTTTTAACCTACCACTTAGTGGTTTCACTATTCATCAAAAATTGAATGTTTTCAGAAAAATTCCAAAATTTCACCCTAGGCTAATTTCGGTATTCCGAATCCAAAAATGAAGTCCATTTTGAAAAATAAAATTTATAAATTTTCAAAAAGTGGTTATTACTATTCATAACGGCTAGTTTTAATAATATTTTAATAGCATATCGTTGTTTAGTGAAACTCGGTGTTGCGTACGACGCAAGCTATCGAGGAAGGTCGTGATTGCGTGTAAAGTAAGCCAAGAAAGTGTGTAGTGAAAGATTCCTTTGATGATATAAAAACAAAATATTACTCATAAAAATCTCGGGTGTTACATTCTAACCCTCTTAAAAAGAATTTCGTTCTCGAAATTCGTCACATTGTTACAAACAGATGAGGATAATTCTCCATCATCATATCCTCAAGCTCCCATGTAGCTTATTCAAGTTGGTGGTTCCTCCATAAAACTTTCACCAAGAGAGTGGTCTTGTTTCGTAGGACTTTTTCACTACGATCCAGAATCTCTATCGGCTGTTCTTCATAAGAAAGATCTTGCTCTAGCGGTACAACTTCTGAGCTGAGTACATGTGAAGGATCAGGTATGTACTTTCTCAGGAGAGATACATGGAACACATCATGAACTTGAGAGAGATTTGGTGGAAGCGCCAATCTGTAAGCTACCTTTCCAACACGATCCAGTATTTCGAATGGACCGATATATCTAGGGCTCAACTTCCCCTTCTTTCCAAATCTCATAACCCTCTTCCAGGGAGATATTCGTAAGAACACTTTATCACCCACTTCAAACTCTAGGTCTTTTCTTCGGTTGTCGGCATAACTTTTCTGTCGACTCTGAGCTGCTCTTATGTGTTGTTGAATAGATCTGACCTTTTCTGCCATTTCATCAACGAGATCAGGTCCTAATAGCTTTCTTTCCCCAACTTCATCCCAGCAAGTTGGAGTCCTGTATTTCTTTCCGTAGAGAGCTTCATAAGGAGCCATCTGAATACTGGAGTGAAAGATAAGAAAATTCCACCAAAGGTAGGTGTTGATCCCAACCTCCTTTGAAATCCATAGAGCAAGCTCTCAACATATCTTCTAGGGTTTGAATTGTTCTCTCAGACTGACCGTCTGTCTGAGGATGATAAGCAGTGCTGAAACTCAACTCTATATCCAGAGTATGCTGAAGACTTCACCAGAACTTTGAGGTAAATCTCGGATCCCGATCATATATAATAGAAAGTGGTACTCCATGCAATCTTACCACTTCCTTTACATATATCCTGGCAAGCTGATCTAGAGAGAAATCCTCTCTAATAGCAATGAAGTGTGCAGACTTTGTAAGACGATCAACTATGACCCAAATAGCATTATTTCCTTTGGATGTTTTTGGAAGTCCTATAACAAAGTCCATAGTGATGTTTTCCCATTTCCATTCGGGTATGGGTAATGGTTGTAACATCCCCTTAGGCTTCTGTCTCTCAGCTTCAACTTGTTGACAAACCAAACATCGAGAGACATATTCAGCAACATCTCTTTTCATTCCATCCCACCAGAAGTACTCTTTCAGGTCCCTATACATCTTCGTGCTTCCAGGATGAATAGAGAATGATGAACTATGAGCCTCATTCAGCAGCTCCTTCTTTAATTCGGGGATGGGAGGAACACAAACCCGATTCCTGAACTTTATTATCCCATCACAATCAAGGTTGAATTGAGGAACATTTCTCACCTTCTTTTGTAACTCGTCATCTTCTTTCTGTACCTCTTTAATCTTCACATGTATAGATGGTTAAACATTCATTTGAGAAAGATAAGATTTTTCCCCTTCCATTATAATTCCAAGATCCATCCTTTGTAAATCCATAAATATTGGATCTTTTGTGATCCTCATCATGGATAAACTAGCATGGTCTTGTCGACTTAATGCATCTGCCACCTTGTTTTCTTTTCCAGGGTGGTAATGGATTGAGCAGTCATAATCCTTAATCAGCTCTAACCATCTTCTTTGACGCATATTCAGCTCCTTTTGTGTGAAAATATACTTTAAACTTTTATGATCAGTATAAATATCACACCTTTCACCATAAAGGTAATGCCTCCAAATCTTTAATGCAAAGATTACCGCAGCCAACTCCAAATCATGTGTTGGGTAATTTTGCTCATGGATTTTCAACTGTCGTGAGGCATAAGCTATCACCATATCATTTTACATAATAACACACCCCAATCCCTTCTTTGATGCATCACTGTAGATCACAAACCTTTCTCCACTACAAGGCAGTGTGAGCACAGGTGCACTGGATAACCATCTTTTCAACTCCTTGAAATTCTCTTCACATTCCTCTGTCCAAACAAACTTAACTCCTTTCCGAGTCAACTTGGTGAGTGGGTTAGATAATCGTGAAAAATCTTTTACAAAACGTCGATAATATCCAGCCAAACCAAGAAAACTTCGGATCTCAATTACTGTTGTTGGTCTCGACCATCTTTCGATAACCTCTGTTTTTGCTGGATCCACAGATATCCCCTCTTTTGAGATTATGTGACCCAAAAATGCAACTTTTTGAAGCAAAAATTCACACTTGGTAAATTTGGCATAAAGCTTCTCCTTTCTCAGGGTCTTCAATATAATTCTCAAGTGATCATCATGCTCTTCCTTGCTCTTTGAATAGACAAGAATATCGTCTATAAAGACTACCACAAATTGATCAAGATAGTCTCTAAAGACTCTATTCATTAGATCCATGAAGATAGCAGGGTCATTAGTAAGACCAAATGGCATCACTATAAATTCATAGTGTCCATACCTTGTACGGAAAGCCGTCTTTGGTATATCCTCCCTTTTGACCCTTAATTGATGATACCCTGAACGAAGATCAATCTTGGAAAAGTATTGAGCTCCGCGTAGTTGGTCAAATAAGTCATCAATGCGTGGGAGAGGATATTTGTTCTTGATAGTGATCTTGTTAAGTTCTCGATAATCAATGCAGAGTCTCATTGATCCATCTTTCTTCTTAACAAATAGAACAGGTGCTCCCCAAGGTGACGCACTAGGGCGTATGAATCCCTTATCAAGATTCTCTTGGAGTTGCTTCTTCAATTCCTGCAACTCAATTGGGGCCATTCTATAAGGTGTATTTGAAATTGGCAAAGCACCTGGTACGAGTTCTATGGAAAACTCAACTTCACGATTTGGTGGAAGACCCGGTAATTCCTCTGGAAAGACATCATCAAACTCCCGTACTATGGGCATATTCTTAACTGTGAGTTTCTCACCAACCATTTGAGATAAATAACCTTCATTTAGTGGAATCAAGACCCATAAGATGGAAGAAATTTCCACTGGAAGGTTATATTCATCCTTGCATTGATAGACGATCATAGATTGATCTGGAATATGAAATGTGACTTCCCTTCTTTGGAAATTGATATGAGCTCCGTATAAAGAAAGCCAATCCATGCCAAGAATCACATCAAATTCCACTATAGGAAGGATCACAAGATTTGCAGGAAGCACTTTCCCACAAACTTCGATCGGAGAAGAATTATAAACTTTTGATGCGATTGATGTGCCATTAGGTGTTGTCACAGCTAACTCAACATCTAATTGTTGAGGTAATACGGTGATACCCTTAGAAAAGTCTTCAGAAATAAAAGAGTGGGTGGATCCAGAATCAAATAAAACATTTTCTACTTTAGAGTGGATGGTAAGTGTACCTTTCACCACTTCGTTATCGTACTCCACATCGCTGATAGAAATTGCATGTGACTTTCCTTTGCCTTTAGCCTTAAGAGTTTGTTGACATCGACTATCATCATCAACCCTTGAATTTGGGCATTGATTGGCATAATGCCCCATCTCCTTTCACTTGAAACATTGAAGTGTAGTAGGTTCATTCTGTGTATCCCATCCTTTGTTTGCATCATTAGACATCTTCTTCCCATTATCGCGACATTCAAATGCCCGATGACCTTCCTTTCCACATTTGAAACATTTACTTGTCCCTTTAAGACAACTCCCTCCATGTTTCTTTCCACACTTTGAGCATAAGGGAAAGCTCATCTTCTTTTCAGTGTGCTATTTAGATTTTCCTTTGAATTCCATTTTCCTCTTCTTATCAAACCCATATGACTGATGGGTTACTCCAATCTCCATCTCGACTTTGAGAGCACATCGAACGATTTTTCCTCGTAGCTATTGAAGTCCCTTATAGCTAACGCCCTTCGAAGACATGGTTTTAAGCCACTAAAGAATTGATCGATCTTACTCTCAGGTTGGATAATAATACCAGAAGCGTACCTTGCAAGTCTTGTAAAATTTGCTTCATAGGTACCAACAGATTCATCATCCCTTTGCTTCAGTTCAAGAAACTCTTTCTCCATCTTTGTTCGGAGAATACGAGGGAAGTACTTATTGAAAAATAAGTTCTTGAACTCGTCCCATTCCATAGACTCAACTTCATCCCTTTGCCTCGTATTCTTAATAAGATTCCACCATTGATCAGCATATACTTCCAAATGATACACTGCTAGGATGACTTTATCATGTTCAGAACATTGAAGAACTGAAAATATCTTTTCAGTAGTACTAATCCATTGTTCAGCAACTAATGGATCAGTAGACCCGCTGAAAGAAGGTGGAGGCTGCCTCATAAAGGATTCAACAGAATGTTGCTCCTTCCTTTGCTCGTTTGGATGTCCTGCATGATTCACAGCTTGAGAAAGTTGTGTGAGTATGGCTACAAGATTTTGCATTCCAGCTCCCATATCGTTTGGTTGCTCAGGGGAAAATCATTGCATTTCCCATCGCATTCCGCATTAACACGGTTCCTTCGGGTTCCATCCATTGACTAAAACCAAAAAGAATAGTGTGAGCAACACTAATTATAAAAGGAAAACCACATAATTCAAGAATAAAATTTTCATACTTAAGGTCTTATCCTAGGGTATTCATGGCCATTTCTAAAACACTAAGATTGTGTGCTATGCTTAGACTTATCCTTATGGTTCTTACTAAGGCTTTCACATCCTAGTTTCCAAAGGTTGACTATACCTTTCCTCTGATACCAACTATAACGACCCATACTTTACAGACATTGTTAATACTTCAAAATTGAAGTACACTTATTACAACATATGACAAAACCACAAAAGACCGTATAGGTATAGTGTCTTTGGAAACTGGGAAACATAAACAACTGGTTCATAAATCTTCTACAGTTTCTCCCATTTATTTCATCATAACTAGGGTCCCTTTTAGCATATTCTACTTAATATCCATCTTCCTGACCTGGGGAAAAGAAAACATAAAAGGGTGAGCTCAAATTCTCAGCAAGGGCAAATAAAGGAAATAAAAATCATATAATATCTTTTTGAAAATCATAACCTGCAAAAGAGATCATAATATCTTAACATGGAACAAATCATAGAAGTAAAAATGAGATCCCCATAATCATAACATGAAACTTGAAACTTTGTGGCATGCACACATAATCATGGAAAATCATTTCTTGTTAGTCATGGCTCATTGCCAAGACTATCTTAGTGGACAAAGTCCCTTTCTGAACTGAGTCACCCTGGTTCCAGTCCTGTTTCACTGAACCTGTATAACCTACCGTTCCAGCCATGTCTATCTCATGAGATATAAAATCTTTACCCAATGAATTGGAGGGAGATATAGGTCCCACCCATCTTATAATGAATCCTTTATTATGTGTGCCACATAATCATAAACCATACATCATAGCGTAACCCATGTAATAAAAATGGAATTCTTAAACAACATGACATCATAAAAAAATTCATATAAGATAAAGGAATTCATAAAAATATTTCCATCACAACATAATCAAATCCATGTAATAATAGGGATAAAAACAGAACCCTTTATTATCTTAGATGGAAAATAATTTTGATAAAACACTTGAACTCCATTCTTGAGGAAAATATCCTTTCTTTTTCAAAAATTTTTTTCCTTTCTTAACATGTCATACAACTTTAAACTAAAAGAAGTTGATTAAAAATAAACTTGAAAACTTGTAAAGGAAGCTTCTTGGAAATAATGTTTTAAAAATCCATTCTTGCCGTATAAGTTAAAAAAACATTCTTCTCGTACTTTTGTCGAAAAAGTCAAAAAGTACCTCGTACGAAAAACGACAAAAGATTCCTTTCATACTTATTACTAAAAACTCACCGAAGGGTAAAAATGGATTTATACAATTGTAGGTGGATGGAAATAATATTACATATTGATGAAACATGGATGTGAATGATAAAATACACCCCAGTAAATACTTACGAAGAAACAATCTCGAATAAAAATGAGATTGTGATATTTCCCTTACCTTAGGTCCGATTTGCTTTGTATGTGTCCGAAGCTCCTGTATAATGGTTTAAATAATGTTATTGACTTATTACAGAATCATACATATTGATATGATATCATATATGGTCATACTCTTAGCTTCTTGTTAGTAATATTTCATTGTTACTTGTTACTCGGGTCTTTATTGCCTTTTGTTCTTATGCGTGTTTTGCCAAAAAAATTCTTATTATTATTTTAAGGTTATAGATACCTTATATCCAGAATGGTATTAGTGTAACATATATCATATTTATTCATTCAATTCATTTATATAATTACTATGTAATGATGATCATGTAGAACGAGTCGCATCACATCGTGGAGACGGTATTCCGTACGTACGCACGAGTGATGATATCGTTCCTATGATCATGGAATTGTATTGGAGTATATGTATATTATTTCAGTATCAATATTAAATTATAATAATCATAAATAGTTACTCATTACACCATTATACCCATCCTTGTAAGGTGATGGTGGAAAATAGATTACACCACGGCGTGGAGACGGTATTCCGTACGTACGCACGCGCGGTGATTTCATTTTTCCGTAGGATGGATAGAAGGTGAATTAGGGTTGTTTCATATTTATAATAACATATAAGTATGTAATTAATACTGATTTTATTACTTTATCATGAAACAACTAAAGAAGAAGAAGTTGAAGAAGAAAGAAATTGAAAAGATCGGTAATGGATATTACCTCTTCTTTGGAACGCTTCTTTGAATCCTCCACTTAGGGAACTAAGATTGTTCTTTTAAGAAGACCAGGACCTCTAGGATTATTCTAGGGAAGTGGAGAGGAGAAAATGGCAGGGGTTGGCCGAGCTTGAGTGCTCAAATTGGTGTGAGGAGGAGGGGGAGGAGGTGCCCTTTTATAAGGGAGGAGAGGGGCACCTTAGGAATATCTCAAAATATTATTTTACATTAAAGTCAAAATCGGTTTATAATGAGTCCAAAGGGTCTTATTTCGAAGATAAAGTGGGGATGGGTCGAAATCCTATCAACCAATAGGATTTAGACAAGTTTAGGGTATTATTTTAACCTTATCAATTAGATTTAACTCTAAGTTAAATAATTTAACTTTTACCGTGTCTTTTTGTTTTCTTTCACTATATGGTTAATACAATTACTATAACATGCCAAACGAACCCCAAATTGTTTATTATTAATATATATATCCTTATCTAAGTCATTTGGCCGAACCTTAGATTTTTAGGAATAAAATAACAATTAGTAATATAATATTTGATTTAAAAACTATTTTGTGTCAATTTTTACACTATTTGATATATGATTTTTGTGAAAGTCATAACAGAATTAAATGTTCAAACCAAGTTGATTAAATCAACACTAATATATCATAGTAACCTAGAAATTTAGCGTAATTCATAAAAAGTCTCAAATTACATTTATTTTGGTGTTTATAACATCAATTATGTCAATATTTCATTAATAAGATAATTACTGCATCATCATTGTGTCATAAATAAATTAAATTATTTAATGTCTAAAAATTATAAATAAAATATCATTATGTAAAAAATCGTTTGATCTTTCTATTGAGTATTTATAGTCGAATTTATCTTATGTATAACCCCATATTAAAAATGTTTTAGTTATTAAACTTTGATTTTAACTATTTTAACTATTCATTAAATAAAATAATATTAAATGTCATAATCTAATCCAAGTGGACCTAAATTGTCATATTATATTCATAAGGTTGTTTTTGGTCGAACTACACTTATCCAATAGAATTAGGACATGTTTTAGGGTAATAGTAATATCATATTTACCCTTAGTTACCCTATTTACTATTAACCGTGGTAAAAAAAAGTAAAAAGTTACTATTCACCAAAAATTATTTTCATCTCATTGAACCACATTTTAGTCCTTGATATTAACCGTGTCTGTTGGATTTTCGAAATTCCATTCACAGAAGCGGTAAAATTATGTTTTATGCAAAATTCATTTTTTAACCTACCACTTAGTGGTTTCACTATTCATAAAAAATTGAAAGTTTTCAGAAAAATACCAAAATTTCACCCTAGGCTAATTTCGGTATTCCGAATCCAAAAATGAAGTCCATTTTGAAAAAATAAAATTTATAAAATTTCAAAAAGTGGTTATTACTATTCATAACGGCTAGTTTTAATAATATTTTAATAGCATATCGTTGTTTAGTGAAACTCGGTGTTGCGTACGACGCAAGCTATCGAGGAAGGTCGTGATTGCGTGTAAAGTAAGCCAAGCAAGTGTGTAGTGAAAGATTCCTTTGATGATATAAAAACAAAATATTACTCATAAAAATCTCGGGTGTTACAACACATGTCCTGGATTATAAACCTAAATAATATTTTAATGTGTGTATGTTAGTTAATGAGATAATATGTCATTGATTAATCATCGGTAATTAAATTTAAGGTTTTTTTTTGTATTGCAACATTTTGTGATATATTAATTAAAATTCAACAAATGTTTCAAGGATTTTTATGATTGAAATTGAATATTTAGATACATTTTCATATTATAAACCATGAATTTATTTATATGGTGTACATACTATCATATTACTGTGTGATAAAATATTATTTCTTGAAAATTATGGTTTTTATGGAGTTACTTCTTTTTCTTTATTTCAATTTATTTTTCATTCACGTATTACCTATGATGAAAGGGTTTCCTATCTCAAACATCCAACATTGAAACATGTTTTCATTGGTAAATATGGTTTATACACTAAATCTGGAAACAAAATATCATTAATTTTATTAAAAACAAGACACTTTTTCATTATTGTTTTATTTATTTAAAATGTATTTTTTACATTAAAAATTTGTAAATGGAATTTCATTACAAATTTTATTTTAATGTTTTCAAAAACATTTATCCAAACACTTACAACATGTTTTGTATCCTTTTTAATTAATTTTATTTTGAAAATATATATTATTTAAAAAAAATTATTGCATGATCATTTAACTTTCATTAAAACTAAATTAAAATTTCATAATGTTTTGTACATGGGTATCTTTGTAATCAGATTATAAATGATTGAAAAGAATTGTTATCTTTAATATTTATGGGATGAATGAAATTTCCCAATATCCTATGTTTTCATTTCATTAAAGAATGCTATACATATTTTCATGGGAATTTAAAATTAAAATCATTTTCCTAATCTTTTATAAATTTCTATAAAATATTACCAAAAGAAAAGGGTATTTTCCAATGTTTTCAAAAAAATTGTTTTAAATGCTCTTTTATAGGAATTAACACCTATTTCAACATCCTTTAGGATTCCAATGCATCCATATGAATATTATATTTTATTATATTTTATATTTGGATGTATTATGATGATTATTTTGAAGATATTATCCTGAATATATATTTTTTTTACATGAGTAAATCGATCAATAATGGAATAAAAGATATTATTTAAAGTTTGAGGATTTTAAATTTGAGATTCCATGTGTTATATTAATGTATAGAACATAGAAATTGTGGATGATATTTTGTTTTAAAGGAATTATTATTCACATTTGGGTAAAAAGTAAGGTTAGTGGGACAATTTATTTTATAGGCACTCATGTTTTCTAAGAAAACCTCAAATATTTTGATTTCAAATTTGTGTTTCCTTATATTGTTTTTTATGAAAACCATTTGGTAGTAAATCTAAAATTAACCAACCACAGCCATAATGAGACATCCACTAATATTGTCTTGTATAAGACTATAAACACATTCCTGATTTCCAAGGGTTGCTAACATTCATTTCTGTATAAATATATAAAATCATGTGATAATTTTACCCTAAATGATAGAAAATAATGTATCATGTACACACAAGATAAATAATAATATTATAACATGTTAAGCATTTATAAATCCATGTGATATATAATGAAAAACCAAGTCCCTTTATGACTAATCATTACCACCATCCTAATACATTGTGTTTGAAATATCAACCAAGAGAAGCCACAATGAAACGTGATTCACATCAATTTACTTGAGTCATGTAAAAACCAAGCCTTCAAATACCCAATGGAAAAAAGTAGGCTGTGATCAGTAAGCCTTGTTAGGATAATAAAAACGAGTCTATACATTTTCTATCACCAAGTAACAATTAAATCTATATTATAAACAAAATTTTTTATAAATAAATTTCAAAACAAAACAAAATTGGAAAAAATACTCTGGTTTCTTTTAAAAGAAACAACGTCCATGAGAATAAAAATAAAAAATTGGAAAAAGGGATTTTTTCCATAATAAATACATCCCAAATGATAACATAATGAGCATATAAGTCATTGTTCACAGAAGTATCTAATATAATATAATCTTACCAGGGATCACAATATCCACATGCCAAAATCCATCAGATGAATGTGTGAAAATATTAAACATTATACATATGTAAAACCATCATGAACCAAACTTTTTTAGGATCTATCATATGTGAATACATTACATGAACAATCAAGTACCCCTAATCCAGCATGTCAATCATAATGATACCGAGTCCTATGAAAGAATATCAATATCAGGATATGCATTTTCTTCCATAGACACGTGAGAGCAATTTAAAATCCCTAGTGGAGTAATAAACACACACACACACACCCAAACGTTTGTATATTTTTATTCCCAAGTTTCATAAATATCTCAATGTGTAATTTTCTCACAAAAACACATAAACTATACTCAAAATTTTACTAAAAAAATTCACCAATGATCTATCACCACTCACATGCTTTGAAAATCCACATTAAAATGATAAAATCTTATAGAAAAAATTTTCTCAAGAAAAGAATTACATCTCCCATTATTTTTAAATCAATTTTAGAAACAAATACAATATTTAAAATATTCATCAAACAGAAAGAAAAAATATAAAATATTTTATATGAGAAACCATTATAAAAAAAGTTTTATGAAAAAAAGTAATTGAAAAATTAGTTTCCAAAAATAAACAATAGAATTTTTAGAAAACATTTAGTATCTCATGGATTATAATCAATGTATAAAAAACTACCTCAAACGTGATCAACAATATCATCGCAAGGAACTCACCAACCAGTAAGGGAGAGAAACCTACAACAATAAGATAAGGTCTACGCACAACATCCATATAATTAAAACTACCAAAAACATTCTACTAGTGTTTTAGAATGAAAAAATGGTAAATAGTCATTGAAACATAAGGTCTTTATATGATAATTTTACTACCTAAACTCACCTCATGAGGATAATAAGAAAACTGGGCTACAAGGATATGTTCATTTTAATGAAATACACCTAGGGTAACAATATTAATACCCAAAAATTAAATACATGATTTAATATTACATATTAATAGAATGTTTAATATAAAGGCATCATGTTATTTTAAAATAGGAGTTATCATCATTAATGAGATAAATTTATCACGTTCCAACATTTTGGTACCTTTATTATAGATAGATGGTTTTATTGTTTCATTATATATTATAATAAAAAAAATTATTTGCTTTTATCACAAAATTAGTGTTATGTATAGGTAACATGGGTTTACAATTACGAATCTCCTAGGATTCACCTAATATTACCTGGTAATTTTTATATAAACATTACAATGTTGGATTATCCCTCACATAACTCTACCCTAACATTATATAGCTAAGGTTTAACCTTATGTGTCATTTAGAAAATAATAGAACCCTTGAAGAAATTATTTTTGGAACACTTGTGAATCCATTGAGAACTTAAGGACACCCTTACATAACCTTTTAAAATGAGATCATACCCCTATACATCATACAAAGAAAAAAATTTATATTATATAAGAGTTTCCCTAACGCATCATGTCAAATAAAGAACATACATTAACATTATAAAGGGAAAATTCTTCTTGAATTTATGAAAATCAAACCATACCATTGAAAAAATCATGTAAAAAATAGTTACTTTTATGAACCCTTTGAAAACAAAGACTCACATTTGCGTAAACTATTTAATCATCTCCATCCCCTTATGAAATAAATGAAAATGAGAATTTAAACACACACAACTCCCAAAAACCACCTTGGGTAGGGGAATAACTAACTTACCTTTACATAAGGCATATTTTTAATATAAGGATAAACGATAAGATTATTTTATTTCTAATTAAAAGAATTTAAAATGAAAACCATAAGTAGTTTTAAATTATAATAAAAATTTTGGTGTTATAATTTTACCCACAATAAATTCATTCTTCCCTTAGAATGTGGTCATTATTCTTAATTATCAAAAAGAGACAAATCCAGTATCTTATAAAAAATGATTTACATTCCCACATCACATGGTTATCACATACCACTTCTACAGTACAATAATTAATGACATTTTTTTAACACGCAATACCTTATCATGACAATCCTTAAGTTGAAACAGCTATAAAAATCAAAGATGTGTCAGGATTAAAATCAATATCCTTGAATTTAAAAGCAAGGATCAGATCTTCTTGATACCTCCTTAGTTAGGAAATGTGAAACATGTTTTGAACAGAGGTTAGGTGAGATGACAACTCCAACCAATTATTCATCTTAAAATGTTGTTCAAAAATCTCAACAGGGATCAATAAACCCTATTGCTAACATAAATTTCTCACTAAAAGATTATAACCCAAAAGAAATGATATTTAGTGAGGAGAGTTAAACACTCACCTTAATCTGAAATTTTGAATAAAGGTAGTCTACACAATATTTCCACCATTTTAGAATTCATCCCCTTTATTTTCAATAAAACCACAACATCCCTGTAATCCTAAAAAAATGAAGATCCTACAAAATAATTTTCACCTAGCCCTTCCTAACTTCAAAAATATTCACAAGGTTTCACATACTAAAAATGAGAATGAATCTATTTAGTCTTGGAGAAGGTCATGTTTGAATCCCAAAAGCCAATAAAATAGGAACACCATGAGGCTTCAAAACCCCATAAGCATAATTCTCAATATTCTATTCCATTACAATATCAAGGGAAGAAATTAAAAAAAATCAAATTTCATGATTCAATTTATGATTAACTAAATCATATATCCATCCCCTATAAGAGTTTTTTGTGGTCTAAATACAAATTAAATGGATTATTTATCTATATTACCTTGTAGAATGGATATGGCTATACAAAATTTGCAGGTATACAGTGTCTCATTAAAAATTTCTACTAGGAGGGGTATCATGACAAGATGTTTATTATTGAATGGTTCACTATGACCACTAACATTAATGTCCCAAATTAATAAACATCATGATAAATACAAAGTGCATATAACTACAAGATCTATTTTCATGATCTATAAACATATAACTCAGATCAATATTTACAACAAAATATCTCATAAGACCTAAGGAATCATCTAGAGAATATATCCTAAAACATAAGGTCTCCCCACTTCAACATAGTATTGTACATATAACATGAAGGTCTATGATCACATATTATGTTAAAGAACTATATAAAACCAATTATACTTTATCTTGTCATTGGATATAACTTCTAGGAAAAATATATTGGGCTTGAGGAAGCATTTAGCATACTCAATCATTGATTAGTTATTTTTTCTTAAGGGTGAGAAACTCCATAGATTTCAATTTGTTCATAAATTCTATATATAATTGATCAGTGAAAATTTCCTTTATTCTTTCCACTAAAATCCCTCATTCCTCTCATATAATATAAAAAATTCCTACCAACTCCTGTTTGTAACTTCATTCATGAAAATGAAGCACCACAAATTGACAAAATTAGTGGAGTCCAAGAATTCAAAAAGTCTTTAAATCCATCAATACTAATATTCCACCACATTTGGATCATTTTTTCCTTAGAAAGATAAATGTATTTTGAGAAGAATTTCCTCAACCATATTCATGTCTTCATCCATTCGAGGTTCAGTCACTTTGTCTTGAACAAGGGTAGTTTCCATACCTTGGGCCATCGATCAAACCATGAACTATACTACTTAAATATTATTTTGATCAACTACGGGATTTCCCTTTCATGAAAAAATTGAAACACCCTTATGAGGAATCATTGGAAGTCCTATATTGAGAGTGTTAGTACACATCAATATAAAATAAGAACATGAAAAAGAGATCCATGAATAAATTAGGATTAAAAATAGAAGATTTCAATCAGAGTTATCAAAAAAATTGGGCTAAATCATTCATAATCCCAAAGAATCATCTGCCTACCATTCATGGAAACATAAGGCTCATTAAGATTAGAGTATTCCAAGAACATAATTGCAACCTAAACCTTATTTACCAACATTTCTATCTATTTTATATCTATATATCCTAAAATTTCATATCGAAAATAGAAACTGAATAACATGCTTTAGAAAAAAATATTTCAAGATCCAACCTAGACTACCCAATCTTCTAATACACTGAGCCAGTCTGAATATGGAATGGTGGTCATTCCGGATCCGCCTGAGCAAGAAAAAAGCAATTATTCATCAAGAGCTGCCTCTAGAATGATATAACAATAATAAAACAAGTTGATATAAATAATTTGAATATTAGTATGAAAATAAAATACTACAACAGAAAGTTATAATCATAATAAAAAAACAAGTTCTAAGACCCATAAATACAACCAATGTATAAAAGAACTTCTATGTATATACTCCATGTGACATAAATTAAATTATAAACTCCCATACCCTACTATTGAAAAAACCAACAGCCATTTTATGGAACATTTCCCACACCAACATAAGATAAAATAGGATCTATGTACACCTCATGGTGTCTGTCAGGTGTGAGAAAAAGTGAACAGAAGGATCCCTCAAATTGTTTCATAAGATAGATTTATAATGTAAATTAATTAGGAATAAGTATTTATAAAAAATGCCGGACAAGTAGTTTAACACAAATCATGGATAAATCACCCTATTCTAAAATTAATAAATCATATCAATAAAATGGATTTCAGGGTATTTCCATAATCAATATAATTTTTTTTTATTATAACAACCCCAACTCCCGTATCCCCAAGTCAGTAGTTACTTTATTATATTGGAATGAGATATAAGGAATCCCATCCCAATATACAAAATAATTTTTTTAGTATTAAAGAACATGGCATATATTTAGTTTTTTAATTACATAGGTAATTAACCATAAAACATTATAGAGGTTGGTAATTTAATTCTTGAACTCATTCAGTGGATTCTTATTAATATCCTAGGGAAAGGAAACTTAAGAAAAGGGTGAGATAAGATGCTCAATAAAAGTATGTTTACATTGGAATCTATGAAAAAATAAGACATAATCAATATGGAAATGTAAATAACAAAAACAATTGCAATTTAATCAATAACTTGGTTTTAGTATTTCTATTTTAATTTTCTCTCATCTAGTTTAAACCTCCGTGAGTGTGGTTCGCTCGGTGGTGGGTTCGATGGCTGATCTTGGTGGTCATTGTGATTGTTGGAGCTCTATGTTATGGAATTTTTCCATTAATTTCTCATATCTGGTTCAATGATTCAACTTCCCTTATCCTTGTTAGAATTATACAATGATTTCCAAGGGGTTTTGGGTTGTGTATTTTGAGTGATGGTCAGTGTTTCTGGAGGTGACTTTTATGATGGATTCTTCTTGATCTATGGTTACACAATGGATTGTCTATATTATTTTTAATGTATCTTTCATGATTGGTGTTTTTGTTTCATATGTTCATTGAGATCCAGTTATTGATTATCAATGGTGTCATCAATGCTATGGAATACGATTGTGAGATGTTAGAGCTAGTGATGGTCTCATCATCAACGGTGTGGAAGACATATATGGTGGTCAAGGTGTGTGGAATGACATATTGTGTCATCCAAGGTGGTAATGATGATTGATATTTGAAATTTCAACTTTGAAATTTAAATTTTAAAAGTGGTTCTAAGTGTTAAAATGGTTCTTAGTTGGGGTTATGCTAAATTGTTGACGATGTAGGGTTTGTATTTTGCTATATTTTTTAGAATCTGGTTATTGTGAATTATATCTTCTGAAGTCTGTTTTTGAAGTGTGTAATGATTTTAATGCTGAATTTTATATTTTTTTGTGACCACTATACTACAAATTTTTTATGAAAATCAAGAAAAATATATATTGAGGCAGAATGTAATTTGTTTTTGGGAAAAAGATAGGACTATTACTTTAAAAAAATTATAAGAACTCCAACATGGAATCAAATGACTTCTACAATTCATAAGTTATTAATAAAAACATATTTTAAAACATTTTTAGAAAAAATGGACTAGTAAGAGAAATATTTCTCATTGGATATAAAAACATAAAAAATCCGAATAATTATGAAATTGTTAAATATGTACTTTCTGAATTAGTAACTTTATAATTGTAAGTATAATTAATGAAATAACAAAAACACATTAAATACCAGTAATAAAATGATACTCATACTATAATATATCATATGTGCTGTATATACACACTAATAATGACAGATGTGGTTAATATGACATATGTACTATAGAAGTAAAAGTTAGATGAGAATCCCATTCATCATGTTCGATTTCCTTTTTACATGTTTGAACATCCAATATAATTAATAGTGAATATATAAATATATATATATTCCATAACCATAATCATATATATAATACAATATGATATTTAGTTAAAATAAACTTTCATCTATTTTTTATCAATTCATTGTTAAAATCACTATTTTGGATGGTTACTTCTTTTTTTCTTATATGTGTTCATTCGGTAGTTCTAGCATGGATACTTTTATCATAGTTTAAACATATTCATAATAGTAATTATTGTGAAAATATCATATGTATATAAAATATATATTTTTATCTACATTCATCTAAAATGATAGATATATAAAAATCAATTACATTGTTCATAGAGTTGGTAGGTCATACATAGTAAATAACACTAATTCAATTTTTGAATGTATGAAACAAAAGAAATGTAAATAGTAATTAATATTTATAGAATTATATTTATGTCATATATATAAAATATATTCATTAGTTACACATATATAACCATCCATGTAAAGTGGTGATGAAAAATAAATTACACCACTACACGGAGATGGTAAGTCATAGGTACACAAGAGCAATGTATTCAATTTTTATAGCATAGTGCATTGATTAAAATATTTTATACAATAGAAATGATAAAATATTATTATATTGATGATACTAGAGTTATTGTTTTGGTAAACAAATTGAGAATAAGATGATGAATAAATAAAATTTAAAGTGTTATTATAGAGGATTACCTTCCCTTAAATAATTATCCTTTGGATATCCAATTAGGGACACTACGGTTGGTATTTTTAGAATGTGAAGAACAACCTAATATCGATAAGGGGTACTTTTAAAATATCTCAAATGTTTAAATTATAATAAATTATTATATCATAACATATTACTTCAAATGGAATGGAATTATAAGATACGATTGGATACGGTTGTAATCCCAGTAACCAATATAATTTTGACATGTTTTGGAGTCAAAAACTAACATAGGTAAACCCATCATATCACTTGATACCACTCACAATAAGGCCTTAGTTGAACCTCCTCATACAATAGAGGATATCAACTAGTGGTGAGGGCATAAATAGATACAGTGATGATAATAATCCCTAATATAAGGGTGTAATAAAAGAAAAAAATAAATAAAAAACAAAATAATCCAGGAACATCAGAATGCAAAACAATAAATATATAATTGAGATAAGTGTAATAAATGGAATGTTTCATATAGACTCAAAAAACTAAAGAATATAGAAACTTGTTTCCCACTAGAATAACCAAAAATAAAATAATATAGAGGTAAATAAATACAAAAATCTTTAATTCTACTCTGAGCCAAACCTCATACCCGGTCACCAAAATGATTGAACATCTCACAAACAAACCTCAGACTCCAGACGACAAGGTAAACTCCTTCCTGAAACAATGGGCCCCTATCTAATCCACTGCATCATTCTCACCTAAAATCATACATATGGACTACACGTACACTGAGGTGAACCTATAGGGTGTGAGAAAGAAATCTTAGTATTCCACCCACAATGGAGGTCCCAAAATCTTCTTTCATAACATGTTCATGCAACAAAAATCACAGATTACCTAGATGAAGATGAATACCATCATAAAATATTAAAAATAAGAATGAAAAGAGGACTAAAAAGGAAAATAGTAAACCTTTGGTTCTAGTCAGAATCCCACTATTAAAACAACCCTTATTATATCCCCATCCATATGAATTGTTATAGATGTCCCACGTAGCAACAACATCAAGCAAATCCGCATGATTAAATGGATATCCAAAGTACAACACAAGTAATGGAACACATGAAAGACCCTAGGATCTCATCCTAGGTGTCAATACTCCAAAAACATATACTTTACACTATGAATCCAATGGTATGATCTGAACTGGTGTTAGGGACCCCTTTTCGACCTTATCAGTATACTACCCTAACTATAAGTCCTATAGAACCGACTGGGAAAACAAACCTCTTAGAACATCACTGAGATGAATAGACTAACCCCCATAACCCAAAAGAAAATATGCCACATGGAGTGAAATATCCTCCATGGACCACTAACCCCAGCTGAGTGAAAACTCCCAGGATATGGAGGTGACACTCAAACCCATTGTCCATTACCTCCCTAGCTCCACCTCACAACAACCAGCCAACCCATGAAGTAGAGAAGAATCAATCTCAAGGTCTATTGATGGTCTAAAAATATTATAATGTTATTTCCCCTCATTACCCTTGATTGAGAAAAACCAGAAAACTCCAATCCACAGATCAAATACCAATGTTCGCTGATGCCGACACACTCTATACAAAACCCAATAACCATCACTGTCCATCTCATAGGAATATGAAAATAGGGTATCCACTACATTTCCTATAACCCAATCACAATATTAAATCCTCGAATGGGGTCATATAGAAACCCAAAACACTGGAAGGACACCCTAAATGGTGGTTCTCTAGCAAAACATAGCCCAGATAGGACACCCTAGTATGGTCTCTTCTATCAAAACAATACCTTGGTCCACGCCCGATCAAAGAAACAGTGATTGGAATCCTGACTCAAACCCTCATAAAACCAACTCAGAAAGTAAAACATGAGAAAAAACCCACCAAAAATGGTTTTCCATAGAATAGTTCCCTCATACCAATCTCAAAATCCACTCAACAAACCCCATCTGAAATAGACATTCAACATTTTCAGACAACCTCCAAAGCTTATTCTAGTCCCAACCTCAGGCGACCAGACCTAAAACTCAAAAAAGATAATCTAACAATACCATATAAGAATAAACTCAATCCCATCTCCAAAAATATATTTATATAACCTCAAGGGGACTCACATGGATAACTCAATCCAAGGTGATCACCAATCACACAACCTCACATGATCCTCACAACTCACACCCACCCCCCATGATGATCTAATCACAACCACAAAGGAATCCTCATGAAAACCATTATCGGTCCAAATACCATCTAGACTATATCAAAAGGTAAAATGGACACCAAAACAAGGATCTATACTGAAAAATACCTATTATCGACTAATGAGATGTCGAATTCTGAGTCAACAGAAACTATTAGGACAAAAATCTCAGGGTAGAAGATGTAGATGGTGTGAACATCATGTAAACAATGTATACCCCAAAGGGTACTCCCTTGCTTTGTGCCTCTTAAAACATGGAGTTATCCTTTCCAAGGTAAAAAAACATGTGTCCCTGGGGACATGGTGTTTAACCTAGCATGGGTATGATGCTGTGTACCTCAACCCCACCCAGATTGTAAACACAACTAAGAACAGGACATGTACGGCCAGTACATGGTGTGTGACCCTAAATGGGTACACACCACAATACCAAGAAATGTAAACTACATGGGAGTATATGAATACATGGAATTCACCCAACATATGCACTAGTTGTGTACATTACAGGGCCATGTATCCCCACACTGGGTGTTTCTCTGAGTAATTTATCACACCCCAGAAGACTAGTACACGGTGTGTACACTTGGTAAATAGTGTGTAGTCCCCAAAATAATCCCAAAAATAAAATATCATATCACATGTTTTCTTCAAACCACATATTGTGTAATTAGGATATCCGAAACAAAAATCACCCTGACCACATAAAACACCAAAAAAAATCCCAATTCTCCCAAAGACTACCAAATCGACTCTATAGGGGTCCCAAAAAACATAGACAGAACATTTAAACATAGAAAACTAACGTATTACGATTTATGGGAATAAAATTTAAAGGAAATAAATTTAGGATAAAACTTCAAAACCATTGATTTAATCTGACTTCTGCAACACCTTCATGATGATCAAGTGTGACCTGAGCACCATGTCGGCTCAGTTTCTCCCTATCTCCCTATAATTTCCCTCTAGTTTCCCTCTCCTATCTCTTGGTTGAAAGAATATCCAATAGGGTGTGTGTGTGAAAACCCAAGGGTGGAATGAAAAAAGAAAAATTATATAAAAATGAAATAAAAAACAAGTAGAAAATTAAAAGTGTTATAAAAAGTAGATAATACTAAAACCAATTATCAACTTAATGTGATTCCCCAAAAAAGGAAAAAACATCCATTCTAGACATAAGCATGAACTCAAAATTCAGATCTGACACTCTCAACTGAATAATTATAACGACCCATACTTTACATACATTGTTAGTACGTCAAAATTGAAGTACACTTATTATAAAATATAACAGAACCCTGAAATGACCGTATAGGTATAGTGTCTTTAGAAACTGGGAAACATAAACAACTGGTTCATAAATCATCTACACTGTCTCCCATTTATTTCATCATATCTATAGTCCCTTTTTTCATATCTTACTTAATAACCTTCTTCCTGACCTGGGGAAATAAAACATACTAAAGGGTGAGATAAAATGCTCAGTAAGGGTAAGCAAATGAAATATCAATCACATCATATTCACAAGAACATAACATTTTGGAAATCATACCCTGCAAAAGAGATCATAATTTCATAACATGCGATAAATCATGGCAGTGAAATTTAATCAAAATAATCATAAATTAAAACATGAATCATTTTCTAATACACACATAATCATAGAGAATACTTTCTTATTAGTCAGGACTCATTTCCAGGACTATCTTAGTGGACAATGTCCATTTCTGAACCGAGTTCATTCCACGTTTCAGTCCTATTTCGCTGAACCGGTTTAACCTGTCGTTCTAGCCATGTCTATCTCATGAGATATAAAATTTTTAACCAATGCATTGGAGGGAGATATAGGTCCCACCCATCTCATAATGATACCATTCTTATGTGTGCCACAAAATCATAAACCATACATCATAGTATAACCCATGTAATAAAAATGGGATTCTTAAACTTCCTGACATCATAAAACAATTCATATAAGATAAAGGAATTAATAAAAATAATTCCATAACAACATAATAAAATCAATGTAATAATAGGGATAGAAACAGAACCCTTTATTATCTTAGATGGGAAAGAATTTTGATAAAACACTTGAACTCCATTCTTGAGGAAGATATCCTTTCTACTTCAAAAACACATTTCCTTTCTTAACATGTCATACAATTATAAACTAAAAGAAGTTGATTAAAAATATAATTGAAAACATGTAAAAAAAGATTCTTGGAAATAATGTTTTAAAAATCCATTCATGCCGTATAAGTTAAAAAACATTCTTCTCGTACTTTTGTCGGAAAAGTCAAAAAGTACCTCGTACGAAAAATGACAAAAGATTCCTTTAATATCTTTTACTAAAAACTCACCGAAGGGTAAAATTGGATATAAACTATTGTATAAGGATATAAATATTACATATTTAGGAAACATGTATTTGGATGATAAATATTCCCTAGTAAATTTTGAAGTATAAACAATCTCGAATAAAAATTGTGATTGCAAGATTTTCCCTTACCTTAGGTCCGATTTGCTTTGTAAGTGTCTGAAACTCCTGTATAATGATTTAAATAATGTCATTGACTTATTCCAGAATCATACTCATTGTTATGATATCATATATGGTCATATTCTAAGCTAATTATTAGTAATATTTCATTTCTTCTTGTTATTCGGGTGTTTATTACTTTTTGTTCATATGCGTGTTTTGTCGAATAAATTCTTATTATTATTTTTAGGTTTTAGATACCTCATTTCCAGAATTCTATTAGTGTAATATATATCATATTTATTCACTCAATTCATTTATGTAATCATTATGCAATTAAAATCATGTAGAACGAGTCGCATCACATCGTGGAGATGGTATTCCATACGTACGCACGAGCGATGATATCGTTCCCACGATCATGGAATTGTATTGGAGTGTATGTAGACTATTTCAGAATCAATATAACTTTACAATAATCATATAAATTCATTATTTACACCATTATACCCATCCAAGTAAGGTGGTGGTGGAAAATAGATTACACCACGGCGTGGAGACGGTATTCCGTACGTACGCACGTGCGGTGATTTCGATTTCCGTAGGATAGATAGATGGTGAAATAGGGTTGTTTCATACTTATAATAACATATCAGTATATGAGTGATATAGATGTTATTAATTCATAATGAATCAACTAAAGAAGAAGAAGTGGAAGATGAAATAAAGTTGAAAGAATCGGTAATGGACATTACCTCTTCTTTGAAGCGTTTATTTTAGACCTCCTTTTAGGGAACTAAAATTGGTCTTTGAAGAATACCAGGACCTCTAGGATATTTGTAGGGAATTGGAGAGGAGAAATTGGCAAGGGTTGGCTGATCTTGAAAGCTCAAAGTCGTGTGAGGAAGTGAGGGAGGAGGTGCCCTTTTATAAGGGAGGAGAGTGGCACCTTTGGAAAAGCTAAAAATATTATTTTATTATAAAGACATATTCGGTTTTAAATAGATCCAAATTGATTTATTTCGAAGCTAAGGTGGGGATGGGTCGAAATACTCTCATCCAATTGATTTTGGACAAGTTTATCTTAATATTTTAACCTTACCATTTTGATTTAACTTTAAGATAGATAATGTTACTTTTACCATGTCTTTTTGTGTTCTTACACTATAAGGTTAATAAACATACTATAACAAGCCAAACGAACCCCAATTTGTATATTATTAATATATATATCGTTATTTAAGTCATTTGACCGAACATTAGATTTTTAGGAATAAAATAACAAATAATAATATAATATTTGTTTTAAAAACTATTTCATGTCAATTTTGACACTATTTAGTAATTGATTTTGGTGAAAATCATAACAGAATGATTAGTTCGAAAAAAGTAAATTAAATAAATACTGACATGACATATTAACCTAGAAAATTATTGGAATTCATAAAAAGTCTCAAATTACATTTATTTGGGTATTCATAACATCAATTGTGTCAATATTTCATTAATAAGATAATTACTGTATCATCTTTGTGTCATACATAAATTAAATTATTTAATGTCTAAAATTTACAAATAAAATACCATTATGTATGAAATATTTTTAGCTTTCTAATGAATATTTATAGTCGAATTTATCTCATGTATAACCCTATATTAAAAATTATTTACCTATTAAACTTTGATTTTAACTTTTTAACCCTTCTTTAAATAAATTAATAATAAATGTCCTAATCTAATCCAAGTGGGACTAAATGGTCATATTTTATTCCTAAGGTTGTTTTTGGTCGAATTACACTTATCCAACATAATTAGGACATGTGTTAGGGTAATAATAATATCATTTTTACTCTTAATTACCTTATTTACTTTTAACCGTGGTAAATAAAAGTAAAAAGTTACTATTCACCAAAAATTATATTCATATCATTGAACCACATTTTACATACTAACATCAACCGTGTCTCTCAGATTTTTAAAATTCCACTCACATAAGTGGTAAAATTTTGTTTTATGTAAATTTTCATATTCTCTTAGGAGGTGGGTAAAAGATGGTGAAAAGTTCAATAAAATTTTTATATATCTAAAATTATTATAAAATTACTCCAATGAAATACATTGAACTTATATAGGTATTATTTATCAATTTTGACCTAAAATAAATTTATATAAAATAAATAATTATTTAAATAAAATGTCGGTTTATAAATAGTAACCCAGTGTTTTCACTATTCATCAAAAATTGAAAGATTCCAGAAAAATACCAAAATTTCACCCTAGGCTAATTTTGATATTCTGAATCCAGAAATGAAGTCCATTTTGAAAAATAAAATTTACAAAATTTCAAAAAGTGGTTATTACTATTCATAACAGCTAGTTTTAATAATATTTTAATAGCATATCGTTGTTTAGTGAAACTCGGTATTGCGTACGATGCAAGCTACCAAGGAAGGTCGCGATTGCGTGTAAAGCAAGAAAAGCTAGTGTTGTGTGTAGTGAAAGATTTTTTAATGATTTATATAAAACATAAACAAGATATTTCTTATAAAAGTCTCAGGTGTTACATTCTACCCCCCTTAAAATTAATTTCTCCCTCGAAATTCGTCACTTGTAACAAACAGATGAGGATACCTCTCCCTCGTCATATCCTCAAGCTCCCATGTAGCTTCTTCTAATTGGTGGTTCCTCCATAAAACATTCACCAAGCGTGTGGTCTTGTTCCGTAGGAATTTTTCACTACGATCGAGAATATCTATCGGTTGTTCTTCATAAGAATGATCTTGTTCCAGCGGTACAACTTCTGTGCTGAGTACATGAGAATGATCAGGTATATACTTTCTCAGGAGAGATACATCGAACACATCATGAATTTGAGAGATATTCGGTGGAAGCGCCAATCGGTAGGCTACCTTCCCAACACGATCTAGTATTTCGAAAGGACCGATATACCTAGGGCTCAGCTTTCCCTTCTTTCCAAATCTCATTACTCTCTTCCAAGGAGATATTCGTAAGAACAATTTAGCACCCACTTCAAACTCTAAGTCTTTTCTTCGGTTGTCGGCATAACTTTTTTGTCGACTCTGAGCTACTCTTATGTGTTTTTGAATAGATCAGACCTTTTCTGCCATCTCATCAACAAGATCAGGTCCTAATAGCTTTCTTTCCCAAACTTCATCCAAGCAAGTTGGAGTCCTGCATTTCTTTCCATAGAGAGCTTCATAAAGAGCCATCTAAATACTGGAGTGAAAGATATTATTATAAGAAAATTCCACCAAAGGTAGGTGTTGTTCCCTACCACCTTTGAAATCCATAGAGAAAGCTCTCAACATATCTTCTAGAGTTTGAATTGTCCTCTCAGACTGACCATCTTTCTGAGGATGACAAGCATTGATGAAACTCAACTCTGTATCCAGAGTATGCTGAAGACTTCGCCAGAACATTGAGGTAAACCTCGGATCCCGATCAAATATAATAGAAAGTGGTACTCCATATAATCTTACCACTTCATTTACATATATCCTGGCAAGCTGATTCAGAGAGAAATCCTCTCTAATAGCAATGAAATGTGCAGACTTTGTAGGACGATCAACTATGACCCAGATAGCATTATTGACTTTGGATTTTTTAGGAAGTCCTGTGACAAAGTCCATAGTGATGTTTTCTAATTTCCATTCGGGTATGGGTAATTGTTGTAACATCCCCTTAGACTTATGTCTCTCAGCTTTAACTTGCTGACAAACCAAGCGTCGAGAGACATATTCAGCAATATCTCTTTTCTTCCATCCCACCAGAAGTACTCTTTCAGGTCCCTATACATCTTCGTGCTTCCAGGATGGATAGAGAATGAAGAACTATGAGCCTCATCCAGCAGCTCCTTCTTTAATTCAGGAATGGGAGGAACACAAACCCGATTCCTGAACTTTATTATCCCATCATAATCAAGGTTGAATTCAGGAACATTTCTCACCTTCTTTTGTAACCCTACATCTTCTTTCTTTTCCTCTTTAATCATAACATGTATAGATGGTTGAACATTCATTTGAGAAAGATACGATTTTTCCCCTTTCATTATAATTCAATGATCCATCCTTTTTAAATCCATAAATATTGTATTTTTCGTGATCCTCATCATAGATAAACTGGCATGGTCTTGTCGACTTAATGCTTCTGCCACCTTGTTTGCTTTCCTAGGGTGGTAGTGAATTGAGTAGACGTAATCCTTAATCAGATCCAACCATCTTCTTTGGCGCATATTTAGCTCCTTTTGTGTGAAAATATACTTTAAACTTTTATGATCAGTATAAATGTCACACCTTTCTCCATAAAGATAATGCCTCCAAATCATTAATGCAAAGATTACCACAGCTAACTCCAAATCATGAGTTGGGTAATTTTGCTCATGGATTTTCAACTGTCATGATGCAAAAGCTATCACCATATCATTTTTCATGAGAACACACCCCCAATCCCTTCATGGATGCATCACTGTAGATCACAAACATTTCTCCACTACAAGGAAGTGTGAGTACAGGTGCACTGGATAACCTTCTTTTCAACTCCTTAACATTCTCTTCACATTCCTCCGTCCAAACAAACTTAACTCCTTTCCGAGTCAACCTAGTGAGTGGATTAGATAATCGTGAAAAATCTTTCACAAAACGTCGATAATATCCCGCCAAACCAAGAAACCTTCATATCTCAGTTACTGTTGTTGGTCTCGACCATCTTTTGATAACCTCTGTTTTTACTGGATCCACAAATATCCCCTCTTTTGAGATTATGTGACCCAGAAATTAATCTTTTTGAAGCCAAAATTCACACTTGGTAAATTTTGCATAATGCTTCTCCTTTCTCAGGGTCTTCAATATAATTCTTAAGTGATCTTCATGTTCTTCCTTGCTCTTTTAATATACAAGAATATCATCTATAAAGACTACCACAAACTGATCAAGATAGTCTATAAACACTCTATTCATCAGATCCACGAAGATAGTAGGGGCATTAGTAAGACCAAATAGCATCACTATAAATTCATAGTGTCTATACATTGTACGGAAAGTCGTCTTTGGTATATCCTCCCTTTTGACCCTTAATTGATGATACCCTCAACGAAGATCAATCTTGTAAAAGTATTGAGCTCTGCGTAGTTTGTTAAATAAGTCATCAATGCGCGGGAGAGGATATTTGTTCTTGATAGTGATCTTGTTAAGTTCTCTATAATCAATGCAGAGTCTCATTGATCCATCTTTCTTCTTAACAAACAGAATAAGTGCTCTCCAAGGTGATGGACTAGGGTGTATGAACCCTTTATCAAGATTATCTTGGAGTTGCTTCTTCAATTCCTGCAACTCAATTGGGGCCATTATATAAGGTGCCTTTGAAATAGGTAAAGCACCCGGTACGAGTTCTATTGAAAACTCAACTTCACGATTTGTTTGAAGACCCATCAATTCCTCCAGAAATAAATCATCAAACTCCCACACAATGGGCATATTCTTAATCGAGAGTTTCTCACCAAAAATTTGAGATAAATAACCTTTATTTTGTGGAATCAAGACCCATAATATGGAAGAAATTTCCACTTGAAGGTTATGTTCATCCTTGCATCGATAGACTATCAAAGATTGATCTAGAATATGAAATGTGACTTCCCTTCATTGAAAAATTGATATGAGCTCCATATAGAGAAAGACAATCCATGCCAAGAATCACATCAAATTCCACAATAGGAAGGATCACAAGATTTTCAGGAAGCACTTTCCTACAAACATCAATCGGAGAAGAATTATAAACTTTTGATGCGACTGTTGTTCCATTAGGGGTTGTCACAGCTAACTAAACATCTAATTGTTGAGGTAATACGGTGATACCATCAGAAAATTCTTCAGAAATAAAGGATTGTGTGGATCCAGAATCAAATAAAACATTTTCTACATTAAATTGGATGGTAAGTGTACCTTTCACCACTTCGTTATCATACTTCACATAACTGATAGAAATTTCATGTGAATTTCCTTTGTCTTTAGCCTTAAGAGTTTGTTGATGTCGATCATCATCAACAACACTTGGATTAGGGCATTGATTTGCATAATTCCCCATTTCCTTTCACTTGTAACATTGAAGTGTAGGAGGTGCACTCTGTGTAGCCTTTTCATTGTTCGCATCACTAGACATATTCTTCCCATCATTGCAGCATTCAAATGCCCGATGACCTTCCTTTCCACATTTGAAACATTTACTTGTCCCTTTAAGACAACTCCCTCCATTTTTCTTTCCACACTTTGAGAATAAGGGAAAACGCATCTTCGTTTCAGTGTGATCTTTAGATTTTCCTTTGAATTCCATTTTCCTCTTCTTATCAAACCCATATGACTGATGGGTTACTCCAATCTCCATCTCAACATTGAGAGCACATCAAATGATTTCCTCATAGCTATTGAATTCCCTTATGGCTAACGCCCTTCAAAGACATGGTTTAAAGCCACTAAAGAATCGATCTATCTTACTCTCAGGTTGGATAATAATACCAGAAGCACACCTTGCAAGTTCTGTAAACTTTTCTTCATAGGTACCAACAGATTCATCATCCTTTTGCTTGAGTTCAACATAATATTTCTCCATCTTTGTTCGGAGAATACGAGGGAAGTACTTATTGAAAAATAAGTTCTTGAACTCGTCCCATTCCATGGACTCAATTTCATCTCTTGGCCTCGTATTCTTGATAAGATTATACCATTGATCAACATCACCTTCCAAATGATAAACTGCTAAGATGACTTTAACATGTTCAGAACATTGAAGAACTGAAAATATCTTTTCAGTAGTACTGATCCATTGTTCAGCAACTAATGGATCAGTAGACCCGCTGAATGAAGGTGGACGCTGTCTCATGAAGGATTCAACAGAATGTTGCTCCTTCCATTGCTCATTTGGAAGTCTTGCATGATTCATATCTTGAGAAAGTTGTATGAGAATGGCTACGAGATTTTTCATTCCATCTCCCATAACATTTGGTTGCTCAGGGGGACAATCATTGCATTGCCTGTCGCATTCCGCATTAACACGGCTCCTTCGGGTTCCAGCCGTTGACTAAAACCAAGAAGAATAGTGTGAGCAACACTAATTATAATAGGAAAACCACATAATCAAGAATAAAAGTTCACACTTAAGGTCTTATCCTAGGTTATTCATGGCCATTTCTAAAACACTAAGATTTTGTTCTATGCTTAGACTTATCCTTAGGATTCTTGCTAAGGCATTCACATCCTAGTTTCTAATGGTTGACTATAACTTTCCTCTGATACCAACTATAACGACCCATACTTTACATACATTGTTAGAACTTCAAAATTGAAGTACACTTATTATAACATATAAGAAAACAATGAATGGACCGTATATGTATAGTGTCTTTAGAAAATGGGAAACATAAACAACTAGTTCATAAAGCGTATAAACTGTCTCCCATTTATTTCATCATATCTATAGTCCCTTTTGGCATATCTTACTTAATAACCTTCTTCCTAACCTGGGGAAAGAAAACATACAAAAGGGTGAACTCAAATGCTCAATAAGGGTAAACAAAAGAAATATCAATCACATCATATTCATAAGAACATAACATTTTGGAAATCTTACCCTGCAAAAGAGATCATAATTTCATAACATGGGATAAATCATAGTAGTGAAATCTAATCACAATAATCATAACTTAAAACATGAAGCTTTGTGGCATACACACATAATCATAGAGAATCATTTCTTATTAGTCAAGACTCATTTCCAAGACTATCTTAGTAGAAAAAGTCCATTTCTGAACCGAGTTCATTCCTCGTTTCAGTCCTGTTTCACTGAACCAGTTTAACATGCCATTCTAGCCATGTCAATATCATGAGATACAAAATAATTACCCAATTAATTGGAGGGAGATATAGGTCCCACCCATCTCATAAAGATACCATTATTATTTGTGCCACAAAATCATAAACCATACATCATAGCATAACCCGTGTAATAAAAATGGGAGTCTTAAACATCGTGACATCATAAAACAATTCATATAAGATAAAGGAATTTATAAAAATAATTCCATCACAACATAATCAAATCAATGTAATAATATGGATAGAAACATAACCCTTTATTTTCTTAGATGGAAAATAATTTTTATAAAGCACTTGAACTCCATTCTTGAGGAAAATATCCTTTCTACTTCAAAAAAACTTTTCCTTTCTTAACATGTCATAAAATTATAAACTCAAAGAAGTTGATTAAAAATAAACTTGAAAACATGTAAAGGAATCTTCTTGGAAATAATGTTTTAAAAAGCCATTCATGCTGTAGAAGTTAAAAAACATTCTTCTCATAATTTTTTCTAAAAACCCAAAAATTACCACGTACGAAAAATGACAAAATATTCATTTCATATCTTTTACTAAAAACTCACAGAAGGGTAAAATTGGATATAAACTATTGTAGAAGGATATAAATATTACATATTGAGGAAACATGGATGTGGATGATGAATATTCCCCAGTAAATTCTGAAGTATAAACAATCTCGGATAAAAATTGAGATTGCGAGATTTTCCCTTACCATAGGTCCGATTTACTTTGTAAGTGTCCGAACCTCCTGTATAATGATTCAAATAATGTCATTGACTTATTACAGAATCATACTCATTGTTATTATATCATATATGGTCATATTATTAGCTTATTATTAGTGATATTTCATTGCTACTTGTTATTCGGGTGTTTATTACTTTTTATTCTTATGCGTGTTTTGTCAAATAAATTCATATTCTTCTTTTTAGGTTATAGATAACTCATTTACATAATGGTATTATTGTAATATATATCATATTTATTCACTCAATTCATTTATTTAATCATTATGAAATGAAATTCATGTAGAACGAGTTGCATCACATCGTGGAGACGGTATTCCGTACGTACGCACGAGCGATGATATCGTTCCCATGATCGTGGAATTGTATTGGAGTGTATGTATACTATTTAAGAATCAATATCACTTTAAAATAATCATATATATTCATTCTTTACACCATTATACCCATTCAAGTAAGGTGGTGGTGGAAAATAGATTACACCACGGCGTGGAGATGGTATTCTATACGTACGCACGCGGGGTGATTTCGTTTTCTATAGGATGGATAGATGGTTAAATAGGGTTGTTTCATACATATAATAACATATCATTATATGAGTGATACTGATGTTATTAATTCATAATGAAACAACTAAATAATAAGAAGTGGAAGAAGAAATAAAGTTTAAAGAATCGGTAACGAACATTATCTCTTCTTTGAGACCTCCTTTTAGGGAACTAAAATTGGCCTTTTAAGAAGACTATGACCTCTAGGATGTTTCTAGGGAAGTGGATAGGAGAAATTGGCCGGGGTTGGCCGAGATTTAAGGCTCAATGTGGTGTGAGGAAGAGAGGGAGGAGGTTCCTTTTTATAAGGGAGGAGAGGGGCACTTTTGGAAAAACTAAAAATATTATTTTATGTTAAAGCCATATTCGGTTTTAAATTACTCTAAATTGATTTATTTAGATACTAAGGTGGGTATGGGTAGATATAATCTCATCCAATAGAATTTGGACAAGTTTAGTTTCCTATTTTATCCTTATCATTTAGATTTAACTTTAAGTTAGATAATTTTACTTTTACCGTGTCTTTTTGTGTTCTTACACTATAAGGTTAATAAACATACTATAACAAGCCAAAATAACCCCATGTTGTTTATTATTAATATATATAACCTTATCTAAGTCATTTGGCCGAACCTCATATTTTTAGGAATAAAATAACAATTAATAATATAATATTTGTTTTAAAACTATTTTATATCAATTTTGACACTATTTAGTAATTGATTTTTATGAAACTCATAACAGAATGATTAGTTATAAAAACGTTAATTAAATCAATACTAACATTTCATATTAACCAAGAAAATTATTGTAATTCATAAAAAGTCTCAAATTATATTTATTTGGGTATTCATAACATCAATTATATCACTATTTCATTAATAATATAATTACGACATCATCTTTGTTTCATAAATAAAATAACATATTTAATGTCAAAAAATTACAAATAAAATTCCATTATGTAGGAAATCGTTTTAGCTTTCTAATGAATATTTATAGTCGTATTTATCTCATTTATTACCCTATATTAAAAATTATTTACTTATTAAACATTGATTTTAACTATTTTAACCCTTCTTTAAATAAATTAATAATAAATGTCCTAATCTAATCCAAGTGGGCCTAAATGGTCATATTTTATTCATAAGGATGTTTTTGGTCGAATTACACTTATCCAATAGAATTAGGAAATGTGTTAGGGTAATAATAATATCATTTTTACTCTTAATTACCCTATTTACTTTTAACCGTGGTAAATAAAAGTAAAAATTTACTATTCACCAAAAAATATTTTCTTCTCATTGAATCAAATTTTACTTACTAAAATCTACCGTGTATCTCGGATTTTTGATATTCCACTCACAAAAGAGGTAAAATTATGTTTTATGTAAATTTGCAAATTCTCCTACGAGGTGGGTAAAAGACGGTGAAAAGTTCAATAAAATTTTTATATATATAAAATTATTATAAAATTACTCCAATGAATTACATTGAAATTATATAGGTATTATGTATCAATTTTGACCTAAAATAAATTTAAATAAAATAAATATTTATTTAAATAAAAAGTCGATTTTTAAATAGTAACCCAGTGTTTTCACTATTCATCAAAAATTGAAAGTTTCCAGAAAAATACCAAAATTTCACCCAAGGCTAATTTCGATATTCCAAATCCAAAAATAAAGTCCATTTTGAATAATAAAATTTAAAAAATTTCAAAAAGTGGTCATTACTATTCATAACGGCTAGTTTTAATAATATTTTAATAGCATATCGTTGTTTAGTGAAACTCGGTATTGCGTACGACGCAAGCTACCAAGGAAGGTCGTGATTGTGTGTAAAGCAAGCCAAGCTAGTGTTGTGTGTAGTGAAGTATTTCTTTGATGATTTATATAAAATAAAAACAAGACATTTCTTATAAAAGTCTTGGGTGTTACAATAATTAACCAAACGAACAAGAAAAAATAAAAATACATAATTAATTAAATATTAAATATTCTACAAAAATCAGAACATCCTGGAATTCCAAAAAAAACACTCATAAATATAACACCTTATTCTAGGAAAAACAGAGTGGTCAAAAAAATTACCCGAGATCACTTGATAGTATAAATAACCATTTTACCCTTGAAGGCAACCGAATATAAAAAATTGAAATTTTCCTTGATTTAAATAAACCATCATGATGGGGATCATGAAAATACCCCCACCATAAGTTTTTTTCACTCCCACAATGTTTAGTTGGTCAGCCAGCACCAAACCTTCACCATGAACAGCAGCGCTTCCAACACTTCCATAACCATCCATTGATTAGTCTCAGAACAGAAGAAACCTCCAATAAGAGGGACATTCATCAACGACATATATGATGTTCCCCACCACATGAGTATAGTTTCCCTTTCCCCTCAACTAATAACCAAAATCCATGGCTGATGCTCCATACATAATAAAACATAATGGATAGATGTGGCCAAACTACACATAGTAGAGTTACAACAAGAAAACCCAACCACCACCCATTCCCAACATAACTACAATGACAACCCCACATTCAACAGATCATTTATAACAAGTACCACAACCCATGATATACTATGGTTTATTACTCACAATAAGGCTTCCTCAATACAGAAAAAATCAGCAACTCACATGTCCCAATCGGCTGTGCTTCTAACCAACATGGGCATGCCTCCAGTGAAGATATATTCAGGAAATTGATCCGACAAATTCTCACTCTCAATCGAGCGATGACCCGAAAAACTTAGGCTGATATGCCAAAACTCACTGACTATGCTCTTGATGTAGGAAATACCCAAACAAAAGTGTCTTCGACACTCATTCCCTTAAATAAATCATCCTTGTAATTTCAAGATCCACCAAAAGACCCCCCACCCCCCTCTGGTATTAATAAAAAATCCATGAGTGCAAGATATCATTCCCACCACACTACCCAAATTTCATTGAGAACCAATAGAGATTTCCATATAACTAATCCTACCCTCAACCACCCACAATACCACACAATCATGAGAACACCAGAAACTCCCCACACATGCCTATGGAAACCTCTATTACACAATAAAACATCTTAGGGATATTATATCCTCAAGGAAACTTGAGCCCTATCCAAACATCTCTCAAGCATCCATCCTTCATTGAGAAAGACACCACCAATATCAGTAGGGATCACTAATTCCCAAAAAAAACCCACAAGGTTTTCAAGGAATAACTAGATAAAGGAAATGAATATCCACTGCTAGAGAACACTCACTACAAATTCTGATGATTTTTATTCTGAATATTGTAACATGTTGTACAGTTTAGTATAATGAAACTAATTACATATATGAGTAAATATTGTACATATAGTAACAGACACATTAAAAAGCTAAACATCTATCACCAGTAAAGACATACATAAATAGGAAAATTAATCCTATGTGTCTAGATAGATGAATGATCACATTCTAATTTTTTCTAGGACAAGATCTAAAAACAAGGAAATCAAAAATTACAAAAACACAAGTATATCACTTCAGTTGAGAATCAAGTAATTGTAAAAGTGAAAACCAATAAATGAAATCCCACATCCATGGTAACCTGGAATTATTATCAGAATAGGTTTCTCAATTTCCATCACAAAATTTTAATACTCCATATATATATTGTCTACAAGCTCCCTAAATATTAATACAAAAAATAAATACTTCCCAGATAACATATTTTCAAGAACCAGCTTGGGTCGACCCAACCTGTCTCCTGATCAGGCTTGCAATAAGGCCTCAAGTGTGCCTGCTCATATGCTAGAGGCTTCCAACTACTGTTGAGTGAAAAAAAAGATAAAGCATGGAGACTATATAGTAATATTAGAGTGAAATAAAAAATGGAAATCCAAAAAACAAACAATAATCGATGAATGTCAAACTACAGAAAAATAAATAAATTTATGAAATAACAGAAATAATTACAATGTTGCATATAGATTGAAAAAAATAATTCATATAGTTAACAGTCACCCACTAGGGAAACTACATAAAAAATAAATGAAAATAAAAACTAAAACCTCTACTGCTACTTTGAGAGGAACTAGATACCGAGTACCCAATACTGTTGAACATATCTAGCATGAACCACATACTCTATATGAGTAGATCCCCTAAAAATGATACTTTGGGACTATACCCAATCAAATATATCATCCCATACATGAAATTGGATATATGTTCTACATGTACACTAAGGTTCACATGTAGGGGTGAGAAAAAAATTAAAATAGTTCACCCCCAATTGTGGTCCTATTATCTTCTAGCATAACATGTTCATGATATAATTGTTATGAACATCCTAGATGAAAGTGAATACCATTATAAAAGATAAACATAAACATGAATTAAATACAGAGTTCTAAAAAAATAAAATTGAAATCCTTAGGTTCTATTATGAAATAGTCCCCTAGTATAGGAATTCTGAAACATGGCTACAAACCACAAAATTATGTCTTCTTCTTAATTAAGAAGGATATCCATGTTCTATTATAAGAAGTGTAACACATTCCAATACCTAGGACCTCATTGTAGGTGTCAAAACATTTTATGTAACCTCTGGGAACTAAGACTCCAATGGTAGGATATAAAATGGTGGTAAGGGCCCCTTGTTGAAATTGGGAGCTTACATCCAATCCCAAAGACCCTATAAAACAAACTTGGAGAATAAACTAGGGCCCAGAACCCCCAGAAAAATGTGTCTCATAGATAAAAATAGTCTCTATGATTCAATATCCATTGCCTTGGGAAAATAGTCAGGGTAAGGTGGTTGCACTCATCTAAAAGGTCCATTAGCTCCCTAGCCCCACCATATAGCAACCAACCAACCAATAGTGCAGGGAACCATAATCAAACTCACGGTCTATTTATGTTCCAAAAATATATAGAAGGTATCCACCCTCATTTTTCATGAATCAAGACAACCTAAATCTCTTATGCCACCACTCTAAAACTATGGCAAGATAATGGCACTACCATCTAACCAAAACCCCTGAACCAACACCAAACATCTCATAGGATAATAAATATTGTGAAGCCACAATAGTTCCCAACACCATATCATAATAGGAAAGCCTAAATGGGTTACTTCTAGTTACCAAAATCTATATGAGGACACCTTACATGGTGATCCCCATTCAAAAAATAGCCTTGGACTCCAAAAAAACAAATCATTGAGCCAATCCTGCTCAATGGGACCATGGAAGGACTCATAGGTCAAACCCACCTAAAAGCCACCTAGAAGAACAACCTGCAGAACAAAAATCCTTGAAGTGAATTACCTAGAATAAGTCCCTGATACCTATCTCAAACTCTGCTTAATGATACGCATCAAAACCAGACATCCATGTTAAACAACCTCAAAGGCTCTAACTAGTTGTAACAACAATAAACCAAACCTAAACCTCAAAAAATTGAACTAGTGATCCTATCCAAGAGGTAAGTCTATCCCATCTCCTGGAATCTATTCAAAGTACCTAAAAACACTCACCTAGAACCCTCAATTCATGGTTATCAATATGGATAAACCCTAACATGACCCTCAAAACTCACAACTTGTCCACTAGGATGATCCCACCATAACCTCAATGGAATCCTCCATAATAACTCTATTGGTACAAAACATCATCTAGATAGCCTCTAAATTCATTAAGTGATCCACCAATGTGGTCTAAATGGTATAACTGTCAAAATGTACCATTCAAAAGTACAATTCAAACTTAAGGCCCAAAAAACAGGACAAATGGACCTTAGTAGGATAATTACATGGGGTGGACGTTGTGTAGATGGGATTTTCCCCCTTGGGTCCTCCATGTATTTTATCCTCAGAGAACTCAGCATGTACATTTTCAATGTAAATTGAGTGTATCCCTGAGTATATGTCATGTATCCCAGCTCAAATACCATCATGTGTACATATGACCCACTCGATGAGTAAACACACTCGGGAACATAGCGTGTATAGAGGGTACATGTTGTGTGACCCCACATGGATACCCTCATGTGTTCTTATACATGTAAACATCATGGGAGTTTACTCTTACATTGTGTTCACCACACATAGGAACTATCTATGTACCATACATGGCCATGTACCCTTGCTTGGGGTGTCTAGCTGAGTACTCCGCCACACCCTGAAATCCCACTACATGATGTATACCCCCAATACCTGGCATGTTATCCCCAAAAACTCATCTTCCATGAACAAGAAGAACACAAGTTATGTGTTCATTAAACCATATGTTTTTTGATCTAGATTCCACAAACATAAAACACAACAGACCAACTAGAACACCCTGAAGCTCACTGATTATTTGTAAAACTACACGAACGACCCTATATGTGTCCCCAACAACCGAAAAACAAGACTAATACATAAAAACAACTAGTATATGAGTATTTATGTTGAAAAAATGAAACATGTTCAACCTATTGATGTAATCTACAAATGATTCGATATGATCTGTGTTCCGCAGCACTAGCATAATGATTCGACATGACCCATACTCTACGGAGACAACTCATTCTCCCTCCATCACTCTTATATCTATATCCTATCTATATCCACTATCAGGGTTGAAGGATGCCTGGGGGTGTTCATGAATCACAAAGGGAGAAAATAAAAATGTGTAAATAAAGAAAAAAGAAAGAAAAATTCAAATAAAAATAAGGGAGGGAAGAAATATGGGGCCTAACCCGGACCTGCAGTTTGATACGAAGTTATTCCATGCCTAGGTGCAACCCACTCATTTCTAACATAAAAAAAGTTTGAATTCAGATCCTACACTTAGAACAGAAGATATCATCAAAATAACATGTGAAAAATAAAATATCTGATTAATTAAATATTAAATATTCATCCAAAATCTGAATAGTTAGGAATTCCACAAAACTTTTGTCCTAAGGTAATCAATGTATTCCGGGACCAATGGATTAATTAAAAAAATTGTCCAAGATCACCTGATAGGTGAAATTAACATTCCCCCTCAAATTATATTCGAGAGTAAGAAAATAAAAATTTCCCTTATATTACACAAACATTCATAATGTGGTTCATGAGATTATGTATTATATAAAAAATTATCACCTTGATTAACCCCATGGTTAGTTTTTTGACTTTAACCACAATCAACAATATTTTAATCAGAAATGGATAATATGTTACTATAAAGAGAAAAAATGAATCATAAATGGAACATTGATGATGTGTTAAACTATATTAAATTATCACATATGAAGATGATATAATTATGTTTTTAAATCCTTTCGTAAAATATTATTTTGATATATTATCATTAATGTTAATGATGAAACTATTCATTTTTTTGACTTAAAATATATAAATACAAATGGGAAATTTGTATATAATTCATTAAAACCTGTCTAATATTTCATAGTGATATAGAAAATTCATTCCACGTATTCGCTTATTCAAATTATATCAAAATTAATATGTTTAAAACAAATTATTTCAATTTTGTATTAATTTAATAAATATTTTCTTATCATTACAGAATAATTTGAGATAATTATATAATTGATAAAAATTTAGAAAATATATATATAATAAAAATTATTTTATTAAGATCAATATATAGATGTACATCTATTCTTATATTTTGTAATTTCCTATCTAGGAACATAAAAGATATTAAAATAAAGATTGACATGTTTTTAAAAATTATTAATTTATGTAGTATTTAATTAATTTTTAGAGACATGTTTCCATTAAAAAAATCAATTTCAAGCATAAGGAGATAAGGTTTTAATATTATTCATCTAAATTCTTTTTGGATATGTATAGGTCACAATAATAGACTTATCTTTTTGTTTTAACCTCCCTTTAAATATTTTTATAAATATTGTACTATTTAAATATTATACTATATAAGGATCATTAATGTAACTATAAAATGAAAAAATAACCATAAATGTAATATGGTTGATGTAATTAACCATATCTTATTAACTTGTCCGGTGTTATTATTGGATGTATTTTTTAAACATTAAATAAAATATTATTTATGATAAAATATTATTTATGATAAAATATTAATATTGTCACTTTGTAGAACTATTAATTACATTTACATCAACAATATCTAGAAAAAACTTATAATTTGAGAATGTTTTCTAATTAGATCACTAACATGTCATGGTTATCTATCAAATTCATGGATCTCGTCAGTTATCTCAAATTATATTTATTTATGTAATTCTAATATCATTTATTTGATTTTTCCAATAATTTAACAATTACTACATTAGGGATGTGTAAGAATTTAAGGTAATTATTACTTCACTAAAAAATAAAATTTAATAATCATGATGAAGATGATTTTTTAATATTTTATAAAAACATTTATAGTCAAAAATATTCTCTAGACAACCCCATATTAAAAATGTAATTGTTATTAAATATGTGCGTGTGAAATCTAAATATTATTTTAATAAAATATTATAATTATAATAATCAAATCATATAGATGAAAAGAAAAATATTTTAATATTGGATAATTATAGTAAATAACTACATAGGAAATAATAATGGGAAAAGTGTTAAGCCCATTTTATACTCCTTGTAATATTATTTTTACCCATAAATACCATATTTTTAACGGCATATCTTATCAAAAAGGTATGAATATTTTTTATTTGAATCCTTGGCTTAGACATGGTACACGTGTTCCACAACCTATAGAATCTCCCAAATGAATATAGGGCTTGTTTGGAGACTAGAGTTCCAAAAAATGGGCAAAAGAGTATCACATATGGTTTGGAGAAATTATGTCACCAAGCCCACATGGTTTTATTGAAACCATGCAGTTGTTACCAGGGTCACTTTTTGGCAACACATTGTTTCAAAATTAGTGCTACCAAGGGAGAAAAAGCATTTAATTATTCTAAGATATAGGAAAGAGAAGAATTTCATGGGTTTTTCATGGTTAGACCAACCACGTACCAAACTATGTAGGGTTTCAATTAGTATAGAGTCAATTAAGTATGGTTAGTGCACTATTAAACAAAACTGTGGGGAAAAACTATGTGCCCCTTATTTTTGGATTAAAATTCCAAAATTACCCCCATTTATAATTTAATCATATTTTCATTTTCTTCTTCTTCCTCTAGAAACTGGTCATTTTTTCTCTCCTTTGTGAGATCTAAAATTATCAAAGTTAGTCTTTGAAGTAACTCACATGTCTAGTGTCTGATTCCTCTTCTGTTACATGTGTTGGATCTATCCTAGTATGATTCCATAGACTCTTACCTCTTATATGAGTTTATCTTCATATCTATCATCCTATTTAGGTCGAATCATTTTTTACATATTTTTAGGCCGTTGGACCATTTCTCAAATTTCTCCCAACCTTCCCCAAATCTAATGTCTATATTTAGAAATGCAACATCTACGACCATAAGGTAGGTGGTCATGTCATTTTCCCATTGTGTTTTTCAAACTCATAGCTATGTCATTTTTCTATACATTATATTTTGTCCAGCATCCCATTTTATTTGGTTTATTAATATAAAATTGGTTATCGAGGGTTGATACAATCCCTTTAACTTTTTTTAGTTATTTAAAGGGTTTTGAACTCATATATAGACACCCCTTGTGTGTGTCATGTGGTTTTTCCACTTTAAACTAAATGTGTATTTTCCCAGTACACCTTGTAAGCATTCGAATTATCGTTTAAGTTGATTTTCCCTTGTAATGCAAATTTTAATTGAACTGATGGTATTTCCCATGTGAATTAAAACCTTAACTAGGAATTTCCCATATAGGAAACTCCCTTAATGAAAAATTTAAATTTAAATGAAATTGAACCTTTTGAATAGAATTTTTAACCATTATTGGATAAAAAGTTTGAGTTGAATTAGTGGAATTATAAAATATAGTAATTAGTTATTTTTTATAATGAAATGGGTTATAAGGAAATTTTTATGCATTATTGAGGTCTTACATTAATTGAATCAATTGGATTGAGTGGAATTACTTCAAAGGATGGTAAGGACATTCTTTTTTTTATGAATCATTAAATCCTCCTTGTGAATTTTACTGAATAAGATGGAAATGAACATGAATAGTATGATGCATGAGGGGATTTTAATTATGTGTTATATTATAAACATGAATATTCATAATTCCATATTTATATATATCTGTTTTCTATGTGATATATATGGGAGATAATTCCCCATGATGGTCATAATTTTGAAGACACCTTCATACATGATATGATATGATAATAAGGGGTGTTGATCATGGCAGATTATCATACTCTATTACATCAGGGGTTGAGTATTACATCACACACCACTGATAATATAAGGTGAAGATGATTTATGTTCCACATTCCATTGTTATAGTGATGACATTATGGATTACTCACCATCTCAAGTGTATTTTCAGGATGTCTCATCATCTTATTTGGATATAGGGAATGTAACAAATTTGATGAGTTTATTTTCTCTTTTAGTCTTGTTAAGGATGTCTAAGATACGCCTCGACCCCATCCACAAAAGTATTCTAGGTATATGTCCACTTAAAGATGAATGTTCATGGTTCATATAGGTGTATGTAATGTATATATAATTATGGTATATATCTATTAAATAAGTATATATATATATATAGTAAGAGTTATTATATCCCTCTAGGCCATGAGCTAAAGAAGGTCGACCTAAATAGTGTTCTTTATGAACCTGAGTGGGCAGTTACTTATTTATTCCACACTGTTAATTAATTAAATATTCATTCAAACTATTTAAATATGGGAAATATTTGTATTAATTTTAGACACAAGTGGTGGTGATATAATGATATTATTATCTCCCACCTTACTCAGGATTCCTTGGTTACCTTAGAATATTATCTTTATGATAGTATGAATAATGGAAAGGGAACTGCATTGAGTTATATATATGGTTTTTTAGATGGATCATAATATCAGATAACCATGCATTATCTCAAGATGCTATTTGAGTATATTTTTGTTCATTTTTTCTTTTTTTTATCTTATTGTATATGCATGTTCCCAGGCTCCCTTTTGTATTGGAATTCCATGAATCCATGTATCAGACACTCCCTTAGGGATTATTATATTATTATAAGTTGTTGGTTATTTAAACGTTAACATTTTATTATACATTCTATATCTTTATTATATATTTTACTGCTATTATTGTATTGTTATTTGTTATTTTAATTGTGTCTTCGTGATAAGATAGTGTAGTCTCCCTATTGTACCATCTTTATACCATCTATTATAGTCTGTAGCCTCTAGCATACAGGGAGGCACACTTGAGGGCATGGGACCCAATAACATAGGCCATGAATTATGTGGATCATAGGTTGGGATGATACAAAGTGGTATAAGAGCATCTAATTTTAAAATATATTTCTGTTTGGGAATTAAATAAGAGATTAAAAGTTAATGGAATTCAGAATTGACCCTATGCTTGGATCAAACTAACACATGTATGGGGGAAACCCAAATTATCTAGGATTTTTAATTTCATTTATTGAATAATTCATTTATATTTCATATGACTTCACCTTTTGGTGATGAACTTGTGTTATTATCTTACAGATATTTTATTGATTTAAATGAAACTTATTTACTTAGGATGGATGAAATGATTGAAATGCATTACATGAATCACTATAGGTATAATATGACTAATATTCCATGAATATTTGGATGATACATCAATTTAAATATGAATATTCATGTTTCATACTGTGTTCTTTGTATATATATCAAAGTTTTCTGACACTTCATACAGGGATTGGAAATAATAATTGATAATTAATGTTCCTACCTTAACAATAAAGTGTTTTCCAGAATTGGATAATATAGACACCTTATGAAATCAATTATAGAATATTGATCTATGGACCATTGGTCATATGGGTTGGAACATGTTATGCTATGGGTAAATTGTATTCCATGATTCCTTTCATTGGGATCATGGGTCCTTATGGACCAAAAAATGGTAAAATATCGAATATACCCATTTTCAGTGATTCAAATATTTTAACAAGCCCAAATTTAAATTGAATTTTATTTTTAAATAAAAAAACTATCTATTATATAACATACACCAAAAACTAGATTGTTACACGGCTTTAGTAGTGGTTAGGGTGGTATCAACTATGCTTTTATGGTCATTTAGGTTTCTTTATTCCACCTAGTCTTGCCTTTTGGAGCAGGAAGAGAGGTGTTTTATTTTATATATGATTGATTTATAAATGTACTACCTTATGAGATGCAATCTCTATAATTTCATAAATACATTTTGAGACATGTGTTTTTTCACAATAGTGTTATAACTCCATAAATTCCTCTAGTGTAATTCCTTGAAGGCATTGTCAACTATGATTCTTAGGTGGCGGTCCATGATCTACTAGATATTCCTCATACTGTGCTTCCATTGGAACCTCTTATGGTTCCTGATTTGGTCTTTGATGACAATTTTTCAAGGATTTTCATTGTATGTTTCTTCCTATTAAATGTGTCATTTGATAATCTCTTAGAATATTAGAGATGACTCAAGAGTTATTATAGTATCATCCTCCCACCTTTTTGTGGATGGTGGATCTCATGTTGTGGAATCTTCACTAGAATAACTATTTCCTCTATTCTAGAATCTAGAGAAGCCTCTATAGAGTAGGGTTAAAATATATTGTTATATATTGCATGATTCAGCCAAGAGTTGGTGGGATGTTGTCAACCATGAATAATGGCATAGAATATGGTTTGGGTGGACTTTTGAATGATCTTATATAATTACATTATTTCTCATACATTTTGGGCTAATAGTGCTAGGGGTTTATGAACCTTCATTATGAAATTACGTCAGCTATGGAATTCAATTCCAATTTCACTAAATTGTAGTTGTTTTCTCTAACTCTAGAGGGTGATGTAATGTTGACCACCAAGAGATTCAAGAATTGGACGGTATACACCATTTGGTCACAAGTAAAAATTTTCAGGTTTACGACAATTTTTGAAATAGATAACAAGGAACATATTAAAAAGTGTAATTTTAGGGAAGTTGATGATTAGAGTTAGGGATGTTCAACACCTAGAGCTACCAGTGGTTCTTATTCTTGGAGAAAGAGACACTTTTAATCAAATCATAGAGGTAGTATTAATAAAATTCTTGACATAGATAGATTTCAGATTTCTCAACAGTATCAGATGTCGGGGTATACAAAACTGCAATGATTATAAGACATAGTTGAGTGTAGTGACTATGCAAGTTTAAGCCATATTCCACAATCCTATAGTACATTTCTTGTAGTTATTGGTTATAGGAGATCCACACCCACCCCATGATCATGAGAAAGGCTAATAACATCAGGAAAATCCTAAAACTAGAATACCATCGGTGGATCATCCCATGATGGTGGATGAGGTAGTGTTAGCTAGACTTATTATGCTTAGTTCCAGTATAGCGATATTTCTTAGTGTAGTTAGGCAGTGAATCAGGTGCATGGTATAGGATATTCACTTCAAGTTTATCCCACATTAGAGGAGTAAATCACATAAACTTATACTATATGAGGGACTATTCTTGTGGCCTCCACTTTTTTCTTCTCTATTTGTCACATTTGTGTCTCAATGATTTATATTTGAGGAAATAAATGAGATAGTTTCCCTAAGATCCAGAACATTAGTTATGTTACGAAACTAGACATCATATTTGGTATTTTACCAGAGGGAATTCAACATTATAAGGATTTTCCCCTTGATATATGCAGGTATATATTCATGTGGAATCTTTTCATTCTCAACATGACAGGATTTTATGTAATCATCTAGATGTAATAATTATTACACTATCGAGTCTATATTGAATAATATGTTTAGAGGGTGAATATTACATCAAGAGAGGGAATTAAGAATTTTCACTAGTGAAATTGGGATGTCAGTGCGACTAGAGAAGAACCTAAGTGGAAAAGGATGGAAAATAAGACAGTACTGATCTGCAGTCTTTAAATTGATGACCAGGGCTTATAGATCGTATTACTTCCTAGTATAGTGGATGATTTAATAGATGTATTTCATAAATAATTATCTATTATACCCTTGATTCAATATGTAGAGTCTACTATTTAAATTATTCTAGGAGTAGTAGCAATGACCATTCCGCCATCTATGATGGAACCTAAATAGATTTTGGAGATGAAGAAGCAATTGGAAGATCACGAGGCTAAACACTTCTTAAAACCTAACACTTCTCCTTAGGGTTTCATCAGTCCTTTTTCTATTATGTCAGACAATACCCCCAGTCTCTATGTGCATTGCCTTTTTTGGAATCTTCTCATAATAATGAAATGTTATCCCTATACTAGAATGGAAGACCTATTTGATCTTCTTAGAAGAGTGAGAGTGTTTTTTATGATATATCTGAGGTTTGGATATCATCAAGTGCATGTTTGGTTATCATAAACACATTTCATATATTTAAATAACGAGTACAGTTTATATGAGTACATGGTTATACCTTTCGGACTCATGAATGCACCTACTTTCTTCACGGATCTTATGAATTGAGTTTTCCACCCACATCTGGATTCATTTGTGGTAGTCTTTTTTGATGATATCATGGTGTATTCATGACCTATACATGACCATACCAACCATCATGAAATATTTTTGAATACACTAAGATATAATTAGGTATATTTTATGCTCAGTAAATTCCACTTTTGATCGAAACATTCCACTTCTTGGGTCATATAATTTCAGAGTCTGTTGTTTCAATAGTCCCAATGAAACTGAGAAATATAGTTTCTCAGAGGAATCGAATGAATTTATTTGAAATTCAATGTTTCATGGGGTTAGCCAGATATTTCAGATTCTTCATCCAGGATATATCACACCTTGCAGTTCCTCTTACTATCTTGAAAATTAATGGTGTGAAATTTGGATGATTAAGAGTTTGTGAAGAATCCTTTCTGGGGTTGAAGGGACATTTGACATCAGTTCTACTAATGATTATTCTAGATCCTTGAAGGAGCTATATCATATATTGTGATACATTAGGTATCAGGATAAAAGTTTTTTGGATGCAGTACGAATGATTTGTTGTATAAGAGTCTCTTCTGTTGTGTCCTCACTAGTTGGATTTCCGAAAAAACGGCCATGAACTGGGTACTATATTTCACAGTCTATGTTGATTAAGACACTATCTAATTAAAGATTGTTTTTTGGTACTCACAGATAATAATATCCCCACAAACGTATTTATAAAGTGAGATATCAAACTCACACTGCACGAGGGGGGTGAGTACCTAGAGTCATTAGATTTTGAACATTCCAACACACCTCATAAAGGAAATGTAGTGGCCAATTCTCTATGCCAGAAGACTCAGACTCAGGTAGTTATGGAGGCCAGTGGTGAAGATTAGGTCAAGGCCTTATTACTAGAGTTGGAAATTGAGGTTCAAGAAGTTAATGGTCAGAATATCCTATAATAATTAGCAGTGACCCCCAATCTTCTAAAATGGGTAAAAATGAGGCAGTTATCTGATCCAAATGGCCTTTTACAATGGGAAAACATTTCAGATGATGATACATATTTTGGTTGGATGGTGGATTTGGATGATACCTAACTATTCGAAAGATGTGTATGGGTTCCAAAAAAATAGAAAAGATCTAATGTTAGAATTACATGCCTCAAAATGGGGGGTCAACCCCTATTTCACCAAAATGTATTGATATTTATAAGGAAAATACTGGTAGCCTAGAATGAAACATGATATTGTCTGATTCATCACTCAGCATTCAACCAATCAGTAGGTAAAGGAAGAACATTATCATTTTACATGAATTTTATTTCAGTTTTCTATACCAGAGTAGGAATGGGAAGATATTTCAATAGACTTCATGATTGGTCTACCAAGATCAACTTGTGGAAATGATATAGTATGTTTTTTTTATCATTTTAAAAATGTCGTCAACTTCCTAATTTTGATTGAGAACATCTCAAAAGATGATCTAGGAAGGATGTACACTATAGACCTTTTATATCTTCATGGATCTCTTCATTATATCATTTTTGATTGAGATTCTCACTATATGTCACCATTCATGAAGGGGTTGTAGAAGAACACAGTTACACTAGTTCTTCCAAGAATAACCTATCACCCTCATACCGATGGAATGGAAGAGCATACAATGTAGGCTCTAGAGGACATTTTTGTGCATGTGTCATTATCTTTGGGGGTTCGTGGGAGAAATAGATTCCCAATATTGAGTTCTCTTGTAATAACATCGTTCATGCTACCATTTATATGGATAATTATGAAGCCTTTTTTGTAGGCGTTTCTTCTCACCTATGTGGTTGCTAGATGTAGGTGATGTAGCTATTCATTGACCATATCTTGTTTTGGATACTAAAATGCAAGTACATCTAATCTAGACCAAGATGAATGCTCAGTTCAAGAAACATTTTTATTCTAACAAATCCCAGTGACCTCTCGAGTTTGAGGTCAGAGGCCGATATTTCTTAAAATTCTCACATAGTTCAAGACATATGTGTATTTAGAAGTTGGGTAAGCCATCACTTGGGTTTGTTGGACCCTTTAAGGTATTGAAATGGATTAGACTATTGGCATATCAGTTCGATCATACTCAAAGATATCAATCTATCCATGAAGTACATCATGTATTCAAGCTTAACATATACTATCAATATCTATCTAATAAAATTCATATAGAAGAGGTTGAGGTGGATATAGATGGCTCCTTCGATTAGTATCCCATTCATATCATTGATCATATCATAAAGACACTCCTAGGAAGGTCTGTTCCTTGGGTATAAGTTACATGGAAACACGACCAGGTATATGATTATATATTTGACTGGGAGGATATATATGATCATAATAGCCACAATTCATTGTTGATGATTCCTCTTTACCCCCAGATGTTAAACTCAAGGATGAGTTGATTTAAACAGGCTAGGTTATAACGACCCACCTTTTCAAAAAGGTATGGATCATTTTTTTTTCAAATATAATCCTTATTTAAAACTATTTAAACTTGTGTTATTCCTTAAGAAAAGGTCACATGAGAGTTAGGGTCTTTTTTGGAGACTATAGTAATATAAAATTGGGGAAAATACTAGGCCATAGATTTTGGGGAAACTATGGAACCCAACTCACATGGTTTCATTGAAACCATGTGGTTGAAGAGAGGGAAAATTATAGGCTGAACAGTTTCAATAAAATTGTGTGACCCAAGGTGCACGAACACTACTAGAAAAACAGGTATTTGCGACGGGTCATTTGCGACGGGATCCCGTCGCAAATGGCTTTTTGCGACGGGGGCCCGTCACAAATGACCCGTTGCTGAAAACGGTGTCGCAACAACAATTTTTTGCGACGGGCCCGTCGCTAAAGCCTTTTTCCGCGACGGGGAGAATCCCCGTCGCAACTAGTACTCCGTATATTTGTAAATAACTTTTCAAAAACTATTTACGACGGGACCCGTCGCAAAAACTATTTAAAAAAAAATAAAAAAACTATTAATAAATTATTTTAATGCATATAATAATAATACTATTTGCGACGGGCATAGTATCCCGTCGCAAATACTATAAAAAAAATAAAAAAGATAAATTATTAATAAATTATTTTAATTAATATAATAATAATCCAATTATAATTCAAAAATAAAAAATATTAAAATATTAATAAATGATTTTAATTAATATAATAATAGAATTATAATTCAAAAATAAAAATAAAAAATTATTTTAATTAATATAATAATAATAGAATTATAATTCAAAAATAAAAAATATTAGAATATTAATAAATGATTTAATTAATATAATAATATTAGAATTATAATTCATAAATAAAAAAATATTAATAAGTTATTTTAATTAATATAAAAATAATAGAATTATTTTACATTCAAATATTAAAATAATTCAAGTATTACAAAAAAATATAATTAAATTTTAATATTATAAAATTTTAATATATATATAAAATTTAATATTATAAAATATAAATAATATTATTAATCATATTAATATTGTTATTTAAAAATATAATATTATTAATATTTTATAATGAGACAGAAACTACGAATAGAAAAAAAATCTTATTTTGATTTCACAAATTTTATAACATAAATACAAACTCTAATCTAAAGGAGGGGGGAGGGGGGGATCTGCAGATGGTGGTGGAGGAAACTCCATCCCTAAAGCATGAGTGATTCGGCGCATGTACTCCATCTTCTCCTGATGCTGCTGCTGCCACCGACTCGTCTGCTCCTCATACAGCTGCTGCTGGCGTCGACGCTCCTCCTCATGCTGTTAACGCATCTGCTCCTGCTCTTGTCGGAGACTCTCTATCAGTGCAGTCTGAGATCGCAACAGATCCTCATACTGTGTTGCAGAAGAAGATGCACGAGCTCCTCTCGAGTTGGACGCCGACATCGCAGCACTGCCATAATAATATCCGGGAGTCAGTCGAGAGCCGATACCAACTACCCGACCCTTCTCGAAGGCATACTGGGTGGCCTGCATCCATGCCACCTCATCAAACTGACGGCCAGTGGTTGGATCTGATGACTCAGCCTGACTCTCTGGCCGGGCCTGTGATGCTGCGGCCTCATATGACTCTTGTAGTTGCAATTTAAAATTAAAATTGTGAATATATTATATGCAGTTAATTTTTAAACTAGAAAACAAATAATACTGACCATGATGTGATGCTGACGGTCACCTCTGAGCTCCCCAGTAGCAGGATCACTATACATCCTCCGATATACGTCGTACTCCGTAATATCGGGGTGCTTGACATCCTATAAGAGTAAAAAAATGTAACGCCCCGACCCCAGCTACCCAGAGCCGGTGCATTACTTCGTTACATTGGCATGATCACAAAAGATCAAGTCTCGAAAGACGGATTAGTTTAGTAGCCTTGGAATCACTAGATAATTCATAAATGTTACATTACATCACAAAGTGAAAAACTATAATAACATAGTCTCCATAGTCCACACTTCTATCCTCTTCTGACTATCCCTGCAGGTCATTCATAAAATACTTTTTCACATCCTAGAAAACATTAAAACATTGAAAGGGGTGAGCTCAGATGCTCAGTAAGGATAACAATATTGCGGAAGCTTTCATAAATAATCATTAACATTTAAGGCAATGTATAACTAAAACAAAATCCTTTTTAAACTTGAACTTTAGGATAATATGGAAAAAATAAAATGAAATAATGCCATTTACTTACTCACATGGATATTCTAATAATCATATAATCCCATGCAACATCAATAACCATTTTCGTAATGATGGAATGCATAATGCCAGACTATCATAACCACGTAGCCAAGGCCTCGTGCCAAGACCACAAATAAAATTTTGTCAAGGCCTCGTGCCAAGACACTAGTTTGTCTCATGAGACCTGCCGATGCATCGAGGAGCTATAGCGGGCTCCACCCGTCACTTATTAAGTGCAATGAATTCCTCATATGAATAGGTTTAAACATATCATAAACCATAACATAATCGTATCACATAAAACATGCATAAAGGAAACATAACATTTCCACATTTCAATCACAAGATATAAATACAACACATTGATATAATAAAAATGCTTTCAAAACCATTTTCAATACCAAAATAAAAGAAAGTTAAAACTTAGTATTTATTTTTCATTAAAAAAATGATGGCTTGTAGAGGAAGCCGAATCTCAAATAATGGTCACGGCGGCGGAGAAGTCATTGTCTCCGCATAAGTACGGAAAGAAAAACATTCCCTTTTTTTGATTAGTAAAACGCTTCGTATAAAAAAGATTCCTTTTGAATAAACGTAAAAGTCAAAGGGGTTTATACACCGTATAAAAGAAAGTTGTGTATAAAACCAAATATGCCTCAATGAAAGGAGATTGAGACGAAGTCCCTTAAAAAGATCATTTTTTTAAATAAAGTACATCTATAATGTGTATTCACTATAAGTACACATAAATAATGTACAAATACAATATAGGACATAATAATATCATGACATAATTTGAAAGTTGGAGATTAACCCAAAGAATGGAAGTTGGGTTAAGAAATTCCCCTACCTTGCATCTTGTCCTGACTCGACCGTTCTTTAACCTCCTGAATAATAAACTAGAGTTAATTTATATTTACTTAAGAACCTTTTTCATGTTCATTATTCCATTTATATCACTTATTACCATGTTATAAACATTATTTAGTTATTTAAGTTAATAACGGTCGTTTTGTCGATCTTTGGTACTTGAGTCAAAAATAAACTTCTTATAATTACAAGTTGTTCATGTAATGAAATATCCATTATATCCAGAATTATATTCATGATGTAGATATCATATATATCATATATATACAGTATATACATTCATTCATAATGTCACGTAACATTTAGAGGTAAGAAATGAAATGCACCGTTCATGGAGACGGTAAGCCGTACGTACGCATGAACGCTACTTTCATTTCTATTTCATATTCAATGGAATGAAATCATAATGATATAAATTTATAATATAATTACAGTATAATATATTGTATAATACTATTTACTCCATCCTTTATACATCCCAATTATGTCATTAACGATTCAAATCACTTTGAGGGGGTGGTAGTCCGCACTTCCTAAAATGAAATTATCGCGTTTTACCCATAATGGAAATCATAAAGTATGCCATAAATGAGAAATACAGAAGCATAAGTAAAACATAAACATATTATATATCATATATAAAAATAGTGACATCTTAATGTCCACCTTTGAAGGTGTTATATGAGTGTTGAACAATCATCGTTTCGTGAGACAGAAATTCGTCATCCACAGAAACCGTATGTTCTTTAACCATTAGATGTAGGTGTGTGTAAGTGTAGCTTGAATCCTTCTTATAACAACATCCTAGTATATTTAGGATACTGGTGTTGTTGAAAAAGAAATGAATAAAAAGATTTTAGGGGTTGGAGAAGAAAAATGAAACAAAACAACATTAGAGAAGACATTACCTCAAAATCGGGTAACTCTTTTTGATTTGAGCCAAAGGCTTCCTTGGGAAGAGTTCTTACCAAAGTGAGGCTTCTAGGAGTAAGAGGGGGAAGTTGGGAGAGTATTTTCTCAGAGGTTGGCCGAACCAATTGGCTTGAAAGTGTGAATGAGGTGGTAGAGGTGGGGGCCTTTTATAAGAGGAGAGGATGGGCACTCTTGGAAAGTAAGGAAATGTTACATTATTATACAATGCTTTTCGGATTCTAAAGGTCCAAAAATTATATAATTCGTGGCTAAGGTGATACGGGTTCGAAATCTACCCATCCAATAGGCTTTGGACAAGTGTAAGCCTTGGATTTTACATTATCTTCTCATTTTATTTAAATCGTTAAATAATGAGGTCATCGCTGCATCATCATGATGTCATAAATAATTTAATTTATTTAATGTATAAAAATTATAAAAAAATACTATGATGTAGGAAATATATTTAGCTTTCTAATTAATATTTATAGTCAAAATTTGGACTTGTGTAACCCCACTTAAAAACAGTTTTAGTAAAACAACTCATGTTTGTATCAATTTAATTTTAACATTAAATAAATATATATTATTGTCATTTTCCAACTAAAGTGGCTCCATGGGGTCCCCAAGTTGACCCATGGATTGTCTTGGTCGGCCATGACTCATCCAATAGGATTAGTACAAGTTTCATGCTCATCTCATATTATTAAAACATCATTTGTACCTTAAACTACACTAATTACCTCTAATCGCGATTAAGAACTTAAAAGTTACTATTCACCAAAAAATTATTTTAGTCTCATTCAACCACATTTTACTTCTTAATGAAAACCATGTATGTCGGATTTTTGAAAATAAAATCACAAAAGTGGTAATATTTCATTTAAACGAAAAATCAGTTATTTAACTACCACTTAGTGGTTTCACTATTCATCAAAAATTGAAGTTTTTCAGAACAATGCCAAAATTTCACCCTAAGCTATAATTGATATTCCGAATTAAAAAATGATGTCTATTTTACAAAATTCCAAACATATAAGTTTCATTAGTTAATTTTATAATTAATTCCCACTGTCACAACAAATAGCGTGTTTTTAAGAAACAATTTATATCAAAAGATTGGCAATTGTTTATGTCCAATTTCAATGTTAAATTAATTCTAATGACCACCATTGGATAAAATGGTAAAAATATATTCTAATTATACTCTAAAACCACTAAATAGTATAATTTATCACAATAAATTATTTTGATTAAAAAAGTTGTTTTAAGTATTTTTCACTATTCATAAAAAATAGATGTTCTCAGAAAAATACCAAAAATTCAACATAAGCTAATTCCGACATTACAAATCCAAAAATGAAGTCCATTTTGATAAATAAAATTTATAGAATTTCAAAAAGTAGGTATTACTATTCACAACGGCTAGTTTAATTCGTTGTGGTGTGTGTTAGAGCTCGAGGTTGCGTACAACACACGCTATTGCATTATTCGAAGTGAAACGTACCGTGGAAGCTTGGGGTGTTACATTCTACCCTCCTTCAATAAATTGCATCCTCGCAATTTGAAATATTTCTTTGAAAATAAAAGGTTGAAAAGAGGAAATACCTTTGTGGAAAACCCACATCGGAAATAAGGTTATTAAATATATAACATTAAAAGAAAGCAAGATAAGTACAAAGGTCACCCGATATAGCCCATTCTAGGATTCTATGAAAATATGGATATGGAGGAGAAACAAACCATCAAGGTCTGATGGAGAGTCATAGAAAACAGGATTAGGAGAAAGTTTAACTACAAGAAAATCACAAACTTGTGACTGGTTAAACGGTCATTGAATCCCCAGTTGGAAAAGTTAACCGACAACATTTTTGTTTTAAGTTACCTTTTATAATGTTGAGGAATTTATTTAGGAGATTTACTAAGAACGTAAGGGAATATACATACTTGTTATGTATACTTTCATTCGTTAATAAAGTTTTACCAAAAACCCATCTTTACTCTAAAAGGTAATAGAACTCAAAAATAATCTATTTATCCTAATTGTATAATGTTCCAAATATTAACACATACCATTAGATTAGAAAAACTATTTTGTAATAACCAGGGACTTCGCGTAGTCCAGTGGTAGGCGATTAATCCCAATCGCACTATGGTTGAGGTTTTGATTCCCACAGCTTTGTCCGACATGATGGGTTGTCACTCGGTCTGCGTGTTGTCCTTTTTATAATTATCCAAAAATAACCTTAACAGTAGTATCCAATGTAAAATGTAATCCATTCCAACTTTATAGTTATCCAAAATACTTTTGTCCAACTCACAGTCCAGATTTTATGAGGAAGGTAAACATAATGAAGCTCTTTTTTTTCTGCGTAACAACATGTGAACACCTTCATCATGTATTCTTTTAAAACACTACAACATACTGAATTACCATAAATCCTTATTGATTACATTCATGATCCCTTATTCCTTATAGAAAACTAGATATACTCCCTCTATCCAAAAATGTATACAAATCATTAATCAGTTTCAAGGATGTTAAGAATATCCAACATAATTTATCCGAATCAATCATGTCTTATTTCAAAATCACTATCTCGGTATCAGAACCATATTATGGTTTATATTTCTTTCAACCATATATTTTCCAAAAATTTAACCTACTGTGGAGTCACTTTTCTTGGTTCCACACAATCTCAAGTCCTAGTTGAAATAGTATTGCAGTACAATCCTTATATACTCCATAATTATTATAACCAGTACATCATTGATCCAACACTCAAATTACAAAATTCTTTAATAACAACATAAGAACACTAATCATTCCTCCTCATCTGTGGTAGTATCATAACTTGATTATTATCCAATAACATCATTTGGGGCATACTCTGATGATTTGAACATTGTTTTGCGTAGTGTCCCCACTCCTTGCAGATGAAGCATTGTACATTTGAAACCTTTTTCTTACCCTTGCAGTCACGCACTTGGTGTCCTTTTTCTCCACACTTATAACAAACCCCCATTCCCTTCAGGAAAATTCCAAGGTGTTTCTTCCCACAGTTATCACATATTGGAAAATCCTTCTTTTCCCTCATCCCTTTATCCATCATTCTCTCTTCCATCCTTTTCTTCTCTTTCATCCCTTCAAATCCATAAGACTCAGAGAATTCTCTACTTATCTTATTAACACATGATACTATTTCATCATATGTTGATAACACATGGGAGAATATTTCCCTTCTAAATGTTGGCTTAATACTATGAAAGATATGATCCTTCTTACTCTTTGGATCATACGTATTGATGGAGTTCACATTCCTTCTATTGGGCGCCATTTCTATAAAATGCCATAAACTAGGTTAGTTTATGAATCGAAATACATAATAACAAACTTGAAAACACTTATAATAAATTGAACTATTTATGGATATAATACATAATCATAAAAAATGTTTTCTTTTACGAAGTATATACTCTTAACCCTTCATAGTGGTTTGTAAAGAAAATGTGAATTGTCCTAAGCATATCCCTCGGGAGTGTCGTAACCAAGAGTGCAGCAAGGCCCATTGTCGTGCACCAGTTCCCGTTTGAGTCTAGCTCAAAGCGGTGTGTTCGGGTTTTACCCCTAGGTGCATCTGTGCCAGAGCCGCCTCTACCTGCTCGTATCCAGACAGGGATGTATTGCTCAGAAAACTCATAACATCTCTATAATGCAAAAATTCTAAGAAGTTCTTCTATACTAATCCTCAAAGTCTATCTTCGGGCTATGTGCTCTAATCAGAGTTTATCTAAATCTAGCTTCCAAGGTTAGTACTAAACTGCCTCTGATACCAACTGTAACGCCCCGACCCCAGCTACCTAGAGCCGGTGCATTACTTCGTAACATTGGCATGATCACAAAAGATCAAGTCTCGAAAGACCGATTAGTTTAGTAGCCTTGGAATCATTAGATACATTCATAAATGTTACATTACATCACAAAGTGAAAAACTATAATAACATAGGCTCCATAGTCCACACTTCTATCCTCTTCTGACTATCCCTACAGGTCATTCATAAAATACTTCTTCACATCCTGGAAAACATTAAAACATTGAAAGGGGTGAGCTCAGATGCTCAGTAAGGATAACAATATTGCGGAAGCTTTCATAAATAATCATTAACATTTAAGGCAATGTATAACTAAAACAAAAGCCTTTTCAAACATGAACTTTAGCATAATATGACAAAAATAAAATGAAACAATGCCATTTACTTACTCACATGGATATTCTACTAATCGTATAATCCCACGCAACATCAATAACCATTTTCGTAATGATGGAATGCATAATGCCAGACTATCATAACCACGTAGCCAAGGCCTCGTGCCAAGACCACAAATAAAATTTTTTCAAGGCCTCGTTCCAAGACACTAGTTTGTCTCATGAGACCTGCCGATGCATCGAGGAGCTATAGCGGGCTCCACCCGTCACTTATTAAGTCCAATGCATTCCTCATATGAATAGGTTTAAACATATCATAAACCATAACATAATCGTATCACATAAAACATGCATAAAGGAAACATAACATTTCCACATTTCAATCACAAGATATAAATACAACACATTGATATAATAAAAATGCTTTCAAAACCATTTTCAATACCAAAATAAAAGAAAGTTAAAACTTAGTATTTATTTTTCACTAAAAAAATGATGGCTTGTAGAGGAAGCCGAATCTCAAATAATGGTCACGGCGGCGGAGAATTCGTTGTCGCCACAAAAGTACGGAAAGAAAAACATTCCCTTTTTTCGTTTAGTAAAACGCTTCGTATAAAAAAGATTCCTTTTGAATAAACATAAAAGTCAAAGGGGTTTATACACCGTATAAAAGAAAGTTGTGTATAAAACCAAATATGCCTCAATGAAAGGAGATTGAGACGAAGTCCCTTAAAAAGATCATTTTTTTAAATAAAGTACATCTATAATGTGTATTCACTATAAGTACACATAAATAATGTACAAATACAATATAGGACATAATAATATCATGACATAATTTGAAAGTAGGAGATTAACCCAAAGAATGGAAGTTGCGTTAAGAAATTCCCTTACCTTGCGTCTTGTCCTGACTCGACCATTCTTTAACCTCCTGAATAATAAACTAGAGTTAATTTATATTTACATAAGAACCTTTTTCATGTTCATTATTCCATTTATATGACTTATTACCATGTTATGAACATTATTTAATTATTTAAGTTAATAACGGTCGTTTTGTCGATCTTTGGTACTTGAGTCAAAAATAAACTTCTTATAATTACAAGTTGTTCATGTGGTGAAATATCCATTATATCCAGAATTATATTCATGATGTAGATATCATATATATTATATATATATAGTATATACATTCATTCATAATGTCACGTAACATTTAGAGGTAAGAAATGAAATGCACCGTTCATGGAGACGGTAAGCCGTACGTATGCCTGAACGCTACTTTCATTTCTATTTCGTATTCAATGGAATGAAATAATAATGATATAAATTTATAATATAATTACAGTATAATATAGTGTATAATACTATTTACTCCATCCTTTATAAATCCCACATATGGCATTAACGATTCAAATCACTTTGAGGGGGCGGTAGTCCGCACTTCCTAAAATGAAATAATCGCGTTTTACCCATAATGGAAATCATAAAGTATGCCATAAATGAGAAATACAGAAGAATAAGTAAAACATAAACATATTATATATCATATATAAAAATAGTGACATCTTAATGTCCACCTTTGAAGGTGTTATATGAGTGTTGAACAATCATCGTTTCGTGAGGCAGAAATTCTCCATCCACAGAAACCGTATGTTCTTTAACCATTAGATGTAGGTGTGTGTAAGTGTAGCTAGAATCCTTATTATAACAACATCCTAGTATATTGAGGATACTGGTGTTGTTACAAAAGAAATGAATAAAAAGAGTTTAGGGGGTTGGAGAAGAAAAATGAAACAAAACAAAATTAGAGAAGACATTACCTCAAAATCGGGTAACTTTTTTTGATTTGAGCCAAAGGCTTCCTTGGGAATAGTTATGCCCAAAGTGAGGCTTCTAGGAGTAAGAGGGGGAATTTGGGAGAGTATTTGGGCAGAGTTTGGCCGAACCAGTTGGCTTGAAAGTGTGAATGAGGTGGTAGAGGTGGGGGCCTTTTATAAGAGGAGAGGAGGGGCACTCTTGGAAAGTAAGGAAATCTTACATTATTATACAATGATTTTCGGATTCTAAAGGTCCCAGAATTATATAATTCGTGGATAAGGTGATAAGGGTTCGAAATATACCCATCCAATAGGCTTTGGACAAGTGTAAGCCTTGGATTTTACATAATCGTCTCATTTTATTTAAATCGTTAAATAATGAGGTCATCCCTGCATCATCATGATGTCATAAATAATTTAATTTATTTAATGTCTAAAAATTATAAAACAAATACTATGATGTAGGAAATCTTTTTAGCTTTCTAATGAATAGTTATAGTCAAAATTTGGACTTGTGTAACCCCACTTAAAAACTGTTTTAGTAAAACAACTCATGTTTGTATCAATTTAATTTTAACATTAAATAAATATATATTATTGTCATTTTCCAACTAAAGTGGCTCCATGGGGTCCCCAAGTTGACCCATGGGTTGTCGTGGTCGGCCATGACTCATCCAATAGGAGTAGTACAAGTTTCATGCTCATCTCATATTATTAAAACATCATTTGTACCGTAAACTACACTAATTACCTCTAATCGCGATTAAGAACTTAAAAGTTACTATTCACCAAAAAATTATTTTAGTCTCATTCAACCAAATTTTACTTCTTAATGACAACCATGTATGTCGGATTTTTGAAAATCAAATCACAGAAGTGGTAATATTTCATTTAAACGAAAAATCAGTTATTTAACTACCACTTAGTGGTTTCACTATTCATCAAAAATTGAAGTTTTTCAGAACAATGCCAAAATTTCACCGTAAGCTATAATTGATATTCCGAATTCAAAAAATGATGTCTATTTTACAAAATTACAAACATATAAGTTTCATTAGTTAATTTTATAATTAATTCCCGCTGTCACAACAAATAGCGTGTTTTTAAGAAACAATTTATATCAAAAGATTGGCAATTGTTTATGTCCAATTTCAATGTTAAATTAATTCTAATGACCACCATTGGATAAAATGGTAAAAATATATTCTAATTATACTTTAAAACCACTAAATAGTTTAATTTAACACAATAAATTATTTTGATTAAAAAAGTTGTTTTAAGTATTTTTCACTATTCATAAAAAATAGAAGTTCTCAGAAAAATACCAAAAATTCAACATAGGCTAATTCCGACATTCCGAATCCAAAAATGAAGTCCATTTTGATAAATAAAATTTATTGAATTTCAAAAAGTAGGTATTACTATTCACAACGGCTAGTTTAATTCGTTGTGGTGTGTGTTAGAGCTCGAGGTTGCGTACAACACACGCTATTGCATTAGTCGAAGTGAAACGTACCATGGAAGCTTGTGGTGTTACAAAAATAAACTGTTAATATTTATAGTTATATAAAATATTTATAAATAATGTACGTACCAGATGCTGTCTATGAGTACTGAAAGAATGACTCCCAGCTCGATGAGTCACCTCCTGTCTCCCCCGATTCTGCCTCCCCACCGATGATCTCCTCTGAAAGGCACCACTCAACTAGCGCGCACATAATCCATCCCATACATGGGATGAAGTGTACTCTGGTCGGTGTGCTCTACATGACTCGTCAAAATCTGACACTCCTGCTTTCTTCATCGCAGATTTTCTTAAATTGTGAAAAAACTGACGAAGGCGATCACGCATGGCCACCTCCCATGCCTCGTGGATGGTGTCACGCCTGGTATCCTCGATCAGATACCATAAACCCAAAAAATAAATCAAAATATCAAGTTAGAAATGAAATAATTTTCAAAATACAAATTATTTATTTACGTACGTACCAACCAATGGCCGAACATGGCATGCTGCACATCAATGGGAATCTTCTCCCATGTGGTCCATGGTTGAGAGAAATAGTTGCGCAAAATAGCGCTGCCCTGTCCGACTGCTATATGCGGAAAACTGTAAAAATAATAAACATTTATTATGTGAATAGATTAATGAAATATTAGTCAAATTCACAGTTTATCACACAGGTTATCACACCTTCATGTGCGTGGATCAAACCCAAGACGTGGACGTCGCTCGGGGACGGGGTCAGGAATCATCAATCATGCAAGACCGCGCCCCCTCCGTGTACTCCCTGGAGCGCCTGCAGGCTGAGGGTCATCTGCCAGCAACTCATCCGCATCGAAAGTCAGGTCAACATCCGCCAACTCACGAAATGTGGCGTCGTCCATCTAAAACAGAAAATGTTAATGTTGTTAGCAAATAATTGATAATTAATATTATATATACATATATACATATTATGATTGTATATAAATACCATGGAATTCTATCAGTGTTCATCTTCATCATCATCTTAATATATGTCAATGTCATCTTCATATTCCTCCTCAACATCATCGTTATCCATTCGAGTTATAGTTTCTTCATCTCTTACCATTTGAAATTCATATGTGACATCATTAACATCATCGTCATCAGCGACTCTTAAATGTGGGGTGTCGTCATCGATACTCATTTCTCTTTGTAAAAAAGATTGATTTTGAGTACTCTCTTGAAAAAATTCAATTCTTTGCACATCAGTGAAAGCACATTCACTTTGACTAAACTGATTGTCTCGAATTTTGTTTTTTATTACACTCCACTAATCAGTCAAGTCTCTTGATGTAGCACAGTACTTTTCGTAATAAACTTGATATGCCTGTTGAGCCAATAAGAATGGTTCATTTACTGCGAGAACACTTTTACATTTAATATCGATGATTCCATGAGTCGGATGAACATGCACGCCCCTCTCTGTATCCAACCACTGACATTTGAACATGGTTATGTAATGTTGTCCAAGATAACAGAATTCAATGATTTCATCAAGTATGTCATAAAAGTCAACATCATTTTCTCGATGATGAGATCCTCTCAAGCTAAATCCACTGTTCATTTTTTTTCGATTCCCCATATGCATGTGTGTGGAATCGAAATCCATTCACCACATATGCATTATAAGTTTTAACAAGTTTGGGAGGTGGGTTACTCAATACACACAGCCGTTTATCAATTTTATCAGCATGTCGAGACGCCTGAAAATTTGTGAAATAATTATCAATATAGTAAACTATACATTGAATGAGTTTCTAAAAGATAAAGAATTTATGTTACCAGCTTTTGAAACCACTGAGAGAAATTTTTCAGTCGACGTTCTTCGAGAGCAGCTGCTGTAATTTGTGGAATTTGTTTCTTGATATGATTTTCATACAACCTATAAAAACCAAATTTATTTATTGTAACATAAATTATAGAATAAGTGATATAAACACTTACAGTACAACTGATGTCATCTCTTCATAGTTGAGCAGAACATACGTATGAGCTCTATGATGTTCATCATCTGAAAGCCAGCGTTCATAAACTCTACCAAAACCAAGCTCTGACTGGTTGAAAACAGATAATTGATTGTCGATTTCATCAATATTCCTCTCGTTCCGTCCCATTCGGTTGTGTTTTGAAGGATACTCAGATTCAAAATAATGGGAGCAGAAAAAAGATATTTCCTCTTGCAAATAAGCTTCTGCAATAGATCCTTCAAGAGATGCTTTGTTACGTACTTTTCTTTTCAATTTTTTCATGCATCTTTCAAATGGGTACATGCATCGAAACTGTACTGGTCCTCCACATTTGGCTTCATATGGTAAATGTAACATCAAATGTTCCATTGAGTCGAAGAAAGACGGCGGGAATATTTTTTCCAGTTTACATATAATTACAACAACATCTTTTTCAAGTTTGCCTAGAGCATCATAATCTGATGTAGCCGCATAAAATTCCCGAAAAAAATGAGACATCTCCATTATGTAATCCCAAATCACAGAATTCAACAGACCTCTTAATTCAATGGGTAGAAGTCTTTCCATTATAACATGACAATCATGACTTTTTAATCCAGTAATATGACCATTCTTTACACATCTACCCAAATTGGAAGCACAGCCTTCTGGAAGTCTCAAATCTGCAATCCACTAACAAAATAATAAACGGTTTTCTTTAGACAGTGTATAAGATGCTTTTGGTTTCAGTAACCTTTCTGTTCTGACATTCTCAAACAGTTCCAATTCTGGACGCCTGCAAATTTGGGCAAGATCTAAACGTGCATTTACATTGTCTTTGCTCTTTCCTGGCATATCCAAAACTGTATGAAACAAATTATCAAAACAGTTTTTCTCAATATGCATGACATCTAACATGTGTCGGACCAACAAATCAGACCAATATGGAAAATCCCAAAATATGCTACGTTTAATCCAATTGTGTTCTTTCCCAAAACCAGAAATTTTCTGTTGGTTTATTGTGGGACCAAAAATGATGGGAGGTAATGAAAATACAAATGATTTTAACTCTGAACCTGATAGCATTTTTGGAGGTCCATCCCTTTCAACTGTTCCTTTTCTGAAATGAGATCTATTTCTGCGAAAAGGATGATCAGTTGGAAGAAATCTGCGATAAAAGTGAAAATAACAAGGTTTCTTTCCATGAATGAGCATAAATGCTTTGTTCTCTCCCATACAGTAAGGAAATGATTTCTGACCATGTGTACTCCAGCCAGATAACATCCCATAAGCTGGGAAGTCACATATTGTCCACATCAATGCTGGTCTCAGTATAAAATTTTGTTTCGTTGCAACATCATATGTACTGACACCAGTACTCCACAATAAATTTAATTCATCAATCAATGGTTTCAAATAAACATCAATATTTTACTTCGGATGTCCTGGAATTAGTAAAGTCAAAAAGATATATGGCTCCTTCATCAACATCCATGGAGGTAAATTGTACGGAGTTAAAAAAACAGGCCAACATGAATATTGACTACCATAAGATCCAAACGGATAGAAACCATCAGTGGAAAGGCCCAGTCGAACATTTCTAGCTTCTAAAGCAAAGGATGGATGCACTCTACCAAAATGTTTCCATGAATCATCATCGGCTGGATGATTCAAGCTTTTATCGGTTAAAATATTCTCTTTATGCCATGACATCATTGTCTCTGTATTCTTAGACATGAATAAATGCTGAAGTCTGGATGTAAGTGGAAAATATCTCAACTGTTTTACAGGAATCAAACCAGACTTCCCGTGTTGTCCTTCTTTATATCTCAGTTGCCCACATGTGGGACAACTATCCAACGACTCATTTTCCCCAGAATATAAAATGCAGTCATTTGAACATGCATGAATCTTCTGACAAGTAAGTCCCAAATTTCGAACCAGCCTCCTACTCTCATAGTAATTTGCAGGTAAAACATTTCCTTCGGGTAATAGTGTTTTAAGCAAAGAAAATATCTGGTCAAAACAGGTGTTTGAAATTCCGTTATCTGATTTGATAGCCATAAATTTTGCAACTGTTTATAATTTGCTCATCTTGCAGCCAGGATATAATGCATCCTCAGCAGAATTCAACAACTCATAAAATTCAGACGGTGCCAACTCAGGATTTGAATCTATATCAGCTGGAGTTTTGTATGTTGAACAGATGAACCTACAACATCATGTACTAAATCTTGAAACTAGGATGGATCCGGAATCAAGTTGGTATCACCTGCTCTGGAACTGCGTTCACCGTGTTGATACCAAAAAACATAATCTGGATGAAAACCAAAACACAAGAGATGTTCCCCCACTTTTTCAAACGTGTCAAATGTTCTCAATGCACATTTTCTACAAGGGAATTTTAATTTGCCTTCTGAAACAAATTCTGGATTTGATGCCGCAAATGATAAAAAAGTCTCCACACCCTCTACATATACTGGATTTAAACCAGAACCGTTTGGATTTCTACGTTGATTTATCCATATGCGGTCACCTAATAATGATCGTTGACGACCTCGTTGTTCCATATTTCTCTATAAAATATAAAATCATTACCGGTTTTGAATAATTTGTTAGAAAAAACACTCAAGCTAGGATAATTATAGAGTTTAGATCATACACGACTGACGCAAACTTTTTATTGAGATAGACCAAAAAATAGAGCCTTTAAGAATTAAATATATTGAGAATAAAGCAAAACATGTTACAAATATTGATAATTTTAATATTATATAAATTTTTTATTATTTTCATAGTACTAATATTATTGGTAATTATTCCTAATTATTGTTAATTATTACTAATTATTACTAATTATTACTAATTATTACTAATTATTACAAACTATTACTAATTATTACTAATTATTACTAATTATTGGTAATTATTACTAATTATTGGTAATTATTACTAATTATTACTAATTATTCCTAATTATTGGCAATTATTACTAATTATTACCAATTATTGGTAATTATTACTAATTATTACCAATTATTGGTAATTATTACTAATTAATACTAATTATTGGTAATTATTACTAATTATTGGTAATTATTAGTAATTATTGGTAATTATCAGTAATTATTATTAATTATTGGTAATCATTACTAATTATTAGTAATTATTACTAATTATTGGTAATTATTACTAATTATTGGTAATTATTACTAATTATTGGTAATGATTACTAATTATTACTAATTATTACTAATTATTGGTAACTATTACTAATTATTGGTAATTATTACTAATTATTTCTAATTATTACTAATTATTGGTAATTATTGGTAATTATTACTAATTATTACTAATTAATACTAATTATTGGTAATTTTTGGTAATTATTACTAATTATTGGTAATTATTATTAATTATTACTAATTATTACTAATTATTGTTAATTATTACTAATTATTGGTAATTATTACTAATTATTACTAATTATTACTAATTATTACTAATTATTGGTAATTATTACTAATTATTACTAATTATTGCTAATTATTGGTAATTATTGGTAATTATTACTAATTATTACTAATTAATACTAATTATTGGTAATTATTGGTAATTATTACTAATTATTGGTAATTATTACTAATTATTTGTAATTATTACTAATTATTGGTAATTATTACTAATTATTGGTAATTATTACTAGTTATTACAAATTATTACTAATTATTACTAATTATTGGTAATTATTACTAATTATTACTATTTATTACTAATTATTGGTAATTATTGGTAATTATTACTAATTATTGGTAATTAATACTAATTATTGGTAATTATTGGTAATTATTACTAATTATTGGTAATTATTACTAATTATTGGTAATTATTATTAATTATTACTAATTATTACTAATTATTGGTAATTATTACTAATTATTGGTAATTATTACTAATTATTACTAATTATTACTAATTATTGGTAATTATTACTAATTATTACTAATTATTACTAATTATTAGTAATTATTACTAATTATTACTAATTATTGGTAATTATTTCTAATTATTACTAATTATTACTATTTACCGGTAATTATTGGTAATTATTGGTAATTATTCCTAATTATTGGTAATTATTATTAATTATTGTTAAGTATTACTAATTATTGGTAATTATTACTAATTATTACTAATTATTACTAATTATTACTAATTATTGGGAATTGTTACTAATTATTACTAATTATTACTAATTACTGGTAATTATTCCTAATTATTGGTAATTATCGGTAATTATGGGTAATTATTGGTAATTATTACTAATTATTGGTAATTATTACTAATTATTGGTAATTATTACAAATTATTCCTAATTATTACTAATTATTACTAATTATGACTAATTATCAATAATTATCGGTAATTATTGGTAATTATTGGTAATTATTACTAATTATTGATAATTATTGGTAATTATTCCTAATTATTTGTAATTATTCCTAATTATTGGTAATTATCGGTAATTATGGGTAATTATCATTAATTATTACTAATTATTGGTAATTGTTGGTAATTATTACTAATTATTGGCAATTATTGGTAATTATTGGTAAATATTACTAATTATTGGTAATTATTCCTAAATATTGGTAATTATTCCTAATTATTGGTAATTATTCCTAATTATTGGTAATTATCGGTAATTATGGGTAATTATTGGTAATTATTACGAATTATTTGTAATTATTGGTAATTATTACTAATTATTAGTAATTATTGGTAATTATTGGTAAATATTACTAATTATTGGTAATTATTCCTAATTATCGGTAATTATTCCTAATTATTTGTAATTATTGGTAATTATGGGTAATTATCGGTAATTATTACTAATTATTGGTAATTATTGGTAATTATTGGTAATTATTGGTAATTATTGGTAATTATTGGTAATTATTGGCAATTATTCCGAATTATTGGTAATTATTCCTAATTATTGGAAATTATTCCTAATTATTGGTAATTATCGGTAATTATGGGTAATTATTGGTAATTATTTCTAATTATTGGTAATTATTTGTAAATATTACTAATTATTGGTAATTATTCCTAATTATTGGGAATTATTCCTATTTATTGGTAATTGTCGGTAATTATGGGTAATTATTGGTAATTATTACTAATTATTGGTAATTATTACCAATTATTGTTAATTATTACTAATTATTACTAATTATCGGTAATTATTGGTAATTATCGGTAATTATTACTATTTATTGTTAATTAATGCTAATTATCGGTAATTATTACTAATTATTACTAATTATTACTAATTATTACTAATTATTACTAATTATTACTAATTAATGGTAATTATTGGTAATTATTCCTAATTATTACTAATTAGTGGTAATTATTAGTAATTATTACTAATTATTACTAATTATTGATAATTATTAATAATTATTACTAATTATTCGTAATTATTACTAATTATTGGTAAGTATTACTAATTATTGGTAAGTATTACTAATTATTGGTAATTATTACTAATTATTGCTAATTATTACTAATTAGTGGTAATTATTACTAATTATTACTAATTGTTCCTAATTATTGATAATTATTGGTAATTGTTCCTAATTATTAGTAATTAAATGAATAATTACCAATAATTAGGAATAATTACCAATAATTAAGAATAATAACATTATTAGTATATTTTATTATTAATATTAAAATAATATAATTTTCTATATTATATACAAATCTCCTTTCATCTGTGTGTTTTCTATCTCCACATACAAATAATACATGTGGAGACAGCAAACACACAGATGAAAAGAGAATTGTATATATATAAAAAATTATATTATTTTAATATTAATAATAAAATATACTAATAATGTAATAATGTTATTATTCCTAATTATTGGTATTTATTACTAATTATTAATATTTATTCTTAATTATTAAAAATTATTACTAATTATTCTTAATTACCATTAACTATGAACAATACTAATAATTTAAATTTATTAAGTAACAAAACAATGTAAACATAATTAAATTACAACTAATTAAGAATAATTGAAACGAATAAAAAATTAAAAAAAAAATATTAAATTAAAATGAACATAAATACCTTGAAAATTGATCTGAGGTTGATCTCTGATCGTTCTTCAAAACTTCAATATCAACTCCGGAGAAAAAGAATTAAACTTGAGAAAAACTGAACTTTAGAAATAGAATTTTGAGAGAAGAATAAGATGGAGTTTGAGAATGATTTGAAAAAAACGGATGGGTGTATTTATAGGTTAGATTATTTGCGACAGGATACCCGTCGCAAATACCTGAGCCATCATTTATTACGGTCAACGGTTAAATAGTTATTTGCGACGGGTCCCATCGCAATTAACCACCTGCCGACATACTATTTGCGATGGGGGAATATTCCCGTCGCAAATCCATTTTACCGCCGCCGGTTATTTGTGACGGGAATATTCCCCCGTCGCAAATATGTTTCCCGCGATTTGGCGCGCAAAGCACGCCAGTCCTTTTGCGACGGGGAAAGCTATCCCGTCGCAAAAGGCTACTTCTTTGCGACGGGCAAATACCCCCGTCGCAAATAAGTTTTTAACGGGGCTATTTGCGACGGGAATAAATCTCGTCGCAAATAACCCGTCGCAAATACCCATTTTTCCCGTAGTGGAACAACTATTTTTGCAATGATTTGGGATAGAGATGATTTTTATGGTTTTTGCATGGTTTAAAAAACTATGTGCCCTATCATGTTGTGTTCCCCTTTATAGAATTTAACTAATCATAGTTACTGCACAGTTTCTCTTAATCATGCACCAAATCATGCTCCCCATATTTTTGTACGCAATGCCCAAAATTCAACTCATTTATTTCTCAAACCCATTTTCATTTACTCCTTCCACTATCATATGTATGTTTTTTCTCTCCTCCATGTGTTCAAAAATCTCTAAATTTAGGCTTTGAATTATCTTTCACTTCTAGTGCCTGATTCTTGATCTGTCATAAGCGTTGGACCCATCTTGGTAAAATTTCCAAATATCTTACCTTATATCTATGTTTACATTACAATCCATTAATCTATTTATGTTCAAACTCATTTTCCATATTTTTAGGGTATTGGACCATTTCTAAGATTTCTCCCACTGTACTATGATTAAGATTCTAATATCAAGTGAGTCATCTTATATGTAATTGAGGTAGGTGGTGACATTTTTTTCCTTTGAGTTTCTTCATCTCGTATCTATGACATTGTGCGACAATCTAAATTTTTTAACCATCCCATTTTATTTGGTTTCTTCAAATCGAATTGATCATCGAGCATTGGGACACATCCCTTGATTATTGTTTAGTTTTTTATAGTGTGTTGAAATCATATATAGACACTCCATGGGTGTTCCATGTTGAATTTCCCCTATTTGACTAAATGCATTTATGCCTGATTCACATTCTAGGTGTTTAAATTTGATTTTAAATTAATTTTCAATTGTATTGAAAATAATTCATTGAACCAAGGGTTTCTACCATGTTTTGGATAACCAAGACTTAGAATTCCCCATTTTGAAAACTCCCTTAATGACCATGTCACCTTTTAAATGGATTTGAAACTATTGACTAAAATTGAAAACTGTTGTTTGTTAAATGGAATGAATTGAATAAGGGGAATTAAAAAAGATGGTATATCCTTCTTTTGATAAATTAAATAATTTATATAGAATGTATTTTTAATGACTGTTGTCTTACCTTAAATGAATCAATTGGAATGGAAGTAATGAATTCAAAGGATGGTATGTCCATCCAATCTATTTATGTCATATTAAATTCTCCTTGTGAATTATACTACCTTAAAAGGAATTGAACATGCCTAATGGGATACATGAGAGGTTTTTCTTCATTTTTTATATTATAAAATTAAATATTCATGATTCTATATATATATATATATATATTAATTTATCTTATCTAAGTGAGTTTTATGGGCGGTAATTACCCATGTGAGTGATAATTATAAATATTCTCTTATACAGGTTGTGATACGATTGTAAGGGTTGTTGACCAAGATATAAAATCATAGTCCCTTACATCAGGTGTTTAGTATGACATATCACACCACTAATACTATATTGATGTTGGGAATTACACACTATGTTATAATATTATATTGATGAAAGATTTGTTCAATCACCATTTCAATTGTCATTGAATGATGTCTCACACTCTTATTAAGATGTAGGTAATGTACCCAAATGCTTGATCTTTTATTTATGTTTATACTGGTTATGGATTTCTAAGTTATACATAGGTCTTTCCAGTACTAGTCTTCCAGGTATTGGGAGATATACTTCTGAATGTACAAGTTTCATACAGTGGATTCAATATATATATATATAATAACAATACTATATATATATATATATATTATTACTATATATATATAGTAAATGTTCAGATATCCCTCTTGAACATGTGCATAAGCAGGTAGACCGATCGGGTGTCCTTTAGGAACATGATTTGGAGGGTGGTTGTTTATTAATTTTTTTAATTAATTACATAGGCTTGACCACTATTTTTTTTACTATCAATAATTTGATTATACATAGACAATGTTGGTGGTGGCCAACTGAGCTTTTTTTCTGACACCATACTCGGGCTTCTTTTGGTACCTGAAAATATTATATAAATACAAGTATCGGTAATATAAATGGACTGACATTTCTATATTAATATACATTTCCATGATGGAACTTATGATTATAAGATAGAAAATTATCTTGAGATACTAGTGGAGTAGTTTTTTGTTTCTTTATTCTCTTTTTTATAGCTTATTGTATATACATATTCCCCTACTCTATTTTTTATTATCATGCCTAAAATATATGTAGACACTTCATTTTGTATTATTTTATTGTTATAATTTCATGGTTATTTAATCTTCCACATTTGATTGTTCATTTTGTTTGTTTATTATATATGTTTCTACTACTATTGTATTATTACTGGTGATTTCCACTCATCCATCTTGACAAGAATGTAGAGTCTCTGCATTGTACCTCCTTTAGAGCCCCACTATTTTTTCTATTCTCTAGAATATGGAGAGGTGCGATTGAGGCCATGTGACCCACCGATTCGGGTCATGGGTTAAGTGGATCCCCGTCTCGAGGTTTTAAAAGATTTACCTTTTTCCTGGATAAAATAATTAACACGGTTTTTATTCATATTTAGCATAACTAAAATGGTTTAATTTATCATAATTAGACCTTCTAATTAAAAATATGGAATCCTTTTGTATAAATTCAATATTAAATGTTTCCAAATTTAATTTAAAATTATGAATGCAAAATACAAGGAAAACAATTTTTCAGAAAATACCCTTTTATGTATAAAATGACTTTATAACAATTTCATGTAAAAAATTCATTTCAATGAACACAATTTTATTAAAAGGAACTAATTCAATTTTAAATCTAATCACAAATATATTTTTCCATTTTGTATTCTTTAAAATAGTATAATGTTTTTAATAAAAATCATAATTTTTTACTATTCATTAAAAATTAAAACTATTCATAATATTATGAAAAATTCTTCGTAAGGTAATTTTTTCATTCTAAATCAAAAAATAAAAAACATTTTCTCAAATAAATTTTCAATAATTTCTCATAAAAATAAAGGAAAATCATTTTTGGATATATATATTTTTTATGAATAAAATTACATTACAAAAAATTATATTCTAATTCAAAAAGAATTATTTAATATACTTATACTATATACATCCTATTTATAAATTTCATAATTTGGTTAATACTATTTTTACTGTCTAGTTTTAGGACATGGTTATGATGACTATATTACTTTATTTAGGGGTAAAATTAAGCTCAGTATTTCATTTTTCATATGGTATTTAACATAGTTTCCTTTTTGAATATTGGGGTGTTATATTTCTTGGTTTATCAGTAAAGAATACAATACTATGGGCATCAATAGTTCCCAGTCATATAGTATTCTCAAAAGACTATCATAATCAGTTGGACACCTAGTGTTCACATTAGCCAACCAAAATATTTCTAAGGTGTATGTGTTCACTCTAGAGAGTGGCATCATGCCACAACATATGAAAATAATTGTACATATTTCACTAGATCAATAGTAATAGGGGAAATAGTTAATCCTTGATGATGGATCCCAACCTTATTTCTGATCAAATTTGGGTTTACCACATTAGAATCATTCAAAGGTAATTTCAGCTTTAAAACCACATAAAATATGTGTAAAACCATTATTGTTAACAATACCAAAGAAAAAATCCATTTCCAAAACCATAACAAAAACCCCCACATTTCATCAAAACCACTTTCAATACTTTAAAATATTTTAGAAACTTATATAAATGATCTATCTAGAAATTTTCATAAATTAAATCCAATTATACCTTGAAAAAATTTCAATATCAATGCCCATGGGTAAAAAAAGGTAATATAAGATAAGGTTCCTATGAATCTTAGAAGGATCTTAGATCAAGAATTATATATCATAAATAACCAAACTGACATCTTCTAGAATAATGAATAATAAGGGGGTCACTTATGAACACCATTACTAAGTCATGTACTTTGAAGATTGAAGATCTAGGAAACACCCCAAAATTTCAAATTGGTTCTTAAGGTTTTATGATTAAATACCTAGACCCAAAAATTTCAAACATTTATGTATCCAATAATTTTGGAGAAAAAAGATGAATTCAAAAAATTATTTTATCTAAGACAAAAATGAAAATCAACTTAATAGGATAGGATCATTCCAAGGGCCTTATGGATAAAATTACACTTGATGAAGCCTAAGAGAATCCAAATTATTGATAGTAAGGTCTAGAAGAGGACAATATTTTAGGGTCTCAATGAATTAAATGTTGAAAATTGGGAAACATAACACTGTTTTTCAAGCCATACACTATAGTGTCAGGGGATTGATGTGGAACCATACTAAGCCACAAGGGATGATACTACACTACAATAGAGCCTAGATAAAACCATTTTTGGGTATCTATGTCATGGTCAATGGAGATATCATATATACTAGGGATAGGAAACCACACTACAAAAAACATTTATACTATAGAGTTCTACAGATAAGAAGTAGTCTATGTCACTACCTAGCTCCATGGTGTAGTGTCCTTGATATTGGAAGAATCTTTCGAGTTCCACAATCCATGACTACACCCCGTATCTAACATCCTTTGTTAAAAATATTCCAAAAGTGGTAGAATAAAAAAAACTATATGTCACGCCATGGAATCCTAACCATGACACAACCATAGCCTCAATGGCATAAAACTATCACCACACCATATAATCCAGTTCCACTATAACAACACCTCCAGATGCACCCTACCCATCATAAAAAACTAAAAACACCAAAAAAGATGATCTCGATAAAATTAAAAACAATATAAAACATGAAGATGGTATTACCTAAAACAATGTGGGTATTTTATATAATATTCCATAAAAAATACTATTTTAATAGAGTGTTTTACGTGAAAAACCGAATGAAAGAGATCCATAAGGCCATTGAAAAAAATTCATTTATTAAATCAAAAAAGATATAATTCAACGTATTAAAATGTCAATAAAATCAACTATAGAAATGGTTTTTGGTGGTATAATTGTTCCTTATGATGGTAATTTTTCTAAAGAAGTAACGGAGGTTGTGTCACTAGTGTTTTCTAGGGAATAAGACTAATTATAACTCCAAACATTATAGCTTCAAATAAATCATTTGTGGGTGAGGTTTTATATCATTTTAATTTCAATAAGATATATTCTGGAATAACTATAACAAGAAAATCAATATGAAATTATCTTGCCCTTAGTTCTTTCATAATGATTTTGAGGGGTTATATATGTAGAAATTAGGATTATATAAACATGTAATTTTCAATGTGTTAAATTATATATATATCCTATTTATTTTTAAAATAATCACTTATAATTTTAAATAAAATAGAAATTATATTTTAATATAAATTTACTCCAAAAAATAGTTATTGAAGTTCAATAACAAATGACGTAATTTTCTGTATAAACATTTATTTTTCCCTAAATTCCCTTTTTAGGAATAACGAATTTTATTATATTATAGTTAAAAAATTATTTTTTTAATATTTATTAATAATATATATGACAAAATATGTTAGCATTCATCCATTAGTTATTATAATAATGGAAATAAATTCATTTTTTCTAAAAAGATATATTTTATAGATATTTTTATGAGTAATACATGATTATATTAACATTAATTTTTATCACCTCTATAAATATAATATGATAATTTTTTTTTTCTGGTTTTCAATTAGAATATTAAAATTAATTTATAAGGAAATTTTTAATTTTTACATGAAAATAAGTTACCATGTTTATAGTTAATTAACAAGGTAATAATAAATTAGTTGTTTTCAAATTACTATTTTTAGGTGTTATATGTTTTAATTAAATAAATAGAATTGATATAGTTTAATTAATCAGATCAATATCGTTTTTAAATATTCTAGAAATAGTTATAGTTATTTAATTATATATTTATTGAATATATGAATAATAATGTCTAATACCTAAAAATTTAATTTTTCTAAAAAAAATAGTTTTATCTATACCTTATTTTGTTAATTAAAAAGTTAATTATATAATATTTATCAATTAAATTAGATTATATAGATTCTAAGTTGAGATTAATCAAGTCAAAATTTGGTAATATAGGTTAAAATTTATTTTTACTAAAACAAAAATTACAATAGAAAAAACATAATCTTAATTAATAAGGGTACAAATGGGAAACATAATGTTGCTAAAATTTTGTTATATTTATGATAAATATATAAATTTTAGATGACCCTTTATAGGTAAAAAATTCATCCCAAAATGAATATCCAACATGTACTTACTTGAATCACTATAATCCCATTTGAATATATCATTACATCTAACATAACATGAATTTATGAATAAACGACCATACTTTCATCAATAAAGGGATCCCACATACACCCACTCAGATCCAAACTTATGTTTTGAATTACTTTTAAATAGCTATTGATTTTACCTCTCCTAGTGGTATCTTTTAATTTAATAAGACTCCAATATAGAAACCAAAATATTAAACATAATTTATTACACAATATTTTATAAATATTTCTAATAAATACAGATTGGGGATATAATGGTCTAGGTGTGTAAAATAGAATACTTAATGATATATCAAATTTAAAAAAAGATTTAATTTTTATTTAAAAATACACATAGAAAACATAACATTAAAGGATAATATAACACGAAACAATATATAATGGGGAAAATACATAAGGAAAACTATGATATAGAAAGAAAAGTAACATAATAAGCATTACAATAAAGCATGGCATGATATTCAATAGGAATAATCAGATATTATAAAGTGGATGGTAATAAGTGTGGAAACATGGGGAACATAAATTGTTTAATAAGATACTAAACATGTAGAACAAAAATAAAACATGATATCATAATCATAAGTCATGGGTCACTCCGAATACCATCATGATAATGTGGGTAATGTCCCATATTAGATTTTCGTCTAAACAATGGTACCTTACATAAAATACCATGTGAAATAATGATTTTTATTTTTCATTGGAGGGATATATAATTATGAAATCCCACATAAAATAATTTAAAAACATAAATTTGAATTACACATGATTAAAATAAACTACACCTAAATCATAAGCCTTATCCAACCCTTAAAAAGAATTTGGGTTTCATAATTCTGAATCAGGGAACCATCGAAGAATAAAACATATAAATTATGAATATAGAAATGACATAACATATTTTGGACATTCATGGTTGAAACAAATATGTCATTAATATTTAATTCCTACATAGATAATTTATGAAAAGGATCTTGGATAATAAATAATATAATACAACCACTTTTTTGATGTTTTATTAAATGATTAAAGGATATTTTAAAGAAGGAAAGAGCATATTTTTAACATAAAATGAGAATTGGAAAAAAGGGTTATATATAATGTAATTATGGTTTTTATACATAAATTATGGTATAAAATATTTAATGGGAGTGGGGCTCCATATGAGACAATAAATATGAATGTTCCTTTAATTTAGATTTATTTAAAGGTTATAATTTCACGAGGAACTAGAAATAAGTATAATATGATAAATGAAATAGATATTTTACTATATATATAGGGTAAATATATACAATATAGGAGATTTATATGAAAATAATATTTCATAATGGGAGATAGAGAAATAGAACATGAAACAAACAAATCACAAATGAGGTATGGAAGGTCCCTTAAAACCTAAGTAAAAATTCGGTCAATCAACCCATAAATGTGAGAGAATGAAAGTAAACATTAAATGAAATGAATAAAATATATTTAATGACATATTATATAAATTAGTTAGTATACAATAAGCACAAATAATAATTGGAGTATAAATATGGACAATGTCTAAATGAAGGGAAATTGTGACAAAATCCATTACAGCTTTTGTCATTTTTGAATCAAAAGTAATTAAAATCATGAAAATCTAATGGTAACCTAAATAAAATTAATTATATTATGTAATATTTTAAAATAAGTTCTTATAAAAGATACAAATCATAGAAATATGAAATCTGTGTATAACATTATAACATGTCTCAATAAAGAGGAATTGTGGTTGGCCCCTTACAACATCAAAAACATTTCAATTATCCCCCTTGAAAGAGAGAGGGAGATAAATGAAAGTTAAAATACAATGAATAATAATAAATTATATTAAATATATAATTGGAATTATCCACATCATTTATATGAAATTATGTCCATAAAAGAATATGTATAAAAATGAAAGATTTTCTATGACAAAACCCTTACTATATTCCAAATTTAATTTGATCATACAACTAACATCCTGAATGAAAATTTATTTTTATTATATACCTTATAATGTAAATTATATTATTCATTTAATCTAATATGGTCCATTGGTTGAGATAATCCATTTAGTTATTATTTGGTTTTCAATCCTATGTCGATTAATTGAGGTTGTTCATAGAATTATTTATAACTCCTTATGTTTGTTAACCATGATAGAAATAAATTTAAAAAATATTCATATTTTACATAATATTAATAGAATTATGTGGAAAATATTTATATATTAAATAAATTTTCAAATCTATAAATGATTGGTGATGATATAAAATGAAACACATTGCTCGTGGAGGTGATAATTCACATATAAGGAGGATTAATTTCTCTATTTCTCAACGAATGAGAGGGAATAAAGGTAAATATTAGTTTGAAATATTTTAATAATAAATATATTATATTTATCATATTTATTAATCCATCACAATCATTTTTTCATCTATAAATTGATGTTATGGAAAACAGAAGACGTCACATTATGGAGGTTCTAGTCTACGCCATGCACAATTAAGGATTTTTTTATCTAATGGAGAGGAATATATAATTATTATTCCACAAATATAATAATGAATAATTATACTCATGTTACTGATTTTGTTATAATATTATGGATATAAGATATTTTGAAGATAAATATTAAGGATAATAATTTAATAATAATGCAATACTTACATTGAAGACATGATATTCTCTTAGTCATTTCCTCAAAAGTGATGGACTTAATATAACTTCTATAAACTAAGGGATTAAGGTTGAGGAATAAAATTCTAGGAGATTTATTTTGGGTATATTTTCATGGAATATTTCAATGTAATGTGTAACCATGTATGGGTGGATGTGACCCCATGTTATATGAGGAGAAAATGGAACTTTTTAGAATACCCTTTACACCTCCCTCATATCATTACACTATTTCTTAGTTAATATGTCTAATGTGTTGAAATTATGGTTTTTAGGGGTGCCCTTGTATCTATAAATACTCTTCCATGGCATTACACCCATGTTTTAAAGATATTATATGGAGGTTATCATTAAATGTATACAGTTTACTATATTACTTTTAATCATGGTAACTAGTGTTTAATTAAGTTATTTTGTGTTTTAATAAAAATATTAAAAAAAATGATAAAATTTGGTTATTGTATAATTAAAATTATAATATATTTAAAAAAATTAATTAAAAATTATTATAAAATTTAATTTTAATTTAAAAAATTAAGGTATCAAAAAACTTATTTAATTAGAAGAATGGCACTTTGACAATTATGAATTCTTAATCTTATATAGTATCAATTATTAATTAAATGAGGGTTGATATATAAATATATATATTTGTTTAAAAATAATAAAATATTAATTATTTAAATTATTATTTTTAATTGACTCGATATAAATTAAATGATATTAATAAAATAATAATTTTATTATAATTGTTTCACCATTATCATTATATTATCATTGATCCTGATATTGTATATTTCATACCTAAACCTGAAATTGTAAATATAAAATAATATGAAAATTATTATATCAAATATAATAATTACTTTATATAAATATGTTTCTATGTGTATGGAAAACAATCTCAATTTTGTCACATGTAACACATAAAGACCAGTTTTTAAGATAAGTGCATTTTTAGAATAAATATTTTTATTAAGAATAAAATTATACATATAATTGAAACTAATGAATATTAAAATAATTATTATCATTCAATGAATATTTACTAAAAATAAAATAAATCCAAAACATCATTTCCACATGTTATAATTAATTAAACAAAACAGTCGAAAAAGTGTTTTCCTTAAAATGCTATAGAAATTTCAAAATGATAAGAATGGGTCAACAAATTCCACATTGATATTTAAAAATCATTATTTAAATGTATAGTTTACAATTCTCATAAATTATAGGTTTCAAAATCATTCAATGTATACATATTATAAAATATCTTCATAAAAGTGAAGATGTGAATAAAAGTATTATTTTCAATATTCACATAATAACTAATGATTTTAGAGAAATCCAAAAATTAATATTAAAATAATATTTTAATTATAAATACAAAAATTCTGTTCATTTTTTGAAATATGAATATAATATTTTATAATTTAAATTTTTATTTAAAAACATAAATTATTGTGAATTTTTATTTTCATATGAGAAGTGTTATTTTATAATACTAGTTTTTTATTCATACTTTCTACGAGACACTAAAAATTATAGAATTAATCAATGAATTTTATATTTTATTAAATAATCATTTAGCAATAATTTATTTTATTTCCTAAAAAAAATTTCAATGAATAAAAATTCATTTTTTAATCTTAATAATGAATTAAGTAATTTTTTAAGGTAACTTTTATATAAACGTATATATTAATATATTTGATTACATGGTGGCTATTATTCATAAATTTTGATTCAAAAATTAATTTTTAGATATATAATAATATTATAGATTTTTTGTTTAGTGTTTCATGTGGAAGAAACTGTCAAGCATATTTGTCTTACATAGAGGAAAACATATATTTAAATCTACAGTGTTTTATTATCCCCCATCAAATAAATTTTTTCCTTAAAATTTTAAACCATATATTATATAACTATTTTACATAATGAGATCCTAATTTATGATACACTAGTAGTTTAACATGGTTAAATTTCTGATATGATGTTATATATCCCATTTTGGAATTTGAAATGGGACCTTTCCAAAAGGTGATAGTCTGTTCTTAATATAATCCTAATAAGTGAAAACGAGTTAAACTAATAAGGAAAACATATTATAAATCCATGAAAATGTTCCAATTTCCATGGATATAATAATTATACAATGAAAAAGTTTTTAATTATTTATCAATATATTATAAGTGAAATCTTACATGACATAAGACATCGACATGTCTACAAAAAAGATCACTAACTACGTCAAAAAAAGTTATTATATAGTATTTTATTTATCAACATAACCTATAATTTGGTTGGTTTTCATCATCCCCTTTTACCCTATGATTCATTCCTTGGGTGGCATCGAGAAATGATTCCTCACAACTGAAACATCAAATCATTTGTGGATCCTTAGGAATATCATTCTCTAACTTCACGACATCCTTATTTTCTCCCAATAGATTGGGGTTCAATACCATGTTTTTCTAAAACTAAATAATCTTCATATTCCCTTGATAAAATTACCATTTTGATTCTTCACACATTTTTAACATATAGGTGGTTGAGTAACCATTATTTATACATCTTCATTGCTAAAATTTTCACGAGTCTCTATCCTTCTCCTCTTTGCTTTACTCAAGATATAAAATATGATTACATTGTTAATCATATTTTATGATAATCAGTTTCGAATAACCCCCTTATTTCTCAGTCCATCTCGCATTTTAATTGGTTAATCATTGATGTAATCATCAAATTTTCCTTCCAACCCAATTTTAAAACAGTTTATTATGGTTCCAACCATCACTAAAACCAAAAGGGGTTTCCCTATGTAATGCAAAATTTTCATTATGAAGGATTTATCCTTTATTAACAAAGGTAAATTTTTCTTGAGGATTTGTCACATTATAATGACATCATTTTGGACTTTAATTATTTTATTTCAAGATATATCAATCATTTTTTAACATATATCGTTAACAGTTTATCCTATATCATACATATATCAACATATAAGGTCCATGGTTTAACATATATCACTTGAGATTCATCTAATTACACCATAAGTTGAGTTATATTTTACTTCTCAACATACACCCTCAATTTAACTATGAAATAAATCCTTTATAAAGATTTATAAAGAGTATATGACTTATTAAATAATATCCCTTGGGATTTTATAGACAATATTGCAGTTAGGAATATTTTTTATGCACCATGTCATGGTTATCTGAATATCAAACATCCATTAATTGGGTTTATTAACCCTAGGCATAAATATTCCAGATCCTCCATTCATTTTCAATTATATAGGAATGAATTTATTTGTATATCAATCCAACAACTTCTTCTGTGTTTGTAATATTTGATAGTAAAATACATCAACTGAAACTAAAATCCATCGACTTCATTTAAAAATCCATATAGGGATCGTAACATACCAATATCTTATAAAACAATATTGAATATCATTGGTAAATGAAAGAAAAAATGTGATATAGATAGCCTCATAATGGAATAAGCAAGGCAATAAAATATAAGATGGTATTTAAGAGGTTTAACATGAAACCATAAACATGATAACAATAAGAATTGAGAAAAAGAATGCAAAAATTTTATCATCATAACATAATCATGTGGTAACAACATAAAACATTATATTATAAACATATGTAAATGGTCACTCCCAAGACCACCATCATATAGTGGACAAAGTCTCCTGGTCGATTTAGGTTCACTCCCAAATACCTTAAATAAAATCTCAATATATATAAATATATACCAAATAAATTGAATGGATATAAGTAATTATAGTCCCACCTTCCATAAAAATACTATAAATTTTTATGCACGCCACATAATAAAAAATAATCCATAAAAAATAATAATCATGATCAAACCCAATAGATGGAATTGAGGTTTATAGTTCTAGTTAAAGGCATGACTAAAGGATGATTTATAATTATTCCCAACAGAAAAATGAGGTAATTAATTTTAAATATTTATATTATATAATGAATTATAGGCCTTTAATATTGAGTTCCAATATAGAGAATGCATGTGAATGATCTAGGAGAAGAAATCACAAAAACATACCACTTTAAGTGAAGATTTTATGAAATGATTAAATGATATTTTAAATAAGGAATAATATTATTGTATTATATAAAACCATAATTTAACCGATGTGGTTATTTATAAAATAATGAGATTTATGAGAGGATATAAATGGTTTGAAAACATTTTATGGATTTTATGTTTGACATGAGACTATAAATAATAAATTTTAGTTAAATATAGTTTAATTGGAAGTTGGAATTTCCATGGGAACTAAAAATTATATAACCAATGAAATAAAAAATATCTATTTAATTATATATTCAAGGTAAATATATAGAAACATAAAATAGTCCAATTATAAGAATATTTAATAAAAGTGAAGAAATAAAGTGGACTTGAAATTGAAATTCCATAAAGCAGGTATCAAATATCACTTATGACACATGTAACAGTTCGATGAAATACCCCATAAAAGTGAAATCATGAAATTATAAATAAAATACAACAAATAAAATATAATTAATGATATATTATATCAAATATTCATTATACTTTCAATGTAATGAAGAATTTATTATAAATACAAACTATGTATCAAAGAAGGAAAATTGATATGAAATCACATATAAATTAACTAAATTTTTAGTCAAAACCATTATATGATATTAGATAATATGATAATAAAAATACAATGCATTAAATTATGTCATATTATAAAATAACTTCTTGTAAAGTATATACACCAATGAAATAATAAATTCATGAAAAACATTAAAACATGTATCAATGAGGAGTAATTGAGATGAAACCCATACAAATTAAGAGTCATTATACTAAAGCTTCTTAAAATAGAGTGATAGTTTGATTTTGATGTTAAAATACCATGAATAAATATAATAAATGATATTAATTATCAAATTTTAAATATTGATACAATTTATAATAAAGTAGGTTTATAAAAGAAGATGTGTCTCAATGAATGATGTTTTTAGAAGAAACACATAGCTTATTCTATACTCATTTGGCACACACACCTAACATAATGGATAAAAAATTATGTTTATTATATAAATATTTAGTAAAATTAATTTTATTTATTTATTTAATTTCACTTCTTATTATCATATTAAATTTATTTTTTATATATTTTTATTTCCTATATCGGTTACCTGAGTTGGTTTGGTCAATTATTCACAAATCACTATGTAAGTAGGAAATGGTAGAAACAATTTTAAAATATATTAGTAATTTCTAGAATGATAGTATTTTTATAGAAATAAAATTTAAATATATTAATTATATTTTTAAAACCTTACATAATGGGTGGGGATGAAAACAGAATCTCGTTGCATATGGAGGAAATAGTTAGCACACATGCATGATGAATGATTCCATTTATAAACTAATGAGAGTGAAATAAGGTAATTTATACTTTCACATTTAATAATAATAGTTATAATAATAATTTAATGTTTATTCATACATCACACTCTTTTTATTAGTCATGAACAAAAGTGATGAAAATTGGAAGACGTCACATTATTGATACGATATACTGTCCAACACACTAATGATAATTTTGTTTTTCTTTGTAGAAAAAAGAAATATATCAGGGTTATTCCATTAATATATTGATATATCATTAAAATAATGAATAATATTTCATTATATTGTTATCTATCTAAGATACTTGTAAGATAATGATTAAGGAGGAATAGTTTGGGGAATGTAGTGCGTGAAATGGAGACATCATTTTTTCTTAGATATTTCCTATGAATTAAAGGCCTTATATAATTTGTAGATACCAGTGGATTAATGATTAGAATAGAAATTATAATTTATTTATATAGGTATAATATTATAGGAAAATTTGAATAGAAATTGTAACAATTTAGAGTTGTAATTGATTCCATTATATAAGGGAAGAAAATATTCTTTTGAGAATACCCTTAACACTACTATGATAACATAACATTATTCCATGGATAGTTGATCATAAATTTGGAAATAATGGAGTTTATAGTTTATTTAGGTCTATAAATACTCAACCAAGGAATTCAAAAAAAAATTTAAACATGTTATATGGTCTTTAACTTTAATTTATTTTTATATATTATTATTTTACTTTAAACTATGTAACTAGTTTTTAAATGTCTGATTTTATGATTTATGGAATACTATAGAATAACCAACATAAAAAATTATTTTTTTAATTAAATTCGTCATATTTTTAATCTAATTTAATTACTAAATATTCAAAAATTACCTTTTAAATTTAAAAAAATATCCATAAAAAAATATGTTAGTAGAAGGCTCACATTTTAACCAATATGGTTTTATTATATTATTTAGTACTCTATAAAAATAAAATTTTAATATATTTATATATTTTTTGAAAAAATATAATTCAAATTATATAATTTTTTTATTGTAATTTATCCTCTATAAATTCATTGATATTAATAAAATAATAGTGTTAACATAATGTTTTCACTATTGTCATGGTAATTAGTATTGATATAAATAATCTAAATTTTATAACTGAAAAAAATTAGTAATATTAAAAAACATTAACATTATTATATAAAATATAATATTCATCTTTTCAATTTAATTTTCTTTATTTAATGATATTAATCATAATGTTAAAACATTTAACGTGTAGAACCACGTTTTTTAAGAAATGTGTACTTTTTGCATAATGTTTTTTAATTTTGATAAGATTATCAATTTCATTGATTCTGGTTATTTTTAAAATAATTACTATAATTAAAATAGTATTTATTCAAGACTAATAGAAATCAAAAACATCATTTCATTATGTTATAAATAATAAAATAGAATAGTCGAAAAATAATTTTCTTTATAACAATATATAAATTTTTCAAATGTTATTCAAGGGAAAATAAATTCAATATAGTATATTAATAGAATAATTTCTAGATTGTAATATATAATTTTTGTATGTAAAATGTTTAAAAACATTTAAGGTTTTCATATAATATATTAATTACATAAATATGATGTCGTTAAATAAATCAATATTTTCACTATTCACTTGGAAATTGATTATTTTTTACAATAAAAATAAATTATAGTAAAAAATGCATTTTATATGAGAAATAATATTTTTAATACTAATTTTTCTTTTTTCATAAATTGAATGAAACATTAATAAAGCAATAATTAGTCAATAAATGTTATATTTTAAAAAAATCTTTTTTTAAAAATAATATATTGAGGTTTATTTAATAAAAATTACCACAAATAAAAATTCATATTGTTAAACTCAATAATGAATTCATTAATTTTTTTATATAACACTTATATAAACATATATGTTATTATATTTCATAATCTAACTAATTTTAGTTGTACATATTAATTCAATGAGTAGGTTTTATCAGTCTAAAAATATATAAGTTTTATTTTGAATCAGTTTTGAATATAGAGAAATAAATTGAACATATTTGAATTAATTAAAGTAAAAATATATTTAAATCTTGGTTTTTTACATCTAGTAATAATATATTTTCAAATTTTCTTTATTTATATGCTGTCTTGAAAGAGAAGGTCGAAGTTCTCAAGGAGAGTATTAACGACTCCATATCCTTTTTATTCTTATCTTCCTCCTAGAAACCTATTCTTTCTATGCTAATTTAATAACATCAACATCATTATTATACTAAATTACTATTTTATTAATTTAATAATTATTATGATTCTTTTCCCTTTTATTTAGAAAATTGAACAAGTCATCCATACATATGTGCATACTACCAACTAAATAGATGGTGTGTTTTATATTTCATTACCACCACACATTTCTGGTTGTAAAATTATATTTACTAAATATATATTAGTTTTATGACATGAATTATTTTGTAAGTATTAACCATTTTATAACTTCCTTATGTTATATGGATAATGTAAATGAGGTATGTATGTACATTCTGACTACCATCTTTTTGGATAGATGTATTTAGTTTTCCACAACAACCTTATATGGATGGTTATAAAATTTATTTAATAACAAAATATTATATTTATTGAATTTTTAAGGTTCTTGTAATTTTAACCTTCGAAAAAAAATTCTAGTAAGGTTATGTCAATTTTTTACGCGTTATTATTATAGAACTTTAATTTATAAAGAATTATTAAAACATCATTTACATGGATTCAATTTTAATAAACTATCCCAATGTCTTCCATGGAATTAAAATGGGACATCATAAATTTCTTGATCATAATGAATCTATTTAATAGAATAATCTACAAATAATAAAATTGATATCAAAAAATAGGGACCAACATTTCCATTGCAAAACATTTATAAAACAAATAAAACAATTATCATTTGAAACTAAAAAACAATATCATATAGATATATGAGTAGATAATGATTATAGATGATGTTTATAAAAGGTAATAGATATAGATATATATTTAAAATAATTTATTAAAATTTTTATGTTTATTTTTCATGATTTTACAATGTGTTTACTAAATAATAATCAAAAGTAAGCGTTTCATTTTCTAACTTTCACTTTCTTGAGATATGCTTTATATTAACAAATTATTTTATTTTTATAATATATATAATACACATGGATTAATTTTTATCATATTCTACAATTAATTCGATGGATTTACAAACCATCACATGTTCTCTTAACAAGGACTTTCAATTTATAGTCTCCTAATGTTTCATGATATTTAGTTAACTCAAATCTCCTTTATTTGAGTTATATTGTTTCCTCATGGACATAATTATTCATTGATTGGTTTGTTTTATCTTAGATACTAATTTTATGGTAATTATAATTTTTCACTACTAAAAATTAATTTTAAATTCAAATAGTCTTTTATGATGAGTTTATTTCAAAAGTATAACATTTTTAATGAAATTCTGATCCACCATAAATAATCTATTTCTCTTCCACATCCATATTCATTAATTCCAAAAATATTATCATACGAATATAGAAATTAAAATAAATATTATAGTATGTGATCATAAAATTTCTTTTCACTCCTTTTAAAAATAGCATCGTCTTGTCATTTTATGATATGGGTTTCCCATAAAAGAATTTTAAAAAATAAAATGTTTTCCTAACATGGTCGTATGACTTATAATCTCACAAATATTATTTCTAGAAAAAAATTATGTCTTCTTCATTTATCCCTTACTAAAATTTCTCCGGAATAATTTATGAAAATTATTTTTATGTCAACTCCTCGAAATAAACCATTAATTTCAACTTATAAATTCACTTTTTTATGGTATTCTTAATTTTTTAATGAAAAAACATTTTATGATTTCATATTGGTCATCCTCTTTATCTTAAAATTTTCCATCATCTTTAGAGTATTTTTTTATGAATCATAGTCTCAATTACCTTTTATGAAAATCATTTTTTATTATTGATATTTTTTGTTTCAACCAAACTAATTTTTATATATTTTATATGATTCATTCTAAAAATGTTTCAAAAGTTATTTTCTTTTAATGGGTTATTAATTATATGTTATATGAATTTTTTGTGTGTAAATGGTTCATTTGGATTATCATTATATCACAATATAATTCATTATTAAAGGTTATATATCACATTAGATAATTTTGAGTATCAATAATTGATGTGGAATAAATTATCTAAATCAATAAGTGATTTCACCTCCTCCATTTCATTGAAATCAGGAAGAGATATTAGCTCCACTATGTTATGGGAATCTATTAGTGATGCTATATTTACTACATTATGGGAACCATGTAGTGATTCTTGTTCCAATATGTTATGATAAATAGGTAGTGATTTTACCTCCTCTAATTCTGAATTTATATTTTATATGATTTATCTCTATTCCATGGATATATATTTTTTCTCATATATTAAAACAATTTTTAAAATGAAAACATTTCATCAATTTTTATTATATTCCATTCTATCATTCATTAATGACAACTATTATTTTTTGATGATCTTATTAATAAGATATTTTTACCATTTTTATTTTTTAGATTATTCTTATGATCTATCCATTTATGGATAATTTATATTTTTCACTTATTTAGAGTTTGAGATCACTCCTTATAATTTTTCCCACTCCCAAGTTTATGAAGATGAGAATAGCATATAATATTTTGAGAAGGGGGTTTAGTGCAGTGTGATTATTGGGAAAAGTTCATATATATCATCAAATAATTTTGTTATTTATCTTGTCTCTGAATATACTAAACCATTATTTCTTTGGATTATGAGATTATTTTTATATTTAAATTTAAATTTTTTGACAACTATAAAAAATATATGAAAGATTATATTTGGTCATTTAGTTGGTATCAAATCCTATATATAAGTTTTTTTCACCTGAAATTGTGTTGTGGGTCTAAAGCCACCTAGTTGTAATTAGACTTCAGTTAATTTTTTTTATTATAGTTTATTTAAGTTTATTTCCTACATATAGTAATTTTTAGAGGCTATGACCATAAATAATTATTTCAATCCATAGAGATAAGCCAAAATTTTGGAAAACAACCTAATATTTTTTTGTAAATTATTCAGTTTGTTGTTTCCTAGGAACAACATCCTTCTCTAGATACAAACATGTAGATATAGGTTCTAGAAAAACATCACCTAGGATTAATAACTGTTAAAAAGGTTGGTTGAGTATTAAATTGATATTGAATCATTGCATGAAAAGTGGGAATAACAACACTTATAGTCTTAATCTCTTGGTAAATAATATTTGGGAATTCACATGCTCTTTACAGACCACTATGAATGATTTAAATTGAATTGGATGATGTAATATATACGATGGACTGCCCATCTTTTAATCATCTTTTAATGATCAAAAATCTTATTTAATCATGTGTTAATGATTACAAATATTATTAAACCTTGTTAACATATATCCAATCATGATTATTTATGTTTAATGTTTTCTCATGCTTTTGGAAGAGCCTTGAAAGATATTAATTGATCTATTTTCAATTTACCTACTTTATACTATCTTTTATATACTCTGAAAATACCGTATTTATCAAATAATTAAGTCTAACCCATTCTATTATCATCGTTATTTATGTTTGGATATAGTTACTTTGGAAGGTCTAAGACGCCATGAGTCTGCCAATGGCTATGTATTTCTGGAACCGTGAAGCAAGACACCGTCAAGAAAGACATAGTGAATAAGACACCATGAAAAAGAAACTGTGAACAAGACACAATGAACAAGACACCATAAAAAAGACACTATGAAGCAGACACCGTGACCATGAGACACCGTGACACTCAGACACTGTGATCAACCTAGACACCGTGTAAAGGAGACACTGTTTCCATTAATCACTATGATACTATTTCTTAAACTATTTTTTTCTCTTTCAATTTAATTTCCAACATTCATATTTTGTTCTTTTAATGAAACTGCTATTAATTAATGTGGGTTATTGGAATGTCAGGGAACCATACCTTTTACCTATAAAAGTTAATCATCCCCATCTCTAGAAGAAAAAAAGAGAAATAAAATCAATATCAAGCTACTACAAAACATAGATATACATGGAGACATATACGTAAGGAAGAATAAAAGATACAAACATAAATGTAGTGAAGAACACACAAAGAACTTGAAGAAACTCATACACATCAAGAATAGAAGTTCAAAGAGGCAGTTGAAGCGCCACTTGGAATACTCTCGCATTCAAGCTGAACACTTGTACTGGATGTGAAGAAAAAAAACCACGAAACGCTGTTTACAGACACCTTCCTAAGAAGGACTCAAAGCTTCATCTGCTTCAATCCAAAGGATTCCAGAGCTGCATTGACATCACACAAGAGAATTCTAAACTTATTCCTATATTCTTACTCTGTTGTGATCATCCTTTCCATTATTTTATGAGTAGTGTGTGATTATGTATTTTTTGTCACACACTGACCCCTAAGCTGAACATGATCATACTTAAATCCTCACACTAAACTCTTTACACCTTTCTGTATCCCACGTAGAATTGTGGTAGTGGTCTGAGGACCTACACAGCCTATGTGTTATCGTTGTTGCTTTCCCATGTAGAACTATGGTAGAGGTATAAGGACCTGGATAGTCTGAGTACTGTTGTAACCCCGATCCAGGGGGTCGATCATATTTTTTTTAAACTGTTTGAGAGGACTATGTCTCAGCATGAGACTGAACCTCTTGGTTAAATCCATTGAGATTATTATTTTAGTTTAAACTATTTACAATATTCTATTTCTATTTACTTTGAAACTAAATATGTTTTAAAGTGACTTTGATATATGAACTAGCAAGTGTTTGTAATTGTTTTGAACTAGTAAGTTAGTTTCAAAAGCCGACTTAATCTTTATCTTAAGTTAACTGAGAAATAATCAATATTTTAGAAACTAATTGAACATTTAAAATCATTATAAATTCACTATAATTTAAATTGATTTATGAATTTGGGGTTTTAAAAAATATATTTTAAATAGAAATTTTTAATTGGAACTCAATTCACCCCCATCTTGAGTAACCAATCTGACCAACATTTGGTATTAAAGGTGATGATAAAAGATTTTCAAAACACTCTGTTGGTGAAAAGTTTTCAACTGTGATTTTAGTTGTATCTTAAAGATCGTAAAATTTATATTAATTATAAATTTTTATATCTTTATATAACTTAGTTATTATAGATAATAGATTAGAAGGTGTAGCTACCAACAGTCCACCATTCATTAATGGTGCTAATTATGCCCAATGGAAAATCAAAATGAAAATTCATTTAGAATGTATGGTATTTGACATTTGGACTGCTATAGAGACTCAGTATAAGATTACGGAAACTGTTAGAACTACTTTGGACGAACCTACTAATGATGCTTACAAAAATAATTGTAAAGCAATGATTTCCATGTATCATTCTTTAGGAGATGAATAATTTAATTGAATATCTGCATATAAGACTTCTTATGAAATATGGGATACTCTGGTTGTTTCCAAAGAGGGAACAACCAATGATAAAGAAATGAGGAAAATCACATAAACTATTAAGTATGATAATTTTAAAATGAATACTGATGAATCTACTTCTGATATATATCTCATGTTTAATGAGACAGTCAATACAATGAGCTCACTGGGAACAACTGTTCCAACAAAGGATAAAATCATAAGGATACTAAGATGCCTACCAGAGAGATGGAGAGGAACCTCTGTCTCTATATAATAATCATGTGACATTGGCAAGATGCCTGTCAAGAAGCTGATTGGTAAGTTGATGATGTATGAAGAAGAGATGAAGGTTAAAAAAAGAAGATGATGAACCAAGAAAGATATCAGTATCCTTCAATACCACTTCTTCAAAAATAAAGGACAAAGAGAAAATTCAAGATGCAAGTGATAGTTCAAGTACTGAAGAGAGTGCATCTGACAGTGATGCTGAAATGGCTCAGATAACCCGACGATTTAAGAATTTTTACAGGAAAAAGAAATTTTTTAGAAAATTGAATTACAGTGGAAAGTATGACAATAAAGGTCATTGGAAGAAGGATTGGAAAAGGACTAATAAAAGTGATGACATAGTCTGCTAAAAATGAAAGAGGAAAGGACATGTGAAAGCTGACTGCCTAAAGTTAAAGTACAAGAAGAAATATGAGTACAAGGACAAAAATCATAAGAAATCTATGAAAGCGACCTTGTGTGCTTCAAAAGACAGTTCAAGTGATTTTGATTCCACTCAGGATGAAAAATATCAAAAATATAATATGTGTTTTATGACAAACACATCTTAGGTAACATTGGATACTCTTTCTTTAAACTCTTATTATTCTGAAGATGATTCTGATTCTGATTCTGAAAACATGTCTATTGAAGAATTATTTGAATATTATAACATGCTAGAGGATACCTGTAATGAGTTGAAAGACATGCATAAAGCCTTAGAGAAATATAATGCTTTAAGTAGCACTGCCAAATATGCTCTAGAAGTAGAAAAGGAAAACAAGGCTCAACTACTCAAAGATAATACTGAACTAAAACTATCTAATTAGAAACTCAAGAAATATTTAGAAACAATTTCTAATTGAAAATACACTCTTACAAAAATTCGTGGAAAACAAGTAGCACGAATGTATACTATTGCTTTAGGCTATCATCCTGGAGAGAGAAAAATTACAAAGAATATATTTATTCCTAAATTTGGACAATATGCTGCTAGTTCTAGTTCTGGAAATTCTTATGTCTCAACTATCTACTCATATAGTTATAGATCAAACAAAGTTTATCTATCAAAATCATTTAAATCTATTGATTATATAAAACTTATTCGACAAATAGGGGTACCAAAAGTTCTACTTGCTAACCTGTTTGGACACAAGAAAATATGGTTACCGTAATCATTTTCTGTCTAAATATATTTTGTAGGTAACATGCATGAAAAGTTCTTGTAGGAAGATATGGTATTTGGACAGTTTTTATTCAAGGCATATAATAGGAGACTACTCATGATTTAAAATCCTCGTAAATGTTTATGGAGGATATTTCACCATTGAGGGTAACTCAAAAGGAAAAATCATTGTCCTAGGCCAGATTGGTCACACTGATTCAATTTTAATCTCTAAAGTACTATTTGTTGATGGATTAAAATACAACCTACTAAGTATTTCTCAGCTGTGTCATGATGGTTTCAATGTAAAATTTGAAAATGATTCATTTAATGTTTTTGATTCTAAATTTGTCGTCGTGTATACTATATTAATTAATGAAAATGTTTATACTATATATTTGAGTTATTTAGCTAAACAAAATGTTACATGTTTAAATACTTTTCATTACGAATCTTGGCTATGGCACATAAGATTAGGAAACTGCAATTTGAAATCTCTCAGGAAAATGACTAGGAATGGTTTATTTATAGACCTGGCCAAACTAGAATTTCCAACAGATAAAGTTTGTAATCCTTGTCAAAAGGGAAAACAACATAAATTTTCTTTCAAATCAAAGAAAAAAGTTTCTACTTTTCAACCTCTTGAGTTGGTTCACATGGATTTATTTGGACCATTAAGAGTTTCAATTATAAATGGGAAGCACTGTGTTTATGTTCTTATAGATGACTTTTCTAGATACACTTGGGTATACTTTCTAGCTCACAAATGTGGAGCTTGTTACATTTTTGTTAAATATTCCAAGTCTATAGAAAACCATAGTGGATATAGAATCAAGACCTCGAGAAGTGATCATGGTTGTGAGTTTTGAAAATCAGGAGTTTGAAACCTATTTATAACAAAAATGCTATAGTTAGAAATTATTTTATCCTAGAACACCTCAATAGAATGGTGTAGTAGAGAAAATAAATAGGACTCTTCAAAAGATTTCTAGGAAAATACTCAATGAATATGATTTACCTATTTACTTTTGTGCTGAAGCTGTTAATACAACTTGTTACATTATCAATAGAGTCTTGATTACACCAATTCTTAAAAATATCCCTTATGATCTTTGGAACAATAGGAAGCCTAAGGTAAATTACTTTATATTTCTTGGATGCAATGTTTTTATCCTTAACACTAAAGATAATCTTGAAAATTTTTCTTCTGAAAGTGATGAAGGAATTTTCCTAAGTTACTCTACAACCAATAAAGCCTATAGAGTATTCAATAAGAGAAACAAATGTGTGGAAGATTCTGTACACATCAAGTTTGATGAAACTTATCCACATGAAACTAAGACCCCTCTTGAAAATCTTGAAGAAGATATGTCCATTGTTGACCTTAATGACAAAAACAGTGAAACTGTTGTTAAGACAACCAGTTATGAAAATGTCTAAGAACCTGCTTTTTTAGACCCCAAATATGTAAATAAACCTAAAATTTATATCCCTATCTTTTATAGACCAACTAGGACTCTTAAAAATCATTCTATAGATACTGTAGTAGGAGATTTAGATAGAGGGAAACAAACTAGAGCTTCTATGAGAAACCAGGATGAACACCAAGCTTTTATTTCATAGTTTGAACCTAAAAGTATCAATGATGCAGTCAATGATGATTTTTGGGTGATGGCATAAAAGAATAATTGAATCAATTTGAAAGGAAATAAGTTTGGAGACCTGTTGACATACCAAAGGACACATTGACCATATCCACCAAATGAGTGTTTTGGAATAATGTTGATAATGTTGGTAACATAGTTAGAAACAAGGATAGACTAGATGCACAAGGATATAGTCAAGAAGAAGGAATATACTTCGAGGAGACCTTTGCACCAGTAGCCAAACTTAAAGCTATCAGAATCCTGCTTACCCACGCAGAACATTTGAATTTCAGACTATATCAAATGGATGTTAAAAGTGCATTCTTAAATGGGTATATAGTTGAGGATGTTTTTTTAACAACCCCCTGGATTTACAAACCCTCATTTTCCAGATCATATTTTTAAATTATCAAAAGCTTTATAAGGGTTAAATCATGATCCAAAAGCTGGGTATGATAGATAGAGTACTTTTCTTATTTCCAAAGGATTTACAAAAGGAATAGATGATACTGATTTTTTATAAAATTAATTTCCAATGATGTATTAGTTGTTCAAATTTATGCGGATGACATTATTTTTGGATCATCAAAGAATTAATTATGTGTTTATTTTTCTAAAATGATGCAAAATAAATTTGAAATGAGTTTAGTGGGAGAACTCAATTATTTTCTTCGATTTCAAGTTTTTCAAAATGAAAATGGTATTATTTTAAATCAAAGTAAATATATTAAGGATCTTTTAAAAGTTTCTAGTTTGGATAGCACTAAAAGTAGTGACACTCCCATGAGTACCACTAGTATTTTGGATCATGATGAAGATAAACAATCTGTTGATCAAACCACTTATAGAGGAATGATTGGAAGTTTACTCTACTTAACTACTAGTTGTCCCATAATTATGTTTTGTGTGTGTATGTGTGCTCGTTTTCAATCAAATCCTAAAGATTCTCATTTAAATACTCTAAAGAGTATTTTCAAATACCTCAAGAAAACAGCCAATCTAGGAATTTTTTATCCAAAAGGACAATCATTTGAATTAGTTAGTTATTTTGATGAGGAATTTAGTGGCTGTAAGTAAGATAGAAAAAGAACCTCTAGATCATATCACCTTCTTGGCAAGTCACTAGTTTCATGGTGTATTAATAAAAAACATTTTGTTGCATTATCAACTGCAGAAGCTAAATGCATAGATGCTGGAAGTTGTTGTGGACAAATTTTGAGGATAAAATACACATTACTAGATTATGGGTATCAATTAAGACATGTACCAATAAATTGTGACAACACAAGTGCTATTAAGATCTCAAAGAATCTTGTTTCACATTCTAGGACAAATCATATTGATGTAAGAAATCGGTTTTTGATAGATCATTATAAAAAAGGTGATATTAGTTTGGAATTCATTGCTACTAAATATCAACTTGCTGATATATTCACTAAACCAATAAATTCTGAGAGAATAGAGTACATAATACATGAACTAGGCATGATAATTCTCAAATAGACACATTACTAGTTACTGTTTCAAGTCATACTGCTTGATATATTACTATGTAACAATTTACTATTTCATGATTACGGTTTCTCAGTTACTGTCTCTCATGTTTACTGTATCACCATAAAGTTTTATGTTTACAGTCTCACCGTTAGCATTTTTTACTTACGGTTTGACGTTTACTATCTCACCGTAACGCGTACTGAAAATTTCACTCTTGGTCTCACCGTGAAACTCATTTACTATCTCACCGTAATGAACACTCACGGTCTCACCGTAAAAATTATTTATTTTTTTAAAACACATATCACAGTAATTTTTCTTTTCACCTTATTATCTTCCCTCATTTTTATTATAGCGATGTTTGGTATTCCTAAATGATAAAACAAAGTAATGATCACTCGCTTCGTCACATGGGGTTTCGTCTACCTACTATTTTCAAACCCTTATTCATCCCTAAAACCCTTCTTGTGCTCTAAATTTCAGTTAATGCCAAGAATGAAACTTATGTCATCAACGACACCCAATAAGTGCAGCTCGAAGAAGAAGAAGATTGCACCTAAGCTGACACCTGAAGAACCTTTAAATCTAAATCTGGTAAACTGCATTATTGTACCTGAGAAAGAGATTTGCCGTAGATGGCTTCTATCTTGTAATTATTTGGTATTGAAAGTGTTAGAACAACAAGTCTGGTTAGAATGGTTCTTGAAAAAGGATAGATACATCTATCCTAGGTTAGTGTCTCATTTTTATCAATACGTATAGTTCTCAATTGATTCAGGTGAGAGTTATGTTGTGAGGAGCTGGGTAAATGGCCAGAGATGCTCCTTATCTTAGAGGATATGGGATCCATGCCGTAGGATCCATCATGAAGGAATATTTGAGGATTATCAGAGAGTACCTCCACCTTCAACCAATCTATTTGATCTAGAAGATGCCCTAAAAACCCTAACTGGAAAGGGCACATAGAGGAGAGCCATTGCTATTGAATTAGATATAGAAACAGGGATTCTGTTATGTTTTTACAGAATTTGGTCAGTCCAAGAAAATGTGATTTATCTAGGTTAAAATATCAGGATGTGTTTTTTATTCACCTTATGAAAAATGGACATATGATCAACCTGTGAAAGTTTATCATTCACCATAAGTGTGAGTTGATCAAAGTAAAATCCAAGTCAACTTCTATGTTTTACTCTCATCTATTATCAACCATGCTTCTTACAAAAGGTGTAGTTGGACCTAATGGGGAAGTGTTTATGGACTATGAGTATCTACTGTCAAAATAATGAAGATATATTGGAATCCTGGGAAAAAGGAATGGGTGAATGATACTGATAAAATAAATGAGAAATTAAATCTGGTGGATTATCCCTCAAGACCAAAAGACATTTCTGATCCTGGTTTGGAACCAGATGAGATTGTTGAGTATCCTGAAGAAGAGGAAGAAGAGGTTGTAGTGCCATATAGGGAAGATGTTACTGTTGAAGAAGATATGACAGTTGCTCCTCCGGATGTTCTTGAAAAATAAGTCCCTCCTCCTAAAGAAGATGACAATTTGGAAATTCAACCTAAAGTTATAAAAAATCAATTACCAAAGAATATAAAAAGCATGTCGTGGAAGAGCCTACAATAGGATAGCCTATAGTGTAAGAGCTACCTATTTTCCAAGAGGTCAACCTTGAGGAACTCCCTGTGGAACAATCTATTTTTTAAATCATACCTTCTATTGAAGAAAGTATGGAGCTAGCCTTTCAGCTTTCTAGATAAAAAAATGAATGAGGAACATAGTGCTGAGTTTGTGGATTTAGACCATGATCCAAAGCCTTTCAGTACTAAGAAGGAGGCAACTTTTAAGGGGGATAAAAACCCAAATCTTGAGTCTGTTGAAGCCTCACATCCAACTGACTCAAGTCCTATAGACACTCAGTAAAAATTTCCCAGTTTCTATGATGTGAATGATTCTTAGCAGGTTATAACAACCAGACTTGATATCTCCCACCTATTTCAGTTGAAATCAGTCTCCAATTTTTCACCTAATAATGAACCTGAGCCTGTAGTAGTTCCTACTCCAGAACCCTAATCAGAATAGAAATCCTTTTTAAGTAAGGATTATCTGAATGAATTTGGTTCTACTCTCTTATACGGAGTTGAGAAATTCTTGAATACCTAACCTCTTCCTATGACAAATTCAAGTGAGATATATTCCTCACTACTATTGGATAATATTATCAGGAAAATACAACCTAATATGCTCCATGAAATTAAATAAGTGAGAGTTGAAAATAAGCTTCTTTGTAATGATGTAAAGTCTCTAAGAATTATGGTTGAAGACATGCAGAGAGAGCTACATTAAATATCTGAATCTATTGTTCCTCCTATAGAACCTACTACTCCTAAAATACCACAAATTGGATTGTCTTAGATTCAGCCTTATCTAGCATCCTTAGATGAAAGTATCACTGGAAGGAACAAATAAATGTGGAGGAAAGGAAAGAGCTTGTTGCAAATATGAATAAAATCTATGATGAGTATACATGGTGTCCTCAAAAGGTGTTGAATCAACTAAAATTTCTGACCACAACAGTCAAAGAATTTGGTTAATCCGCCAAACCCTCCTTGGACTGTGATATGATCAGAACTGTAATCAAAGAAGAGCATTAGAATGTATTTAGTGGTTTCAATGCGTCTTCTTTAACTGAAGTGGTAAAAAATAATGACCGAGTTCTTGAACTAGGAAAAATCCACTCCAAAATTGATAATGATGCCCAATAAGATATTTCCAAGAATGTGGATTTCTACTTCAACAGAATCTTCTCCAAGACAGATATGACAAATCATTTCAGGTACTTTGTAGAAAATCTGAGGATTCCTCCTCTTACTCAAGCTTTCAAGAACCAAGTCTAGAAACTCATAGAGTTATCTTGATTGTTGGAGAATTTTATGGAGAAAAAGGATGATTTTGAGAAAGCTATATAGTATGGTGGATAGATTATTACAGATTTCATCAAACTCCGAAGGCCCTATATTCATGTACAGAGTACAACCATTGTTGCTCTAGTTGCTGCACCTCTCAGACCTGTGCTTCCTACCTTCACCTCTAATCTAGCCTCAACCTCCATGTCTATCAGACAAGCACTCAGTCAGATCAGGCCAGTGATTATTGATCAAAAACTTTTTAGATATTCTTCTCCTCATACCTTGGCTCCCTCAGTCTTTGAAGGACTCCCTTTTCACCCTTTATCAACCACCTATCTACCTTCTTCTCCCTCAGCCTCTGCCCCTAGGCATCCTCTTATTCCACTACTGCTGAAGGCAAAGAGATGACCGCCCCATGAATGAGAACAGTGATTACTCTTTTTTGATATGGATGTTATTATTTTTGTATTACTTTTTGGTTGTACTATCACTTATTTTCTATTAATGGACTATGAACCTTTTTGACCTCTCTTATTTCATCTTTTTGATAATTCCAAAAGGTGGAGAAGTTTCTATATACTTTTTTATCAAAACTATGTTAGCAATTTTTCTCTATAGTTGAATTCTATATACACATTAATTTTATATGATTCTTGATCATCAAAAAGGGGGAGATTGTTTGACTCCTCGTGTTTTAATCATGTTTTAATGATCACCAATCTTATTTAATCATGTGTTAATGATTCCAAATCTTATTCATCCTAGTTAACTTATATCCAATAATGTGTATTTATGTTTAAAATTTTCTCATGCTTTAAGAAGTGCCTTGCAAGATCTTAATTGATCTATTTTCAATTTACCTACATTATACTATCTTTTATCAACTCTCAAAATACCTTCTTTATAAAATGATTAAGTCTAATCCTTTCTATTATCATATTTTTCTAATTCTTCACATTGTTACATTGGAAGGTCTAAGACACCATGACTCTGCCACTTGAGATGTATTTCTGGCACCATGAAGCAAGACACCGTGAAGCAAGACACCATGAACAAGAAACGGTGAACAAGACACCATGAACAAGACACCATGAACAAGACAACATAAACAAGACACTGTGAAGTAGACACCGTGACCATGAGACACCGTGACACTTAAACACTGTGACACACAAACACCGCGATCAACCTAGACACCGTGTGAAGGAGAAACCATTTCCATGACTCACTATGATACCGTTTCTTAAACTATTTTTTCGTCTTTCCATTTAATTTCCAATGGTCATATTTTTTTTCTTTTCATGCAATTAATATTAATTAATGTGGGTAGTTGGCATGTCAAGGAACCGTACCTCGTACCTATAAAAGGTAATCATTCCCATTATCGGAAGAAAAAATAGAGAAATTAAATAAATATTGAGCTACTGCAAAACATATATATACACAGAGAGATATACGTAAGGAAGAAGAAACGATACACACATACATGCAGATAAGAACACAAAAAGAACTCGAAGAACACTCATACACATCAAGTACAAAAGTTTAAAGAGGAGGTTCAAGCGCCACATGGAATACTCTCGTATTCAAGCTGAACACATATAATGGAAGTGAAGAAACAAAACCACGACACTCTATTTTCTGACACATTCCTAAGAAGGACTCCATGTTTCATCTGAATCAAACCAAAGGAGTCGAAAGCTGCATTGACATGACAAAAGATCATTCTAAACTTATTACTATATTCTTGTTCTGTTGTGATCATCCTTTTATTTATATTACAAGTAGTGTGTGCTTATGTCAATTTTGACACACACTGACTCCTAAGCCGAACTAGAGGATACTAAAATCCTCACACTATACTTATTACCCCTTTATGTATCACACATAGAATTGTGGTAGAAATGTGAGATCCTGGACAGCCTGTGTGTTGTTGCTATTGCTTTCCCACGTAGAACTATGGTAGAGGTCTGAGGACATGGACAGTTTGAGTACTGTTGTAACCCCGATCAAGGGTGTGGATCAAAGTTTTTTTTTTAAATTCTCTGAGAGGAGTATGTCTCATCTTGGAACTGAACCTCTTGGTTAAATATGTTGTGCTTTTTATTTTAGTTTAAACTATTTTCAATATTCCGCTTCTATTTACTTTGAAACTCAAATCTGTTTCAAAGTGACATTGATAGTTGAACTAGCAAGTGTTTGTAATTATTTTGAACTAGTAAGTTAGTTTCAAAAGCTAACATAATATTTAAATTAAGTTAATTAAGAAAAAATCAATCATTGAGAAAATAATTGAACATTTACAATCTTTATAAATTCACTATGTTTTAACTTGTTTTATGAATTTGGGGTTTTAAAAAAAAATCTTTTAAACATAAATTTTTAATTGGAACTTAATTCACCCCCTCTTGAGTATCCACTCTGACCTACAATATTACTACTAGTTTATAGAAACTAAAATTAAATGACTATGATTTAATTAGTTATAAACATATAGATTCATAAGATTAGTTATAAACATTATTTGTTAGTTTCATATTTTATGATAAACGTTTTTAATTTATAAATTTAGTAATTCTCATACGAAAAAATTCCTTGATTTAATTTAATGGTTTGAACCTACATTAATCATATAAATAATGGGTTTGATGGAAAATGTAGTGATTTTTTCCAAAGGGAATTCAAACAATATGAGAGATTGTTTTAAGAATCTTGTTGTTATACTTACCCATATATCTGGTGTTATGACCATCAAATTAAACATTTATAAACTCAAAAATGCATAAAATAATAGAAATATGGAATTCAATAGAATTTAAGGTGATAAAGACCAAGGAGTAATTGTTATTAAATATCATACATATCAAAAATAAGGGAAGTACCATATAAGAGAATTCCTTAAAGGAAAGTAAAGATGAATCAAGTGTTCTATGGTTGTCTATCGATCATCTGATTATTGAAAAAGTATGAAGATCCCAGTCAACACAATGGATGATAATAAATTCTAAACTAATACATCACTAAAACATCAATTATATAAATGTAAAGACTTTATGTATTATGTAAATTTATTCCCTTACCTAAGGACTATGAAGGATAATAAACTCATGTAACCTCAAGGACATAGGGAACTTGCAAGAGCCTATGTAATTTCAACCACTAAATTGGATCATAATAATAAAGGTACACTTATCCTCTACATTATATTTGTGGATGTATTATTGGATTCTAGATTTATGCACTCTAGTATATCTTTGTTGTTTTCTAAGAGAATCAATCAACTATACATTGTTTTGATAATTAATTTTTATATAAAAATTATATTTCTATGATTATTTTATCCCAATATGGATTTTTAGGGGATGTACATTTGGAAAATTGTATTAATCCTCCATTAGACAAATTTACTGTAATTTTTAAAATAGATATATTATATACACATTGAATCCAATTTAATTATATAAATTACAAAATCATATTTCTTATTCCAAGTCAACCAATAATAATTCATCATTAAAAGGTTGACAATGAACTCTACAGGAAAAAAAATCAATTATGTTTGTCTTGATACCCAAAAAACAATTGGTATTTATCTTGAAAAGTTGTAGATAATTTCAATTTTGGTGTTATTATTATTATCATGGAGAAGATGTGTTCCATATTATTTCCCATGTTATTAAGTTTGATACCCCACTTGAAAACAATATATTGATTCACTTCTATCTTTTGGAAACTCATAATTATTTTCAATATTAATTGATATTTAAAATTGTGTAGAAACAATTTATTTAAGAGGGGAGAATGTGACACCCCAAATTTTTGGTATTAATTTCTCTTTAAATGAATACAATTTGAATACCATGTTTTTTCTGAAACAATTAATTAAGATTAACCATAAAAATTTGGAAAAACATACATTTTTTAAGTTGGTATAAATAAAAGTAATAATGGTACAAAATAAAAAAAAGTATGGTAGAATCAATTCCATCTGGTAGTTTATGTCTTCCTTTTAAAGCTTATTTTTTTGATCTCAAAAAATGAGGTTCTTTTACAGGGTTTTCCATGGATTAACCCAACCAAAACTCTAATAATTATATCATGAGTGAAATAAATTCCAGGTGAATTTGAAAATCATGGATATTTCAAACAAATCCTTTCTATCTAAATTACCACCCATGACTACTGACACATCCCATAATATCCTTCAGTCTGATGAAGATATTTTGACGGGTTATGTAAGTATAAATTAGGATTATATAATCATTTAATTATTAATTTATATATATATAAATAACATATTAATTTGAAAAAAAAATTATCTCATACTATTAATAAATAAATAATGGTCATTTATAATACAAATTTAATAAGAAAATTCAATAACAGAAGCTAAATAACTAATAATAAAATATTACACACAAAAATATATTATATGAAAAATTACCTTTTTATACATTGTGGATTTTATTATATTTTGGTTCAATAATGATTTTCATAATATATATATAATATATAAAATAAAATAATAAAAAATCCATTCAATAGTTATCACAAGAGAAATAATAAATTTTGGTTATGCTGAAAAGATATATTTTCCAAAAATTATTTTACATGTTATCAATGGTTATATAAAGAATATGTTTTATCAAATAAAAAATAAGAAATAATAAAATATCTTTCATATTTGGAATCATAATATTCAAATTATTTATCATTGGAAAATTGCGTTATTATTATAAAAAATAATTTACCGTGGTTAAAGTTATTCAAAAGTTAATGATAAATGTGTTTTTTTAGAAAAAATTGAGTTTTCTATTTTAATATAAAATATTTAAATTGATATCTTTTAAATAATGATTCTGATAATATTATTAAATGTAATAAAAATTATTTCTTTCCTTTCATTAGATATTGATAGTAAATACCAATATGAATTGTTAATATTTACCAAAAAATATAGATTTTTCTATATCTTATGCTTAAATTTTAATGATATTTATGTCATTTCAAAAATTGAAATATATAATATAGAGTAGAAATTTGAATTTATCATTTTTAAAATTGGTTAGATGTGTTAAATATAAGGATCCAGCCTTAAAACATTACCTAATCATGAATTAAATGAATAATTCACATAGAGGATATTTTCAGGTTTAATGTTTTATAGAATTAGGACATAACTATTACATCTCAAAATATTACAAAGTAAACACTTCTACTAATTTTCAATTTTTTTCCACAAAATAAAAACTCTTAAAAAGGAACATGTATGTTCCATGTTTTAGATAGCATGTCTTTCTTTGATCCCATCCTTGACCCAATTCATCTTTAAGTCCTGTGGAAAACATTTCAAAAACTTGGGATGAGCATAAAAAGCTCAGTAAGGGATATAAAAATACAGAAAGAAAACATTAGTCAATGTATACATAAGAATCTATGAAATCATACTTTACTCTTAAACATATGTACATTAACATACCTCATGAAATCATAATATTTATCAATAACTCCTAGAAATCATAAGACATAAAGGTAACTTGAGGCATTCATGACATTTTTACGCAGGGAGCAACCCTCATGGTTATGTTTGGAATACCTATAATAGTATATTCCCTAAATCTCTTTGGAGAAACCTTAACTGTTTACTCCTTTGCGTTACCCAATGAATTGTAGAGCTATCATGAGCTCACCTGCCCTTAGTTTATCACGGAACCACCCATCTTCATCAACAATGCCCAAGAACCATAACATAATCATATCACATAATATATGCATAAAGGAACCATAAAATTTCCACATTTCAATCACGTGATATAATTACAACACATTGATATAATTAAAACATTATCAAAACCATTTTCAATACCCAAAAAAAATAAAATTAAAACATGGTTTTTATTTTTCAATTAAAAAATGTTATGGCTTGTAGAGGAAGTCGAAACTCAAATAATGGTCACGACGGTGGAGAAGTTGTTGTCGTCGCATACGTAAGCAAAACATTCCTTTTTTCATTTAGTAAAATGATTCGTATAACAATATTACTTTTGAATAAAATTAAGAGTCAAAGGGGTTTATACACCGTAAAAAGAAATTTGTGTATAAAACAAAATATGCCTCAATGAAAGGATATTGAGACGAAGTCCCTTCCAAAGTCGGTATCCTTAGATTAAGGATAAATCAATTACATGATTATGTGTGGAATATAAAAATACACCCAACAGAAGAGGGTATTATGTGTAAAAAATCGGAGGTCATCCACACATATTCGTAGTACGACAAAATCAAGAAGTAGAGGTTTGACCCTAATGAATTGAACTTGGGTTAAGAAGTTCCCTTACAGAAATTTGATAGCCTAACAATGTCATTTTAAAATTCCAAAAATTATACGATGAGAGATAAAAAGAGTATATAATCACTTGGACAAATTATTTAGAGCAATAAGGATATATAGGAACATATACCAATATAAGAATATGTAAATTAAAAGACCAAACAAAAAGAAATCTTTTAAAAAGAGGAGAGTGAAAGGTTCCCCTACCGATTTGGGTAACTTTCGAAATGTACACCCCATGAAAAAAGGGTCATACAATGAAGATTTAAATACCCATAAATTAAAGTATATTACACAAATAATACAATAATGGGCAGTTCATACACCACACAAAAGTAAATAGTGTCAAATGTAGCATTAATCTCACAGGAACAAAATGTGAGATAAAAAAACCCCATACTTCATTGTAATCAATCGAGTCATATGACCAAAAGATAATAGACACAATATGAATCACAGAATAAAATTAATATAAATAGAATCATGAAAATATATATCAAATGGAAGAACTCATTACACCACCTGCAATAAATAAGTGGCGAACAATGGAAATCTCCCAGAATTAAAAGTGAGATAAGATATCTCCTTACGAAAATTCGGCAGCCTAACAACGCCACTTAAAACATCCAAAAATGGATTGAAGATGTCAATTAGGGTCTGTCATCATATGAACATCAAAATTACAGTAATAGGAATATATAATAACATCCCCCAACATAATAAAGAGGATCTTAAAAGAAGTGACATAAAAGAGAGTACTTGAAAAGAATGAGGGAGGTCGGATCCCTTACCTCAAGTCAGACTTGTCTTGTTCATTTTGTTATATTCCAGAATAATAAAAATTGGTTAATTGATAATTTATTAAGTAAATCCTTTAATGTTTATTATTCAATTCATTTCACATATTATAATGTTATAATAATTAGTTAATTATGTGAGTTCCTTTCAGTCGTTTTTGTCGATGTTCGGAACATGAGTCAAAAATGAACTTGTTTGAAAAGAATTGTCCATTTAGTTATAATTAAACCATATCCAGAATATTATTAATGATATAAATATAATATATATCCATTATATATTAATTTTATACTATTCCATAACTTTTGGAGTTAAAAAAATGAATACAGTGTTCATGGAGATGGTAGGTCGTACATACACATGAACGCTACTTTCATTTCATTGTCACATTAATGGAATTAAAAAAATGAGATTTATATATATATTATAATTCAAGTATAATATATATGTTATATAGGTCACATAATTTCATTAATTTCATTCTTTATACATTCGATGTATTGCATGAATGAGTCACATCACTTGAGGGGCGGTAGTCCGCACTTCCTCAAATGAAATTATCACATTTTCACAATATGCAAAGCATAAAGTTATGTTTAAAATGTAAAATACAGAAGAATAGAGAGGAAATAAATATAATATATATCATCAATAAATATAGTTCCATCATAATGGCCACCATGAGATGTGTTAGGAGAAGATAGAACAATCATCGTTTCGTGAGACAATAATTTGCCGTCTATGGAAACAATATGTTGTTTAACCATTAGACTAGACGGAGGTGTGTGTAAGTGTATATCGAATAATTATCATAACAACATCATAGTATATTGAGGATACTGTTGTTGTTACAAAATAAAGGAATAAAGAGTTTATGAGGTTGGAGAGGCATAATAAAACAAAATAACATAAGAGAAGACATTACCTTTAAATCAGGTAACTCCCTTTGGTTTGAACCAAAAGGGTTTCTTGAAAAGCATTCTGCCAAAGGTAAGGCTTCTAGGATGAATATAGGGACATGGAGAAAAAAAATGAGCAGAGTTTGGTTGAGCCAAAGGATTGAGAGGTGGGGGTAAGGGGGTAGAGGTGGGGGCCTTTTATAAGAGGGAGGAGGGGCACTCTTGGAGAGTCTTGAAAAGTTAGTTTATTATAAAATGATTTATGGATATTAAAGGTAAAACAATAATGTATTTAGAGGATGAGGTGATAAGGTTTATAAATCCACCCATACAATAGGTTTTTTACAAGTGTATGTTTTAGATTTTACCTTATCTTCTCATTTAATTTAAATCATTCATTAATGAGGTAATAACTGCATCATTACTATGTCATAAATAAATTTATTTATTTAATGTCTACAAATTATCAAAAAATTACCATCATGTAAGTAATATTGTTATCTTTCCAATTAATGTTTATAGTTAAAGAGATCATTTATGTAAACAAAATTAATTTTGTTTTACTTAGGTGTTAAAAACTTTTGTTACATTTTCTTTTCATTAAAAAAAATATGATAAAAGGTCACTATCACACTAAAGTGATTCCATGGGGTGAAAAGGTTGGCACAAGGCATCCCATGGTCGGCCATGACTCCACCAATAGAATTTGGACACATTTTGGGGTCATTTTATATTTTTATAATATTATTTTACTACCATTAACTACCTGATTACTAATTAAACACGATAATTAATGATAATTACCATCGTTACTATTCATAATGTCCAAAAAAAGAGACTTACATACATAATTTGGACCTCATGATTCCTAATATGGAATCCATTTTATCAAATTCCAAACACAGAATTTTCAGAAATTAATTTAAAATAATTCCCGTTTTCAAAACCAAAGACGGGTTTTTAAGAAGTAAAATCTATCAAAAGATTGATTTGTTTTTGCATCCAATTTAAAATTTAAAATACATAAAATGACCTAAATTGTATGAAATGATAAAAAAAATAATTAAATTACGTCTTAAAACCAATTAAAATGACAATTTATCTATATAAATAAATTGGATGAAAAGGCAGTTTTGAATTAAAATGCAGTATTTTTCACTATTCATTAAAAATGAACATTTGTCAGCAAAATACCAAAAATTCACCTGAAGCTCTATTTGATATTCCAAATTCAAAAATGATATCCATTTTACCAAATTAAAAACATAGATGTTTCATTAATTAATTTTATAATCAATTTCCGCTGTCAAAACAAATAGCATGTTTTTAGGAAACTATATCTATTAAAAGATTGACACTTGTTTATGTCCAATTTCAAAGTGAAATTAATTAAAATGACCACCATTGGATTAAATGGTATAAATATAAATTAATTAAACTTTATAAAAAATTAAAAATATAATCTACCAATATAAATAAATTAGATTAAAAGGAGGTTTTGAATTAAAATACAACATTTTTCACTAAAAATGATCTTAATCGAAAAATTAAAAAAATTGAAACAAAGTAAATTTTTATGTCTTTATTCTAAAGAAGAATTTTATTTTGTCAAATATAAATTATAAACGTGACAAAAAGTAGAGTTAAAGAGGGTTCGACATCAAAATATGGGTAATCGCCCTTTTAAAGAATATTAGAATTTTTATTCTTAAAATTGGATTTATTTGCATTTTAAGCCTCTATAATTTATTGAATAATGTAAAATGATATTTTAAAAGAATATATAATCACTTTTTAGTTATTCATGTTCATTCCTGCCATTACCTCGGCTAGGAGTTTACTACCATTTCCAATAGTATTCTTATATTATTAGTGTGCATCGTAAGATTTCAAAGAAACTCGTTGTTGCATATTGGGTACGCCATCAAACATAAAATCCCCTTTAAAGTAACTTTAATATTTTATTCACAAATTTTAATAAATATGAAAATGTAATTTTCTTTATTTACCTCATATATTACATGCTTCCCCCTTTTGGTAATTGCCTTCTCGCAATTTTAAAAAATTGGGCTCAGAAACATCATTTAAAATCCCCACATCGGAAAAAGAGTCAGTTAAACTGTCACTTTAAAAGAAAGAAAGGGAAGTACAAAGGTCACCTGAGTTAACCCATTTTTAGGATTCCATGTAGGAAAACATGGACATGGAAGAGAAAACAAAGGGTCATGTTCTGATGGAGAGTGATAGAAAACATGATTAGGATAAAGTTAACCACAATAAAATCACCAAATTGTGATGGGTTAAACTATATTTGATTCCCTGGTAGAAAATTTTGAAAGAATTTTTTTAAGTTGCTTTTCATTGAGGAATTTATTTATGAGCTTAACCAAATCCTAAGGAAACATACTTACTTGTCATGTAGACTTTTGTCTCTTACTGGATTTCATACAGAAACTCATATTTTCTCCAAAAGACAAGTATATAGGATGACTTGTTCACATTAAGAGTGTTATTATAAACTTCTAGAGAACCACCTAATCCAAAAAAGTGAACTATATATTTCATATGTCATTAGACCAAAGCCAAAACCAAAATTGTCAGTACGAGATCAGATAATACCCAAAAAGGATAATCCTTTATAAAAAGAAATACTACTCTTAATCTAAAAAATTTGTCAAACATTATCATAAGTTCAACAAATACCATTCAATAAACAGTTGTCCAGAAAATTCTTCAACGTATCCCGAACTATGAATTAAACCCAAATCACCTAAGGATTTAATCACATAGTCTTCCAGGATAAATCTTAACATTTATCTCCAAATAACATTAGTTACTCTTAAAGTATCATACTGAAAAGTAATTAACCTAATCACATATCCTCCATGATTGGATAATAATTTCCATAGATAACCCAAAATCAACTTATTCCTGATTCATAAGTTCGTATAACTAAAAATAATTAGTTATACTAACTAGGGACTTCACATAGTCTAGTGGTAGGCGATAAATACCAGTCGCACTTTGGTTGTGGGTTCTATTGTCGCAGCTTTGTCCGACGCGACAGGTTGTCACACAGTCTGCATGTTTTCCTTTTTCCAGAACTATATAATTCATAAAACATTCCCCAAAAAGAGATAAAATCTTCAAAAATTACCATAACATATTTTAACCTTAATTTTATCTCATGCCTTTCATTTTCCATCATATAGTTACCCATGATTACCTCAAAAGTAAGGATCATATAAACCCTAATGGTTACCATTATAACTATTACATGAACTTCTGCATCGATTTGGTTATCTCATACATTATTCATTAGAGAACTCACCAAGGTTCAAGTGTTTAATCACGACTCGTGATATTTGGTTGACAAAAACCACAAGAGTTCTCATTGAAGCTCCCATATCATTCAGTTGTTCTTTCAGAAAAGCGTCATAGTTTTCTTCACATCCACTGTTACTTTGGTGCCTGCTAGATCCAGCCATTTACTAAAACCAAAAAGGTCAGTCTGAGTATAAAATTAGAATAATCATATAAGACTATGATATAATTATTCATGTTATCTTAAACTCATTCACTTTATCTAAAACTATGACTCTTTCTGAAATCCTAACCATTATGTTAATGTCACTCATGCTTAAAGAGTACCCTAACCTCTAAAGTTATCTAAATATCCCTTTGATACCAACTATAAGGACCCATCCTTAAAACATTACATAATCAGGAATTAATTGAATAATTCACATAGAGAATCTTTTCAGGTTTATAGTTTTAGAGAATTAGGACATAACTATTACATCTCAAAAGATTACAAAGTAAACACTTCTACTAAGTTTCCATTTTTTCCACTAAATAAAAACAAATAAAAAGAAATATGTATAGTTCCATGTTTTAGATATAATTTCTTTCCTTGATCCCATCCTTGACCCAATTCATCTTTAAGTCCTGTGGAAAACATTTCAAAAACATGGGATGAGCATAAAAATCTCAGTAAGGGATATAAAAATACGGAAAGAAATCATTAGTCCATGTATACATATAAATAAATGAAATATTACATTACTATTAAACATAAGTACTTTAAAATACCTCATGAAATCATAAGATTTATGAATAACTCATAGAAATCATAAGACATAAAGGAAACATGAGGCATTCATAAAATTCTTACGTAGGGAGCAACCCTCATGGTTATGTTTGGAATACCCATCACAATATATTCCCTAAATCTCTTTGAATAAACCTTAGAGATTAACTCATTTGCGTTACCCAATGCATTGGAGAGCTATCATGGCCTCACCCGCCCTTAGTTTATCATGGAACCACCCGTATTCATAAACAATTCCCAAGAACAATAACATAATCGTATCACTTAAAACATGCATAAAGGAAACATAACATTTCCACATTTCAATCACAAGATATCAATACAACACATTGATATAATCAAAACATTATCAAAAGAATTTTCAATAACAAAATAAAATAATATTAAAACATGGTGTTTATTTTTCATTTAAAAGAAGTTATGGCTTGTAGAGTAAGCCGAAACTCAAATAATTGTCACGGTGGTGGAGAAGTCGTTGTCGCCACATACGTAAGAAAAAAATTCCTTTTTTCATTTAGTAAAATGATTCTTCTAAAAATATTCCTTTTGAATAAAATTAAGAGTCAAAGGGGTTTAAACACCATAAAATGAAAGTTGTGTATAAAACAAAATATGCCCCAATGAAAGAAGATTGAGACAAAGTCCTTTACAAAGTTGGTATCCTTAGATTAAGGATAAATCAATTACATGATTATGTGTAGAAAATATAAATACACCTAACATAAGAGGATATTATGTGTAAAACAATCATAGGTCATCCACAGATATTCATAGCAAGACAAAATTAAGAAGTAGAGGTTTGACCCTAAAGAATTGAAATTGGGTTAAGAAGTTCCCTTATAGAAATTCGAAAGCCTAACGAAGTCATTTTAAAATTCCAAAAATGAGATGATGAGAGATAAAAATGGTATCTCATCACTTGGAAAACCCATTTATAGTAATAAGGATATATAAGAACATATACCAACATAAGAAGATGTAAATTGAAAGACCTAACAAAAATAAGTCTTTTAAAAAGAGGAGGGTGAAAGGTTCCTTTACCGATTTGGGTAACTTTTGAAACGTACACCCCATGAAATAAGCGTCATACAATGAAGATATAAATTAAATTATATTACACAAAGAATACAATAATGGGCAGTACATACACCCCAAAATGAAAATAGTGGAAAATGTTGCATGAATCTCCCAAGAACAAAAAGTGAGATAAAAAACCCCATACCTCATTGTAATCAATCGATTCGTATGACCAAAAGATAATAAACACAATATGAATCACAGAATACCATGAATATAAATAGAATAATGATAATATATATCAAATGGAAGAAAACTATACATCACATGCAATAAATAAGTGGAGAACAATGGAAATCTCACGGAATTAAAAGTGAGATAAGATATCCCCTTATAAAAATTCAGTAGCCAAACGGCATCACTTAAAACATCCAAAAATGGATTTAAGATATCAATTAGGGTCTCCAATCATTTGAACATAAAAATTACAGTAATAGGAATATATAAGAACATCCCCCAACATAAGAAAGAGGAGCTTAAAAGAAGTGACATAAAAGAGAGTACTTGAAAAGAATGAGAGAGGTTGAATCCCTTACCTCATGTCCAACTTGTCTTGTTCGTTTCTTTATATTCTTGAATAATAAAATTTAGTAAATTAATAATTTCTTAAGGATATCCTTTAAATTTTATTATTCAATTAATATCACATATTATAATGTTACAATAATATGTTAATTATGTGAGTTCATTTCAGATGGGTTTGTCGATGTTCAGTACATGAGTCAAAAATGAACTTGTTTGAAAAGAATTGTAGCTGTAGTTATAATTACACTATCACCAGAATAGTATTAATGATTTATATATAATATATATCGAATATATATTAATTTTATACTATTCCATAACTTTTGGAGATAAAAAATGAAATTCTCCATTCATGGAGACGGTAGGTCGTACGTACGCATGAACGCTACTTTCATTTCTTTGTCACATTAATGGAATTAAAACTAAATGAGATTTATATATATATTATAATTATAGTATAATATAAATGTTATATAGGTCACATAAGTTCATTAATTTCATTCTTTATGCATTCCATGTATTGCATTAACGAGTCACATCAATTGAGGGGGCGGTAGTCCCCACTTCCTCAAATGAAATTATCGCATTTGCAGAACATGAAAAGCATAAAGGTATGTTTTAAATGTAAAATAAAGAAGCATAGAGACGAAAACAATATAATATATATCATAAATATATATATTTACATCATAATTTCCACCATGAGAGGTGTTATGAGAAGATAGAACAATCATCATTTCGTGAGGCAGTAATTCACCGTCCACGGAAATAGTATGTTCTTTAACAATTAGACGGAGGTGTGTGTAAGTGTAGATCTAATAAATATCATAAAAACTTCCTAGTATATTTAAGATACTGGTTTTGTTACAAAATAAAGGAATAAAAATAGTTTAAGTGGTTGGAGAAGCAAAATAAAACAAAAGAACATAAGAAAAGACATTACCTTTAAATCGGTTAACTCCCTTTGGTTTGAACCAAAAGGGTTTTTTGAAGAGATTTATACCTAAGGTAATGCTTCTAGGATGAAGATAGGGATGTGGAGAGATAAAATTTTTAGAGTTTGGTCGATCCAAAGGATTGAGAGGTGTGGGTAAGGGGGTAGAGGTAGGGGCCTTTTATAAGAGGGAGGAGGGGCACTCTTGGAAAGTCTTGAAAATTTACTTTATTATAAAATGATATTCGGATATTAAAGTTCCCAAAATTATATATTTATAGGATAAGGTGATAAAGTATATAAATCCACCCATCCAATAGGTTTTTTACAAGTGTATGTCTTAGATTTTACCTTATCTTCTCATTTTATTTAAATCATTCATTAATGAGGTAATCACTGCATCATCACGGTGTCATAAATAAATTTATTTATTTAATCTCAAAAAATTATCAAAAAGTTACCATCAAGTACGAAATATTGTTAACGTTTGAATTAATTTTTATAGTCAAAGAGATCATTTATTTAAAAAAAAAAATTTTTTACTTAGGTGTTACATACTTTGGTTACATTTTCTTTTCTTTAAAAAAATATGATAAAAGGTCACTATCACACTAATGTGATTCCATGGGGTCCAATGGTTGGAACAAGGCATCCCTTGTTCGGCCATGAAACCAACAATAGCATTATTACACAGTTTGGGGTCATTTTAAATTTTTATAATATTATTTTATTACCCTCAACTACCCGATTACTAATTAAACACGATAATTAATGATAATTACCGTCATTACTATTCATAATGTCTGAAAAAAAGAGTCTTAATTACATAATTTGGAACTTTTAATTACAAATATGGAATCCATTTATCAAATTCCAAATACATATTTTTCAGTAATTAATTTAAAATAATTCCCGTTGTCAAAACCAAAGACTAGTTTTTAAGAAGTAAAATCTATCAAAAGATTGATTTGTTTTTACATCCAATTTAAAATTGAAATTACATAAAATGACCAAAATTGTATTAAGTTATAAAAACATAATTAAATTACACATTAAAACCAATTAAAATGACAATCTATATATATAAATAAATTTTATGAAGGGAAGTTTTGAATTAAAATGCAGTATTTTTCAATATTCATTAAAAATGAACATTTGTCAGTAAAATACCAAAAATTAACCCTAAGAAATATTTGATATTCACAAATATTAATAAATATGAAAATGTAATATTCTTTATTTACCTGGGATCTTATATCATCTTATATTTTTAGTTAAAAATTAATTACAATGGTAAAAACAACATCACAGTTAATGTGGGTCAAATGGGTAAATTGAAGTGGTTTGAATTTTTTCATGTTTACATGGAAAAATAGAACTAATATAAGAGAAATATTATGTAGGATATTCATAAAAACCTATATAACTACCATATTCACTAAACTTACTTTATTACCATGTGATTACATCTTTAGCGTTTCTTAACATTACATTCTAAGTAATAGTTCTTCTTTTTCATTGATAAAATGATCCCACTTCCACTATCTTAATGTCACAAATATCATTGGAATTTATACATGAATAACTATATATTATTATTTTATAAATATTATATTTTTAATTCATAGTCCTCTATTCCCATGAGTTTTTTCTATGTCATATGTTTCCTATAAATCATTCAAGTGAATGTTAAAGTATCCAAAATAAGTATTAATAACTCATGAACCTTGTCATCCTAACATTCCTCTACTCAAAATATTAAAAAATTAAAAATATAATTAAATAATTATCATGAGTAATATAATTTGTCATTATATAAATGTAACAACCATTTTATACCATTCTATGTTTCTTTAGAAAAATGGAAACATCATCCATTCGTAAATACAGACTACCGCCTCAATGAAAAATGTGTATTAATTTTCATCACCAACATACATGGACGGTTATTGAAGTTTATTTAATTAATAAATATTATAATTATAAAATTTTTATCATTATGAAAATATAAACCATTTCTACCATCCACCCATTCTATGGAAAATGTAATTATCGATCATTTTTTTGGACTACAGCCTCAATGAAGAAACATCTTTTATTTTTCATAATTTCCATATATAAATGGTTATAAAAATGGATTTAAAAAAATTATGATTTTAATGGATTTATTAAGGCTCTAGTAATGTTATATTAATATTAAAATTATTATTCATATAACTAATTTTTTATCAAAAATTACCAAAACAATCTCATCATGGATTCCATTTTCACAAACCATGCATATGAATTATGTAGATTGAAAATGGGAATTCTTAAATATGTGGAATAAAAACTATTCTAATATAGAAAATAATATGTTAATTATTTTTTTTAATAATTAGGAACCAATATATCTATTACGAATAATTTATGAAAAAATAGAATTATTAACATTAAATGATTAAAGTAATATATAACACACAAATGTAGGTATAGATAATGATCATATAAGAATACTATAAAGTTAAATACATATATATATTGTTTTAAAATAAGTGATTAAAATATATATTTTTATTAAATTGTAGGTTAGAGACTGTTTGACCAATCAAGAATCATAGGCAAGGCCTTTGTCATCTCAACTTGTCCTCATTGAGATATGATTGAAATTCAACACTTGTTTTCATTGTGGGGGTTTATAGTTATGATGTATGTTTTTTTTCCTAAATTTCATTTGATTTAATGTATGCAAAAATCTAATACATTTACAATTTTTGGGGTATTTTTATTCAAATATTACTAATGTTGTATGAGAATTAATTTACTCAAATATTTTTTCTTGGATTTATAATGCTTCCTTTTGAACTTATTTCACCTATGTTTGGTTTATTATACCCTAATAATTTATTTCATGATACATTGAATTTTTATTTATATATAAATTCATTTTATTCTGAATATTTTTAAATAGTGACATTATTTAAAAAGTATAACATTTTTATAAATAATTTCATTTCACCCAAAATAAGTTATTTCTCATAAATATCATTATTTTTATTTAAAAAATCATATTTTTTTGAAAACCAATTAATAATTTTATCATGTGATATTGAAGTTTCTATTATAACATTTTAAATTAAAAATTTTAATATCATTTTAGGATTTTACCTATTTATAGAGGATTTTAAAATTAATTCTTTTTATTTCGTGATCATATATTTCATATTGTAATAAAAAATTCCTTAGGATAACCATTTTTATTATTCAAGGATCCTTTAATTATATTTATCACTAAATAATGATTAAAAATATTTTTCATGTTGACTCATCAAATAAAATGTTTGAAAATATTCGGTATCATTATATTTCAATGATAATGTAAAAAATGGTGTATAAAATCTTTTTTTATGATATTACATCAATTTTACACTATAAAAAATATTAATCTAATATTTAACATTATTTTTTGGGGAGGCCTCTAAATGACCTTTTGAAATAATTCTTTTGGGTGATTTATTTTTTGGATCATTAGAAATAATTATTGATGTATTTTATATTCTACTATTTAAAGATGTTACAAAATCAACATTCAATCCATTTGTTCTTGATGATATGTTATCAGATCTCTTTTTTGATGAACACAAGAATTTTTATTATCATTATATATTGGTTTGTTTTTAATATCACCGTCTAATTGTTTTTTTATAGTTCTATAACTCATGAGATAATTATTTTACTTGTGTACTGACGCTTTATCCACTTTGGGAATCATGAAGTGAATCATACTATACTATTTTATTAGAACCATGAAGTGATTTCTTCTCTATTATGTCATAATATTCACGATGTTATTCCATATGAAGTATGTTATAAGAATCATGTAATGACATCGACTCCACAATGTTAATGGAAATATATTGTGATTTATCCTCCACTATGGTTTGATTTCCAATTATTTTACTAATTCTACATTTACAATTTGTATGATTGTGTTATAAAAATGGATCATAATTATTTGCTCATGTTTCCACACTCATATGATAGTATATTTTTTTGATCTTATCAGATTAATTTTCCTTCTATCATTCCATAAAAACAACTGCCATTTTCTGATGGTCTTTTTAATCAAATATTTCCTTGAAAAATATTTTTCCACATATGGTTATGATCAATCCCTTTTTATGTTATGGATAATATTTTACCTTACTCAGCATTTGATCTAAAACCTTAATAAATATTTCATTACTAAGGTTATGAATATGATTATAAAAAATATATTTTCAAGAATGTGGTCTATGGTAGTGTGATTATGGTTAAATGTTAACAAGTATTGTAATTTTTTTTGAATCATGCCTCTAACTACATAAAAAAATTTTCCTCAATATTATGAGTTTGTCATATGATGTGACTTTTTAGTTCAGATAATTATGTGAAATATATGGAATTTTTTTTGATCATGTTATATAGTATTGGAGCCTGTGTATAAGGATTATTCTTTCACCAGAACAAGGATTGTTTTTTTGGGAACCAAACATATTTAACCAATTTTAAAAACACCTAATCAAATCATCCACATGAATATTTTTTTTGGGGAAGGTAGAAGAAGATATCGGAACTAAAACCTCTACAACTCAAAGTATTATTAAGGATGCTAGGAATAAGTATTCCTCCTAGTATAGTGAGGTGCAATGAATGTAATGCCACATTTCCAAATTTAAATGATCCATGAACCCACTATTGATTAGAGTGATTATTTAAGGTAAATGTGTCCTCAAATAATTATAATTTTAGGATACTAGATTATTTTACACAGTTATTATAATTCATTTTTATACATAACATTTCATTATATAAACTATGTTCTCTATTCATATGTTTTTTTACATCCATATACATGGTAGAAAAACCTACTTTGGTGACCCTATGCGAGATAATAATTATAATATAATTGTATAGCTACAATATTTAGACTATTTTATAATCTTATCTATTTCTCTAGGAATTCTCAATATTCAGATATGAGGCTTAAATGATATTTCTCACCATTTTAGATTCTTCTTTTTTATTTCATAATAATTTGATCATAAAATAATCTCATCCTTGATCACCTTGAGTAAGTAATAATCTAGAAGGTTGAGGGGTGAATATTACTTGCAAGAAACCAGGTCTTCTAGTGTGTGAACTATTTACTCTCTATAGAAATTATACCCTGATATATGGTATGGTTATATGATATTATTGTATATCTCTCCACTAAAGGAGTCAAGAATAGAAAATCCATTGATAAAATATTTTATATACTACAAAAGGAAAGAATCCATATTCCAAAAATTAGTAGTGTATGTTTCCAAGGTAAAATTAATACACTAAGCATACTAGGAGTAGAGGTGCATTAAAATGAGAAATTTGATAAAATTAAATTAGTGTAAATAATATTATTCTGTATAACCATATATGTATTTTATACTACATTAATTTTTTCTGTTTTGAATTATAAAAAACCCCTTATTTTAATTTCATTCATTTAAAAATAATTAATTAAAATTTTGGATCCTTTAGTTTTTTGTACCACCTTGAGTTATGAAACTGAGGTTATCTATATGCTATATTATTATGATTATAAAATTAATTTCTATATAACTACGATAATCCTCCATTAAAAATCACATGGTTTGTATGATTCATTAATTGATTATAATTTTTTTTGTAATAATTACAAACAAAACACCCTTGTTTCCCTTACTAGGATTATAAAATAATATAAAATTACTAATTAGTAACATAAACAAAAACACTGATTTATTTGAAACAATTCTATAGGGACATACTATAGTCACCCTCTATAGAAAATAAAAAAAATTCTACTTGATATGAGGATGCTTGAATAAGGACCTTTTCATTGAGTGGCAAAAAATAATAATTATTGTTCCCTGACTAAAAAAATTATTTTTATAGAGTAATGGAAGGATATATACTAAAATACTAATCATATTTTGATTTTGATACTTGATTATTGAATAGTGTATCAAATAAAATGAGTAAAATGTTCATAGTGATCAACCAACTCTTAATTTTTCAACATATCTCATGGGGAATCCACATTTGATATTAACTAATGATCTAGGTTTATCATTAATGATTATTAATTGTTATCTTCTAACATATTATTCAAAATATTCCAATTCAAATATTATAACTGTTATTTTTTATTCATATCATTTTAGATCGCAAATATTTATTCAAAATTAAAGGATATTACACATTTCAGAGGACACATTATCACATATAGAATTAATTCAAGTTGTTATATTCTTTATAAGTCCCTATCCTTAAACATTACTTAATCTTGAGTTATTACAATAATGCACAGTGTGGATCTTTTTAGGTTTAGAGTATTAGAGAATTAGATCATAAATCATGCATTATATTCCAAATTTAAACAAGGTGGTTATATAAAAGAAAATATTCACTTTTCTCATCAAAGGGAACATATTTAAAATAAAACATGTATTCCTTCTTGACACTTCCTCGACATTATCATCACATCATTTACCTTTCCCTTGACCTGTGAAAATCATTTAAAAAACTTGGGATGAGGATAAAAAGTTTAGTAAGGGATACAAAAATACGGAAATAAAACCATAGTTAATGTATACATAAGAATCATTGAAAACATACTTTAATCATAAACATAAGAACTTTAACATACCTCAAGAAATCATAAGATTTATGAATAAATCATAGAAAACATAAGACATTAAGGTAACTTGAGGCATTTATAACATTCTTACGTAGGGAGTAACCCTCATGGTTACGTTTGGAATACCCATCACAGTATATTCCCTAAATCTCTTCGGAGAAACCTTAGCGTTAACTCCATCGCGTTAACCAATGAATTGGAGAGCTATATCAGGCTCACCCACCCTTAGTATATCATGGAACCACCCATCTTCATAAACAATTCCCACGAACCATAACATAATTGTATCACATAAAACATTCATAATGGAAACATAACATTTCCACATTTCAATCACAAGATATCAAAAACACATTGATATAATCAAAAAATTATCAAAACCATTTTCAATACCAAAATAATAGAAACGTAAAACATTGTATTTATTTTTCATTTAAAAATATGTTATGGATTGTAGAGGAAGCTGAAACTCAAATAATGGTCACGGCGGCATAAAGTCATTTTCACCGCATATGTAAGAAAAAAACATTCCCGTTTTCCATTTAGTAAAAATTATTGATTAAAAATATTCCTTTTTAATAAAAGTAAAATTTAAAGGGTTTTATACACCATATAAATGAAATTTGTGTATAAAACAAAATATGCTTCAATGAAAAGAGATTGAGACAAAGTCCCTTACCTCATGTCCGACTTGAATAGATCGTTCTTTAATCTCCTAAATAATAAAATAGAGTTAATTTATACTTTCTTAAGAACCTTTTCAAGTTTATTATTCCATTTATATCACTTATTAACATGTTATGAACATTATGTAATTATTTGAGTTAATAACGATCGTTTAGTCGATCTTTGGTACTTGAGTCAAAAATAAACTTCTTATAATTACAAGTTGTTCATGTGGTAAAATATCAATTATATCCAGAATGATATTCAAGATGAAGATATCATATATATCATATATATCTAGTATATACATGCATTTATAATATTACATAACATTTAGAGGTAGGAAATGAAATGCACCGTTCATGGAGAAGGTAAACCGTACGTACGCATGAATGCTATTTTCATTTATATTTGATATTTAATGGAATAAAATCATAATGATATAAAGGTATATTATAATTCTAGTGTAATATCATAAATAATATCATTAACTCCATTTTTTATACGTCCCACATATGAAATTAACGATTCGAATCACTTTGAGGGGGCAGTAGTCCGCACTTCCTGAAATGAAATTATCGCGTTTACCCATAATGGAAACCATAAAGGTAAGCCATAAATGAAAAATAAAGAAGAATAAGGATAATGTAAACATAATATATATCATATATAAATATATTTACATCTTAATGGCCACCATGAAAGGTGTTAAAAGAATATTGAACAATCATTGTTTCATGTGGTAGTAATTTGCCACTCACAGAAACAGTAAGTTCATTAACCATTAGATGAAGGTGTGTGTAAGTGTAAATAAAATAAATCTCATAAAAACATACTAGAATTTTTAAGATACTGATTTTGTTAAAAAATATAGGAATGAAAAGAGTTTAGGGGTTTTGAGAACCAAAATAAAACAAAAGGACATAAGAGAAGACATTGCCTTTATATCGGGTAACTCCCCTTAGTTTGAACCAAAAGGGTTTCTTGAAGAGCTTTATGCCTAAGGTAAGGATTATAAGATTAAGAGAGGGATGTGAGGAGATAAAATGGGCAGATTTTGTCTGAGCCAAAGTCTTGAGAGGTGTGGGTAAGGTGGTAGAGGTGGGGGCCTTTTATAAGAGGGAGGAGGGGCACTCTTGGAAGGTCATGAAATGTTATTTTATTATAAAATTATTTTTGGATTATAAAGGTCCCACAATGATATATTTTGAGGATAAGGTGATAATGGTTCTATATCCACCCATTAAATAGGTTCTTGACAAGTGTAAGTCTTAGATTTTACATTATATTTTCATTTTATTTAAATCGATCATCAATGAGGTAATCACGGCATCAACATGGTTTCATAAATAAATTTATTTATTTAATGTCTAAAAATTATAAAAACAAATACGATGATGTAGGAAATATTTTTATCTTTACAATTACTATTCATAGTCTAAGATATCATTTATGTAGACAAAATTAAATTTTTTTTACTTAGGTGTCACATACTTTTGTTATATTTAACTTTCTTTAAAAATAAATATATAAAATGTCACTATCACACAGAAGTATTTCCATGGGGTCCCAAAGTTGGCACAAGGCATCCCATGGTCGGACATGACACAAACAATAGCATTATCACACATTATGGAGTTATTTTATATTATTATGATATTATTTTATTACCCTTAACTACCCAATTACTAATTAATCAAGATAATTAAAGATAATTACAATCATTACAATTCATAATGTCCAAAAACAGAAGAGTCTTAATTACATAATTTGGAACTTCTAATTCCAAATATGGAATCCATTTTACCAAATTCCAAACACAGAAATTGTAGTAATTAATTTAAAAATAATTCTCGTTGTCAAAAGAAATAGCACGTTTTTTAGAAACAATATCTATCAAAAGTTTGACAATTGTTTATGCTCAATTCCAAAGTGAAATTAATTAAAACTACCAAAATTGGATTAAATGGTAAAAATATATTCTAATTATACTTCAAATCCAATTAAAAGGACAACATATTCATAAAATTAAATTAAATGGAAAATCAGCTTTGAAGTAAAATGCATTATTTTTCAGTTTTCATTAAAAAATGAACATTGTCAGAAAAATACCAAAAATTTATCCAAAGTAAATTTAAAAGTCTCAATCTTAAATAATAAGTTTATTTTGACCAATATATCTTATAAAATTGTCAAAATTTATATTTAAAAATGGTTCTCCATGAAAAGGCGGTAAAAAAATCTTTTAAAAATATTAGATATTTCTATGTTTAATATTGGATTTATTCTCATTTTAATCCTCTAAAACACTATCTATTTCATAAATATAAATATATATGAAAATTAATAATTCTTTACTTACATGGGATGTTACATCCTACCCCCCTTTAGAAAATTTTTTCCCCGCAATTTATTTACTTATCGAATAAGTGGGGGTATTTATCCCTCATTGCATTTTCAGATTCCCATGTTGCCTCTTAAATCATGTGGTTTTTCCATAAAACCTTTACTTGATGAATCACCTTATTCCACAATACTCTCTCCCTGTGGTTAGAAATCTGGACCGGTTGTTCCTCATAAGATATATTCTCTTCCATCTGAACTACCTCTGGACTCAAAACATGAGATGGATATTGCATGTACTTCCTTAGTATTGAAACATGAAAAATATTATATACCTGAGATAAACTCGGAGGTAAAGCCACTCGGTATGAAACTGATCCAACTCTCTCCAGAATTTCATATGGTCAAATGAACCTTTGACTCAGCTTTCCATTCTTACCAAATCACATCACACTTTTCAATGGTGAAACGTTGAGGAAAACATGATCACCTACCTCAATAGAGAGATCCTTCCTCATGTTGTCCACATAACCTTTCTACCTGCTCTGAGCTGTTCTCATATGTTTCTGTATCATCTGAACTTTTTTTGCCAACTCTGCTACCAATTCTATTCCCATCAACTTTCTTTTACCCACTTCATCCCCAAATGATGGAGTTTGACACCGCTTCCCATATAATGCCTCAAATGGTACCATCTGTATACTGGAATAAAAACTGTTCTTATAAGAAAACTCAACCAAAGAAAGATGGTGGTCCCAAATTCCCTGATAATCCATCGAACAAGCACGTAGCATATCCTCTAAATTCTGAATTGTTCATTCTTACTGCCCATCTTATTGAGGATGAAAAGTTGTACTAAAATTTAATTCAGTACCCAACGACTTCTGAAGGCCTTTCCAAAAGATAGAAGTGATCCTAGGATCACGATACGATAAAATGGTGAGGGGAAATCCATGTAACCAAACTACCTCTTTAAGATACAAACAAGAAAGATGATCTAGGGAAAAATTATCTTGTATAGAAAGGAAATGAGCATATTTAGTCAAGCGATCAACAATAACCCAGATTTCATTATTACCTCGAGGTGTCTTCAGAAACCCCACAACGAAGTCCATGGATATATTCTCCATTTCCACTCTGGTACTGGTAAAGGGTGAAGCATCCCTTTCAGTAAATGCCGCACTACTTTAACCTATTGAAAAGTCAAACACTTCACAGTAAAATCAGCAATATCTCTTTTCATTCCATCCCACCAGTAATACTCCCAAAGATCTCTATACATCTTAGTACTGCCAGGATGAACTAAAAACGGGGAACTATGAGCTTCACATAACAACTCTATCTTCAAATTTGAATCACAAGGCACACACAATCTCTTACCAAATCTCAAAAAACAATCATTATCAATGTTGAATTCAGGTGACATACCCTTCTAAATCAGCTCTACCTTTTTCTGCAACTCACTGTCTTGCTTTTGAGCTAGCTTAATTCTGTCTGATAGGGAAGATTTCACTGATACCTGAAACAAAACAGAAGAACATCCAGCACCGACAAATTTTATTCCAAGGTTCATCAAATCCTTAACCAAGGGATCACATTCCAAACGTAACATGGTTAATTAGTAATTACTTTTTCGACTCAAAGCATCATCCAATTTATTTTCTTTTCTTAGATGGTAATGAATTGTACAATCATAATCTATGATTAATTATAGCCATCTCCTTTGTCTCATGTTCAATTATTTCTGAGTGAATATATACTTTAAACTTTTTTTATCAGTATATATTTCACAATTTTTACCATACAAATGATGACTCCAAAATTTTAATGTGAAAACAACAACAGCTAATTCCAAATCATATGTAAGGTAATTTACCTCATGAGTTTTCAACTGTCGTGAAGCATAAGAAATTACCTGATCATTCTGCATTAGAACGTAACCAAGTCCTTTAAATGAAGCATCACTGTAGATAACAAAATCACCATTCCTGGAAGGTAGTTCCAAAACTGGAGCATTCACCAATCTTTTTTTCAACTTTTAAAAACAGTCATCACATTCTATTGCCGAGATAAACTTAACACCCTTCCAAGTTAGCTTATTCATTGGACAAGATAACTGTGAATTTTTTTTAAAAAACCTTCCATAATAGCCTGCCAAACCAAGAAAACTATGAATCTCAGTTACATTTGTGTGTCTTGGCCATTCTTCAACAACCTTTGTTTTTGCAGGATCAACAGTTATTCCATCTTTAGAAACAATGTGACCAAGGAAAGAAATTTGTTCTAACGAAAACTCACACTTTCTGAATTTCCCATACAATTTCTTTTCATTTAATGTTTGAAAAATAACCCTTAAAGGGCTTTCATGCTCATCTTTACTTTTAGAAAACACCAAAATATCATCAATAAAAACAACCACAAACTTATCCAAGAACTCATGGAAAATCCTATTCATATGGTCCATGAATACAACAGGTGCATTGGTTAACCCAAAAGGGATTAATATAAATTCATAATGGCCATATCTTGTACGAAATGAAGTCTTCGGAATATCTGTTTCTATTACCATCAACTGATTGTACCCTGATCTCAGGTCAATATTTGAAAAATACTGAGCTCCCTCGAGCAGATCAAACAAATCATCGATATGAGGCAAATGATATATGTTCTTAACATCGATGTTATTCAAGGGTCTATAATCAATGAAAAGTATCATTGAACCATCTTTCGTTTTAACAAATAAGACAGGAGAACCCCATGGTGATGTGCTTGGTCGAATGAAACCTTTCTCTAATAAATCCTAAAATTGCTCCTTCAACTCTAAATGTTCAATTTGAGCCATTCGATAATGGGGTTTTGAAATTGGCTTAGCATCAGGAACTAAGTCAACAGTAAATTCAACTTCCCGATCCATTATTATTATAGGCAACTCGTCAGGAAAAACATCAGGATACTCATTTACCACTGACACATAATTAATCTGAATGGTTCCTTTTTTCAACAATATGTACAAGGTAACATTCATTTCCATATTTTACAAGTTTCTCAGCCTCTTGATATGTTATCAACAGTAAGGGTTCATTCTTGTACAAAAACTGAAAGTATTTCTGAAAAGAAACTTCTTTAGCTCTACAATCAATCTTATCATGGTAAATAGAGAGCCAATCCATACCCAGGACAACATCAAACTCTACTAGAGGTAAAACATAAGGTTTTCAAGTATGTTCTTTCCACGGATAAGGATAGGAAGATTTGTATAAATTCTTTTTGCCTCAACATTTCCCCCGGTTGTTTTTTCCACAAGTTCAGGAGTAATTTCATAAGATGGATTTCCAAATTTACTTGAAAAGTTTTTAGAGATAAAAGAATGTGTAGACCCAGAATCAAACAACACATTGGAATAATCAGAAAAAACAAACAAAGTACCTGATACCACTTCATTTGATGGCCCAACATCTGCTAAAGTAGTTGAAAAGGATTTCACCACACCTTTCTGCTTGTATTCTGACTGCTTCCCATCATTTGAGCTCTTTGTCGAACACTCATTTGCATAATGACCCATCTCATTGCTCTTGAAACATTTCACTAACTGTACATCAAATTTGGTATTACCATCACCCTGATCTTTTTCAGTGCAATCACGAGCCTTTTTTCCCATCCTACCACATCAGTAGCACTTTCCAGAAATCCAAAGACATTCCCCAGCATGATTTTTAACACATTTATCACAAACTGAAAACCTAGTTTTTTACCATCTAACCTTTTTGAAGGATTCTTCCCTTTCTCATGCCAACTCTGTCTCTTCTTCTGTTGGTAGTTATAGAACACTTGATCATTGGAAAAATCTATTTCTACCTTCTCATCACATCAAAAAAGCTTTTCATAACTCTTGAACTCGCGAGAATATAATGCCCTTAGATATTTTGGATTTAATCCTGAGTAAAAACGATTGATTTTACTATCAAGGTCTTGGATAAAATTTTGAGCATACCTTTCCAATCGAGTGAACCTTTCTCCATAAGCAGCCACCAAGTCATCCTCTTTCCATAATTCCAAGAATTGTTTTTCCATCCTAAGTCTAATAGGCCTAGGAATGTATTTCTCAAGAAACATACCTTTGAATTCATGCCAGTCAAGAGCATCAATCTCATCAGCATCCCTGATATTTTTAACCATCGACCATCACTGATCTGCTTCACCCTTCAAACGGTAAACAACAAGACTATCCTTTTGATTGTCTAAACACCCCATGACATCAAAAATCTTCTCTAGTTATTTAATCCACCCTTCAGTTAGCATAGGTTCATATGATCCTCTGAATGATGGGGGATGTTGCCTCATGAAATGTTCCACCATTGACATGTTTCTCTACTATTGATCTGGCGGATCTTGTGCATGGATACCACCACCATTTATCGCTTGAGTCAACCGCGCCTTTACGGTAAAAAACTATTCAGTTCCAATTCCAACCATCTTAGGATGCTGATTTGAAAGGTCATTTCCTTCTCCATGCCTTCCTAGCACTACTTCCCTATTTCCTCTATGGAAAAACATTCTGAACAAACATGTCTTAGATGAAGAAACATGGTAATCTTCAAATGCTATATCATTTCAGTTTGACCAAAAAAATATATTTTTTGATTATCATTTAATAGAAATCTAACTCCTAATGGTATCTAAACCGACCTCTAATATCAACTATAAGGCCCCAGCCTTAAACATTACTTAATATTGAGTTATTACAAGAATTCACATTGAGGATCTATTCAGGTTTATAGTTTTAGAGAATTAGATCATAAATCATGCATTTCAATCCACATTTAAAAAATGTGGTTACATAAAATACAATATTCACTTTTCCCATCAAAGGGAACATATTTAAAATAAAACAGGGATTATTTTTTGACACTTCTTTGACATTATAATCACATCATGTACCTTTCCCTTGACCTGTGAAAATCATTTCAAAAACTTGGGATGAGCATAAAAAGCTCAGTAAGGGATACAAAAATACGGAAAGAAAACCGTAGTCCATGTATACATAATAATCATTGAAAACATGCTTTAACCATAAACATAAGCACTTTAATATACCTCATGAAATTATAAGATTTATGAATAACTCATAGAATAAATAAGACATAATGGTAACTTGAGGCATTTATAAAATTCTTACATAGGGAGTAACCCTCATGGTTACGTTTGGAATACCCATCACAGTATATTCCCTAAATCTCTTCGGGGAAACCTTAGAGTTTGACTCGTTCGCATTACCCAATGCATTGAAGAGCTATATCGGGCTCACCTGCCCTTAGTTTATCACAGAACCGCCGATCTTCATAAAAAATTCCCAAGAACAATAACATAATTTTATCACATTAAAATGCATAAAGGAAACATAGCATTTCCACAGTTCAATCACAAGATATCAAAAACACATTGATATAATTAAAACATTATCAAAACCATTTTCAATATCAAAATAAAAGTAAAGTAAAACATGGTATTTATTTTTCATATAAAACTAATTTATGGCTTGTAGAGGAAGGCTAAACTCAAATAATGGTCATGGTGGCGGAGAAGTCGTTGTCACTGCATATGTAAGAAAAAAACATTCCCTTTTGTCATTTAGTAAAATGATTTGTATAAAAAGTTTCCTTTTGAATAAAAGTTAAAGTCAAAGGGGGTGTATACACTGTATAGAAGAAAGTTGTGTATAAAAAAAATATGCCTCAATGAAAGGATATTGAGACGAAGTCCCTTACCTCATGTCCGACTTGACTCGATCGTTCTTTAATCTCCTGAATAATAAACTAGACATAATTTCTACTTGATTAAGAACCTTTTTAAAGTTAATTATTCCTTTTATATCACTTATTACCATGCTATGAACATTATGTAATTATTTAAGTTAATAACAGTCATTTTGTCGTTCTTTGGTACTTGAGTAAAAAATAAACTTCTTATAATTACAAGTTGTTCATGTGGTAAAATATCCATTATATCCAAGATTATATTCATTATTCAGATATCATATATATCATATATATCCAGTATATACATGAATTTATAATATTACATAACATTTAGAGGTAAGAAATGAAATACACAGTTCATGGAGACGGTAAGCCGTACGTACGCATGAACACTACATTAATTTCTATTTCATATTTAATGGAATGAAATAATAATGATATAAAGGTATATTATAATTCTAGTATAATATCATATATAATATAATTAAATCCATCCTTTATGCATCCCACATATTTCATTAACGATTCAAATGACTTTGAGGGGGCGGCAGTCCGCACTTCCTAAAATGAAACTATCGTGTTTACCCATAATGGAAACCATAAAGGTAAGCCATAAATGAAAAATATAGAAGCATAAGGAAAAAATAAATATAATATATATCATTATAAATATAGTGAAATCTTAATGGCCATCATGAAAGGTGTTAAAAGAAGATTGAACAATCATCTTTTCATGAGACATTGATTCGCCACTCACAGAAACAATATGTTCATTAACCATTAGACGAAGGTGTGTGTAAGTGTAAATCAAATACATCTCATAAAAACATCCAAGAATATTGAAGATACTATATTTTTATACAAAATAGATGAATAAAAAGAGTTTAGGGGGTTTGAGAACCAAATTTAAAACAAAAGGACATAAGAGAAGAATACACCATTAAATCGGGTAACTCCCCTTAGTTTGAACCAAAAGGGTTTCTTGAAGATCTTTATGCCTATATTAGGGATTATTAGATGAAGATAGGGATGTGGAGAGATAAAATGAGCAGATTTTGGCTGATCAAAAGGCTTGAGAGGTGTGGGTAAGGCGGTCGAGGTGGGGGGCTTTTATAAGAGAGAGGAGGGGCACTCTTGGAAAGACATGAAATGTTACTTTATTATAAAATGAGTTTCGGATTTTAAAGGTCCCACAATGATATATTTCGGGGATAAGGTGATACTTTTTCGATATACGACAATCTAGTAGATTTTGTGCAAGTTTATGTCTTAGATTTTACATTATCTTTTCATTTTATTTAAATCGTTCATTAATGAGGTAATCACTACATCATTATTGTGTCATAAATAAATTTATTTATTTAATGTCTAAAAATTATAAAAAAATACTATGATGTAGGAAATCATTTTATAATTCCAATGACTATTTATAGTCTAATATATCATTTATATAGACAAAATTAAAATTGTTTTACTTAGGTGTTACATACTTTTGTTATATTTAACTTTCTTTAAAAATAAAAAGATAAAATGTCACTATCACATAAAAGTGATTCCATGGGGTCCCAAAGATGGCACAAGGCATACCATGGTCGGCCATGAAACAAACAGTAGAATTAGGACACATTTTGGGGTCATTTTATATTATTATGATATTATTTTATTACCCTTAACTACCTGATTACTAATTAATCATGATAATTAAAGATAATTACCGTCATTACATTTCATAATGTCCAAAAACAGAATAGTCTTAATTTAATAATTTGGAACTTCTGATTCCAAATATGTAATCCATTTTACCAAATTACAAACATATAAATTTTAGTAATTAATTTAAAAATAATTCCCGTTGTTAAAACAAATAGCGGGTTTTTTAGAAACAATATCTATCAAAAGTTTGACACTTGTTTATGAAAAATTCAGAAGTGGAATTAATTAAAATGACCAAAATTGTATTAAATGGTAAAAATATATTTTAATTAAACTTTAAAACCAATTAAAAGTTCAATATATCCATATAATTAAATTAGATGAAAAAAGCTGTTTCGAAGTAAAATGCAGTATTTTTCACTATTCATTAAAAAATGAACTTTGTAAGAAAAATACCAAAAATTTATCCAACATAAATTTAAATTTCCAAATCCTAAATAATAAGTTTATTTTGACAAATTGAGCATATAAAATTGTCAAAAGTTAGATTTAAAAAGGGTTCGCCATCAAAAGGCGGTAAAACAATTTTTCAAAAATATTAGAGAATTTTATGCTTAAAATTGGATTTATTCCCATTGTAAGCCTCTAAAACGTTATCTAATTCATAAATAGAAATATATATGAAGATCCTTAATTCTTTACTTACTTGGTATGTTACATTCTTCATAACTATGTGTGAATTGTTTACCATTTATTATGTATAAATTGTTGAAGATGATGTGATGATAATTGAGACATTAAGCATATTTGGAATGATATATTAAGTATAAAATTAAATTTTTGCTCTCCTTAGAGCGTTATTTCTCCATGTTAATGGTAATAATGTTAACCAAATATCTAATGGATACAATAAAAAAAAATATTTTATAGTAAAAAATTTTAATATTGTAATACATTAGATTGGGGGTGAAATGTTTGATGATATTCATATAAATATATATTAATCAATAAATTAGCTCTTTTTAAGTGTAAATATAATTTTATGATGTAAGGAAATATTATTAGGGAATATATTCTATTATATTTATTTCAATAAGATAGATCAAATTTTTCTTCACTACTTTGATAGAAATTTATTTTCTACTGAATAAAAATTTATATTAGATTACTTGTACAGAATATTCAAATAATAAGGGAAGAAAATGTGTACTATAATTTGAATAAATAAATATATATATAAGTGGTATATCCTTTTATAAATTGAAGTGTGTCAAAATATAATTATAATAAAAGGTTTTTAAAAAACATAGATTATATAAATAAGATGATGAATCAATGTTTGACGTGTAGATACATTTGAATTAAAAAATATTTTCTATTGAAAATATATGTTCATTAATAAAATAAATTGATATTTCTTCATTCAATGTTCCTTTTGAGTCTTTTTAAATGTTCTCATAAACAATTATAATTGGACAAAAATGGTAAAAATGATTCATCTTGAATTATTTTGAAGAGAGAATCTAGTATTATTAGTAATAAAATGACACCCTTTAAGTTTAAAAGGAAGAGGTATTCTCTCTTGAAGTGTGTAAAACAATATTTATAATATTAATGATTTTTTAATTGATGAAAATGTAACCAATGGTTTTACTTCATGTAAACTCATCTAATATATATTTATTACCCATGTGAATGTTAATTATTATTCTCATGATGATGATGATAACATAAATGATTGATATAATTAGATTCAATTGGAATTAATGTTAATGATTTAGTTTATGGAATTTCTCTCAAATACATCATTGATATAAAGTTCATACATGATCACTAATAAAAAATCTTAAAAAATTACTGAGAATGTTTCCATTGTTTGGGTGGGGTTTTATGGTTGTAACAAATTCATAAACTTGTTTATTTAGTCCCAATTTAGTCGTGGAGGAAACCTTCATAGGAAAAAGTTGATTTTAAAAAAGAAAGTTTGTGGGGGAAGAATATTTAAGTGAAAATATTCCTTTCAAAACCATTATATAAGGACACTAGTGTTCTGGTGGCCATGGTAGTCACTACTAACCATAATGTTGAAAACAAGGTGTCGGGAAATAGAGACCCCAATGGGATCTACTATTGTTTTGTCTCATTATTCCTTTTTATTTTAATTGTAATTCGTTAATAATTTTAATTAAAGTAAACTAATGAAAAAGGGATTCCATTCAATCAAAAATGAATTAGTCCCCCTCCCCCTTGTGTTCACCTCCTCATGTAAGGAATTATTATTGTTTACTATCAATGGATTTTTTCATGTATCTTAAGTGGTCATCATAGGTAAGGATAGAATTCTTTTTGTGTCTCATCCTCATTTTTCTAACTAATTTTTTTCTTTTATCAATATAAACTAATTCGATGAATTTTTTCATATATATATATATATATTACACTATTATAGAAAAATTATCCAATGTTATTAGATGGAAATAGTCCTAAAAGTACCAAGAATATGGTTTCTAGTCAATTATATTATTTATATGTATGTTATTTAGTTATGAAATTATAGATGTAATTTGAGAGTTTGTATTCTTTAATTTTGGACCTACTAATGTGTTTGTGGTTACTAATTGTCTTTTTAGAGGTTTCCAAGTGTGGGTATACTTGAAGATTGTACGGTTTCAATAGTAACAAGTGGAATGGTGGATGATAGATCATGTAATTTATTAGAAAGGGGTGATAATGTGGTCACTCATGATAGTATTAGTGAATGTAATTGGTTGCTAATATGATATGCCACTATCATGTGGTGGTGGTATATCATTCAACAATAATATAGTAATTAAGGTTTTTTGAGATGTGTTCATTGGATATTAGTGTTGAAATTTATCATGGAGCTGAATATGTTGGGTTTTTTGCACACAAAGGGTCTTATGAGGTGTTATTGAGCATTGGATATTTTTTAGTATCTATATTGATCAGTATATTAGAATAATGGTGATGAATATAATAAAAAAGGAGGGGCACAAGGAATTTTTTATTAACATCATATAACAGGGAATGTTGATCACAATATGAGTTAGAAATTTTTTGATTAACGGGCCATAAATAATATAAGTATGTTTTATAATGATGAAGGTCATGTACCTCTTTGCGAGTTTCTGATGAGATGGACTGGTTGAGATGAATTATTAAATTACCTTGATATTCACGAAAATTTTTAGATATTGTTCACTTCATTCCACTTCGGAACTGGTTGAAGTTGGTAGTTAGCACACCCATGTCTTATTGGTTGAGGAGTAGAGTGGGGGTGTTTGTCATATCATTATATTTATCACGAATTTTACAATTCATGACTCTTATATGTATAGTTTTCATCTACTTACATTATTGTCAGTGGAGTTCAATGTCTTATACTCAAATAATGAATATACCCATCATAACTTTTGAAAACATTATTTCTCATGATACATGATAGGAAAATTCATAGAACTAGAGAATAGTGCCTAATGTATAGTTGGTATATCTAGGATATTTATAGTTATATTATGGTGATGGTATAGTTAAATCCTTAGAGAAGGCTATAATTTACATTATTTTTATTAACGTTGGACTTTAATTTATAAAATCATAACATGGCCTATCATAGTATAGTTGTTTGACAATCATGACATTAGAAATACTAATTTTTCACAAAAAATACTATGCTACAAGTTTTATAACCATAATTACATTGAGATTACTTTTTTTATACTCTTTTTATATCATTTAAATGTTTATTTTGCAACAATATATTATAGTCACCTTAGTATTAGCTACGAAGAAATTACTATAGGGGATAGCCTTTGTCACATGGGTTGGAAGGGTTAAAATATGTGGAACATTTGTTATTTCATTGTAGAGGTGAAATGGGTTGGGGGATACTAAAAATTGGAATAAGAATAGATTTTCATAATGGACTTAGCCATTATAAATGGTATCAATTTTTCTCTTTTTTTTGTATTTAGGAGTGATTGTTTGATGATTCAGATGGATAGGATAAGAAAAAACAATACCTTTGATTAGAAAACTCCAATTAAGGAAACAAATATTTTTAAAGGGAATAGTATATTATTTATATTATAAGTATTACTATTTTTTTATTTTTCTAAACTCATGTGTATTCATGGTTATTTGATTTTTGAATCTATGATTTTATAACAAATGAAAGATGTTTATTCATTGTGTGTGTGTGGTTATGCATCATTTTAGCAATGTATGAATCATGTGAATTTTTTTTCATGATCCTATTTAATTAGATGGGTTTTAAAAGAGGTAATAAATTATTTAATGGGTCAAAATAACCTAAACATGCTTTTCCTATATAAATTGTAAATGGAAACTTTATCAATTGAATTGAGTTATTGTGGATCCTAGATTATTGGGTGTTCATCTAGTTTATGTGAGTGAGTGTGTGGATACTAACCATAAGATGGGTAGGGGTTCATATGGATTTATGGTATGATATCATAGTGTGGGAAGTTTTGTGTGTAGTTTAGTATTATGTACACTCTTATTATAAAAATCCCAATATGTGACATCTAAGTTTCAATACATGTGTTTCACATGGAAAATTGATATTAGTGAAATTCTAACATTATATATTATCATAATGTGTCATTATAGAAGATATGTGTTGTCACCAATGCATGTGTTGGATGCGGCCCTTGATGGAGGTTATGATTTTATTCTATATGTTCAAGTTGTTGGGATACCAATGAGGGAAATTGAGTTGGGGTAATAATTAGATGATTAGTTAAAAATTGTCTCTGATGTTGTTCATTCAATGAGTTTGTTTGAGGGGTAGAAATAATTTATACATCTATGGTATATATGGTATGGGAGTTCTAGTCATATACTCTTTCATTCTTACTGAAAAAATGTGGACCTGAGGCAGTAAAGTACTTTATAAGGTTGTTTTAGACCATCTTTGATTAAAGTCATACACCTCCAAAAGAAAGAGTGATTATACGGAGATATATTCAAACTAAACATATGTTTTTTATTTTACATTATGGAAAATAAATGTATAAAAAGGGATATCCTGGAAATACAATGAGATTTGGTTTTATGATCACTTTTTTATTGATCCATTGAGATTATAGTGGGTCAATGAGTTCATTCATTTGACAGTGGGAGATTTGTGGCATTCATTATGTTGATAATTTTATGAATTTGTAACATTTTTCTCCGAGATTAGAAGTAAATGAGATAAAAAAGGTGAAATAATTCAAGGATTTTCATTAACATGGTATTATAGTGAATGAGAATATATTTATTTTCACTTTAAATTTCAAGGCAGTGAAATAGTTATTAAAAGCGGTCTGAGATCTAACTAATGGTGGTCGACCAAGTAAAAGAGTATGCAGTGAGGATTAATGTAGTAGAACATAGGGAAATAAGGAGACTCATTAGGGATATAATTTTAGAAATAAGTGATTCATCTTTTACACATTAAAGTGGTTGGTTAATGAAATGTTATTACTATAGGTAATTTGGACACATTCAGACCCAGTGTGATAGAAAAAAAGGTGTTTCGAACATGTGGTGAGATAGGGAACATTGTGATGTTTTTTGAAGTTATTTGAAAATCATAAGGTGCTCAGGGAATATGTCTGTCTCTATAACATAAGAATTTAAAACATGTAGTTTTGGGTGGTATTTGTATGAGTTATTCGATGTTCTAGGTCCATGGAGGAGTACAATGTGATTGGTAGTTAGGGTATTTGTCGATAAATAGTGTGACTTTATAGGGTCATTAAGAATATTTAATTTGAGGATTTATTCATCTACATGTTATCTTGATAAACATTTTATGTACGGTTTGGAGATCCATTGGTGGTCATACGTATGTATTCTTTTTTATAGTTTCAGTTTTTCAGGGCAAGTTATAGTGCACTATGTTCATTATATATAAATTTATTTTATGATGTGTTAGTATAGGTTAGTACATTAGGAATGACATGTTATAATGGTGGTTTATGAACAGTATATGTGGCTTATAGGATAGGTTCTAGTATTATCTCATCACCATGTTAGGTTTCTTATTTATGATGAGACAGGTTCTGTGACTCCTATGGTGGGAAGTACCCACAATAGGGATCAGTATAATAGAGTCTGATATATGTGTAGGTTAAAAAAATATATCCTTTTCACCTATATTATGGTTTTTTGTGAGAGAGGGAAGTTGGTTTTTCTTGTTTTTTTGGGTTTAGTTTAATGTGTAGGGAAAGGATGCACAAGGATGGGTTATTTTATTATGGTTCAATTTTAAAATTCATGGTGTTTAGGTGTGGATTTTTGGGTTCTAAACTACACTAACCATAGGTATTTAAGATAATTATGGTGTCAAGGTTGTGGGTAAAGGTATAATAATGATTTTCAGATAATGTAGTGGGAGGTGTAAGAATTCACATGTAATTTGATTCACATTGGAGTGTCAATTTGAGTCTACTAGTGTTACAATGACAAGGGTAGTGGCCAAAGGACCAACCACCAATAACTCTGTAGAGAGGATCCTAGAATTCAAGGTCTTCTACTTGTTTTATTATTTTAAATTTAGTGAATTAATTAATTAATTAGGATATAATAAATAAGGGGTAGTCCATTTAACCTTTAACAGACTAGTCCCACCTCCCCCCTAAATTCTACTCCTCTAATGTTGGATTCCCACAATTTATTTTTTATTGATCATACTCAATTATCTATGTCATCATTATATGTATAATTAGACTTCTCTTTTTTTCATTTTAATTTATCACAATCATTCATCCGCTTTCACAAATAATCGATAATTTCAATTCATTTTTTTTATTTTTATAAATCTAGTTATATAGGCCAAATTAGTCACTGGAATTAAATTATATGTGCCTTGAAAGTACCATCTAGGTTTTTTAATGTTAACTATATTTTTTTATAACATTTTTCTATTATGGGAAGTTTCTTTATATGTGGAGGTTCATAATTGGAACTGGACATTCTCTATGCGGTTGTCATGTGGTGCCCTTGAGGGTTCCTGGGGTTGTACATTTTGTCATTGGTATGAACTCAATTGTTTCATAAGGAATGGAGGTTTAAGGACCATTGAGTTTCGTGGAAGGACATGATCATGTGGTTTTTGATGATATTTATGGAAAATTTAAATTTTTAGTGAAGTGATATGTTGGTATGATATGGCAGAGGCATATCATTCACCGATAATGGACCAATGAAGGTTCCATGGGTTGTGTCCATTTAATATTTGTGATCTCATTCACCATGGGGATGATATTGTTGGGTTTATATAAACATATAGTGAATCATGAACTCATGTAAAATACTTGATGCTTAATATTATCTTCTATGAATGAGAGGGTTTTGGTGATGTTGATGAACATCAGACTATAGGATAGATACACAGTAGAGGTATCCATGAGATATAATGGTGTATTTTATATCACTAAATAGGTTGAGGTGTTCTATATATGTATGAAATATTTCATAGAAATTAGAACAAAATTGGTATATCAATAGGGTGAATAAGTGGTGGTTAGGTTCCTTTACTGTATTTTTTGATCATATAGCTCAATTGAGTTGAATTAGTGGATGAACCCGATGGTCTATAATCTTTTCAAACAATGGGAATATCATCCCACTTCCTGGATAGAAGAACTAGGTAGTCCGCTCACTGATGGCATGTGGGGAACTATGATAATTAGGGTATATTTGTTATTATCAGATATTTTCATGCATATTAAACCTTTTATGGACTTATATATTTGTGGATGTTATCCAGGGACACCATTTATAGTAGAATATTATTTTTTAATAATCAAAACCTTTATAGTCCCTTTGGGATGGGTGCATTCATTACATATTATGAAATATGAAAGGGAATGGTTATAATCACCAATACAAATTGATATTTATGTAATAGATTTATAGAGGATACTGATGGTTCTATTTTAGAGATGGTTTTGGTAGATCCTTTTTGAGAGTTTGTAGCTTTTATATTTTTTTCATTTTGGAATTATCTGGACATGATCAATCAATGGGTGATCTTATTTTTATTTTTATGAATTAAATTAAATTTAATATTTTTTTCATATCTTATGATATTTTATAAATTTTAACCTCATTTTTATGTTGTGATAACTGTTCATTTATTTTTCTTCAATTGTTGAGATTTTTCTCCACATCTCTTATTCGGTAGACTTTGGCATAAGAGGAGGAGCACATAATGTATAAGGAATTAATATAAAAACATAATGGATGTGAAATAGTATGTGAGATTCTATATGGAGGAAATTCATTAACTAAAAAAATTCCATGTTATACATTAAAAAATTAATTGATGGAGTTTGAGAGATTTCTTATAGAAATTATGATGTTGAAAAAGATTCCAAAATCCTTGAGGAATTATTAAATTTTAAAATAAATTATACCAAATGTAAAATAGGTACAATATATTTTGGATTATTTGAATCAGACTACTGTTAATATAAATAACATGTAAACCGCCAATAATAGTATGCAAACTGGAGTAAATGTGGGGAAAATAAACTCAATGAAGATATAAATATACAAATATGATGCTAGATAAAAAAATTTAGTAGTTTTATGAGCTGTATGAATGATGTGACCAATAAATTCATATTGTATAGTATTATCCAACCATATAGTCAATATAGTCGATAATGTAATATAATATGAAGAATTAATAATAAATTTTAAATAGAAAATGGATATTTTTATCAAAAATCATATATCCATTTAGCTTCTTCTCTAATTCTGAATTTTAACGAGTGGGGTAATATTTATTGTAATATATTCATTCCACAAAAACTTTGGATTTTCAAACAATAGCTTGGATACCCTTATTTGGATATTGAAAAAATTTACTCTATAATAATTCACATGTATGACCTAGACACCTTAAGGATCCATGATTTGTTACCAATAATTATCCATTTAGCATCTACAACACATGTCCACTAGGAGACAAAATTCAATTGAGATACACAACCTCTGTATTGCCTATAATAAAAGACTCTATATTTTATACAATATATTACATTTAGAAACATTATATTGATATAATTATTCAACATCTTGGATTTAGTAACATGTTACCTTTTCCACCCTATGATTTTATGAAATATTTTTCAAAATAAATTTAATTTCTTAGATAGCTTGCGCTTCATGTATCACAAAGTTTCATAAAACCCAAATATACTATTTAATGTTTTTTTAAAAAATATGATTATAAGAGAAACATTACAATTTTTGTTGTAAATAGTAAAATAAATATTTATAATGGTTTTATAAAAATAAAATATATTGATATACATGAGATTAATTTTTTCTAAGGCCTTTAAAATGTTTCAAAATTACATTTCTCTAAAAAAAATTATTTTTTTACTTTTTATGAAAAAAATATTAATTTTCCCTACACTAATAAAATTTTTTTAAAAAATAATGTTCATTTTCTCAATAATATTTTCATATTTATCTTATGGTGATTGTTATGAATTTTTCTTTAAATAGTAATTTTTTATTAAAAATTAAAAAAATTCTATTTTTCATTAAAAGATTCATTTCATGTAAAGAATTCATAAGGTTAAATTTTCATAGAAAATTGTTTTAAATGTAAAATAAGGTCAATTATATATTTATTAATCCAATTTAGTTTATTAGAATAATTTTTTAATGATGTTTTGTATAAAAACTATTTAGTATTTTGATATTTTTATCCTAGTAAAACTGTTTTTGATCGAGTATACATGTGGAATTTTAAATTCAAATTTTCATTTAATGTGAATGAAATTTATGAAAATAGATAACATATTTTGTATTACAATAATTATTTTTATATAATATGTACAACTTAATTGTGGGTAAAAATTAATAATAAGCACAGTAAAAATTAATTATCGTGGTTAAGGTAAAAACTAGTTTACCCTGGGTTAACCTAACATTATAAGGGTTAAAAATAAACCCAAACATTTAAATTACAATTTAATGGTAATATTTTTAAGTTACTGCTTTGAATTTATTACAAAGATCCATTTTGGAGCATTATGGAATTTTAAAAATGTAGGTATAATTATTTTTCTTGAAGAATTCCATGTGTGACCTCTCCACCACTTATTAAATGCCATTCTCTCTATTATCTGATTCAAACTTCCAAACCACATTTTTTTGTCCAATAATAAGATATATTACTTCCTTAATTCCTTATACACTTCATATAGGCCTTTTTATTTTTATAAACCTCACCAACTAAGGCTTTAGCTATAAAGAAAAAGAGGCTCTCTAAAGAAGAGGTGAAATTGTTAAACATCAGTTTTTTTATTATTTCTTCTTCCACCCACATAAATATTAATATAATATGATGAAATAATAACAAAAATATATCCCATATAATTTTTTTATTATTCTATTTGGATAACATATATCCATATCCTATTCAATCAAATGTGAAATCAAATTGTCGATCGTGTGTATTATGGACTCGTGCCATGTAAATGAGTCTAATTCATTTTCCATCATCACCTATCACATGTTCATATAATATTGGATTTAAAAAACATATATTTTATTTTTAAAATAAATATAATTTTGTAATTATAATATCACATATACCTTCTTCCTTTTTATTTATTGGGGATACGATAATTTTTCTCTTGTGTTTTGAGAACTACCAATTCGTGAAGTGATGTGATTTGTTTTTCATTTACATTTTACTTGGAATGTAATAGGGATTAATTTAACGAATATTTTATACATATATTATATAATTATTATATAATGGTGATATTTTATTTACCTTTCATTCAATTCATTTATTAAAAGTAAACAACATTGATGGTTACATATGACCCACCATCTCCATGAATGATGTGACTCATTCTCTATCCATAAATTTAATGTATCACTTAAAATACATAGGTAATGAATATATATGATATTTATATCATTGTTAATATTTTATATAAAAATTAACCATGATAAATATAAATTGAATGAAAATAAAACATCATAACATAAATAAAAAACAAATCAGTTTTACATGAAACATGATTATCAGAACATATTATTGAAAAATATGTAATAAAAGGTCATATGTAAATGATATATGGTATGAAATATATTTATGGGTATAATATATATATATATATAATTATATTATATTTCTTATAAAATAGGTTATAACATGTATTAATTAAGTTGAGACATAATGTAAGGGACTTTTGTCTCAATTTGTATTCCTTGAGGAAAATGTTATGTTATGAACCTACATTATTTTATGACATGTATATACTACCTATTTCACTTGTTATATCATTTATATCCATAATTTATTTATTTTAAATGTTTAATTCAATTATATTTTCTAATGGGGAATATAATTCAATAGATTCCAAAGCAGTAATGGTTTTACATTACAATATAATCATTTATCGAGGTTGTCTGTGGTTTCATTTCTGATAATGAAATATTATGATATAACTATCACAACCCGTCCCCTAGGTCCCATTCCGTGACTACCCCAAGCCTGCCTTCTATAGGACAGGGGCTGGCGACTAGCACCAAAGGCGTGAATCCCTAAAACTGGGAAGGCATTGCCTTTATAAACAGAAATCACACACAACAGAGTACGAGCTGGAAGTAAACACTAAGTAAAGTTGTATACCAAAGAAGTGCTGGAAAGTAAAAAGAGGCCATAAATACAAACCCAACCCGAAATTATATGTACAACTAAAAATTAAGTACAACTGAAGAAAAGTAAAGCAACTACTGGGTCCTCCTCTAGGGTTCCAACCTAAAGGGTAGGTACAGATGGCCTCTACAGCACTCCACATATGTTAGTATCCTCCGTGTACCGACTCGTCTTATGGTCTACCTCCAGGTACCATCCTGTCCTGCTACTTTGGTCCTCAGTCAGCGCTATCTGTCATCTGCAACCAACACAAGGAGGTGCGGGCATATCCCATGTAGGTGTGAGTATAACGATACTCATTAGGGACCCTGAGACCCTCAAGGTCTCTCAAATCCAACAAGGATAAATCACAAAGTATTAAATCAAAAGATAACCTCACTTCGGTATATGTCCATACATATACCTAAGTTACCAAGTAATCCATCTCAATCATGGGGAAAACACAATGTTACAGACTCAGCTCAAACGAAGACTTTATTATAGGAGTAGTATCAAGTAACATCTCCAGTCACACTGTCGGAACCTCGACTGATAGAGTAATCCCCCTATATCAAGTACAGTGGGCCTGCCGCATCACATCGAGGCACTTCCCACTATCCATGGACTGCTAAGGTACTCCTCCTGTCGAGTACAGTGGGTCTACCGCATCACACAGAGGTGCTCCCCACTGTGGGTCTGCTAGGTTATAAATAGGCGCTCCCCCTCATATCCTGTTGAGGTACTACACATGTCGAGTATCATGGGTTTGTCGCGCTCACACAGAGGCGCTCCCCGCTGTGGGTTTGCTACAACACCAAGGCACTCCCCACTAGGCTAGTCGAATCACTCTGAGTCAAATCGGTCTGTAGTCATCAGGTCTCATCCTACTACTAGGTCTCTACACTATGCTTGCTCATGTACAGGAGGAATTGCTCCATGAATTTCAGGAATATACACCAACAATCAGGAAGTCCCATGTAGAAGTATTGAAAAGGTCTGCCTCATCATAGAGGTCTCAACGCAACTGAAGGCGCGCCAATCGAATTCCCAGTATGTTAGTTATTAGCATTTTATTCCTGGGGGCCCGGTTGGATTTCTGTACAATCCAATCTGACCATATCTCAACTTTACCCTAAACTCCAATGTTTTATACTCAAGGGACCATCATGCTCCATGTTTACTAGCGTCGCTGACGAGTTTTCAAACGGACGTCCGGTGCCAAAGATATGGCCAAAGGATGTAAAGGGTCAGTAATGGGCATGGGCCTGGTCCGACCCGGTCAGACCGACTTGGCCCAACCCAGACTGTGCTGACCCGATCTGGGTCGTCCTGGTACACCCGCTAGGTTCAGCCCGGTCCGCTGGTCCTGGACCAGTGGACTATGGGGGTGGTTTGGCCCGGAGGTCGCCACGTAGGCAGCTCGGCCCGGAGGCCATGGTTGGCGCCGGGAGGGGTGTGCATCAGCCTTCGAGGTCGTCAAGGCGCCGACAAGGAGTTGGGAGACCGCGCGGGCCACGGGCAGGCTGGCAGGGCACCGTGCAGGGCACCGGGAGGCCAGGCGGGGCGTGAGCAGGCGGGCAGGGCTCGGGCATGCCACGCGGGGCATGGGGCGGGCCGATAGGGCGCCGTTAGGTCAGCGGGGCACTGGGAATAGCGCGTGGGAGGCTGCGTGGGGTGTGGGGAGGTCGGCGGAAGGCAACGTGGGGCGCTGGGGGGCCACGTGGGGCACCGGGAGGCTGTGCGAGGCACGGGTAGGGTACGGGCAGGAAGACGGGGCTCCGGGCAGGCCGCGCAGGGTGTTGGGCAGGGCATGGGCAGGGAGCGGGCATGCCATCAGGGCACACGGGAGGCGACGAGTAGGTCGGGCTGGCCGGTTCGGCGCGGCCCAGGCCGGTGCGAGCCAACGGTGTTCGGCTAGAATCATCGATGCGTCGCAGTGGTGGTATGATTTGTAGAGGCTGCATGTAGCACAACACTTTTTGTTTTCATAGCCTCATCTCCATGCTGAAGAAAGATCACAAAAGATTGTTGGAGGGATTAAGGGCATGTAATTTTGGTCCACACCCTCTGCGTCTAGAGCCGATAGTAATTGGTTCATCAAAGGAAAATGATGAACAACAATTTCTTACAAACCTTCGCATCAATTCCTTTCAAATGAAGATGAGGAAAAGAAAGGTATATTACTCAGATTAAACCCCCTAACTTTTATTTGTCATTATTCATTCGTTTATGGAGTCGTAGAAGGTAGACGAAGAAGTTCTTTATTCGTCGCATCCACCACACGCTTCCAATCTTGAGATGTGTCGGCTCATGGAAGATGCTCTATGTCGGTAGGTGTATGGGTAATAAGTCGAAGAAGGATCTTCACCAGTGTTCTTCGATGGAAGAATGCGTTCTTCGTTCTTCGTTGGGAGAATTATAATCCTCCCAAGATCACCTCTCGAAACACCCAAGGTTTCCACCATAATGAACAATTCCCACTAAAATAATAGTTCTATTATTTTAGGTATTGACACAAAATTAAAAAGGAATGAAATAAATGAAATTACCCACCCTAATTAATTCATGAGGTTGGCATATTTAATTAAAACTGTTGGATCAACAATCAAAGAGGAGGATTTGGCACATTTAATTTGGGGAGTTGGTGGCACCATTAAGGTGGGGGTGGTCAAGGAGTTTCTCCCCATTTAATGGGGGGTTGAGAAAATCAATAGGCTCTCCCTCATTACTGAGGGAGAGTTGAGAGGTTTTCATCCCCTCTCATAAATAGGTGGTTTAAGCCCCGTGTGGTCCCCACCAAATTAAACCTCTAATGGGAGGCTGAGTTCGGTTGGGCCCCACCACTATAACCTCTCATGGGAGGTTAAGGTGCGGTGGCCCCACCTCCAACCTCTATGAGAAGGTTTTAACCTCTACACACCAAAAGGAAGGTCAAATAAAATAAAGTGTTGCACAGTTTATTTGATAATTTCTTTATGAGAAGCCAAAAAAAAATTTATTCTCAACCAACTACCATCAAGGTGAAAGTCAAATTAAAAAAATACCGGCATTGTGAGTTCAACGGTGCCTGTAGATTTCAATTCCGAGCACCAGTTCAAAAGTTATAAAAACCCACCCCTACGTTTACTGAACGTACCCAAACAAAACTTCATGAAATTGATTCTAGGCACACCGGGCCTTAGAATCAAGCGCCGTAAATTTTTGAGGACTCATAATAATCCCATGTATTTAAGAAAAAAAATTCCATGGAAATTCTAGGTTATTACATTCTTCCCACCTCTAGGATTTACGTCCCCGTAAGATACAACTCAAACTATGGGAACAAGAAGGGGTACTGAGAATGTATATGAGCCTCCCGCTTCCATGTGCCCTCTTGGAGGTTCCCATGCTTCCATCGAATGCGCACCAAAGGTATCAACCATCCATGTAGGAGCTGCTCCTATCGATCCCCAATCTACACTGGAACCTCCGAAAAAGTCACTGCATCATCGACGTCCAGCTCCCCATGGTCAATGATGCGAGAAGGGTCATGAATGTATCTCCCCAGATGAGATATATGGAAGACGTCTTGCACCTGGTGCAACTAGGGTGGAAGGGCTAAGAAGTAAGCCACTTCGCCTACTCTTCTAAGGACCTGGAAAGGTCCAATGAATCGAGGAAATAACTTACTGCCTCGGCCAAATCATCATAGACCTCATCGGGGTGAGACCTATAGAAAGATTTTGTCACCATCCTGGAACTCCATAAGTCTCCATATTCTTTTGACATACGACCTCTACCTGGTCTATGTAGTCTTCATCCACTCCTAGATGATATGCACCTTGTCTGTGGTAGCCCGTACCATCTCTGATCCCACCAATGCTGACTATCCTGGTTCTGTTCATCACAATGGTGAACTTCAAGGTTGACCATACAAGGCCTCAAAAGGTTCCATCATGATGGTGGAGTGATAGATGTTGTTGTAGGGAAACTCCGCCAATGGTAATTGATCCTCCTAGTTGCGACCGAAGTCGAGGACACAAGCACGTAGCATGTTCTCGATGGTCTGAATGGTCCACTCATTCTGACCATCTGTCTGAGGATGGAAGGCAGGGCTCAGGCGAAGTTGTGTCCCAAAATCCTCCTTCAACCCCCTTCCATAGATGGGAAGTAAATTGTTCATCAGGATCAGATACAATCGTCAATGTTATACCATGTAAATGCATAATCTCCTACACATAGAGGCGTCTCAAGCTATCTGATCGGTAGGAAGTGGGCTAACATGGTGAGTCGGTCGATGATCACCCAAATCAAGTCATGACCCCTAGATGTATGTGGAAGACCCATCACCAAGTCCATGGATATCCCATCCCACTTCCACTCTGGGACCTCTAAAGGCTGAACCAAGCCTCCTGGTACTTGGTGCTCCACCTTCACTTGCAGAAAAGTGAAGCATCAAGAGAAAACTACACTACCGCTTTCTTTATTCCTGACTACCAGTGTTGTCATCAAGGGTCCCATTATATCTTTTCCACCCATGGATGTACCATTAGAGGGGATGTGTGGAACTCCCTCAACACTTCCTCCTAAAGAGCCACTGGTACCAAGGTACATCCTTTGAAGAGGATGATGTGCTCCCCACCTTCATAAAATTCATCAGGTGACTTCCCTATAGATATCTAAGCACGTCATGTCTCGCAGTCAGCGTCCCCATGTTGTGCCTCCCTGACTCATTGAGGAAGTGGAGGAGTGATTGTAAGAGACTGAAGGAAGGATACACTATCCTTATCCCCAAAGGATATTTGTAAAGCAACTAGATGCTCTGTTGCCTCTCCTAGAAGATGTATACCAGATCTCCTACTGAGTGTATCTGCAAAAACATTCCCCTTCCTAGGAATATAGACTATCTCGAAGTCATAGTCCTAGAGGAACTCAAGACATCGTCATTGTCATAGGTTCTGGTCCTTCTGAGGGAATATATACCTAAGACAATAGTGATCAGAGTACATGGTAAAGCGTTCATCCATCATATAGTTTCACCACATTATAAAGGCTAAGAACACTACTGCTAACTACAGGTCATGGGTAGCATAGTTCTGCTCATGCTATCTCAGCTGCTGAGAAAAATAAGTGATCACTGCTCACTTGTACATCGGGACACACCCGAGTATGGTCCCTAATGTGTTGCAGTAGACTATGTACCCTATGACTTCCTCTAGAAGCCTCAATATGGGGGCACTAGTCTACCTCTTCCTCATCTTCTGAAATCTCTATTGTAATCTCTCCGACCACACGAAGGGTTCCTCGTTCTTTGTCAAGGATGATAGTGGTGATGCAACTCTAGAGAAGTCTAGAATGAACCTCCAGTAGTATCTTGACCAAGTAGTCATCCCCCCCCTTGGGGGGTAATCCTAGAAATGTCTTTGGACAAGATGTCCCCATGTTCTGTCCCTCATGTTTGGAAGTGAAAACTCAAAACTCCTACTGCCACGAGGGTAAGGTTGGCCTACTCAAGAGTGATCGGTTGCACCCTCCTGTGCATGAGTTTAACTTGGGAAGCCTGGGTTTCCCCTTTTTTCACCAACTAATAAAAACCTCATCCCAACATTATAGATAAACCACATCCTTTTTGCCTAATACATTCAATCTGTGTATGCACTGTGGTTACCCAATCCATAACCATACTAATGTCGTAAGGCCGCAACGCTGCCACCAAGAGGCTATGACTGAAACTCTCACCTCAAGGGTCAGATCACACCATCGGTGTAAGTGTGATTATCAATTCTCCTCCCAAACATATCTCCAGAAATGAGGTCCATGTCAATGGTTTAACCGAAAACTCTAGGTCTGGGATAATATTTGTTGAAGCAAGGAATGATTGGTACCTATGTCTATTGATACAACAGATAGTAGTAGACACAGACTGTAACTCGAATAATTCCTAGAGCCCTTGGGTCACACTCTATAACTACATGCAGCTACTCTCTTTCACTACCCTCCAGCTCCCTGAACCTGGCAGGGACTACAAAGGCATGTGGTTGTAACTTGTCAAAAAGTACACCACCTCATGTTGCCCTCCTATCTCTGCTTCCACATCTTCTGCCCTGAAGATTCATCTGTCCCTGTCACATCCCCTTCTCCAAACAACTTGCACACCCAAGTCTCTGAGACTGGTGCTAGTTCCCTTCTTTCCCATGACTAACATTCAGTTGCTATATTTGATCAGCCAAATAACATTCAACCACAAAGGTTCTCCCTATAATTTAGAGAAAAGGTGCTGGCACAGATTTCCTAAAACACACCTCCCTTGGTAGTCCATGCCCCAGAGCACTGATCATTTTGTATTCATTGACTACTAAGAACGATTAGTACACCTCGATGAATAATCAGCTACCGACATGCCGTCCTGACGAAGCTGTACAAGCTCTAGAGAACTCTTATCCACCTCCTCAGGCCAGTCCTTAGCTGCCTGTGAGTCGAGCTTGCCTCGGAACCTGAGGGGTATCCGAAGCTGAAACATGTGTAAGGAACTAGGAATACATGTGTAATCTACCAGTACCACCGGTTGTAACTGCTGACCAACAAACAGTGATATAGCTGACACACTACCAGAAGGTACAAACTCGGGCAACAGTCTATGTACCGAAGCCTCATCACTATACAGACCAACCTCATGGTCACTACCTGGAAAACACAAGTAGCTATGATCATTATCTACTATACGGGTGTCTCAACTGGGGAGTGAACTCTAGAAATCGCCTCCAGCCAGTCCTCTGTGCCCTGGGAATCTGTCTCACCTCGTAACCTCAGAGGCCTCTGCCACTGGAACCCGTGCAACGTGCTCATTCGGCATGCATTGTACGCCAGTGCTGCAGGTGGAATCTGCTGCCCAATTGGTGGTGGTGCTTCTTGTACACCACCCAAAGGTGCCAACATAGTAAGAGGGCCCTGTACCGGAGCCTTTTCACTCCGTGGTCCGTCATTGGGTACTCTCTCAGAACTCTAACTGGCTGTCTGCATGGAGGCATCTTGAACCGATGCAACACAGTTAAATGATTATACCTGGCGAGATGACCAGATTGAGCAGACTTAAATAAAAACTATTGAAAACACACATTCAATTAGTGTTTTCATGCACTGATTCAGAAATCAGATGTCAGGGTCCTGGTTTATGGATACTTCGGCTGCCGCCCCAATATTGGACTCCGTAAACTGAAACCACACTTAGTACCCATAACACTATTTCTTCACAGAAAAGAAATATCAGATTCATATGTTCTATAGTATAATAGACTCCTCTGATACCAATTTTTCATGTCCCATCCCCCGGGGCCCGTGTTGCGACTACCCCAATCCCGCCATCCAAAGACCCAGGGCTGGCGACTAGCAAAAAAGGTGTGAATCCCTAAAACTGGGAAGGCATTTCCTTTATTAACTGAAATCACACATGACAGAGTATTAGATAGAAGTAAACACTAAGTAAAGATGTATACAAAAGAAGTTCTGGAATGTAAAAAGGGGCCCGAAATACAATACCAATAGGAATTTACAGGTACAACTGAAAATTAAGTACAACTGAAGAAAAGTAATGTGGCTAATGGGTCATCCTCCAGGGTTCCTACATAAAGGGTAGGTGCAGATGGCCTCCAAAGCACTCCAAGTATGTTAGTCCCCTCTGTGTGCTGACTCGTTGTATGGCCCACCTCCGGGTACCATCCAGTCCTGGTACTCTGGTCCTCAGTCAGTGCTATCTGTCGTCTGCAACCAACACAATGAGGTGCATGCATATCTCATGCAGGGGTGAGTATAACGACACTCAGTAGGGAACCCGAGACCCTAATGGTCTCTCAAATCCAACAAGGATAAATCTCAACGTATGAAATCAACATATAACCTCACTTTGGTATATTCCCATACATATACCTAAGTTACCATGTAATCCATCACAATCACGAGGAAAACACAATGTTACTAACTCAGCACAAAGCAGGATTTTATTCTATGAGTAGTATCAAGTAACATCCCCAGTCATAGTGTCAGAACCTCAGCTGATGGATTAGTCCCACTCTATTGAGTACAGTGGGCCTGAAACATCACGCAGAGGCACTTCCCACTATCCTTGGACTGTTGAGGTCCTCCTCCTGTCGAGTATCGTGGGTCTTCCACGTCACATAGAGGCACTCCCCACCATGGTTATGCTACGTCACACATAGGCTCTCCCCCTCATAGACTTCTGAGGTACTACATGTGTTGATTACTGTGGGTTCGTCGCGCTCACATAGAGTGGATCCTCACCGTGGGTCTACCACGACATCAAGGAACTCTCCACTGGGCTAGTCGAATCAGTCCGAGTTGAATCGGTCAGTAGTCGTCAGGTATAAGACAACTACTAGTTCTCCGCACTATGCTCGTTCATATCCAAAAGGTTCCACTCCACAAACTACAGGTCAATACTCCAACTTTCACATAGTCCAATGTAGAAGTATCTCAATGTTCTGCCTCATCATAGAGGTGTCAACGCAACTGACAACACGTCAATTAGATGCCCGGTCTGTGAGGTTTTTTATATCCTGGGGGCCCGATTGGATTTGTGTATGATCCAACCTTACTGTATCTCAACTTTACCCCCAAACTCCAATGGGGAATACTCAAGGGACCTTTATGCTCCAAGATTACCAGCATCGCTGACGGTTCATCAAACGGACGTCCGGTGCCAAAGATATGGCCAAAGGATATAAAGGGTCAGTAATGGGTCTGGTCCTTGTCCGACCCGATCGGACCGACTCGGCCCATCCCAGACTGGGACAACCTAGTCTGGGTTGACCCGATCATACCCGCTAGGTCTGATCCGACCCGTTGGGGGGGTCATCTTTCTATGTTTGGCCCGGTCCTCTGGGCCCCACACAACGGACTGTGGGGGCAGTTTGGCCCGGAGGTTGCCGCGTTAGCAGCTCGGCCTGCAGGCCAGGGTCGGTGCCGCAAGGGGCGCGACTCGGCCCGAAAGGTCGGTAGGGCACCGACATGGCACAGGGAGGTCACGCGGGGCACGGGTAGGCCAGCAGGGCATGGGCAAGCCGTGCGGGGCATACGGAAGGCCGACAGGGCACCAGGCAGGGCGCAGGTAGGCTGGTGGGGCGTCGGGAAGGGTGTGTGTGAGGCCATGCGGGGCGCGGTCAGGGTGACTAGAGGTCGCGCGAGTAGGACGGAGGGGTGTCGGGTAGGCTATGTGGGGCGCCGGGCAGGGCGCGGGCAGGCCGGGTGGGACGGTTCAGCGTGACTCGAGCCGGTGGTGTTCGGCCGGAAGGATCAGTGCACCATGGGGGCACCACGATTTGTGGGGGCGGCACGATTTATAGAGGCCGCGGGTAGCACAATATTTTTTGTTCCCTCCATCGTCGTTGTCGCCTCATCGCCATGATGAACAAAATCACAAAAGATCAGCAGATGGAGTCAGTCCTTGGTAGTTTGGCCCGCACCCTCCGTATTTAGAGGTTATAACAATTGGTTCTTGAAAGGAGAATGATGAACAACAATTTCTTACAAACCGTCACATCGATTCCTTTAAAAGGAATTTGAGGAAAATAAAGGTATATTACTCAAAATAAGCCTCCTACCTTCTATTTGAAATTCATTGTTCGTTGATGGAGTTGCGGAAGGTAGACGAAGAAGTTCTTTATCCATCGCATCCACCGCACGCTTCCAATCCCAAGCTCTGTCGGCTCGTGGAAGACGCTCCATGTCGGTAGGTGTCCGAGGAAGAAGTCAAAGAAGGATCATCACCAGCGTTCTTCATTGGAAGAATGTGTTCTTTATTCTTCATTATTCGTTGGTAGAATTCTAATCCTTCTAATCCCTCCTCTCAAAACAACCAAGGTTTCCACATTAATGAACAATTCCAACTAAAATAATAGTTCTATTACTTTCGGTGTTGGCACAAAATTCAAACAGAATGAAATAAATTAAATGGCCCCACCTAATTAATTCATGACATTGGAACATTTAATTAAAAATGTTTGCTCAATAATAAATGAAGCAGATTTGGAACATTTAATTAGGGGAGTTAGTGGCACCATTAAAATGGGGGTGGTCAAAGAGTTTATCCCCATTTAATAGGGAGTTGAGGAAATCAAGAGGCTCTCCCTAATTAATGAGGGAGAGTTGAGAGGTTTTCCTCCCCTCTCATTAATAGGGGGTTTAAGCCCTGTGTGGTCCCCACCACATTAATCCTCTCATGAGAGGTTGAGTTCGGGTGCCCCCCCCCACCATAACATCTCATGGGAGGTTAAGGTGAAGTGGCCCCACCTCCAACATCCACACACCAAAATGCGGCTCAAATAAAATATAGTGTTGCACACTTTATTTTATTGTATTTTTTTATGAAAACACAAAAACTAAATTTTATTCTCAACCAACTCTAGTTGAGGTAAAAGTCTTCTTAAGCGAATAACGATGCTGCGAGTTTAACGGTGCCCTCCGATTTCAATTCCGATCATCAGTTTAAATGTTATAAAAACCAGCTCATACATTTACTGAACATACCCAAACAAAACTTCTGAAATTTATTCTGGGCACACCGGGCCTCGGAATCATGCGTCGTAAATTTTCGCGGACTCATAAAAATCCCATGTATTTAAGTAAAACTTTTCCACAGAATTTCTAGGTCTTTACAAAAAATCTCAAGAAACATATGATTTTTCTTATTTAATGGATGTTTATTTAAAATTAGTTATTTACTTTATATTTTTTTTATTTATGTACTCATGTTTCTAAAATAATTTTCTTAAGGAAAATATACATTATTCATCTCTTCAGTCAAAAATAATTATTATTCCATATACAAGTTTTCTAAAAATATTTTAATGAAATATTTTAATATTAAGTTATTATTATTTAATGTAATTTTAAGAAATTATTGACTATTTAATGTATTATTTAAAAATGAATCTTCTTATGGACTTCCAAATGATATACTTTATGAAATTTTACAAACTTCCAAAGGGATATTTTCTTTTAATTAAAATGAAATGAAACAAATATTCACATCATGTACATTATATAATTTGTATATTAATTTATATGTTTTAAGGTTATTTTAATATAAATTTAATTATATAATATTTTTATGAATTTATTGTTTTAAAAGATATTTTCCACAATAAAAGTTCTAAGTGATATTTAAAAATACATTATCCCCCTAACATTCCATCCTTTGATGTTACATAAGATTTAATAGTGATTAATTTCAATCCTACCATTCATACTCATTGTATAGGTAGTTTATGATTGTGAGGAAAAGATTTTTATCAAACTTGATTCTTTTAATGGGTTCTCATATGAGGTATATTTTATGATCATGTGGCACACATATTTTTTATTTTCATTATGTGATAGGTGGGACCTATATCTGCCTCTGCTTAATTGGGTAATAATGGATAACTCATGAGAAAATATTTTGATCATTATCTTAATTACATGTTAAGAATGTTATGCATGAACTTGATTTCATGTTTATAGAGTTATGTATAGACCTATCATTCATTTTGATAAGGTAATGTGTGGACATACTTTCATGTCAATAGGTTTATGAGAAGGACCAATTTCATGTCCCTATTATAATGAGTGAACCTATTTGTATTTATACTAACGGACCCCAAAACACCCAGATAGGGGTGGGGTAAATTCCACTATCAACATTTTCTTTTTAACATGAAGATGATTTTTTCCCGAGGTGGTAGTAACCTATTGAAACATTTTTAAGAGAAATGTAGGTAAAAAACAATCACATGTAGAGAGATAGATCAACAATTTTACATGGTTCGCCACTAAGGGCTAGTCCAAGGAGAATTTTTTTATATTATTTCTGTATTACAAAAAACAACTAATTTGAAATATTTTGGGAATAAGGAAGTCTGAACACCATCAAATTATTCTAAGAACACTTCCTTTACTTGATTTTATGGATAGATCGCTACATCCCTTGGATCATGTAAATAGAATCCCCCAAGATCACTATGTCAGGAGGGATCCACACATAGTTAATGGACTTTTAGGTCCCTTCATTTTTATTAAATTATCCATCCTCAACTAGATATAGATGATCTATTGATGTCCCATTCTCACCCATATTTGAAGTCCACTTTTCCTTGCATCATTAATTTTCATAAATTAATTTTTTACACTGATTGTTTCTTTTTTCACTTTCAGGAACCCACTATGAACTGCCACACTTCCACTACAAACTGAGTTGTACTGCATGTTATGAGTGCTTTGCGAACTGCCATTGTATTTCACAGATCATCCCTACTTCATAGAAGGATTCTTATTCCACAAACCAACTCTCTACCTCATATTTTATCTCCTCCTCATACCTCTTCCTTTAGAGAATCTCTACACACATCCATATACCATCTCCTCTTTTGTTATTTACAATCCCCAAAAAACCCCTTTCACAAATTATCTCCATAGATCACTTTCCCTTTTAGAAAATCGACCTTGTGTACCTATTATTCTTCATGGAGTTTTCTTCCCACGGACCACATTGTACTTAATTGAATTACTCTTGGATTTCTAATCAATAAAATCCCCTCTAAATATGGGATTAATTTTCCTTAAAATGGAAAATATATCAAAAAATCCCGTTAATCCAAATCAGCCAAATCTTCGATATGATATAGCCTTCACCGTGTATTGTGCTCCTCCAGTGAACCCTGTTTCCTATAATGTTCTGTGTAACATATTTCTGTCCTCACAGTGGCTAATTCATTATAAAACACCATGTATTTGACACAAACAATAATCCATCCTGTGAAATTCTCGCCTTCTATAAACTATAATCGTCCTGTGAACCATTTTCCCTAAATTGTCTGCATACCATGATTCGAGGTTTATGCACTATTCTTTGAGGTCCATGATCTAAGATTTTTATGAAAACATCCATTTTTCAAAAACCAAACTCTTTATTTTTATGCCCAAGATTTCTTCTAACAGTTGGAAATTGTGTCACCATAAACACCTGTTTTCAGCCTCTACCTTAACATCACTTTTCTTGCAATCTCCTTGATCAATCCAATGTGGATTGAAAACAAAAAACACCATAATCCATTACCATAAATGAACATCATTGGGTCTAACAAATATCACCCTTTGGGTTTTATTGTAATATATTGATAAATTTGATAAAGGATCTACCACTATCAAAATCATGATGTGTAAGAAACAACTCAGAAAACACTCTAAGCCAATTGGAACAATGATTGGTGTAGGAAAATAGAGGGATAAATGAATTGGTTTCTCATGTCTATGATCATGGATTGGTTTTTCATGACTCTGATCATGAATTGGGTTCTCCTGTATGCGCTCATGTCATGAAATCACTACACAGTTTTTCAAAAAACTAGTAACGAACACCCCATAATTTTTTTTCATAATTTTCATTCTCCTACATTGTTTCTCAATTATCATAAAACATCTCTTTTCTATAATGAAAACTTATAGCTCATTTACCTCCTCCAACATCATAACATTGAATTTATCCATTCTCTCCTAATGACAATAAACCCATAGAAACTATTATTGAACATCTTGAGATAAAAAACACAGTCCCCCTGGAACGTATATCTCCTATAAACCAATATCACTAATAGAAATAGATTAAGTCATTTAACACAATTAGGGAGTGAAAAAAATATTTTCATCATGCACCATGAGGTAGTTAAACACTGAGTTTCAGCTAATGATTCACATAAACATGTGTTGATAATGGCTTGTCTAGTATGTTAGCCACATGATCATCAATTCCAGCATGATACATTTTAATCATTCCATGTTCAATGTTTTTCTTGATTAAGTGATATATGATTTCATTATGATTCATTTTAGAATTATTAATATGATTATTCACAAGGTTATTTGAACTCTTTTTTTATTAGTGAACAACTATTAGTTTTTTTACCACACAACCAATATCTGTCAGTTTTTTCTTTATCCAATGAAATTGAGTTCAATACCATATCATGAATATATACATGGATTCAGCAGTACTATGTGAAGTTATTTCCTATTTATTACTTAACCATTCCACAAAATTATTTCCAATAAAGAATAATCCACCACTCATTGACATTCTATCCATGACTTCTCCTACCCAGTCCACATCAAAAAATTATAATAGTTCATTATGTTTTCCTATGAAAAAGTATAATATGTAATTGTGAGTACCTTGAATTTACCTCATGATTCGTTTACCTACCTTTATATATTCTTATTTCAAATTACATTTAAAGGGGGATGCTAATCTAGTTGCAAACACAATATCAGTCCATGTTTTAGTTACATAAAATAAGATTTTGAGGATTCTCTTGTATATTTTGGGATCTATAGAATTATTGTCCTTATGGATTTCAATGTTTAGTTCCACCCACATTCATATTTGATATTGTTTCTGGGTCATGCATATTTAATTTATTGAGAAACACTCATGAATATTTTTCTTATGAAATAAATGTGTGCTATTTCTTCTAAATCATGTGCAGCCCTAGGAGATACGTGGGTTCACCAATGAGAGGAATTTTAAATTATGATTTCATGTGACTATAATGTTTATATACTAATCCATACTTCCCTCCCCAAAATATAATATCATCTACAAACACTTGTACAGTGGTGTAATCATTCTGAGAATTTGTAACATAGATATTTTGATCTACTCTTCCACTTATAAGTTTGAGGTTCATTATTTAAGAATCCAGTTTGGAATACCATGAATATGGTACCTACTTCAATCAATACAGTTGCTTCTTTAATATGAAACCTATCACTTTAGTATTACCATGTTTAATACCCACTTTTTTTGTTTTTACACATCTTCTTCTTTAGGAAAATGATTTTTAAAATATGTTTTAACATCTATTTGATACATTATGTATCCTTTCTGAATTTAAATTTCTAGAAAAAGTTCGATTGACTCTAGTGTAGCCACCAAAGAAAATTTTTTATCAATATCAATACATTAAATATGTTAACATCCTTTACACACTAATCACACCTTATTCTAATTACATTTCAATTATTATTGAATTTATTTTTAAAAATACACTTCATACTAATAACATTTTGATTTTTAGGTCTCATAACAAAATCCCATGTTTGATTCTTGTTCATCAGATCTAACTCATCATTCTATGCTTTAACCCATGATTCATACTTTGTAGCTTCTGTAAATGAGTATGGTTACACAGCTAAAAGAATGGTAGATAGTGCATTTATCCTCATTCTAATTTTTTATGTGGGTTATTTCTTATCCCAAAAGATGTTGGAATGATCAATTTAAACTCAATGATTTCTTCTATGAGGCTCAGAATAATTTTCTCCATCCATGGTCTTCTCATCTAGTTCTTCTTCTATGTCAAGATAACATTGTGACCTATGAATTTTTCTCACTCCTTCCTCTACTTGAAATTTTGAATATGGTCCATGTCTACTTTCATCTATATATTCAATCACATTATCATAAAATCTTATCTATTTATTTTTGGCCTTATATTCAATGATCTAAACATCACTTCCTTCCAAAATTCTTCCGAGAATTTTTTTGAAACATTTGTATTCTTTCCTATTCATTGAATATCCAAGTTATATCCATTCATCAGAAACATCACTATACTACCCTTGATTTATTTCATTGTCTCAGATGAAAAATTTACTTCTAAAAACAAGAAAATACTTCATAGAGGTCATACTTCTATGACATAAAAGATATGGTGTATTATTTTCTCCCATATGAACCCCTATTTGGTTTTGATTATACAATTTAGCTTGAATAGCCTCTTTCCAGTGATGGAAAGGGATTAAACTCTCAATCTAGATTATTCTGGACATGTTGTTTACCTATTGATTCATGCACTCATCAACTCTATTTTGATATGGATTTCTTATTGAATCAGTCTGACATTTTATTCTATGTTTCTCCATGTAATATTTAAATTTAAATTGATATGTATTCCCCTTCATTGTTGGACCAAAAAAAATTATTTTTCCACCTAGTACCATTCTCAGTGATTTGATGATAGGTTTTCATGCAATCAAGAACTTTTCATTTACTATGTATAACCACCACATAATCCATTCTACTATAATCAAAAATGAAAATAAAAATGTACATTTCTCTAAATGATCCTGTAACATTTATCTAACCAAAATCGTTTTTATGGATGTTATGTTGAACATTTGATGCCCTTTTCTTCTTTGGCCAATATGAACAGTATACCAACTTCACTCTTCTAATAGAATCACATTGTTTTCCCATTATTTCATTAGATTTGGGATATCCATGACTATATTCAGTGTAAATATAATTTCCATGAAATCATGATTAATATACCCAACCTATAGTGAAACATGTTTTTTCTTCTTCAACTATCATGTAAAACAATTTATCCTTACTATAAACCCGATATAAGTTCTCATCTGTTCTGTATCCTTTCATGAGAGAATTATCAATTTTTCCTTTTATAGTAAAACTATTTTGATTGAATGTCACCATAAGTCATGAGTCATAGTGTGGACTCACACTATGGAGTTTAGGACGTAAACCATCCACATAAAGAACATCACTTTTCTTCATATCCCAATTTGTCAGTTCTGTACTTTCACTACCTTTTATCTTCAAGGAACAATAAATACCAAACCTTGTTGTTACATAACCATTTTTTATAACATTATCTAATAAATATTCATTTCTAATAATATGGTATGAGCATCTGCAATCAATAATCTAGGTGTTACTTCCCTTTATAGATTTTAGGGCTACATTCGTATGGTTAAACATTTCAATTTTCTTTTTTTACCTTCCATTACATATTATATTAAGCGAGTGATAAATATGGCCTTTCAAATATCTTTTCCATGTGCATAGGTTCATCATACTCATTGTCTTATTCCATAGGAGAAAACATATTTGTAAGAGCAACAATGTATGGTTGGTGAGTATTGGCTTGTCTTAAAATTTGGAATGTATTTTTCATGTCATTCCTCTAACTGTAATAAAATAATCTATGTCCAAAAATAGAATAATGAAAACAATATCCATATAAACTATTTATTCTATATGATGCATGATATGAATTCTTTCTCCTTTTTTGACTTCCTTTCTCTTCTACATTCAAATAGCTCCTTTCCTTTTCATAGTAAGAAATGGTATAGCCTAGACATGCACAAAACTGACATTTCATATGTTGAAAAGTCTTATCACTTATATTCCTCCTCATGTCACCTTCCTTAAGAAAAGTGTTTTTCAAACAAAAATTTATGGGAACTTGTGTATAGTTTTCAATAATCCTTTCATTTTGATTTGGGGATTTATTTTTTAACACCTAAGGTGAACTTCATATATGTCTAACATTCATATTCCCTTTATTTGGGATCATCTTATTTCTAGCCTTCAATGATTCAACATCACAACCAATTCCAATCATTCCAAAGAATTTCGATCTTTAAACATCCAAATCCTTCTCTATATCTTTGGGTCCACACATAGCTCTCTCTATTAGCTCAATATATGATAATATTTCGAACTATTTATTTTTATTTGTTTCCATTGAGATTGATTCATATTCATGTTCAATATTTAGATTAACGATATCTCCTTTGAGTCTCTCAACTATTTTGGTATTCTCTTTCAGACTATTTGTATAGTCATTGAAGACCCTTTCTTTTTCATCAACGTTGAGCTTCAATTCAACTACATATTTTTCGATTTCAGTTGCAGTTAAAGTTTCTTTTACTACTTCTTATATATGATCAATTTCAGAATCAAGTCGATCAAAATATTTTTATAAATCTTCCCCATTTTCTCACCATTTTATGAATAAGTTTCTTTGATTCTCAAACATTCCAAGAGAATCTTCATGTTGTGTCTTGAGATAATTACCAACAATGAACTGATTATCATTATAATTATATTTCAATGATTACAACTTTTCAACAAAATACATCATATATTCTTGGGTTCTAGATATAAACTTTGCTTCTTCTTCCTCAAATAATCCATTTTCATCATATTCTTATTTATAGAAAAAACTATTCCTCTACACTTTTTTTCTATATTTGAAGTCTCCATTTTGAGAAAAACAATTCTAAGGATTATGTAAATTTCCAAATTTTACTTTCTTCATCATAGAGCTTCCTTGATCACTTAGAAGAAATGTACCCAACTCTACCATAATAAAAACCGGCCAATGGATGATTTTCTTCAAATCAACCACTTCCTATCATGAATTTATTATCATGAAGAGAGAGAATTTTTTCTTTGTAACTATCTTTATCAAATGTATCTTAAGAAACATCATGTTTTTCCATGTCTTTGAAATCCGTTTCCTTGCTTACTCAAGTCATTGCAACCAATGGTTTTACTCTCATTTAATTTGATACCAAACTACTCAGTAGATTATCCCGTGCATGTTTTTAATGGTCTATTTCCTCATGGTCTGACACTTTTGGGTTGTAATGATGTCGAATTTTTCTCAAAACATTCTTTAAAATGTAAATCTAATTGATTTATTATCCAAGACCTTATATTTATCCTACTATATAATTATTTTAATTGAAAAAGTTATGTTCATTGATGACAGGATGTACCTTTAGGTCCTCAAACATATTGTGAAAAACATGATGTTTTCATTACTATAATTTTTTATTTCCTTCATATACATATTTTAATGTTTTTACCACATAGACTTAGATGAAGTGTATCACATCACCTTCAGATAGATTTCCTTAGAAATAGATACATTGAGGAAATTTTGCGCTTTGGAATCAGCATCAAGAATTTTTCAGTTTGTTTCATCTAGGGATTGACCCGTAATGTAGGTGACATGAATCTCTTGTGCTGTAGAAAAAGATATCATCCATTCCAAGAGTTATTATATGTTCCCTCACCATGTTCTTCCAAATATAGATGTTTATTTCATCAAATAGGGGGACTCTACAAACATTTACTAAATTCACCATGACTAAAATGAATGACATATTTAATACCAGAAACCTATAAGATATAATACCTCTTGAAGGATCCTAAAACACCCTAATAGGGGAGGGGTGAATCAGGGTGTTAAATATTTCTTATTAAAGTGATAGATATTTTTCCCACATTTGTAGGAACCTATCCGAATATTCTGATGATAAATTTTTGTAAAAAAACAATAACATGTTAAGATATAATAGAACAACTTTACCTAGTTCACCACTAAAGGATAGTCTAATGACCATACACTGAAAATGTGTCTATTGTACCAATATCCACTAATTTTTAATATTTATGTAAAAAAAGGTTCGTACATAGTCACACTATGCGATACACACTTCTATTACGATATTTTTGTGATATCTTATTGCATCCCTCAGATCACTTATGTAGACTCCCCCAAGCTCACTCCAATAGGAGGGATCCACACTCAATTTACTGACTTGTGGTTACCTTTATATCAATGAAATTTTGTATCCTCACCTCTTGATAGATTATATGATGATTTACCATTCTCACACATAGATGATGTTTACTTTTCTCTACATCTTTAGTTTGTGTAAATTTATTTTTTCAACTCATTGTGTCTTTGATCACTTTCCTAAACCCTATGAAAATTGCCTTGCTTCCTATCTGAACTATGATCCACAACATTGTATGAGTGCTTCAAGGACCACCATTATCTTTTAAGGACTCTAACTGCATCATGGATGGATTCTTCTTCTACAAACCGGCTCTACTTTATAAACCATTTTCCTTTGATATACATCTTCCTTCGGTGGACCTTTGATGCTTCCATAGATCATATCCTCCTTTGTGAGCTTTAATGCCCTGAAAACCCCTTCCATGAACTATCTCCATGGATCAAATTTCCTTTCACGTAATACTCCTCATGAACCACTTATACGTTATGTATTTTTCTTCCTACAAACAACTTTGTACATCAGGGAATTCCTATGATATTTCTATGTGAAATTAACCCCTCTAAAGATGATGTTAGTGGTCCATAAATTGAAATATAGATCTAAAATTCCTACTAGTCTGAATCAAAAAAGAATACTCGATATGGTACAGCTTTCACCACCTATAATACTCATCCACGAACCATTTTACCCATGTGGTCCATGTAATGGCATTCCTTCTTCATGGTGACCAATGAATTCCATAAACAGAACATTATCTCTCAGCTGAAAATGACAATCCACCCAGCTAACTTCTAGCCTTACATAATCTATGATATTCTCTTGAACTGTTTTACCTATGTGATCCATGTACCATGCCTCACAGTCTACATAGAGATTCTATACATAAATCTCTTCCTTCGTTGATTTTCTTCACCAATCAATGCAATATCATTGTTTTCCTTGAACTATGCTTTGCAGTTCGTGATCTACGATTTGCAAAAAAACATCCTTATCCCAAAAAACAATCTCTCGATTTTGTGGGCCAATTTTGATGCAAAATTTGGGAATTTGTGCCACCTTAAACACATGTTTGGACATAGTATTGTAAGATCACTTGTCTTAAAAATTCCTTGATCAACCTAATATGGATAAAAACAAACACAAACCATACATAATTACCATTAATGAATAGCCTTGGGTATAACATATATGTTTTATTAATGTTATTAGATAATGTGTATTTCATAAATCATGGTCTTATTCAAATTATTACGTTCTCAAAGTTCATGTTCATGGATTCCATTATGATTATTGTCTAATAAATTTCCAAATTTTTTCCATCACTCTATATTATGACCTTTTCTACACAGTGTATAATTTTCAAATGTTTAGATAAGGTTCTCATAACCTTTTTAAAATTTAATTCATATGTTATCAATGATATCTCTCTTGATTACCCTTAATGAATATCTATTCTCACCCTTTCCTATGTTTCCTTGACCAAGGTTATGAATAACGTTAATATGTATGATTTTTATAAGGATAGTTTTGTTTATTATGAACATAGTGGGAGATGATATAAAGACCTTATGACATATTTTTTAACATTCTATGTATTGAAAGGAACCAGATGTAAATGATTATTGAATTGATTATTATGTTATGTAATGAATATTCATCTACTAGCATGTAATATCAATGTTTGAAATATGTGGGTCGCTATATGACCCCTTGTTTTCATTATTTTTTGTAACAATATAGATTTTTAAATAAAAATGATTCAGTTACAGTACATAATATTCAACACCTATAACCAAATAGGTCTTCAGTTTTTAGCAATAATATATCTCTAGGGTCCTATTTCAATGGTCTATAGATCCTCCGAGATCTAGCATTCAAGTGGTTGTCACCCTGAAAGACTATGCTAGTGTTTGATTTCCTATAAAAGTAAGTCATCCAATCATCATATATCTTAATGAATTTAGCCTATAAAAACTATATTAACTTCTTTGGGATGCGTCCCATACATTTCTATATTTTGGATTCCTAAAAAATTAAAAACCATTGTTTGAATGTTATTGATGTTGTATTCATGGATTCATAAAAGGAGTATCCATGGAATTTTGGTAGAAAATGTTCTCCTACATGGTATGTAATATAAAAATACTAACCAGATATCAAAGATAATTTTTTCACATTTATGTATTATGAATAAAAAATGTGAAGTAATTTTATTCAAAAAAAATTCATAAAAAGAAATTATAGTAATGTGATACTTTAATTATTTATGTATTGAAAAATAATACACTCTATATGAATTATTTTTGGTAAAGTAAATAATTTTACCATTAATAAATGTATACATGGTGATTTTTATGAATCATGGATCAATATAGATTAATATACATTAAATGTTATGTAATTTTTTTCATGTTGAAGATATAAGAAAATTATTTTACATATGCATTATGTTATCAATGTGTATGATCAAGGAAAGACTATTTATTTTTATGAATCATAGATAAAATGGTTATATATATGATATATTTTTAAATAAATAGTATTTCATTGATGATTTCAACTGACATAATATCTAATTGTTTCATAATGACTAATATATGAAAAGGGAGTTGATTCGTGAGTTTTTGGAAAATAAAGGAATTGTGTAATACTTAAATGGAAAAAAATGGTTGTGTGGCATTAAAATATCATTCAAAAACGTTGATACAAATATATAAATGATTATTTAATATTCATGTAGATGTTATATAATAATGAATAATGTTTTATAAATCCATTTTTGGATGTTCATAGGAGTGAGTATTGTAAAATTAACTACATAATTATAAATATGTCATAATACTATATAGTGATTTATAATGTATAAGAGAGATTACGATTAAAAATTAACTGTTTTTTCATGATTATGATATCAATGTGTATGATTAAACAATTTGATACATATTCTATGTAAGAATAAATATAAAACATTTATAATATTACTGGACATTTTAGTTCTTATTTAAAAATTATCATTATTTATACTATAATTTTTAAGAGTTTTTAATAATGTTATAAACTGGGCCATTATTTTTCAAAATCCTTGATGGTTAAGGAATAAGTAGTTTCTAGAAATTTATATTATATCTATGTATAATATTATTGAATAATATGGATACAACTATAATGTCACTTGGGAACAACGTATTAGGGAGAATAATAATGAAATCTGTATGGGTTTTGGTCTATTTTATGTGGTAAATTGTAATTCCCTAGAATGAGCTGCTCGAATGGTTTCCGAGTGAAGAAAAAACTTCACCTCAGGCATGAATAATCATACTCTAGGGTTTTTAACTAGGGGTGATGTCTTAATATAGTAATGGGATGATTTTGAACTTTGTCATAGGGCCCTAGGGGTATGCCTGAATCTACCAAAAATTTGACATCACTTATCCAAGGAATTGACTTCTTAAAAAACTATAGAAAGAAAGTGGGATCCCAATGGACACTCGTAGTCTCGAATATAATGACATAAATATATACTATAAACAAATCAAAAAAAATATTAAATATTTTAGATAAATAAGAATTGAATTATATAATATAAATAATACATTGTCCAGTCCATTATAATCAATAAATAAAACAATACTTAGAATTAATCTAAACTATATCACAACTCACTATCAGAATCCTACCCAGAATTCACAATCTACAACCTGATGGACCAATTATAAAAATCTAACACCTTGCATTACATGTTTCCTTGAAGGAATCTGGAAGATACACCTTGGAACATCAAAGTATATATAGTGTATATAGGTAGGGGTGACTCCAATAACACTATTGTAAAACCTAATATATTGGATGTATTAATATTTTATGTGATGAAATGATTTTTTAGGAAAAAAATATTTTTTTATTTTTTTATTATCATAAAATAGGACCACCTTGATAAATAACATGTAGGAACTTAAAATAAAAACTTTAGGTCATCGTACATTTGATAGACCACCTCAAACGCCAACCATACATGCTCCATCGAATGATATTTGTCTCTTTCAATAAGTAAACACATAGGGGGAATAGTTTTTACCTCAAAAATAGTTCCCAATATCATTACTACTTCTACCAGTGTCAGAGTGTCTATAATATTGTCAAAGAACCATGATAACCAATATATTCACTTAAGGTATGATTCAACCTAGTATTCAGAGCTAAAAACCTCAGGGTTTCCCCACCTAGTATATAGTAGAAAAAATCTTGGGGGGATATCCCACCATTAAAATATTATATATACACCATGGGATAACTCACCTATTATATAGTAGATAAAAATATGGGGGATTCCCCCACCCAATATATTATATTTAAATACATAAACTATGTCCCACCCAGTGTAGTGTATATAAACATCTGGTGTTGTACCACAAGATATACAACAGATAAAAAATTGGTGGTTATCCCTACCTATATATAATAGATAAATATACAGGGGCATCATACCTGGTATACATGCTTAATCACCAACTCTTAATTAAGCTACTCTATTATAACCAAATCTTTGTGGGGGTCCCATCCTCTACTTGTGGATCCAGGGAGCATGTCAAATTCAACCTATATGCATAAATACATCATTTTGGTAGTGTAGCCCACCCAAACATCTCTTATGACCCCTATCAAAAGGTTTTCACATTTGAAAAATCATTTCCCAAAAGTTTATTAAAATCCTACCAAGTACACTTGTATCATCCTGAGATTTTAGATTATAATTCTCCTTAAATAAATTATATTTTTTGATATATTTCATTACACACAACATCATTCTAAAACGAACGGAAATATATGATTAAAATAAAATTATTTAATGTGAAAATTATCGCCTACCCATTGGATTTGTGTTTATGAATATGAAAAACTAAATTATTAAAAGTATATTTTAAGAGATGTATAAAATAAATTCATTGGCTTAATATTTATTAATAACTAAAATTGGATGCATCTAAAAGTAAAAGAAATTTTTTCCTAAAATATTTTTTATATGCATAATAGCTTTTTTCATGATAAATTGAACTAAACACTACTAAATAATTAATTTAATTACCTTTTTATATTATATATAGAATAATATTTTTATCAACAACATAATATTTTTCTAACCATGACATCAAAATATTTCTTATTTTATATTTAAAAAATATATTTCATTATATAAAAACTTAATATTATTTTTCATTATGATTTAAAAATTAAATATTACATATTTTAAAAATTTTATTTGAAAAAATGAACATAATTTTCAAAATAATAATTTCAAAATTATTTTATAGTTAATTTTTGTAACTTTTTTTGAAAAAAAATAATTTTATGATGAAATGTGGATTCAATGATTTTTGTTGAAAAAGGCCTTTTAATTTATGGAATTTACAAAGTTCCATTGTATTAAAAACTCTTGTAAAAGTAAAATTAGTAAAAATATATTATAATTAATCCTATTTACATCATTTTATACATGTTTATTTATAACTTTATACAAATATTTTACAAAGATATGAAATCATTTCCTTTAAAAACCAAATTTTTTATCGCGTTTGTGGGTTAAATTTAAAAAAATCTTTTAAAAGTATGAATTGAATTTTAAAAAATAGTTTAAATATTTTCAATCATCAATATTAATATTAGTTAATAATTTCAACTTAAAATATTTTTATGGAATGGTAAAAATATTTACATTTAATTATAATAGTTAATGTTAAAATAACGTTACTGGGGTTGTTAAAAAACAATTATAAAGGATAAAATTAAATACCCACATGTATAATTATTATTTTCTACCCATATTTCATTATTTTACCTACTATGGTTTTATAAATAGCCATTTTGGCCCTTATTTCATGTAAACATTGTGGGAATAATTTATTATGTTAAAAAAATCCATGTTTTCCTTCTCCCCCACTTTTAGAATGCCACCCTCACTCTCATCGAATAAAAACTCCCAATGAATTTTGTATCATATAGTACCTAAAAATATACAATGTTAAAATTCACACCCACCACATATTGGAAATTTTTATCTTCATAAAACCATTATATGATGGTTGTGGGTATAAACTTAAAGAGTTTCTCTCAAGAAGTGGTATAGTTCATAACCATTGGTACTCATTTTATTTATTCATCTAAATTCATAAAATATTCCAATAATATGTTAAAATTAAATCCCATTTATGTTTCATATATTGGTATGTCTTTATTCTGATTTTATGAACTCTATTCATATACCCTCCAATAAAATGGGATGTGAAACCATCGATTGTGTGTATGGATAACTCTCACCTCGCAAACTGATGTTAATCATTTTTCATCAGTACCTATTATAGGTAGATATAATGTTGTATTTAATTAATTTATATTATATTCATGAAATAATTATAATGATGAAATTATAATACACATCTACCTTCTTACATTCAAATCTGAAGGAAGGAAATTACATCAGTTGTTCTTATGTATGGATTGCCGCCTTCATGTAGCGATGATAAATGTTTTTCATTTAATTTTGAAATTTATGGTAATAAATGTATAGTAAATGAGTATATATGATATTATAATTATTTTTTAAAGATATGATATTTTTTCCTTTTTCTCATTCTATCTGTCAAAAAATTGAAATATTGTTCACGCATATATACGAGCAACCTTCTCCACGAAGGGTAAAAGTAATTTTTCTATCTCTAACTATTATAAAATACTATAAATTAATTTATTATGAATATATATGATATTTATATAAAGGGAATAATTATATATATTATGGAGTCATGATCAATGTAAAAGGATTGAAACCATCCAACCAAAACCAACAAAAAAATGATGGACTTATCACCCAAATTAATGATTTTAACATTGACTTTGTAAAAAATGGGAGATAAAAATTATAAAGTAAAAAATATATGGTAATATATATAAGATTATGTTTCATTAATATATTTATACTAAATATATATGTACCCTATATGAGGTTTGAACATGTATGAAGGAAATCATACCTGAGGTAAATGTTTCTCGTCTCACTTTTACTTTCATGATACACATTCCATATTCATCCTTATTTATTTATCATTTTGTATATACCACACCATTGAAATGTTGTATCGTGAATCTATTAAGCTTCATGAATTTTAATTTTCATTCAATTTAATTTGTTTCATGGGTATAATCCTTCAATTTTTACAAATGTTCTAAGTGTTTATATTACAATATCATTGATTACTATGATTATTAATTATTATTATTTCAATGATGAAATACTATAATCTACCGATAAATAAATTAATAATTTCTCTTCTCCATTTATTATTTATTGAGAATATATGTTTTAATTTAAAATCTAACTCTTTAAGTACTCATGATTCCAACATAATTATTTGAGGGAAATGACATTGATTTTTTACTCAGGTGGGAATAATTCCCTTCTATGTTCATGTTTTATAAAAATGTATTCAAGATTGATTTTACTATTTTCCCATATGTTATAAAAATAATTTTTACCCATGTTTGAATTATTGAAAAATTGTTCAAAATTAATCATCCTTTCTTTTCCAAAACAAGGTACTAATTTGATTTTATCAAATATTTGAATGAAATATTTGTTTTAACACAGATGAACACTATAATATTTTATACCTTCAGGTACTCTAAATGTTTTAAATATTTATTTATTTGGAAAAATTATCATTATCAATTAAATGAATTTTCACAGTATTTTTGAAATTTTTATTTTTAAAATAATGATATTCAAAGTGGAAAGATTATTTAAATCAAAAAAATTAATGAAAATTTTAGGGAATTTATATTAATCACCAATGATAACCCTTATTTTGATTATGCTTCACTAGAAATATGATGAAATGATACCATCATAATTATTCCTCTATGATGTTTATGATCAGTTTACCGGGGATATGTTATAATTTTATCATATTTATTTTTTTTCAATATGTTTTGAATTAATTTTGACTAGGGATATGTTGTATTGATAACATCCTTACTATATCTCTAGATGGTTTATGATCAACATGACTGGGGATATATTATTTTAATACCATTCTCCATATACATTTGGATTTTTTAATATTTTGATTATTTTTTATAGAATGTATTAAAATTTTGTATGATGTTTTTCTATAATAATGTTTATATTTATTCTGTTTCAACCCATTCTTATAAAGAATTAATTCGACTAAGTATATGATGCTTGGGGACTGTTATAGCCTCTTGATGCATTAGTAGGTCTCAATAGGAAAATTATATTGGTTATCTAGTCGAGGACTTACACATTAATTTATGATTTCATGGAATAAGGCCATGATGGCATTGTTATGATGTCTAACACTATGAATTCCCAAATTAATAAATTAGCTATTGATGTCCATGTGATTATTAAATTACATAGAATATCCATGGATATGTTTAATAATTATGAGATTATGTATATGGAATTAGTTAATCATCATTTATTCATAAGTTAATTTTCATTATGCTTATGTTATTGATTAAATGGCCTGTGATTCTGGATATTTTCCATTCCATATTGATTATTCCTTATTTAATCAGGATATCTTCCACTGTATAAATAATCTTATTAATCATTTTAAATCACCCATTTCTTACTATTCCTTTAACTAGGATGGAAAGATGTATTTTTGATTTATATGTAGAGACATACTAAATGGAATAATGGTATTCCTGATTAAAATATTTTATTTTATTTTATGTTTTAACATGTAAAAGTGATTCATGTATGTATATAGTTTACCAAGATTAAAAAATTATATGGTCCTTTAGGATGAGATAATTTTATATATGGAAAATGTAATGAAGTAACCACCGACTCTAGGATACTGGTGTCAGGATTTTTATAGCATGATAGTTTATCAAAAAATATAATCCTATATAAATATCACATCATTTATTTGGGTTATAAGGATACATGTGAAATTAAAAATCCACATATCTTTTATAGACCAACTCTAGGGTCAACATAGAAAGGAGAAACCCAACAGTGTCCCCCAGGTCACATCATCACACAAACACCCTATACGAGTTTCATAATCATTGTTCCATAACTTTTTCCCAACTGATCCTTTAATTAATATTGTCTATCAACAAGTATTAGGGGCCATTAGACCCATCCAAACTATCTAATGGTTCTATCACTATCAACCAAGTTAACACATTAGTACGATACGAAGAAAAATTTTAACAGGGATAGACATAAATTATGCATCCTTATAGAAAATGTACAATACATATTAAACAATATATAATAAGTATAGTAAACAATTCATTATTAAAAAAAATAGGGTTTTCCCTCATGAGTTCAACGAAATTAAAACATTTTATACTAACCCCTTCTATAATTCCTTTGAAAATAAAAACAAAACTAACATTAAAACTAATTTTCAAAAATTAATCAATACCCATTTATCAAACACAGATCCCCTGGCCCCAAACCACAATCAAGTATTCTTTTAAAAACCCATTCCCAAACTATTTCTCTAATCATTCATTTTATTCTTTAAATTCAATTTCCACACTTGATTATTTTTAGAATTAAATTTTTAAATGTAGCTATATTATTATCCTAAACCATTCACACCACCATGAAAATCCATGATAAGGTCTACTGGAACTCATTCAACTCCGTAACCACCATCAAAACATTTAGAAATCTATGTTGTCCATGTAAATGTTTTCTCCAACACGTGCCCATACCACATTTATAAAGGAGACACTGAAGTCAAAAATTTATGTTATTAATATAATAACTACGTACAAAAAGATAAAATTTAATACAACTAGGAGAATGGAAATATAAAATTCCATGAACCAAAAACTCGGAGGTACCATTATTTAAAACTAATCCAGACTAGCATCTTCAAAGCTCACCGAAGCTCCAAAGTCAAACCATACTCATATCCAAATCCGTGATATGGGAAGTACTGAATCATAACATTAAAAAACTAAATACAAAATTAAATTTAATTAACTAAATAATTTATTAATTATTAAAAAAATTAGGTTATTTAGAAATAATTTGTGAACTACTCATTAGGAACCATCGTCATACATGAATGAACACTAACCACATATGGAAGGCCTGACACACACACCCAAAATTATCCAAGGAAATAAGAAAAACATAATGCTAATTTAATACCAATTTTATATAATTAATGAAAATCCCATAATGAAATCAATGATGTAACATACCTCAAGTGAAAAGCTAGGCAATGTCATTCTTTATTCATTTGAGGTCTCCCTCTCTGCTTACCAAGACAAAGACATACAATATTGGATGATATCTCAAATTATCAATTGGAAATTATCAATGATCTATAAACCAAACAACACCCATTTACATGGAGATTAATGGTATAATATAAATGAATACCTATATAAGAACATACCATGAATCACTAGAAAAAAATAGTTAAATCCATTTATTCAAAGGGGTATTTAAGGAAGTGGAAGGGTGAGGATCCTATTATCCATCATTAACATTATAAAGGTGTATTAGGGGGTTTTGGTTTAAAATTACATATATGAAAATAATATTTCCAATATTTTTATGAATTTTTGAAAGTTGCATTATATTTTCAGATAATTTTCCAAAACCATGTGCAGACCATACCAGAAAATGTCTAAGAAAAACCATCTCACATTGTTTGCCAGTATAATTTTCGAACCTTTCACCAAACATGTACCTTATACTATTAAAGGAAATACACCCATTATGGTTATGATTCATATTTTACAAAAATATTCCAAAAAATGAATAAGCCTCTATAACTAAGATTGTAGTCCCCACATACTTTATCATCAACATAGTTGTTAATATATACCAATCACCAGAATATATTTAACCTAAAAAGTTTCCTCTAAAATTTATAGGGTTAATCCATGACCATGTGATACCCATGAATTATAACTATGTTCTATATAATTTAAACTATATTGCTCATAAAGCTGAAATCAGCACATGGTTTCCCCAAATTTTTTCACACTAAAATTCTAACCCTTTAATTAAATCTAAAAAACTACCAAAATTGAATGATAATCCCCCAAGATTCATTTGAGAACCCAAGGAATAAAGCAAGACTGAATCCATATCCACCGAGTCCACCTTATTATGATGTATCACTTTGAATTCAAATATTAATATCAATTTCAAAACTACCCATTCTATGGAATCCTAATACATTCCAATTTATAATAAAATTTATAGATCATCAAGGAGTGGGGGTTTAAAACCGCCCCACCATATTATTTATTATCCTCGAGATGGTTTAGTATACATAAAATGTTATGACCCGACCAATATGGTCATTAGTTCTCTTCCCATACACCGTATTTGGTTATGTAATACTCATCACAATTCTACTGAATAACCTCATGTAAAAACCTAAACACATTATAATTCGCAAAAAATAATTGTTTGACCCTCCAAATATATGAAGCAAATCCCTCACTATGATCCCAATGGAGATTACAAATCCCTGCATGTAATTTTATACTAATCAATAGTCGATCTATCACTGACCTTTGTTCCTCAAAACGAACGGTTATAATACTGACGTATATCCCATATGACTTATGTTAAGATCTGATTGATACAATTTTGATTTTGTCTCTAATAAACATACACCATATAAAAATACATATAATTAATACACCTTTTAAGGATTTATTGTATAAAATTCTATATTAGTATAGCCCCAATTATATAGAAGCCTAGTCTATGTGTGAAATTCAATATATTTCATTTCAAACTGGAATGTTGATAAAACCATATTATTTAAGTAATCTTATCTTTCTATGTTTACATTTATCATTTAAAACTACACAGGGTAACCTGGTGACACACATAAGACATGGCTGAGCTCTATATCCCACTGAAGGAATAATAGAATCATAACATAACAAAAATATAACTTGTTTATAAATATTAAATTTAATGGTAAATAATATGGGTGACAACCATAGAACGAATATTAATGATTTGTATATGATGATTACATAAAGGAGGAATGGAAATGTGGCGATAACATAATACATGACATCGTAAACATAGGTCAAGAAAAACCACTGAAACATGATAACAAGGAGGAAAAAGTCTCATAATGGATTATTTTTTCACCCCACTCTCATACATGACATATTTTGAGACTAAAATATTACATAATTCATTTAAGCACTATATATTTCGGGGTTCACCTATCACTTTAATATCATGTACATGTGTAATTGTGCCACATAGATCATTCAACATAGGAACATATTTCATCACATTTAATCCCATGATTAAGGAGTGTGGAATAAAAAATTAAATTTAACTATAAAATAAGGATAGTCATGTGAAGGTGAATACCCTATAGTAGAAATTGTGATGGTATTCACAGTAAAATTGATTGACCTAATAAATTACATGATAATTTCCACAACATAACGAGGTTATATAATAATTCATGGAATGGATTAATGAGAGTGAATGGGGTCTCTCATCACATGGAAATAATTGTTTATCTAGAGGTACATGTAATGACATAATCTGACATGAATAATTGGTAATTAAAAGGCATAAGACAAAAAAGTTCGCTGAACATAGAGGGGAAGAAGAGGATATATTGGCTTGAGAGGGTGATCCCAAAACCTTGGGTTGAGATTTTTAAATGTTTTGGGGAGCCTTGGGAGGGGTATATAGTAGAAAAGGTACACTATTTTCATAATGTATTGATTTTTAGTGAAGATAAATTTGAGATTTGGTGGGTTTATATAGGAAAATATAGGAGAGTTGTTTATTATTTTATAAACATTGTTTTTGAACTCTATACAATAAGGATATCAAATCCATGAAAAATCATGTTGGTTTCTCCCATGGTTATAGAAAAAGTGGAGTGGTTTTCATTACATTAAAATTCCATGAACCTAGAACATTAAAAACTACCCTTGTTGATGTGGATGTGAGTCGTCTTTATAATGAATTGATTTTAAATCCTTAAAACATAATATCTGTTTTGGAGGATTCATTAAGGGATTATAAAAACAATAAATTGACATAAAATACACATTATATTAAAGGGAAAAATATATTTAACTAGGGATATAATTTTTTTGATTATATTATATATCTTTTATATAATTATTTTTCCATAATATATATAGCATATTTATGCAGTAATTAATTTTTACCTAAAAATTTGACATTTGTTAAAAATTATTAAAAATAAAAAAATTATAAATTATACATGAGGACACCAAAAATAAAATTTATTTTACCAAAATAATTCTCTAAATATTATAAATTACAATTTAAATTAAAATCTCTATTTACAGAAAAATATTTGTTTCTTTAAAGTAACAGTTTTATAACCCTTGTAAAAATTACATTTTCACTTCATAAAATTATATTATCATTAATATTTTATATATAATATTTAATAATAATATTTTATTATAGTATAATTTATTTCAAAAATTATTTAATTAAATAAAAAAGGATTGTTATTTGAAAATATTTGTTATCCAAAATTAAATTTATACTTTATCATATAAAAATATAATTTTTATCAAAATAATTATTTAGTAATTTATAATTTAAAAATAATGAATAAATGTAATCATTATTTTATTGAAAAATAAATATAAATATTCAAACATGTTGGGTCATGGTACATAACCCTTCTTAAACCACTGAACACCCTAACTGTAAGGTGTGTGATGGTGATATTCTATTAATGTGGTTTGATGAACATGGTTTGGGAGGTGATCTCAATATGGTCAAATTCTTCCATAAATGGTTTTACATGTGTGTTAGATATTTAATCTTGTACTGGTTCTGGTATATAGAAAACCCAATAGATTGTTATCTACCTCAAAAGTTTCTATATATGAGCTTCATAGTGTATGATCATACTAGTCGAGGCCATCGTTTCTTTCATCTATTCCAAAATGATTTATAAAAACCAATAATTTCTACTAATAAGATTATCACTATTCAAAAACTATATTATCATTTTTTATAATGATTAATGATATTTTAATTTTGGTAGGATATGATAATCCATAATTAAAAAACAAATACATGTTATTTCTATAACCATATTATATAATAATTAATTTATTCAAAAAAATAGAATTTATTTTATATAAGTCTGAGTCATTACACTATTCACCCATACGAGAATTTCTCCCCTAAAATTTTCACTTTGTACAAAAAAATATATGAGGGTACTTCTATTTTATAGAATCATCTAGTTTTAATATCTCTTCATGAAACATGTCGTTCTGCTATAGCACATTGACCAGCTGAGTTTTATTATTTTATAAAACATTTTCTCTATGGTCTAAGATATTCATCAGCTACTCCTCAGATGAAATACCATTAAGCAATTGTGACCCCTCTTGATTTAGTACATGTGAATGGTATGTTATGTACATTATAAATATGGAAACATGTAATACATCATGTAATTAGTACAGGTTATGTTGGAAAACTAGTCACATAGAAACCACTAAGATGTGATTAGGGATCTGAAATGGGGAAATTTATCAGGTAATAATCCTTCAATTTTTCCAAATCCTCATGGATTTATTCCTTAGAGATATATGAAAGAATACATTATCACCAACATAAGATTTGTTCCCTCCTTGATGATTTTCTGAAATGGTTAATTGAAAAATTTGGGCAAATTTCATATGTCACTAAATGGTTTGATCCTTTCCTATTATCTCTTATATAAGATCATGTCCCATCATCTTATTCTATCTAAATTCATCCATGTATTAATGATTCCAACATGTTTTCCCATATTGATGATCGTTATAATATATTTGGATGATATAAAAAAAACTATTGTAATATACAGACTCCTCTAGTGGAAGGTGTTAATCCAATCATCCATAACATTCCATAGAACATTATCTTATAATATCCTGCCGATTTTGAATGGACCTATTAGACTAACCGTCCCTATGTGGGTGATAAGTATTGTTAAATCTCAGTTCTGTAATCAAATATTGTTAAAGGCTTCTCTAAAACCTAAATTTAAACCATAGACCATGATTATATTTAAAAGAGATGGAACTCCATGCTTTATTGCCACTTAAACATTGTATATAATAGTGAGTTAGTAGAGGGAGAGACCTTCCTTGAATGCAATGACGTGCATAAACATGGTAAGGTGATCAACTAATAACTAGATAGAGTTATTTTCTTTAGGTGATGTATGGAGTCCAATGATAAAATTACATGATATGGTTTCCCATCTTCATATAAGTATTGAAATATTTCCATCATACCTATATAAATCTGTCATTCTTCCTTGACTTACGGGAATACCAAGAATTGAGATATAAAAACCACAATATTCCTATCCATGTTAAACAGCCAGATATGTTTCCTAAAATCATTATATATCATTGTTATTCCTAGATAAATTTGGATTTATGATCGATGAACATCATCCAGAAGATCCCTAAAATGTTAGGTCATTAATTGGGAACATATTTGGGTTTTATACCTTATAACTCCATCTTCTGCAGATTTGAACTCTTGAATATTCACTAACTTCATTTGTAGAAACTCATAATTTTGTTGAGATGCTATGATTCTATAAATAATATATAGTTGAGAAATTATTTGATCAGGCTAGGATGAAGAACCATTTATTATTCCCATATATTTCTTTTTCATGTCCATGAATATTAGATCCCATGAAATCATAACCATGGATAGATTTGTGGGATCATATATACATAGATAATCTTCTAATTTGTTTAAATTTAAAGGATGGTAATTGATTGGAAAATCATAATACTTGAACCTATCTAACCACCTCTCTTGGAACATATTAAGGTCCTTTTTTCATGAATATATACATGAGTCTTTTATAGGTTAAATATTCATATATATCACACTTCTCCCCAAAGAGATAATATCGGAAAATATTTATTTTAAAGATTACTATAGTCAATTATAGATCATGAGTTGGGTAGTACTGAGTTCACAGGTGGAATAGTCTATATCTTTGTAATTTTTTATGATTTGACAATCTAGGACCTTTTTAGATACATCAATGCATATCCCTATTGTTTCTCCAATGGTGGGTAATGTTAGTATAGGTGCAATGACTAGCCTCTTTTTCTGACTTGACTCCTTTCTTTGTTAGGTTGGTAAGGGGTATTGACAATCAAGATAATTTTCTCACAAATCAATGGTACTACTTATCTAATATATGGAAACTATGGATTCATACCCAGGAGGTTTTTCTAGGATAGGATTCAATTTTATCTATTTTTAAAGGATCCACAAATATCCCTTTTCTGGTGGTGACATGACATATGAATATTACTTTCTCCAAGGACATCTAAAATTTAATATACATTTCATAAAAAATGATCTTAGTAATGTCCATATTACAATATTAAAATTAACCACATTATCCTCATTTTATAGGAGTAGATAAAAATATAATGTATAAATATTGTGATAAATTGGTCTATGTATTCTCTAAATACCCAATTCTTTATGTCCATTAATATTTCCTAATCATTATTGATTCCAAATGGCATTACTATGAACATGTATTACATATACCCTGTATTAAAATTAGTCTAGGGGATATCCTCCTTTAAATTTTCTTGATATTATCCTGAATAAAGATCTACCTTAACAAAATAGTTGTATCTATATAGCTGAGTCAATAAATCATCATTCTGTGGTCATGATCTTTTTGTGATCATTAAAATCAATGCATAGGCTCATTGGAAAATCCATCTTTTTTTATGAAGAGGATTGGATCAACCCAGGTTGAAGTACATGGGTATATAAACCCATAATGCAGAGTCATTGTAGTTTTTTCTTTAACACATAGAGTTCAATAATATCTATTCTCTATGGATTCTTTGATATTGGAAAATCTTTGAATATATGCTTCGTTTAAATTTATACCGCTCTCCTAGGTTGAATACTAGGAAATTATTCTTGAAACTCATCATCATATTCCACCATAATGTACATGTCATAAAGAATGATATTTTATTAGGTATCAATTAGTTTCAATTGATACACATTCTAATTGGAAAAAAATCACTATTCTTGATATAATAATGCTAATGGGGATTCATCCTCTTCATTTTCTTTGTATAGAATTAGATGATGATTTATTATATAGAGGTTGATTTCCTTCCTTTCACAATTTTTTTGGATCAATATAAGGAAAACCAATCTATACCTATAATTTCTTCAAATTTTACTAAATGGATAATCACAAGGTTTAATGGGATGTCCATCCCCCAAATATAAACGGGGATGAATTTTATACTTGGGATGTAATAAGTTCCCCATTTTTCATTTTCTTTGAAAGAAATATATCCATGATTCGTAGTGGTGTTAGAATAATTATACTAAATATACTAGATAGGATAGAATACATAGAAAAAAAATAAAATAATAGGTTTTCTATTCATGTATGAATAACTAGAATACTTGTCACCACATAGTTGTCAGGATCCGCCTATGATGTTGTGATGGAATAAACGCATCCCTGATTTCTAGATCTTGGAGGTTTTTTTATCAGTTATTGTCAAAAACAATAGTTTATTATATTGATTCTCATAGTGTTTTTCTTCATTGTAGTTTAGACATTGGAAAATGAGAGGATGGTTGACTAAATAATTCCTTTATTCCATCACATTGGTGGGATTTTCCAATTAGATATTTCTAGCTATGTGACCTTCCTTTCTATACGTAAAGAATTTCTTCATCCCCTTCATGAAATTTTTGAGGTGCTCTTCCTACACTATTCACATGTGGGATGATGAAATTTCAATCTAAAATGATATTTCACAATTACATAACTAGATTTAAACTCTACATTCCACTTATAATCTATTGGATACCCTTGATATTTGATGATCTCTATTTCAATCATGATGTAACATCAGACAATTTCCCCATAACTATCAAATTAACAAATTTCTAAGGCTTTTCATCAAATTGTATACTGTCCACTAAAGAATCATTATACATTACATTTGGGGGTTAATGAGAGTTTTTATGGTGTATCGTGTAAGTATTTTGATGTTTATCTCGTATTCCCTAGTAGATTCATCATCCTTTTTCTAATTGACAAGGAAGTCCTCCATTTTCAGTTAGTGCGGATAAGGAAAATATTTATCATAAAACATTTTACATAATTCAATCCAATCAGTTTTTAAACATAATCCATGGGATAAATATTTTTGACCAAAATCTACCATTGATCAACTTATCCATCCAAATGATAAAAACCCAAAAAGAGCATCTATTTTTTAGAGAATTTAAGGATAGAGAATATCCTTAAAATGGATATTGAATGGAAATTTTTATCATAATACCTTCAAATATAATGAATTGATATTATTTTCACTCATCATATAATTATGGTTTTGTATTTTTTTACATTATCATGATCATTCACCGTATTGTGATGAAGGACCTCTATCACTCTCCATAATTAAGTACACTTTATTTCCATGTAGATATCTTCGCATCAGCCCAATGTTCTCCTATTCCAAAACCCATTTATGTGTTATTATATGTGACCATTATATTTCCAATCATATCATATAATGTTGAATCTTTATTAATTTTTTTCGATGAGATATTTCAAGAGATTCATTTCAATTTTAAATTCTTGCATTCCTAGAGGAAATTCAAATTGTGATGATGCAATAAATTAAACGATAGAATAATTAAACAGACCAATATTTTAAAAAAACAAAACCATGTTTTATATTGTATATGTCACCCAAGAATAGTGTTATATGAGAATATGACATACAAAGAATTTATGATATATTTATTTTTAAATAAATTCCATCTAATTGATACCTTTTGTTACATGTTATACTGAGATTTAATGAACCAAAATAAAATATTAATACTATTTTTTAAACATTACCATTATAAAAAATCTATTAAACAATGAAGTATGAATAAAAATGTCCACATTTTTAATAATATAGTAAAATGGTTTTATATAAAGAAAATATATTGATAAATGATCAGTGAATGCTTTTATAATGACTTTAAAATGATTTGAAAATACATTTTTCTAAAATAAATGTTTTTTAATTTTTTTGAGACAAAATAATAAAATTAATCTTTTCAACATTTAAAATATATAATTAGAAAAATAATATTTATTTTTAGAATTATCATATCATAATTTAATTATGGTTAAATTTAGGGTTTTTTCAAAAAATATTTATTTTTCTTTGAATCTTAAAAAATACCATTTTTTTAAAATATCAATTATAATTTATAAATTAATTTATTCAAGAGCCCAATTATTTATTGAAATTAGTATAAATGTAAAATAAATATTATTTAGTTATTTTTAATCCAATTAATTATATTTTATTTATCATTATAGAATATTTTAGAATATATATCTTTTTAGTTTAAAAAAACAGTTGTCATAAAAATGTTATAAATTGTAATTTGTTTCCCCATTTTAATTAAAAAAATTAACATTAAATTATGAATGATTTAGAAAATTTTATAGATTTTGCTTCTATCCTTTATTTATTTTTAATTTATTTATTTATAATTTCTATTAATAAAGATAATTTATGTTCTGTAAGGTCCTAGATCCACGTTGTTCGACCCTTTTCTTGTTTCCAAAGATATAGGTTCTGAGAAGTGGCTTGAAGAAATTATGTAGATTTATGAATGTTAAAGTATGGAAGTAGGGATATTTCACACCATTTAAAATTTTAAATTATGTGAAAGTGGGTTTCAAATATTGTGTTGATCAGATTGCGACATGTTCTGAAATGAGGTTTAAAAACAAAAAAGGAAACACATTTTTCATAGGAAACCATACCTCGAGGATTACATGATGTGAAATGGGATTACACATCATGTACATACCTAATGTTTTATATCTCTAAATGAAGAAACACTGTAAGTTTCTCAAATACTACGACTTGTAGTGCCTTTCTCCCATTCCAGGTGACCAAGAAGACCCCTCTTTGATGTGTTTGGGATTTCTTTATAAGGGATTGATCCATAGATTTCCTTCTCTGATTCTTCTTCTATACAAGGAATTCTTTAACTACGTTATTGTTGTTTCTTATATATGTTTCCTCCCATCACTAATTTCAATTTGATGGAACATGATCTACATGTTTTAAATGGGATTTTTTTGGTTTTTTGTTGTTGTGTTTGAAGGTCAACGTTCTTTAGATGATGCACTTATTATAGGATATTTGATCTACATCTACAACAGTAGTCTTTTCTTGCTTGGAGAAAATTGACACACTTTTGAGGCCTAGGTTTTTTTATATCTCTTTATTTATGTGTGATTGTAAATTGACAATAATTTTTCCTTGGATTCTAATGAAACTAACCGTATAATTACATGAACTCAATTAATGAATTTATATTTATCTCATGGAGATATTGTTGTTTGTACTATGATAAGAAGATACTTCATGATTTTCTAGATTGTGGGGTTGTTGGAACCGAGAATGTTCATTTCTAAAAATTGAAAATGGTTTTGTGTTTTGACAATCCACACATGTAAGATCTGGGTTTTTTCAAGGAAAAGAATCTTATAGTTAAAAATGAAAATAGTATTGAAGGTGGATCATTTCACAATATTTTTCAAATTTTTGGGACTCAAAATTATGAGTTTGTTTTTGGAAAAGGAAGGATTTTCACAAAGGAGTTAATGGTATGTGGATATCAATGTATAGTCTGTAGACCTCTAAGAGGTACGTAGAATGGGGATTAAAATTGGAAAAAAGAATTATTTACACATATCAGTTCTATGAGGACCAAAAAGCATTGTACGTGGACCACATATGGAAAATAGTTTGTAGAAAGGCCATCAGTTTATGGTAGGATTGGAGTTCATGGAATCATGGAAGTTTGTGGGATGGATCATCATTTTTGGATACAAGTCATATATTTGAGGAGCCTTGAAATGTTTTTTTATAGAAGATATTTACCACTGTGAAGGAAGAGAGATTGTACGCAGACTATATAGGAAAAAATGGTTCACAGATGGAGCAGGATGTGATGAAGTCTCTATCACATCGAATGACTGAGTAAAATGTTTTTTTATATTTTTTGGATATATTTGGCTATATATGGAGAACTAATACCTTCATCACTCATATGAATTTGTATTAGAAATTCAAGAAATTTTTTGGGAATTCTGAAGCAGTTTGTTGAAAGACAACTCTTTAAAGGAATAGGTCTACGGAAGAGAAAATGATTTGTGGAAGAGAGGATGTCCATAGAGGAAGAATCTATCTACAAATCAGGGATGGTACATGTAGGAGATGAGGTTTTTAGAATAGAAGGATGTTTTTTGAGTAAAATGTGGTCCATAAAGAACTCACACAATGAGGTGTATCATAGTTCTCAGAGGATGCATGCCAATTAATGGAGGAACAATTACCAAACTAACAATGAGAGTAAAAGTGGATTACATCTGCCAATAAAAATGATACTTTAATAGATCATCTTTCCATATTCAGGGAGGTGTAATTTCATTAAAATTAGGGGTTCTGCAAGTATATAAACTATCTATGGATCCTTCCCAATGCAGTGAGCAAGGGGGAGTCAATGGAAGTGTTTTGCGTGATGCAGTAAGCTATCCCTAAATTATTTTAAAGGTAGTGGCATTGGAATAGAGATATTCGGTATAAAAATCATTACTCCACAACTAGTTAATATTAGTGGATTTAGTTTTGAATAAAACTCTATCAACATATGATTATTGGACTATAACTTTGTGGTGAACCAAGTAAAATTGATGTGTTACTTCTTTCCCTGTGATTGTCTGTTTACAGCTCATTTTTATTTGAATGGTTTACCAAGTTCCAACAATCATGGGATCGTGACCCTTAAATTTGATAGAAAACATTTACCCCGTGATTTACACTTCCCCTATGAGGGTTCTTTGGGGTCCCTCAGTGGTATCTATTTTAGGCTAATTATTCTTGTATTATCATATGGAATTGGTAAATAATCTAAATATTATATTAATTGATAATTATTTTTCAATAAGAATTAAAGCCACATGTTTAATGAATCTACTGTTTATAAATATTAATATTTCAAGAATAACTAAATGACATGACTTTACATGTGTTAATAGAATCTAATAATGTTTTGAAGTTTGTTGATGCTTGATGGCGAAAGAGTTAATGGAATATTAAATTAGTTTTTATTAATTTGTGATAGATTTTTGTATATTTCTGTTTAGGATTCTCACAGTTGTAACCAATAATAATTGAATTGCTTAATTTCGGTTGGAATGAGAATCTGTTTTGTGATAAAATATAAAGCCTTTATAGGGAATAATTTTCCGACTTTCTTGAAAAGGATTATTTCCGTGAAAAGGATGATTTCCTTGTGTTTTTGGAGTTATGCGGGTTCTTTGTGTGTGAATGATGAATGCCTTGATTTTGGGCCAAGATTCGGGTTTCAATATTTTTTGGAGAAACTTGTTATGTTATCTTGATATGAGCTTTGTGATGGGGGGAGGGGAGGCCCAGATGTGATTAGAACTATGGATGGCTGATCCTAGGGGTGTTACGGTATATAGGGAGAGGAGACACAGTTTTTTGTGGCAGAAGTTGACACATTTGGTGGTAGGATGCTTCAAGATATGCATGTGGGTTTCATGAGTACAAAATATATGAAGTAATGGGTTCAAGCTCATTTTACCAATTGATATAAAATCTGTATTCTTTGTTTGAATCTGTTGTTTGGATGATGTAAAGGCTATTTGTTTATATTTTTTCTTATCCCTATTTCTTGAGGAAGATGGTTATGGTTGGTTGTGTACCTAATTTGGTAGCATAGAATGTTTTCCTAGAGTATATATTAATATTTAAAGTGATAATGTTTGTAAAGGAATAAAATTATAACCCATGGTCATGCAGATTGTTAGGATCTAATGCTATGTTTATAATTATTAAAAGCTATGTAAATAGTTTTTGTTATTCCTGGAGGGAATGGAAATTTTTTGTGATGCTAATGTAATCTATTTTGGAAAATGTTAATGTTAAATTAATGGTTGAATAATTATTCAATGTAATGTTCAAATGTTAAAAAAAATAAAACAACGTAATTTAGGTATTCAAATGGTTATGGGCTTATAGGATGTCTTGTCCTATCATTGGAAGTCGGGAGTCTGAGAGACATTAGCTACAGTAGTGTCTGAGAAGTTTTTATGAACATAGTGTGTTTTCAGCTATATTATAGGATATAATTTTTATCTTTTTTTTTGCTACTCCATCCTATTGGTGAGTTTGACTGACTCCTTAGGGATTCTATGTCCTCAGGAGGTGTTTTCCCCAAGATCTCGATGAGAGGATGGATGGTTGACTCCCCCTTTGGTCCCACTCTTTTCTTTTAGTAGTTACTTGTGATGGTATGCATTGAAGGTAGTTTTTCTCATATATGTGTCTAGTGGGATATACTGAATTTTATTTTATTTCACACACATATATATTCTTTATATAGTTTTATAAGGACTACAATCGGTATAAAATATATAGGATGTGATGGATTGATGATCCTTTCTTAGTGTATGGGTTGTGATGGCTTGAGATATAATACTCAGTATATGATAAATATCACAAGGGATATGGTGGATCCCAGAAACTATATCATTTCTTTTGTTTATGTGGATGTGGTGGTGAGTTTCCTGAGGTGTAGTTTGTGGTACTTCACCCAGGTGACTATAGGATATCCTTTTTGGAGAGAGATTATTAGGACATGCGATGATGGGGCATAAAGAAAACCAAGTGGGGATGTATTAGTGGGTTACCCATGATAATATTTATTATATTACACTCTCTTATATGAGATACTTTTTGAGATTATCCATGTTCATCATGGGGACTTAGTATACAATTTTAGTTAACAAGTTTGTTTTACATGCTGTTCACTATGCTTTAGCATAGTTTTTTATATTTTCTTGAGGTGCCCGTGGGATGATCCTACTGAGTATACCATCATACTCATGCTATATATCTATTAATATTTTATTTTAGGTTATCAGGATCTGGTAGTGATGATGCTAGTTACTACTATCTTGTGGGGTATTGTAGGAGCAATTAGGGTTTTGTAGTCATCACTTCCATTACCTTTCTTTCTGTACTTGTTGTTTTTTCTTTCGGTTATAGTTGTCATGTCATGTCATTATGTTATGTGATAATGTATTTTTATTTATATTGGCCACTATGTAGGATTTGGATTGTGTCTATCTTATAACTCTGTTTCACATGTGTTCCCTTAGTGGGTAATTCCTCCCATCCATGTATTTATTATACCCACAATGCTACTTGCCAACTCAAGGCCTACATGGGGAAGGTATCGGGTTTCACTGTCTCTATTCTCCCATTTCCATCTAAGGAGGAATAAACAGTATGGGGAGGGGGTCATGATAGAGTGGTATTAGAGCTCTATTTAAGGGATATACTTGAGTTTGAAGTTAGGCATAAGTGAGGCTATGTGGGATGGTAGGGAAAGGGTTTCAGCTATGTTCAACAAGCACTATAAAAAGGGAAAACATATTATAAATAGTTATATAGGCCCCCATTGGTTTGATTCAAGGATCCTTAAGCTTATGGTGGCTACTAAATGAGGTGGTATTGGTTACAAGGTAAAAATATAGGGAAGTATCATGCATCATTATTCTTTATGAATATGTTTGAATGGGTATACATTGGGATAAGACAACCTAAAATATATGAAAGAATACAATTAATTAATTTTAATGTCTCTTGTATTCCATGTTAAGGAGCTAGACCTATTTTTTCTTTTTCAAGCATGGCTCCAGGTTGATGTCCTCATCAAGTACACCCATAATATGTTCAATGGGTTGCTCTAACAGATCGTTATAGGGAGGAGGATTACAAATATACTTTTAGGAGGACACTATGAGAGTTTAAAATATATTGTCTGAAGAGATATGAGTGATCCGTTTTAGATGTAGTCAAAAAATACTTGTTGTAGGAGGCTGAGAAGCTTTTAGTTTGTTCTTTTCTCAGAAATAGAACCGGATTTGTTGGTTTTGACTATGTTGTGTGGGGGTGTGGGTGAGTGTTGGTTATTATCCCTCAGAGATCATGTGGAGTCTGCAGTCTCATGGGAGAAGATCCAAGACCAGTTTAGAGACAATTTTATTTTTTTGGATCATGAAGGTGGCTAGTCTCTAGATGATAATTACCCTTTTGAAGAGGATCTCTATTGTGCGAGAGTATGAGATATATTTTGAGAAACATATAAAATATCTTTTTTTCCATTTCTAGATGAGGAGGCCCGATCAAGGAATTTCAAGGAGCATTTTCATCTAGATATCCATTTCCATGTCTGCCCATTTATATTGAAGATGTTCCCCGAGCTATTTTTGAGAGGAGTGGTCTTCGAGAGGATGTTAGTTTGAAATGAATCACCACAAAAGGTGACTCTTCAGGATTCCTCATCAAGCAAAGTTGTGGTTCGGGGTTCCTAGTTGTTAGGACATAAGAGATTCAGATCAACATGGGGAAGGTCCCAAACCAAAAATATCTCATTTCTCCTGGGTAGAGACTCTTAGTTTTATGCCTAGTGATCAGATGTATTTTTTTTGTGGAGGCTGATGCCACTAGAGATGAGAGTTTCACCCCATAATTTTCATGATCCATCCTAGTGGGGCCCATGTCGGGTCTCACCAACCCTACCTCTAATAGGCTAGGGTCTGGTGACTCTCACTGAGTAGGCATATCACCAACACTTGAGGCATTTCTTATGTATATGTATACGTCAACACATATCCAAGAGCACCAATACTAGCAAGTAAAAGAAAATAAAGAAAAAAAATTGATGCATATACTAAACCCATCCAACAGAGTACAACTGATGTAATGTTCAAGATGTAAACTAGGCCAGAATACAAACCAAAAAAATAGTTTGTATACTAACAAATTCTAAACTGTAAATACAAATATGTACTAGGACTACTGCTCATAGATATTGAACACCTCTATGATTATGGAAACATAGAAATATCAGTCCTATCATGGCCCACCCTGGAATCTGTTGAAATTTTTCTCATCTATAGAAGACACGACGTGTTCAGGCAAATCTAGTGAAAGAGTCAATATAAAAGTACTCTATAGAAGACCCCAAAACCAAAAAGAAATACAAAAAGAAAACATATAGTCATATGTACATAACATATGTCTATAAAGGATATAACAAGAGAAAAATCCAAATATAATCACAAACTAGACCCTTAGTCTAGAGATAAAAAACAATAACTGCATACCACCACTAGGGATTTAGTCAGATGATTCAACGAAGCAATATTCCTGGAAAAAACACTCTTTGAGTGTGATAGCTCTGATTAAATCCATAAAAGAAGTAATATCCATTAGGAAAAGTCAGAATTGAGGGATAAAGGTAGAATCATTTTTGGAGAACAGACTCCTGTATTTGATATATCACAAAGATAGAAAAGATACACCCATTCTGGGATAACTCGCCCTTGAGTGTAGAAGGATCACAACACATGAATGAGGATCACTTACAAAGCCTTGGTGGAAACCCCAAATCATCTGGATTCCACATAATAAGTAGAATATTGATGTTTCAGTTGGATTTTTAATGCTAATTCAGGAATCTACCAAGGGTTATGAATGGATAAAGGATCACACTACGGGCCACTCGGAGGGATTCTGAATCTACCTAGTGAAGTCATGCAGAAGGGGTCGTAAACTTTTGGATAGGAAATGCCACTTGAATTTTAGGGGAAACGGGAGAAGGGGAACTAACCCAAACAAAACTCATCCATGGAACTATGGAAATGAAGGTAAATCCACGTAGGAAAAGTACATTGTGTGAATAAGGGTCACACGCTATGTCATGTGAACCTGGGTACTTCCGATTTACAACGAACCATGTCAAAAGGATTGTTATGTGGAAAAGATATACATGACATGTAGTAATGGAACACACCATTTCCTGGAATCTGGGTCTGTCCCCATGTATGCTAGTCATGTTCCTGTACACAGCTCTATCACATGGGCACCAACCTTTGTACCCGTACATGGGGTAGCCTGTGTATCCATCTAGGTCTAGCCAAGGGGTGGAGTATATGTCGTGTACTCCACCCCATGTCTATGTATCTCCTGAGATAAACATAGATTCCCAAAAGAGGACCCACACACTGTGAAAATTGTCACATGTTGTGTCAACACTTCCCATTTCTCAAAACCCAATCCACCGACAAGCCAGCCCCACATGGTGTGTTCTCTAGAGAACAGACCATGTTCTTGGTGTTTTTCCAGATCATCGTTATGCATCGTGTGTTCCTAAAATCATCAATTCAGTTGTCCGATTGCTATAAAACTCAATATTATGAGTCATTTCATCACTAAAAGAGTGATTAAAATGGTTTCATGCCTCTGATTGGCCCTAAAGATATTTTTCTATCCATTCTCTTGATGAACACTCATTGGATGATTTATCCATAATCGTGTTGAATCATCTTCCCCCATCGTCATCGCATATCTTATAGTTCTCCATGATTCCAGATATATGATTTGGGATTATTTCATTTGGAAATGATTGTGTTATGATCCACTGTTTGAAACCCCATGAAGAACGTAAAGAAAGTGGAAAAAAGGGAGAATAAATCAAGAAACAGCTTGAGGAACGAACATCTGCCATCGTTTTTCCTGGCGTTGATCTAGTCCAATTAGTAGGATCTGAAAGAGCAATCAAAACAAGGGTTTAATCATGTATGGATCAAAAATTCCCAAAATAAAATCCCAAAGGAAACCCTCCCATAAGAACGGACGGTCTGCAAATCAACCTATTCATGGTTCGATCCATGATCTTCATTTAATCAAAGTACAGGGAATCAAAATAAAAAATAACAAAAACCCTACATTGATTTCCATTGATGAGGAAGATGGTCATCGTCAAGGGGTCCGACCTCACTGCCCTTGATCCACATGTTTTCGTTCGTTGAGAAACTATTAAGGGCCCCTCTCCCAGGCTCTAGATCACTCAAGGCAGTTTTCTGGGTTATTAGCCGAACCATGTGATTCTTGTTATTAAAATTCATATACATGTCACTACATCATGAACATGTTTAAAAAATAAATTATTAATTTATTATATTTCATTTAAAATGTCCAAAAATTAACTTTTGTAGTAGGCCTGTGCCGGTTGAAGTTAGGCCCCACCTAAAATAAAGTCACTACTCTGAATGAAATCATGCCCTCAAATTTTTTATTTGATCCCCCATTCAAATGATGTTCCATTTTTTCAGGAAAACCACGCATGCACGCTATTTAAAAGTTTCATTTATTTCAAACATTTCTTTTGGGCACTCTGGGCCTCAGAATCGCATGCTATCGGAAAGGATATTCTCAAAATAATTCCATATAACTTTTTTTTTAAAACCCGAAATATATGATACATTAAATTATCACCTCCGTAGCAATTTATGTCTGGAAACTCCAAAACAAAGAGGCTACTCAAGAAGCTGTGGGTATTGAGCGCGAATCTGAGACTCCCGGTCCCATGCACTCTCTTAAAGGTTCCCCTGCTGTTGGAATACATGAACCCAAGAAATAGTACAGCCATAAAGGATCCTTTCCTACCGATCCTCGATCTCCACTGGGTACTCTACAAAGGTTTCTCCATCCTCAATGTCCATCTCACCACATTCGATGATGTTCAGAGGATCGTACACATACGTCCTCAACTGTGAGATGTGGAAGATATCATGTACCTGATGAAACTACAGTGGTAGAGCTAGGTGGTATGACACCTCACCAAATCTATGTAATATTTTTAAAGGTCCAATTAACCTCAGAGATAACTTTCTTTTCTGACCAAATATCTACAAGCCTTGTCGAGGGGAGACCTGACGGAAGACATGGTCTCCTTCCTCAAACTCCAGAGGTCTTTATTAGCCACTAAAAGTGGGTAATATTAATTTTTAATATATTAATATTCATGTGATTCAAATTCCACAAACATTATTTTTAATGAATTATATAAATTTAACTTCATTTCTCATCTTATGTGCAAATAATGTTGAAAATGAAAATCTAGGTCCAATCAATCAACTATTTGTGGATAACATTGTTTTTAGTTTTCAATTTGATATTTTGGGATATGATTTATCATTTTTTTTTGGAAAATTATATCTTATATAATCAATGAATTAATTCTAAGAAATAATGGATATTTTTCACCATGAATGGAGAATTGTTTAGGAAAAAGTACAATGGCCCGAAGGACTATAAATCAAAGGTGGGCCCCCCAAAACAAGTCCAATGAAGCTAAAATTTTAATTTTGGAAATAGAAAAATAGATTTATTATTTCATTAAACTATTTCCAAAGATAGTTATGATTTTTTCATGGAGATAAAGTGAATTGAAGTTGAAATTTAAATGGTGGGCCCAATCTGAATGCCCATACAGTCATCCCAACCATTTTGAAAATAACATCCAAACGGCTGAACCAAATGACCTGAAAGATTTACAAATAATATAATAAAAATGGAATTGAATATTTATCTTCTATGACCCCTCTATATTTATCCATATTCAGTTACAAATTCACAAGTCAAAATGGAGGATAAATATGGATGAATTTTCTTGAAAACATTGAAATGTCGAAATTCCCTTGATTTTCCCATGCTCTTTTGACTCTCCCAATTAATGGGGATGAAATTTAATGTTGGGGGTGTATATAAGGCTCCAAATAATCCTATATAAGGATATGGTGTTGAAGCTAATTTTTAACACCCCAAGCTTCCACGGTACGTTTCTCTTTGAATAATACAGTAGTGTGTCTTGTACGCAACTTCGAGGTTCTAACACACATGACAACCAATCAAAGTAGCCATTGTGAATAGTAATACCCACCTTTTGAAATTTTATAAATTTTATTATTTAAATTGGAATTAATTTTTGGATTCGGAATACCGAGATTATCTTAGGGTGAAGTTTTGGTACTTTTCTGATAACTTTCATATTTTGATGGATATTGAAAATTACTAAATTTTTATTAAAAACAATTTTTTTAATCGAAATAATTAATAGTGATAAATTAAAACATTGAGTGGTTTTAAAGTATAATTATATTATATTTTTACCATTCAATCCAATTTTGGTCATTTTACATATTTTCACATTTAAACTGGACATAAGAAAGTGTCAATCTTTTGATAGTTATTATTTGTTAAAAACACTCTTTTTGTTTTGACAATGAGAATTAATTTTAAATTAATTTCTTCCACTTTTGTGTTTTGAATTTATAAAAATGGATTTAATATTTTGAATTAGGGGGTCCAAATTTTTTAAATAGGTAAGTTTTATTTTTATACATTTTGAATAATTACTTCGGCAAATATTTTATTTACCATGGTTAAAGGGTAAATCCGGTAAATAAGGTTAAAAAATAATATTATAATAACATTAAATTTCCCTAAAACGTGGCCTAACCCAATTTTTTGAAACATTTCCGACCATGGGAATATTTGGATAGATTTTGGGACCCCATGGATCCACATGTAAGTGATAATTATAGATTATATTAATTAAGTTAATGTAAATACAAATATGACATAAGAATATATCTTTTAGAATTTTTTTTACATAGGGATATATATGTTATATTTTCAAATATAAGTATTCATTATAAATATAAAAATATTTCCTACATAACGGGATTTTATTTATAATTTTTATACATTTAATAATTAAATTTATTTATTACACAATAATGATGCAGTATTTTTCTTTATTAATGAAAGAATCAAATAATTGGAATTATAAATGTTAAAATAAATATAATTTGAATGTTTTGATGAAATCCAAAAATTTTATTGGTTAATATGACATGTTAGGATTACTAAAATGAATTTTTAATGAATTAATTAAGTTTTTTAGACTTAAATAAATCAATTATTAAATAGTGTCAAAATTGACATAATGGAGTTTTTAAAAATAATATTATATTATTAATTGATATTCTATTACAAAAAATCTAATGCTTAGCCAAAGGACTTATATAATGAAACTTGTATCATTTGTTGACCCCATGTGGTTCTTTTGGATGTATATAGTAAGTTTATTAAAGATATAATATAAAAATACAAAGAGACATGGTAAATGTCAAACTATTTAACTAAGAGTTAAATCAAAAAGATAAAGTTAATATAGTGACCCAAACCTATCTAAAACCTATTGTTTGAGTTGTTTCTGACCTATAACCACCTTAACCTATAAATAATCCACTTTTGAGCAATTATACGCTGAATATGAATTTATTATAAAATTATATTCCTAGATTTTCCAAAGGATCCCCTCACCCCTCATATAAACGAGCACTCCCCCTTCTCTCTAATTCATACCTTAAAATCCTTTTGACTTAGCCAAACCCTTCCCAAATATTCTCTAAAATTCCCTCACTTCAACCTAGAGGCCTTATTTTGATCAGAAATCCAACCTATGGAGCCCTTTTGATCAAATAAAAAGGAAGAACCCGAAGAAGAGTGATTGTTTTCAGCACCCTCTTTCAAGTTCCTTTCTTCTTCCACTTCTTATTTCTTTCTTATTTCCATTATAAAATAATAACTCCAGTATCTTCTATATACTATGAAGTTATTATCAATATGGTACATCCATATTCAGTATCCTATCCATCCTTTGAATGAAATGTCACTATACGTGCGTACGTAAGACTTAATGTCCCCACGCTGTGTTGTAATTGTTATTCAAAACATTATTATTTGGATGAGTATGATAATGATGTGTAATTGAAGTAAATAATAAATATAAAAATATAATGAATCTTTATATATGATATAACATCCAATTTTTTATGATTTTCATATCAAAGTAATGATATTTTGGCTCGTGCGTACATACGGAATACCGTCTCCACGAACGTGATGTGATTCATTCCCCATCATATCCATTCAAGAATAATTTTCATTTGATGATTAAAAAAATGTTTAAAAACTTGATATCATTCTGGATATGAATAATATACATCCCATCCACAACCCATATGACTCACATAACAAAGATTATAAAGGAAAACAGATCTGTTAACACCCGAACCGACTATAATACTAAGATATTTTTAACAAATCCTTGTCAAAAGATCATATATGATATCATATTAATGTATATGATTCATGTATAATTTAATAAAAATTATTCCACCATTATACAGGAGGTTAAACTACCCTCAACAAAGGAAAAGTGCACGGTAAGGGTTTATTTCACAATCTTTTCATTATCCGAGATTATTTATACGTAATTATCTACTAGGACCTCTTTATCATCCACATCAATGTTTCTTAAAAATATATTTAAAAAAATTATTAATATCTTATAGACTATGATTTAAATTCATCTATACCCTTGTATGAATTTTTATAAGATTTTTACAAAGTAATCTCTCCGTTTTTTCCAAATAATGTCTTTTTTAACCTTTTCGACAAAATTAAGTTAAGAATGTGTTTTTTAACATATACGGCGAGTGCGGCTATTTTTGGCTGTTATATAATTTTTGAATCTTCCCTTACAATTGTATAAGAATATTTTCAATGTAAATATTTTCTTTTAAAATTATGTGACTTTTAAATTATTTCAAAAAAAAAAGATATATTTCCCTCAAATAGTTTTGATTTCATCTATGTCAACATCCTTTGATGGATTTTAAGCTTATTTGATGTTGATTTATTATGATACAATACTTACATATTGTATTGAAGTTTTTGTGATATGTTTGACTGTGGATGATTTATTTTTATACCCTTCATGGTTTATGGATAACTTATTGACATTTCATATGTTAGTTTTAATAGGAATATTTATGTTATGTTTAAACCTGGTCATATGAGGAATGCATTGGACTTAATAAGTGACGGTTGCAGACCACTATGTCTCCTCGATGCATCGGTAGGTCTCAGGAGACTAACTATTGTTTTGGAATAAGGCCGTGACAAAATCTTATTTGTAGTCTTGGCACAAGGCCTTAACAATGTGGTTATGATAGTCTGGCATTATGAATTCCATCATTATGAAAGTGGTTATTGATATTGAATGTGATTATAAGACTAGTAAAATATCCATGTGAATAAGTAAATTCCATAACTTCATTTTATTTTTTCCATATTATTATGAAGTTCAAGTTTAAAAGGCTTTTGTTTTAGTTATACATTTCCTTAAATGTTTATGCTTATTTATGAAAGTTTCTGCTATATTGTTATCCTTACTGAGCATCTGAGCTCACCACTTTCTATGTTTTATTTCTCCCAGGATGTGAAGAAGTATTTTATGACTGACCTACAGGGATAGTCTTAGGGGATATGAGAGTGGACTATGGAAACTATGTTGTTGTAGTTTTTAATATTATTATGTAATGTAAGACTTATGAATGTATCTAGTGTTTCCAAAGATACTAAACTAATCAGTCTTTCAATACTTGATCTTTTGTGATGATGAAAATGTTATGTAATAATGCACCGACTCTGGGTAACTGTGGTCGGGTCGTTACATAATTGGGGATGGATGTTTTTATTTCATTCATTTGTATTATCATGCATTCATTTTGTAATCACATTATCAATTTCTCCCATATATGTTTTTCGTTCAACATCATTTAATTAATAAAATATAATCTTCTTCTTATTCATTTCAATTTTTTTCCATATAACATTGATAATATTGCCTTAGGGAGTGAGGTTATTCACCTAATATTTTGTGAAACTCTTCACACAACAGTGGAGTGATTAATATTTATTTATTTTTTCTTCTCCAATTCTACCATCATAAGTATGTTACCCACATTCATTGATAGAATTGATTTAATAGAGGGATAAAACACTAATGGAATGATCCTAGGGAGTCAAAAGGGAATGAATTGGATGTTATTTCTTAATTTAATAATTCCTAATCAATTATATTTTTTATATTTTCATTTAATGATGTAAGTTCTCATTTAAACACACCAATTTTATGGATACACACCCCGAGTTCTAAAACAATACTATACCATGGAGTGCTCATCAATATGATCCTCCAATTGTACAAGTGATTATACTTAGGGCAGTGAAAACTCGAAATCAGTGAGTTATTTGGGATTTTTGTATTTCATTAAAAGAAACTGTCAAATTTAATTCATTGAAATTATTTAAATTGAAATTCATCCCATCCACCGCATGTGATAATGAATGATCAACTCATGCCTTTAAATTGAATTCACTTAAGTCTATAAAATCATAAATAATCCAATCAATTAAAACCCAAGTCGGAAACATCATATCCAAATAAACACAATCAAATCACCTTCTTAGAATGTATGTTTCTTAGGTTTCTTCTTTGGTCTCTGAGGATTGATAACCCAAGTCATAATACATTTACCGCTTACACCATACAACTTTGTTAAATTTGGGCACAACCAAATTTTGGTGTTGTTTCTAGGACCAAGTAAGTCACCTAAAACATATTTATATTCTCCACTATTTTTCTTTTATCATCTCAATTCTCTTATCTTTTTTCTTTCCCTTTTTTCTATTCTCTTGGCACATGTCCGCCTACACCCATGACCATTCAAATCATCCATTTAGGGTGGATTGTCCAAGCTTTATAGAGTCAATCACCAATACAGGTCTCTTTCCATTAGATCCAAATATTCTTAATATTCTAGATTTAGACGTTGAGTTCAATACAATGGAGAGTCTTACACAAAAACATATCATAAAATGGGGAGGGAACCAAAATAACGTGCAAGACACTAACATGGGAATTGTTTCGGACCCGAACATTAATGACTTCCCCACACCTGCTTGGACCAATTCACCCTCATAAATTATGCATGATAAAATAGGATATAACTAATATGTCTTGAAACTGCATGTCCTGAACCACCATCCATCCTTTCATGGGATAAATTCTGATATTCCTTACCTTCATGTTAAATAATTCAATGACATTATCGAAACCATGTTCACTCCAAATCAAATTGAATCTTTGAAAATGAGGCTTTCCCCTATTTCACTGAAGAACTGATCAAAGAACTGGTTAAAAAAATTAAATATGAGTATCCATTCACTCTTGGGATCAACAACAACAATAATTATATAAAAAATAATTCCCCCATCAGAAAAAAATTTCACTCACAAAGACCATCCAATTAGTTTTTGAATGTGAGGGTGAACCATTCTATGAAATATGGGAAAGTTTCAAGGACACAATTATAATGGTACAACACCATGGTTTCTTAATCCCAAAATAAGTGAAATTTTTCTATGAAGGGTTCGGTTAAGGAACCAAATAATTCGTCGATATTATGTGTAATGTAACCTTCAAAAACAAATCCCCAAATGATGATTATGAATATCTATAAGAACTTCATGAATAGAAACAAAATGGGGAACATCACTTTACTATGAGAAGCCACCCAAATCTGGTCGAATTTACAATCTTGGAGAATAATAAAACCTTTGATAAAAACATTCATCACATGCTATGGAGGATGAAGCAATTGATCTTAGAAAGGTCCAAAAAAACCCAAACTGTTGATATTGTTTGTTCAATTTGTGACAAACGTGACCACAAGACTGATAATTTTACAACCATTCCTTCTATCAAGGTTGTTCTTTTAGGAGGACCACCAGAAGTATTTAATGCAAGGAACTTTCAAAATCCACAATTCAAAAACACCTTTAATCTAGGGTATAATGACCATCCCAGCTTCTATTGGAAGGATAATCAACAACCAACACAGAAACAATGTATCAACCCATACCCTCAACAAAATTTTCAAACCCATAATCAGTTTTATCCAAAACCAGTTTAATTCCGACATCCTCATTTCCAATACCAACAACCCATACAAAAACCCATCCTACAACCTTCTAACAACCAATGTATACTCCTAGGATAAACAAACTAACACAAGCCCCCTCCCAATATGTGTCTACCCAATCATTGAACAGTTGTGTAAAGAAATGGAGAAAATAAAATCAAAAGTCTATTACATTAAACAATAACATCAAACCATAAACACTAGAAAAGAACCCATGCCTACAGAAGCTATTTCACTACAAAAATCATGGGGAGAGTCATGTTTCACTTAGAAAAATCATGAACAACTAAATGTTTTGACAGTTTGTAGATGTGTGAAATCAATTGATAAACCTAAACAAATAATTCTAAAACCATCTGAAGCTTAAAATTATAATGAAAATTAAAATGATCCAGATAATAAAATGGAGAAAACTAATGGAAATGTGAATGATAAAACTCTTCACTCAAAAATCCCACAACCTACACCATTTACTCAATGCATGTGGGGGAAAACCAAGCCTGAATTTAGTGAACCATTGAAGGAAATATTCTCACATGTCATGATGAACATTCTACTCTTTTATGCTATTCAAAACATTATTTCATACTAAAAATACCTAAAATACCTCTTCACATATAAAGGAAATTATAACATCATAACCAAGTCCTTCTGGCAGTAAATGTTAGCACAACAACCCAAGGAACCCTTCCATGAAAGATAAATGACCCAAGATGCCCTTACATCAATGTTGAACTGGGAGAGAACAAGGTTTTAAAAGCCTTGTGCGACCTAGGTGCCAGTGTCAATCTCATTCTATATGTTGTTTACTTCCAGTTAATCCTAGAAGACCTCGAACCCACATCATTCACACTTTAACTTGATGATCAAAACATTTGGGTTCCAAAGGGTGTTTTAAAGGATGTTCTAATACAATTAGAAAAATTCATCTATCCTACTGACTTCATTATCCTTGACAAAAATCGAATCTTAGGTGATAATGAAAAAACCCCAATCATACTTGTCCACCCTTTCCTAGAAGAAATCAACTCTGTTATATGAGTCTGAAATGGGAAGATGACCATCACCTTTGGAAACATGAGTCTAGACTTGAAAATCTAAAATTCATGATCACAAATAGGGGATGATGAGGATATTCATGTAGTAAAAATGATAGGATATGTTGATAAATAATCCCTAGAACATCAAGGATTATTTGAGAAAGGAAGGATGAGATAGATTTCATTTGCTCACATGAAGGAAGTTTACCTCCTTATATAGAATAACTTTCAGATTTCTGCTATGAAGAAATCGTAAGACCAACAATCAGTGAAATATTTCAAGAGACCACATTCATGGAGACCACTCCAAATACCTTCCCTAACACTGATAAAACCAATATAGTAGCTTAAACTTCTACACATGTGGAATCAATATTATCTGAAAGTATAAAAAACCAATCAATTGTGATCCAATTTCATAATATTCTACTGAAATTTTGAACCAAACAGATCCTGAATTGAAAGAACATCCAACTACAATTATGTATTCTTCCTAGGATAAAATAGAACACATCCTATTTTCATTTCATCTTATCTTCAATCTGATCATGAAATTATGCTTCTAGATTCCCTTAAGAGACATAAGAAATCAATTAGATGGACCATATCTGATTTTCCAAGTATTATCCCAGTTATCAGGATTCATAGGATTGTTCTAGAATTTGATTCAAATTCGTTTGGTCATCCTCAATTGCAACACAATCCTAATCTCATGGATGTAGTGATAAAATAAATAATGAATTTTTTAGAAGGAGGTATCATCTATCCCATAGATGAGAGCGAGTGGGTTATCCCGATACACATGGTTCCAAAGAGGGATGGAATCATAGTGAAATCCAATAAGGATGGAGAGATTATTCCAACTAGGGTGAGTAGTGGCCAGACATTCTACATTGACTATAGGAAGCTAAACTCATTTACCATGAAGGACTATTTCCACTTACCATTCATTTTCCAAGACCTTGAGAGAGTGGCAGGTAATGCATTATACTATTTCTTAGATGGGTACTTGGGGTACAATCAGATTGAGCTCACCCTATAGAATTAAGGGATTACAAAATTCACCTACCTATTTGACACCATTCCCTTCAAACGCATGCCCTTAGGGTTTTTCAATGCCCCAAGAACCTTCTAGTGGTGCAAGATGGAAATCTTCTTAGACATGTTTTGGGATTTTTTAGAGGACTTCATGGATGACATCTCTATGTTTGGGGATACATTCTAGGGATTTTTGAGAAATTTAAAGAGAGTTTTGTTATGATGTGAAGAAAATAATCTTGTCCTAAAGTGGGAAAATACCATTTCGTTGTTAAAGAGGGACTATTCCTTGGCCATATATTCTCAGGTAGGGGGGTTGAAGTTTATAAAACCAAGGTTGAAATCATTCGTCACCTTCCATCACCCAAAACTATCAAGGAAGTGAGGTATTTCATAGGACATGTTGGTTTCTATAGAATAACTGTTAGGAACATTAGTTCAATTTCCCATCCCCTTTGTGGTCTTCTAGAAAAGGATGATCCATTTGTTTGGATAGAAAGCCATGAGGGATCATTATCAACCCTCAAATCATCTCTCATCTCTCCTCCCATCATAAAATCCCCAAATTGAAACCTTCCTTTCAAACTCATATGTGATACGAGTGACTTTTCATTAGGATCTATTTTAGGACAATATTTTGATAAAACACTTTATGTAATATCTTATAAAATAAAATCCTTAAATGATTCCCAAATCAACTATGCCACCACTGATAAGGAGTTACTTGTTGTTGTGTTTTACTTTGAAAAGTTTAGGTCTTACATCTTAGGATCCCCCATAATTGTGTACACTAACAATTCTGAAATGATGTACCTTTTCCAGAAGCAATATGTAGTGGCTAGACTGATTAGTTGGGCTCTTATCTTACAAAAAATTTACCTCACAATAAAGGAAAAAAAGGGTGTGGATAATGTTGTATCTGATCATATTTCTAGGATAGAATTTAATGAAACATTATCACACATTTATGTGTCTAATTCTTTCCCTGATGAACACCTATACACTGTGAGTGACTTCTCTTAGTATCCCGACATAACCAACATCTTATTTACGGGATTCATTCCTTAATTATTAGGGACTCAAGATATTAGTAAATTCCTTTTTGTTGTCAGACACTATGTGTTTTATGATTTGTACACTTATATGCTCTGTCATGACAAAGCCATTAAGAGGTGTGTCCTAGAATCTAAACAGGAGTCCATCCTTAAATTATGTCATAGTGAGGCATGTGGATGTCACTTTTCCTATAAGAGAACATATAATAAGGTTATTAAGAGTGGTATCTTCTATCCCACCCTGTCAGGGGACTCCTACACATTTTGTTAAAGATTACATATGTGTTAAAAAGTAGTGTCCATCACAAAAAGGAATCAAATGACACTCACTCCCATCTTAGTAATTGAAATCTTTAACTGCGGGGGAATAAATTTCATGGGTCCCTTCCCAAACTCAAGGGGATATTTTTACATTCTTGTAGCTGTCGATTTTATCTCAAAATATGTTGAGGAAATTAAAAAAATCCAATGATCATCAAGTGGTGATTAGATTTCTCATGTAAAACATCCTATCTAGATTGGGAATTCCTAGGTATATCATTAGTGATTGTAGAACTAAGTATTGCAATCATCCATTCACAGCACTCATGGAAAATAAATAATTTCTCACAAAATGTCCACTGCTTATCACCCACAGACCAATGGTCAATCTATGTTAGCTAATAGATAAATCAAACACATTCTTTGGAAAATAGTTAATCTATCTAGAAAATATTGGTTAAGAAAGATCTTAGTTTCTCTTTGGTCATATTGAACTGCATATAAAATGATTTTAGGAATGTCCCCATATAGGTTGGTTTATAGGAAAGAGTTCCATTTTATAGTGGATATTGAACATAAGGCCTTTTAGGCAATCAAGAAAATGAATTATCACCTCTCATTGGCTGAATCAAAATGAAAAATAGATCTCAATGAACTTTTGGAACCTTGGATGGAGGATTATAAAAATTCAAGGATCAATAATGATAAAATACAAGCCTACCAATCTCGATGTCTTAAAACCAAACATATTGTACCGGGTAAACCTATTCATTTTTATAGTTCTAAACTTCATTTACATTGGGGAAAGTTGAGGTCCAGATGGTCAGATCCATATATAGTGCTTTTGGTGTACCCCCATGGGGCTGTACAAATTAATTATCCCACCAATGGTCAAATATTTAAAGTTATTGGTCATAGATTCAATCCATTAATTTAACCATTCCAAAAATGGGAAGTTGATGAAGACTTGTGTGAACCATCATTTGAAGAGGAAAATACTTAAACAATTAAGTTTCTATGCTGAGCTAGCGACGTTAAACATAAGAATTTCATGGGAGGCAACCCATGGTATTCATGTTTCTAATCATTGTGAATCGTCATTATCATTTTCATTTTGATATCTAAAAAATTACAATATACTATTGGACATTTATTATTTAATGATTAAGGATTGTTATGAAAGGGTAGATCCATATTCATCTATGTCATTTGGTGTGACCCCTGAGTAATACCTTACCTATAAACTTAAAAGGAATGAAATGTATCATCATTTTATTTTATTTTTATATTTTTATATGTTAAAAAATATGAATATGATAGTTCATTATACTTTTGACATGTTATTCTATTATTAGTATGGATGGTTATGAAAGTGGAGAGCCATATTCATCTGTGTCACATGGCATGATCTCTGGGTAATACCTTACCTAGAAATTTAAAAATAAGACAGTCTATAATAAGTTTTTTTTATGTTTTTGTAGGTTATAAAAATACAAAAAATATATATAAAAAAATTAAAAGGAAATGTCATAGGTCATGGGGAAAATCCCGTCACAACCATCCAATCCACTGGGACACGAACCCAGAACAGTATAAAGACTGGGTCATGTGAATTAAATATCAACCACTAAGTGACTTCATTCCAAGGTTAACATTTTAAATGTCCTATTTAAACACCTCTCCCATACCCCTTTTATGTTTTATTTAAACACTGGGGACAGTGTTATACTATTTTGGGGGGAGATGAAATAAAAAGAATTATTTCTTGTGAATAATAACACGTGTGGAAAGAGAAATTCCATAAATCTTGAAAATGATAACACCCATTCCAATCTATGATGTTGGATATCAAAAAATTTTGCATGAATTGATTCTGATTTTAATGCATGTCTAAGTACATGTGTATATATTTTGGAATGTGCGGTTGTCCGATGTGTTTTTTCACCCTTAATATTTTCATCCATTTAATAAAAAAACACAATTCACGTCCTCTGGATTGTGGGGTCTTATTTTGAGTTCTTGGGGACCCATAATAAATGGAATAGGTTTGGTGATCATTTTAATTTTAGTAGGAGTATTCTATTCAAAGAAATAAATTGTGCGTAGAGCAATGGATTGATCAAATGTTTGGCTTTCAACACTTGGGGATCGTGACTCCATAGTTGTCTGGCCTGTAGTTTGGAATTTTATCTCTATTAGTACTAATTTGAATTTTATTTTCATATATTAAACTCGAGATGATGCCTGAGTATGTGAGTTTCACTTGGTGCCCTATGTTCTTTGAGCCTGGGAGTCATCGGAAAATTCTTGCTACATGGGTTTACTTGATTGAGTTCAATCTTAATTACCATGGAAAAATTGTAAAAAAAGAAAAAGAAAATGAAAAAAAATAAACATGAAAATAATAAAATTTGAAAAAAACAAATACTCCTTTTAATATTAAAATTTTATTCCTCCTAGAACTTCCAAATTTTCTCCCTTGAATGAAACTGAACCCTCATGTATATTTTGACACACAATACTTCATCATGCATAATTGAAATTTGGGGAAATATGGAAATGAATTTGAATAAAAGAATGAGTTTGGGCTTCAGATATTCTTATAAACCAAGATTTTTTTAAATGATTTCTATGGGTTTCTAAATTTTTTTTGTATGATTTCACTGGGTGATAAATATGTATTAAAATGTTTTTGGAAAAGTTAATTCGAATTTCATATTTTTGAGATATATTTTCCTTGGGACTAGAAAAACACAAGTTGCAGGTGTGATTAGCTGCTGAAAGTGGCTAATATTAATTTTTAATATCTTAATATTATTTTGTTCCAAATTCCTCCGACATCATTTTTATTGCATTATATAAAGTGAACATTATTTTGTCATCATAAGTTCAATTCATGATTAAAATAAAAATCTGGGCCCAATCATTCATCTATTTGTGGAGAACATTATATTAATTTATTTTTATTGATATTTTGAGATATGATTTATCACTTTATTTGGAAGATTTTATCTTTTAGGGTTGATGGATGAATCTAATGAAAAAATTGAGAATTTTTAGAATGAATGGAGAAATTTTTCTAGAAAAAGCATAATGGGCCTAAGGCCCATCAATCTAAAGTGGGTCCACAATCCAAGTCTAATAAAGATGGAAGTTTAACTATTTAAAGATAAAAATATGGGGATTATTTCATTCAACTGTGTCCATAGATAATTGTGAATTTTTCATGGAGATAAATGAATCGGAAGTTGACATTTAAATGGTGGGACCGATCTTAATTCCCATAAAGTCATCCCACCATTTCGGCCATAACGTACAAACAGAAAAACCAAATAACCTGAAAATTTTAAAGCATATAGAGGATAAATGGACGAAAATATTTCTATTCTAAGGCCCCTTTTTATTTTTCCATATCAAGTTACAAAATCACACCACAAAATGGAGGATGAATCTAGACGAATTTTCTGGAAAACATTGAAACATAGAATTTCCCTTGATATTCTCATGCTCTTTTCAATCTCCAAATTAATGGGGATGGAATTTATGGTTTGGGGGTTGTATCTAAGGCTCTGAATATGCCAATATAAGGAACCATTGGTCAAGGTAATTGGGGATGGATGTTTTTATTTCTTTCATTTGTATTGTCCTACATTCATTTTGTAATCGCATTGTCAATTTCTCCCATGTATGTTATTACTTCACCTTAATTTAATTAATAAAAGATCATATTCTTCTTATTTATTTATTTTTTCATTTTACAGATCACATTTATATTGTTTCCTTTTGGATTGAGGTCATTCACATAATCTTCGGTGAAACTCTTCACACAAATGTGGAGTGATGGTTGTTTATTTTTTTCTTCTTCTCCAATTCTACCATCATAAGTCTACTACCCGCATTCATTGATAGAATAGATCAATTGAGGGATAAAAATATAATGTATTTATCCAAGGGAGTAGAAAGGGGATTAATTGGTTTTTATTTATTAATTTAATAATTCAAAATCAATTCTATTTTTGTAATTTAATTCAATGATTTATGTTCTACTTTAAACTCACCAATTTTAAGGATACACATACCAAGTGATAAAATGATCATATAACTTAGAGTGATAATAATTATGATCCTCCACGTTTATAGGTTATTAGCCTAAGGATAGTGAGAACTCAAAATCAAGGAGTGATTTGCGATGTTTCTATTTCATTAAAGGAAACTCTCGAATTTAAAACATAGAAATAATTTAAAAACAAATTCATCTAATCCACCCCATGGGATAATCAAGGATCTACTCATGATTTTAAATTTAATTCACTAAATTATATAAAATGTAAAATAATCCAATCAAATCCAACCCAATTAGGCCACTTCATATCCAAATCAACATCATCAAATCTTCTTTCTTAGAATATATGTTTCTTAGGTTTCTTCTTAGGTCTCTAAGTATCAATAACCCGAGAAATGCTACAATGACTACTGACACCATAAAACATGAGTAAATTTATGCACAAACAGGTCTCCTTCGTCTGTTAGCATAAGTATTTTTGAAGAACTATGTATTCTTCATATTCTCTTGGATGATCTGCACCTCCCCGATGGTAGCTCTCACCAACTCTTCACCCATTAATGTTGAGTCTTATGGGCCAGTCCAGTAGACTAGTGATCGGAAGGGTCACTCGTATAAGGCCTCAAATGGTGGCATTCCAATGATGGAGTGGTAGTAATTATTTTATGAAAAATAAACCAGTGTTAGGTGTTCCTCCCAATTGCAACCAACATCCATTATACAGACCTGCATCATATCCTTCAAAACCTAAATTGTCATCTCCATCTAACCATCTGTTTGGTGACAGAATTCCATGATCAAATGTTTATGAGTACAAAAATCCTCTTAAAATCCCCTTCACAAAATTAAAGTGAAGAACACATCATGATCTGAGACTGTCATCCATTGAACACCATGAATTCAAACTATCTCATACACATACAGCCGCTCCAAGCTCTCTACAGAGCTCTGCTCCCCGATGACTAGGATATGGGATGAATTGGTGAGTCGGCCGATGATCACCAAGATGGAATCATATCTTATAGAATTATGTGGTAATCCCATCACGAAGTACATCAAAATTTCATACCACTTCCACTCAGGTACCTCTAAGGGGGAGCCAACCCCGGTGAAAAGTGGTGCTCTACCTTCACCTGCAGGCATGTAAGGCATTGGGAAATGAACTCAACTACCACCTTCTTCATAACAGACCATGAAAACTAACATCATAGGTTCTGATACATCTTTTCTATTCTAGGCTATACCAGCAAATGGGAGGTATGGAAATCCCTCATAACCACCACCTATAGCACTACTGGAACCACCATGCACCCTCTAAAAATAAATATGTGCTCCCCGCCTTTTGAATTTTCATGAAGAGAATATCTAGTGAATAACTGAGCACGTAAAGGGTCACAGTCAAAATCCCCTAGCTGCACCTCCCAGACCTGCTATATGAGTGGAGGGGTGACAACCATAAAATGGATATAAGCTATATCCTCTCCATCCATTAATGATAACTTTAGTGAGTTATCTTCTCTTATTCCTCGCTAAGAAGAGATGAACTCGACCTCTTACTAAAAGTACCCACCACCACATTCCCATTCCCAAGCATGTAGAAAATATTGAAGTCATAATCCTAGAGGAAATATAGAAAAAAAATCTTCCTCAGATTCAGATCCTTCTATTATAATATGTACTTGGGGATCTTGTGGTCAGAGTAGATGATAAAATGCTTTTCCAAAAGTTAGTGCTACCACATCATTAATGCAAAGACTACCACTACCAACACAATGTAATGGGTCACGTATTTCTTCTCATGCGGTCACACCTAACGTGAACAACAAGAAATCACTACCACTCTCTACATTAAAACACACCCAATCCCATATCCTAATGCGTCACAGAAGACTACGTACTCGATGCCCTCCTTCAGTAATCTCAAGATAATGGAGCTCTTCAAACATTGCCTCAACTTCATGAAATCCTGCTGACACTTCTCTATCCAAACTAAATGTTGTCCTTTTTAGGTCAAAGCATTCATCCATGCTAATATCTTGGATAAATTTGGAATAATTCTATGGAAATATCCCACCATGCCAAGGAAGCACTTCAACATGGTCCCACTCCGAGGTGACTCTCATGATAACTCCACCTCAATCCTAGCTCGGTCGACTGCTACTTCATATTCTGAGATGACATGCCCCAATAACTGGACCTCTTGTGTCCAAAATTGGAACATAGAGATTCCTATGAAGCTAGTGCTCTCAGAGTATGTATTGATCCATCTAAAAGTGTCTTCTGTACTCCTCTTTTGATGTTAAGTACACAAATATTTTGTCAATGAAAACAAAAAAAATGGTCAATGTATGTTTATAAGATCAGGTTCATGAGTCCGATGAACACTGCAAGGGCCCTCATCTTATCGAAGGGCATCATAATGTATTTGTACTGACCATAGCGGCATCTGAGATAACTTTTTTGTATGTCCTCTTCTTGTACTAGTAGTTAAGGCTAACCTACCCTGATGGCAACCATCAAGAACCAATGTTCTTATCTTGTTGGATTTAAGAGGCCATAGATCCATGGTACTGGTGTCTTTTTCTTCATTATAACCATGTTTAGGTGCTAATAATCTACAGAAAGCTTCAAAATCTCATTTTACTTCTTGGAAAACAACACTAGGGCTGCCCATGGTGAGACTGTGGGCCTAAAGAAGCCCTTTCTCTATAAATCATCCACCTCCACCTGTATATTGTGTTTCTCTATGGGAGCCATTCGATATTCCAATGAGGATATCGGTGCCCTCCTAGGGTGAATGTCGATACAAATGTATATTTTTCATTGGGGAGGACATATTTGAACATCCTATGGAAAGACATCCTCATACTATGCTACCACTACTGGGAACTAGAATCTCATAACATCTACTACTATGATGGTAATGCTATCCAACATATGAGTGATCAGCTACACCCTCCTGTGCATGACCCCATCTTATGCTACATGGGTCTCCCTTTCACCATCAAATGAAAAACTTATCCCATCACTGGAGACTCAACACACCATTCAACTAATGTAGTTAATCTGTGCATGGAATGAAGATAAACAATCTATACCTTGAATGACTTTCTAAGGCCTCAGTGCTGTCACCTTGAGTTTCCAACCAAAACTGTTACCTCTTAGAGTAATATCACACCATTAGAAAAGATATTTGATCATCGAGTCTCCTCCCGTAGGTGTCTCCAAGCATAAGGGTCGATTCAACGTCTCTATCAGTATGTCAAGGTATCACATAAGATACATGTAGTGGAATGAATGAACATAAAATATCTCTATAAATATGGAAGCTAAAGCATATAAGACACATATGGTACCTCGTATCATCCCTGGAGTCCCAGGGATGTATGCCTTGACCACATGTAGCTTCTCGCTCCCTTATCCCCTAGCTTCCTAAACCTGGTGTGGACCTCTCAGGGGTGTTGGTTGTGGAATAATGTAAAAGAATTTACCACCTCCCACAGCACTCCCAGCTCTTCCTCCACATCCTCCCCCTGGAGAGTCTTCCTACACCACTCATTATCTCTACCTCAGTGGTCCATCCACTGTTCTCGTATCAGCAACATGATGGGTTGGACAATCTATCATGAGATATACCTTTCGAATGAAGTATGTAACGTCCCAGTTCTGGGTGCCACTCAAGAGGTGCCCCGAACCCGGTTCGCCACGTGACCTCAAGCACATTTCCACAAACACCAGAGGCTTCCGACTACCAGCGAGGGCCCAGTTTTGATAGTGGGGAAACTATGCCCTCATTTTTCGAAGTGTAGTGCAGCGGAATACAAATAAAACATACAACGAATAGCAGAAGCAGTAAACCATACAGAATTGAAATAAAAAATAGTAGTGGATATAACCAACAGTCGATAAAAAATGATGCTACATGTCTGAATTTCTAAGAAAACAACCAGAACATGTTATACATCTATACAGTACAACTAAATTCAGAGTACAACATAACAAAGAAAAACAGCTAGCAGCGGCATTGCGAGCCTAGGTTCGGTCCCATGCCCTCCTACTCCTCAACAACATCCAAGTACCTCTATATGGAATCTTTCCCCTATCCACACCTGCCAAAACGTAATCAGTTTGGGCCGAAAATCATGACCCAAATAGGGTGTGAGAAATATATCTCAGTAGGCTCCCACCAATGTCTCGTGCCCAACTGCGTGTAAGCTTGCACCAATAGTGTGCAGTATTGAAATGCAATAAAGTAAGCAGTACTCTAAAGTAACTAACTTAATAGTTAAATTTCCTTTTAATTATTCATTTAATCCATTAAATATTAAAATCACCACAGTGCATTTCTATGTAAATAGTCCACGTCCTCAGACAAGGAAAACCATACCCTCAGGTAAGCAGAATCTAACCCGCAGGTATTTCCCTATGGCGTAACAGAAATTTCCCTCAGGCGTACGAAGTCTCACCCTCAGGAGCATAAGTCATGCCCTCAGGCACGAAAGGTTTCCCTTAGGAGAAATAGGATGTTTCCCTCCGGATAATACAGTCACGCCCTCTGGCCGAAATAACTACAGCCCTCAGGCTAAACAGTGTAGTTCCCACAGGCTAATCACAACAATGCCCTCAGGATAAACAAGTAATTAGGCCATTCCCAACATGTAAACAAGCAGTAAACAAGCAATTCCTCTCATGGAAATTCTACAATTACTACTTTAAAGGTATACCCTCGTGTATCCTGGACAAATGGCTAAATAGTGGAACACACCCCCGGGGTGGTTCCTGATCCAAGCAACGATCCAACCCAGCATTTTAATATCATAATTAAATACCTAATCAATTCTAGGTGTTTAATATAGCAACGGTCTCAGCCACACGACAACCCAACATGGGTTCTTGGCACAAAAACACACAAAACACACGACAGTTGGAAAAATAAACACCAAGACACCTACCTTATACGCCAACGAGCATTATAAGTGAACGCTGATTAAAAAATGCCCAAGAACAACGTAGATATGAAGAAGAAGAAACTTCGCTTAAACACATATAACTCTAGTTTGGAGAAGAATTGGTATGAAGTAGCCAAGGAGATGGAAGCCCTTACCCGACTGGTTCCAACGAGATCGTCCGAGGCGGAAACAGATTCCAAATGAACACTCAGTGGATCCTCAAAGGTTCGGTCGTCCCCTCCCGCTCCTTCCTCTGGTTCTAAGTCTTCCTTGTGAACAGGGGAGGCTACTACCTCTTTTAAGCGAAAAAACAAAGTACACGGCATGTACTTCCAAGTACACGACGTGTAATTCCTTAATTTAACTATTCCTCTGGTGGCACCGCCACACTGTTCATCCTTCTACGTGAGTACACGACTTATACTCATGAGTACACGGCATGTACTATCGCCCAGCTGGCGGATGCTCCACCGAATTACTGTTTTGGCCTGTCGACTGACTACACGGCGTGTAAAGGACCACTACACGGTGTGTAGTCGGATCCTCCACCATTCATCCCGGCATGGCCACACGCCCCGTGTACCCATCCCACATGGCCAAAAGTACACGGCGTGTGGAAAAAGTACACAGTGTGTACTTCCAAAATTAAGGATTTTACCCCATTTTCCATATTTTCTCAAAAACACTTATGGAAAAGTGAAAAGAAGAATCCCATACCTCAAAAATAAGAACCGTGTTCTTACAAACTTCCCCCTTAAATAAAATTGTCCGCAAATTTCCCTTCCAAGGGTGGAAAAGATAAAGCCGTGAATAACTCCAGCCACTGAGCACGTACGTCATTCTCCCGCTCCTAGGTTTCATCCTGCACTCAGCCATGCTGCCATAACACCCGTACGATAGGAACAGACCATCCTCGGAGAACCTTAGTGCTCCTATCAATGATACGAATCAGATGCTCCTCAAAGGACGCGTCTACTTCCAGCTCAACCTCCTCAGGCTGAAAGACGTGAGACAGGTCTGAATGATAGCGGCGCAACTGAGACATGTGGAAGACGTCGTGCATCGCTCGATACTGCTGTGGTAACTGCAACCAGTAGGCAACCTGCCCGACTCTCTTCAGAATCTCAAATGGCCCCACATACCTCAGTGAAAGATTACCCTGTCTCTTGATCCTCCTGTGTCCCAGCCTCGGAGAAACACCAAGAAAACCTGATCCCCAACCACAAACTCCAAAGGTCATCTGCGGCGATCATCATACGATTTCTGATAAGACTGTGTGGTAGCCATCCACTTATGAATCAACTGGACCTGCTCATAAGTCTCCTGCATGAGACGTTGTCCCAGGAAATATGCCTCACCTGCCTTTAACCAGCACAAAGTTGATCAGAATGTCCTACCATATAATGCCTCGTTTGGTTCCATCTCAATAGTTTCCTGAAAACTATTATTATAGGAAAACATCACTAGGGGTATACGCTTCTCCCATAAGTCCCCAAAGTCTAGTACGCATGCACACATCATGTCCTCTAGCACCTGTATCATACGCTCTGACTGGACATCAGTCTGAGGGTGGTATGTTGTGCTCAGAAGCACCTGTGTACCCAGTGCCCTCTAAACAATCTACCATAAACGAGACTTAAAACAGTTATTCCTAACTGAAACGATATAATGAGGGACCCCATGAAGACGTACGGTCTCTCAGACATACAAACTTTCGAGGTCGTCAACATCGAAGGTATCTTTGATCGACAAAAAGTGAGCTACCTTCGTGAGTCTATCCACAACAACCCACACGACGTCGTTTCCTCAAGGTGACCTCGGTAAACCAGTCACGAAGTCCATCGCGACATCATCCCATTTCCACTCCGGAACGGGTAACTGCTGTAACAGTCTAGTTGGTCTCTGGTGTTCCTCCTTCACCTACTGACAGGTGGAACACCTCGTAACAAAACCAGCTACATCTGTCTTCATACCTGGCCACCAGTACTGACGCCTCAAGTCATGGTACATCTTGGTAACCCCGGGATGAACTGGCCAAGCCAAATCATGAAACTCTCGCATCAGCTCCTTCTGTATATCCCCCAGAATCCAGACTCGTACATCGAAACGAAAAACCTCATCATCACCTATCGTCCATCTAGAAAGAGGGCCCTCACTTTCCACCGACTCCCGTAGAACTAGGCCTTCTGAATCAGATAGTTGTCTCATCCTCACTCTATCCAGGAGGGTTTAAGTCTCAGCTAAAGATGATAGATAAATCTGCCCCTAACTGTCGTGCACCTCCAAATGCATCTCAGAGAACAAAGCCACAAGCTTCCACTCTCCACTGGCCTCCTGCATAGCCTGTATTTGAGTTTCCCTGCTCAGTGCATTAGCTATTTCATTACCTTTACTAGGTGTATAGGAAAGATCAAAATCAAAGGACTGAAGTTACTCAACCCCCCTTCATTATCTCATATTCAAGTCACACTGAGTAAAGATATACTTGACGCTTTTGTGGTCGGTGAAAACCACAAAATGCTCTCCCAATAGATAATGTCTCCAACAGCGCAACGCATGTACAACTGCAGCTAATTCGAGATCATGCATCGAGTAATTCCTCTCATGTGGCCTTAACTGCCGAGACCCATACGCAACTACTCGATCACCCTGCATCAACACTGCTCCCAGACCAATACCTGATGCCTTATAGTAAACTGTATAGCTCTTCCCCTGCTCTGGGAGTATCAGGATTGGTGCTGATGTTAACCTTCCATTCATGTCTTGAAAGGCTGTCTTGCAAGCTTCTGACCAAACAAACTTCACACCCTTCTTAGTCAAACCCATCAACGGTGCTGCTAAGCGGGAGAAGTCCTGTATGAAGCATCTGTAGTAACCATCCAACCCAAAGAAACTCTGTATCTCAAACATTTTCTTGGGCTTCTCCCAAAAAGCTACTGCTCTCACCTTCTCTGGGTCTACCGAAACTCCTACCTCTATGATGATATGACCCAGGAAGTGAATCTAGTCCATCCAAAAGTGACGCTTTGAGAGCTTAGCATATAGTCGATGCTCTCTTAGTGTACTCAATTTGATCTCAAGATGGGTGGCATGGTCGTTTCGAGTGTGAGAGTGCACCAAGATGTCTCCCACGAATACTACCACAAAAGAGTCCAGATAAGGATGGAACACATGGTTCACCAGAGCCATGAAAACCACTAGCCCGTTCGTGAGTCCGAACAGCATAACTGTATACTCGTATAGACCATACCTGCTCCTGAAGGCTGTGAGAGGTATATCAGATGGTCTAATGCTAAACTAATGATATCTTGATCTCAAATAAATATTCGAGAACACTCGTGCTCCACGAAGATGATCAAAAAGATCATCAATCCCCAGCAAAGGATATCGGTTCTTAATCATCAACTGGTTCAGCTTCTGATAATCCACGCAATCTCTGAGGGTGCCATCCTCCTTCTTGGCAAAAAGGACTGGAGAACCCCACAGAGAAGTACTGGGTCAGATAAAACCCTTTTACTGTAACTCCTCCAACTTCCTCTTGAGCACCTTCCACTCAGGTGTTGTAACACCCTGAGCTTCCACGATACGCTTCTCATTCAATAATGCAATTGCTTGCATTGTACGCAACTTCGAGTTCTAAAACACCGCGACTAATCAAAGTATCCGTTATGAATAGTAATAACCACTTTTTAAAATTATAGAAATTTTTTATTTCAAAATGGACTTCATTTTTGGATTCGGAATATCGAAATTAGCCTATGTTGAATTTTTGGTATTTTTCTAAGAACTTCTAATTTTTTATGAATAGTGAAAAATACATAAAAACAACTTTTTTAATCAAAATAATTTATAGTGATAAATTATTCTATTTAGTGGTTTTAAAGTATAATTAGAATATATTTTTACCATTTTATCCAATGGTGGTCATTAGAATTAATTTAACCTTGAAATTGGACATAAACAATTGCCAATCTTTTGATATAAATTGTTTCTTAAAAACACGCTATTTGTTGTGATAGCGGGAATTAATTATAAAATTAATTAATGCAACTTATATGTTTGGAATTTTGTAAAATAGACATCATTTTTGAATTCGTAATATCAATTATAGCTTAGGGTGAAATTTTGGCATTGTTCTGAAAAACTTCAATTTTTGATGAATAGTGAAACCACTAAGTGGTAGTTAAATAACTGACTTTTCATTTAAATAAAATATTACCACTTCTGTGATTTGATTTTAAAAAATCCGACATACATGTTTTTCATTAAGAAGTAAAATGTGGTTCAATGAGATTAAAATAATTTTTTGGTGAATAGTAACTTTTAAGTTCTTAATCGCGGTTAGAGGTAATTAGTGTAGTTTAAGGTAAAAGTAATGTTTTAATAATATGAGATGAGATTGACACATGTCCTACCCTCATTGGACGTTCCATGGCCGACCAAGACAATCCATGGGTCAACTTGGGAACCCCATGGAGCCACTTTAGTTGGAAAATGACATAAATACCTTTTATTTAATGTTAAAGTAAAAAATGACACAAACATGAAATGTTTTACTAAAACAATTTTTACATGGGTTTATACAGGTCATATTTTTGACTATAAATAGTAATTTCAAAGCTAAAAATATTTCCTACATCATAGTATTTTTTTTATAATTTTTTTTACATTAAATAAATTAAATTATTCATGACATCACTATGATGCAGCGATGACCTCATTATTTAACGATTTTAATAAAATGAAAAGATAATGTACAGTCCAAGGCTTAAACTTGTCCAAAGACTATTGTATGGGTAGATTTAGAACCCTTATCACCTTATCCACGAATTATATAAGTGTGGGACCTTTATAATCCGAAAAGCATTGTATAATAATGTAAAATTTCCTTACTTTCCAAGAGTGCCCCTCCTCTCCTTTTATAAAGGCCCCCACCTCTACCACCTCATTCACACATTCAAGCCATTTGTCTCGGCCAAACTCGGCCCAAATACTCTCCCAACATCCCCCTCTTACCCCTAGAAGCCTCACTTTGGGCAGAACACTTCCCAAGGAAGCCTTTGGCTCAAATCAAAAAGAGTTACCCGATTTTGAGGTAATGTCTTCTCTAATGTTGTTTTGTTTTATTTTTCTTCTCCAACCCCCTAAACTCTTTTTATTAATTTCTTTTGTAACAAAACCAGTATCCTCAATATACTAGGATGTTGTTATAAGATGTATTCTAGCTACAATTACACACACCTACATCTAATGGTTAAAGAACATACGGTTTCAGTGGAGGGCGAATTTCTGCCTCACGAAACGATGATTGTTCAACACTCATATAACACCTTCAAAGGTGGCCATTAAGATGTCACTATATTTATATATGATATATAATATGTTTATGTTTTACTTATGCTTCTTTATTTCTCATTTATGGCATACTTTTTGATTTCTATTATGGGTAAACGCGATAATTTCATTTTTGGAAGTGCGGACTACCGCCCCCTCAAAGTGATGTGAATCGTTAATGCCACATGTGGGATGTATAAAGGATGGAGTAAATGATATTATATATGATATTATACTGGAATTATATTATAAATTTATATAATTATGATTTCATTCCATTAAATACTAAATAGAAATGAAAGTAGCGTACATGCGTACGTACGGCTTACCGTCTCCATGAACGGTGCATTTCATTTCTTACCTCTAAATGTTACGTAATATTATAAATGAATGTATATACTGTATATATATGATATATATGATACCTAAATCATTAATATAATTCTGGATATAATGGATATTTCACCACATGAACAACTTGTAATTATAAGAAGTTTATTTTTGACTCAAGTACCAAAGATCGACAAAACGACCGTTATTAACTTAAATAATTACATAATGTTCATAACATGGTAATAAGGGATATAAAAGGAATAATGAACATGAAAAAGGTTCTTACGTAAATATAAATTAACTCTAGTTTATTATTCATGAGGTTAAAGAACGGTCGAGTCAGGACAGGACGCAAGGTAAGGGAATTTCTTAACCCAACTTCCATTCATTGGGTTAATCTCCTACTTTCAAATTATGTCATGATATTATTATGTCCTATTTTTTATTTTTACTTTATTTATGTGTAACTATTGTGAGTACACATAATAGATCTATTTTATTTTTGAAATGATCTTTTAAGGACTTCGTCTCAATCTCCTTTCATTGAGGCATATTTGGTTTTATACACAACTTTCTTTTATACGGTGTATAAACCCCTTTGACTTTTACATTTATTCAAAAGGAATATTTTTTATACGAAGCATTTTACTAAACAAGAAAAAGGGAATGTTTTTCTTTCCATACATATGCGGCGACAATGACTTCTCCGCCGTCGTGACCATTATTTGAGTTTCGGCTTCCTCTACAAGCCATCACTTTTTTTAATGAAAAATAAATACAAAGTTTTAACTTTATTTTATTTTGGTATTGAAAATGGTTTTGAAAGCGTTTTTATTATATCAATGTGTTGTATTGATATCTTGTGATTGAAATGTGGAAATTTTATGTTTCCTTTATGCATGTTTTATGTGATACGATTATGTTATTGTTTATGATATGTTTAAACCTATTCATATGAGGAATGCATTGGACTTAATAAGTGACGGGTGGAGCCCGCTATAGCTCCTCGATGCATCGACAGGTCTCATGAGACAAACTAGTGTCTTGGCACGAGGCCTTGACAAAATCTAATTTGTGGTCTTGGCACGAGGCCTTGACTATGTGGTTCTGATAGTATGGCATTATGTATTCCATCATTATGAAAGTGGTTATTGATATTGCATGTGATTATTCGACCAGTAGAATATCCATGTGAAGAAGTAAATGGCATTATCTCATTTTACTTTTACCATATTATGTTGATGTTCATGTTTAAAAGGCTTTTGTTTTATTCATACATTGCTTTAAATGTTTATGTTTATTTATGAAAGCTTCCACAATATTGTTATCCTTACAGAGCATCTGAGCTCACCCCTTTCAATGTTTTAATATTTTCCAGGATGTGAAGAAGTATTTTATGAATGACCTGCAGGGATAGTCAGAAGAGGATATGAGTGTGGTCTATGAAGACTTTGTTATTAGTTTTTCACTTTATGATTTAATGTAAGACTTATTAATGTATCTAGTGTTTCCAAGGCTACTAAACTAATCGGGCTTTCGAGACTTGATCTTTTGTGATCATGCCAATGTTACGCAGTAATGCACCGACTCCGGGTTGCTGGGGTCGGGGTGTTACAGTTGGTATCAGAGGCAGTTTAGTACTAACCTTGGAAGCTAGATTTAGATAAACTCTGATTAGAGCACATAGCCCGAAGATAGACTTTAAGGATTAGTATAGAAGAACTTCCTAGAATTTTGGTATTATAGAGATTTTGTGAGTTTTCTGAGAAATACATCCCTGTCTGGATACGAGCAGGTAGATGTGGCTCTGGCATAGATGTACCTAGGGGTAAAACCCGAAAACACCGCTTTGAGCTAGACTCGAACAGGAACTGGTGCACGACAACGGGCCTTGCTGCACTCTTGGTTACGACACTCCCGGGGGATATGCTTAGGATAATTCTCATTTTCATTACAAAACACTATGAAGGGTTATGATTATATACTTCCTCAAAGAAAATATTCCTTTTTATGATTATGGATTATATCCATAAATAGTTCAATTTATGTAAAGTGTTTTACAAATATGGAATTATGTATTTTAATTTATAAACTAATCTAGTTTATGCCATTGTTTTGAAATGGCGCCTAGTGGAAGGAATGGAAACTGTATCAATGCACGCACTCCATGTAGGGATTTCCCTCCTGCTCAAGATAATTATTGTGGATCTGGAGATACAACTGGTGCTGATCAACTTATTACCATATTGGGACAACTCACTCAGGTTATGAATAATAACCTTACTCATATGGAGCACCCTGATCTGCAACGTGGAGGATCAATGTTAGACCTCTTCATGAGGCAACAACCACCAACATTTAATGGGGGTACAAATCTGTTAGTAGCTGAGCAATGGATAAACTCCTTAGAGAAAATATTCCATGCCTTGGGGAGTAGCGAAAGGGAAAAGGTTATCATGGCAGTTTACCGCCTCACCGGAGATGCCGATCAATGGTGGTCATTGATTCAAAATACAAAGGAAGATGATGACGTATCGAATATGGAATGGAGGGAGTTCAAAGAGCTTTTCTTAGAAAAATACTTTCTTCATGACCATCGAGCAGATATGGAAAGGCAATTTCTGAGTCTGAGACAAAAGGAGGATGAGAATGTCGCAAAGTATGAGGCCAACTTTACAAGGTTGGCGAGGTATGCTACAGATTATATACGTAACCCAAGAGGTAAGATTGATTGTTTTATTGATGGGTTAAAACCATTTCTCCGTAGAGCTTTAGTATCACAATATTTCTCAACATACGAAGATATTGTCTCATGTGCTATCAAGACAGAAAAGGAATTCTCTAAGTCTTATGACAACAAAGTAAAGCAAGAGAAGAAGAGAACGGTGGAACAAGAGACAGATAAAGGGAAAAAGGGAAAGAAGTATTTTATATTATGTGATAATTGTGGGAAGAATCACCCTGGTACATGCTTAAAAGGAATGGGAGTTTGTTATAAATGTGGAGAAAAAGGTCACCAGGCGCGTTATTGCAAGGGAAAGAAAGAGGCTATCAATGTTGAATGCTACAATTGTAGGGAAATGGGGCATTATGAAAATGAATGTCCTAAGCGTTAGGGAAAATTACATTAGAAAAGGCCAAGGGATCAAGGAAAATCTTATGTTGTTACTATAGTTGAAGCGGGATAATTAATGTATTGGTGCTTTTGGACTCATGGATTATATTCTGGTTATTAGAATAATGTGATATATATATAAGGATTGTACTGTAGTACTTGTTGTTTTAGTAAGGTTTTAATATGATGAAGGTAATCATATTTTTAGTATGTGACAATAAGAGAAACTTTACTTTGTTTGGGGAATCTGATAAATTGATTTTGGAATTAAGAGACCTTTTAGAGAAAGTCTGGACAGAGGTATTTTGGATAACTATAAAGGTTGGAGTGGATTAAGTTGATCTTTGTATAGTATTGTTTAAGGTTAAAAAATTTATGAAGATTATTTTTGGAATATTATAATACTATAGTTTTAGGAAAAGGACAACCTGCAGGGTGGGGCATAACCCGTCGCTTCGGACAAAGCTGCAGGAATCGAACCCACAACCATAGTGCGACGGGCCTTTATTTCCTACCACTAGCCTACAGGAAGTCCCTGGTTATTACAAAATAATTTTACTAATCTAAATGGTATGTGTTAACATTTGGACCCTTATAAAATTAGGATAAGTATAATATTTTTGAGTTCTATTATCTTTTTGAGTGAAAGATGAGTTGAAGGTTGAAACTCTAATTGTCAAGCATAAATATATATATACCTATCTCTTATTCAATGAATAAATTAATTCTTAAACTTTAGTGAAGGGATATTAAAACAAAAAAATGTGTTATCCTAATACCTTATGTCTTGTTGAACTGGTGATATTTTAAATCAACATAGATTGAAGGCTTTGAGGCCCTCAATTTGACAGTTGAATGTTATTGATGACCTCAATCACTCCCTACAAATATTTACGTTTTTCCTCCAATTATATGTATCTAATTGCCACCAATGTTCTCCTTATCGAGATCATAATTTGGTGGTGACATTCTTATTTCTATTTTCCTCTTATTAAGGCTAAATTTTATTAATCTTATTTTCGATGTGGGTTTTCCACAAGGGTATTTTCTCTTTTCAACCTTTTATTTTCAAAGAAAAAATTTCAAATTGCGAGGACGCAATTTATTGAAGGAGGGGAGAATGTAACACCCCGAGCTTCCACAATACGCTTCTCATTCAATAATGCAATGGCTTGCATTGTACGCAACTTCGAGTTCTAAAACACCACGACTAATCAAAGTAGCCGTTATGAATAGTAATAACCACATTTTAAAATTATAGAAATTTTATATTTCAAAATGGACTTCATTTTTGGATTCGGAATATCGAAATTAGCCTATGTTGAATTTTTGGTATTTTTCTAAGAACTTCTAATTTTTTATGAATAGTGAAAAATACTTAAAAACAACTTTTTTTAATCAAAATAATTTATAGTGATAAATTATACTATTTAGTGGTTTTAAAGTATAATTAGAATATATTTTTACCATTTTATCCAATGGTGGCCATTATAATTAATTTAACATTCAAATTGGACATAAACAATTGCCAATATTTTGATTTAAATTGTTTCTTAAAAACACGCTATTTGTTGTGACAGCGAGAATTAATTATAAAATTAGTTAATGAAACCTATAGGTTTGGAATTTTGTAAAATAGACATCATTTTTGAATTCGGAATATCAATTATAGCTTAGGGTGAAATTTTAGCATTGTTCTGAAAAACTTCAATTTTTGATGAATAGTGAAACCACTAAGTGGTAGTTAAATAACTGATTTTTCGTTTAAATGAAATATTACCACTTCTGTGATTTGATTTTCAAAAATCCGACATACATGGTTGTCATTAAGAAGTAAAATGTGGTTTAATGAGATTAAAATAATTTTTTGGTGAATAGTAACTTTTAAGTTCTTAATCGCGATTAGAGGTAATTAGTGTAGTTTAATGTAAAAGTAATGTTTTAATAATATGAGATGAGCTTGAAACATGTCCTACCCTCATTTGATGTGCCATGGCTGACCAAGACAATCCATGGGTCAGCTTGGGGACCCCATGGAGCCACTTTAGTTGGAAAATGACCTAAATACCTTTTATTTAATGTTAAAGTAAAAAATGACACAAACATGAAATGTTTTACTAAAACAATTTTTACATGGGGTTATACAGATGATATTTTTGACTATAAATAGTCATTTTAAAGATAAAAATATTTCCTACATCCTAGTATTTTTTTATAATTTTTTGACATTAAATAAATTAAATTATTTATGACATCATTATGATGCAGCGATGACCTCATTATTTAACGATTTTAATAAAATTAAAAGATAATGTAAAATCCAAGGCTTACACTTGTCCAAAGACTATTTTATGGGTAGATTTCAAACCCTTAACACCTTATCCACGAATTATATAAGTGTGGGACCTTTAGAATCCGAAAAGCATTGTATAATAATGTAAAATTTCCTTACTTTCCAAGAGTGCCCCTCCTCTCCTCTTATAAAAGGCCCCCATCTCTACCATCTCATTCACACATTCAAGCCATTTGGCTCGGCCAAAATCTGCCCAAATACTCTCCCAACATCCCCCTCTTACTCCTAGAAGCCTCACTTTGGGTAGAACTCTTCCCAAGGAAGCCTTTGGCTCAAATCAAAAAGAGTTACCCGATTTTGAGGTAATGTCTTCTCTAATGTTGTTTTGTTTTATTTTTCTTCTCCAACCCCATAAACTCTTTTTATTCATTTCTTTTGTAACAACACCAGTATCCTCAATATACTAGGATGTTTTTATAAGAAGTATTCGAGCTACAATTACACACACCTACATCTAATGGTTAAATAACATACGGTTTCTGTGGAGGGAGAATTTCTGCCTCACGAAACGATGATTGTTCAACACTCATATAACACCTTAAAAGGTGGCCATTAAGATGTCACTATATTTATATATGATATATAATATGTTTATGTTTTACTTATGCTTCTGTATTTCTCATTTATGGCATACTTTTTTATTTCTATTATGGGTAAACGCGGTAATTTCATTTTAGGAAGTGCGGACTACCGCCCCCTTCAAAGTGATGTGAATCGTTAATGCCACATGTGGGATGTATAAAAGATGGAGTAAATAATATTATATATGATATTATACTGGAATTATATTATACATTTATATCATTATGATTTCATTCCATTAAATACGAAATAGAAATGAAAGTAGCGTTCATACGTACGCACGGCTTACCGTCTCCATGAACGGTGCATTTCATATCTTACCTCTAAATGTTACGTATTATTATAAATGAATGTATATACTGTATATATATGATATATATGATATCTAGATCATTAATATAATTCTGGATATAATGGATATTTCACCACATGAACAACATGTAATTATAAGAAGTTTATTTTTGACTCAAGTACCAAAGATCGACAAAACGACCGTTATTAACTTAAATAATTACATAATGTTCATAACACGGTAATAAGGGATATAAAAGGAATAGTGAACATGAAAAAGGTTCTTAAGTAAATAGTAATGAACTCTAGTTTATTATTCAGGAGGTTAAAGAACGGTCGAGTCAGGACAGGATGCAAGGTAAGGGAATTTCTTAACCCAACTTCCATTCTTTGGGATAAAATCCTACATTCAAATTATGTCATGATATTATTATGTCCTATTTTGTATTTTTACTTTCTTTATGTGTACCTATAGTGAGTACACATAATAGATCTATTTTATTTTAGAAATGATCTTTTAAGGACTTCGTCTCAATCTTCTTTCATTGAGGCATATTTGGTTTTATACACAACTTTCTTTTATATGGTGTATAAACCCCTTTGACTTTTACGTTTATTCAAAAGGAATCTTTTTTATACGAAGCGTTTTACTAAACAACAAAAAGGGAATGTTTTTCTTTCCGTACATATGCGGCGACAACGACTTCTCCGCCGCCGTGACCATTATTTGAGTTTCAGCTTCCTCTACAAGCCATCACTTTTTTTTAATGAAAAATAAATATAAAGTTTTAACTTTCTTTTATTTTGGTATTGAAAATGGTTTTGAAAGCGTTTTTATTATATCAATGTGTTGTATTGATATCGTGTGATTGAAATGTGGAAATGTTATGTTTCCTTTATGCATGTTTTATGTGATACGATTATGTTATGGTTGATGATATGTTTAAACCTATTCATAAGAGGAATGCATTGGACTTAATAAGTGACGGGTGGAGCCCGCTATAGCTCCTCGATGCATCAGAAGGTCTCATGAGACAAACTAGTGTCTTGGCACGAGGCCTTGACAAAATCTAATTTTTGGTCTTGGCACGAGGCCGTGACTATGAGGTTATGCTAGTCTGGCATTATACATTCCATCATTATGAAAGTGGTTATTGCTATTGCATGTGATTATTCGACCAGTAGAATATCCATGTGAAGAAGTAAATGGAATTATCTCATTTTACTTTTTCCATATTATGTTGATGTTCATGTTTAAAAGTATTTTGTTTTAGTCATACATTGCCTTAAATGTTTATGTTTATTTATGAAAGCTTCTGCAATATTGTTATCCTTACTGAGCATTTGAGCTCACCCCTTTCAATGTTTTAATATTTTCCAGGATGTGAAGAAGTATTTTTTGTATGACCTGCAGGGATAGTCAGAAGAGGATATGAGTGTGGACTATGAATACTTTGTTATTAGTTTTTCACTTTATGATGTAATGTAAGACTTATGAATGTATCTAGTGTTTCCAAGGCTACTAAACTAATCGGTCTTTCGAGACTTGATCTTTTGTGATCATGCCAATGTTACGAAGTAATGCACCAACTCTGGGTAGCTAGTGTCAGGGTGTTATAGGTGTGGCCATCCTATAAGGAGGAATGGACACCAGTGATACTCCTAGAAAAAGCTCAATAAGGAAATACACCTCTCACTCTGGAGGTAGACCTGAAAAGTCATCGGGGAAGAAATCCCTGAAACGATAACCACTAGAGGTAAATCCATCTGAAAATTCCCTTAATCATCTAGATATAAGCTCGTAATCTGGGCTCTGACTCCACCACACCCACGATGATCTGGTCCAGCTCATCTTTCCTGAACATCCCATTCTCCCTTGTATAGAAACTCTCCACCCTCTGGTGATGTGAAACTCACCCTGAGACGATAGCAGTCTACAAAGGCTCGAAAGGGAACCAACCAGTCCATCCTGAGAATGACGTCATATCTCGTCATCTCTAAGACATAGAGGTCCCAAAGTAAGTGACACCCACCAACCTCAAAGGGTCACTCCTTCCACTGACACACACCAGCCGTTCTAGTCCCCAACAGAGTTTCTACTGTCATAATATCAGAAGAAGTAGAAACACAGATCCATACGCTCTCCAAAACGGGTAAAGATATGAAACTATGTGTAGAACCCATATCAAAAAGTACTAAAGATAAAACAGAAGCTACTAGAATAGTACCTCTAGCTATAGAAGGTCTGGGATCCTGCTCCTGCTCGGTCTGTTGCACCGCATATGTCTACCCAGTGTCGCGGCCCTCCGACCCAGCCTGGCTACCCTGAGCTATCCCGCCATGCTGCCTATGAGATCCTGGTGTCTGGCTACCATGGCCATGACCACCATCTCTTCCTGCACACCCTGACGTATTCCAATTCCCCGACTGGTAAGAAGACACTAGTCTTTCTCCCGCACATGGAGTCTACACAAAAAACCTCTCACTAGCCACTGGTGGAAGCGCCCTGCAAAAGCGTTGCAAATGACCCATCTTGCTACCAGCTCGGCACTCCCCTGGGTCTCGTGGACACTGTGGTCTCTTGTGACCTTCTCTGCCACACTCGTAGCACCTAATCGGGCCACCTAAAGAGACTGCCTGGCTGGTACTACAACCCTGAGAGAAATCCATCTGTCTCTTCCTCTTGCTAGTAGAAATAGTACTAGTAACAGGTGATGAACTTCCTTTTCCCACACCACTAGATTCCCGCAGGTTCCTCTCTATAATCAGTGCCTGGTTCACCATAGCGTGTACTGAAGGCAACCTAAAAAAATTCACCAGTGCTCAGATGTTGTACCGATGACCATCCTCAAATCACCTGGCTCTCAGCATCTCATCACCCACCAGCACGGGTGAAAAGCGCTTAAGCTCAGTGAAACGATCAGAATAGTACATCACTGACATTACTCCCTACTGCAGATTCATTAACTCTCGAGCTCTATCTTCCCTCAGCATCTTTGGGAAGAAGAAGTCATAGAAGACTTCCGGAAAATATTTCCACGCCATGTCTCTATGATGATCTGATTGGGTGGTAACATCCCACCACCTCTTGGGGGAATCACGAATCATGTATGTCGTGAGCTTGAACCTCCGTCGTGGAGGTGTCTCAAGATGCTCAAAAATAGTCTTCATCAATACTAGCCAAGACTCTATAGCTTGTTGTCCGCCATCCCCTGAAAACGTAGGCAGATGCTGCTGCTGGAAGATATGAGTCAGCTCAGCCATAGATGTGGCAGCCAGCGGTGCCCCCTGAAAGGTCTGTATGAACCGCATAATGCCTTCATGGAACTACGCCTCCACTCCTGTGTCTAGTATAACAGCTGGCGCCACATCTGGCTCTACTGGAGGATCAACTGGTAGCCCATTTCCCACCAACTCTGGAGCATACTTGTTGCTGCTCTCCGAGCAAACAACGTGCGGTCGTCTAGGCGGCATGACACTACAAGGTCAAAAACATTCCTTTGATTCAAGATTATCAATGACTGAGAACGAAGGAACCCAATAGCGAACAGGAGGAAGAAGGAATTCAAAATTTAAAAAACAAGACTACACAGCGTGTATACTGACTACATGACATGTACTTGACTTCCCTTCCCCGGCACAAGTCCTCCTGCACGGCTAAGCCACACGGCTCCCGTTTGAACCAAACTACACGGCGTTTATATAATCTACACGGCATGTATCGGGTTATTTTCCAACTACCCGTCTCACTTGTGACATGGCCGACTACTCGTCTTGACACTACACGACGTGTTACACCCGCACATGGACTGTACACCACCTTGTTTCCCAGCCACATAGCTTACCCCACACGGTCGGTCATCAGACAGGACTGCATGGTGTGTTCCACAGGTATACGGCGTGTGCTAGACAAGCTCAGCTGACTAGTGTTGTTAGTTACACAGCCAGTTTACACGGCTCAACCTCCACGGCGTGTTTAATATACACACGACGTGTACTCGAAAGGATTACCCCGACCAATGTTGTTAGTTACACGGCTGGGTTCCCAGGTCACCCTACACAGCGTGTTCCACAGTGGACACGGCATGGATGGATTAAGGTCTCCCCCATCCCTATTGTTAGTTATATGGGTGGACTACGGGTCAACACTACACGGCGTGTACATTCGGCACACGGCATGTTCTCCCTAAGCTCTTCCTTTCCTCATTTCGCCGCACACATGGTTTGTGAAACGAGAAGAGAATACATGGCGTGTAATTAGGATACACAGCATGTACTCAAAAAGATTATTTTTCTTCCCAAACAGAAGATCATACACGGCATGTTTACAGTACTACACGACGTGTATACTGAGTTTCCAGATAGTATGCCTCCGAAACTTCTCTGTAACCCAGAAAATACTGAAAAATAACACCCAAGGGTCAAATTCTGACTCGTGAGGGCCCATACTCCCCATGAATCAAAATTTGAAATCTTATCCATGTTATAATTTAATAAACAGCTAATAATCCCCAAATTCCGGTCAACGGGGGCCCATACTCCCCAAAAACCAAAGTTTGGCGTCCATTCTTTCCACAGACTTATAAAAAAATACCCCATAACATAGTAGGTATTTATCAAGCAGTTATCACAACATCATTCTTTTCTAGCACATCAACTATCACAACAACATGAAATTTCTAATGCACCTACATGGAATAGAACTATTCATGGCATGTGATTTCTAAAATGTGCCTAAATGATGCATGAGATGGAATACCCTCATCTCATCGGGTTGCAACTAAGTATAACCCATAGATAAAATATAAACAGCACAATCACAAGTGCGTCACCCAATAGTGAAATCATATCAACTGTAAATTGCAAAATTAGAAAAATTGTAATACGAGGTAAATTAGATTTTCCCTGTACACGGGTTAGCTACGCCTTGGTACAACTTATTACCAACTACCGTTCCCGTCCTATCCCTAACTAAGGCTCCAAATAGTATGTCAAAGAAATGAACTCCTTTGATACCACTTTGTAACGTCCCAGTTCTGGGTTCCACTAAATGGGTGCCCGGAACCCGGTTCGCTATGTGACCTCAAGCGCATTTCCCCAAATTCCAGAGGCTTCCGACTAGTAGCGAGTTCACAGGTCTGATAGTGGGAAAACGATTCCCTGATTTGTCGAAGTGTAGCGCAGCGGAATACAAATAAAACATACAAAGAATAGTGGAAGTAGTAAACAATAAACAACTGAAATAAACAACAACAGTGGATATAACTAACAGTAGATAAATAATGATGCTACATCTGTCAAGTTCTATGAAAACAGCCAGAACATGTTATAAATCAATACAGTACAACTAAATGCAGAGTACAGTAGAACAAAGCAAAACAGCTGGCAGCGACATCATGAGCATAGGATCGGTCCCATTCCCTCCTACTCCTCAGCAACAGTCAACTACCTATATAAGGACTCTTGAACCTATCCAAACCTGCAGAAATGTAATCTGTTTGGGCCGAAAAGCGTGACCCAAACAGGGCGTGAGAAATATATCTCAGTAGGCACCCACCAGAGGCATGTGCCCAACTGCGTGTAAGCATGCACCAATAGTGTGCAGTAGTAAAATGAAATAAAGTAAGAAGTACTGTAATGTAACTAACATAACAGTTAAATTGACTTTTAATTATTCATTTAATCCATTGAAAATTAGAAATCACCATAGTGCATTTCTAAGTAAACAGTCCACGTCCTCATACAAGAAAAACCTTACCTTCAGGTAAGCAGAATCGAACCCGCAATGATCCCAACCAGCATTTTAATATCATAATTAAATACTTAATCAATTCTAGGTGTTTAATATAGTAATTTCCTCAGCCACACAACACCCCAAGACGGGTTCGTGGAAAAAACACACACAAAATGCATGGCAGTTGGAAAAATAAACACCAAGCCCCCTACCTTATATGCCAACAAGCGTTATACATGAACGTCGATTCTAGAAACTCCCAAGAACGATGTAGATTTGAAGAAGAAGAAGAAAATTCTCTTAATTTCAAATAACTTTAGTTAGGAGAAGAATTAGTAAGAAGTATCCAAGTAGTTGGAAGCCCTTACCCGAGCGGTTCAAACGAGATCGTCCGAGGCGGAAACGGATTCTAGACGAACACTCAGTGGATCTTCAAAGGTTCATCCATCCCATGCCGCTCCTTCTTCCAGTTCTAACCCTTCCCTCTGAACAGGGGAGGCTACTACCTCTTTTAAGAGAAAAAAACAAAGTACATGGCATGTACTTCCTTCATTTAATTGTTCCTCTGGAGGCACCGCCACACTATTCATCCGTCGACATGAGTACACGTCATGTACACATGAGTACATGACGTGTACTGTCACCCAGCTGGAGGCTGCTCCACCGGCTTACTGTTTTGGCCTGCCGACTGACTACATAGCGTGTAAAGGACCACTAAACGGCGTTTAGTTGGTTCCTACACCCTTCATCCCCGGCATGGCCACATGCCCCGTGTAACCATCCCACACAGCCAAAAGTACACGACGTGTGGAAAAAGTACACGGCGTGTACTTCCAAAATTCAGGATTTTTCCCCATTTTCCATATTTTCTCAAAAAAACTTATGGAAAAGAGAAACTATGAATCCCATACCTCAATAATAAGAACCGGGTTCTTACAAAGTAGTAGCATCACCTCTCCCTAGGATGATTGGATCCGAGTTGAGAGCCATGAACTGTCGATCCCCTATCCTGAGTCCTCCTGTGACATCTCCCGTGTCTCGATTCCTATGCATGATGTCGTCTCCCTGCCACCGAAGCCTTTATACCTTTATGCCCGATTCTAGACACCACTTGCTATCTCTTCTCAGCCAAGAAACTCTCTATCTACAAGGCTTTCTAGAGAACTCCATCATTAGTTTGAATGCATAGAGGCATGACACTAGCTCAGATATCCCATCATAGTCCATGGTTGATGGTCCGAGCTCTGAATTAAGGGTCATTAACTATATCCATCGACTTCTTGGTGAGATTGGTGAGCCTTGATGAGCAGTAAGCCACCATCATGCTTTCTTTATTGAGCTGATGATGCTCATAGTTAGGTGTTTCTCTCAGTATAACCAAGGATAAATCCTCCCAAAAGAGTCGTGCAGAATTATTCCCTGAAGGATTCTCCTTATCGTGAGTCGGCATGGTCAAAATCCACCATCATCCTATCGAACTCAAAAGAGGCTCTCTCCTAGGATCACCATCTGGACCGTTGGTGTCCTCAATACATGAAAGATTCTGGTCACCACCTCAAACCATTTCTTAGCCACCTAATGTTTGTCTCACCTCGGAACCAGAGGTGTCACTCTCTCTCTCTCTCTCTAAAACTAATGGAGGGGACTTATCATGAACTCCCTGTATGCTGGTAATACCGCTACTGTGTGCTACTCTATTGGTGGTGGAATAGTTGGTACACCACATAGAGGTAATTCCAAGGGGTCTAGCCCTAGAATCAAGGACTTGTAACTGAGGGGGTCATCGTTGTGATTGGGCTCCTAAATCCTTGATGGTATGCATCATGGATGCATCCTATAAAGAAACAAGATGTACCACAGTCAATGAGTATATCTAGATGGATGACTAATAAATGTCATGGAAACCCAAAACCATTCCTATATGATGCATGTACCATTTTCTTTTTTTTCCCTACAACTAGTGTTCTCATGTTCTAAGTCAGATGGCAAGATATTAGATTCATGGTGCATGGATACGTTGGCCTCCCGCACCATAACTAGAATCCCTAGACTAAAAGATGAAGTTGGAACACATAACACGGTTTCCCTAAACCAACATTGCGGACTCCTGGTCCCTATAAGGATCTGACTTCTCTAATACCACTCGGTCATGACCCGTCGTAGTGGGGCCCTTGCCATGTCTCACTAAGCCCACCTCCAATAGGTTAGGAAATGGTTACTAGCATTGAGTATACATATCACTAACATGGGTGGAATTGACTATGTACATGTTCCCACACAAACATAACCATGCCCAAAAATGCTGACACGTAAAATCCACTAAGGAAAAAATGCACCCATTCACTAATACCAACCAAAAGAGTATAGCTGAAGTAAAGTGTGGAAAGTAAACTGGGCCAGAATATAAGCCCACCAAATAACAAGGGTTTTAAAACTATCAAAGTATAACTTGTAAACTGATATAGGTACTAGGAATTCTTCTCATTGTCATAGTAAAACCTCGGCCTATAGGAAAACTCATAATGCTTGGTCCTATCCTGGTCCTCCCTAGACTCTGTCAAAATGTCGTTCGTCGAAACAAGACACGACACGTGCAGTCAAAGCCATTGTAGGGGTGAGTATAACAATACTCAGTTGGAGATCCCAAAAACCAAAAATCAATACAAAAAAGTAGAGGTACATTTAAATATACAAAGTATATTACAAAAAGGCATATAACAAGAGAAATATCTAGATATACTCAAAACCCATGATCATGGTCTAGAGGTAAACAAAAAAACTACATAACACCACTAGTTATTCAGTCTAAAGATTCCATGAAGCACCCGTCTGGGACAACTCACTCCATGAGTCTGATGGATCTAATGTCATATGTCCTAGAAGCACTCTTTTTTTATGGAAAGTCATGAGAGAGAGAGGTAGTCTCAAGCTGGGATAATTCACTCCTAATTTTGATAGATCATGAAGTGAGGAAAGATACACACTTTTTGGGAGAACTCACTCCTGAGTGCAGATGGATCATGATACACAGATAAGGATCACTATTAGGGCCTTGGATGACACCATGAATTATCTGGATATCACCTGCGAAATAGAGGATAGAGATTTGGGCAAGATTGGTTGTGCTTATACCTGACTCTGGCTAGTGTCAAGAATGGATAAGGGATCTCACTTCGGGCCTATTGGAGGGATTCTGACTCTACCTTGGGATGTTTTTCTAAAGGGGTAGTACTTATGTGGATAGGAAACAATACCTGACATTCAGGGGAAAAGTGTGAAGGTTCTCTATCCCAAACAAAATTGTTCCATGGAATGGTTGAGAATATGGTCACGCCATGTACAGAAAAGTACATGATGTGTAGAAGGGTCACACACCATGTCCTATAACCACTAGTACTACCCATGGTCAAGGGACCATGTCAAAAGGAATATATTGTGGAATAAATACACACAGTATACAAGAAGTCATCACACTTTGTCTTTGTATTTGGGGGTCACCTCGTGTTAGCTGGCCATGTTTCTGTACATGACTCGATCCTGTGTTCTCCATCCTATGTACCAACACATGGGGTAGCCTGAATATTCATCCACGACTGGATGGGTGGTGGCGTACATGTCATGTAATTGACCCCATATCCATGTATTATTTGAGATATAGTCAAGTCCAATGTGAGTTCCCACACATTTTGTGACAACTGTCATAGGTTGTGTCAAGGCTTCATGTCACCCGAAACCCTAGCTGCTACTGAGACGGCCCCACACAGTGTGTTATTCATCGAACACAATGTGTTCTTCGTGATTTTCCTTAATATTCATTTCACTAAGGGTGTTATGAAAATCTTTGATATGAATATTTGATCACTATGAAATTGAAGATTGTGAGACATTTCTTCCCCAAAAGGCTGATTCCATTGGGTTTGGGCCTTTAATTGTCCTTGAAGACAAGTTTCAATCCATATGATAACCCTACTTCTAATTTCACACTTAATCATGATTTATTACATAAATTTCACTTGATACAACATAGAATATAGAGAGGTATAGTGTCTTTTGGACTTAGGATCATTACATAACCACTTAAAACATAAAACACACAACATATTTATTGAAAACATCATCTACATGACCACTACATTCCCTCATAATTAGCATTGTATAGGATGACCTGAGGACATGAATAATAAAATGGTGAGCTATAAAGCCCAGTAAGGGAGTAACAAATAATAACATGAATATTAAAATACATGTTAGTCAATAGGAATATCAATGAAGCGTAGTAGAAACATTAACATCAAGGCATGATATAACATGATTAACATAACCTAGAAATGTGGCAACAACATTTAACATGGAATTTAGCACAATCCAAGGATCATTGCAAATGGAGCATGAGTAAAACATCATTGAACTTGAATTATCATGATTAAACCCTAATTGAACTTGAAGTATCACAATGATAATCTTTACTCAATGTGTTGCAGCGCTATCAGTGCATACCCTTCTTAAACATTTCATTTCATGCATAAGGGTGCCACATGGATCATACAACATGGAATCATTCATAATCATTTAATCCAAGATAAAATGATGTAGAATACATATATAAATATTAATAATCAATAATTAAATGTTCATAAAGGTGAATACCATTGATAAATAAATGGGCATGGTATTCAATACACAAAGACATTGGCTTGGAAAATTGCGGTTAAATTTCGGCAGCATAACAGTGTGACATAAGAATTCATAAAAATGGTAGATGAGAGAGAAAGGACAGTCTCATTATATGTACGTGGAATGGAAATTAATGGGGTCATATAGATACATGTCCCAATATAAGTAATGGAACTTATATTCACAGTACAAAAGAATAGCTTGAATGTAAATGTTGAGAGAGAAATTCCTTACTGAATTTTGGCATAGTAACTGGGGTACATGGGAAACATTTAATGATAATGAAAGGGGTATATATTCATTCAAAAATAAATAGGGAAGTATGGGGGAGGGTCAAAATCATACCCCAACATTTATAACTGAAAATAAAAGGGAATAACAATATTAAGAATCTTGGATAATAAGAGAAAGGTATGAATCCCTTACTAGGAAGTGTGATCCAAAATGCTTGGTAGAGGGTTGAGAGAGGATTCATGGGAGATTGGGGAGACTTGGGAGTATTCTAGAGAGAGGAGGCCAGTGGTTGGACGAACACCAAAGGCTTTGAGTGAAGATGAAGTTGGAGATTGGGTGAGTTTATATAGGGAAGGAGAGGGAATTCTTCTTTATTTAGGTTTGGGTCACCACTCATTAAAAAATCAATACCACAAACCATCCCATGATTTTTTCCCATGTTTTTTTCCAAAGGGGAGTAGAAAAAGATATTTTATATTTATAATGGACCAAATTCTTAAAATAATAGGGTGGCTTATGTGGAGGTGAGTCACACTCTGAAGGAAATTAATTTAAAAAGACAAAATGTTTTATAATCCTTTAAGGGTCCACCAAAGCTTTGTAAAATAAATGAATCAAATCTAAAATCACATAATATTAATATTAAAACATTTATTGGCTGAAAATATAATTTATAATATTTTATTACATCACTATTGTGTCATTATGATGTCATAAAACACATTATATATTTAAACGGTTTTTAATTTTTACCCAAAAATGGACTATCTCAAGAAATTATGAAAAATTCACCATTGGATAACTTTGAAATCCTGATTCAAAAATTAATATTCATTTTATCTAAATAATTTTCTAAAAATTTGAATTTTTACTTTTAAAAAAACCTACATTTATCGAAACTTCATTGGTTTTGACAAAAGGAGCTTTCAAACATTAATAAAATTTAAAATTGCATTCATAAAATTATACAATCATTTATATTTCAAAAAAATTAATTTAATAATAATAATAAAATTTTACTAAAGTATTATTTAATTTAAAAATCCATTAATTCATCTAAAATTATTAATTAATGGAATATTAACAAAAAATACTATTTGTGCTCTAAAAACAATTTACAAAGTAACAATAATAAAATTAATGTATATTATTCAAAAATAATGCACATATTCATAGTGTTAAGGTCTTGTTACATAACCCCTTATAACACCCACATATGTCCAAAGGGTAAGGTGTGTGATGGTGACAGACTCTTGGGGTGGCTCAGATAACATCGCTCGGGTGGTAATCTCTATTAACTTCCACTTCTTCCATAGTCGGTTCCGCTCAATATTAACATGTTTCAGATCGGCTTGGTCTTGGTCAAGAGAGAAACCCAATGACACAACCTCCTTTATGAGCTCCGATAAATGGGCTTCGTATGGGGAAAGTCTACTGGATGAGGTCATCAATTCCTTTGTCCGAGTAAATTGGATTTGTTAAAGCCCTATATTTATACTAATCATGTGATCACTGTACAATAACTATTTTAGAAATGGTTAAAATTCTTAATGATATTTTAAAATCCAAAAACATAGATCAAATGAAGCTCACATTTATATAAACATTTTACGTAACGAGAAATTTAATATGATGAAGAGGATTTTTCATTAATGAAAGTTTGTGTCATTACAATCTTCTCCCCTTAAGAAATTTCTCCCTTGAAATTTCCTTTTCCCATAGTAAACAAATGTTCGTAACTCTGCCTTATCATTTCCTCAGATTCCCACAACGCTTCATCAAACTTGTGGTTCCTCCACAACATCTTAACGAGGGGCATTGTCTTTATTCATAGAACGTTTTCTCTATGATCTAAGATCTTCACTGTTTTCTCCTCGTACGAAAGATCATCCTCTAATTGTACTACCTCTAAAGAGAGTACATGTGAAGGTTCTGGTACGTACTTCCTTAAGAGGGATACATTAATGACATCATGTACTTTGGCTATGGTAGGTGGAAGTGCTAGTCAATAGGCCACAACCCCTACATGATCAAGAATCTCTAAGGGGCCGATGTACCTAGGACATAACTTCCTTTTCCAAACCTCATGACCTTCTTCCATGGAGATATGCGTTGAAATACCATGTCTCTAACGTTAGTCTAAATTTATTGCCGACAGTTATCTATATAACTCTTCTGTCGACTCTGGGCTGCCTTGATATGATACTAAATGGTTTTCACCTTTTCTGCCATTTCATAGACCATTTCTAGTCCTCGCAGTGTATTCTCACCGACTTCATCCCAACACGCAGCTGTTCGGCACATTTCCCATAAATGTATACATATGGTTCCATTTTGATTCTCAAGAGGAAACTGTTATTGTAGGAGAATTCAACAAGTGAAATATGTTGGTCCCTTCCTCCTTTGAAGTCCATAGACCTCGATCTTAGCATATCTTCCAATGTCTGAAATGTTCGCTCAGATTGGCCATCAGTTTGAGTATGATAGGCTGTACTGAACTTCAGTTTGGTACATAGAGCATGTTAAGGAATTTTCCATAACTTTTAGGTGAATCTAGGATCACGATCGGATACAATAGATAGTGGTAATCCATTCAGCCTTACCACTTCTTGGATGTAAATCTGTGAAATTTGATCCAATGAGAATTCCTCTAGAATCATGATAAAGTGAGATGTCTTCATAAGACAATCCACAATGACACATATAGAATTATATCCTCTGAATGTTCTTGGAAGTCCAATGATAAATTCCACGGTAATGTTGTCCCATATCCATTTTGGCAATGGTAGTGGTTGCATCATCCCTATATAATTTTGTCTCTGAGCCTTCACTTGCTGACATACCAAGCACTTTGATGAATATTCTTCAATCTCCCTTTTCATATTGTCTCACCAAATGTTCTCTCGGAGATCTTGATACATCTTTGTGATCCTGGGTGAATAGAGAAGGTTGATCTATGGGACTCATCCAGAATCTCCTTCTTTATCTCTGGATCAGATGGTATACATAGTCATGACCCAAATCTCAAAATTCTATCCTTTTCAGCCACGAATTCTAAGGATTTACCATTTCTGATACCTTCAACACTTTTCAATATATCCACATCCTTTCTTTGAGAAACCTTTATTTTATCCAATAGGGACAGTTGAGCAATCATTTGAAAAAGTATTGATGATGCTGCTTCTTTAATGATTCCTATGTCCATCCTTTGAAAATCTAAGAAGATTGGATCCTTTTAAATTCTCATTATGGATAGATATGTAGGATCCTTTTTACATAGAGCATCTTCAACCTTGTTCTCTTTACAAGGGTGGTAATGGATTGAGAAATCACAGTCTTTGATCAGCTCTAACCATCTTTATTGGAACATGTTCAACTCCTTCTCAATGAATATATACTTGAGGATTTTTTGGTCTGTATATATTTCACACTTCTCCCCAAAAAGATAATGCTACCAAATTTTTAAAGTGAAGATCATGGTAGCCAACTCTAGATCATGTGTTGGATAATTCTACTCATGAACTTTCATTTCCCTTGAAGCATATGAAATTACATTATCATTTTTCATCAAAACACATACCAGACCCTTCTTCTAAGCATCACTGAATACCAAAAAAAATTCTCCACTTGTGCATAAAGGGAGAATGAGAGCAGTGATAATCCTCTTTTTGAACTTCTTGAAGATTTATTCGCATTCATCACATCAAGAAACTTTACTCCCTTTCAAGTTATCTTGGTAAGAAGGTTGGACAATCATGCGAAATTTCTCACAAATCGTCGATAATATCTAGCTAACCCAAAAAACTCTATAGATATCCATTACCTATGTTGGCCTTATCCATCGCTATATTGCAGCTGTCTTAGAGGGATCCACAAATATCCCATATATTGTGATGATATGGCCCAATAATGAGACCTCCTTCAACCATAACTCACAGTTGATTTACTTTGCATAGAGCTTCTCCTTCTGTAAGGTCTCTAGTGTAGTTCTTAATTTCTCCTCATGGTCCTCCTTGGTTTTGGAGTATATTAGAATATCATCTATAAAGTCTATGAAAAAATTGTCTATGTAATCTCTAAAGACTCTATTCATCATTTCCATGACGATTTCTATAGCATTAGTCAGTCCTAAAGGCATTAATATGAATTCACAGTGCCCGTATATTGTATGAAAAGCAGTCTTGGGGATATCTTCCTTCCTCCCCCTTACTTGCTAATATCCCAACCACAAATATTCCTTGGAGAAGTATTGTTCTCCACTTAGTTGATCGAACGATTCATCATTTCATGGAAGAGGATACTTTTTCTATATTGTGATTTTGTTGATCTCACGATAATCACTGCAAAGTCTCATTGACCCATCCTTCTTCTTGATGAAGAGGACTTGTGCACTCCATGGTGAAGCACTTGGGCGTATAAAACCTTTATCCATATTCTCTTGTAGTTGTTTCTTATGCTCCTCAAGCTCCATAAAATCCATTCTATATGGTGCTTGGATATTGGAAGTTCCCTCGGTATAAGCTCAATTGAGAATTCAACACCTCTTCTAGGAGGAAGACCAGAAAATTCCTTAGGAAACACTTCAATGAATTCCCTAAAAATAAGAATGTCTGCATGGATGGTTTCTTCCTTCGAATCAATCATCTGATCCAGATACGCATGCTCATAGGGCAGTAATATCCATGATTGAGATGATCGAGCTAGATAAGATGCATCTTCCTCCTGGTACTTTTATAGAATCGGGGGTCAATTTTCTATATGGAGAGTGATTTACCTCTCATAGAAATTTATGTTGGCTCTATATAATGAAATCCAATCCATGATGAGAATTTCATAAAATTCCACCAGAGAGATTATGACAAGGTTCGCGGGGAAGTTCATTCCAAAAATTATGATAGGGGAGGAGTTATATTCATGGGATTCAATGATTTCCCCATTTTCCATACTCACCGGAATCTTTATGTTCCTAATTTGTGGTGGTGTTGGGACTGTTCTACTAAACTTTTGGGATATAAAAGAATTCGTAGAACCAGAATAAAAAAGAACATTCACTATTCTTGAATTAATAACGAGCATACCTATCACCACTTCATTGTCGGGTTTCACTTCACTGGTAGTGATCTCAAAAGCTCTCCCTTGTTTCCTTGGAGTTTTATGGTCTCCTCAGGAAACCCTTGGCTTAAGGCACTACTTTGCAAAGTGCCCGGGTTCGTTGCAATTAAACCAAATAACAACGCATTGAGGTTCGAGTAGAGAATTTCTCTCCTCTGTCACAGCAGTGAGTTTTTCTTGTTGGCAGATAATAGTCAGGTGCCCTTCTCTTCCACACCAAAATATTTTCCTCGTCCCCTTCAAGAAACTTCTGGGGTGATTCTTTCCACATCTTTGGAAAGTTGGATGATGGATTTTGTTAGAATTGTTGGATTTATCCATCGAACCGCTATAATTGAAGTACACCTTATGCTTCTTATCCCTCTAATACCACTGAGATTCCCTGATCTCCATTTAAACTTTTTGGGCACATCAGACAATTTACTGATAGCTGTCGAAGTCACGTATCGCCATATCTTTCTGCAAGATAGGTTTCATCCCCCCAAAGAACTGGTCAACCTTTAATTCAGGTGTAACAACAAAGCTGGATGTGTTTCATTCAAGCCTTGTGATGTTTTCCACGTATTCTCTAATAGATTCGTTTTTTTCCTTGAGGTCAAGGAAGTCCCTTTCCATCTTAAGTCATAGGGTGCGCGGAAAATATTTAATGAAAAACATCTTCTAGAAATCCTCCCATTCCAACGCCTCAATCTCCTCCTTAGGTTTTGTATTTTTTATCAACGTCCACCATTTATCATATTCACCCACTATAACAAAATTAGCCAGGGGAACCTTCTCTTGTTCAGAACATTGATTGTTAGAGAAGATCTTTTCAATGGAGTTGATCCATTGTTCAGCAATTGAGGTATCAGATGAACCATTAAAAGTAGGAGGCCTTTGTCCCATGAAGCTCTCAATCGTGACTTGTTATTTCTTAGGAGGGGTTGAAAATTCCTCTGGACCCATTTCTCTTTTCAAATCTTGAGTTAACAAATATATAATCATGAAAACGTTTGTGATTCCTGCTCCCATCGGATTGGGAATCTCATTAACAAACTCATCATATTAGTCTTCACATTAGTTGTTAGCTCGAGTCCTCCTATTATCATCCACTAGCTAGAATAAAATTAATGTTAGGGGTAAAACCTAAAGGCAAATCCATGGGCAAAACTTATAACTTATAAATAACGTTTATTTCCTTAACATAGGAATCCATATGCTTCAATATATGTTATTCATGATCTACTTTCTAACATGTATTCTTAGGGGAATTTATTTAATTCCCTTAATAACGGTTCATACTAATCTTGTGAATTTATAAAGCATTATGCCTGGGAGTGTCATAACCAAGAGTGAAGCAAGGCCCATTGTCATGTGCTAGGATACCCCAGGTCAAACCCGAAACTCCTTGTCGGAGTTTTCACCCCTAGGAACAACTATGCCAGAGTCGCCTCTACCTACTTCTATCCATACTTGGATGTATTTTCTTGGTAAACCAGTTACTCAATACTCACCAAAACATAGGGATGTTTTTATTATTCATAGTCTTTTATCTAAGGCTTTAATAGGGTTTTCAATTCCTAATCCCAAAAATAACTAAACCTATCCTTTGATATCAACTATGACAACCCTACTTTTTATTACACACATTAACATGATTAATTAAATAAAAATCACATGATATAACATATAAGATTAAGAGTTATAGTGTCTTTGGGGCTTTGGATCATTACATAACCACTTAGAACATAAAACACAATACATCTTTATTGAAAAATTCATTTACATGACCATTACATTCCCTCAACTTAGTATTGTATGGAATAACTTGAGGACATGCATAGGAAAAGGGTGAGCTATAAAGCCCAGTAAGGGAGTAAAAAAGAAATAAAATAAATATTACAATAAATGTTAGGCAATAAGCATATCAATGGAGCGCAAGAGAAATATTAACATAAAGGCATGAAATAACATGATTAACATAACATGGAAATGTAGAAACAACATTTAACATGGAATTTAGCATGATTCAAGGCACATTGAACAAGGACCAGGGTTAAACCCTCATTGAACTTTAATTAGAATGATTAAACACTTATTTAACTTAAAATATTATGATACTAATCTTTACCGAATGCATTGGAGTGCTATCAGGGCACACCCTTCTTAAACATTTCATTTCATGCATAAGTGTGCCACATGGATCATACAACATGGAATCATTTATAATCATTTAATCCAAGATAAACAGATGTGTAATGAATATATGAAGCTTAATAATCAATATGTAAATGTGTATAAATTCGAATACCCTTGATAGAGAAATGGGCATGGTATTCAGTATTCAATGACATTGGCTTGGAAAATTGCGGTGCAATTTCGGCAGTGTAACGACGTGACATAAGAATTCATAAAAATGGTTGATGAGAGAGAAAGGGGTGTATCATCATATTTACATGGAATAAACAATAAGGGGTCATATATATACATGTACCAACATAATTAATGAAATTTATATTCACAATACAAAAGAATATCATGAATGTAAATGTGGAGAGAGAAATTCCGTACGGAATTTCAACATAGTAATGGGGGTACATGGGAGGCATTTAATGAAAGTTAAAGGGGTATATAATCGTTCAAACATAACTATGGAAGTATGGGGGAGGTGATAAATAATAAAAAAACATTTATAATTGAAAATAAAAGGGAATAAAAATATTAAGAAACTTGGATAAAAAGAGAATAGTAGGAATCCCTTACATGGATGTGTGATCCCAAAGGATTTGGATAGGGTTGAGAGAGGATTATTAGGAGCTTGGGAACCCTAGTATGATTCTAGAGTGATTAGGGAAGAGTTTGGATGAATTTAAAAAGCTTTGAGTGCAGATGAAGTGGGCTCATGTGTGTGTTTATATAGGAAAAGTGAGGTAATTATTTATTACTTAGGATTGGGTCACCACTCATTAAACAAATCAATAACAAAAACCATCCCATGATTTATGCCCATGGTTTTTTTCCAAATTAGAGTGGAAAAAAATATTTTATATGGCCAATGGATGACCTTCTTAAAATAATATGGTGGTTTATGTGGAGGTGAGTCACACTCTCAAGGAAATTCATTTATAAAGACAAAATGTTTTATAATCATTGAAGGGTCATAAAATAAATCAAACAAATCTGAAATCACATTATTTTTATGGTAAACCATATATTGTCTGAAAATTTCATTTATAATATTTTATTACATCATTATTGGGTTATTATTATGGCATAAAACACATTATATATTTAAACGACATTTAATTTTTACCCAAAAATTCGACTGTCTCAAAAAGTTATAAAAAAATCACCGTTGGATAATTCCAACCTCATGATTCCAAAAATAGTATTAATTTTATCTAAATAACTTTCCAAAGATTTGAATTTTTCATTTTAATATAAAAACTTACATTTATCGAAAATTCCGAGTTTTTGACAAAAACAGCTTTCAAATGTTATTTAATTCGAAAATCCATTAATTCATCAAAATAAATTTCTCATATTGATTATTAAATAAAAATACTACTTGTGATCTAATAACTATTTACAAAGTAAAAATAATAAAATGAATGTATATTCAATATTATATACAAAAATAATTTACATATTCATAGTTCTAAGGTATTGTTATATAAACCCTTATAACTTCTGCATATGACCGAAGGGTAAGGTGTGCGATGGTGACACACTCTTGGGGTGGCTCAGATAACATCACATGGGTGGTAATCGTAATTAACTTCTACTTCCCCCATAGTCGGTCACGCTCAAGCTCAACATGTTCAAGATCAGCTTGGGTTGGACAAGATCAAAGCCTAATGACGCCACCTCCTTTCTGAGCTCCTAAAAATTGACTTTGTACAGGGAAAGTCTACTGGATGAAACCATTGCTTCCTTTGTCTAATTAAATTGGATTTGTTAAATCCCTATATTTATACTAATCGTGGTATCACTGTTCATTGTCTATATTAGAAACGATCACAATTCTTAATGACATTTTAAAATCCAAAAAAATAAAACAAATGAAGTTCACATTTATATAAACATCTTACATAATGATATATTTAATGTGATCAAGAAGAATTTCTCATTAATGAATGTTTGGGTTGTTACAATCCAATCGTATAAAGAATTATCATCAGATGATTTCTCTCGAACCATGTTGAATCATCTGCCACCATCATCGTCAATCCTCTTCTAGATCTCCATGATTCCGGATCTGCGATTTGGGATCATTACATTATGAAATGACTATGCAATGATCCATTGTTCGTAACTCTATGAAGAATGTTAAGAACATGGGAAAAACTGAGAAGAAATCACGAAAATGATTTTGGAATGAACCTCAACCATCGTTGATCACGGAATTTATCTGCTCCTGTTAGTATGATCAAAAAGAGCTTTCAAAACTTGGGCTTAATCTAGAATAGATCTATAATTCCCAAAATAAAATGCCAAATGAATCCCTCCCACAAAAACGGATGATCCATAGATCAACCTATTTGTGGGTTGATCTACATTCATCATTTAATTAATGAACGGGGAAACAAAATAAAAAATATCAAAACCCCTACCTCAATTGTCGATGAAGAGAAAGGAAATCATCATTGAGGGATCTGACCTAACTACACTCGATCCACATGTTGTCATTCATTGCAAATCACTAGGGGGTCATCTATAAGGCACAAGAGAAGTTAATAGAGTTTTCCAAGGTTATGAGACAAACCCTAGGCTCCTGTTTATTTAAAACCATAGACATGTCACTGTGTCATTAAAAGGTTTAAAATAAAATAAATTATTAATTTATTTTATTTCCAAAGAACCCAAAAATTATCTTTTGTATCCAACCTATTCTAGTCAAAGTTAGGCCTCGCCTAATATAATTTCATTTCTTTGAACGTAATGGTTCCCTCATATTTCTAATCCGAGCACCCGTTCAAAATTTATTCAACTTTTTTAGGAAAAATGCTCATGAATGTGGTTTAAAAGTTTAATTTATTTCTAAATTTTAATCTATGGTATTCGGTACATGGAATCACATGCTGTTAGAAATATTGGTCTTGAAATAATTCCATATAGTATTTAAGAAAACACAGAAAATCTGAGACATTAAAATTACGAGTATTCAGTCTGTGCTAGTTGTTCTGTTTGAGGCTCACCCATTGAGGCAATTCTAGCTGAGCAATTGGTAGAAGGTTTCTCTTGTCTGGGATATTCATAAGGTATATATGTAAGGAAAAGTACAACGTCGAGAAACTCCCCATCCCTAGAAAGTAGAAAACATCTGTGGAGGTGGTCATTAGCATGGTTAGAGAGGATGTGGATGAGGTCATGGTAATCTTCATACTTTAGCATTGCACACACTTAGAGAGCCAGACATGGTTCAAGGTACCCTTTTCATATTTTCTACATTGGTGAATTACTTGTTTGATTTGGGATCAACATGCTCCTTCATATCACCTTCCCATGTGCATGATTTAGGGAATGATGTAGAGAGGCTTCTAGTTCCCTTAGAATTGACTACAGTGATTGGATGTCGATCAGACAGGTTTGAAGTATGTAGAGACTGTGAGAAATTGTTTGGTAAGAATCACTCTTTTTGTGATTCACTATGTTTACGAATACAACCATGTGACATCATCCTCTACATGGATTTATTACATACTATAAAGGTTATCATGGATTTCTTCAAGATGTAGGTTGTGTTCTTCCCTGACGATTGAGATCTAGTAGTGTTTTTTCATGAGTAATACCCTCATTTGGGTCAGAAGCATGTTTCTTCCTTATCATCCATGATGTTTGTGCTCATGTTTAGTTCATCAATGGTTCGATAGTCAGCATTTCCTATGGTTTTAGAAGATTACCCTAATGTATTTCCAAAAGAGTTTGTAGTGTAACTGCCTCGATGAGAGATCAAGTTTGGGATAAAACTATAGCTATTCATGACTCTTTTCTCAAATTATTTACATAGAATGTCACATTCTAGGTTTTCATATCTATGTTTAAAGGTCGATGGTTTTTTTCACAATGGTTTTTTAATCCATTTGTGTCATTGTGGGGTGGAATAGTTTTGTTTATAAATAAGGGTGATAGTAGTTTATGGTTGTGTTTTGATTATCATTGCATAAACCAGGAAATAGTGAAGAACCACTATCCTCTTCAACAGATTGAGAGTTTATTCTTTATACTGAGGGGTGAAAGTTTCTTCTCAAATATCATTGTATGGTCAGGATATCATCAGATATGTTTAATGGATGAGGATATCCCAAAAACTACTTTCTATTGTTGTCATGGGTATTAAAATTTCATTGTGTTTCCATTCGGTGTAATGAATACTTCATCCATGTTCATGGGGTTAATTAATGTTTTGTTCCTTTTGTTCCTGGACATGTTTATCTTGGGTTTCATCAACATTATTCTTGTGTAATCCACATACGAGGAGGAGAATTCAGAGCATCTTCATGCCATTTTTAGAGTCCTTCATCATGAGTAGCTATTTATTAAGTTTATGAATTCTGATTTTTTGGTTCGACAAGCACATTTCATGTAAAATTTTGTATCCCAACTGGTAGTGTCTATGAACCCTTTGAAGATAGAAGTCGTTGTGTCTTGGGAATCCCCCAAAATATTGGTGGAGATGAAAAGTTTCCTCGGTCTTGTAGGTTATTATAGTAGATTGTTAACTTATTTATCTCAGTTTGTGACTCCATTAATAGTACCAACTAGAAATAATTTGGTGTTATTGATGACTAATAATTATAATATATTTTGATTATATTATAGAAATGTTTTTCAATGCTCTAGTTCTTTGTCTTCTTACAGATTGAGTTTAATTTCATTTTTCTTGTGATGCTTTGAATCATGGGTTGGGATGTGTTCTAATTCACCAGAGAAAAATAATTTATTAGGGTTCTTATCAGTTAGGTCCCCATGAGAACAACTATTCCACCCATGATCTTTAGTTTTAAGCAATAGTGTTTTCTCTAAGGTGGTGGAGACATTACCTCATTGGATAGCATTTGGTAGCCTTCACAGATCATAATATCCTAGGGTACGTTTTCTCCCAATGTGACATTAACTTGAACCGTCATCAATTCATAGAGTTCCTAGAAGATTATGAGTTTGAAATTTTATATAAACCTAGTAAAGGTAATTTTGTTTCTAATATGATGATCGAGAAGTCATGTAGTGATGCAATGTGACTATTAGTTGAATTCTGGATAGTGATGGGAGAACATTTAGCATTAAATCTTCATATGAGGGAATTTAAAGACCAAGGATGTATTTTTTAGATGAGGGTGCTTACATATCTTGTGTTTTAGGGGGAGGATTCCTTGTTGGGGGATCTTGATGTGGAGTTCTAGAGAGACTGAGTTTTTTATAGTGAGGACCATGATGTTTGGTCTGAGGATGAATAATAACGAGTGTTGTTTTAGGGATGGATTTTAATTCCTTTTTCAATGTGATAGACTGTTATTGTATATTTCAATAGTTCTCCTCTAAAAGTAAATCATCGGGTTAAAATGTTATATTATGTTTTTAGTGTTTAGTTTTGTTGGCCTGGGTTGAATCATGCAGATACAATGTTTTTATATCATTGTTTGGTCTTCTTGAAGGTGAAGGAAGAGCACCGTGTTCCCTATGGTTTTCTCCAGTCATTTGATTTTCCTCAAAAGAAGTATAATGAAATATTTTTGGACTTTGTTACCTATTTACATTGAGATAAGAATGTTTTTTATGCTATATGGGTGGTAGTGGATCGTTTGACAAAATCCTCCCACTTTATAGAAATCAAAGAGTGAAGATCAGTGGACGTTTGGTTGAGGAAGTATCTAGAGGTGGTGGTAAGACCCCACAGGGTCCCCAAGATGATCATTTCTAATTGTGTTCCTCATTTTACCTCTGTAGTGTCGAGAGGTCTCCAACATTATTTTGAATCACAGCTATTCTTTAGCACTTCTTTTAATCCATAGATAGATTTTTATACAGAGTAGACCACTCATAATCTTGAACACATGTTTCACTCTTCTATCCTAGATTTTGGAGGTTCGTGGATGAGACACCTACCCTTGGAAGTGTTCACATAAAACAATTGTTTTCACTCCACCATTGGTATGGATGATTTTGAAGAATTTTATGGCCAACCATACCAATCTACATATTATTGGACTGGGGATGGATAGTACCGAACACTTGGGTCGTAAATAGTATAGAATACAATAGTGATGGTTTTGATGATACGATAGAGGATGAAAATAGTTCAGGATCTTCACAAATCATTTGGATATCATTGGAGTATATCTATGGTGTTAAACATTTGGGATCATGTGCTCTTGAAGCTGACTCCCCATTATTGAAAGACAAGTTTTGGTCATGGGAGTAAACATTATCCCCGGCTTGTTGGGCCTCTTAATGTGTCATCTCATGTTAGAATTATTTCATATTGTATGACACTTACTCCACATATGAGCTATATACACAATGTTTTTCATGCGTCTCAGCTCTGTAGATATTATTATGATGACTCTCACATCATCGATTTTGGTGATATTGATGTTGACAATGATACGACCTTCGATGAGGGGCCTACGTAGAGCTTGGACTACAAGTAGATGGTGTTGTGTGGGTGTACTATCCCATTGGTTTTGGTATTATGGTGGAACGGTGTCAGGGATGAGAGTAACTAGGAACATGATTAATAAGTACGCGCTCAGTACCCCAATTTTTTATTGACGTTTAGCTATTCTTTATTACCACTATTCTTTTTGTGGTTGTAGATATTTTATGTTTTATGAAATGGATTGCCATTTATTGAGGGGTCTCTCCATTATAGGGTGTTTAAGATCTAGTTTTGGTTGTTGTGTGGTTTCATGATATTCATCTAATGTAATAGTTTAGATCATGTGGCGGTGAGATCCTTGAGATTTATCTCATGATGTGGCTTTTGTAGTACACCCTTTTTTGTTTCCTCATTGCGTTGGTTTTAGACTCTCACGAACAAGATTTTTTAAGAGTTATCTAATGTAGGGGCCTATATCGGCGTGGATTAACCCATTGGGTGTTTTAAAAGACTGAGGTACTCATATGAGGATCGAGGAAAGTATTTAGGAGTTCAGGTACTAAAATATGGAAGTAGCAAGATTTGGTGCTGTTTAAAATTTTACTCGACATGAAATTCGGTTCCATGGATTCTAATAATTAGATTATTAGGGGTAATGAATTGGAATTTAATATAAAACAGTGATGCATATTTTAAAAGAAACCCTAACTCAAGGAATACATGATGTGAAATAGGATTACACATCATGTAAATCCTTAATGTTGTATATCTTTAAATCAAGAAATACCATGGGTTTCTCAAGCCCTATGGCCTACAATGGCTTCTACTCGTTGTAGGTGACCTGACAGCCCCCTCTTCAACATTTTGATGATTCCTTTATCAAGGATAAATACAGAGCTTACCTCCATTGATCTGGTTTTGATCAAAGGTATATTCTACCTCTCTTTATGTGGTTTCTTGGATATGTTTCCTCCCGTACCAATTTTCCATGTAATGGCACTTGATATCCATGTTGTTAATAGAGTTTTTTGTGTTGTTTGATGGAATGTTTGTGGCTCAACATTCTCAAGTGGATTTAGTTCTTGTGGGAGAGTCGATCAAGATCTATATTGTTGGTCTATTCTCATGAGAATAACATTGGAATGCTTTAGAGGTACTGTATTTTTTTCTTACCTTAATTTATGTGCGATCGTAAATTGAGAATGATTTAGACATTAAATTCCCATGAAATTAACCAAATAATTATTTGAAGTGGATTGAATATATTATATCAATCACATGGAAATTTTGTTCTTTCTACCATGATAGTGGGATGCCTCTTGATCTTCCTGATTTTTCAGTGTCTATATTGTGTTGGTTATGCTTGGATTAACATGAGGAATTGGTAAAGAATGTTGCTACAGAAATAATTGATAATTATTTTTATAAAATAAATAAAGAGGAAGTTTTAATGAGTTAAGGGTGTTGTAATATTAATGATGAAAAAATTTTTAATTTAATTGACCTTTTATAAGTTAATGGAATTGAATAATAATTTTAATCGTGTTGATTCTTGTTGGTAAAAGTGTCAATGGAATCTTAAATTAATTGTTTAATTAATGTTTGGAATAATTTTCTAACTTTCTACTTAGTTTCCAATATATGGAAGCTATAATAATGAATAATTTCATTAATTATGGAATAATAATTAGTTTTATGATAAAAGACAATTCTATTGGATGAAATAAGTTTTCAGGGTGCATGAAAAGGCCACGTGCCTTGCGATTTGGATCTCGAAGTGCTCGTTCTGTGTGAAGTCTACATGCCTTACTTTAGAACCAATAGACGATTACTGTATTTGTTTCTAAGGGAATTTCATATTATTTATATATGAGACTTGTTATTTGATGTGGGGAGACACAGATGTGATGTGAACCTGGGATGGATTATCTTGGATGGCTGTTGTGGTATGCGGAATAGGTATGCATGGATGTTGTGGAAGAAGTCGAAGCCTATGTTGGAAAGATGATTTGTGATTTTACAGTGAGTGTTAGGGAGGATACCATAGAGGATATAATAGTTTGAATAGTAGTTTAGATGTTGATATGAAATCTCAATGCTTGTCTAAATCTTTTGTTTGGCTAAAGGCTAGGTTGTTTGTTCATCAACTTTCCTTTCCCTGCTAATTGAGGTAGATGGATGTGATTGTTTATAACACTTTTTTGGTAGCTTAAGATGTTTTACTAGAGTACCTTGTAATATGGAATGTGATAATGTTATTTAATGAATACCTGATCAACCCATGGAGTTGATTCTTCATAGGTCGTAATGTTGAGGATATTATTTTGAGATTATGTAGACTCAATTTTCTTATGCATGGATGGAATGTAACTTTATTGTGATGCTAAAGTATTGTGATTTGGAAAATTTTAATGCTTAGTTAATGTTTAATTAATTAATAAACGTAAAGTTGAACTTATAAAAAGGAAAAAACTATATAATTTATCTCTTTAAAGTGTTGTTTGTTTATAGTATATCTGGTCTTAGAAGTGTATGTTCGGAGTCTGACTGATGTTAGCTATGGTCGAGTCTAAAACTAGGTTATTCCCATAGTGTGGTTTAGAGCTGTATTATATAATTCACATTTTTGTGTTTTTATATGCTACTACACCCTATCAATTTTGGTGACTAAAATCAATGGTATTTGGAGCTGTGGGGTGTTTTCCCCAACATCCTCTTGGGAGGATGGTTGGTTGACTACCCCCTTTGGACCCCTATTTCTTCTCTAGGTATTTAATTGTGGTGGTATGCATGGTGGTGAGTTTTCCCCCTATATGTGTATAGAGGTTTGTAATGTCTTGTGGTTATTTCACAAACCCATATATTTTTTATATAGTTTCATAAGGAATAATATAGGTATAATGTATATAGGTTTTGATGTATTGAGGATCTTAACTCAGTGTATGGGTTGTGATGGCTTGAGGTATAATACCCAATGTATGATAATTGTTACATGGGTTTTGGTGGATCCTAAAAAAAACCTCTTTACTTTTGGTTATGTGGACGTGGTGGTGTGTTGCATGAGGATCATGTTGGGGTACATCACCCCGGTATCTGTGGGCTAGCCTTTCAGAGAGGGATGCCCAGTACATGGGATGTTTGGCCTGTGAAACTACCAAGTGGGGAAGTGGTAGTAGGTTAGTGTTGAAATTATTTATTATATTATATTCTCGTATATGAGATACTTGGTGAGAGATTATATGATGAGACTGATAAGATAGTATACTTATTTAGATGATGAGATTGTTTCACTTGTTGTGCAGTATGCTTTATCATGATTTACTTATATTTTTCATGAGAGGATTCATGGAGGATCTTACTGAGTATATTATTATACTCACCCAATGTATCTGTAAATCATTTCTTTTAGGTCATAGGGAGTAGGTCTAATAATAGTATGCATACTACTATCTTGTGGGTTTTTTTAGGAGTTGTTAATGATTTGTCGTCATCAACACCTTTAGCATTATTTTGGTACTTGTTGTTTTTTCATTCAGTTTTAGTAGTCCATGAATGTCATTATATTATACATAGTTGGGTTTTATTTTATATTGGTGTATGGGCATGAGTAGTTTTGTGTCTGTCTTTTCTCTCTCTTTCACATGTGTTCTCTTAGAGAGTAATTCCTCCAATCAATGTGTTTATTATACCATCATTCCTAGTCTCCAACCCATGGAATATAAGGGTATGGATCAGGTGTCACCATATCTATTAATAAAATTTCATCATAGGAGGGATACACTTTGTACAGATGGGGTCATTACAATACCATTTGTTTCCCTAAAAAATAATTTCTTGAGAATAGTTTTTTCATCCTAACATTGGGTTTTATATTAAATTAAATTCTATCACTTATGTGAATAGAATTTTTATAAATTTAATTAATATTTTAAAATTGAATAATTTATATCATATAAAATGTTGAACTTAATTTTTTACCAAAATTAATAGTGAAAATAGAACAAATTAATTACTTCATTTAAGGTGAAAATGGGTATACATAGGGGTTAGTCTAAGAAGATACTGGTTAGAAATAGCAAAAAAACTTGCCAAATTTATATTTTATATACATATTTATACAATATTTCATATATGGTTCTATAATGAGGTATTTTTGAGCCATGTTAAATGTGAAAACATGGGTCAACTTTATTTATAACAAATATTCCTTGTTTGTCCTCTCCCACACTTATAACAGACCACCTCATCTCCTGCCCTCTTCATACTTCCATATCCATTTATTTAATGTTATATAAATAAAAATATAATTATCAATTACATTACCATATCATAAAGTAATTATTCTGATAATTAAACACTCTCAATAAGTCTTTAGTTATAATCCTAATGTAGCTATCTGAAGAAGAGGTAAAATTCATAACCTTGCATTTTTTTTAATTTATTCTTCCTCCTCCATCAAATATAACTCTAATAAATAAATATAATAACATAATTATCTATAATACACAAACATTTTATTATTTTAATGAATTAAAATACTTCTGTATAGATTACTATTTAATTGGAAATGAGTCTATCGATCGGGTGTATGGCGGAGTACCGCCTCACGAACCGACCTGATTCTTTTTTTATTACAACTTATCTTGATTGCATAAAATAATTAATTTAACTTATTTGTATGATATTTATGAAAATTATATACTTATTTAGTTATAATTTAAAATATAAATTCTTACTTTCCATTCCATGAGAAATGGTAACGTCTCTTTGTGTTCGGCAGACTACCGCTTCGTGAAGTGATCTGATTCATTTTTCACATACTCAATACATGAAACAAAATAAATATTAAACTGTTGAATATATGTTACTTAAATTGATTAATAATGACTCTATTATGTTTAGGTATTATTTACCTTTGTTTTATTCCATAGTTTAAGAAAATGGAAACAATGTTCACGTGTACGTACGACCTACCATCTCCATGAGCCTTGTCAATAATTTTCTGTATATAACATTAATAGATTACTATAAATACATATATAGTTAATATATATGATATTTTATCATGTTTGTAATAATTTATATTATGAAACCATGATAAATGTAAAATTAATGAAACAACTAAGCAGAATCATACATGAAAAATGATGCAATTTTCACTTGAAAAAGTGATTTTAACAATGAATTGCTAATAAGAATCTTAAAAAAGAATATAAATGAAAGATATATTGTATGATATATATTAATTTTGTTTTATAATATATTTATAATCAATATATAGTTATTTAAAGGGATTATTGATCATATAAATTGTCAATTATATCTGAGGTAATCGATTTCGTCTCAGTTTCCTTTTATTGAGGAATATTGTAATGTTGTAAACCTAATTTTTTTTATATTGAATGTATTAAAAAATTTACATTATATACCATCCATATTTAATAATAAATGTTATTTTAAGTTGAAATTTGAATTATTTAATCCAATTATATTTTACATGATGTTACCAAGTGGTAAATAATTTTTTTATATCAAGTTATTTTCATTGGGTTATACTACTTCTTCATTCTCTTTGATATTTTAATATTATGGATCTAATGAAATTTTATTATAGTGTAATTTATTTAAAATTGATTTATTTGGATTTAATTTTTATATACATATTCAATTTAATGATTAATTCTCACTTCAACATTGTGATCATTGTAAGAGTTTCTCGTCTCACTTTTACTTTCATGAGATATATTCTATATTCACTACTTATTTCATTTCTATGGTGTTTATTCATAAATTTTTCTATTATATCATGAATTAATTTTTCTTCATCATATTTAGTGATTCACTTGTTGTTATTTATTTCTTGGTTTTTATGATTTAGATTTTACAAAATTATGAGAGGATTATGTTACAATCTCATTGATTATCGGGATTTTTTTATGATTAAGTTCTTGATGATGAAATGTTTTGATATATCCCTGAATAAACTAATTAATTATATTAAAATACATTTATCAACAAATATATCAATTAATAATACCAATATTTAACCCTTTATTATGTAAAATTAATAGGAAAATATTTTTAAGATACGTTGAATTCGTTAATAGTTTCGATATAAAATCTTCTTTCATCCAAAACCATGTTTTCCAAAACAATTATTCAAAAAAAATTTACAAATATTAAAATGATATATTACCAAAATTTTGTCACATGAATTTATTTTTAAATAAATAAAATTAAAATAACCCTCATGTCATTTTCTAATCAATTCTATGTTTATTTCACTAAAAATGTGAAAGGCATCATTATTTTAACATGTGCGACATGGAAAAAATTCCCCGTCACCATGACCACTAAATATTTTCAAGATTAAATTATATTTTAGGAAGGTTATTTATAAATAAAAAACCATATTAATTGTATACCCAACAATGGATACATTGTACGGATACAAAAATTATTATTTATCTAGATTTTTATGATTAGTTTTACTGTGGATGTTCCAATTTCATACCATTCATATTACTCTGGATGTTTTATGATTATTTTTATTGATTGTGGTAATTACTAAAATTTCATATTATTGTTTTTAAATTTAAAATTTTATGTTCATTAAATTTCACTTCACTCATATGAGGAAAGTATTGGACTTAATACATGATGGTAAGGGTCCAAAATGGACCCTTGACTCATCAATATCTCTCATGATACAACCTAGCATGGGTATTTAGCTGAGGCCTTACCCATTCATGTAAGATGTATTTACATGATACAATGATGGTATATATATTATGTATAACAATATGTGTTACATTATTATGAGATTAGTCCTTGATTTCTATGTGATTATTCAATTAGTTATAATATACATGGAAATGTTTCATGGTCACGTGATTACATATATGGAATTATTTGGTCATTATTTATTCATACCATATTATGCTAATGTTACTAAATATTAACATGTGATTTAGTAATTTATAATTCAGTAATTATTATGCCTTATTTATTTTTATATTCCAATGTATTAATACACGTAATGAGAATTTGATATCACCCTTTTTATATGTTTCCTTTTCCAAAGATTCCATGAAATTGATTTATTATTGATATGTAGGGATCTGCTAAAGTGAATTATAGTGTTATAAATGAAAATTATATGATTTACTTAATTTATTCAAATGTAATTTTTATTTGATTATGTATCTAATTTCTCAATATAATAAACTATTAGGTCCTTTTAGAAGTGATGTCTTGTATCTATATCCAATCTAATAAATTCACCACTCACTTAGGGCTTCTAGGGTTGCGGTCTTTACTCTAAATAAAAAACTATCCTGAAAAGTTAATATAATTGATGAACCACAATATATATTGATATAAATAGGGATACCACTTAGACACCATAGTCTATATTAAAAATAAGTAAATCTATTTGTTGTATAATTAAAATAAAAATAAATAGTAGAAACTTAATAATCATGTAATTATATATCATAAATTGTGAAATGTCTAGTGCATGCTGATCAATAACTAAAATGAGACTAGAAATTAAACTGGACCTTGTAAAAATTTTCTATAAATACCATTTCAAACACTCAACCTCTATAACTAACAAGGCCTATACGAAGCATCCATCAATGATAATTACCGTAGTTATTATTGGAAATAGTAAGTTATACCCTCATACATCGAAAACCATTTGATGTAAATAGATAGGGGTGATTCCAATGAAGAAATATGAATCCCCAATTCCTAAATTTTACTAAGTTCTTTTTTGTCAAGTTGATGTGTAAAAAATAGATTTAAAAATACTTTGGTCATACTCATGCAATACACCCACCAAGAAACACAAACCACAAGTATATCAAATATAAATGATGGTTCATCAGGCATTAGGAGGACTGCCCAAACCGAAAACAAATTTTCTTCTTCAATTGATAGATGTCTCTTTATATAAAAAACCACAAAGGGGCACTTGGTCAAAACCTGAAAACAGTACCAAATATAATACCTCATTTAGCTAGTTTTGATGTGTCTTAGAGCAGATCATAGAACTGTGATCACCAGTGTAATTACCAAGGGTCGGACAAACCCCAGTATATAGAGATAAACACTCAAATAATATCTAACAATTTAAAAAATTGATAAAAAACATTTTTCCCCCATTCCATATAAATTATATATACACATGAGTACTATATCACCTGGTATATAGTATATAAACACAAGGACGATGCCCCAACGAGTATACAATAGATAAACACATATCTGTTGTCCCACCTCATATACAGTAGATAAAAACTCGATGGATGAACCACTAGTATGTAGTAGATAAACCCATGGATGATACCCCACCTGTTATATAGTTGATAAACACTTAGGGGTTTTCCCACAAGGTATATAGTATCAACAACCAACTCCTAATCATGGAATTTTATTGTTTCAAAATTGATGTGTGGTTTATAACCCTAACCCATGGATCTAGTGAGTGTGTCAAAGGAATATCACTTATATAAATACATCTCAGTGGATGTGTGTCCCTTCCAAACATCTCATATAATGAACCTCATAAGTTTTGACCTTATTCTAGAACCCATTTCATAGGTTTGAGGTCATCCATATATGTGAAAACCCCTTTTAAATAAATATGTCTATATAAATATCACATCATTAATTTAGGTTCAACGGTGACACATGTAATCCCCTTATACTTTTATCTCACTCATGGCCTTTTTCGTGTCAAAATAACCCTGAAAACCCCACTATGGTCCCCTAGGATTCATCACCGCATAGAAAACATACATGGGTACCTCAATCCTTATTACATATCTTGGTCCAAACTCATCCTTCTTGGAATATCATCTCCCAATATACACTAGAGTCTTTGAGATTCATTTATACACTCTAAGGGGCCTATCACACCAAACCCGATCAACTCATCACTAATATATCATGAATTGTTCTCATAGGTCTACCCTTCCTTTAATAATACTAAATTTATTGTGATTCATGAAGCATGTTGAGAATATATTTGGATGAAATGTATTATTTATCATATCAAATGTTAATTTTTATTAGATATGTATGATAATTTACCCATTGTATTATATAATGATGATTTTATAGCACAATGAAAGATTGTATATATAAATGATGATAGACAAAAACATATCTCATAAAAAAAATGTTCCCGCATTATCATAAAATATGGTGTTATTGATATACCAAAAATAAGGGTTTGTTATAACCCTATTTATTTATTGTCAAAGGAATTATCAGCCACAAATTTTTAAAAATTGGTTTATAAAATTAGGATGCGAAGATTGAATAGTGTATCATGAATCACTGATTGGGAAATGTAACTATTGTACTCTTTTTCAATTGGTCGTGATTTTTTCCCTTGGTCGAGGTTCGTTCTAACTGGGTTTTCATGATAAGGTTTTTAGTGAGTAAAAACTATGCAAATATGATGTTGTTATAATATTTTTCCTAGACCAAGGGAATTTCCTAAGAGGATTTTTCCTTAAGGAGTTATTTAATGAGTAAATCATACATTATAACAGATATCAAAGGTAATTTTATAAACTATTATTTATATCTATAATTAATGGAAACTACTGGACTTACCTATGAGTTATAATTATGAATGATACCATTAATTATTACCTATGGTCTTCATCCCATGTCTCAAAGACATAATTATGTTATAATATTAAATGATGTCTCGAATAAATAATTTCATTACTCAATCAGAGTGAGTTGGGAACATTGCACTTTTTTTCACTAAATTTGGTTTTTCCCATTGGGTTTTCCTGATAAGGATTTTATTGAGGAATATTTTCATGGAATTCAGTTACATTGGATTTACTTATTTCACCCATAGGGTTTTATTTAAGTGAATATTATATAATATTCTATTAAATTATGACATCCAAGGGGGTGTTTTGAACCATTATTTAATGGATGCAATAATAATTATAATACTGATGAATCCTCAATTACCAATTATTGTTATTCATAATACCTAACTTTATTGGGTTTATTTATCCTTTTTAATTCCAATCTATATATATGTGAATAATATAATGGGATGAAGAATTTTGGATCCATATATGTGTTCTTTTCTATACTTATTTTCATTCTCTTATATTATTATTTCTATTTTTTGTCCCCATTTCCATATGTATATTTGATGCACATTTCTTCAATGATAGGCATCAACTACGATTGATTACACATTTCCAATTTCAAATTTCCTCATGATTTTAATCAGCATTTTTTTTTCATAAGGACTAATATATGTATAATCTATATAGAATATGACACGTTGAGGATCCATACTCAGTTTATAGGCTGTGAAGTTTTGAGGAAATAAAACCCAATGTTATAGAAATGTTATACAGGATTTGGTGGATCCCAGAAACAACATGGTTACTTTTGGTTATGTGGATGTGGTGGTGTGTTGCACCAGGTTCACATTGTGTTACTTTGCTTAGGTGTCAGTGGGCTAGCCATTATGGAGAGAGATACTCTAGATGTGGGATGTTTGGAAAGGGTAGCTACCTAGTGTGGAATTTTTAGTGGGGTACCCTTGAAATTATTTATTGTATTCTATTCTATTGAATGTGATCCTTGGTGAGAGTAGCCCTAGTGAGGATGTGAACATAGTATATTTGTTTAGATGATGAGTTAGTTTCACATACCTTTCACCATGCTTTAATATGATTTCTTTTCCGTTTTCAATTGTGGATATAGGGAGGATCCTACTTCTTATACTATAATACTAACCCTATGTATCTATAAAAAATTTATTTTAGATCATAGGGAGCAGGTTGGAGACCAGTCTGGTTTCTACTAGAATTTGGGGTTTTGTATGAGATGTTTGGGCTCCATCTCCATCACCAAATTTAGCTTTAATTAAGCACTTTTAGTTTTTACAGTAATTTTTAGTAGTCCATGAATGAAATTATATTATATATAGTCGGGTTTTTATTTTTATTAAACTCTGAGTAGGATTTGGTTGGTGTTTGTCTTATATATCTCTTTCACATGTGTTCTCTTAGAGGGTATTGCCTTCCATCTATGTGTTTATTTACCCTCAGTTCAATTGCCAACCTAGGGACAACTAGGGGAGGGTCTTAGTTGTCACTATCTATCATCATCCCTTTTCATCCTAATAGGGGTACACATTATTGGGAGGGGGACATGACAAGATAATTTTTCCATAGAAATTACATTTCATGAAAATCGTTTTTTATTCTAACTACTGGTTTTATATTAAATTAAATTACATAAAATCTGTTAATTAAATTTAGAAAAATGGATTCCATATTTGAATCTATAAAAATTTATGTAATATAAAATTTTTAACCAAATTTATTTCCAAAAGTAATACTGAAAATAAAAAAAATTAGTTACTTTGGTTATGGTTAAAATGGGTATATTGTGGGGTTAGTCTATGAAGATAACGGTTTAAAATATCCTAAAAAATAGACTAATTTATATTTAATATTTAAATTTTAAACATATTTCCTTAATGGTTCTATAATTATTCATTTTGGGGCATATGAAATGCAAAAAATATGGGTCCACTTTATTGGTTTCAAAATATCCATGTGTGTCCTCTCCCACACTTATAACAGACCACATCATCTCGGACCCTCTTCATACATCCGTAGCCATTTTTTATCTAATATAAAAAAATATAATTCTTAATTAAATTACCAAATAGTAATGTCAATATTTTGATTTTTAATTAGTCTTAATATGTCTTTAAGTATTAACCTAGAGTAGCACTCCGAATAAGACGTAAAATTCCTAACATTACACTTTGATTTATATCATCTTCCTCCTCCTTCAAGTCTCACTCCACTAAATTGATATAGTTACATAATTATATATCATATAATTACATTTTATAATTTTAATGTAATAAAATAAACCCATATATTCTTCCATCAAATTGGAAATTAGTTCATTGGTCGAGTGTACGACAAACTACCACCTATAAAAATGACGCAATTTATTTCCATCACTGGTTATCATGATTGTATGTAATGATGAATTTAACATATTTATATTATATTTATGATATTTATATAATTACTTAATTTTAATTTACATATAAATTATTACTATATATACATTAAGAATACAATAACGTCTCTGGTGTGTTTGGCGAACAATTGCTTCACGAAGTAATTTGATTCATTTTTCACTAACACTATACATGGTGTAAAATTAAGATAATGTTAATGAATATATGTTATTTAAATGAAATGATATTAAATATATTATTTTTATGTATTATATTTTTTTTTTATTCTGTAGGTTGAGAAAATTGAAATAGTGTTTACGTGTACGTACAACTTACCATCTCTATGAACCATGTCATTCATTTTATGTATCTATCTTTAATGTATTACTATAAATACATATATAATTAATATATATGTTATTAATATCAGGTTTGAAATTATTTCTATTATGAAACCTTAATAAATTTTTAATGTTTTAAACTAATAAACAAAATAATACCTAAAAATGATTCAATTTTCACATGAAACATTAATTTTAACAAAGAATTTCTAATAAGCAGGTCAAATATTACTATTAATGAATAATATATGGTATGATAGATATTATTATGGTTTAATAATATATTTATAATAAATATTTATTTCTTATAAAATATGATTGATCATATATGAATGAAATTAGACCTAAGGTAAGTGATTACATCTCAACTTCCATTTATGAGACATATTGAAATGTTGTGAAGCTACTTTTTTTATTGCATGTAACGCACCTTTTACATTATATATCATGAATATTTAATATTTAATTTTATTTTAAGTTTAAATTTTAATTATTTCATACTATTATATTTTATGTTAAATTACCAAGTGGTAAGTTATTTTGTATATCATGTTCTTTTCATTGGCTTAATATAATTCTTCATTATCTCTCATATTTTAACATTATGTGTCCAATGAAATTTTATAACTATATTATTTATTTTAACTTGTATTATGTTGATTTAAATTTGATATACATAATCAATTTAATGTTTAACTATCACTTCAACAATAAGATCATTGTAAGATTTTCTCATCTCACCTTTACTTCTATGAGTCATATTCCATGTTCAATACTTATTTCTTTTCTATGGTGTATATACATATTATTTTACATTTTCTATCATGAAATCATTTATCTTCACCATATTTGGGGTTTCATTTGAATTTATTTTTTTCATGGGGATTATGATTTAATGTTACCAAATTATCAAGGGATTATATTATAATATCTTTGATTATCATGATTTCTTATGATAATGTTTATGATGATGAACTATTATGATATACATCTCAATAAACTCATGAATTACATTCAAATACAGTAAACCAAGAAAATATCATGTAATAGTACCATTATTCATCTCTTGAGTACATAAAATTAATAGGAAAGTTTTTATGATACTTTGACTTCATTAAGCTATTTGATCAAAAATCCATTTTCATTAAAAACCATGTTTTCAAAAAAAATATTAAAAAAAGTTTTTAAAATTATCAAATGATAAATTAAAAACATTTTTCACAACAATTCATTTTTAGATAAAAAATTGATAATAAAACCCCTTTCATTTTCCAAACAAGTGTATGTTTATTTTTCTAAAAATGTGAAAGTCAATTTGTTTTAATGTGTACGACGTGAATGAAATTTCCTATATCCATGTCCACTCAATGTTTTCATGATTAAATTCAATTTTAGGATGTTTATTTATATATAATTTGTTTTAATATAATTTATGAATCATTTGTTTCAAAAATTAACTTTTGATGTCGACAAGATTTTCCATAAAAATATTTTTAAGGATATATTTATGTAATTTCTATTCATCAATGAAAAAACCCATATTATAACTTTTCCCAAATATAGATACATTGTAATTATATAATAATTATTATTTATCTGGATGTTTTTTGATCGGTTAGACTGGGCATGTCTTATTTTTATACCATTCATATTACTCTGGATTGTTTATGATTATTTTTATTGATGGTGGTAATTGTTAACATTTCACATTATTGTTTTCAAATAGGAATATTTATGTTCACTGAGTTTCATATCATTCATATGTTGAATGTAATGAACTCAATACATAATTGTACATTTCCAAAATGGACCCTTGATTCATCGATAGCTATCATGATACAATCTAGCATGGGTGTTTGGTGAAGTCCTTACCCATTTATATAATATGTCTTGACATGAGGCCTTGATGGTACATCCATTATGTCAAACATTATGCCTTTAATAATTTTGATATTAGTAATTTATGTCCATGTGATTGTTTAATTAGTTAGAATATTTGTGGAAATGTCTCATGCTCATGTGATTACATATATGGAATTATTAGATCACTATTTATTCCTGTCATATTATGCTAATGTTACTAAATAATGACACGTGTTTTATTAATTTGTATTTAGATATTTATTATTCTTTATTTATTCACATATTACACTCTATGAATACCATTAATGAGTATTATATCTCACCAATTTTTTATGTTTCCTTTTTCAAATATTCCATCCAATTGTTTTATTATTGATATGTAGGGATATGATAAAGTGAATTATACTGTTGTCAATGAAAATTATATTTTGTAGTTAATTTTTAAAGATTTAATTTTTTATTTGAGTATGTATCAATTTTTCATGAAAAATAAATTATTAGTTCATTTGAGATGTTATCACATTTATCTATAACCAAAGTAATAATTTCACTACTCACGCTGGTCTTCTAGGGCCGAGATCTTTACACTGAATCAAAAAAAAATCTTGCATGAACTTTACATATAAATGATGAAAACAATATATTTATGCATAAATAGGGATACAACATGGACACCATAGGATATAGTTGAAATCATAAAATCTATATGATGTAGAAATAAAATAGTAAATAAACTACAATAAATTAATTATCATTGGATTATATATAAAAAATTGTGAAATGTCTAGTACATGCTGATCAATTACTAAAATGAGACTGGAATGTAAACTAGACCTTATAAAAATTATCTATAAAAGAATTTCAAGAACTCAAACTATAAACTCACGAGACCTATATGAAGCAACCACAACTAATCATTTCCTTGGTTCTTATAGGAAAAATTATTATCTTGCCATATACATCGAAATCCATTTGATGTAAATGGATAGGGGTGAGTAAAATGAACCTATGGGAATAACCAATTCCTCTATTATACAGAGTAATATTGTGGTCAAGTGGATGTGTATAAAATACATATAAAAATATTTAGTTCATACTCATGCAGTACACCCACACAGAAGCATAAGCCACATGTACATAAAATATTATTGATGGGTCATCAGGCATCGGGAAGACCCCCCCAATCCCCAAACATGACAGCTTCATCTAGTGATGGATGTATCTTTCTATAAGCAGTCACTTAGAGGGACTAGGTCCTACCCTAAAACCATTCCCTAAAATGACACCTCCTCTAGAAATTTTCGATGTATCATTAGACATATCCCAGAACACTACTAACCAGTGCAATCACAAAGGTTTATACATGCCCACGTAAACATAATTAAACAATCTGGGATATCTAACTTGATAAAAACTAGATAAACACATTGGGTATTCCAACCCCATATAAATTATATATACACATGTTTGATATATCACCTAGTATATAGTATATAAACATAAGGGGGATATCCCCCTTTGTAAACAATAGATAAACCCCAGTATGTTGTTCCACTTGGTATAAAGTAGATAAGCACTCGAGGGCAATCCCCATAGTATATAGTAGATAAAAACCTGGATGATATCCCACCTAGTATATAATTGAAAAACACTCATTGTAACACCCTAATGTTTCATAGTACATTATCTCTTTAAAGTAATTCGATATCTTTCACCTCACACAACACCGAGTTTGAGCGCATGACGACTTACAAAACATTCCATTCAAAAGCAGTTATGAATGGTATTAAATAAATTTGGAATTTTATATATATTCAATAAAATTATAACATTTATATTATGTGTTTCTTAGACATAATATAAGAACAAATTCATTTATTTCATAAAAAGGAAGTATTTTTCAAAAAATGGAATTTTACCGCCTTATAATGGTGAACCATTTTTAAATACAATATTTGATAATTTTATATATGAAATTTGATAAATTAATCTTCTTATTTATAATCTGGACATAAAAATTTAGTTTCGATAAATATTTGGTTTTTTTCTGATAACTTTCATATTTGGATGAATAATGAAAAATAATAATTGAAAATTGAAAAAAAAATTAATCAAAAAACTTTATATTGTTAAATTATACATTATAATGGTTTGGAAGTATAATTAGATTATATTTTTACCATTTAATCCAATTTTGTTCATTGTAATTAATTTCACTTGGAAATTATACATAAATAAGCAACCATCTTTTGATAGTTATTTTTTCTTAAAAACACGCTATTTGTTTTGACTACAAGAATTAATTTTAAATTAATTAATGAAACTTATATGTTTTAAATTTGGTAAAATAGACATCATTTTTTAATTTGGAATATCAAATATATCTTTCGCTGCATTTTTTGTATTTTTCTCAAAAACTTCAATTTTGATGAATAGTAAAAACACTTAGTGCTAGTTAAAAAACATGATTTGTCATTTAAATAAAATTTTACCGCTTTTGTGAATTAAATTTTGAAAATATAACATACATGGTTGTTATTATTATGTTAAATATGGTTTAATAAGATGAAAATAATTTTTGGTGAATAGTAACTTTTGACTTTTATTTACCACGGTTAAAGGTAAATAGGGTAATTCAAGGTAAAAAGAATATTATAATAATACAAAATTAACATAACACTTGTCCTAACCTTATTGGATGAGTCATGGCCGACCATGGGCATCCTTGTTTTGATTTCAGGAGCTCATGAATCCACTTAAGGAATATAGTGACACTTTATTATAATTAACTTAAAGTAAAGACCAAAATGACATTACAAATATATTTTAGTATATAAATTTTTACATGGGGTTATATAAGTCATATTTTAGACTATAATTATTCATTGGAAAGATAAAATTATTTCCAACATTATAGTTTTTTTTATAATTTTTAGACATCAAATCAATTAAATTATTTATGGCACAATAATGATGCAGTATTTACCTCATTAATAAATGATTTAAATAAATAAGATTATTAATATTAAAAACAATATCAAAAACCTATCCAATTATTATTGATTGATTTTATTACGAACATGAGTCATTTTATATTCTACTTTAATGAGTTATGGACCTTTTGAAACTTAAGATAAGTTTATAATAAAATAACATTTTCCAACTTTCCTAAAGAGCCCCTCCTCTCCCTTATAAAAGGACACCACATCTAACCCCTTCCTCACACCTATAATGCCACTTGGCTCATACAAACCCTACCCAAATAAGCTCTCATGATCCCTCTCTTCCACCTAGAAGCCATACCTTAGGCATAAGTCACTTCAAGAAGTCATTTTGGTTCAAACCAAAGGAAGTTACCCAAATTAATGGTAATGGTTTCTCTTAACTTCTTTTCTTTTACTTTACTTATCCAACCCCTAAACTCTTTTAATTACTTTATTTTATAGAAACACTAGTATCATAAATATACTAGGATGTTGTAATGAGATTTATTCGAAGTACACTTTCACACGCCTCCATCTAATGGGTAAAGAACGTACTGTTTCTTTGGATGGAAAACTAACGCCTCATGAAATGATGATTGTTCAATTATATCCTACCGCCTCTCATGGTGGACATTAAGATATCACTGTATTTATATATGATATATATTATAATTATTATTTCTTTATGCTTCTGTATTTTCCATTTATATCATACCTTTATGGTTTCCATTATGGGTAAACACGAAACATTCATTTGAGCAAGTGTGGACTACCGCCCCCTCAAAGTGATATGACTTGTTAATGCCTTATGTGGGATGCATAAAGGATGGATTTAATGATATTATACATGATATTATACTGTAATTATAATATACCTATGTATCATTATGTTTTAATTCCATTAAAATAAAAAATATATATGAAAGTAGTGTTCATGCATACGTATGGCTTACCGTCTCCATTAACGATTCATTTCATTTATTATCTCCAAATGTTACGTAATGTTATAAATGAATATATATACTAGATATAATATATATATATATATTATATCTTAATAATTTATATCATTATGTATATAATGGAATTTTGACCACATGGACAAATTGTAATTATTACAAGTTCATTTTTTACTCAAATTATGAACATCAATAAAATATCCAATATGAACTCAAATAATTAACTAATTGTTATAGAATGGTATTAAGAGATATAAAAGGAATAATAAACATGAAAAATGTTCTTAATCAGGTAGAAATTATCTTAAGTTTATTATTTATGAATAACAAGGAACATACAAGACAAGTCGGACTTGAGGTAAGGGGTTTCTTACCTCACATTTAATTTCCTGAGATTTCCATTGTTCGACACTTATTTATTTTATATGGTGTATTGTGGAAATAAATTTGAAATATATTATCATTATTCTCTTTATATTCATCATATTCTATGATTAATTTGGTGGCTGTTAACTTTTTTCCATACGACTCGATTGACTACAAGGAGGTAAGAGGTTTTCATCTCACTTTCTATTCCCATGAGATTCATGCTATATTAGCCACTATTTTCTTTTCTGTGGTGTATGTTATAAGGCTCCATCCTTAAACCTTACTGAATCTTGATTTATTACAAGATTACACATTGAGGATCTTTTTAGGTTTATATTTTTAGAGAATTAGATCATAAAACTTGCATTACATTCCACATGTAAACAAAGTGGTTACATAAAAGATAGTATTCATTTTTTCCATCAATGGAAACATATTAAAAATAACACATGGATTATTTCTTGAAACTTCCTTGACACTATCATCATATCATGTACCCTTCCCTTGACCTGTGAAAAACATTTCAAAAACATGGGATGAGCATAAAAAGCTCAGTAAGGGATATAAAAATATGGAAAGAAAACATGAGTACATGTATACATAAGAATGAAATCATAATTTACCCATAAAACATAAGCACTTTAACATACCTCATAAAATCATGAATAAATCATATAAATCATAAGACATAAAGGTAACTTGAGTCATTCATAACATTCTTACGTAGGGAGTAACCCTCTTGGTCAGGTTTGGAATACCCATCACAGTATATTCCCTAAATCTCTTCGGAGAAACCTTAACGTTTAACCCCTTCGCGTTACCCAATGCATTGGAGAGCTATATCGGGCTCACCCGCCCTTAGATTATCACGGAACCACCCGTCTTTATAATAATGCCCAAGAACCTCAACATAATTGTATCACATAAACCTTGCATAAAGGAAACATAACATTTCCACCTTTCAATCACAAGATATCAATACAAAACATTGATATAAAAACATTATGAAAACTATTTTCAATACCAAAATAAAATAAAAGTAAAACATGGTATTTATTTTTCTTTTAAAAAAAGGTATGCCTTGTAGAGGAAGCCGAAACTCAAATAATGTTCACGGCGGCGGAGAAGTTGTTGTCGCCGCATACGTACGACAAAAACATTCCCTTTTGTCGTTTTGTAAACGCTTCGTATAAAAAAGATTACTTTTGAATAAACGTAAAAGTCAAAGGGGTTTAGACACCGTATAAAAGAAGGTTGTGTATAAAACAAAATATGCCTCAATGAAAGAAGATTGAGACGAAGTCCCATACAAAGACGGTATCCTTGGATTAAGGATAAATCAATTACATAATTATGTGTGACAAAGTAATACACAAAATATAAATGGATATTAAGTATAAAACAATCAGAGGTTATTCACACATATTCATAGAACTACATATTCAAGGAGTACAAGCTTATGACATAGAATCAAAATTGGGTTAAGAAGTTCCTTTGCAAAAATTTGACAGCCTAACTGCGTCACTACAAAATTCAGAAAATGAGTTGATGAGAGATAAAAATGGTATCTCATCACTTGGACATAAAATTTCAATCACTAAGGATATAGAAGAACATATCCCAACAAAATTTTATGTGAATTAAAATACATAACAAAAGAAGTCTTTTAAGAAGAGGAGGGTGAAATGTTCACTTACCGACATGGGTATCTTTCGAAACATACACCTCGTGAAAGAAGGACAATACAACATTGATGTAACTACTCATAAATGAATTTATATTACACAAAGAGTAAAATAATGTTCAGTACATACACCAATAAAAGGAAATTGTGGAAAATGTAGCATAAATCTCATGGGAATAAAAGTGAGATGAAAATCCCTTATGAAAACATGGCAGCCTAATGGCGCCACTTAAAACTTCCAAAAATGGATTGATGAGATAAAATAGGGTCTCTCATCATATTACAATAAAATTTACAGAAAGAGGAATATAAAATAACATCCCCCATCATAACAAAGAGGATCTTAAAAGAAATGACATAAAGGAGAGTACTTAAAAAGAAAGAGAGAGGTTAGATCTCTTATGAAAATTCGACAGCCTAACGGCGCCACTCAAAACTTCCAAAATGGATTGATGAGAGATAATAGGGTGTCTCATCATATGAACATAAAAATTAAATTATGATTAATATAAAAGAACATCCCAATCACAAGATAGATGAGCTTAAAAGGAATGACATAAAAGAGTGTACATAAAAATAATGAGAGGAGTAGGATCCCTTACCTCGGGTCTGACTTGACTTGATCGTTCTTTAACGTCCTGAATAATAAACATGAGTTAATTTATACTCTCTTAAGAACCTTTTTCAAGTTAATTATTCATTTTATATCACTTATTTCCATGTTATAAACATTATGCTATCATTTAAGTTAATAATGTTTGTTTTGTCGATATTTCGTTCTTAAGTCGAAAGTGGACTTCTTACAATTACATGTTTTTCATGTGGTCAAAGGTTCATTATATCCAGAATTATATTCATGATTTGTATATCATATATATCCAGAATATAAATGTATTTATAATATTACATAATCATTTAGAGGTAAGAAATGAAATGCACCGTTCATGGAGACGGTAAGCCGTACGTATGCATGAACACTACTTTCATTTCTATTTCATATTAATGGAATTAAAACTAAATGATAGGTGTTTATATTTTAATTACAGAATTATATTCATCATTTATATGTAACATACATCATATATAATAACTTTAAATACATCCTTTATACATCCCACATATGGCATTAACGAATCAAATCACTTTGAGGGGGCGGTAGTCCGCACTTCCTAAAATGAAATTATCGTGTTTATCCACAATGTAAACCATAAAGGTATGCCACAAAAGAAAAATACAGAAGCATAAGTAAAACATAAACATATTATATATCATATATAAGTATAATGACATCTTAATGGCCACCTTTTAAGGTGTTATATGAGTGTTGAACAATCATCATTTCGTGAGGCAGAAATTCACCATCCACATAAATAGTATGTTCTTTAACCATTTTATGTAGGTGTGTGTAAATGTATCTCTAATTCTTCTTATAAAAACATCCTAGTATATTGAAGATACTGGAGTTGTTACAAAAGAAATTAATAAAAAGAGTTTAGGGGGTTGGAGAAGCAAAATAAAACAAAAGAACACAAGTGAAGACATTACCTTAAAATCAGGTAACTCTTTTTGATTTGAGCTCAAAAGCTTCCTTGGGAAGACTTTTTCCCAAAGTGAGGATTCTAGGAGTTATAAAGGGATGTGGAGAGTCAAAATGAGCAGGGGTTGTCCGAGCCAAAGGCTTTGGAAGTGTGGTTAAGGAGGTAGAGGTGGGGGCCTTTTGTAAGAGGAGAGGAGGGGCACTCTTGTAAAGTTACAAAATGTCACTTTATTTTCAAATGAGTTTCGGATTTTAAAAGTCCAACATTGATGTATTTATAGGATAAGGTTATAAGGTTTCTAAATACCCCAATCCTATAGGTTTTGGACATGTGTAGGTCATATATTTTACATTATCGTTTCAATTTATTTAAATCCTTTATTAATGAGGTAATCGCTGCATCATTATGATGTCATATATAATCTTATTTATTTAATTTCTAAAAATTATAAAACAAATATCATGATGTAGGAAATAGTTTTATCTTTCCAATGACTATTTATAGTCAAAAATCTGACTTGTATAACTCCATGTAAATTTTTTTTAGTAAAACAACTCATGTTTGTGTCCTTTTTACTTTTACATTAAATAAAAAGTTATTTATGTCATTTTTCATCCAAAGTGCCTCCATGGGGTCCCCAAGTTGACCCATGGATTTTCTTGGTCGGCCATGACACATCCAATAAGGGTAGTACATGTTTCAAGCTCATCACATATTATTAAAACATTATTTTTACCTTAAACTACACTAATTACCTCTAATCGCGATTAAAAACATAAAAGTTACTGTTCACCAAAAAAATTATTTTAATTCCATTGAATCACATTTTACTTCTTAATGATAACCATATATGTCGGATTTTTGAAATTCAAAACACAGAGGTGGCAAAGTTTCATTGAAACGAAAAATCAGTTTCTTTAACTACCACTTAGTGGTTTCACTATTCATCAAAAATTGAAGTTTTTCAGAAAAAATACCAAAAATTCACCCTAAGATATATTTTATATTAAGATTTCAAAAATTAAGCCTATTTTAAAAAATTCAAAACATATAAGTTGCAATAATTAATTTAATAATTAATTCCCGCTGCCAAAACAAATAGCGTGTTTTTAAGAAACAATAAGTATCAAAAGATTGACTCTAGTTTAAGCCCAATTTCAAGATGAAATTAATTCCAACGACCACTATTGGATTAAATGGTAAAAATATATTCTAATTGAACCTTAAAACCAATTCAAAATATAATCTAATCATATAAATAAATTAGATTAAAAAGAGGTTTTGAATTAAAATACAACATTTTCACTATTCATTAAAAAATGACCTTTATCAGAATGATACCAAAAATTTACACAAAGTAAATTTTGATATCTCAATTATAAAGAAGAATTTTATTTTTTCAAATATAACACATAAAATTTTCAAAAAGTGGATTTAAAAGCGGTTCCCCATCAAAAGGCGGTTAATCGACCTTCTAAAGAATATTAGAATGTTTACGCTTAAAATTGAATTAATTCACATTTTTAATCCTCTAAAATTTATTGTAAAAAGTAAAAATATTTTACAAACATATATAATCATTTTGTAGTTAGTTCTTTTCATTCCCTCCATTACAACGGCTAGGTATTAACTACCATTTAAAATAATATTATTATAGTGCAACATAAGATTTCAACGGAACTCGTTGTCACGTATTGGGTATGCCATCGAGCATAGAGTTCCCTTTAAATTAATATTAATATTTTTTTCACAAATAGGGATAAATATAAGAATGTCATATTCTTTATTTACCTGGGGTGTTACATCCTTCCCCCCTTTTGGGAATTGCGTCCTCGCAATTTCAAAATTGGGCTTGAAAACTCCATTAAAAGTCCCACATTGGAAAAGGAGTAAATTAAACTATCACTTTAAAAGAAAGAAAGGGAAGTACAAAGGTCACCCGAGTTAACCCATACTAGGATTCCATGTACAAAAATATGGACATGGAGGAAAAAACAAAGGGTCATGTTCTGAGGGAGAGTGACAGTAAACATGTCTAGGAGAAAGTTAACCATAAAAAATCACAAACTTGTGATGGGTTAAACGGTATTCGATTCCCCGATAGGAAAAGTTAACAGACAACATTTTTGTTTTAAGTTAATTTTTATTGAGGAATTTATTCATAAGGAAACATAATTACTTATCATGTTGACTTTCAACTTTTATTAAATTTCTTACACAAACTCATATTTTCTCCAAAAGACGAGTATTTAGGAATAATTGTTCACTATAATCAACTTCTAAAGAATCACCTAATCCACAAAAGAGAACTATATACTTCCCATGTCTTTAGACTTTAACCAAAACCAAAACCAAAAAGTTTAGTACAAGATCAGATAATCCAGAAAAGGATAACCCTTTATAAAAATAAAATCTATTCTTAATCTCCAAAATTTGTCCAACAAAACCCAAAGTTCAACGAGGACCATTTGATAAACAATTTGTACATAAAATTATTCAAAGTAAACCAAACTAAGATTGAAACACAACTATTTGAAAGATTTAGTCACATAGTCTTCCAAGGTACAAATTAACTTTTATCTCCAAATAACATCAGTTGCTCTTAAATTCTCATATTGAAAAGTAATTAACCTAATAACAAATCCTCGGTGATAAGTTAATCATTTCCATAGATGACCCAAAATAAACTTACTCTTGATTCCTAAAATCATATAACTAAAAATAATTAGTCAAACTACCCAGGTACTTTACGTAGTCCAGTGGTAGGCGATAAATACTAGTCTCACTTTGGTTGTGGGTTCGATTCCCACAGCATTGTCCAACGCGACGGGTTGTCACACGGTCTGCTTGTTGTCCTTTTCCCAAAAATATATAATTCTTAAAACATTACCCAAAACGAGATAAAATATTCAAATATTATCATAACATATTTTAACCTCAAGTTTATCTCATGCCTTTAATTTTCCATCATAACATATAATAACCCATAATTACCTCAAAAGTAAGGGTCATATAAACTCTAATGGTTACCTTTATAATTAATACCTGAACTTCCACATAGATTAGTCATCTTATACATGATTCATTACAGATTATACCAATGTTCAAGTGGTTGATCACGACTCCTTGAGAGTTGGTTTAGAACAACCAAGAGTTTCCCCATTGAATCCCCCATTTTATCTAGTATCTTAATCAGAGAACCACCACAGTTTCCTTCAATCCTGTTGTCTCTTTGGTGCCTGCTAGATCCATCGATTCACTAAAAACAAAAATGTCAGTGTGAGTATATCAACAAAACCATAATGTACTAATGCGGAAGGTAAACACTATGATATACTTACTCATTCACTTTATCTAAAACTAGGAATCTTTTTGAAATCCTAACCATTATGGTAATGTCACTTGTGCTTAGAGAATACTCTAACCTCTAAAGTTATCTAAACCGACCTTTGATACCAACTATAAGGCCCCAGCCTTAAGCCTTACTTAATATTGAGTTATTAGAAGATTACATGTTGAGGATCTTTTTAGGTTTAGAGTTTTAGAGAATTAGATCATAAAATTTGCATTACATTCCACATTTAAACAAAGTGGTTACATAAAAGATAGTATTCATTTTTCCCATCAATGGAAACATATTCAAAATAAAACATGGATTCTTTCTTGACAATTCCTTGACACTATCATCATATCATGTACCCTTCCCTTGACCTGTGAAAAACATTTCAAAAATATGGGATGAGCATAAAAAGTTCAGTAAGGGATATAAAAATATGGAAAGGAAACATGAGTACATGTATACATAAGAATGAAATCATACTTTACCCATAAAACATAAGCACATTAACATACCTCATAAAATCATGAATAAATCATAGAAATCATAAAACATAAAGGTAACTTGAGGCATTCATAACATTCTTACGTAGGGAGTAACCCTCTTGGTTACGTTTGGAATACCCATCATAATATATTCCCTAAATATCTTCGGAGAAACCTTAACGTTTAACCCCTTCGCGTTACCCAATGCATTGGAGAGCTATATCGGGCTGACCCACCCTTATTTTATCACGGAACCACCCGTCTTCATAATAATTCCCAAGAACCTCAACATAATCGTATCACATAAAACATCCATAAAGGAAACATAGCATTTCCACCTTTCAATCACAAGATATCAATAAAACACATTGATATAAAAACATTATGAAAACCATTTTCAATACCAAAATAAAATAAAAGTAAAACATGGTATTTATTTTTCTTTTAAAAAAAGGTATGGCTTGTAGAGAAAGCTGAAACTCAAATAATGGTCACGGCGGCGGAGAAGTCGTTGTCGCCGTATACATACAACAGAAACATTCCCTTTTGTCTTTTAGTAAACGCTTCGTATAAAAAAGATTACTTTTGAATAAACATAAAAGTCAAAGGGGTTTATACACTGTATAAAAGAAGGTTGTGTATAAAGCAAAATATGCCACAATAAAAGGAGATTGAGACGAAGTCCCATACAAAGACGGTATCCTTTGATTAAGGATAAATCAATTACACAATTTTGTGTGACAAACTAACACACCAAATATATGTGGATATTAAGTGTAAAACAATAATAGGTTATTCAAACATATTCATAGAACTACATATTCAAGGAGTACAATCTTATCCCAATGAATCAAAATTGGGTTAAGAAGTTCCCTTTCAAAACTTTGACAGCCTAACGGTGTCACTACAAAATTCAAAAAATGAGTTGATGAGAGATAAAAAGGGTATCTCATCACTTGGACAAAAAATTTAAATCACTAAGGATATAGAAGAACATATCCCAACATAATGTTATGTGAATTAAAAGACATAACAAAATAAGTCTTTTAAGAAGAGGAGGGTGAAAGGTTCCCTTACCGACATGGGTATCTTTCGAAACATACACCCCGTGAAAGAAGGACAATACAACATTGATGTAAATACTCATAAATGAAATTATATTACACAACGAGTAAAATAATGGTTAGTACATACAGCACTCAAAGGAAATTATGGCAAATGTAGCATAAATCTCACGGGAATAAAAGTGAGATGAAAAATCCCTTACGAAAACTCGGCAGCCTAACGGCGCCACTTAAAACTTCCAAAAATGGATTGATGAGATCAAATAGGGTCTCTCATCATATTACAATAAAATTTACAACAAGATAAATATAAAATAACATCCCCCATCACAAAAAAGAGGATATTAAAAGAAGTGACATAAAGGAGAGTACTTAAAAAGAAAGAGAGAGGTTAGATCTCTTACGAAAATTAGGCAGCCTAACGGCGCCACTCAAAACATCCAAAATGGATTGATGAGAGAGAATAGGGTCTCTCATCATATGAACATAAAAATTATAGTAATATTAATATAAAATAACATCCCAATCACAAGAAATATGAGCTTAAAAGGAATGACTTAAAAGAGTGTACTTAAAAAGAAAGAGAGGACTAGGATCGCATACCTCGGGTCCGACTTGACGCGATCATCCTTTAACGTCCTGAATAAAAAACATGAGTTAATTTCTACTTTCTTAAGAACATTTTCCAGGTTCATTATTCCTTTTATATCACTTATTGCCATGTTATAAACATTATGTAATCATTTATGTTAATAATGTTTGTTTTTTCGATATTTGGTTCTTAAGTCGAAAGTGGACTTCTTACAATTACATTTGTTCGTGTGGTCAAAGTTTCATTATATACCGAATGATATTCATGATTTGGATATCATATATATCATATATATCCTTAATATACATGTATTTATAATATTACATATTCATTTAGAGGTAAGAAATGAAATGCACCGTTCATGGAGACGGTAAGCCGTACGTACGCATGAACGCTACTTTCATTTCTATGTCATATTAATGGAATTAAAACTAAATTATTGGTATGTATATTTTAATTACATAATTATATTCAGTATTTATATGTGAAATACATCATATATTATAACTTTAAATACATCCTTTATACATCCCACATATGGCATTAACGAATCAAATCACTTTGAGGGGGCGGTAGTCCGCACTTCCTAAAATGAAATTATCGTGTTTACCCACAATGGAAACCAAAAAGGATTGTTAAAAAAGAAAAATACAGAAGCTTAAGTAAAACATAAACATATTATATATCATATAAAAATATAGTGACATCTTAATGTCCACCTTTTAAGGTGTTATATGAGTGTTGAACAATCATCGTTTCCTGAGGCAGAAATTCGCCATCCATAGAAACAGTATGTTATTTAAATATTTGATGTAGGTGTGTGTAAGTGTAGCTCAAATTATTCTTATAAAAACATCCTAGTATATTTAATATACTGTAGTTGTTACAAAATAAATGAATAAAAAGATTTTAGGGGGTTGGAGAAGCAAAATAAAACAAAAGAACACAAGTGAAGACATTACCTTAAAATCGTGTAACTGTTTTTTATTTGAGCTCAAAGGATTCCTTGGGAATACTTCTGCCCAAAGTGAGGCTTCTAAGAGTAATATAGGGATATGGAGAGGCAAAATGAGCAAGGTTTGGATGATCCAAAGACTTTGGAAGTGTGGGTAAGGAGGTAGAGGTGGGGGCCTTTTATAAGAGGAGAGAAGGGGCACTCTTGTAAAGTTACAAAATGTCACTTTATTTTCAAATGAATTTCTGATTTTAAAGGTCCCACATTGATTTATTTCTATGATAAGGTGATAATGTTTCTAAATACACCAATCCTATAGTTTTTGGACATGTGTAGGTCATAGAGTTTACATTATCTTTTCATTTTATTTAAATCCTTTATTAATGAGGTAATCGCTGCATCATTATGATGTCACAAATAATTTTATTTATATAATGTCTAAAAATTATAAAAAAAATATAATGAAGTAGGAAATCCATTTAGCTTTCCAATGAATATTTATAGTCAAAAATCGGACTTGTATAACCCCATGTAAAAATTGTTTTAGTAAAACAACTCATGTTTGTGTCATTTTTACTTTTACATTAAATAAAAAGTTATTTATGTCATTTCCCAACCAAAGTGGCTCCATGGGGACCCCGAGTTGACCCATGGATTTTCCTGGACGGCCATGACACATCCAATAAGGGTAGTACATGTGTCAAGCTCATCTCATATTATTAAAACATTATTTTTACCTTAAACTACACTAATTACCTCTAATTGTGATTAAAAACTTAAAAGTTACTATTCAGCAAAAAATTATTTTAATTCTATTGAACCAAATTTTACTTCTTAATGACAACCATGTATATCAGATTTTTGAAATTCAAAACACATAGGTGGAAAAGTTTCATTTAAACGAAAAATCAGTTTCTTTAACTACCACTTAGTGGTTTCACTATTCATCAAAAATTGAAGTTTTTCAGAAAAAATACCAAAAATTCACCCTAAGCTATATTTGATATTACGAATTCAAAAATGAAGACTATTTTACAAAATTCAAAACATATATGTTGTATTAATTAATTTAATAATTAATTACCGCTGTCAAAACAAATAGCGTGTTTTTAAGAAACAATAAGTATCAAAAGATTGACTCTAGTTTCAGTTCAATTTCAAGATGAAATTAATTCCAATGACCACTATAGGATTAAATGGTAAAAATATATTCTAATTGATCTTTAAAACCAATTCAAAAGATAACCTAATAATATAAATAAACTATATTAAAAAGATTTTTTGAATTAAAATACAACATTTTTTACTATTCATTAAAAAATTAACTTTATCGGAATGGTACCAAAAAATTACACAAAGTAAATTTTGATGTCTCGATTCTAATGAAGAATTTTATTTTGTCAAATATAACACATAAAATTTTCAAAATGTGGATTTAAAAGAGGTTCTCCATCAAAAGGCGGTTAATCGACCTTCTAAAGAATATGAGAATGTTTACGCTTAAAATTGAATTCATTCACATTTTTAATCATCTAAAATTTATTGTGAAAAGTAAAAATATTTGACAAACATATATAATAATTTTATAGTTTGTTATGTTCATTCCCTCCAATACAACGGCTAGGCATTAACTACCATTTAAAATAATATTATTATAGTTCAACGTAAGATTTCAAAGGAACTCGTCGCCGTGTATTGGGTACGCCATCGAGCATAGAGTTACCATTAAAGTAATATTAATATTTTTTTCAAAAATAGGGATAAATATAAAAATTTCATATTCTTTATTTACATGGGGTGTTACATCCTTCCCCCCTTTTGGGAATTGCGTCCTCGCAATTTCAAAATTGGGCTTGAAAACTCCATTGAAAGTCCCACATCGGAAAAGGAGTAAGTTAAACTATCACGTTAAAAGAAAGAAAGGGAAGTACAAAGGTCACCCGAGTTAACCCATACTAGGATTCCATGTATGAAAATATGGACATGGAGGAAAAAACAAAGGGTCATGTTCTGATGGAGAGTGACAGTAAACATGTCTAGGAGAAAGTTAACCATAAGAAAATCACAAACTTGTGATGGGTTAAACAATATTCGATTCCCCAGTAGGAAAATTTAACAGAAAACATTTTTGTTTTACGTTAATTTTTATTGAGGAATTTATTCATAAGGAAACATAATTACTTATCATGTTGACTTTCAACTTTTATTTGATTTCTTACACAAACTCATATTGTCTCCAAAAAACGAGTATTTAGGAAGACTTTTTCACTATAATCAACTTCTAGAGAATCAACTAATCCACAAAAGAAAACTATATACATCCTATGTCTTTAGACTTTAACCAAAACCAAAACCAAAAAGGTTAGTACAACATCAGATAATCTAGAAAAGGATAACCCTTTATAAAACGAAAATCTATTATCAATCTCCAAAATTTGTCCAACAAAACCCAAAGTTCAATGAGGAACATTTGATAAAAAATTTGTCCATAAAATTCTTCAAAGTAAATCAAACTAAGATTGAAACGCAAATATTTGAAGGATTTAGTCACATAGTCTTCCAAGGTACAAATTAACTTTTATCTCCAAATAACATCAGTTGCTCTTAAATTCTCATATTGAAAAGTAATTAACCTAATCACATATCCTCGATGATAGGTTAATACTTTCCATAGATAACCCAAAATAAAATTACAATTGATTCCTAAAATCATCTAACTAAAAATAATTAGTCAAACTAACCAGGGACTTCACGTATTCTAGTGGTAGGCGATAAATACCAGTCGCACTTTGGTCGTGGGTTCGATCCCGCAGCTTTGTCCGACGTGACGGGTTGTTACACAGTATGAGTGTTGTCCTTTTCCCAAAACTATATAATTCTTAAAACCTTCCCCCAAAAGAGATAAAATCTTAAAAAATTATCATAACATATTTTAACCTCAAGTTTATCTCATGCCTTTCATTTTCTATCATAACATACAATAACCCATAATTACCTCAAAAGTAGGGATCATATAAACTCTAATGGTTACATTTATAATTATTACCTGAACTTCCACATAGATTGTTCATATCGTACATGATGCATTACATATCATACCAAGGTTCAAGTGGTTGATCATGACTCCTTGATAGTTGGTTTAGAACAACCACGAGTTTCCTCATTGAATCCCCCATTTTATCTAGTATCTTAATCAGAGAACCACCACAGTTTCCATCAAACCTGTTGTCTCTTTGGTGCGTGCTAGATCCATCCATTCACTAAAAACAGAAATGTTAGTGCGAGTATATCAACAAAACCATCATCTACTAATAAGGAAGGTAAACACTAAGATATACTTACTCATTCACTTTATCTAAAACTAGGACTCTTTTTGAAATCCTAACCATTATGGTAATGTCACTTGTGCTTAGAGAATACCCTAAACTCTAAAGTTATCTAAACCGACCATTGATACCAACTATAAGGCCCCAGCCTTAAACATTACTTAATATTGAGTTATTACAAGATTACACATTGAGGATCTGTTCAGGTTTATAGTTTTAGAGAATTAGATCATAAATCTTGCATTACATTCCACATTTAAACAAAGTGGTTACATAAAAGATAGTATTCATTTTTCCCATCAACAGAAATATATTTAAAATAAAACATGGATTCTTTCTTGACACTTCCTTGACACTATCATCATATCATGTACCCTTCCCTTGACCTGTGAAAAACATTTCAAAAACATGGGATTAGCATAAAAATCTCAGTAAGGGATATAAAAATATGGAAATGAAACATGAGTACATGTATATATAAGAATGAAATCATACTTTACCCATAAAACATAAGCACTTTAAAATAACTCATAAAATCATGAATAAATCATAGAAATCATAAGACATAAAGGTAACTTGAGGCATTCATAACATTCTTACGTAGGGAGTAACCCTCTTGGTTACGTTTGGAATACCCATCACAGTATATTCCCTAAATCTCTTCAAATAAATCTTAACGTTTAACCCCTTCACGTTACCCAATGCATTGGAGAGATATATCGGGCCCACCCGCCCTTAGTTTATCACAGAACCACCTGTCTTCATAATAATTCCTAGGAACCTCAACATAATCGTATCACATAAAACATACATAAAGGAAACATAACATTTCCACCTTTCAATCACAAGATATCAATACAACACATTGATATAAAAACATTATGAAAACCATTTTCAATAAAAAAATAAAATAAAATTAAAACATGGTATTTATTTTTCTTTTAAAAAAATGTATGGCTTGTAGAGGAAGCCAAAACTCAAATAATGGTCACGGTGGCAGAGAAGTCATTGTCGCCGCATACGAACGACAAAAACATCCCCTTTTGTTGTTTAGTAAATGCTTCGTATAAAAAATATTCCTTTTGAATAAACGTAAAATTCAAAGGGGTTTATACACCGTATAAAATAATGTTGTGTATAAAACAAAATATGCCTCAATGAATGAAGATTGAGACGAAGTCCCATACAAAGACGATATCCTTGGATTAAGGATAAATCAATTACATAATTATGTGTGACATACTAATACACCAAATATAAGTGGATATTAAGCATAAAACAATCAGAGTTTATTCAGACATATTCATATAATGACATATTCAAGGAGTACAAGCTTATCCCAATGAATCAAAATTGGGTTAAGAATTTCCCTTGCAAAAATTTGACAGCCTAACGACGTCACTACAAAATTCAGAAAATGAGTTGATGAGAGATAAAAAGGGTATCTCATCCCTTGGACATAAAATTTAAATCACTAAGGATATAGAAGAACGTATCCCAACATAATTTTATGTGAATTAAAAGACATAACAGAAGAAGCCTTTTAAGAAGAGGAGGGTGAAAGGTTCTTTTACCGACATGGGTATCTTTCGAACCATACACCCCGTGAAATAAGGACAATACAACATTGATGTAAATACTAATAAATGAAATCATATTACACAAAGAGTAATATAATGGTAATTACATACACCACTCAATGAAAATTGTGGAAAATGTAGCATAAATCTCACGGGAATAAAAGTGAGATGAAAAATCCCTTACGAAAATTCGGCAGCCTAACAGCGCCACTTAAAACATCCAAAAATAGATTGATGAGATCAAATAGGGTCTCTCATCACATTAAAATAAAATTTTAAGCAAGAGGAATATAAAAGAACAACCCACATCATAACAAAGAGGATCTTAAAAGAAGTGACATAAAGGAGAGTACTAAATAAGAAAGAGAGAGGTTAGATCTTTTACGAAAATTCGGCAGCCTAACGGCGCCACTCAAAACTTCCAAAATAGATTGATTAGAGAAAATTGGGTATCTAATCATATGAACATAAAAAGTACAGTAATATTAATATAAAAGAACATCCCAATCACAAGAAAGATGATCTTAAAAGGAATGACATAAAATAGTGTACTTAAAAAGAAAGAGAGGAGTAGGATCCCTTACCTTGGGTCCGACTTGACCCGACCGTTCTTTAACGTCCTGAATAATAAACATGAGTTAATTTCTACTTTATTAAGAACCTTTTTCAATTTCATTATTCCTTTTATATCACTTATTCCCTTGTTATAAACATTATGTAATTATTTAAGTTAATAATGTTTGTTTTGTCTATATTTGGTTCTTAAGTCGAAAGTGGACTTCTTACAATTACATGTTGTTCGTGTGGTCAAAGGTTGATTATATCCAGAATGATATTCATGATTTGTATATCATATATATCATATATATCCATAATATACATGTATTTATAATATTACATAATCATTTAGAGGTAAGAAATGAAATGCACCGTTCATGGAGACGGTAAGCCGTACGTACGCATGAACGCTACTTTCATTTCTATGTCATATTAATGGAATAAAAACTAAATGAGAGGTATGTATATTTTACTTCCAGAATTATAGTCATAATTTATATGTAACATAAATCATATATAATAACTTTAAATACATCCTTTATAAATCCAACATATGGCATTAACAAATCAAATCACTTTGAGGGGGCGGTAGTCCGCACTTCCTAAAATGAAATTATCGTGTTTACCAACAATGGAAATCATAAAGTTATTCCACAAAATAAAAATACAGAAGCTTAAGTAAAACATAAACATATTATATATCATATATAAATATAGTGACATATTAATGGCCACCTTTTAAGGTGTTATATGAGTGTTGAACAATCATCGTTTCGTGAGGTAGAAATTCGCCATCCACAGAAACAGTATGTTCTTTAACCATTTGATCTAGGTGTGTGTAAGTGTAGCTAGAATGATTCTTATAAAAAATACTATTATATTGATGATACTGGAGTTAGAAAATAAATGAATAAAAAGAGTTTATGGGGTTGGAGAAGCAAAATAAAACAAAAGAACAAAAGTGAAGGCATTACCTTAAAATCGGTTAACTCTTTTTGATTTGAGCTCAAAAGATTTTTTGGGAAGACTTCTTCCCAAAGTGAGGCTTCTAGGAGTAATAGAGGGATGTGGAGAGGCAAAATGATAAGGGTTTGGCAGAGCCAAAGGCTTTGAAAGTGTGGGTAAGGAGGTAGAGTTGGGGGCCTTTTATAAGAGGAGAGGAGGGGTACTCTTCTAAAGTTACAAAATGTCACTTTATTTTCAAATGAGTTTCGGATTTTAAAGGTCCCACATTGATGTATTTAGAGGATAAGGTGATAAGGTTTCTAAATCCACCAATCCTATAGGTTTTGGACATGTTTAGGTCATAGATTTTACATTTTCTACTCATTTTATTTAAATCATTTATTAATGAGGTAATCACTGCATCATTATGATGTCATAAATAATTTTATTTATTTAATGTCTAAAAATTATAAAACAATTATCATGATGTAGGAAATCTTTTTAGATTTCCAATTACAATTTATAGTCCAAAATATGACTTGTATAACCCCATGTAAAAATTGTTTTTGTAAAACAGGTCATGTTTGTGTCATTTTTACTTTTACATTAAATAAAAAGTTATTTATGTCATTTCCCAATCCAAGTGGCTCCATGGGGTCCCCAAGTTAACCCATGGATTTTCTTGGTCGGCCATGACACATCCAATAATGGTAGGACATGTTTCAAGCTCATATCATATTATTAAAACATTATTTTTACCTTAAACTACATAAATTACCTCTAATCGCGATTAAAAACTTAAAAGTTACTATTCACCAAAAAATTATTTTAATTCTATTGAACTACATTTTACTTCTTAATGACAACCATGTATTTCAGATTTTTGAAATTCAAAACACAGAGGTGGAAAAGTTTCATTTAAACGAAAAATCGGTTTCTTTATCTACCACTTAGTGGTTTCACTATTCATCAAAAATTGAAGTTTTTCAGAAAAAATACCAAAAATTCACCCTAAGCTATATTTGATATTACGAATTCAAAAATGAAGTCTATTTTAAAAAATTCAAAACATATAAGTTGAATTAATTAATTTAATAATTAATTCCCGCTGTCAAAACAAATAGCATTTTTTTAAGAAACAATAAGTATCAAAAGATTGACTCTAGTTAAAGTCCAATTTCAAGATGAAATTAATTACAATGACCACTATTGGATTAAATGGTAAAAATATATTTCAATTGAACTTTAAAACCAATTCAAAAGATAATCTAATCATATAAAAAAACTAGATTAAAAATAGGTTTTGAATTAAAATACAACATTTTTCACTATTCATTTAAAAATGAACTTTATCAGAATGATACCAAAAATTTACACAAAGTAAATTTTGATGTCTCTATTATAAAGAAGAATTTTATTTTGTCAAATATAACACATAAAATTTTCAAAAAGTGGATTTAAAAGAGGTTCACCATCAAAAGGTGGTTAATCGACCTTCTAAAGAATATTAGAATGTTTACGCTTAAAATTGAATTCATTCACATTTTTAATCCTCTAACATTTATTGTAAAAAGTAAAAATATTTTACAAACATATATAATCATTTTTTAGTTAGTTCTATTCAATCCCTCCATTACAACGGCTAGGTGTTAACTACCATTTAAATTAATATTATTATAGTGCAACATAAGATTTCAAAGGAAATCTTTGTCGCGTATTGGGTACGCCATCGAGAATAGAGTTCCCTTTAAAGTAATATTAATATTTTTTTCACAAATAGGGATAAATATAAAAATTTCATATTTTTTATTTACATGGGGTGTTACATATGTTGTAACCATGATTGTGTTCTTGTTGTAATATACTTTAATTTATTGGTATTTAAATCTTTATGGTATGATCCATCTTTCATGAGGTGTGTGTTTCCTAATTGAGAAAATCAGTAAGGGAATTTCAAATTTCAATTTCCACTCATTGGGCTTTACCCATACTTCATTAATTATTTTACTCCAAGATTATGTGTGAAATAACTGTATTATTTATGTAGTAATTTCCACTACCCTTTGCATTGATATAATTTTGATACACATAATCACTCCATTGATAACTTCTCAATTCATTGATATGAACTTGATAAGAGTAATCCTAACTTAATTTCCATTCATTGAGTTAAAAATCCACGTCATTGGTATTGTTGTTACAAGAATGTGTTTGAATTCCCTATGATTTATTTACACTGAATATCCAATAATACTGAATGTATTTATATTTTTTACACATAATTATGTCATTGATTTATCCTTTACCTAAGGATACAATCTTTATAATGCATTTCATCTCAATTTACAATATATTGAGACTTCTTTGTTGTTATGCACCAATTCACTTTTATATGGTGTATATATTGAACTTTGACATAATATATCATGAATAAATTAATTATCATGATATTATGGATTTTTTATTACCTCAATTATTGGTATTCAAATGTACCTCATTTGGTTAGGAACTCCAACTAAAATACCATTTTAAATTTTAAAAAGATTTATGCTTCTAAACCGTTCTCATTAAGGAACATGTTCTAAAAACATTTTGAGGATTTATTTATATGGAATTGAATGATTTAAAATGTTAATTCATTTCAAATGTTTCAAAGTGGTATGGGGCAATTTGATTCAAAAATCTATTTTTAACAACTTCATGATAAATAATGAGACTTTTAAATGTTTTCGTGAAAAAGGGGGATACTTCTCTCAAATAGTTTTGATGAATATTTTAATCTATGTAAATATCCATAATTATTCTTGATTGAGGTTTATTTATTATAACAAAATCCTCTATATTTTATTTAATGAGTTATGTTTGACTATTTATGTGCTATTTTTATACCATTAATGGTTTATGGATAAGGTATTGACAATTTATATGCTAGTTTGAATAGGAATGTTTAAGTAATGTTTTAATATTTTCATATGAGGAATGTATTGGACTTAGTAAGTGTTGAGTAGAGCATGTTATAGGTCCTTGATGAATCAATAGGTCTCATGAGACAATTAGACATGGAATTATCTGAGGCCATTCCCAATTTTTGATATAAGGTTTTGGTTGAGGACTTAATCATTTTTATATGTCTTGGCCAAGGCCTTGACAAAACGTTTCAGAATGTCTGAAATTATGAATTCCATCATTATGAGATTATCTATTGATATTTCATGTGGTTATTTGACTAGTAGAATACTCATGACTATGTTTTATTATGTAATTATTTACTCATCTCATATTCATTCTATAAAGTGTTCATGTTTATTATTTTTAAAGGCATGTTTTTTCAATTTCTCACCATGACTAATTTTTATGTTATATTTTATTGTATTTATTACTCTTACTATGCTTTTGAGCTCACCCCTTTCTTATGTATCATGTTCCCATGATATAAAAAGTTAGTTATGAGTGACATGGAGTCATAATCTTAGAAGATTGGATGTTTCTAATGGAATAAATTTGTGTTGTTTTTATTTTCATGTTTTAATGCTGAACTTATGTGTGTATCTTGTTTCCAAGACTAATAAACTGATCAGTCCTTTGGGACTTGTTTCTTTGTAATCATGCAACTATATTAAAATAATGCACTAGCTCCTAGATTCTGTGGTCGGGGCGTTACAATTTGTATCATAGGAATTTTACTACAAACATTGAAAACTAGATTTAGATAAACTCTGATTCGAGCACACTACCCTAATATAGCCATTGAGGATTAGTATAGAAAAACTTCTTAGAATTTTGGTAATGTAAAGATTTTATGTATTCTCCAAGAAATGCATCCCTGTCTGGATACGAGCATATACTGGCGGCTCTGGAACAGATGTACCTAGGTGTGAAAACTCCGACAAGGAGTTTCAGGCTTGACCCAGGGTTTCCTGGTACACGAAAATGGGCCTTGTTGCACTCTTGGTTATAACACTTCTAGGGGATATGTTTAGGATAATTTACATTTCCTTTATGAACTGATTTGAAATATTTTAATATATGTTGAGAATAAATGATCTCGGTTAATTCTAAGGTTTTTCAAATTTAAAATAAGGTGTCATGATATTTTCTAAATGATTTTATGACTATTGTTACCCACCCAATGCTTTATGGATTTATTCGATGGCTGGATTCCAAGGAAGTCATAGTAACTTTGAGAATGATGTAAAAAGTGGGAATGGTGGTGGAAATGAGAAAAAAAATGGAATGTTGATAGGCGTAAAAGATATCATGTTCATACCGAATCATATTTCCAAAAATATGATCAACAACATATATATTATCCAACTCATAGACTCAACAAAGAAGAGAAAGACTATGAATGATAAGAGCTCTAGTAGTAGAGACCATGGAGAAAAGAAACCTCAATTTCCATCATACAAGAAATGTGGAAGGCGACACCCATGAAAGTCTCTCAATGGAACAAATAAATTCTTTATGTGTGAGAAAGAAGGAAATAACATAAAGAATTGATGAAGAAAAATTGAAGACTACTATAGAAGAAAATAAAAATGGTCCCAAGATTCCATTTACAGTCATTTGTCATAAATTTTGGGGTCCTGGCCATTACCTGAGTGAATTCCCTATTCTATAGGATATCCACTTGGTAAAGAAAGATGCTATGTGGAAATAAATGGATGGAGAAATGTTTAAAAATATTAGTGCTCTTTTTTGGTGGGATTACTTTAGAATAATTTTCTCTTGTATGTGTAAACCTATAGTTTTTCATGTGAAAATGATATTTTAGGAATAATTATCTTTTCTCTTGTGGATATAATTATAAAAAACCATTTGGTTTTATATGATCCTTGAGTTTGAGGAAATTACATGTTGTTAAATTTTGGGATGAAAAAGTGAGGTATGAGATAACATTTGTGGTTAAATTATGTTACAGTTATTTTGAAAATTTTATCTCATTTTGGTAATGTAATAAAATATAGTTTTTCAAAAAGTACAACACGCAGACTCTGTGACAACCTATCGCATCGGACAAAGCTGTGGGAATCGAACCCACAACTAGAGTACGATTGGGATTTGTTTCCTACCACTGGACTACATGAAGTCCCTTGTTAGTATGACTAATTCGTTTTAGTTAAGTGATTTTATTATGATTATTTGGGGCCTTATGTATTATCAAATGGAAATCCTCAGTATAGGAAAATGATTTGGTGATTAAGTGAAAAATGTTATTTTGGAAGACATTCACTCTATTGGGAACACTATACGCCTAAGGAAAATAAAATAGTATGGGATTTTGTTTGAGGAGTAATGGTGGAAATTTTTCCCTATTTTTATTAGGGATTTATTGCGATTTGGGTTATTTATGGAAATGATTCACCTATCATAGAGAATATATGATTAGGTTAATTAATGTTATGTATGTGTCTTTAAGAGTAGCCAATATTATTTGGAGAAACAATTTAACGTGGAAGAATACATAATCAAATTCTTCTGAGTTATGGGTTTCAATATTAGTTAGGATTATATTGAAGAATTTTAATGACAAATGTTCATTGAAAGGTATTTGTTGAACTCTGGGAATTGTTTTTTTAAATTTTGGAGATTTAGAGTAGTATTTCTTTCTATAAAAGATTTTCCTTTTTGGTAATCATCTGATCATGTTCTAAACTTGTTGGTATTGGTTAATGTTTAATGACAAGGTAAATATATAGTTCATACTTTTTGGATTATGTGATTCTATGTAAGTTGATTTTAGCACTTCAGGGGTAACAATGTTATCATGAATAGTCGTCATTTGGAGAAAATATGAGTTTGTTGTAGAAATTTATTAATGGATAAAACTCTACTTGTAAAGTAAATATATCTCCTTATACTCTTATTCAATCTCATAAATAAATTCATCAGCATTATGAAAAGGAACTTGAAAAAAATCCTTTGTTTGTTTACTTTTCCTACTGTGTAATCAAAGACCTTTTAACCCATCACATGTTTATGGCTTTCAGATCGTTACATTTCTCCAAATAATATTCTCGATCACTCTCCATTAGAACATGATGATTAGTTTTCTCTTCCATATCCATGTTTTCCTAAATGGAACCCTAGTATGTGTGATTTTTGGTAACCTTCATACATTCATTTATTTTTTTTAAAATAGTGGTATCATTAATCCATTTTTGATGTGGGATTTCAACTAAGATATTTTGAAATGTCAAACCCCAAGTTTTAAATGTCACGATTAAATTGTGAGGATGCAATTTATTGAAGGTGGGGAGAATGTAACACCCCAAGGTTTCATTGTACGCTATCTCTTTAAAGTAATCTGATAGCCTGCACCTCACACAACACCGAGTTCGAGCGCACGATGGCTTACCAAACTACATGTTCAAAAGCAGTTGTTGAACAGTATTAACTGAATTTTGAATTTTATATATATTCCATATAATTTTAACATCCATATTATGTGTTTCTAGACACAATATAAGAACAAATTCATTTATTTCATATAACGGATGTATTGTTCAAAAAATTTAATTTTACCACCTTTTAATGGAGAACCCTTTTTAAATCCAATAATTGACACTTTTATATATTAAATTTCTTAAAATAAACTTCTTATTTATAATAGGGACATAAAAATTTTAGTTTTGATAAATTTTTTATGGTTTTCTTGATAACTTTCATATTTCGGTGAATAGTGAAAGATACTAAATTTTAATTGAAATTTTTTTTAATAAAAATAATTTATAGTGTTAAATTATAAATTTTAATGGTTTGGAAGTATAATTATATTTTATTTTTAACATTTAATCTAATTTTTTTCATTGGAATTACTTTCACTTTGAAATAATAAATAAACAAGTGCCAATCTTTTTATAGTTAATGTTTTATAAAAACACAGTATTTGTTTTGACAATAAGAAATTAATTTTAAATTAATTAATGAAACATCTAGGTTTTGAATTTGGAATATCAGATATTGTTTAGGCTTAATTTTTGGTATTTTTCTGAAAACGCCAATTTTTGATGAATAGTAAAACCATTTAGTAGTTGTTAAAAAACTGGATTTTTTGTTTAAATGAAAATTTACCACTTCTGTTAATTTAGTTTCAAAAATCTAACAAACGTTGTTGTTATTATTATGTAAGATATGGTTCAATAAGATGAAAATAATTTTTGGTGAATAGTAACTTTTGAGTTTTATTTATCGCGGTTAAAGGTAAATAGGATAATTCAAGGTAAAAAGAATATTATAATAATAACAAATTACCTTAAAACGTCTCCTAACATTATTGGATGAGTCATGGCCGACCATGGGATTCCTTGGGTTGATTTTTGAAGCCCATAGAGCAACTTAAAAAAAGATAATGACACTTTATTATAATTAAATTTAAGTAAAGACAAAAATGACATTAACAAATATCTTTTAGTATATAGATTTTTACATGGGGTTATATAAGTCATATTTTAGACTATAAATATTCATTGGAAAGATAAAAAGATTTTCTAAATTATGGTAGTTGTTTTATAATTATTAGGCATCAAATAAATTAAATTATTTATGGCACAATAATGATTTAGTATTTACCTCATTAATAAATTATTTAAATAAATGAGATTATTAATAATAAAAAATACAAAACCTGTCCAATTATTATTGGATGATTTTATTTTGAACATGAGTCATATTATATTCTACTGTAATGAGTTTTGGACATTTTGATACCGAATATATGATTATAATAAAATAAAATTTTCCAACTTCCCTAAAGAGCTCCTCTCTCCCTTATAAAAAGACACCACTTCTAACAAATTCCTTACACCTCTAAATCCCTTTGACTCGTCCAAAACCTGCCCCAATAAGCTCTCAAGATCCCTCTATTCCACCTAGATTCCTTAAATTAGGCATTAGTCACTTCATGAAGTCATTTTGGTTCAAACCAATGGGAGTTACCCAAATTAAAGGTAATTGTTTCTCTTAACTTCTTTACTATTATTTTACTTATCTCCTATGGCCTCTCATGGTGGCCATTAAGAGGAAACTATATCTATATATGATATATATTACATTTTTTTCTTTATTCTTCTGTATTTTCTATTTATATAATACCTTTATGGTTTCCATTATTGGTAAACACAAAACATTTATTAGAGGAAGTGCGGACTACTGCCCCCTCAAAGTGATATGAATCATTAATGCCTTATGTGGGAGGTATAAAGGATGGATTTAAGGATATTATATATGATAATATACTGGAATTATAATATACCTATGTATCATTATGTTTTAATTCCATAAATTTACAAAATAGAAATGAATGTAGTGTCCATGCGTACGTACGACTTACTGTCTCCATGTACAATTCATTTCATTTATTATCTCCAAATGTTATGTAATATTATAAGTACATATATATAATGGATATATAATATATATATGATATATAAATCATGTATATCATTATTTAGATAATGGAATTTTGACCACATGGAAAAATTGTAATTATTACAAGTTCATTTTTGACTCAAATTTCGAATATCAATAAAATATCCAATATGAACTCCAATAATTTACTAATTATTATAGCAATGTAATAAGTTATATAAAATGAATAAAAAACTTGAATAATGTTATTAATCAGGTAGAAATTAACTTATGTTTATTATTCAGGAATAATAAGGTACATACAAGACAAGTCAGACTTGAGGTTAGGGTTTCTTATCTCACTTATAATTCCGTGAGATTTCCATTATTCGCCAATTATTTTTTTCATGTGGTATATTGTGTAATTAAATTTGATATATATTATCATGATTTTCTTTATATTCATCATATCATATGATTAATTAGGTGGTTATTAACTTTTTTCCATACGACTCTATTGATTACAATGAGGTAAGAGGATTTCATCTCACTTTTTATTCTCGTGAGATTCATGCTATATTGGCCACTAATTTCTTTTGTGTGGTTTATGTAGTGCCCATGATTGTATTCTTGGTGTAATATAATTTAATTTATTAGTATTTACATCTTAATTGTATTATCCTTCTTTCATGGGGTGTAAATTTTGTAACTTACCAAATCAGTAAGCGAATTTCAAATTTCAATTTCCACTCATTGGGCTTTATCCATACTTCATTGATTATTTTACTCCAAGATTTTGTGTGAAATAACTGTTTATTATTTATGTAGTAATTTACACCCCCTTTGTGTTGATATAATTTTGATACAAATAATCACTCCATTGATAAATTCTCAATTCAGCGATATGAACTCGATAAGAGTAATCATAACATAATTTCCATTGATTGAGTTAAAAATCCACGTCATTAGTATTGTTATTACAAGAAGATGTGTGAATTTAAAATGATTTATTTACACTAATTATATAATAATATTGAGTTTATTTATATTTTTCTCACATAATTATGTCCAAAATTTATCCTTATCCTAAGTATGCGGTCTTTATAATTGATTTCATCTCAAAGTACATTATATTGAGACTTCTTTATAGTTATGCAACAATTCACTTTTATATGGTTTATATAATGTACTTTGAAATAATATATCATTAATACATTAATTATCATGATATTATAATTTTTTTATTACCTCAATTATTTTTATTCAAATTCCTTTCATTTGGTTAGGAACTGTAACAAAAATATCATTTTAAATGTTTTAAAGATTTATTCTTCTAAATCGTTCAAATTAATGTCCATGTATTAAATTTTTTTCAGGATTTATTTATATGGACATGAATATTTTAAAAATTTAAATCATTTCAAAAGTTTCAAAGTGGTATGGGACACTTTGATTCAAAAATATATTTTTAACGACTTCTTGATATACACTGAGACTTTTAAATATTTTCAAGAAAAAGGGGGATACTTCTCTCAAATAGTTTGGATGATTATTTTCATCTATGTAAATATCCTTAATTATTATCAATTTGGGTTAATTTATTATAATACAATATTCCAGAATATATTTAATGAGTTATGTTTGACTGTGGATGTTCTATTTTTATACTATTCATTTTTTATGAATAAAGTATTGAAATTTCGTATGAATGTTTTAATATGAATGTTTGTGTTATGTTTCAAGCTTTTCATATGAGGAATGCATTGGACTTAGTATATTATGGGTGGAGCCCGCTATAGCTCCTTGATGCATCTATAGGTCTCACATGATAATTTGACGTGGAATTGGATGAGGTCTTTTCCAATCTTTGATATATAGTTTTGGATGAGGCCTTAATCATTTTTAGATGTCTTGGCCGAGGCCTTGACAAAATGTTTTAGAATGTCCGGCATTATGAATTCTATCATTATGAGATTAGCTATTGATATTTCATGTGGTTATTCAACTAGTAGAATACCCATAACTATGTTTTATTATGGAATTATTTACTCGGCTCATATTCTTTCTCTAAAGTGTTCATGTTAAATATTTTTAAAGGCATGTGTTTTCAATTATTCACCAAGACTAATGTTTATGTTATATTCTACTGTATTTCTTACTTTTACAGAGCATTTGAGCTCACCCATTTCTTATGTTTCATTTTTCTATGATTTGAAGAAGTTAATTATGAGTGACTTTTAGGCATAATATAGGAAGCTTGGATGTTTCTAATGGAATAAATTAGGGATGTTTTTCTTTTCAAGTTGTAATTTTAAACTTATGTATGTATCTTGTTTCCAATACTACTAAACTGATCAGTCATTCGGGAATTTATTCCTTATAATCATGCCACTATATTAAAATAATGCACTAGCTCCTGGATTCTGTTTTCGGGGCGTTACACTAAGGGGTTGTCCCACCTTGTATATAGTCTCAACAACAAAATTATAATCATGGCAGTACATTGTATCCAAATTCATGGATGGATCACATACCAAACCCATAGATCTAGTGAGTGTGTCCAAGGAATATCTCTTATGTAAATATGTCTCAGTGGTAGTGTGTACCTCCCAAAAATTTCATATTATGAATCTTTTACGGGTTGACCTTATTCTAGAACCCATTTCCTAGTTTGGAGGTCATTCATACATGTAAAAAACTCATTTTCATCAATATTTATAATTAAATATCACATCATTCATTTAGTTTCAATGGTGACACATGTCACCCCCTTATACATTTATCTTGCTAAAGACCTCTCTTGAGTTAACATAACCCTAAAAACCCACCAAGGCCATCTAGGATGCATCACCACCTAGAAAACCTACATGAGTTCCTTAATCCTTATTCCATATCTTAGTCCCAACTCATCATTCTAAGAATTTCATATCCCACTAAACAACATGGTCCTTCGGATGCATTTCTACACTGTAAGGGGCATATCACACCTAAATTGATCAACTCATCATATATAGAACATGAATTATTTTCACTGGGATACACAAAGAAACCTTGGTATCATTCTAAATATAAAATTCATAAGAATCCATAGAAGTGAATAAGAATAATGAAATCAAACATCAGAAAAATATGTTCTTTCCCCAAGAGGTCAAATAGAGAAACACATGTCAATCCAATACCTTTCGAATTTAATCTGAAAATAAAACCAAAACTATATTTAAAATAAATTATGAAATAGGAATCACCTACCATTTATTGACAAAAGTTTATTTTCCATAAATTACCACAAATTATTTTTTTTAACCTCATATTCATTTCAAAATGCTAATTCAATCCCAGTTCTCAAATAATTCATTTTTCAATTAAAGTCCATTTCTATATGTTACTATTTAAAAATCAAATTCTTATAAATAATTCTATTATAAATTTAAACCACTAATTACAAAAATTAAATAAATAAGGATGTTTTTTTGGAACTCATTCGACCAAGGTGCAACCATTGAACCATTTCTCATGCTATGTAGTCCATGAATACTATTTACCCTACATGGTCATATCCCAAATGAATTAAAGATTCACACATGTGAATGTGATTTTCATGAAATATAATAACAATTTTCAAAAACATTAAACAACCAATTAATAAGATAATAATTAATTTATAGTTCACCAACCTCAAACATAGAGTTATCATCCTATGAAATGAAGGATGGGAACCATTACCCAAGCTCTTCCATACTCCAATGACAACACAGGCTCATATTCTAATTCTTGATATAAAAAATTATTAGTTATAACATTTAAATGTTAATTATATAATTAAATTTAACCAATTAAAAAATTAAACAATTAATAGACAGTATAAAATATTTTTCCATTGTTGATGAATTAATCATCAGGCACTTCTGTCAAATCGAAATGGCCACCAACCACTTGAAAGAAGGTATAAATCCCAGAACCAATATCAACCTAGGAATACCTAGCATGAAACACTAATTAAATATATATTTTATCAAATTAAACCCACAACCCTAATTAAATTCATGATGTATCATACCACAAGAGAACCACTAGGCAACAACATGTGTTCTTTGTCTCAAGAAATACCCTCTTTATGTTGAGTTAAAAAACACCATATTAGATGATATCCACCATTCCACAATTGAAAATATAAAAAAACTATAACTCAAAAAAACACCATATTTGAAAGAGGGAATGGGAGGAAAAAGAATTAACAATTAAGGCGAAACATAGTTGGAATCTCTAGAAGACACAGTCAAAATTACAAAATTTAAAGGGGAATTAGAGGAAGATGATGATAGGTGAGCCCCCTGTCTATTTCATACATAAGTATGGGAGAAGAGATTGTTTTTGGATTAGAATAAAATAATGTAAAAAGCGTATTTACTAACTATTTAAGAAAATTGGTAGGCCATGTGATTTTTCATCACATTTTTCAAAATCATGTGCCATCTGTGTTGTAGGAATTATCTATGAAAAAATAGATTGCATGGTTTTATCACAAGGTTTCAAATATTGTGTGCCAAATTTTATTAATTAAAAATATATGGAAACAAACCCTATGTTTTTGGGATAAATTACATATGAAACTGTGTTCCAAACAGAAAAAATACCATTAAAACTAAAATTGTGGGTCCCACACAGTTTCTATGCAACTAAACCATGATAATGCACCAAACCCTAGAAAAGATTCAACAATAATAGTTTCCTCTATAATCAAAATGGGTTATTTTCGACCATGTACTAGTCATGTGTTGTGACCACATGCTATAAATTTTTTAATGGAACCCACCTTAAGATAATGGTTCCATACAATTTCACCGAAATCCTGTCTACTAAACCTTGTATCCTATTATGTAATCACCAAAACACCCAAAATTTAACCTCAAATCCCCTATAATCAAGTAATAAAGTGAGGCATATACTAATCCCCAGAAACTATCCATAAAAATATCATAAATATTCTATTACTCTATTAATTAAATATAGAATCTCAATTTAAAAAATATCCCATTTTCCAAAATTCACAAAAATTCAAGTTTGCAAAAAAAAAATAACTAGTCATCATAAATATAGGGTCTACATAAATAATGGTAATATCAGATATATTTGTTTTCAATATAGGGATAAATTATTAACACTATAAAAGAAATATATAATTAATTATAAGATAAATAATGGGAGAAGAAAAAAAGAATAATATGGATTTTTTTTCAATGTTTTCACGGCACATAAAAAAGAATAATAATTCTTTTTTATGTCTATATGAAATTATATCTACCAGGTTAAAAATGGTTTTAGATATATTTATACTAAAATTTAATTCTTTTATACATGTGGGTGTATTTATGCATTAATAGATATAATTGAAAATTCTATATCATTATCCACTTTATCTTATTTATTTGACAAAGAAAACAGTTGAAGATATTATAATATAGGCTATCACCAATAACACAAAATGGAGTATCTATTCACATAATGTACGGAACAATATAAATATTAATAACTACACCAGATGAATTTTTTCTATCACATATATGAAGGAATATGAATAAAATATTAGATATTTTGTATAATTGAAAAATGAATATTAAACAATGGTGATCATAAAGCATGAGATGATTTATACATATTTTTTCCTATTTTTATAGTTTTTGTATCTGAACTATAGCCACTGATATTTTTATGGAATTTATAGTATAGTAAAATAAAAATTTAAATCATTTATATTATAACATATATAGTTACATTTTATTCATGTTGGATGATATTTTTATATTCAAATTTTATTATTATATAATTTTGTCCCATGACGTAGATACATTTTTATTCTTACTACTAAACACCATGTAAAAATAAGTTTTCATTAATAAATGTCTTTATTCTAACCTGAAATATGTTTTTAATATTTTATTTACATAATTATATAATATGTCAAATTTACACTCTCCTATATTGTACAATTTTTAGAAATTTCAAATAATCACATTTTCCAGAATCTGAGTTTTTTATACCAAAAAATGAAACCATTTAAAAAAAATACATTTTAGTAGAATGTAATATAAAAAATTTCTTATTAATTAGGGTTTAAATGAATGTGTTATCACATAATATAAATAATTATTTTACTATTCTGCATTCTATGTATTTCTTGAATGAAATGTTTATATTCATTATATTTTCTATTAATTTTTGGGGTCCACTATTTTCTAATTATATAAATTATACAAATTTACTTGTTAATACATCACAAAAAGTTACACATAATGGTTACCTTACCGTTAATTCATTCCATACAATAAATAAACACCTTATACCATTCTTTCTATCATGTAATTATCAAATCCTACAAGATGCTAATATTTTTTATTTATTTTTTATGCATTTTTTAGATTTTATAATGAATCAATATCAATTATTTGTATTGTTCATATTTTGAAATAATTTAATGATGTTTTTATAATAATTTTTTTCTAATATATTGGTGTATAACATAATGTAATTTATCTTTCTTTGAGTTCAAAATCTTATAAAAATTAATTTTATAGAATGTCCCATGATACTAAATTAGAAAAATTTGAGGTTTATACATTATTTCAACTATATATAATGTTTTCACTAAAATTATAACTCACACATATATATGATAACGTTGAAAGGGTGACATGTTTCATTACATTATGGAGTTCCCATTTATCTTAATTTTACATTTAATTTTACTATCTTTGAATAGGTTATTTTTATGGTTTCATCAAATAATCCCTATATAAGATAATATATAAATACCTTGTCCCTAACAGATCAGAGTAGGTGGTCATGTTATTAAATTTTCATAGGATACAATAAATATCATCCCAAAGAATTAAATTTTTTAGTAGTCTTGGTAAATCTGATTCATACATGAATTTCACATACATATGAAAATATAAAATTCAATAATGCTTTTTATTCAAGTGCATCCTTATTTCCCCTACAAAAACTCAGAATATCAATCATAATAAATATCTCATAATTCTAAGGAAAGAAACATATCAAATTGTTGAGAAAAAATTCTAATTAGGGGAATGTATAGGGTTAAATCTATCATGAATAAAGTATAATCAATATGGAGAGGTAAATATCGGAGAAAAAATCATTTAATCTATAACTCGAGTATAATTTGGGAGGAATTCAAGATGACCAAATAATTCCAAATAATAATCACATGTTCTTGAATATTTTCCATGAATTTTATAAAAAATAAAATAATCACATGAACATGATTAATTAATTTCATATTGGTGGAATACATAATTCTAGACATCTAAAACATATGATTTAGTCATTATTCAGAGACATCTGAAAACCATCTATTGCTTCTACAAGGACATCTATATAAATGGGTAAGGAATCGGCAAAAACCCAATCTAGGATATCTCATGGAACCTATCAATGTATCAATGGGATATATTAGGACTCACCCATTACATACTAAGTCTAATTAATTCCTCACATGAGTGGGATGAATCATAATCAAAACAAATATTTAACATTTAAATCTACCATATATAATTTTAAAACATTCCTCAATAAATAAACATAATTATAAACTATCTAGAGCAATATTGTGAATTTTGTAAACATAGTAAATCCCAAGTCAGATTACTCATAAACAATCTAGATAAATAATAATGATGGAATCACTACCATATTTCTCTTGTGAATAATATTTATAATAAGGGTTTTTGATTTTTATGAATAGAAATTCCATAAAGATATCATTATATTTTTTTGAGGAAAATAAGCTTCACAATTTGAAAATCATTTTTTAATGAAAATTTACCAATATTCTGTAGAAATAATTTTATTTTAAAATATCCTTGGATACTACAAAATTAATCTCTGAATAAAATAATGATTATAATGTAGAAAAATTCCATACATATCATATAACTTAAAAACATTCCTTTCATAATATTTTAAAGAGATTAAAAAGTTCCACATTAGTAAAAAAAATCATTTCAACCAATTTTTAAGTCGAAATTGGTAATATTTTGAGCAATAAAACATTTTGGATAATTTAAAAAACATTTCATCAAAACATTTTCAAGAAATAAGTTTTTGGAAGAAAAATTACTTTAAATGGAACAAATAAAAGATTTCAGCTTTTTATAAAACAATCCTCAATAATTTTAGGTTAAAAATAGATAAAAAATTTTACTACTAATTGAAATTTCCATTAATAACCATATTATATGAAAATAGATAGGATTTAAAGTATAAATACCAAATATTTCCCCAACGGGATACTTAAACATAAACAATCCCAAATAAAGATGAGATTTTATAATTAACCCATACCACTTTGGTAACTTTTGAATCATAATCCTTATAAAATAAAAAAGTTCAAAAAAACTATAAATATCATGAATATAATTATATTCAGATATAAAATATCACGGATTTAGTATATACATTGAAAAAAATAAGTTTTGCATAGCGTATATGCGTCATGAATGTAAAAGTGAGATGATAAACCCTTACCTCGGGTCCAATTACCATTTAAAATTTTAAAAATACTATATAATAAATATTGTTTTATAATAAATATATTTCAGAAACATAAAAAAAATATTCCACATATTATTTACATATATTTTTTTATCAACTATTTTAAATTATTCTTTATTAAAATCACTATCTTAGGTGACAACATATGTGTTTTCCATGTACGTTTTAGTTTGGTGGTTTAGTCATTTTACATTGATAATAATTCCATCGTCTCTATAATTCCATCCTTGATGTAAATATCCTATATAATCGTTATATATGTATTTATAATATTCCATAAATTAATGATATCGAAAAATGAGTTATATCGTTCGGGGAGATGGTAGGTCGTATGTATACATGAATGTTGTCTCACTTTTTCCAAAAGATGTAATTAAAGAGAGTTAAATAAGATTTAGACTATAACTAACAATTATTATTTTAAATATATAATTTATATTCATTAAATATATCCTTCACACCATCAATTTTCAGAAAAGGAAAATCATTTCGCATCACTGCATGGAGAATGTAGTCTACAAGTACACACAAGAGAAATTATTATTTTTCAATGGATTGTATGTTAAGATGGTATATTCTATATTTTATGCCCCAAAGTATAATAATTTAATAAATATAATATAAATACCTTAAATCCAACAATATATCTTGCTATGATAGGATGTGATGGAAAAAATACATTGGTTCGTGAGGTAGTAGTCCACAATACATACAATCAATGAATTAAGTTCTCATTTGATGGAGATGGATTTGTAAAATTTTATTTGATTAATTTTTATTATTATTATATAATATTCGGTGATTATTTTAAGTGTATATAGGAATAACTAAAATTAAAAAACATGGGTATGAAAGTTATCTCCTTTTCTAGAAACCTTTTTATGCTTATACCTAAATCAATCCTTGATTGGATTTCTAGTCAAGGAAAGGAATCGTCGATGTGTAAAGGTATGTAAGGATGGAATTTTAATTGTTATTGGATGGTATAAATTTGTTTTTTAGTTTTACTGTTATAGTAGAGGGGGTTTTATTTTATAATAGGGGTATATGAGATAATTGAATTCTTTTAACAAAAAAGTGATACATATGTTTTTCACATAAAAAGAGGCTAAAAATGAAACATTATAAAATATTAAATGTTCATAGGTCTAAATATGGGAATTAAGTAATAATTATACATGTTTTTAGGTAATTTTATCTTTTATATTTTATTTTTAACCCCTTGTAAGCATGTTTTAACAACACTCATGATAAATAATTTGAACTTATTTTAATATTCATTATGAATAAAATTAATTTGAACATAATATATAATATAAATTATTCCAATCAAAAAAATTTAATCTAATTTTTTAATGTTAATTTACATAATAGGAATAATTTTATTTTATATTAGACACACAAATAAAAATAAAAAACAATTTTCAAAAGGACGTTTTTTAAGATTTTATATGGAATTTAGATAAATATTCAACATGAAATTGAATCCAATAACCTAATTTTGTTTAAAAAATATATAATTGAAAAAAAATTATTTTAGTAATATAATAAAATAAAAATTTTCATGTCAATTCTTTAATCAAAATGAAAATTTTTAATAAAAATGAATATTTATTTACTTTTCATCAGAAAAGTAATCATTTAATCATTTCTTCAAAAAATCAATCTTTGTTAATTTTACATTATTATTTAAAAAATTAATTTAATTTTTCTAATAAATTTTATAAAAATTTTACAAATTAATTTTATATTATATATATAATCTAAGGAAATTTGGTTTTTAGAAAAATTAAATTTTATAGAAAATGGTGTTTTCTTTGAAATGAATTTATTTTTATTTTTAATAAGTATATAAACAAAGAATATATTTATAATTGTTTATAATATATTATTATAAAAAATCAGTCAGTCATATTCATACCCACCAATTTAACTACTATGTTATGAGGAAATTATATATTATAATTCATTTAGATTCGGGTTTTCATGTTCTGTATGTTATCAAAGAGATTAATTTCTTTTGAAAAATAAATATATCATAAATTTAAGGGATGTTAAATTATCTTCTATGATAGTAATTCATGTCATATAATATATTGAACTTGATGTTCCTCTTTTAAAATGTCATGGGTCTTTCATTATCCCAATCATCAATAAATTGCATCCTTGAAATTTGAATTTGATCCCGAGAATCAAGGGTTGGAACATTGAAAATTCCTTTGTAGAAATTCCACATTGTAAAACTGATTAATAAAATATTTCCTTGATAATTTAGTAAGGTAAATATGAAGGTCAATTGGAATAATATATAATAAGTATTCCAAATAGTATAACATTGATGGGATGTGATGATATGTACATGAAATAAAAGTGTAAATAACTATAGAGAGTGATATAGATTATTGATCAGAAAAAAGTGAAATTGTCTAGAAAATTTACCTAAAAAAGATATAAATCTATTATGGATGATAAGACTTTTTTTCATCATGATCAAAGGAAAAAGGATTACATTTTCATATCAAGATCCGTTTTCTAGAGTTGGGGTATTTTTTTCTATATACACAGAAAATATTATGAAATATACTTAAATATAATGTAGAACAACACCCTTCAATAAAACTACACCAAAATATAATCTTTTTAACCAAATTATGAGTATTCAAGATGAATTTCTCATGCCTAAATCGCTAAAATTTTATTTTCTCAGTTAATAAGATCTAGAAAAGAATTACAAATTATTCCTTCAAGATTCTCTGAAATTAATTTTTTACATTATATCATATATAATATATTAGTGTATAATACCTGAATAGTAAATCATAAAATTAAAATTAATACATTTCTATAATTGATAACCTTACGACTCATCCAAAATATTTCAATAAAGTGAAATGTCTAAAAAATTAGAAGGAAGGTCACAAAATATCCAAAATCAAAATAACATCAGATTATCATAAACGAAACAAAGTACCTCTTAATGTCACATTCCAAATATTTTATTACCATGATAACCATAAAACCATAATGAAAAAATCATTACTTATAAAATAATTTCTCTCTAAATTCCTTAGAAAAAATCGTCGAAAATAAAATATATTACATAAATCCAAAATGAAGCAAACATAAATCATAAAATCACTAACCAATTTGAAGGACACTAATAGTATCCCATAAAAATATCTTCATCCTTATTATCTAAAATATTGCAATATATTAATGGTTATTTTCCCTCAATTATGTGTCTTTATAAAATGTCAACTTTTCATAGAATCATTTTCTTGGTTATAGGTAATATTCAAAACATTCTTTTAAATCCATAAATTAATGTACTCTAGTATGATCCTCATACATTTCATGATTATTATAACTAGAATATTATTTATATAATAATTCATCAACATAATTCTTGAATCCAAACATAAGAACGTTATTCATTCTAATTCTTCATTAGTAATAACATAATCTTTAACATGATCCCTTAGATTATCTAGAGATATATTTCTATGACGATTGGGGAATTCATTTTCATAGTAACACAAGTACATACAGTTAAAACATTGAAATTTAGAGGATTGTTTCTTTCACTTGAAATCAAAGGAATGGTGTAATTTCCCTCCATAAAGTAGAAAAATCTAATTCTATTTAAGAAAAAAACAGGGTGTTTCTTTCCACAATTATCACATGTGGGAAATAATTCATTACTTTATCCTATTTCATATTTTTCTCTCAATTATCCTCTTATTATATTTCATTTCATCGAATTAATTATACATGGATATTTCTTTCTCGGCTTTGATACCAAATGAAAATATGTTCTCATATTATTGCAATGTTTGTGAGACTAGATCCCTTAGAATTATTGGCATTAGACCATTAAAGAAACAACCAACATTTCTTTTTGGAATATTTATATTTTTTGATGCATGCCTTTCAAACCTTTTAATGTTGGCTACCTATATAACAACAATTTTATATTTCTTTTTTCTCTCTGTTATGAAATATATTTATATATTAACTCTATTTTCACTAGTTAAATAGGTTTAAAGTAAAGTTGATTAAAACCCGTTAATTCTATTCTAGTTAGTTCCTCCTCATACATAGTGGTTTGAATCAATGAATACCATTTATATATATATCCCAAATGTGATGATAAAATAACAAAACAAAATTCTGCCTTTCATTACTTCACAATGAATGAAATATATTCTCAATGTAACTTATCCATACCTCATCTGCATATGTATTTTTAGTCCTAGTGAATAACAGATGTTGTTGACCCATGAAGAGATTAAATAATATTTTCCAAGGTTTTAGATCGGATTCTTTCTCCCTATGGGGAATTCTATTTCACATATATCGAGCTTGGTTCCCCAGTATTGTTATAATTTGACCAGTTCATTCTACCTCTCCAGCACTATCTTCATTATATTTCTTTGGAGGGAAATCCCTACATATAATTCATGCATTGATACAGTTCCCATTCCTTAAGAAAGGCTCCATTTCAAAAAAAATAAATCATGTACTAGATTCTAACATAACATTTGGAAACATAATTTATTATCCCAAAACAAGTGAAAATTTTTACATAATTTATGAATTTTATGCATTGAAAATATCAAAATCATAAACATGGTAATTTTTGGAATTTTTTGAAATTGTAAAAATATTTTCTAATCCTTTATAATGTATTCTAAATAAAATTTGAAATAAACTAACTATATCAACAAGGTGTTTCAAAATAGATGCTTAGTAAGGCTTGTTTTCATGTACTAGGTAACTCTTGATTCATGCCTGTTGCATTTTTTAGAATGTTATTACACCTAAGTACATGTATTTCTGAATACATCCTCTTATAGTAACTAATAAGGATAAATTTATAGGTTAACCACATAATCACTACATTATAAAAACAATATGATGATATCTTATACTTACAATTATCCTCAAAGTCATTAATAAGGTTATATTCCTCAATTTTTTTTTCTAAAACTCAGAACCTATGTTTATACTAAACTTACTCTTATATCAACAATAAAGACCCTGACTATAGTAGCTCTAATTTTGTGGTTACTTTGTTACGTTAGAAATAGATATAAGGTATCATTTCAAGGAGGACCGATTAGTTTGGTAGTATTGGTATACTATATGTGTTCTTGAATTTTATATATATTTGAAAACATAAAATATGAAAAATAATTTTATTTGAGTTTTTCATTATTTACTCTAACATTAACCTACATACTAATCATTAACATATGTTGTTATGCTACGAAAAGAAATATAACAATAGGGTGAGATGAAATTCTTAGTAAAGGTATTCTTATAATGGAATAAATAATGAATAAATCATAATCAATATAGAAATGTAAATACCTAAAAACACATTTCATTTAGTCAATAAGTTATTTAATAATATGGAAAGAATAAATGATTATCATATATTCCCATATAATAATAACATAATATAATCATTATACAAAGATATAAGAAAAAATAAATTAATCACAAATAAATCAATAACTAATTTCATGTTAATGGAATGCATAATTTTTGACTTTTGACATGTGACGTCTTGGCCCTGATCCAGGAAATATTAAAAAAATGAGGCCTTGTACCAATACATCTATATAAATGGGTAAGTGGTTGACCAAAACCCATTATATTTTGTCTCAAGAGAACTGTTGATGCATCATGGGGATATAGATGGAAATGATCATCACTTACTATGTCAAATGTATTCCTCATATGAAAGGGCTGAAAATTATAAAACATAAAAATTAGTATAAGAAATGTAAATACATTCCCCTACTAATAAACATAATAATAAATAATCAAGAGTAATATAGAGAAGGCTATCAACATAGTACATCCCAAGAAAAATTGATCACAGACCATCATGTGAAATAATATTCAAGACAATATTACAACATATCTCTAGTGTAGAATAATAAGATTAATTTTTATTTACATTGATGAATATAAATCTATAAATATAATGTTAAAACATTCATTGGGAAAATAACCATTCCACTTGGAAAAAAATTACAAAAAATAAATTTTCAAACGATATTATGGAAATAATTGTTTTAAAAAATAAGTTGGGATACTTATAATTAAATAGTTAAATAAATTAACAGACATTATGGTAAAAACTTTTGTGTATGTTATATAAGTTAAAGTCATTCCTTTCAAAATTTTATAACATAATTAAAAATAACCTCCTTGAGAATAAAAATATATTCCTTTCAAACTATTTGTTAAAAAAAATGGGTAAAAATTTATTTAATAAACCATTTGGAAAATTTTATAACATTTTTATAATTTTTTTAGAATTTATGTTTGTTGAAGAAAATTAATTTTGAAATGAAGATATAAATTATTTCATCTATTCATAACAATATTTTTAAATAATTTTATGTGCCAGTGATTGGAAAAATGTTAATATTACATTAAAATTTCATGAATTAACATAGGATAATAAAATATATTTTTTTGAGGTAGAAATTAAAAATAATTCTCTGAAAAAACACTTAAAAATTAAAAATCATGAATAGTTTTGAGATTGTGAAATTAAATCTTACCACGTTGTTAACCTTTTACCATAATACACATGAATGAAATAACATAAAATAAAACATTAAATTTAATTAAGATAAATATATTCATGATGTATCATATCAATGTGGTAGTATATACACCACCCAAAATGAATAAGTGTCGAATGTGGCATATATATCATGAAAGTAAAAGTGAGACGAGAAATTGTTCCCCTAAGATAGGTTTCCTTCATATTTTTTAAGCCTCCAATATAATATATATATAATTATTATAAAAATATTACAGATCCATACTTATATATATCTTTTCTTATAAGATTTAATTATATTTTTTTATCACCTATTACAATTCAGGGTTAAAATCATTGTTATTTTTTATAAGTACTTCATTTTTTATGTATGTTTTATTTTATTAAGTTCATTAATTTTACTTTGATGATTTTTATATAGAAAAAATTATTTCAATAAAGATTTAAATTTATTTTATAATAATTTAAAATGTTTTTATAATAGTCAATAAATGTTAGATATTGGAAAATGAGTTACACTGTTCATGGATATGGTAAGCCGCATTTACACATGAACGTTGTTTATATTTCTCCAACTATTATAAAAAACAAAGGTAAATAAAATATCATCTATAAAAAATATTATTATATCAAATATATCATTTAAATTCATTACATTTATCTTTATTACCATCCATGTCATAAATAAAATGTAAAATATTCAATATTAATATGTGGAGGCAGTAGTCCACATGTACGAATGAGTGACATTATTGTTTCTAGATGAATTGTATGTAAAGAAAGAATATGAGATTTTATAATTCCAAAATTTTATAAATTACATATATTTAATAAACATACATTAAATAAATCATTATATCCATTTATTAGAGGTTGTGACGTAAAAAAACTACATCAGTTTGAGAGGCGGTTCTTCATCATACACATAATAGATAGTTTCGTTTCTAATTTGATGAAAGTGGATATTGATAGAGGTAATTACATTAAAATAATAAATTATTAGTATATATTTGATATTGGTGTTGTTATTATATCATTATTTTAGAAACATTTTAAGGATTTATATGAATCAATAATACTAAAATGCATGGTTATGGTATTTACCTCTTATTTGGACAACGTCTTTCAGTTTATACATAATGCCCTATTAGATTATATTTATTAATAATAAATTTCATATAGGATGTATTTAGAGATGTATCGAATATATTTGATAATAAATTCCCATGGAAAAATGGATTCAGGAGTGTGAAGAGGATAGGAGAGAGGTGAAATTTTAAAATTTTGGGAGAGGACACCATATGAATTCATTAAAAGAAAACGTGATAACCAAATTTGTGACTTAAAAAGGGTCTAAAATGTATACATTTCTAATATTATTATTGATAAGGTCAGAATTGTTCAATAAAATTTTAAATTTTCAATTATTTAGTTCATTTTTACCCTTATCATTTTTACTTCAACAGCTTGGAAAACTCATTTTAACCTTAAACATGATAAATAATTTTTTCTATTTTTACTAATTAATCTTGATCAATGTTTAAATTGAACATATTATATACTATAAATTGTGAATATAAAAAATATGGAATAATTTTATTTCAAATTTATCTCATATAAGTGGTTGAATTTATTTTAAAATTCAACCCGTAGATCCAATGAAAAAATGGCCCTCAAAAGAAAACAAATTCACAAGTCTGAAATCAAATTATACCAAAATTCAATATGAAATTTATAAAAATGAATTAATTTGAATTAATAAATAAACAGTTTAACTAATTTTACATCTAATTCACCATTAAAATAAAATATATAGGTTTTAGATTATTGAAGTAAAAAGGTTGTTTTTTATAACCATCAGTAATTGTTATTATTCATCGAAAAATTAATCTTCTCAGAAAATTATCATATAGATTAAAATAAAATAAAATTGTACGTGTAAATTCAATATTACCTTCCAAATAGACTCAACTATTGTGTGTTCCACCAGATCTAAAATATATTAATTTTATTTTAAAACAAATATATCATTATGTCTTAGGGTGTTATATTCTCTTCAAGACTTTGTTTTATGTCATTTATGTTATCGATCCTGATATTCCTCCTTTAAAATATTAGGGTGGTACATAATATTTTTCCCTTGTGTTCCTATATATAAATTTTATAATTTAGAGGTACCTCCTCTAGATTTTTTATATGGGATAGATCCATCATTTATATCACCATATGTGATACATCAAATATATTGTGTAATTGTGAGTGGTTTGTGGGTATTTGTTAGTTAATAAGGAATAATTCCAATGTGATCAAGAATTTTGATGAACCTATAATATGCCATTATTCCCATACATTTGAATCTCGTGCTAAAAATACATTTTTTTAATATATCACAAGGGTTATAAATAATTGTGAGATTAAAGAATCAGAGCCTTTTGGAACTAGGTATATAGCACACAAAAAACCTATATTTATTCCATCAAATATAATCCACTACTTTATTTAATGACATTAATAAACCAATCATAATATTTTCGATACATACTAACACCTATAGAAATTAGAAAACATAATAAAGGGTGAGATAAAATTTGCATTAAGTGGTAAAACCTAATCCATGAAATATATAATAAATTTCAATAAATAATAGACAAGTTACATAAATTATCATGGGAGAAATGGAATTATTAATAGACTAAGATCATGAAAGCATAAAAAGAAAATTACGGCATTGTGTCATAATCATAAATTATGGAATGGACCATAAACCATCCCAAATAAACATGATATAAAATTAAAGGTGTTATATTAGAATTATAATAAAGAGATTCAAAATAATGTGGAAAAAACATAACCTATGTAATTAGAAACAAAAAACATATCTCACCACCAAGATATCATAACATTAAAGACAGTGCAACCCAAATAGTTCACATACACAAAATTGTTGACAAATAAAACTGCATCATTCCCACGATTAAAAATATCATGATATATAAAGAATTATTAAATTTTCGACGATTATATATAATTTGGTGCCCAGTATTCCCTTATAATTAATCATGCATGTCTGTTCCACGTGAACATTAAAAAAATCCTAAATCAATCAAAAATAAATCCTGATTTTTGAAATTATAAAAAATATCAATCTAGTTAAATAAGATATTAATCTACATAAATAAAATTCATTAAACATAATAATATACTAGTTATTCATGTTATATATAATAAAGATAATATATAAAAGTTAATATTATCCTCTATCAATAAAATATTTGGTTTCTAGGTTCACACACATTAATTACAAAATGTAATTATATGTTTATTACGAAGGAAAGATATTTGAAAAAGATTTTATTAAATTATAGCTGATGATAGAATAAGAAAAATGTTGTGAAGAAAAATTTCCCTAATAGAGAGTTCATCTCCACCACCTCACCAACATACGTCAACATGGATAAAAAATTAATTGGTTTGGTTGATATTTTTTTCAGAACTATATCATCCTTGTAAATACATTATAAAAAATTATCAAATTGGTATATTTTATAATATTTTAATTATAATTTAGATGAATATTAGAAATTGTTTTATTTATTTGACAAAACTATTCCTTGTTTTTTATAAAATGATAAACTAAATAATGATAATATGAATTTTCTCATAAATGGACATAAACATAAGAGAATATTAAAAATGATAGTAAAAAATATATATTAATTAGAACATTCACTAAAAATAAATTCATTAAAAATAATATTGTTAAAAAGTGAGATGGAAATTTAATATAAATCATTAAAATACAATTCAAAAAATTTCATGAAATTTTTATAAAAAAATAAATAAGTAATTTAAAAAAAATATAAGATGAGAAAATGGATTTGGAAACATTATTTTAGAAACAAAATGCCCCTATAGTGAATCTTTAAAATGAAATAGAGATCAGTTTTTAAAAACATTTAAAAGAAGATAAATATTGTAAAATGTTCTCATAAAAACATCTAATGACATAACCATCCCCCATTAGTACCCCTCCAATGCAATTAGTAATGATAATAGTTACCCTCGAAGCTCAACTTCAATAGGTGATGTATTTGTGACAAGAAATAAGGCCATATAACATTCTCATATAAGAGTAATTAACCTTAAAATTCCCATAAATTATAAACATACAACCAGTAAACTCCATAATCATTAATAAACAATCTAAAATTAAATATTGGAAAAAAATGCTTGACCAAAAAATGATTAATTATAAAGACCTGGATTTTTCCAAGTAATTTTTATTAAATTATATGGGAATATTATGAGTCCATGAAAATTGATGGTGCATTATTTCGAGGTCCGGTGTTCCCGGAATAAATTTCTGAACTTCTTTTAAGTATGTTCAGTAAATCTGTGAGTGGGTTATTGTAACTATTGAACCGGTTCTTGGAATTGAAATCCAAGGACACAGTTGAACTCACAACACTGATATTCAATTATGTAGACCATCTCCTAGACCACAGTTAGTCAAGGGTGAATGGTTTCATGTTTTTTGTGGTCAGTTAAAATAATAAATATAAAATATAACAAAATTTTATTTTTATTTGTGAAACCTTCTTTTTGAATTCAGTGGTGGGGACCACCCAAGCTTAAAACCTCCAATTTGAAATTAGTGTTTGGGACCACGCAAACTCTCTTCTTTAATGTGGGATACCTTCAGCATCCTACCAAATTAAATGTTCCATAATTAATTAAAATAATCATTAATCTTATTAATTTTGCACCTCACCTCTCACGGGGAAAGGAATGGAAAAGGAGAGAAGACTTGAGTAGAGCCTTGGAGAACAATCTTCAACAAAGAGCAGCCTCTCCAATGAAAAGAATCCTTCAGATCTAGAATGAGGATGATTCACGATCCCACCTTTGGAAGCATGTTATGGGAGCGACGAACGTTGGTACCCTCATCATCTTCATCATCTTCGTGTTCTTCCTCACGTCATCTCCAACAGACAACCGAGGTAGCGTATTTAATTGTGAAATATGATTGACTTTATTTGATTATTCTTCATATTATGGATTCACAATGACGACAGATTAACTAACATGGACATCGTTCTGCATTATCACTTGCCTCATTCTCGTTTGTTCTTCGCACTTTCTTTCTTCTATCATCAACGAAAAATATTTAACAACGCTGAAAACACAATGTTTTGTTGAGCGTGATGTATGGATGCAGAGCCCTCATCTCGAGGATTGCGAATATGTGGTAGTTATATTTTTTGAGCTTAGAATGGAATTGCGGTGACCCGTGGAAGTGGTGGGTGGATGGCACACTGGACGACCACATGGAGGTAAGGTGGCGCGCGTCTTCACCACCAGATGAGAAGGAAGATGAAGACCATCGGCCGCAGCGGAGTAGGGTGGTGGCCGACATTCGGCTGGTCATGTGGCAGAGTGGCGGCGCGCGTCTGTGCCGCCAGTGGAGCATGAGACCGCAGCTGCTTCACCGCGATCGAGGCCAAAGGGAGGCCAACACCTATCCTGCCGCATAGAATAGCGGTGCCATCGCCCTGCTGGGAGGATGACCGGTCGGTGATCCGACAGCCGTGACGCACTATGAAGGACCCACTCCAGTGGTTCTTCTTCCAAAGACCGAACGGCCCTTTAGCAGTTCGAGTGACCTGGGAGTCGTCTTCCTCCTGGGAATCTACTAGGGTAGACCCCGCCGAGTCCCAAGACAACTAGTCCAGACCCGGACCGGGTCGGGTCTCCCCAAATCAGGTCGGTTCAGCCCACGCCGTATCTGACCAGACCGGGGCCCATCTGGACCAACTATTACTGTTTTTCTCCATAACATGTGATCTAGGAGTTCATTTGACAAACCATCTACGGAATCAGAATCCATAGATCAAGGTGGTCCATTCAGTATACTCCACTTGTGTTTTGGTTAAATTTGGAGTGCGGCTGGGTTGGATCAAACCCTAATCCAATCGGGCCCTCAGAACAGAAACACTAATAACTTACAGACCGGGCATCCGATTGACGCACCATCAGTAGCGTTGGGTCCCTTATGACATGTCAGACCATTGGGATGCTTCTTCATAGGACTTTGTGGGAGTTGAAGTATCGACCAATGGATTGAGGTGTAGAACCTCCCACAATCAAGCATCATAATGCAGGAACCCTGTGGCAGGCTGTCACGTGAAGAAAGAACAATGATCCTATGTTGGTCAGCATCTATTAGATCATGTATGATCCAGTACTCAACGATTCTATGTGGGTCAGCACATACTGATCTTGTGAGGGTCAGTGCTTAGCTATCCTGTGTCGGTTAGAGCATACCGATCTTATGTGGGTCAGGTCCTATGTGAGTCAGCAGGGGTTAGTTACCTATCGATCCTATGTGGGTCATTGGGGGTTATTTACCTATCGATCCTGTGTGGGTTAGCAGGGATTAGTAACCTATTGATCATTTGTGGGTCGAAAGTAGTGCTACATAATATAATAATATTTTCTATCCTTAAGACTAATCATCTATACTTCTAAACATATGTAATACCTGGTGTGAGCTGAGTCCTTACCTTTGTGGTTTTACCTTTATGGTACTTACATTTGTGGTGTTACCTTCGTGATATTCTTTCGTTCGTGGTAGAGATGAGGTTTTGGATAATGAGTTTGGCCTTTTGTTTTTTCATGAATGAGATGAGCATAGGTATATGTATGGGCATAAACCTTAGTAGGGTTGACTGTCATTCCCATATTTGTGGTTTATTCTTTGTGGATTTGAGAGACCTTCGGGGGGTCTTAAGGAACCTACTGAGTATTGTTATACTCACCCTTACACAGGCAATGCCCGCACCATGTTGTGTCTTGTGCAGACGATAGATACCATTGATCGAGGACGAGGGTACTGGGACTGGAGTCTACTCGGAGGTAGACCTTAGACAAGGCGTACCACAGTGATGACCATTCGAGAGCTATACCTACCCGTCAAGTAGGATCCTTGGTGGGTGTTCACATGAGATATTTCCAGTTTTACTTGTACTCTCCTGTTTTTCATATACATTCTAGCTGGGCTTTTATTCTAGCCCCTTTACTCACTATACACACTCTTTTTACTATACAGTTTACTTTGTGATCGTATATTACTATGTGCTTGGTTTTCTGAGTTTATAGGTTATAAAGGCAAAGTCTTCCCATTTTTAGTGATATGCCTTTCCAGTGTTAGTGGCTAGCCCCTAGCTTGTGGAAGGCGGGCTTGGGGTAGACATGATATGGGCCCCAAGGGACCAGTTGGGACAAATTGGTATTAGAGGAGTTCAGTTCTACCAAAGAACTAGAACTCTGATCATTTATATGTGGAAATAATGTTAGGTGTTTTGAGTGCAGTTTTCTGTTTGTGGAATCCATTGTCGGTGCAGCAGCCGACGTATCCATACACCAGGACCCTGAGATCTGATTTCCGACTCAGTGCACGAAATCAATGATTGTATGTGTGTTTTTAAGACTTTTCTTTGTGATCTATTTGATTCAGCTCACCAGATATAACATAATGACCTCGGTGCACCAGTTTCATTTCAGGATGCCACTATGCAGACATCCAGCCTGGGATATGGGTAGAGTACGTGATGACAACACATCGAGAAATGAGACCTCGGTGTAGGGCCCCATTATAGAATTTGTACCATCAGTTGGTGTACCAACAACACCACTACTTGTTGGGTAGATGATGACACCATCCCTAGAAGTAGAGGGTTCACATCGCTTGAGCTCATTTCACATGTTCTAGTACGAGAGGCAACCGAGGATTCGGGGAGAGACGGATCCACTCGAAGCTGAGGATTGGATGGAGGCCATGGATTGAGTCATTCGACTAGTAGGGACACCAGCTGATCTCATGGTGATCCTTGACACCAGTCTTCTTCAAAAAGAATTGGGAATATGGTGGAGCTTGATGCTCTAGGTTCATGATGAGTTCACTCTTATCTATGTGGACTTCGAGAGTCTTTTTAGGACAGAGTTCGTCCCAGAGACTTTACGCTCAATGCTTATACAGATGTTTCTCCACTTGTAGCAGGGTAGCTTGACTATGGATCAGTATTTAGTGAGGTTCACCAACCTCTCATGCTACTACACTGACATGGAGTGGGTCCCTTTATTCAGGGCTCAACCCTTCGAGAAGCATCTCAGACTGGAGATTATAACCTCAATGATTTCTCTCAGCAACCCGATGTAAGAGAGGGTGTTAGAGAGAGCACTCTTATTAGAGATTTTCCTTGCTGAGTAGTCTCCAATAGTGAGACCCACCACCGAAAAACAGGTAGAAGATTCATCTACAGCTGGCAGTAGACGGATGACGTAGAGGTCGAAGAGGACTAGACCAATGGGTGGACGACCGCAGGATACAGGGTCCGTGGTGCAAGGCTCTCGGGATAGAGTGGGATAGGATAGGAACATGCTATTGTACGTGTGAAGTGGGCAGGGGCACATGGCATGTGAATGCCCAACCTATCATACAGATGACCGACAGATGGTCGAAGGACCGCCTGGGCAGAGGCAATGTTTTGATCCAGACAGTGCGTAGGTAGGAGGCAGACGTGGAAGAGGAGATGGTCATGCAGAAGGTGGTGGAAAAAGATTTGAGGTTCTAACGCCACCAACTCTGGGAGGTCCACCCAGACCATAGTTAGTGGGTGGAAAAGGACGAGCTCAGCTTCAGGCAGCTATGGACTATGACCACGGTTCTTTAGAGATGATACGAGGTACGTTCTGTGTCTACTCCACCATAGCTGCAGTACTTATAGACACAGGTGCTATCCATTCTTTTATTTTCACGATCCTCATTCAGATCTCGGAGAGTCTCGTGGAGTCGTTGTCTCGATCCTTTAGGCTAGAGACCCCTAGGGGAGCAGACTCGACAATTAAAAACCGGTTCTGATAGTGAAATCATATTTTAGGAGGTGAGAGCTTCAGTTGGGATCTTCTAGTATTGGCTTCAAGGACTTATAAAGTCATATTGGGTATGGATTGGTTATCTACAGTTCATGCTCATATAGACTATTACAAACTGGTTCCGACAGTGCAATCTTATTCTAGGAGGTGAGAGCATCGGCTGGGATCTTCTAGTGTTGGCGTCAAGGCCTTATGACATCATCTTGGGTATGGATTGGTTATCTACAGTTCATGCTCAGATCGACTGTATTAGTCGCAAAGTGTGGTGTTTCTGCACGGATGGGACTAGGTTTTCCTTCATCGGCAAGAAGGGATCCTTTTCAGTGTAGGACAGACTTACCGAGAGGAGGGTGTAGCCGATCACACATCTGTTGGCTAGACTTACCCTCAGAGCGGTTGATGATTAGAGTCCGAGAAATCTGTTGTGGTGGACTAGTACATTAATGTTTTCCCTGATTATGTCTCAAGTCTACCTCATGACATAGAGGTGGACATTTACATAGACTTGTATCTCGGGACGACACTGATATCTATACCATCATATCAGATGGCTCCCTAGGAGCTTCGAGAGCTGCAAGTAAAAATGGAGGAATTGAAGAGAAATGGGTTCATTAGGCTTAGTGTTTCTCCTTGGGTAGCCCCAATTTAGTTTTCCAATAAGGCAAATGGGAGTTTGAGACATTAGGTGGACTATCAGTGCCTGAATCAGGTGACGGTGAGGAACAAGTAACCACTACCGAGGATTACTGATCTTTTTGATCAGATGAAGGTAGAATGGTGGTTTTTGAAGATAGAACTCATATCAGGCAATCACCAGCTCAGGGTACGAGACGAGGATGTGTAGAAGATAGCATTCAGATGTCTGTATAGCCATTGTGAGTTCTTGGTTATGCCATTCGTCATGACCAATTCCCCAGCAGTGTTCATGGGACTCATGACTATGATCTTCCATCCATATCTCGATCGCTTTGTGGTAGTCTTCATCGATGACATCCTGATATACTCATGCATAGAGGAGGATCATGCATATCATCTACAGATAGTTTTGGACACACTCTGAGAGCACCAGGTTTATTGTTCTCTCTCGAAGTGCATGTTCTAGATTCAAGAGGATCACTTTTTGTGACACATCATCTCTAAATATGGAGTTACGGCGGATCCAGCAAAGATTGAAGTTGTGATTTCTTGGGAGCCACACAAGAGTGTGACGGAGGTGCGCGGTTTTTTTGGGTTTGGATGGTTACTACCAGAGGTTTGATCTAGACTTTTCCAGAGTTGGGGTACCCTTATCAGCATTGATCAAGAAGGGTAAACCCTTTGTGTGGTCGGAGAGATTCTACTGGAGTTTCCAAGAGCTGAGGAAGATACTGAAGAAAACCCCCAACTTGAGGCTACCAAAGTAGGGAATTGGGTATGTTGTCTACTTCAACGCATCAGGGACTAGATATGGATGTGTCCTGATGCAGGAGAGGGTAGTGATCGTATATGTTTCTCGACAGCAGAGACATCATGAGTAAAACTAAGCTACCCATGACCTAGAGTTAGCATCAGTGGTCTTATCCTTAAATATGTGGTGACCTTACATGATAGGTGAGCTTTTTACAGTGTACTTTGATCATAAGAGTCTCAGTTATATCTTTTCTCATAAGGAACTAAACCTGAGGTAGAGACAGTGGCTTGAGTTCCTCCAGGACTATGACTTCGTGATAGTCTATACTTCTGGTAAGGGGAACTTAGTAGCATATACACTTAGCAGAAGATATGGAATATAGTCTCTGAGTGAGGTGACATAGTAGTTAGCAACTTTGAGGATATATTATGTGGATCAAGATAGTGCAGCTTATCTTCGGTCTTTGACAGTCACTGCCCCACTCCTTCAGTGAGTCAGTGAGGCACAACTTAGTGAAACTGACTGCGAGGCTCAACATTCTCAAATATCCATAGGAAAGGCACCTCAGGGATTTTATTAAGGTAGGGAGGATTTTATCCACTTCAGAGGGCGTACCATGGTACGAAGGACGTTACGAGAGGAAGTGTTTGAGGAGTTCCATATGTCCCCTCTAGAGGCACCACCAGGTGTGGTGAAGATTTACTAGGACCTTTGGCATCAGCACTGGTGGCCAAGAATGAAGAAATCAGTAGTAGAGTTAGTCTCTTGGTGCCTCACATGTCAGCAAGTGAAGGTAGAGCATCAGGTTCCAGTAGTCTTTGTTCAGCTATTAGAGGTGCCATAGTGGAAGTGGGATTGAATTTCCATGGACTTCATGAAATTAATTCCACACATGTCTAGGATTCATTATTCTATCTAGGTGATCACTGACAAAATCCCCAGGTCAGCCCACTATGGTACCTATCAGAGAGCAGGGACCAGAATAGGGCTTGGGATGCCTCTACGGGAAAAAGATTGTATGGCTTCATGGAGTTCCATCTATGATTGTCTCTGATCTGGATGCATGTTTCACTTCCCATTTATGTAAGCGGTTGCAGGAGGCATTTGGGACACCACATTGGTTGGGCACCGCCTTCCATCCTCAGACATATGGATAGACAGAGCGGACCATTTAGACCCTCGAGGACATGCTACGTTCTTTCATCCTTGATTTTGGCCATAGCTGGGAGGACCTCATGCCCTTAGTGGAGGTCACATACAATAACAGTTATAACTCCACTATTTGTATGGCGCCATATGAGGTGTTTTACGATTGACCTTGCATATCACCTCTATGCTAGACTGACCCAGGGGAGTCCGCACTCATGGGACCAGAGATGGTATGTGCTACCACGGAGAAGTGGAAGATCATCTAGGAGCAGATGAAGACTGCATTGAGGATGCAGAAATCATATGCTGACAGGAGACATATACCTCTAGAGTTCGAGGATGGTGACCATGTCTTTCTACGGGTCTGAACACGATGCAGTTTTTAGCGATTTGCCCAAGGTGGAAAGTTATCTCTGAGGTTCATTGGACTCTATGAGGTCCTCAGTAGAGTTGTTGAGGTGGATTACCACTTAGCTCTTCCCCCTTAATTGCACCAGGTGCACGATGTTTTCCACTTATCCCAATTAAGGAGATACGTACATGATCCTTTTCACATCATTGAGTGTGTCGAGCTGGACATCGATGATGGTGAGACCTTTTTAAAGGTATTAGTGGAGATTGAGGAATGACAAGAGAGAGTCCTTCATTGGAGATTGATACCTCTAGCGCGCATATGCTGGTGGCACGGGAACCCCTAGGAGAGCATATTGGAGCGGGAGGTTCAGATTCGTGCTTAGAACCCCCACTTGTTTCCGTAGTTTGTGTTATGTCTTTTGGAGATGAAAATCCCCAAGGTGGGGAGAATGTAAAGACTCAAAATATTTCACACAATTATTTTAAATTATAAGGAAATATTATGAGTCTGAGAAAATTGATGGCACATGATCACGAGGCTCGGTGTGCCAAGAATGAATTTATGAACATTTTTAAGTACATTTAGTAAACGTGCAAGCGGGTTTTTGTAACCTTTGAACCGTTTCTCAGAATTTAAATCTAATGACATCGTTGAATTCACAGTGTTGATATTCTCTTAATAAGAACTTCACCTAGACCGTAGTAGGTTGAGGGTGAAACTTAGTTTTCATGTTTTTTGTTGTGATTTAAAAGTATAAAAATAAAATAAGACCACATTTTATTTTTATTTTTGAAACCACCTTTTTGAATTCAGTGGTGGGGAACACACAAACATGAAACCTCCCATTTAAAATTAGTGGTGTGGACCACCCAAACTCTCTTCTATAATGTGGGAGACCGTTGGAATTCTCCCAAAATTAAATGTGCCAACTTAATTTAATTAATGGTCTGAATTTAATGAAATTAAACCTTAATATTATTAATTTGGAACCTCACCTCTTGCAGGTGAAAGGATTAAAAATGGGGAGGAGACATGAAAAGAGCCTTGGAGAACAATATACAATGAAGAACACCATCTCCAATGTAGATCATAATTTGGATCAAGAACAAGGAAGATGCATGAGCCCATATTCGGAAGCGTGTTGTGGGAGAGATGAATGTTGGTTACATCATCATTTTCATCATCTTTATCTTCTTCCTCTAGCTGTCTGCAATGGATGATCAAGGTAGGGGTTTAATTTTGAAATATGATTCAATTTATTTGTTGACTCTTCATATTATGGATTCACAAAGATGATGGCCAAACTAACATGGCCATCGTTCCACACAATACCTTGCCTATTTTTATTTTTTTCATTGTGCGTTCTTCGTGTGTTTATCAACACCAAATATTTAATAGCACTGAAAACACAATGTTTTGTTGAGTGCGACATATAGATCCACATCCCTCGACCCATGGATTGTGAATATGCAGTTGTTATATTTACTGGTCTTAGAAGAGAGTTGTGGTGACCCGTGGAAGAGGTGGGCAGCTGGCACATTGGTCGGCCGCATGGAGGTTGGGCGACATGTGTCCGCGCTGCTAGATGAGCAGGATGCCGCCGCCCATCGGCTGCGGCAGAGCAGGGTGGCGACAGACATCCGGATGACCGTGCGGCGGAGCTGCGGCACGCATCCGCACCGCGGAGAGAGTAGGAAGTCGCGACCATTTGTCCGCAGCCGAGGCTGAAGGGAAACCAACACCTAGTCAGTCACAGAGGACAACAACACCGTCACCCTACTGGTAGGAGGATTGGCTGGTGATCTGGCAGGCCATAACACACCGAGAAGGACCCACTTCGGTGGGTCCGACATTGAAAGTCCAAATGAACCTTTGGTCGTTCGGGTGACTTGGGAGACACCTTACTCCCAGGCATCGGCTAGGACGAACCCTGCCACGATGGTCCACCCATCCTCAGGCCGCACCGTGGGCCACCCCAGCGGTCCAAGCCACCAGGCCGCAACTGGCGGGCTGCGCCAGCGGGCCGCGTCCCCCGGTCATGCCCAGTTGGCCGGGCCTAGATGACCCATTTCATGGGATGGGCTGGACCATGGCCCCACGAGTTGGTCTTGCCGAGGCCCAGGCCAACCAGTTCGGGTTGGTCCGACCAGTTCGGACGGGCCCTGGGCCTATCTGGACCATGTAATAACTTTTTTGGCCATAACATGTGATCCGGGTGTCTGTTTGATGAACTGTATATAGCTTCAAAATACATGGATCAAGAGGGTCCTTTTGGTATACCCACTTGATTTTTTGATAATGTTTGAGTGCTTCCAGGTTGGATCAAACTCGAATCCAATCAGGCCCTTGGAACAAAAACGCAAATAACTTATAGATCGGACGTCCGATTGACGCGCTGTCAAATGTGTTGGGTCCCTTTTGATTTGGGGGACATTTGGGATACTTCCTCAGGGGAATTTGTGGCAGTTAAAGTTTTGACCAATGGCTTGAGGAGAAGAACGTCCTAGAATCAATCATTCTTAGTGAGGGAACCCTGTTGTTGGGTGTAACGTGAGGAAAGAACAACGGTCCTATGTGGGTTAGCATCTATCTGATCCGGTGTGGGTCAATGATCAACAATCCTATGTGGGTCAGCGCATATCAATCCTGTGTGGGTCAGCACTCAACAATCCTATGTGGGTCAGAGCATAACGATCTTTTGTGGGTCAGATTCTATGGGGGTCAATGGGGGTTAGTTACCTATCAATCCTGTGTGGGTTAGTGAGGTTAGATACCTATTGATTCTTTGTGGGGCAGTGGGGGTTAGTTACCTATCGATCTTATTAGGTTCAAAAAGAGTGTTAATTAACAAAATAAGATGATCCAGCCTTACAAATAATCATCTGTAATTCTATACATAAGTTATACCGGGTGTGAGATGAGTCCTTACCTTTGTGGTGTTACCTTTGTGGTAATTACCTTTCTGGTGTTACCTTCGTGGTATTATTTACTTCGTGGAATAGTTGAGATTTTGGATAATGAGATGGGCCTTGTGTTTCCTCATGAATTAGATGGGTATAATTGATAACTTAGGTACATGTATGCGCATATACCTATGTAGGGTTGACTGTCGTTTCCATACATTGTGGTCTATCTTTTGTGGATTTGAGAGACCATCGGGGCTCTTGGGGTCCCTACATAGTATAGTTATACTCACCCTTACACGGGATATGCCTATACATTGTTGTGTCTTGTGAAGATGACGGACAACGTTGATCGAGGATTAGGGTACCATGACTGGAGGCTGCTCGGAGGTGGACCTTAGGCGAAGTGTACCAGAGTGACGACAGTTTGAGAGCTGTACCTACACTTCAGGTAGGATCCTTGGTGGGTGTTTACAAGAGTTGTTTCCAGTTTTACTTGTACTTTACAATTGGTCTTGTATTCAACACCTTTACTTACTATACACACTCTTTTTACTATACAATTTACTTTGTGCTCGTATCTTGATATGTGCTTGGTTGTGTGAGTTGACAGGTTATAATGGAAATGCCTTCCCATTTTTAGGGATATGCCTTTCCAGTGCTAGTCCCCAGCTCCTAGCCTATGGAAGACGGGCTTGGGGTAGTCACGACACGGGCCTCGTGGGACGGGTCATGACAAAAATACTAAGAAAGACTCTTCTGGTAGTGACCACATACGATAAACCTTCACCAAGAGTTAGAAACATCAAGATAGATCATTAAATCCTTATAATATTCCTAAAAATAATTATATATATATATATATGGGTAAGGATAATAGTATACTCATTTTGGTCCTCCCAACAATCTCTCATGAAAATGTCGAAAAATAATTCTAAATCTTTAGTGCATATATAGAGAAATCAACCCATTATGTAAATCATAATGACATTATTCTCATCAATACCAATGATTCATCACCATGTAATACATTGTAGTATATAGCTTAATAATAAAATAATGCATACAATGAGGTTCCCCACTGCCACTTTCCAACGAAACCAATTTTCCAAAACCCCCAAAAATATTTTGACTGCATGAAATCATCCCATTTATAGGTCTAACCCCATAACCATGTAATAAAATCATATACATATCTGTATAAAAATATTCACATCTATATTTCACTAACATGTAGTCATAAAGTATAAACGATAACAATCAGAATCCATATAAAAACACACTATGTCATAAGATAGTACATCATGTGTATATGTATACATGTAATATCTATAAGTGATTACAGACTAGATATAATTATAAGGTGCACCATTAATACACCACAACAAACATATACATGTAGGTTATAATCAATTTCCACTACATCCTATATGGATACATATTATATGACTATGCGACATTATATCCTGGATATGACCATATAGCATACTATGTCTTGAAGAGAGTGCGGGGTAGGGGAGTGGTTATCCATATATATTATCAACATCCTAGAATATATAAAACATCCAAAAACCTATTGATAAGTATGGGAATCCATCACATTATCCAAGTGAAGTGGTGGACGATGAAAAATAGAAAAACATAATGAATTTGATATCAAAAAATATATATATAAGAGAAACTATCCAATCCAAGACTCTATATATAGATATCATCTTTTAGGAAAAGACATCATCTATCATTAGGAAATAGGAAGCTAAAGATTAACTTAACATAAAATAAAAAATGTTGAATATTATCATAAATATTTTATTATAAATTAATTACTATTAATTTTATTACATCCCATAATTAATTATAGAATATCATTTACATTATCATCTTCATGTCAATGTTCTTTTATTAATGATTATGATTCATGTTTCCATATTCATCCCCTTTTAATCATATATGTATTTAGGGGATTTCTCTTTACATATATCAATATCATTGTTGATCCTTGAGTAACCCTCCCCAATCGATTAATTACTCAATTATTACCATATATAATTCAAGGAAATAAGAATAAACTGCACTTATTTGAAGAAATAATATACCAGATTTGGAATGGAAAATTAGAAACTTATAATAATTAAAAGACTACTAACTAATTATCCCATATTAAGACGAATATCACCACATAATACATAATTACTTTCCACACTATTCAATCTATCCCATAATCAACCACATAAAGCCTACACCGTAACAATAAAAACATAGCTCCACCCTCACCATATTAATAAAATAAAAAATAATTTCATTGAAACACGAACATGTTATTTTATATTATATGATTTATAGTTGGAAAATCAAAATTTAAACTAGGAACATGGACAATGATCTATAAAAACCACACTAATAAGTATATATAAGAAGAGAGAGAAAAATGACTGAATAAACCCAGAATCTTTTATTAATTCCATAAATATCATCTTTTAATTATCAACATAATTAATTTTTTCTATTATGAGTGTGATTAAGAAAAATAAAAATATTGAAATAACTAATTCAAATAAAAATCATCAGAATGAAATTCATAGGGAAACACACTTTCTTAATAATAAATTCCATGATATTTCATTTCAATTCATTTACATGACTAGAATTATTTTATTCTTCCATCATTATGATACATAATAGATTTCAACATGATATTTAGAAAATATATTTCAATGGTAACTATCATACAATATATGAATGTACATACCAGAATATTATAAACATAATACCAATCGCTTGTGGAGTAATATTATCATCTTTTTCAAGTTCGTTAATTTTGGATTATTATATTTTTTTATTAAAATCTCAATGATTTACTTACTAGAAACTACACCATTATAATCCCACATATATAGATAATTAAATAGGATGAATTTAGAATCCTATAAATCTATACTATGTTACATAAAACTCAGGTCAAGGGGTCCATATCCCACACCATTAAATTCTAATGAATCTTACACTAATCAACATCATGTTATTCTGAATCAAATGATTCTATGACACCTAAAACAATCCCTGGATAGCCTCATATTATGAAATTATAGAAGAAGATGATAGGAAAACATATACTAAGGATATTTTTCCTAGAATCACAGAATAAATGTATCCACATTTCCCCCTTTTAAAATTCAGTAAACCAATATAATATCAATATAGATGGGGAAATCCACTGTAGTTTATTTATTCACACTATAACATTTCAATTTGTATATTTTTTTTATTCTTCTAATTGATAATATCCATATTAGTCATAAAATACAATTGATAATACCCTTATTTATCTCAAAATATGATTCATTCCATGCTATTACATAAGGGTGATATATATGGGTAATACATATGGGTAATAAATAAATATAATAAAAAAATGGAAAATATTATAGTTATTTATATAATTAAGGAGATATGTAAGGTTAATCAGGTGTGATATGTGAGGGTCATCATGGGTGAGATTTAAGTTTCATCTAGGGTGATATATAATAGTAAATTTCATGAAAATAGGAATACTTAAGGATCGTCTAGGGTGATGAGTGAGGGCCATCTCCAAGAAAAATGGGATACATAAGGGTTATCATGGTGACACTTAATGTTCATCATTTTGACAAATTATGACACATAAGGTTCACTCCCATGACAAAGGGTGATACATAAGGGTCTTTAAATTACCAATAGGGGGTATTTCCCATACAAAAGGGCTAATTGTTATGTATGGAAACTTACAAACATTACATTAAATCTACTTAAACTAGACAAACTCATTACCTCCCCCACAAGGGTATCATGTGACTCTCTAAAAATCCCCATGCACTATAAAATTGAAAAATTTTGAGTTCATGAAAATTCAATCTCTTACATCCGAGAAAACTCAAATGAATCTTATTCCTAAAAATAAAAAACAATTATATTAAGAAAATATAAAGAAAAAAAATCCCAAGGTGTAACTCAAAAATATGAATATATCGATAATAAGATTATAGAAAAATCATAAAAAATTAAGGATATAAATCACATATAATAATCTATTATATCATCATTCAAGCCAAGTTCAAAAAAATAAATCATCAAACAATTAAGTAAATTGAGTGTGCAATTGTGAAATATATTCTTATCTAAACTCTTATATGATAATATTACACTATAGTGCATGAGAAAAAGAATTATAATTCCCACACAGAACCTTCTTTTAACACTCCTAAATCACAATGTGAAACTCTATAAATATCCCAACATCCACAAAATCCAACTAACTCCCATCAATGGCATGAGGGTGATAAAAAATATACACATAAATATTGCATGAGGGAAAGAAAATTATGGATCTGATCCATCCATGGTGTGATAACCAATTGATAACCAAAAAATAGATATATTCCAATACATTTAGCATCAAAGAAAATTAAAGATAAATCATAATCCAAAATATGAACCTTTACATTCCATGATAATTAGATGTATTTAATAATAAATTATGCCACATTTCAAACTTTGGAGGGCTCCTCCAAAGAGAAATATAAATAAAATATCAATTTTTAGCCTCCTTTAACCACTAATGAATAACCAACACCTTATTTCATATTCCCTTCACCAAATTCAATCCATGAATTGATGATTGTCCAACATCGGTCCTATATAATAAATATATATATAATTTTCTATAAAATACATTAAATGAAGAAACTTTAATGGTTGAGTTTAAGATACTACAATAATCTAACTCCACTATTGTTAGTTTCTTCACACATGTACCTCCAAAATATAGAACGCATGCACAAAACAAGTCTCCCATGGTCTACATAGTCCTCTTTAACTGCTCTTCAATCGAGATTTAAAAGTTAGTATTGATTCATAGCTTGGAGAAAAATAAATAATAGATTCCCTTCAATACATGGGAGGTAACGCAAGGATCATGATTAGATATGAAAAACCATTCAACACTATAAATATTCTCAATCAACTTAAAATATTTTCTGAATTTAATATCCTCTAATATTGACTCTTTAACCACTATAATGTTTTCCAGTATCATTAAAATTCCATTAGTATACCTTATATAACTATACCCACCCTACGGTCAAGAAAGAATGACAAGGATATCCCTAAGAATGTCATCTCACTTTTATTTATGAATATCCAGCTATTAACATTTTCATATAATGCACCAAAAATTTACTATATATTTTCCCATAAAACGTAATAACTTTGAAATCATTTGACACACATCACACTGATCATATAAAAATGATAACTTAGAAAATTAAGAAATATTACCATTGTAATATAGTCATTATATTTTTGAGTTTTAATATAAGTAACCACAAGTGAAATTTAAAATAAATGAAATCTAGATTAAATGATGCAGTGAATGGGGCTATGTATGTTTTCACTCATGGGTCATATTTCTTATGAAAATGGTGAAACCCCTAGTATTGTGCTGATATAAAATATAGAACATCTCATTGATGGAGAACTACTTAATGGTGGATAATTAATATTAGAAAAGGATTTAATGTGACCAGATCTTTGTGGATCAACCCATTTTGGTTTTTTTAAGACAAAGGTGCTCAGGGAAGGCTCATAAGAAGTCTAGATGATTTTGGTCATGAGAAGTTGGAAATAGTTATTCTATACTGTTTGAACAAGGTTTTAATGATGTGTACCTTTTGGGGTTCAAAAAATAAAACAAAGCATAAAGGCCTCAATTTTTTTGATGTAAGTTGACCTCAAAGTGGTACACAATGCGAAGGTGAGGTAAACATAATGTATTGTCCCACCGTGTTATTTTTCAAACACATCGATCAGATCGGGGTTTTCAAACCCTATGGCTTCAGTGCACCCCCTCTCAACTCTAGACGACCCAGATGCCTCCCTCTTCAATGTTTGGGGATTTATTCATCCCGGTTTGGTTCCCCCACTTCCTTCTCCAATATATCTTCGATCAAAGGTAAGATCTAAAACTGTTCTTCTGGTTTCATCAATATTTCTTCTCCCATTCCTATTTTCCATGTGGTAGAACATGTTATCCATGGATTTAATTGAGTCTTCGTGGTTGTTGATTGGTGCAGTTATGTCATGATGTCCTCGATTGTATGTAGTTGTTATTGGGAGAGGCGATCATGATTTGTTGTGTGGACCATTCTCGTTCAATAAACACCAAAAAACATTTTGAGGTATGGGATCCATTTATTATCTTTTGTTTACATGAAATTTTAAATGTATCATGGTTTATTGACTTGGATCACCATGAAATTGACATTATAATTATACAAACCTGACAAAAGAAATTGGTATCAATATCATTTTGTTTATTTACAATGTGATAATAGTTTTTCTCTTGATTTTATAGACTGTATAAGATCAATGATTTTCTTGTTTAGTGTATTGTTCATCATGAAATCCGTAAAGAACATAAATCTAGAATGAATTATAATTATTTGTCTAAATATAAAGATAAATATTCATGAAAATAAATCTCGATATTAATGTAATTTGATGACAATCAAATTGATGAAGATGTTGAATTTTAAATTTTATTGTTGATGAAACTAATGCATTTTTATTTTTTTGTTTAAAGGCATGTAAAATTAATTCTACAATTAATATGTGATGGCTTGAGGTAACTATTTGTTTAGGATTCCCATAGTTGGAACCAAAAATAATGTATCTGTTATTTCAAGATGGTTAAAGAGATGGATAATTGATAAATTTTAATGCATGGTAGGTTTTTGAGTTACCCACATGCTTCTAAATCCCAAGAGCCTTATGCTTCAATCTGTGAGTGCTTGTTGTGTGTGAACGTTGGATGCCTTTCTTTGGGATAATAGCATGGTTTATATGTTGTTGTTTTCCTACTTCTTGTGTTTTGGTATGATCCTGAGATGGCTGAGCCTAGGAGGTTCTTGTGGTATGTGGGGAAGGGAGGGCCAGTGGATGTGGTTGTAGTGGATTCCTAGAGTGGTGAGAAGAATCAATTTATACATACAGGTATCAATGAGGACACCAGAGGTTATGGAATGGGTTGAATTAAGGCTTACCTATTATTCTGATAGTGGTTTCTATGGAATCTGTTGTTTATTTATTTACTTTACTTTTCCCACCTCTTGAGGCAGCTGGTCTTTCTTTCCCCCCTTACAAAATTGATGAAGATGCATGAGTTATTCCACATGAATTTTTTGTTCATATTCTCCAAGAAGTATGGGTCTATGATCCTTTTATGGGTGGAAAAGACTTTATGGGTAGTTCATCTACTCACGATGTCGATCCCCTTATGTTTGGTTTCATATAATTCTTTTCTATAATGCTTCGAATTATGGAATTTAACAATGGTTTTAATAAATGATTGAAAAATAATGTTGAACCAATGGGATTTGAGCTTGCTAGGATGCAATGTTGATGTTGTGCTTTTGAGGAACCATAGAATCAGTATGGTAATGACCGGAGGGAATGGATCTTGTTGTGATTCTAATAAAAATTAATGTGGAAAATTACAATGGTTAATTAATGGATAAATAATTTGTTAACATAATATTAAACTGATAAAAATGGAATAAGATGATTTAATAAATTTCTTTAAATGGGTTTTTTCATATATGATATCTAGTCTTAGTAGTGGTAGGTGAGTGTCTGAGATACGTTAGTGGTTGTTGTATCTAATAAAATTTATATCCCATAGTTTGGTTGAGAGATATATTATATCTTGTACCTTTTTTTCTTTTAAATACTAACCCACCCTGTCGGTTAGGGAAACTAACACACGTCGATTACGAGCCCGAGGGTGAGGGGGTGGTTTCCACAACATCCTAACAGGAGTATGGATTATTGAATTCCCCCATTGGCCCAACACTCTTCTCTTTTTACTTACTTGTGCCGGTATGCATGGTGGTTAGTTTTCCCCATATATGTTTAATGTGGGATTTAATGTCTTTTGGTTATTTCACACACCTATATTCTAGATATAGTTTCTTACAGACGACCATATGTTTTATGTTCATATGATATAATGTATTAAGGATACTTACTCGGAATATGGGTTGTGATGGCACTGGGTATAACACCCAACGTATGATATTGGTTATCTGGGATATGGGGGAACCATAAAACTACCTGGTTATTTCAAGTTGTATAGATGGTGTGATGATTCTCCCAAGTTTCTGAGGGAAAGATTTTTGTTTCCCCATGATCATGTTGTGGTGCTCGCCTAGGTATCTCCAAGCAATACTTTTTGGGAGACATGAATTAGGAGGTGCGACGTTGGTGAAAGTAGGAAAACCAGTGGGAAAGTGATAGTAGGGTACCATTGATATTCATTATTATATTATATAGTCTTTTATGCATTACTTGTCGAGAGTATCCATAGAGAGGGTTGGAACTTAGTATACCAATTTCGATGACTATTTAGTGTCACTTGTTGTTCACTGTGCTTTAGAATTATTTCTTTACATTTTCATGAGAGTCTCTAGGGAGGATCCTACTGATTATACTATTATACTAACCCTATGATATAAAAACTATTTTGAGGTCTCTTGGAACATGTTGGAGATCAGGATGGTTACTACTAGATTAATGGGTTTTGTAGAATCTTTTTTAGATTTGTGGTCACTATAGTATTACTTTCTTTTGGTATTTTCAGTTTTCTGTTTTAGTTGTAGTAGTTATTTCCTTACATTACATATCTGTACTTTGGTTTTCTATTATATTGTAGTCTGATTTGGAGTTGGTTTGTGTTTGTCTTATCTCTCACTTTCGCATGTGTTCTCTTAGAGTGAAATGCCTCCCATCTGTGTGTTTATTATACACATGGTGCTAGTATCCATCATGTGGCCTACTGGAGGTCGGACACAGTGGTCATTATCTTTCTTCTCACATCTCTGACACATGAGGGGTACACATTGTGGGGAGGGGACACAACATAGTGGTATCAGAACACTGGTTGAGGGATAGGATGTTTTTTTGAGATAGAAGGTGGTGAGGTTACAAGGGTTGGTATTGAAATGGTGTGAACTATGTTCAGAACCCATTTAAAACACTAGATAATTACTGAGACACTAGTATTTAGGTCCCCCATTGATCTGACACACAGACCGTTAAGTTTATAGTTTCTACTAAACGTGGTAATACTGGTTGCACGGTAGACACCTAGGAAAGGATCAATCATCATTCTTCTTTGAGAATGTGTTTGAATGGGTAGTACATGGGATAGGTTAACCTAACATTAATAAAATAAAACAATTAATTAATGTTAAAGTATTTTGTATTCTCTTTTTAGGAGCTCTAACAATTTTTTCATTTGTAGGAATGGCTCTAGGTCAATTTTCATGTTAGGTTCACGCAAAATATGTTGAGAAGGTAGAACCAACAGATCATTGTAGAGTGGAGGTTAACGATGACGACAGATAGAGAATGACACTGAATGTGTTTTAGCACTAGGGTCCACAAAAGTACGAGCACTCAGTTACAAATGCAATCATAGAAAACTGGTTGGGGGAGTTTGAGATATCTTTTAGTTAAAAAATATCATGGAAGGAGGAATAGTCGTTCTTGGTTGTGAAAATGCTATGATGGGTAATGAGGAAGTGGTGTATATTATTCCTTATGGATATAGAGGTGTGAGAAATGTCTTTGGAGAAGTTACGAGAGAAGTTCATAGCCTAGTTTCATTCTTCGACTGTGAAGGTGACCTGTCTTAAGGAGCTAATTACCCTTCTCCAGGGAATTTCCTATGTGTGAGTGTTTGTAATCTATTTCTAGAACACTCTGCGATATGCGTCAGACTTATTTCTAGATAAGGAAGGTAGGGAGAGGCATTTTTATGATTCTTTACATCCATAGATTCTACTCCTAGTAAACCATTTATACTGATGACATATCTCAAGGTTATGGAAAAAGAAGAGGTCATTTAGAGGAAATTATAAATAAACATATTGTAATTAGAGGGTACTCATCATGATTCCTCATGAAGTAGAGCTGTAGTATGGGGTTCTTGGCTTTCAGTGAAGAAGAGTTTTCATTCAGTCATGGATTGGTCCCAACCTGTAGCATCTCATTTCATAAGTGGTAGAGATTCTCAGGACCATGCCAAGGGATCATGCTCTTATTTTTATTATGGAGGTAGAGGTCATCATCAATGATAGTTACCAAACTATCCGAGTAGATATCGTGTTCCTAGTGTTTCGCTTCAGGTTCCTCCTTTGAAGAAGTTTCATCTCAGGTAGCAGCAGTAGGTTGCACCTACTTTGGATTAGTAGAGAGTTGATGGGGTAGGAAAAGGATAGCCCAAGGATTCTCCCTATCCCCAAAGAGAAGAGTGAATCCATGGTGGTGGTCACAACAGGTTCCGAGAGGCCATGAAGTAGGAGTTGGTTAGCTTCATTCTTTAGCATTTCCACATCCAGGCATGCCTAATGTCGTTCGAGGTATTCTTTGGTTGTTTACTACTTGGATGTTTGAAATGTTTCATTCAGGATTGATGCACTCCATCATATCACCTTCCAATGACCATAATTTGGGACTTGAGGTAGAGTGGATTCTAGTTCCCTAGGCGGTAACTAGGCTAGTTTGAGGTCAAGATGACCTATTTTAAGTATGTGGAGACTTCGAACTAGTGCTAGTGGTAACACCACATTGGGGGATATTTCCTATGTTTACATATACACAAATATAAAGTCATCCTTAGCCATAATTGGTTTTATTTAGTGCATAATATTGGGGATTTCTTCCAGAGGTAGGTAGTATTTTTCGATGAAGATGGAGGGGGAAGCAATGTCTGTTGTCATGCGGGGCCCTTGGATGTGTCAGAGGCGTGTTCCTTCCCTCTGATCCTTGATGGATGAGTATATGATGAGTTCGGGGGAGGTTCAGTAGTCAGTAGTTCCTAGTGTTGTTTAAGATTACCCTGATGTCTTTCCAAAAGAGGTTCTGGCCTTACCCCCTCGATTGGAGATTGATTTCAGGATCTAGTTATTGCTAGGAGTGTCTCTTATCTCAATGTCTCCATATAATATGGCACCTTCCAATTTTTTAGAGTCGTACATATAGCTTGATGGTCTGTTGTATTGTGGTTTTCTTCATTTGGGTGTGTCACCTTGGGGTGCTCCTGTTCTTTCCATGAAAAATGATTACAACCGTTTTTTGTTCTATGTAGATTATTTTCACTTGAACAAAATGAATGTGAATAATTTATATCTTCTTCCTAAGATTGATTATTTGTTCAATCAACTAAAGGGTGAAATTTGGTTCTTTAGGATCGATTTTCCATCATGATATCATCAGATTTGTGTGGAAGATTAGGATATCCCAGAGACTACATTATTTTTTCTTTATGGGCATTACATATTCTTAGTGTTTTAGTTTAGTGTGATGAACGCTTAAACAATGTTCATGGGCGTAATGAAAGAAATTTTCTTTGAGTTCCTATATAAGTTCAAGGTGGTTTTCACCGATGAAATCCTTATGTACTCTGCATCCAATGAGGTTCATGCAGAGCAACTATGTGCCATTTTGGGAGTTCTTCATCAGCAACACATGTTTGGGAAGTTTTCAAAGTGTGAGTTTTGAGATCAAGAAGTATTTTTCTTGGAGAACATTGTATTCCAGAAGGGAGAAGTAGTGGATCTGATGAATATAGAAGTAGTTGTGTTGTGGGATTCTCCCATGATAGAGGTAGAGGAACACATTCTCCTTGGTATTTCAAGATGTTATAAGAGTCTCTTAGACGGTTTCTCTAATGTTTTGACTCTATAGAAAACATTTATAAGGAAGGCTTAGGAATTCCTGAGGATGGATCATTGTTAGGTACCATTCAAGTATCTAAAAAACGTAGTCCTGTTCTTCAATTCTTTTTCTTGTAGCAGATGGAGTTTTTTTACTGACTTCATCTTTATTTCCTTCACTTAGACTAAAAATTATTGTTTTTATTGATTTTTTCAAACATGAACTACAAGAGATATATCACGTGGGTCTAAAATAATGTAGGCCCAAAGAATCATTGACCACAAAATTGACTCCCTCCTAGGGAATGCAACCCATGTTGAAGAAGTAGAAAATACATTGGATTGAGGGAGCCATGGATGGAAAAAAGTCCACTACCATGTTCCCCTCCAGCCCAGTGTGAGCAATCTCCGTGTGGGTTCCCAAGAGCTGTTTACACTTCCTGATAATATACTCAATGTTCTAGAGATAATTAACTGCTCCAGAGAGATCTTTAAAGAGATTCAAAAAGTTAGTTTCCACTACCTTTAGGATACGGTGTCTTTGCTTGCATAACTCTAGCCCAGTGGCCATACCCATGGCCTCCGTCTAAAGTACATCGCCTCTTTCATAACAAGTAGAGAAAGCTGCTAAGACGACCCCTCCCTGTCCCTAATGACACCACCACCACACATCACCCCGCCGAGAAGGGACCCGTCCGAGTTCAGTTTGAGCTCGCATGTTGGGTGCTACCAATAGACCCAATGACCTTTCCCCATCCTGATGTCCTAGTTAGATGAAACTTGATTCGAGAGAAACATCATGATGAATAGAGCATCCTGGAATTCGGTGCACAAGCTGACCGGGTCCAATAAAATATTTCTCACGTTGAAGGTGATACTAGTTTTGGTGCCTTTAGTAGTGCTGTGGAGAGCATCGTTTCAGGCTTTCAAAATGACCCATCATACAGCCAAGTGGAGAGCCCGACCTTTCCTCTCAGTCCTTTGTTTTCCAGAACCTTGAAGGCATGAGATGAAGAAAATTTCAAGAGAGACTTTGTAATTACCCCAACCTGAGAAGACCCCAACCTCCTACCATACCCATCTCGCCCAATCACTAGCGACGAAGAGGTGACCCACCATTTCCTGGTTATGAGCTCTAAAAAAATAACATCTTGAATACAAATTCACTCCCATGGATTTAATTTTATCATCTATGGGTAAAGAATTGTGTCTCACCCTCCACAATAGGAAATTGAACTTAGAGGGAACCTCTTTACACCATAACATTTCCTCCCACAAATCTTGATTAACTATGTTCGTCCTCACAAGAGCCAAGTATTTGGATGATAACTCTCCCAACTGGAACCTATAAATATTAGCCTATCTATAACATCACTCAAAATGATATTATAGAAAAAATATTGTTGTTTATCATCGAGTACAGCTTGGGTAAAACTGGGGTGGTCACATTCCTCTCTAAAGGACATGAACGGTATGGGAAAACCTAGAAACTACAACCTGCCTCTCCCCAATCATGCTACCCGAAGATGAGGTATGTTTTCTTCTAGATTGACCTGAACGTGCGACAGTTTTAGGGGATGAAGTTCTTTCAGGATTACAACATCAAAATTTCACATACACCTGGAAAGGGGAATGTTGTAGCCATAACGCGGAGCATGAAGACATGTAGTAATGGAGTGCATGAATCTGGTGATCCATGGAGGGAAATGGAAATGAATTCATTATTGTATTTGGATACATGATATGTTGGTGGAAGAGGTTATCCTTTCCAAATGATTGTACAGTCATCTTTGTTGCAACAGGTGGAAGATTCCCAATTGGGGGATCCTGGGGTGGTGTTCTGGGGAGACTGAGTAATTTGTGGTGAGGACCCTAAAGGTTAGACTGAGAATTATCAACATTGGGTGTTGTTTTAGGTAAGGATCTTATTCCTTAAGAAATGTGTGATATGGTTATTAGAAAATTCCATAGTTTTTCATTAGCAGTACGTACTGGCGCAATGATGATGTACAAATCATTGAGAATATAGTTTTGGTGGCCTGGTTTGAGGCATGTAGTTGCAGAGTCTGTGTCTAATGGTTTATTCCTCAAGAAGGTGAAGGTTTAACATCTTTTTCCCTATGGTTGGCTCCATCCATTTTATTTTCCTCAGTGGAAGTGTGAAGAAATGTCAATAGACATTTTATCAGTTTACCTTGGGCTCTGGGATGCTATGGCCCTATATGGGTTGTAGTGGGATATTTGATGAAATCATCTCACTTCATAGAGATAAGTGAATCTAGATCAGAAGAGGATTTGTTGATGTATTATCTAGATGAGGTTGTGAGACTCCCCAGAGTCCCATGGATGATCATTTTCGATCAAAATACCTTTTTTATCTCTAGGGTGTGTAGAGGTATCCAGAATGCATTTGTTTCCCACATATTCCTTATCACTAATTTTCATACACAAATGGATAGTTAGATACAATGGACCAACCAAACTCTTAAATAGATGTTTCACTCTTGTGTCCATGATTTTGGATGTTTGTTGATGAGGCACATACACTTGGTAGAGTTCTATTACAAAAATAGATTCCACTCCACCATTTGTATGGTTCTGTTTTCGGCCTTGTATGGCCTACCTTTCCATCCATTATTGTGCTAGAATAGGGATTGAGAGAGGGCGATTTATGGGATTAATCTGGTACAGAATAATACATAGATGGTTTAGGTGATTCCCAAGTGGAATAAGGCAATGTAGGATCATCATAATTCATTTTCTAACCATAGGGGGAGACCTAAAGAGTTTGACGATGGGGATCATTTGTTCCTGAAGGTGACTCCCCATCATGGAAATGATGGTTAAGTCATGATATTAATCATTATTCTAGGTTTATTGGGACTTTTGAGGTTTTGTATTGTGTTGGAGATATGGAGTATCGGTTAGAAATTCCACCACAGATGAGTCAGATACAAGATGTTTTTCACATGTCGGAGCTCTGTCATTCTCTTCATGATGACTCTCACATCATCAATTGGGGAGAGATCAAGGTTGATGACGATGTGACCTTCAATGAGAATCCTTTAGAGATCTATGAATTAATGGAGAATTTGTTGGGTGGGTGTGCCATTCCATTAGTTTATGTCTTGTGGAGGCACAATGGCATGGAGGAGAGTATGAGGGAACATGACTCACCGATAGATACATAATACCCCAAGTTGTTTCATGTTTATCTTTTTTCTTGTAACAAGGTTTGTTTTTGGGTTGTAAAACATTCTTGGATATGAGATGGTCAGCTCCCTTTTGAGAGGTATCGCCCTCGATAGTCTACTTTGGATATAGTTATGGTTGTCACATGAGTTTTCATTGTTGTTTTTAAAAATTAGTCAAGTTCTTATTTTGGTGAGAGCAATGAGAAGTGTCTTACATGGTGGATATTTATAAAACCTTTTCCTTCTTTTGGATTCCACTCTTGGTTGGTTTTTGATTATTGTAGATGAGAATGTTCTGAGAGGTATCTCATGTAAGATCTCGGATCTATGTGGATCGACCCTTAGCATGTTTTCAAAGACTAGGGTGCTCAGGGAAGTCTCAGAGGATTCCTGGAAGAGTTTTTTCATGAGAATTTGGATAAAGTGAGGATACACATCATGACCATGGTGTTCTCAATGTGTATTGTTTGGGAAAAAATGAACAAATAATCTAGGCGACATGTTTTTTATCATCATTCGACCTCGATGTGGTACACGATGTGAAGGGGAGGTACATGTCATGTACTGCCCTGCCACTAGGGTCATCAAATACATCCCACTACATGGTTTTTTAAACCATACAGATTTTGTGTACCCCCTATCAACTCCGGATGACTCAGATGTCTCCCTCCTCAATGTTTTAGGATTTCTTCATCTCAAAATGGTTCCCCACTTCCTTCATCAATTTTTCTTTGATATGAGTTAAGATCTACCTCCATTAATATGGATTCATTGATCCCTGTACTTCTATTTTACTTTTCCATTTTATGGAACCTGATCTTCATGGTTCTAATAGATTCTTCTTTGTTGTCAGTTGGTACGGTTGTGTCGTGACATCCCCTAGTTGATGTCATTGTTATAGGAAGATGTGGTCATGATACATTTCATGGACTATTAATGTGAAAAGAACATTTTAAATCTTTTTAGTTAGGGGATTCATTACTTATATTTTGTTTTTGTGCAATAATAGACCTATCATGTCGTATACCCTTCGTTAAAAATGAAATTGAACTAACAATTTTATTAACTATATTAAATAAATTGGTGTCGATCGCATGTTCTTACTTTACACCATGAAAATTATTAGCCTCTTTATTTTTTAGATAGTGTGAGATCTGATCTATTTTTGGTTAACATTTCATTATTGATGAAATTGTTAAAGAATGTAAATATGAAAATAATAGTAATTGTTTGGCTAATAATAAAGAGGCATGTAAATGAATCCAGTTTTTTTTTTAATTTGATGTTAATCAAATTGATGAATATGTGAAAGTTTAACTGAACTTGTTAATAAAACTAAATCATATTGCTTCTATTGTTTAAAACCATGTCAAATTAATTTGTTAATTAATTTATGATAGCATGATATAGCTAGTTGTTTAGATTTCCCAAATTTTGAACTTATAAATAATGAAGTAGTGTAATCAAGATGTTTAAAGAACATTTTTCTTAATAAATGTTAATTCTTGGCAAGGTTATAAGTTACCCTCAATGTAAATTCCAAGATTATTATGCTTGGAGATGTGATTTATCATTGTGTGTGAAGGCTGGATGCCTTTCTTGGGGCCAAGATTATAGTTTCTTTGTTGTTGTTTTCATGCTACTTGGGTTGTAGTGTAATCCTGGGATGGTTGAGCCTTGGAGGATTCTATAGAATATAGGGCAGGGAGGACAGTGGTTCTAGAATAAGGGGATGCCAAGAGTTTCTAAATGCATCAATTTATGCATGTGGGTGTTAGGGAGGACATCAGAGGTGATGGATTGGGATGAAACTATGAAAAATTATTGTTTTCATAGTGGTTATCGTGGAATCTGTTGTTTGTGTATCTACTTTAGTTTTCCCTCTTTTTGTGGAAGGTTGTGTCGATAACCCTCCTTCAAAAATGGGTGAAGACGTGTGGTGTATGCCACATTATTTTCATGTTTAGTTTCACATGGAAGGATTGGTCTATGATTCTACTATGGGAGGAAAATAATGAATGGGTAGTTCATTTACTCGCTGTGTTGAGCCCCTTGTGTATGGTAGTATAGAATGATTTTCTAGAATGACTGGAATTATGGAATGCAATAATTATATTAATAAATGTTGTAATAAATGTTGTTGAACCCATGGGTTTGGATCTTACTGGGTTTTAATGTTCTGGTTTTGATTTTGAGGAACTGTTGACTCGGTTTGGTTATGCCCGGAGGGAATGGAGCTTACTGTGATGCTAAAAATGTATATTGTGTAAAAAGATAATGGTAAATTAATGGTTAAATAATTAATTAACATATAGTGAAACTAATAAAAAGGGAATAAGATGATTTAATGAATTTTATTAAATGGTTTTGTGCTTATAGGATATCTAGTCTTAGTAGTGGAAACAGGGAGTCCGAGTGACATTAGCAGCAGGTGTGTCTAAGAATAGGTTATTTCCATAGTGTGGTTGTGAACTTTTTTATGCCATTTAACATTTTTGTTCCTATATGTTACCCCACCATTTCACTTAGGGAGACTGGAACCCCAGTGATTCTGAGGGGTTCTTTCCTCAAAATCTTAGTGGGAGGATGGATGGCTAATTTCCTCCTTCGGCCCTTCTCTCTTCTCTTCATAGTTACCCGTACTGGTATGCACAGATGTTAGTTTTCCCAATATATGTGTATGGTGGGATGTAATGGCTTGTAATTTTTCACACAAATATATTCTAGATATATTTACCTATGGACTACTATATGTATGATTTGTATAGGTTGTGATGCCTTTAGGATTCTTACTCTGCGTATGGGTTGTGATGGCATGAGGTACAACACCCAATTTATGATGCACATTATGAGGACTGTGGTGGCTCCCACAAACTACTTGATAAATTATATTCTTTTAGATGATGTGGTTCTTCTCCCCGGTGTCTGTAGGTATGTTTTCTGTTTCATGAGTTGCATGTTTTTGTGCTCACCAAGGTGTCTTCGGGCCAGCCTTTCCGAGGGAGATGGATTAGGATGCGCAAATTTGGGTAAAATTGGAAAATAGTGGGGATATGGTAGTGGGGTACCCTTGAAATTATTTATTTTATAATATACTATTGTATGTGTTACATTGTTAGAGTATCCATGGTTATGATGGTAACATAGTATTCCTATTTAGGTTATGACATAGATTCACTTGTTGTTTACTGTGATTTAGCATGCTTTCATTACATTTGTATGAGAGGATCCAAGGAGGATCCAACTGTGTAGAAAATTATACTCACCTTATGTTATATAAACAATTTTTAGGTCAATTGGAAGAATTTGGTGATTTGGGTCATCACTACTAGCTTGGGGGCTTTGTAGGACTTGTTCGGGCATTGTGGTCACTATTGTTTTACTTTCTTTTGGTATTGATGATTTCCATTTCAGTTTTAGTAGTTCTTAAATGAAAATTCAAATGTGTAATTGGGTATTCTTTTATATTTCGATCTGAATTGGGTTTGGTTAGTGTCTCTATTATCTCTCGCATTCGCATCTGTTCTCTTAGAGGGTATTTCCTCCAATATATGTGTTTAATATACCCTCAGTGCTAGTCACCAACCTGGGGCCCACTAGAGGCTAGACATGGGGGGTCATTATATCTCTTCTTAGATATTCAGCCAAAGAGGGGTAAACATTGTGGGGAGGGGGTTGTGAAAAGTCCAATTTCATGTCATACTTTAGAACACAGAGGATTCTTATGCGGCTTGGTGCCATGGAAATCCCAATCTCAGTAACATATTTTTTCACCTTTCTGAAGGGGATCCAAACTATAACACATTTAATCTGAGGAAATATTTTTCTCAATTATGGACAAGGATACATGGGATCCAATGGGTCTATTGGAATCTCAAAATCCTCAATGATTTAGCTTCTAGAAAATGCACCCCAATAAGAAATGACCAACAAACTATAAATGGAGACATTGGTCTATATATAAGGGTGTTGATCAAGATTAATATAGAAACACCTCCACTATATAGAGTCTCTCTAGTTTCTAATGAACACCACATGGATTCGAAAAATTAATTCGATAATCATCCATAGTCTTATAAACATTAAAAAATGGTGGGTCATTCTTTAAAAATATTTTATGTTGTTCATAATCTGGTCAAAACTTTTAACTTTACCAGGGCCCGTAAGGAGTTAACAAGGGGGAAGAAGGTTAATATAGTGGAAAATGGAAACAATGATAATTCTGAGGGATTTAAATGGGACAATAATACTGGTTCAAGAACCACATGGAGTGTTTTGGTGGAAGAGGAAGCACTTTAGTAGACTTGTTTAGGTGACACTGTTGTGACACTGCACAGACCACCTAAGTTAGACATGAAATTCAATATAATAGAGGAATATAAGTTTATGACACATTATTCAGACATTCTTTCCCCAAACTATCAAATGCATGATCAGGAGTACCTTCTTGAAATTATTTCTAGTGATCTAAATCTTGATATTCACCAAGATAAGCTACTGGTTGATATTATAGTGGGTCTTCAACAGATTATGGAAATAGGAAATGAGACAAGTGACCCTCCAAACAACCAAGAAGAATTCAATCTTGTTATGGAATTTAAAGCTCATGGTTCAGTCCCAACTCAGAAAAAATATGATGAGGCTCTAAAATTGATAGATCATGCTTCTAAGTCCATGAAAGAAAAAAAGTCCAGAAAATATTAAAAGTGCATTAAATGGAGAAAAAATAAATGAGGTGTTCTACCCCCAAACAAAATAAATATAAAGATACTTTTCTGGAATTTCTAAGGTATATCAAACCCTAGGATGGAATATTACCTTATGTTCCATGAAGGTAGGTATAATCCAAATGACATTGTGATATATTAGCCCAAGAAAAACTCATCTAGTTCAAGCCTCCATTTTTCTATGAGTGGATGCTCAGTTATATCCATTGTACGATCTTCTTCCAACCTGGGCACGATTTAGTTTTTTGTTAGTAGTGGCAAGGAAAATACTTCACTGGTCCAAGAGGATGAAAAAATCATTACTTGAAGCTTCAAAAAATCTTTATGAAAATTATTTTTATCGGTTTTTATGCCTACAAAACTATATTGACATGAGGTATCTCTGTATTCATATGAAAACTTGGTCGAAAGAATTGAGGTCTCTTGGGTGATTTTTCGAGACATAAACTCCATTTTTCATCCTGATGAAAAATGTAGACCTACGTATAGCATTGCAGCCATCAGATATTCCAGAGATTGTGTTGAGGAGACAAACACTACAGAAACCAATCTCATTAGTAGTAAATTCACCTATTATAGAAGAAACAAAACCAAAATGATAGAAAGAAAATTTTAAAGGGTCTATATGAATGATGTGAGTCAGGGAAATTGGAGATCGATTTCTTGTGTCACCTTGCATAAATATAATTCTAATAACCACCCCCACACTAGTCTGTTTTATTGATAACATAAGAAGGTATCCTACTTCATTCAGATTTAATAATTTTTATACTGCCCATCTGTTGTGTAGCCAAATTGTCCCAGATAATTGGGGCTTTGATGAGATCTATCCTAATCGTCTAATATGCATCTTGTTTCCTATGCTTTCGTCGGGGCGCGCGCGTCCGTCCGCTTGGGCACGACAGGTGCGACTCTTTGTTTCCCCGCATTCCTACTTTCCAAAGGTGGGTGACATTCACTCTATATTCTGGGACGTCTTCTCCATGATTTAAACCGAGATGATGGGATGTCGGTTCTTCCTTCCATGGATTTCTCCTTGGAACACTTCACCTAGTCTGGGTATCCCTCATAGATTTAATACGTTGTTCGTGAAACTCTTCCCAGTGCCATGTTTCCATGGTCTCTAGTTAATTAAACTACTTCTGTCAGGATATTACAGGGGGTCTGTTTAGGGCAGTATCCTTCAGTTGGGGTAGTAGTCACGTTGAGACATCACTAGCATGTCTGGGATCTGGGGAATTGGCGTTTCTGTCTTTTGTCCCTTATCATAGGGATTTTTCGAGGGCGCAAAAGCCCAAGGCATCCCACATCGAGAGTGGGGAATCATATTCCATTGGCATGTATCTGATTTTTTCCCCAGCTTCCAGTGTTTAACACGGGGTATGCCGCAAGTTTAACATCCAACAGAGATGGGTCGGGCTAATCAGAACACTAGCTGGAGTGGATCAGATTGAAGAACCCCCTTAAGGGATCACAGATATTGGGGCCAGCACGTGGGCGGCTTCCCAAATACTATTGGAGGGGAGTGAGGTGGTGTGATCTCACCGGGACATGGTAGACCGGGTAAGAATCAGTATGGATGATGGGATATTGAATGGAGTGTTGGAGGGATGAGATGGGACCATCATGGAGATGACGATAAATATGGGCTTGATCCTCGAAGAGACCTCCTACGTATCCCTGTGGTAGGGAATCAAAGTCTGCATAGTTCGGTTGGTAATAACTGACGTGCAGGGGGGTCAAAGTGACCAATGGGTGGTGGGATTGAACCTCAGAGAGGCTTCCTACATACCCCGCCTTGACATGGATCAAAGTACACGTATTTCAGGTGGTGTAGAATACAGTTTAACGTCATGCGGGGCGGGGGTGAACCGACGTGAAGGAGGTCAGAACGACCGAGTGGTGGGCTTGAACTTCATGGAGTTTTCCTATATACCATACCATATCATGGATCAAATACCATGTTGTTCAGGTGTTAAAGGGGATGTTGAAATGACATGAAGGGGTGTCCGAAGAACTGGGTGGTGGGAACATAACGGCTTACCGCTGGATTGGTATACAGTTTAACGTCATGCGGGATGAGGGCGTGCCGGAGAACTGATGTGAAAGGAGACCTTGATCCATTTGGTGTTGGGCTTGAACCTCATGTAGGATTCCTACGTACCATGCCTTGACAATGATCAAAGACCCCGTAGTTCAGAAGGGATGAGGGTATCGGAGAACTGACATGAAGAAGGGCCTTGGTCTGATGGGAGACGAGCTTGAACCTCAGAGAGGCTTCCTTCATACCATGCCTTGACATGGATCAAATTACCCAGGGTTTGGGTGGTGTATAATACAGTTTAACGTCATGCGGGATGGGGGTGAACCGATATGAAGGAGGTCGGAACGACCGAGTGGTGGGCTTGAACCTTGTGGAGGTTTCCTATGTACTATGCCTTGACATGGATCAAAGTCCTCGTAGTTCGGGTGGGGTTTTGTTAGTGAACCGACGTGAAAGTGAACACAGGGGTCCACTGTTGGTGGGCTTGAACCTCATGGAGGCTTCCAACGTACCATGCCATGACATGGATCAAAGTCCTCATAGTTCGGGTGTTGAGTTTAACGTCGTGAGAGACGGGGAATTTGGGGCTTACACTCTGAGTCGGCCCAAGGTGTGTCATGGTCGGTGCTCACTCTGAGCTCACAAGAGTCGTGCTCGGTGTGAGAAACAAGAGGATGCAGGGACTTGACGATCACGTCACGAAGGATGTGTCTGCGAGAAGTGAAGAGGGGATTATGCGTTAGGCAGTCCATGGTGTTGGGACTTACTCTAGGATGGATGCCCAAGGGTGACAAAGCATAGAGGGAGAGGGATTCAGGACTGAAGAAAGGAGGTGTCTCATTCCCTATCACGCCCTCTGCCGGCCTTGGTTGTGGGGATGTTCAGAGGTGCATGGGTGCTACCTTCTGTAAGAAGGACTAGGGGTTGAAACCAAGATGGCCGCCCTTCCCCCCACGGACAAACTCCACCCAACAAGGAGGATATAATCCCCTGTGAGGGTTGATCCCATCCCTGGGAGACCAGTGGGGGTGAAAAATGTCTGAGCTGGGGGGACCCTACGTGTGAGTCACGGGGCCGAATCACAGTTTAATGTCATGTGTTGTAGACAAGGTGCTTGGAAGATTAATGTCCTGCAGCTCGGATGAGGTGGGTTAACTCCGCACCCCTAGGTCTTACATAACCGATACCCTCTACTCCTTGTGGGAGGGATGGTACCGGAAATTTTGTGGTGAAGGGGGGTCGTAGAGCGAACCATCGAGGGGTCAATGTTAGTGTGGCTATGTGAAGAAGAAATAGCTGTTAGTGTTCCTATGCAAAGAAGCATTAGGCGAAGCAAATCCACGGGCATTATTGTCCAGGGACTTTGAAATCACATCGTGCAAACCTAGAGGGTCATAGGGGAAAATGAATTTCCAAGAAGAGGGGTCCATAGGTAGAGGCTGTGTGGACCTTGGTTGCTCTGGGTGGTGAAGGGCACTTGCGAAGGGGTGCGCTTAGCGAAGCGGGATGCCTTAGCCTTAGCATGGGGCTTAGGTGAAAATGAGAGGCGCTTCGCGAAGTGGAAGGGTGATCGCATAGCACTGCCTCACAGAGCATAGGTGCCTCGCAAAGCAAAGTACCACGAAGCAGTGTGCTTAGCGAAGTACAACGACCCTGCCTTGGCATGTGGATCACTTGTACGGAAGGGGTGTTTCACGAAGCATAAATGAGCCATGAAAACCTGAGTCCCCTTGGGGATCCCCTTCCATTGTGAAAGCCCTTTTATTCATGAAAGGCATCCCTCTCCGAAGAGTGGATGAAAATGAGACAATGTGGAGGCTCTTCATGAAGCAAAAATACCTCACGGAGCTCATGGTTCACAGAAAAAATGGGTGCTTCACGATTTGGGAGCTGGGGATCCGAAAGGTCGGATTGTCCCCCCTTGGGGGTTCAGGGGGAGCTTGGTATTTATAGGAAAGAGTCACCGTAATGTAGAGAAGACGCGGCGTGAAGCAGGATTCTGTTTCTTCACGGAAAGTCACGAACGTCAACTAGGATCGCGGAGGGGTATCGCCTCCTTTTCTTCACGGAGGGCTCACGAATGTTAGGGGAATTCGTGGGGCTAAATTCCTTTGTTGATTGGAAGCGGGTCGCGAATGTCAGGGGATTTCACAGGGCTTCCAAACTCTGTTGCTTTGTGGCGGGTTCGCGAATGTCAGGGGCGTTCGCGGGGCTTCCCACCTCTGTTTCTTCGAGGCAGTCACGTTTCTTGGGGGGCTCCATGCCATGGCTTCACGAGGCAGGCCCTGGGGCTTTCTTTCCTTCGTTATTTTCATCAAATATTTTGGCACCAAAATCCCCCCCCCCTTAGACATAGAGTCGCGGAGGGATCAAGGGTCGAAGTCTAAGGGAAATTTCCAAAATCATCGGTCGTTCGCAGTGCTGACTCATGAAGAGGGTGCATAAGGCGAATAGGGGCCATGCCGGCCGGACGTGGCATGAAGCTCCACATGGGCTAGATGCGCCGCGAAGCTCCGAGGGCTACCACCTATAAATAGGGTGGCCAACCTCTCTTTTTTCCTTTCCTTTCTCCGTGACTTTATCCTTTTGCGCTATCAATTCGCGAAACACCGCGTACTTCGAGTCCACTCTCTACGAATCGGGCATCGCAGCGAACCGCGAGTCTTTGACTCTGCGACTGCACCAAGCGAAAGTGTGTTTGCAGGACAAGGATAGTCTCCGCGATTCGGATTTGCGAATGATCTCTGCGAACTATCTCTGCGATCGAGCTTCACGACCCAGGATATAAAATTTCCAAATCCTTTAAAAAACAAATGGCCCATCAAGAAGCAGCCAAGGGGGTGCTTGTGGACGCCGCCCGGAGGGATGAGATGACCAACTTTCTAGGCCTAGGGGAGCTAGTATAAAGCCACTCGGACCATAATTATTTGACGGAACTGTTATCAGAGAGCCAAAAGAACAATAATTTTTGAAAGAGGCTACCCTTGTATGGCTTCGGGCTGAGGGATGATGTTGTCATTCCTAATGAGAGTAGGGATGATCCAGCATGCCGGTTCAGAAGCATGCCATTCCAGCGTCAATTTTTCAGGGCGGCCGATGGTCATGCGTAGGAGGACTTCACGCCTGTCACTGCCAAATATCTATACAACAATCTGAACAACACTGATGGGAAGCCATTGCAACCAGAGACATCCCCTCCCATGTACCGCACAATACTAAAGGTGGCCTTGGGGAATTCGACGAAAGGGTGGTCCGATATGTGGGACCTGCGCCATGGCGGCATCATTACAAACGATTGGGCATGGGCCTACTGGGTAAGCGTCTCATGCAGGAGTTTGTAACTGAGCTGAGGAGAGTGGGTTTGTATGAGGCGGCATGGGCCTCCCAATTCCACAGTTATCAACCAAAATAGCTGATGTTGGAGCTGTAGATAATATGCTCATCTAGGACCAACACTTTTCACCTACACCATGGGGAAGTTGGGATTAGTCTATGGGATGTCCATCAAATTTCAGGGGTCCTGATCTTGGGGGTTATGTATAATGAGTTCCTCCCCATAATGAGTGTGTGAGAGGATCTAGAGACAATGTCGCGGGTGGCGCTGGCATTAATGGGACTGGTCCTCGGAGAGGATAAACAAGTTGTGAGAGATGTCCACTTTAAGAAGTTGTTCAAGCAGTTCCTGAATATCCTGAAGGAGCAAGAGTTTCCCTCGAGGCCTCGAACCTCCCTGAAGGGGGATCAACGGGGCAAGGAGCACTCGTATTGGAGACTCTTGGAGGATAGCCAATGGAAGACCTGGGGTTTCAGTGTCAGTACCGAACAGAAGCTGATAGTCAGACTAGCGGCATTTATCGTGGCCCTTATCTGTGGTTGGATCCTACCACTCTGGGATACCGACAAGGTGGGTGCGTCCTATCTCGTTTATCCTGGCATCCATGCTGGCCATAGGAATTCGGGTCAATCTGGATATTCCAATGCTCGCCAGATTGTACAGGATTATACGACATGTTAGCGAGGGCATGAAGATGCTAAGGATATGTGGGCCCTTCCGTATCATGTATGGGTGGGTCACGTCGCACATCATGGGGGTTTATGAATATCCAAACCCCATCTCTCCTCCGGGGTCAGACTTCCATCCATCCATCCTGAATTCTATCAGGAGCTTTCCAGTGAGTTTGACCGTTCCATAAGTGATGAACCGGGTGTGGAAGGCGAATGAGTTTAATTTTCACCCATTTCCATTGCCGACAGGGGTACTCACCGACGAAGATCAGGGGACGGAGGGGCATCAGGCCTACGTCCTAGCCTTCTGAGGTGGAGTCTCGGTGTTGTGGGTGGACCACAAGCCGCTCTACGAGCCGTATACCCTGCACCGATTCGCGAGGCAATTATGGTGCGTGTAGCGGCTGACCCAACATGTTTACTAGGAGGTGCACCATGAGGATCACTCATGTGTGATGAGGCAATTTTGGCTCATGTTCACATGGGAAGAAGGGAAAATGAGAAATGCATTGCCTACACATACTGCCACCTTTGGACTGGTGAAGGAGTATGCCATCAACTGGGAGGCTGCTTATCCGGGGGAAATGATGAAGCACCCAACCATTCAAGTTGGTGATGTCGGGCATCCCCTATCCCGAGGTCGGGGTCGGAGGGCAGCAAGGGCCTCTCGCAGTGGCGGGGCTATCGTGGCGTCAAGACCTGCACCGGTTGAGGGTGAGGTAGCGATAGCGAGTCCAACAGCGGTATTGGACCCGGTGGTCCCAGAAGAGCAGAGACATCCGGAGGGTCGGCCACCGAGGGGACTCCACAGGATATCTACTCAGGATCCGGGGAAGCAGCTGCGCCATATCTACATGCCAAAAAATTCTATTTTCCTGGATGCCTGGGACATTTGGGATGTCAACTGGAAATTCCTCGGCCCGCCTGAGATGTGGGAAAACCTGAAACATCTCAGGAAGGATTTACCAGGCATAGGCTCTATCCGGGCCGGTTTCGCGGTGTCTCCATCAGAGGAAAAACAATATCTGGATGATGTGGAGGACTACGTACATTCTAGTGGTGCCCCGCGTCCAATGACAGACCGGGTGAGGGTACTGCTGGATCAGATGGTTCCCCCACAACTATCAGCCATCGAGTTGAGGGAGCGCTTCCCCCTATCAAAAGATTCACACGAATCCTCTTGGGGAGATGAGGTCGGTGGAGGGAGCCCATTGGAGGATGGAAAATTCGGTGATCAAGACTCTGGGCTCGATGATTTTGCGAAGGATCTCAAGGTAACACTCTAAGTTTCTTTCCTCAGGATCTGCTTTTAGGTCATTACGGACTTCTTACCAACGTCTAAACCATGCAGAAGGAAGTTGTACACAGACCTCGCTCCTACCCCTCTATGGGTGGTGATGCAAGACTCTCGGAACCCATACCTTTGGTCGTGTCCAGTTCTATATCTGGCGGGGTTAGGGCACCCGAGGTGGCTCCTCCAGAATCTCCGGACCTTCTGACAATATATAGAGGGCCAGGCTCTGGGGTCCTATTAGCATCAACTTAGGAGTAGTACCAGGAGTTCAATCTCTGTAATTCCTCTCCACTAAATTCATTACTGTCATAGGTTCATCGTTTCAACTGACATCCATGCCCTTCCCTATTACATATAGTTCTTCGACTGGCATGGGCCACTGCGGCAAGGCTGGTTTGGATTTTTGGCGGCACCCCTCCTAGAGGCATGCTAGTAATCATGGAGATAGTTACCCCTCCCACCCAAGATACAGCTTCCCCCGTTATTAGTGGGACTACCAGCGGGGTCGTGCTGGAATTCATTGAGGTGGGGTCCGATGATGAGGATCTATCGGTCAGCCCGAGTCCCATCGCGTATGATCCAATGCCAGATGTCGCGCCTAATCCCACGCCAGATGCAGATCCCGCTAAAGATTTCCTAAGGGCGTAACCCGCATACGAGGCTTCCAACTGCACGGATTGGGACGAGACGACCTCAGACGAAGAGGACATCAACATAGTCCACCGCCGATCATGGAAGCTAATCGTGCGCTTTATCAAGAAGACCCCCATACACTATGGCTGGATTAGATAGACAGACTCCGCTCGTGGCTGAACGATTTGTGTGTTGGGGGAGTGGATGCCCAGTGCCCTCATCTGCTCATCCGATATATCATGGAGGAGAAGATCCGGGAGTATGATTGCGGCCTTAGCATGGGCTGACAGCGGAGGATGGAGATAAACATCAAGAAGCTCCGAGAGGCTGAAGATGAGATCCAACGGCTACAGATCTAGGAGGATGAGCACTCAATCTCCCTCAATACACAATCTGATCTGATCTTTCAATTGAAGGACCAGATGGTAGAGGAATAAGTGCATCTGAGGAAAGCTTCCGAAGAAATGGCCATCATTCTAGCTAACATAGAGCGGCCCCAAACTAAGGCTTCTGAATTGTACCCCATCGCTACTGAGGTGGAGTAGGAGCTGTGCCAGCAGTAGCAACTCTTGGATGCCACAAGTCGGTGGGTGGCGTAGTTTCAATGCTCTTTTGAAGGGGTCAACCCTTCCATGGGGGGAATAAACCCCCGAGTGTTGTAAGGATCACAAACTCTCAAACATACTTTCATGTTTTTATTTTTGAATACATGAGTTTCGTTATCAAGGTTAGATTTAGAACAATCAATGAGCTGCTCTTCCAGTGGTCTCTAATGCACAAGCGGGGTAATGCCAGGGGCGTTGGGATTTGTCTGAACATAGGGAAGTGGGAGTTGTGAATTACGACAAGAAAAATTCGAAATGCTATGGGGGTGGCGTAACAATGGAGGATAGATGTTGACCGTGGTGTAAACGCAACATCTTTATTGCATTAGCCTAAAATGGGGACAATAAATGAGGGTCGACCACTGACCATGTTCGCAACACAGGGCCTAACTCAAGTGTCATCGATCAATCTTTTGGGACGTTGGTCTAGGACAGTAGGCAGACCATAGGTCGAGAATCCATACTGTTAGGGGGTACTTCCAAACATGACCAGTCTTTCGGAACGTTGGCCCATGACAGTTGGCGGACTATTGGTCGAGCATCCATACTGTTAGGGGGTCCTTCCAAACATGTCCAGTCTTTCGGAACATTGGCCCAGGATAGCAGGCGGACCATATGTCGAGCATCTATACTATTAGGGGTTTCCTCCAGACATTAAAGAGGATGAGGGTCTAAATAAGGGGAACGCAACGTGTGGAATGTAGAGTGAGGGTTTGTTCGAAGTTGCACCACCGTGGTGGGAGCACACTGGATGGATGCATTGGTTTGATCATGGATCATTCCCTCTTTCAAACAGAGCCTCTCTAACGAGGGAGCCGTCACTTCCCAATGTCATCTTGGGGAATCCCGAACTTGTTCGGGGAAAAATTGCAGTTACATAGTTCCTCACGAGGGGTCAAGCCATGGGCTGGGAATGGGGAGGAACAGGATCTTACGATTCCTAAGGCTGGACCCTAGGTGAAATGACTGGGTGTCACTACGTATCCCATTAAGATGGGAATCAAGCCGTACGTTGTTCTGGAAGTGCAGTTTAATGTCAGGCGGGACGATGAGAAGCCTTACCGCGTTGGTACACATCCTACCAAAACTACTAAGCCCACGTTAGTCATTCTTGGTGTGGGAACCTATAAGCAATGGTGGGAATTTATTGACATAGGAATGGGCATGCAAGGATGAAGGTACATTCGGTGAATATCGGCCCAATAATGCTAACTCGTCCACGATTCACACCTAGTCGTGCGAAGATATAGAGCTGAGTATGTCAGAATTCCACTCAAACATGATAGATTGGAAATGTGTGAATCATGAAACTCAAATTCTGGACCACAATGATGGTGGCATTATGATGGAGGATATCCATTAACCATGGAGGAAACGCAACATCCAAATTGTTTTAGCCTGGAGTGGAGACAGACAAATGAGGGTCGGTCGTTGACCATGTTCGAAACACGGGACCATGTCGCAAATGTCGTCAGAGATCCTTAGGGACGTTGGCCCAAAACGATAATATAGCCCTTAGGCCAAGCATCCATGGAGAGCCCTTAAGCCTAGAATCCATGTCGTCCAAGGGTCCTTTTGGATATAGAAGAGGATGAGGATCGAAATAGTGAGCTCTCAAAGCCTGGACATGGAATGAGAGGAATGTCTCCATAAAGATTCCACACTTAGGGATCCTTTTCAAAATGAATCTGAATATGATAGAGAGAAGCTTTAGATAGAGGGAGTCGAGTCCCTTCTCATAGGGAGATCTTAGTTTAGGGTCGTAGACTTCAGACCATGGGTGGGAGGAATCACAGGAGGCATGTGGTGGGGTAACTCGAATATCCGACGTGAATGGGAACTGAGGGTTCAAACCACCAGGTGCTTCTCAGAGAGTTTTAGGTCTCGGGACTGAAAAAAAGAGTTGAGCTAGGCCTGAAGAAAAGTTCAAAGGCGTTCCTACATACCCCATGGGGATGGGGATCAAGATGCATGTAGTTCATGAGAGGGTCATAGTTTAAAGTCTTAGAATTCAGACCAGGAATGGGTATGGAAAATATGAGACACGTGTTAAGGTGGTTAAAAAACCCGATGTGAAAGAGGACATAAGCCCTACTTACCATGTGTTCCCTGGGGAAGCATTCAAGTCGAGGGACCGAAAACAAAAGTTAGGCTGGGCCCATGGGGAAGTGCTCGGGTGCTCCTACGTATCTCACAAGGATGAGAATCAAGCCATACATAGTTCTTGCAAGGTGGCACGATACAGTAAGGTACTAGGGAAAAGAATGAAAGGGGCGCGCGGGTCTAGCCCTCACACCAAAAGAAGCGGTATTTGATAAATCATGTTTGTCCTTTAAGGAGAGTGGTTTTTTTTGTGAATCGACAGGCCAAGGGTAGTAGGACCTGGTGTCACCACAAGAATCAAGCCATAGTAGGCATTGAAAAATGGAATGGTGTATGACCAATACCAAACGTGACATCCTCTATGACAAGGTCATCACAATGCAGTGCCATTTTTTGTTGTGCATCCAGGATGATAATGTCACAGTTTAGGGTCATGTGATAGGACCAAGAATGCATTTTCATGTCATGCAACACAGATATAGCTGAGACGATTCTAGGTGGGGAGTGTGTACGGTTCCATGAAACATAACCAATGTGGATGGGGACATGATCCCTCATCACACCGTATGCAATTACTAGATAGGAACCTCGGGCCAAGGGGCCCAAATAGGGTTGATAGTGAAAGGGGCATGAAGAAATAGCTCCCAGCTGAGCTGGGCTCCGAGTAAAGATGTCTGGGTGACCCATCGCGTCCCATGGGGATGAGGATCAAGCCATACATATCCCTTAATGCAGATCTTAGTTTATGTTCTTAGAGCTCGAACCGTGGAGGCCCCGAAGGATGCCATATTGCATCTTTGTCCCCTTGAAGAGGAGAGGTGCACTAAGGGATAGCGCCAAGAGTGTCGAGATTCTACCTGGACATGGTGGGGTGGAAGATAATGTGAATCATGAAACCAAAATTCAAGGTCTGAAGGGGCTGGCATGACGATAGAGGACTATTGATGACCATGTTCACAACACAGCATCCTATCACGTTAGCCTGAAAAGGGGACAAAAAAAATGAGCATCAAACACTGACCATGTTCGCAACGTGGGATTTTTATCAGTTTGTTGTCTAAAACCCTTGGGGGAGTTGGCTTGTAACGGTAGGAGAGACCTTAAGCATAGTATCCATGCCATTCTTGGGGGTCCCTTCGGGCGTGAAAGATGATGGAAGCCCGAATGAAGGGGAACACAATGCTTGACAAGTCGAAGAAACTTGACCAAGTTGAATCTGACACTCTTGGTCCTAGAACAGAGTACTCTTAACACATGGGAAACCACTACAAGGGGTTGAGGGACTCAACTTGAGGGCGGCCAAGAGATGGTGGATTCCTGGGAGAAGGGGGGCATGGTGCCAAAAACCTTAAACCACACCTATATATCCCCCTCATGGAGAGGGACAGGCAAGGGACCTAGGTGACAGGAAGATTGGGAGATCTTTGTGAGGTGGGGATGGACCCGAAGTCTAGAAATTTGGGTTGTCCTACGTATCCCATAAGGATGTGAATCAAGACATACATATATCTAGAAATATACTTTTTAATGTTGTGTGGGATAGGAAATAGGAGGGATAATTTTTTAGAACGGGGTGCACGTGCTGTTGTCATTGCAAACCCGATGTGAATGAGGACATAGTCTCATACCATGCTACGCTGTCCTGTAGTCAAGGTCTCGAAGGAAGGACAGATAATATGAATTAGTATAACTCGAGCTGGACCCATAGACAAAGGGGTCTTGGTGTTCCTATGTATCCCATAAGAGTGGGAATCAAGCTATATGAAGTTCTGGAGAATACCCGGGGACAAGATACCATAACGAGGAAGTGTACGACATGGAAAATAACCCGACGTAAATGAAGGGGTACTCCCATACCACTCCGCACAATCCCATGAGGGAGAAAAAAGGCCAGGGGCCCAAAAAGGCCAAGGGGCCTGATGCTAGGCCTCAGTCAGGAAGGCCTGACCGGCTAACAGTTTAACGACTTGCAGTGAGGACCTGGAGAGGTAAGGTATCTCAAATGAGGGAGGTGTACGAAACAGAGAATAAACCGACGTGAATGAAGACATAATCTCATACCAAACCGCACAATCCCATGAGAGAGAACCTGGTTCAGGGGCCCAAAAAGGCCCAGGGGCCTTGGTTATGAAGGCATGACCAGCTTTCAGTTTAACGTCTTGCAGTGAGGATGAGGGACGGGGGCCCGAGGAGGCCAAGGGGACTTGGTTAAGAAGTCCTAAACAGTTTTCAGTTTAACTTCTTGTAGTGAGGACGAGGGTCAGGGGCCCGAGAAGGCCAACGGGCCTCAGTCAGGAAGGCCTGACCAGCAAGAAATTTAACGTCTTGCAGTGAGGACAAGGGTCAGGGGCCCGAGAAGGCCAAGGGGTCTTGGTTAGGAAGGCCTGGCCATCATGATGTTTAACGTCTTGTAGTTAGGAAGAGGTTTGGGGAACCGAGTAGGCCAAGGGGCTCTGGTTAGGAAGGCCTGAACAACTTGAAGTTTAACGTCTTGTAGTGAGGATGAGGGCTAGAGGTCTGAGAAGGCCAACGGACCTTGGTCATGAAGGCCTGACCTGCTTGCAGTTTAACGTCTTGTAGTGAGGACGAGGCCTAGATTGAGGTTAGATCTACATGAATTGGGGAGAAATTATGCACCCTACTATATGTCTTGACCCGAGGGGAAGATTATGACTTTTGGGCTGGGCCAATAGATGAAATGTCTGGGCGTTCCTACGTATCCCATGAGGATGGGAATCAAGCCATATGTAGTTCTCAAGAGTTCATGCAGTTTAACGTCATGCAGTGAAGACAGGGGGAGGATAGAACAATGGAAGTGGGAACATGGTTCAACCATTATAATCCTTTAATGGATGGGGCTAAAGAAGCCTACTCTACATCATGCGAGGACCCTCTAAGGAAGATATACCTAGGGGAATAGTCAAAGAGAAGAGTTTGTGGATGGGCTCAAAACGAAGCGTCTGATCGTTCCTACGTATCCCATAATGGTGGGAATCAATCCATAATTAGTTCTAGAAGCACAGTTTAACGTCATGTAGGATGATGAAATGAATCTCATTTGGGGGTGTGTACGGTATGGTGAGTAATCGAACTTGAATTAGGACATAGTCTCATTCCACACCATACAATCCCATAAGAGAGCCTGGATCAGGGGAGGCCATGGGGCCTAAGGCTAGGCCTCAGTCAGGAAGTCCTGAACAGCTTGCAGTTTAACATCTAGTAGTGAGAATGAGGGAGATCTTAGTTTAGGGTCACAGAGCTCGGACCATTTTGCAGTTTATTGTCATGCAGGACGATAATGAGCAGTTTAACATCATGACAGACAAAGATAAGAAGTTTAACGTCATGTAGGACGATGGTGCAGTTTTAAGTCATGTGAGATTGTCCAGTTTAAGTTCATGTAGGACCATATAGTTTAAGGTCATGTGGGACTGGGGTGTAGGTTAGGGTCTTGAGGGACCCCGGGGCTCAGGAAAAGTATTGCTTTACGAACCTGACATTGGTGGGAGGAGTTATGCGCTCACCATAGATGTTTAACAAAGAGTATGCCCCATTGGGGTAGACCTTATGAATGATGTAAGTTCCTTCCCATTTGGGCTCCAGCTTGGGAGGTATCCTACCAGGCATCATTGGTGCTCGAAGTGATAATACCAGGATGCCTTGCAGAAATAGCGAAGGAGAACCTTCTTGTTGAAGGCTCTGTATATCTTGTTTTGATGCCTTTCCAGATTGTGAAGGGCACAACACCTATTCTTGTCCATTGCTTCCAATTTAGCTAGACGGATTTCATCCACCTTATGTGGCGCCGACTGGTCATAGACTACAGTGTGTAACGATGGAAGCTGGATCTCAATGGGCAGGACAGCCTCAACCCCATACACCGGGGAATATGGAGTCACCTGGGTGGAATTGTGAGTCATCATTTGATACGCCCAGAGGGCGTTGGGGAGATTGTTCGGCCAAATGTTTTTATTCTGACCAACCATATCCTACAAAATGTTATAAAGGGTTTTGTTGAACGCATCGATCTGTCTATTCTCCTGCGCGTGATAGCGAGAGGTATGGTTGGAACGGATATTGTACTTGGTGTACAATTTCATCAGCTCGGATGCTCGGAAGTTGGTACCATTATCGATGAGGATAGAGTGAGGGACTCCAAACCGGTGGATGATGTTAGAGCTCATGATGTCAAGGATGGAATAGGCCTCGACCTCTTTGAGTGGAACTACCTCTACCCACTTGGAGAAGAAACTTGTAACAGTCAGGATGAACCTACACTGGCGAGCTGTCGCTGGTGGATATGGTCCCACGACATCGAGCCCCCACACTGAAAATGGCCAAGAGTACGTGGTGGAGTGGAGAGACTCGGGAGGCCGATGTAGGAAGTTAGCATGAACATGGCACACATGGAATCTCTTCGCAAAGTCAATACAATCATGGATCATAGAGGGCCAGAAGAACCCCAATATCTGGATCTGATGGGATAGCTTTGGCCCATCCTGGTGGGCACCATAGGAACTGACATGAACTTCTTGAATGACCTAAGAAATCTTGAATCCTTGAATGCAATGCAGAAGAACACCATCGAAACCATGCTTATAGAGGATCCGCTCAAGACTGGGACCACTTTGGAGGGGAAACTGCAGTGCGTGATGTCGGATTCGCTCGGGCTTGGCCCGATCATCCGGGAGGCACGCATTTTGGAGATACTCGACAAAAGGTTCCCTCCAGCCGGGAGTGGCCTCAACCACTACATCTGAATAACCTAGGTCTCCGGCATGGAGGATCTTGCGGTAAGATGGCTTACTCGCTGGCTGTCGTCGTCCTCTGGGGTGATGAGGGAGATGACTCTCTAGTGTGTCACATGTATAATTAGATCATCCTGCTCGGGTTCTGCAAGTGATGTAGCTAGGCCGTCCAAAGCATCCACTCGACCATTCTGTGACTGAGGGGAATGGGTGACCTCTGGTCGAGAAGGGATCCATGCCATTAGATGGAGGGTGCACTCCAACAATGGCACGAGCTCTGGATTTCTGACAACATAGTCTCCATTGAACTTCTTGATGACTAGTTCAGAATCCCTTTTAACGTGAAAATGGGGTACATAGATCTCAAGGGCTAGCTTGAGGCCAGTGATGGGAGCCTGATACTCTGCCTCGTTGTTGGTGTAGCCTTCAGAAAATAAGAATGATTATGTCAGAACAGCTTGCACCAGAGTGATGAAGACGACACCTAGACCCACTCTGTTGAGCTTTGGATTATTGAGCCTCCTATCATTGGGGCTCTGAGAGGCACCATCGAAGTGCATTTTCCAACTTGAGGTGGCATGATCGACTGAGAGGATTGCCTCATCAGGAAAATCTAGGACCAGCAATTGATCCGCGGAGGTTGGATGGGTAGCGAGGATGTCTGCCAATGCTCTCCCCTTGACAGCCTTCCAGAGCACAAACCTAATGTCGAACTTCTAGAGGATCACTTCCCACCGTGCTAGTCGGCCAGTCAACATGGGGTGGTTCAGAATGTACTTCAGGGGGTCTACACGAGAGACAAACAGTACCTCATGGTGCTGCAGATAATATCACAATTTATGTACGACAAAGTCAATCTCAATTCAACTCTTTTCGATGGTGGAGTATCTAGTCTCCGTATTGAGGAGCATGCAGCTGAGGTAATAGAGGTTGTTCTCTGTCCCCTCATTGTTCTTCTGGGTGAGCAGGGCGCCAAGAGATCATTCCAGAGCGGTCACATAAAGGACTAATGGCTTCCCGACGATGGGTGGAATCATGACCAGAGGCTGGAGAAGATAATGCTTGATTTCCTCAAAGGTATCCTAACACTCTTCATCCCATTCATAGGCGGAGCCTTTCTTAATGATCCGGGAATAGGGATTACACTTTCCATCAAGATTCAGAATGAATAGATGTATGTAGGCTACGTGGCCTTGAAGACCTCGAAGCTCCCGAATATTGCTCAGGGGAGGCATTTGGCTGATGGCTTTGATCTTCTCTGGGTCGATCTCTATGCCTCGGTATCTGACAACAATGCTGAGAAACTTCCTGGAGGTGACCCCGAAGGCACACTTCAACGGGTTCATCTTCTGGTGGCGGGAGAGGAGGAAACTGAACACTTTCTCAAGGTCCTCAAGATGGTCCCGGTGCTGGTGGTATTTAACCACCAGATCTCCCACATAGAATTCTACCAATGTTCCTAGAATTGGCTTGAATATGCGATGCATGGCCCACTGATAGGTGGCACCTGCATTTTTCAGGCCGTAGGGCATAACCTGGAAATAGAAAGTACCCAAGGGGGCCCTGAAAGAGGTAGACTCCTCATCATTGGGTGACATATGGATCGGGTTGTACCCAGAATTTCCATCCATGAAGGAGAGTTCATGTAACCTGTTCATGGCATCAATCAACAACTCTATCACTGGGAGGGGAAAATCATCTTTCAGACAGTGGCAGTTGAGATTGCGGAAGTCGATAAAGACTCCGATCTACCTGTTCTTCTTATTTAATGGCACAATGATGGCTATCCACTTGGGGTACTGGACTTCCATGATGAATTTATCTTTGATAAGCTTGTCAACTTCAGCCTCAACCATGGCACCGTCAGAAGGGTGAATCTTTCTGGAAGGCTACATGAACCCGCGATGGTTCGTCGGGAGACCAAGGCAGTGGATGGCTACCTGGGGATCTATTCTTCGCATCTTTCCATAACTCCAAGAAAACACATCTCAATGCTTCTTAAGGAAGTTCACGTACCGCTGCTGCTTTTCGAGAGACATAGTGGCACTGCTCAATTTGGGTCTCGGATCTGCCTCACTACTAAGGTTCACCTGTAACAGTTCATCGACTGTGGTAGAGACGCCTTCTTCAAAGGCGGGGGAGCATCCTCTAGGTCCTCTTCTCCACTTATGGAGGGATCTTCCATGGGGGGATTTTTCTCCGAGCCATTAGACTCTGATGGGAGGCTTGTGCCGGCTTGAGCAGCGGGGGTCATCACGTCAGGAGATTCATGAACCACTAAGACCATAACGATGAATGCAGTCGATCCAATCCCATCTGGTCTTTGGCCCATCGGGTCGTGCTTGATAATATCAAAGTATTAGTGGCGCATCGGCATGAGCCGGTTAATTCATGCATGAAAAAACAGACACATATGACATATCTCCGTTTCCATGATCCTGATATCTCGATACTGTACAGGGGTAGGAGGTTCCGGGATTACCCGAGCCTGGTCGGTGTTGGAGTACCACGTGATTTCTTGCTGTCGCTTGGACCTGGAAATATGCCTTCCTCTTGTACCTAAAACTACAATGAATTGCCCCATTTCGGGGGTGGTGGACTCTAGTCAATGGATTGGGAAGACATAGGCATCGACCAGACCTGCCCCATGATGATTTGTGACCAGGGCGAGTTCCACCTCACTTTCGAGAATCTGCTTGTCCTTTCTCTTGTAGTAGTCAGTGTCCAGATAATGATCTTCACAAGAGGAAAAAGGAGGCACATCTCCTTGGAGAACACCCACTCAACCATTTAGGGAGTATTTGAGTCATTAGTGATATGATTTAAGGGACCACTGCATGTAGTTGGAGCCATGGCCTGACCCTCAATGCGTTGTATGCGGTGTCCTGGGAGACAACAATGAATTCGGTACTGGAAATTAGGCCACCGAACTGGTTTTTCAAATGGATCTTTCCAACCGGGGTTTTCTCGGTCCTATCGTATCCTTGAATTGTTAGGTGGGAGGGAATTAGATCATCCTCTTACAAGCCCAGCTTCCACAATGTATGAGTCGGGATTAGGTTAATCCCTGAACCCGTGTCAACATGACAGCGGCGGACTTCAACGCCATTGAACTGACCAGTGATATATAATGGAAGAATGTACCCCGGTATGGGTGCTTCTTTGTCTTCACCAGAGAATGATATAACTACCTTACATTCTGCGTTCTCAATTGCCTCAGCGTGGAAGGCTTCTACTACTGCTACCTCCGTCTCAAACTGGAGGGGGTTCCTTAGGGGCTCGACAAGTGCCTCACACAAGTCTGACGACAGGCGAAGAACCTCAAGAATAGAATTCCTCGCTTGGATGCTGACGAGGTTCTTGAAGACATCGTACTTCCGTGCCAAGCACGAAATTCTTCTTACAGAATGCCACTCTGCAATCGGAGGCACGATAGGCCCTGCCGGCTAGACCAGCGACTAGCTAGTGCTAGGTACGTCCTGTTGCCCACTAGTAGAGGCCTGAGGAGTAGCTTCCAAATGAGGACCGGATGACTGAAATTGTACTGTATTAGGGCGAGACTGGCCCTGGTGTGGATAGGATAGCTCTACCCGATCTAGTAGCACAAGCAGCGGCGGAGACAGATCTGAGGGCACCAGATGAGGAGGTTGCACGTGCTGAGCTCTACGCTGGGCCTATTGTTTGGTTTCAGTCGCGTGCACAACCTGGCTAGAGGGTCCAACTGATGCACCCAGACGACCCATGTAGTCATGGCTCCGCCAACATTGACGCTGACCGGGGACGTTGGGGAGGTTCGCCCGATGTTCCCCTTTCATCGGGAGTCATATAGGGGTTTACCAACTCCACGGTATTAACCAAAGCATACCATTGACTATCGCTTGATGATTCATCCACCATTGGGCAGACTCTGGGAGGAATCCCCATCTTAAGGGGCATGAAGTCACCGAGAGTGCGGGATGACGACAGTAGTGGCGGAGCGCGTTGCTTCTTCTTGCGTCGCTGCTACTTACTCATCTGGGAAGAGGTCGGCTGAGATGATGACATAGTGGTGCTACTTGTAGCTTCTGAAGGCTCCAGAAGACTAATGCATGCCCAAATAATACCATGGGAGTGGGTGAACATCTTGTGAGCCATCCAATCATCATACTTCTGGGATCCGCTATAGGGAACTTGCTGCCACTCACTTTCGTCATCGCTACCACTTTCTGACCTCGTGAAGACACCTGCTACATGTGCCGCAGCCGGGCCCAGTCTAAATATGATGTTATCGACCTAGTCTTGGATCCAATATTTAAACACAAATAATTGCTTGAGGGTGTGTCCTAGAATCCAATGATAGGGGCAGTAGTTGGGGCGATCAGTGAGATTCGCCCCTGCCGGCCTTCTGCACTCAGGTAAGCACACAATCCCCTGCTCTAGGGCACTATGGAAGTAATTGGGGATCTTATCCTCACGGAACGAGTATGTCTGGTGTCTTTTCTCTAGATAGGGGGCTTTGAAAGCATGGACCAGAAAAGGGACAGGAGGGGCCTGCCAAGGAGGCAGAGCCTGACTGTCCCACCTAGGTGGTGGTGGCGCGTTGCGTGGGGGAACCTACTGATTCTGAGGCGGTCGCTGCTGAGCAAGAGGCTATGCATGAGTTGGAGGGACTCTGCGAGGTTGCGGATCTGGTACCACTGGCATCAATTCTCGCTTCTTGGGGGCCTAAATTTGGGCCACCATGGCGGGCTCGGCTTTGGAATCCCTCCTTGCTGGGATCATAGGGGGTAACAGACGCGCCTGACTAGCATGTTGCAGAGCTTCCTCGAGGAGCTGGGCCTTATATGAGAAATATCAGAACCCTCCATGGTAATTTTAAGTGATCAGGGAAGGAACCAGTTCTGTTTTGACATTCCCTACGCACATTTTCAGTAGTTTCTCCTGAGTTAGTGGCATATCGAGAGAGTATGTGAGCCCCTTCCACCGGGCAATGAAGTCTGCGAATCTCTCATCAGGCCATGGAATGCACTTGAAGAGGTCTGTGATATTGGTCTTTAACATGGTGGAGATGAACTAGAATTGGAATTTCCAAAAAATATCCTCCTAGCCGGACACTGATCCGAGAGGGAGCTAGCTATACCAGACAAACGTAGGGCCCTTTAGTGTCTGCACAAAACATTAGAGCTTGGAGGCTTCCTACTATGCTGGGGTTCACAACATGGGGCCACACCTAGAGGAAAAATGAGCTAGGTGTTGCGGCGGGTCCCCTGTACCATTAAAGGGAAAGAAAGTGGGATTTCCAAAACCCGGGGGTGCAGGCATATCATCCACCCACGCGGGGTACAGCTTACCATCTGGTGGGAATGCCACCTGCCATGTTTCCAACACCTCGAGGTGGGCAATGAGTGCCACTATAGGATCATCCGGTCGGGGGTCCCTGTCTTGGCGGGGATCCCTAACCAAAAGTGCATTACCAGGCTCTTCGACACGATAGGTGAGATCAACGGCTCGTGGAGCGATGCGCGGGGCGACCTGAGGGGCAGCTGGAGGAACCCGTGCCAGATTCCACGAATTGCTACGCCATTCGGGAGGGTTTGGCGAGACATATCACGCCCTCTTATCATGAGTTGCGGCTTCAGCCCTATCGGTGGAGGTGGCATGATTTTGGTTTTCTAGAGGCACCTCGCCTGGAGGAATTTGTTCCTGCCCCTCTTGCCCAAGCCTGGGATCACCACAGTTGGGTCACCACTCTATAGCTCGGCCAAGAGTTTGTCGACCAGCCTCTTCTGGTCAGCAAGTTGCTGACACAATTCGGCCTTTTCAGAATCATCCTTTGTCTTCTTCACTAAGGCAGATGTGTCAGAGTGCCTGATGGCCCCGACATACTATTTTCTCTTTTTGGCATTCCGACTGAGTAACAATGACTCGGTGGGCATAGGGAGACCTCAGAGGTGTCTCTACTGGCAGGTAATCCTCTCTTTTGGGTCCAACAGTGGTGGAACATCTTCAGGGGGTAAGTATCCATCCATAAATTACAGGTCTTCCTCCTTGTCTACAACATCATCCATATAGACTGTGACCCTTCCCCGGGGCACTTCTTCAATGTCTCATATCGATTCGTATTGTCGTCAAATAGGGCTGAAGAGGAGTGCAACATACTGTCCCCAGCCATGGACTTGCACATGGGGGGTAGCTTCCCTGATGATTTTGCAGAGTACCCTAAAAATATGAATGCATTTTTGTTGGACGGTGCTCTGGAGACCTGGTGACTCAGGGCACTGGGCCATGGGGAGTGCAACCAAATCAATCAGACAACATTGGTCACCAAATTCCTCGAAGTTCACTTGGATCCTGGGGTACACCACCCGATGATAAAGAAGACTGAAGTGCGTATCCCATAGGGTCTGGCGGAAACACTCGACATCCTCTGGGTTGAGAGACTCCGGCGCACAGAAGTTCAATGCTTCCGTTGGCCACAACTTCTCCAGGAAGTGATCCACCGCAAGAATGTTCAGAAGCTCCTGGGCTCGGATTCAGGGCCTGGCCCTGTATTTCCCCACTCGTCAACCAGAGGTGGATGAGGAACTGGTAGCGGTACCGAGGCGGACCGCTGAGATAGTAAATTGGGAGTTGGAGAATACGATGAACGGGCCGTCTGGCCACCGAATTCCAGGTCATCCTCCAATGAGTGCGGTGATCTGACCACAACACCGTGATATGATGAGCTGGCAGCCATAGCACCTAGTGCAGGAATCACGGTTACCGGAAATGGGTCACGCTGTGGCTCAACTGCCATCGGTCCCCAAAATAGCTTTATGTGATCTCTGATCGAGGTATAAGGCACTTCTGGTGATGAGGGTGGTGATTACACGGTCGGAACCTGTGGGACTGCCAAAATTTCCTCCTCCTAGATGCTCCTACGAAGAGAGGTGGGAATCTGGTGGACTTCACATTCTAGAAGAATGAGTCTAACACACCTTGTTCTCGCCTGAGTCCTTGACACTGAGGACCGAGGGGAGGGTTCCACTGCTTAGTCGTACTCTACTTCAGAATCGGAGAAGTGGTCCGGTTTGATCTCCATTCGGGCCTTCCTAGGATTCTTCTTCTGGCAGTGACAACCTGCCCTCGTGCCCCTAGGCGGCTCCTCGGGACAAGGCTGATTCCTGACATGTAGTCTAGGGGTCGCGTTGGTGCCAAGGTGGAGAGGACTTCTTCTTGAGATAGCCTGGGTGTGAGGAGCACCGGAAAAAATGTCGAAAGGGAAATGGGGAAGACCTCCATGAAAATCACCTGAGTGGGCGAAACCTCTGTCGGAACCGGCGAGAGCATGGGGTGGACCTCCATGCATGGTGTGGGTGGAGTGAGGCTGACCTTCACCCCTTTGGTTTCCAAGTCGAGGAGGACCTTCTCCAGCTAAAAAAAGAACGTAGGGAGGATCCCCATGTTAGAGAGGGACCGGATGGTAAATACCATCACATCGACAATCAGGGGTGGGAGGAATAATTCCATACCCGGTGTGGTGGGCATGGGAGAGGCTTCCGCGCCGAGTTTCACTACCATGGGGAAGGCTTTCATTCGGGTTGGGGGTAGCACGAGGTATACCTCCATGATGAGATTTAGAGCGGGGAAGGCCCATGCTTTGGGGAATAGTGGTACAGGGAGGACCTTCGTATAGGGTGACATCACCGTAGGTTGGTTCGCGGTGATCACTACTCATGCATGCTACCAGGGGAGTTGACCCAGTCTGCCTGTGGGGAAGTTGGGGCCTCGATCCCAGATGGGTGTAGGGGCGCCCGTGCTCAGTGTGGGCAGGTAATTTATTATATGCGTCAGCAGTGGATCATGCCACAGTAGCTTTCGAAGTTAATGCCTCTCTGTGGGCGTCCTCAGCTTGGGCCCAACGCTGGCATCCGGTTAGGTGAGTCGGTGCGAGTGGTTCAGGCGGACAGCATACCAGCTCGTCTGGCAAGGCCGGGCGGCAGCATTGACATGGACGGGTGGGGGACCTAGCTTGGAACCCTTGAATCGGGACTCTGACCGGGCTTAGTCGGACGTCACCCACCTCATCAGCGTAAGGCAGGGAGTCGTCAAAAAGTTCTGGGGATAGGCTCCCGAAACGATTGAATATTGGTGTGGGGAGTAGGGGCTCCCTGTGAGGCCCTTAAGGGGGGTGTTGATGGCGAGGCCTAGACACGTCCATGTCTAAGAGGGCCATATCTTGAATTGCGATTATACCCTCCTCCTCGTGAACGGCGTACAAGGTCGTTAATCACCCTTTGTTGGATGACTTCTGATGGGGAGAGGGGGGCATGGGCACCCCACGTTCGTGGATATAGATGCCGTTGTAACTATGGTGGAGCCATGCAGAGAGGTTTTGCTGGTGTTACCGCTACCCCTACATAGGCGGGTGGGCAGTGATCATGTCCCCATAGCAGCAACTTGATTCCTAGGAAGCAGGGAGATTAACTCATCAGCAGTGTGAGGAAAAGAAATCGACAACCAGTGCCCCAGCGCCATCCCGTCTTCCGTGTCCATTAAGAGGGATCCACGCTGACAATGTTGCAGGACGGAACTCCCAACGTTCTACTGGCCCTACATCTGGTGTGTTTCACGTCAAGCCCTCTATTTTCTTGGCGGGACCCAGTGCCGAATATCTAGATCCAGTGGCACGTCAATCTACTAATGTCTCGAGTGCTAATATTCTGCATATTGAGGATAATAACTTCACACCGTGTTCACCATTTCTGTTTCTGAAGCTTTCTCTGGGGTGCGTGTGTCCGTACGCTTGGGCGTAACTGGCGCGACTCTTTATTTCCATGTATTCTCTCTTTCCAAAGGCAAGCTCCATTCGATCCTTATTTAGGGACGACTGCTCCTTGATCGAAACCGGGATGAGGGGATGTCGGTTCTTCCTTCCATGGATTTCTCCTTGGAACTTTTCTCATAGTCTGGGTCTCCCTTATAGATTTATATTGTTGTTCGTGAAACTCTTCCCAGTGCCATGTTTCCATGATCACCGATTAATTACACTGCTTCTGTCAGGACATTCCAAGGGGTCCGGTTAGGGCAGCAACCTTCAGATGGGGGAGTAGTCACATTGAGACATCACTGGCGTGTCTATGCATTGGGGAATTGGCATCTCTATATTTTGTCCCTTATCATAGGGCTTCTCGAGGGCATCGAAGCCCGAGGCATCCCACATAGAGCGCGGGGAATCATATGAAATTGGAATGTATCAGAGGTTTTCCTCATCTTCCTGTGTTTAACATGGGGTATGCCGCATGTTTAACATCCATCAGAGATGGGTCTGGCTGATCAGAACACTAGCTGGAGTGGATGAGATTGAAGAACTCCCATGAGGGATCACCGATGTTGGGGCCTTCATATGGAGGCTTCCCAAATACTAAGGTAGTGGAGAGAGGTGGCATGATCTCACTGGGATGTGGGGGCCCAGGTAAGAATCAAGGTGGATGATGGGAAATAGAATGGAGTGGAGGAGGGATGAGATGGTACTGTCATGGATATAATGGTAAAGATGGGCTTGAGCCTCGAAGAGACCTCCTATGTATCCCTGTGGAAGGGAATCAAAGTCCGCGTATTTCGGTTGGTAAGAACCGACGTGTAGGGGGGTAAGAGAGACCAATGGGTGGTGGGATTGAACATCAGGGATGCTTCCTACGTACCATGCCTTGACATGGATCAAAGTCCACGTAGTTTGGGTGGTGTAGAATACAGTTTAACGTCATGGAGGACGGGGGTGAACCAACGTGAAGGTGGTTGGAATGACCGATTTGTGGGTTTGAACCTCGTGGAGGCTTCCTACGTACCATACCTTAGCATGGATCAAAGAGCACGTAGTTCGGTTGTGAAAGGGGTTGTTGAATAGATGTGATGGGGTGTTGGAACAACTGGGTGGTGGGATCATAACGGATTACTGCTGGATTGGGATGCAGTTTAACGTCATGTGGGACGAGGGCATTTCAGCGAACCCACATGAAAGGAGACCTTGATTCATTGGGTGTTGGTCTTGAACCTCGTGGAGTCTACCTACTTCCCATTCCTTGACATGGATCAAAGACCTCACAGTTCAGAAGGGATGAGGGTGTCGGCGAACCGATGTAAAGAAGGACCTCTATCCGATGGGTGATGAGCTTGAACCTCAGGGAGGCTTCCTTCATACCATGCCTTGACATGGATCAAAGTCCTCGTCGTTCGGGTGGTGTAGAATACATTTTAACGTCATGTGGGACAGGGGTGAACCGACGAGAAGGTGGTCAGAACGAACGAGTGGTGGGCTTGAACCTCATAGAGGCTTCCTACATACCATGCCTTAACATGGATCAAAGTCCTCGTAGTTCGGGTGGTGTTTCATCAGCGAACCGACGTGGAAGTTATCCCAGGGGTCCACTGGTGGTGGACATGAACCTTATGGAGGATTTCTACATACCATGCCTTGACATGGTTCAAAGACCTCATAGTTCGGGTGTGCAGTTTAACATCCTGCGAGACGGGGCATTTGGGGCTTACACTCTGAAGCGGCACAAGGTTTTTCATGGTTGGTGCTCACTTTAAGCTCATGGGAGTCATGCTCGGTGTGAGAAACAAGAGGTTGCCAGGACCTGACGATCACCTCGCGAAGGATGCGTCCATGATAAGAGAAGAGGGGATTACACGTTAGGCGGCCCATAATAATGGGACATACTCCAGGATGGAGGCCTGAGGGTTACAAAGCACAGAGTGAGAGGTATTCGGCACTGAAGAAAGGAGTTGCCTCGTTCCCTATCACGTCCTCCACTGGCCCTGGTAGTGGGGAAGTACGAAGGTGCATGAGTTCTACCTTTCATAAGAAAGACTAGGGGCTTACACCAAGATGGACTCCCTTACCCCCAAGGACAAATACCACCCCAACAAGGAGGATATCATCCCCTGTGAGGGGTGATCCCATCCCCGTGGAGACTAGTGTGCGTAAAGAATGTCCGAGCTGGTGGGACCCTACGAGCGAGGCACAGGGCCAGATCACAGCTTAACGTCATGTGTTGAAGACTAGGTTCTTGGCAGTTTAACATCCTACAGCTCAGACGAGGTGGGTTTACTCCGCACCCCTAGGGCATACATAACCGGTACCCTTTGCTCCTTGTAGGAGGGAAGGTACCGGCAATGGCATGGGGAATGGGGGTCGTAAAGCGAACCATCGAGGGGTCCACATTATCATGGCTATGCAAAGAAGAAATAGTCGTTAGTGTGCCTATGTGAAGAAGCATTAGGCGAAGCAACGTCACAGGCGGTATCGTCTAGGGGACTTTGAAATCACATCGTGCAAACTTGGAGGGTTGCACGGGAAAAGGAATTTCAAAGCAGAGGGGTCCATAGGTAGAGGCCTTGTAGTGCTCGGTTGCTCCGGGTGGTGAAGGGCACTTAGGAAGGGGTGTGATTCACGAATAGGGTGACTTATCCTTAGCATGGGGCATAGGTGCAAATGAGAGGCACTTCGTGATGTCTAAGGGTGTTCGCGGAGCACTGCCTTGCGGGGCATAGGTTCCTCGTGAAGCAAAGTGCCGCGAAGCAGTGTGCTTCGCGAAGTACAGTGACCCTGCCTTGGCATGTGGATCACGTGTACGGGAGGGGTGTTTTGTAAAGCATAAACACTCTGCGACAACCCAGGTCCCCTTGGGGATCCCCTTCCCTTGCGAAATCCCTTAGGATTCATGAAAGGAATCCCTCTCCGAAGAGGGGATCAAAATGATACAATTCGGAGGCTCTTCGCGAAAAAAAATACCTCACAGAGCTCATGGTTCACAGAGAAAATGGGTGCTTCATGATTCAGGAGCTGGGAAGTCGATAGGTCGGATTGTCCCTCCTTGGGGGTTCAAGGGGAGCTTGGTATTTATAGTCAAGAGGCACCGTGAAGAAGAGAGGACGTGACGCGAAGTGGGATTCGGTTGCTTCGTGGCAGGTTGCGAACGTCAACCGGGATCGCAGAGAGGTACCACCTCCTTTTCTTCACAGCGGGCTTGCGAATGTCAGGGGTGTCCACGAGGCTTCCTTCCTATGTTACTTCACGGCGGGTTCGCGAACTTCAGGGGCGTTTGCGGGGCTTCCCGCATCTGTTGCTTCGCGGATGGTTCACGAACTTCAGGGTCGTTAGGGGGGCTTCCCTCATCTGTTGCTTCGCAGTAGTCATGTTGCATGGGGGGCTCCACACCATGGCTTCGCAAGGTAGGCCATGGGGCTTTCATTCCTTCGTTCTTTCTATCTAATATTTTGGCACCAACACATATCTAAAATCAAAATGTACAAGATAAAAAGGAATGAGTGAAGAAAAAAGGTTTATATTTCTTGATGAATTTATTTATGCACTTGAATTCTCTATCCATGATTTAAAATAATTAACCACAAGGAATAAAATTTTTGGAGACATTGATCAAGAAGTTGTGATGTCATCTATGTTACAGAACCTCATCAACCTGTAGGACAACATTAGAAGAGACATTTTCAAAGTAAGATGGATTACTAAGGGAGATAGAAACACCAAATTCTTCATTTCCATATAAATGTTCATGTGGGGTAATAGTAATATCTCACATATCAACGATAGTGATCTTATCCATGATGAAAGGTTGGACCTCTCCAATCACATTGTATATTTCTATAGGAATCTCTTCAATGGACCACCAAATAATTTGAGACTCAAGGATAATGTCATTCCTAAACTGATCAATGATTGTGAAAACACATTTATTACATATGTTCCCTTAGATATTGAAATCATGTAAGAAATATTTGGCCTTAAGAAGGACGTTCACATAGACCAGATTGATTCACAAATCACTTCTTCGAATATTATTGGGATGTGATCCAGAAATATGTATGGAACCTAGTCAAGATATTTTTTATAAGTGGACACTTCACCCATGGTTTTAAGGCCCAATTTATTTCATTGATTCTAAAAGTTGATATTTCTAGTGAAATAACTCAATTTAGGCTAGTATCTCTTGTTATCATTATTCACAATGTAATTAAAAAAATTCTTTCCAAGATGAATACCAGTATCTCAGATAAAATCATACCCTAGAATGAGTTTGTATTTTTCAAAAGGATAACCATTCAGGATTACATGATCAATACCTATGAATGTGTTAATATCCTTGGAAATCCCACCATAGGATGCAACATATCTCTAAACCTTACATTAAGAAATCCTTTAACACAATCAACTGGGGATTTATAGTCGATTTGCTTCTTAGATTTTTCTACAATAAAAAATTTATGCAGTGGATGAAATACCTACATAGATCTTATCTCCATATTAATAAATGTGTCCCTGAGAGGCTACTTCAGTTTCTCTAGGGTAGTTAGGAAAGTATATACTCTATCATCCATTATCTTTTCCATTTTATTGAATTACAACAATAGGATTTACATTCATATGTTTGATGAGGGTGAAATTAAAAATATCTGGGAAACTAGAGGTATCTCTTCTCCTTCACATCTTTTTTACTGATGATATTATTTTATTTACTCAAGTAAATAAGAATTAAATCAAAAACAAAAATTTTTCCCTCTTGAATTATGAAATTTTATCAGTCTACGAAATCTATTGGAAGATATACATCTCCTATTTTTTCAAGAGAATTGTAGATTCAAGGAATTATTCTATCATTAATTATTTGAAAATTTGATAAGGTTTAGTTACTTTTACCTATCTTTGAGTCCCCTTAATCTGGGAAAAAACTAATGCTTCTCACCTGGAATTTTTTTGGAGTAAAATAAAATGATCTTTTTCTTATTAGAAGCGACGATCTCTCTAAATTATCGGAATAGATTGTATTGTTATGAATGTGGTGGTTTCCAATATGGTCTAATCATTAATGGTATATTCTTAGCCTTCCTCGGTTATTAAACCCCCCAACATAATGATGAGAAACATTGATTGGAGTGGAGGTATCTTGGAATGGAATGCCATTACAGCATCTTGGAGAAAGTGCTTCTTAATTCATTTTATGGTGGCCTTGGCATCAAAAATTTGGAATTATTTAACAACTCTATTCATAATAAATATTTTTTGAGGTTAATCAATAGTCAGTCTGAATCCCAGGGTGTCCTAAGGTCAAGATTTTTAGAAACACCTATTTCAGTAAATTTCAGTTACACAGAGTCCTCCATTTGGCCAGGTTTGATGAATGTCTTTTAAAAATATTCTCGTGCACTATCACTGTTTTGTTAATAAATATTTGAATCTTAGATTTTAGTATGAAAATTATATTTTAAATCCATTGATTGAGAGGATCAACTCTGATGATTAGTAATATGACCACATCATCTCACTCAGGGACCAAGTGCCCAAACCTGATATTCTGCCTCATGACATAGTTTTACTAGTTTCCGACTATTATTTTTTTAATCAGGATGATATGATCATATGGGAACCATTATGTAATGTAATTTTAGACACCAAGAATTTATATATTCATTTACTAGATGGGTTCCACAAATGGGTAGGTACTCTCAACAAAAAGTTTCTTCTACCATCAAGATTCAAAATTCTCAAGAGACTATCTCTCAAAAATGTTCCTATCGATGCCAACATACATTGTGTTGGAATATATCTTTTCTCAATGTGTTACCTATTCCATCAACGTAGGGGGGAAGTTGATAACCACTTCTTGAACTAAAAGAATATTTCCTCTGTAAATTTGTATTTGACGTCTTTGAGGATTGTCCCTTGCATGTTCCCTCCTTCAAGGAGTTTATATACACTGTTCTCAATATCCATCTATTTCGGAAACTAACTCTTATTTCCTGGGTATCCTTTTCAGAATTGATACATATCATTTAGATAAGTAAAAACAAGGATTTTCATGAGAAGAAAAGATTTAATGCTCATTTTCCTGTTTCTGAAATCATTGAAGTAGTTCAAAATGCTATTGTGTTGCATGTTGAACAATGAAAAATCACAGTGAGGCGCATCACAATTCTTAAGAGACTAATAATTAATGGGAATTTCAACAAACACCATGGAATATTCAAAGTCTTGTGGACTCTTCCCTTCCATGGTAGTCTTAAATGCAACACTGATGGGGAAAAGTGGGGAATTTCAGGGCGTACTGGATATGAGTCCATTTTTGCAGATCATATTGGTGACGTGGTGGATGTTTTACATGGTCCTTGTGTCTATGAAAATTATCTCGAAGCAGAAATTAGTGGACTTATCAGAGATGTATTCTTTGTAAGGAAATGAAATTAGAACAACATATGGTTTGAGTCTGACTCCTCTACCATTTTTCAAACTATCCAGATATGATTGGATCACCTTTCATAGAAGCTGATAGCAGGATTTCAAATTTCACCAGGTGTTCTCTCTTCGATGAATTACATTATCACACACATATTTTGTGAAGAAAATTACCTTTCCAATGATCATTCTGACAATGGAGTGACTGAAGAGGTGTTCCATTAATCAAAATACTTCCCCAGTGATATGCATCCCATCCTTCATCAGAAAAAATGTAAAATACAATCTTTGAGACATTTTTAATCTTTTATTACTTTTATCTAAGATCCATGGAGATTACTTTTCTTAAAAGAAAATAATATCCCACCCAAGACGGCCGCCAAAACATATATTTTTTTTGTGTCTTTGGAAGATATTTTGAGAGGTTATATAAGTATAAATTAAGATTGTATTAACATATTATTATTACTGTAACTAATTTTTTATATTTATTTTTTATATGTTTTCATGTTTTTATTTAAATGAAAATGAAATTTCATTTCAATTCCAATTCATGGATATAATTCAATTAATAAAGTTAAGTAACAAATATGACCATCTTATAATAAAAATGTTTTTTTATGTTTTCAATTTTAAGAAAATAAAATGTTATAGATAAAATATATTTTTAATATTAACAATACTTGAACAATAATCTTATTAGTAATTGAAATAAAATATTAATAAAAATAATAATAAATATTTTAATAGATGATTTTATATTATAATGGTATGATTATATTTATACGTATTTTTTTAAAAGATAAATTCAAATATTTATGAATTTAAATTTTAAAAAATGAACTTCTTTTTTTTGATTTATTATAATAATATTATAATAGAATGAATTTTTGTGATTGTCCAAAATAATTGTTTTTAGGTGAATAGTAATAAAATACAATTTTTAGTAATACTATATCACTTAGGACTATATCATGAGGTATGAATTACCAAAAAAATTATAAAAAATTATTCATTTAAAAAAATTATAATAAAAGATATATTTTAAAAATCATGTATTATTTTAGAAAATCATGTTTAACATTTTTTAAAATTAAGGAATCCTATGTCCTAATAATTTTTTTTTCTTATCTTTTGAATAAGTTTTATTAAGGTATAGTATATTTTGGATTATTTAGAAAGAAAAATAATTCTTATTTTGAAAATAATAAACCAATTAATTTCATGGGAATAAACATGTTTTTTATTTTATCTTAATAATAATTTTTTTCTTAAAATTATACTTTTTCAGTAACTATTTTTATGTATCTGGTGCTCTAACATTACAAATAATTATTTAAGACATAGAAATTTATGTTGATAAAATTTATTTTATATGAACATTAACTATTATTAAATTTTATAGTAAGTAAAGTTTATTCTTAGTATTAATATTAAATTACATAGGTAGAAATAAGTTACGATGTAAAAACCAAAAATTGGAAAATTAAAAAATATAAGATAGATAGACATTGAAACTTGTTAAAAACATGTGTGAAAATTAGTGGTTCATAGGTGCTCAAAACCCAACTAAAAATATGAAATATGACAGAGAATGAATATTCCCAAAACTCAACCAAAATACTTTAAATACCCAGTATATCTAAATACATCATATTAGTTAAATCATCCTCCCAATAGACTAGTCTACAAAAAAGGTACCAAAAATACCTCCATATAATTTCCCGGATAATTCACTAAAGATAGTGAAATAATGTAGTGTGTAGATTCTATTTCAATTGAGGGATACACCCAGGTAAAAAATAAATAGAAGGGTCCTCCCATGACATTCAGATCTCCAAACACCAGAAGAACTATCCCATACATCCGACTGAGTTATAACTAGTGAAATCTCTGGATATGATTCCAAAATCCTCAATGATTTTGATATAATATATATCCATATAGATTATGGGAATCACTTGGATGACCTCTACCCACCATCTATCAACTGTACTAACAAATTTATAGGAATCCCTACTTTTGGTACAACCACAGAGGAAACTATTTCAATTTCTAAACCTAAAGACGAGATCTATCCCAATGTTAAAATATAATTAAGGATTAAAACTCAATAATTTAATTTATATATCCTATAAAAGAGAATAAAATATTGTATTATCTCCTGGAAGAGTTTTGAGAATGTCCAAATATAATGAAAATAAAAAATGGATTTTGAATAATAATCCACACTATCAAAAACATTAACTTAAGAAGAAACTATAAAACCTATCTCATGGATCTAATAATTGGGAGGTCATTATGAATTACATCCATGAAGGTCCAGTTTGATCCAACATCCTTCCAAAAAAATTCATCCCTCACCAATAACTAAAGGAATATTAAAAGCATGAATTGTGTGACTTTTTGTTTGATCAACATTTATAATATGACCTCAAAATGCATCACTATAGCCTCTTATTCTTGAAAAATGTATATTGATTAATGTAATAGGTTCCAGAAATAAATTTAAAGCTCACACACATTGAATCTTCCAGATAGAACAGAAATATTATCCCTTCGATAAAAAAACCACTTACTAAAATAAAGAAACTCACCATAAAACTAATCATACAACATATCCGGTGAAATTTTGGATTGATTATAATCTCTAAAAAATAAAATGTATAAGTGATTTAAATATCATTATAAAATACTGGAAACTAATGGAATCTATTACTTATTCTATAATATCTTAAATGGAAGGATATCTCTAACTCCTCAAACCATGCCTTAGTCTCTTGATTAAAAAGGGTCCCCCTATACTTATAAATTCCTTGATACTGTAACTCAAGAATTATCTTCCTCCATTTATTACCATCATCAATATTGAATCTCCAATAATATGTTTGTGTGTCATATTATACACCATCAGTGTAAACATCATGTGGATATCCCCCATGAGTCATTCCTAAAAAAAATAGAACAAAGTAGGGTCTTCTTAGACCAAAAATATTGAGTTATACTGATTAATGAATTTATGATTCATATTATTTACCATAATCTACCTAATCCAATCACAAGAGTAAACATTGATGTCCCATGATCCATGCCCAAGACTCAACCTCACCAGCATAATCACTTTTCATATTATATTCAATAAACAATAATTCCTTCAATTGTATAACTTGGAAATATAATCATATATTCACTAGTATGTATCTCCTTTTACATCCTATACTAAATTAAACTGATAAAATTTACCTTCAAACCCATGCTATCCTCACCGGAGCCTATCCCCATGAACCGTCATATCTCTCAAAAAAATCTATATTACCACTTTATCATTATTTTACCCCATTATTACCCCTCACATGCCATCAATAAAGTGAAATGTGTCCCTCAAATCCATCCTACAATATGAAAAAAGTTGAATAATATGACTGTATCTATAAACTCATCCTATATGGGTGGAGTTACCCCCCAATATAATTAATATTTTTAAATAGTATTCAATCAAATCCACTATAAAAAATGAATGATATAATATTTATATAATCTCATAAAATGCATGAAAAAAATGTAGAATACCATGGAAACCTACTTTGGTGGAAACCATAAACCAAGAACCACCTCCATATGCTGGAAACATTCATCCAGATAACCAACCCCATCTTATAGAATTATAATGTCGATATATATATATATATAATGGTGATCATATATTCATACATAATAGGATCATACCCAAATACTCTTATGAATATGTTGAATAATTTTACTAAATAATTAGGGTATAAATAGAGAAATCAACTCATTACCTTATTTAGTTCAACTATATTTCCATATTCACTATATATTTCTCAACAAGTAATTTCAAAAATTCTGTAACATAACATTAAATAAACATACAAATGATGAAACCCCACTTTATATTTCACATGTAATCTATCACACTAAACCCTAATGTCTTATGTACTATATCTCTCATACCCTCTTTATATTATACCACATAACCACATTATAATATCATAAAAATATCCCAATAATTATAAATAATCACAATACCATAATCCATTACAGATTATGTGTATATAAACATCAAATAACTTTAAGAAATTACAACTCATATTCACATATAATCCCCAACATTAATCCAACATAATAAACATATAAATCTATATCACAACCACATTCCACTAATACTCACATGGGTATATATCTTAATTATCTAATCCACCATAGCTAACATATTCATGTATACTATACTACATCTTAAAGATGGAGTGGGTAGGGGGAGTAGTCCATTACCTGTATCTTTGATATATATGAGGATTGAAAAATAATAAAAATCCAAGGCCATGTATGGGATTATGTCACATTATCTAACTAATGTGGTAGTGAATATGAACTAACATAACATAATGAAGATAATATTACATGAACTCTTTAATGGAAACTAAAAATTTTAAGACTTGATCTGTAGCTAACATCGCATATAACAACTAAACTATAAACACTATGAAATATAAAGTTAATATTTCTCTAAACATTGAAACATAATGTTTAATGTCTATATATAATAGTTTACCTAATTCATGGATTCCACATTATAAATATCATTATCACCATTAATCCTTTAAGTACCATACCCATTTTATTAATAAAAACATTATTAATATCTATAATTTTCGATAATAAGACATAACTTTACAAACACCAAATAATGATAAAAATAAAATGGAATGTGTAATTGGAAACTTATAATAGTTAAATATAAATAATGAAATGTTCTCATCCTAATATGACCATAAAACCATCATTCCCAATGAATTTCCACACCATCCCAATATCAACTATTTATATTCACCACCATATAAATTACCACACAACTCAACCCTCTCTATTACATAAAAATAGTACAAGTTTTTCATTTAAATCATAGTAAGGGATATAATATTATATTTTCTGTAATTAAAAAAAATATATTTCCTATATAATAATTTTAAATACGAAATCATTACTGCAATAATCAGTACATATGATATTAGAGGAAACAAGGATCCAACATATTCAACAACTATTATTAATTCTAGAAACATTAAATTTCCATTTCCATCATAATTAACTTATTCTATTATGATCATGATTCAAGAAGAAACAAAACCAAATATATTAACAATAAATAGTAGTTATAATTATTAGATAGATATAAATAATACTTTACTCTTTCATATAATGTAATTCCAAGAAATATCATTGGAAATTTCTAACAACACAATCTGTATTTTTGTCATCATACAGAATTTTAGATTCATAAAATAATTTCATATCATATTTATAATTTCAATTAATTAAGAATGTAGCATGAAATCATTGGAATAAATTTTCACAATATGATGAGAAAACCCTAATCATATGACTTTTAATAAATTTAAATCCTAATCACTACCTTATTTTTATAAATCTCTACTATATACCTGTTGGAAACCAAATCATGAGCATCATAAATTTTCACATAATAAAATAAGAGATGTTTTATATACCATTCCTTAATAAAATTCTATAAGGATTAAAAATTGATTGTTCAAAATACTATCAATAGATAATTTAAGAGAATCATATTATAATCCACTTCATGTAATTTTAATCAACAAAAGTTGTAAACCCCAAAATGATCACTATAAAAACCTCAATATATGAAAACATTGTAGACAATGAGAGTGAACCTTGAATAAGATACAAATTTAACAAAATCATGGAATTATCATCCTATAATTCCCCACTTTTAAAACATATTCATCCCACTTAATATTGATATGATTAAGGATGTATTTTTCCTGACAACAGATTTCCCAAAAATTATGGATTATGATTGATAATAACTTTATCAGTCATAAAATATTTTTGATAATACACTTATGAATCATAAAATATGATTCCATTCAAGGCCATATAAAAGGGTTATATGTACGGATAATATGAAAGGATAATAATTATAGTTAATATATAATGGTAATCAATAAGAATAAATTCTATAATAAAGGGGATATTTAAGGTTCATTTGGTCTTATACATAATGGTGATAAAGGGTGATAAAAAAGTGTCATTATGGGTGGTAAATAATGTTAACTTCCATACCAAATGTGTTATAAAATTCTCATCAGGGGTGAAATTTAAGAGACATATCCATGATAATGGATCCAATTAAGGATCATCAAGGTGATATGTAAGGGTTATCTCCAGAACAAAGGGTGATGTATAAGAATTTCTCATATGATAAAGGGTTATATATAAAGGTTATACCATTTATGTTGGAGGGGAATTGTTCATATATAATGGAAATATGATATGTAATATTAAGTACAAAAATTCCCAAAAATATTTGATAACCACTCTGATTTCTTCCCTCATAAATATGATAATCACATGACTCACTTAACTTCCCTTAACATTGAGAAATGAAATAGGAGTGGTTCAAGAAAATAATAGCCCTTAAATCAATGGTTTTGGATTTATAAATAATTAAATGGGAATCCTAAAAATAACTATCTCTGAGTAAAAAATAAATGTAATAATAAATAACATAATTTAATAATATTATAAATTGATAAAATTAAATAGATTTATAGAGATTATCATATTTATTATAATAAAAATAATGAAAAAGAATGAGAAACCCCCTTTAATAATACACGAGGTATGATAATAAACATGCATTATAGGTAATGATATATTTAATAAATTAATATATACAATATATAGTATAAGTGTAGATATAAAATGAATAAAAAATATATTAAAACAAAGAAGACACAGAAGTGAAACCAGAAATTAACAATGTATAATAAGTTGTTTGAATAGATAATATAAGTAAAAAGAAAAATAATAACTCAAAAAAAAGAGATATATGTTAGTATAATTTTAATAATTTGGGTATAATATATATATACACATATTTATAAGAGGATATTTGATATAGAGAGGAAATATATTTAAATAAATGACTTTTATAATAAAACTCTTTACCTTGAGTCTAAGCTCACTCCACATGAAGATTAAAATATTATGTAGTCGAATTGTATAAGATAATATAATTAAAAAACTACATTACAATAATTATGTGAACATTTAGAATCCATTTATTGACACTTGTTACTCATTTATTATTTTGATACTGTTGGAGATGATCATTTAGGTTTATATGTTTTAAAATTTCAAAGTTGTTTTGATATAACATTATTAATATTTTCATTTTTCATAGATCTATAATATATATAATAATAAATTTATCCATATTCATGTAATTTTTTTTAAATTGAAGATCCATGTTATATAAAGAGGTAAAATGCATTCAATTTATGAAACATATCTTGATATTATTTATTTTAATAGATTAAATTAACTATTGTAGTTTATTTTTAATACCAAAAATATTATTCAAATTATATCATTTAGTAATAAAAAAAAATTAAGTATTAATAATATAAATTCACATTAATTCCTTTCTATAATCCAAATGAATTATCACTCACATGGTTGGTATAATCCAACCATGGTGTGAGTAGTGTTTTTATGAGTTTTTAATATGAATAATAATACTAATATAAAAATATATTTTATCAAATTAATAGTTACATGTTTTATAAAATATATCATGAATATTAAACCTCTTATATTTCTTTTACAAAAATTCATTATGAGCTTATTGGTTTGATATTACTTGTGTAGATTATTTCCATATTCTTGTTTATGTGTTTGGGATAACAAGTTATCATTGAAATGAATTATATTATCATTTATCACATGAGATTATAATATTTACTAGATTCATGATATGTAATTCATAATTTTCCATGAATAAAATATTTCTATCATGGGTTGGATTTAGTAGTTTTAATAAACATGGTTTTGTAACTTTTTCATTGAGGCAATAGAACTAACCATGATAGTTTATTTCAAATGATGTGAATAAAATATTTATTTTATTATCGTATATTCTAAAAAAATTATTTAATGTATTAATTTATACCATAATAAAACATGAATATAAATTTAAAAATAACAATGTATGAGGTGATGAAATATAAAATACATCATCCATGGAGGTGGTGACCCGACCATGATATGTGTTATGTATACATATTAAAAATAATTTGGGGGAGAAGGATAAGGGATATTCCATTAAAATAGTTATATTTATGTATATAAATCATAATTATGTCACTATATCATGATGAATATAATAGTTATATGATGAATAAATAATGTGATAAAAATGATAGAGTCGAGCTATGTGTTTTTACCTTATTATTGGGACATCTCCTATGCTAATTGATTTGGACCTTCAAGGGGTAGTATTTTGATGAGAACATATCCAAATGCACATGGATAAAATTTTTATGGGAAAAAATTTCTTAAGATTTTGGTAATTTGATAGTATTAGTGTTTGATGAGAAATAGAGGTGGTGGGGGATTATATTTTTAAGAGGGGGAGATTGCTTTTGGAATAAAATAATGAATAGTCAAGATGATAAAAAATTAATGATTTTTATGTATACACAAATATTTATAAAAGATGGGTTGAGATATAGTTTAGTTACATCATCTAGTATGAATATAATCATTCCTTTAACTTACAATGTAAAATAATGTTTTCCCCATATTTCACTATTCACTTATGTATTTAACTATTTATGAAAATTAAACAGACATCATCCTTGCCTGATTTTGAATTGGTGATCCAAAAATTGAAATTCTTTTCATCATATTATATTTATAAATAAATGACTTTTAATATTAAATATTAGAATATAAATTATATTATATTTAAATAATGTTCAAAATATTTTAATAAAAATAGTTTCTTATACCTATATTATGACACATTTATTGAGAAACTGTTTCATTGTATTTTGAAACTTATATTTTTTTATTTAAATGATTTTTTAAAAAAATTCTAAGGATAATACATAATTTACCCAAATATTTCTTTTATTATTTCAGTGGTTATGTTACTATTCGAATTATATGACTAATATTCAAATTGTCACAATTTAAATTGTAAAATTACTATTATACATTCTAGAGAATAATTAATTGAATAAGATTATGAATTTTTATAAATAAGAAAATTATATCTTTTAATATATATATATATATATACATTTATGTGTTTATAATTTAGAAAAAAACATTAAAAATATATTCATTGAAAATATAAGTAGTTACAATCAACCCATTTAAAGAAATCTCATCCCCATAGTTTTTTATTATTGATAAAAACATATCAATATTTTCAACTATTTAAATAACAAATAATTACTGAAGTATTTTTTCCTTAAATGTAATATTATTTAAAACAATGTCAAGAATACTTGGGAAATGTCAATCCTTTTTTATCATGTTAGTTATACATATCTTAGTAATATTGAGAAAAATGGTTACAGATACAGGGCTTTATACACAAATTCTTACGTTCTTATTTCCCAAAAATAACGAAAAACCTCTTTGATATCAATCTAAATATACTTAGACATATTATTATAGATTTTTTGCTATATATAGATACTATTTATACATCATAAGTGTAATATTTTGTTCCTTCTCATCACATTACATTTCTCACTTGGTACATGGAGGTGTTCAATAAATATTTGAGCTACAAGTTTCCTATAGTGGGATGCTCATTATGTTGACATGTAATTCACCTAGAGATTGGGTGATTCATGTATTGTGAATATTATAGTTCATATATAGTGATCATATGAGGAGATCCAAACTAAATGGATTCATGATGAGAAAGGAGGACTCATGATGTGAATTTCATTAAGGAATAGCCCCATGAATTTTAGTGGATTTAAAAGAGTTGGAAAATATTATGTGTTCATAGATAATACCAGTTTCACAGATTGATATTTCGGGACACATCAAAATTCATAAAAAGAATATAGAATTCACGATGTGAATTAGGTGGTTTAATTTTTTTTAAATCTTTGGGTCGATTAAATTCTCATATTTTTTTCATTCATATTAGTTTTCATCGAAACCCAAGAGATTTTTAAGGTATATTGTAGCCCCTGTCCTACAACTATGATCTTTGATTTTTGGGGGTTTATTGTTGGTAATTTAAGGTTACTTATTCTGTTTTCCCTCATTTCCTTTTTTATACTTTTGGGGAGTCATAATTATGATGATTTTTTTTTTCGGCGTGTATTTGGGATGCATTTTTTAAAATCCCATTCTGTGGTTAATGTTGATCTGAGATTTCCTATTATAGTTCTATTATTTTTGAGATTCCTTGATTTTCCAGTTGTGTGTAATGACTCATAAATTTTATTTAATATAGCGAATCCTTATTCTATTTATATTAATGTGAATGTGTTGGGATTTTATTTTGTTTACTTCCATTTAGTGTATAGTAACGATTGGATTAATAAGTATAAGTAATTTTCATAATATGATATTTTTGGGATTGGGGATAAATCAAATGTTTTAATAGTTTTTTATTGTTTATGTGTTTATACATGTTATTCACATTAAAAAAATCATGGGTTTTAGGGGAAAATATTTTGTTGTAGATGATATGTTTTTGAATCACTTGAGGTATTTTTGTTTGTTCACACCTTGAATAAAAGGTTATTAATATATAAAATATAATGAATTCATTTCCCATCGAAGTCTAGTTTTTGTGATAATATCCATCATAAATTATGAAGGGATGTAATTTAAGCCCTTGAATATAAATTCTGGAATCTGGAATGTGATGATATACATGGTTGTTCTTATAGTATTTCCTTATGTGATGTGGGATATTGTACAATGATGGATATTACAATATGAATTTTTTTTGGGAAATACTGTGATGGTTGGTCATCATGGGATGCGATGCGGTAGATGTGATGTGTTGAGGTTGAGGAGCATTGTTTTTGTGGATATATTTCTTGGGTGATGTGGTGTTGTGTTAGTGCTTGATGTGTAATGGGCACACATTTTTTGGGGTGGTTGTCTAAGTTTCATGGTTAGCCTAGAATGTATGTTTGTATACTAGAATAAATATTCATGGGTTAGAAAATGAATTAATATTGTGATGGGTTTCAATTTGGTAATTGAAATAAATTAATTGAAAAAATTAATGTGATATGTAGATGTGAAATTAATGTTTTAGTAAATTAAAGTTAGTGGAAACTCATTAAATTTTGTAAATGATAGAAACTGTAACTAAAATTGGGTTTTGTGGCTATGTGTAGTGATTGTGTGATATTATAAAAATAGTGGTGGTAGTAGTTCTAATAGTAGGTATGTGGTGTAGTGGAAGTGTTGAATTGAATTTTTTAGGTGTTCTTGTGAACCCATAGAATGTTATTTTTTTTCTATCTATATAATTTATTTTAATTTTTTGCATATATGCACCCAACATAAGATGGATAACCTTAATAACACCCAATTTTTTTGCTTAGGGTAATTTTTTATAACTTCCATGCTGGTGGGGATACAAATTATTTTCAAACCCCATTACCCACTCATCCTTCATTAGTGATGATATGGTTTGGTTTTCTATATTACCCAGTACTGATGATGATTTGATGTTGGGTTTTGGGTAATGATTTTTTGGAAGAAGGAATGATTTTGATGTCCTACACATTCATGATAACTTACTACCTTGTATATGTGATGAGGCTATGATGTGGTTATGATTGATTATAGTACAAGATTCTATAACTTATTAGGGTGTGGTAGGTTCTAATGTGTCCTGACCCACATCCGATATTGATGGCTATGTGATGTTATATGTAATAAAGGGATGTGAGAATAAGATGTTTCACATCAAGGAGTGTGAGTGGAAAATCAATGGGGAAGTAGGTTCATGGATCCTTTTCTTTAGGATCATTATACTATAAAACAATATTGGATGTGTGATTTGTTTAGTGGGCCATGCTTTGGATAAAATTGATTAGTTGAACCTTTCAGTTAATTACGGTTCATCTATATATTCACTGGCCCTTTAATATGATCTTTTCAAATGTGAACTAGAGACCATGGGTATGATCCTACATGTATACATATTATCATCACCCTTTGTAGATAAACGAATTTTATGTTTTTTCGAGAGATTTGGGGACAAATTTGGAAATTACTCTCATGGGTTTAATAGATGTTATTGATATGCTATTGTGTGAATTCTCTTTTGGTATTTACATAGTGGCTTTTATTGGTATATTTTTACAACGTTCATGCATTGTGGGATGGTTTTGGGTTTACTTTATATAATGTGATGGTGGTTTTTTTGTTTTTATCCTATCTCTCAATCAAATTTTATGATAGTGTTTAATTACACCCATATAAAATATTCTGTAAATGCTTGATGATTATCACCATCTTAGGGCCCACTGGTGGCAGGACATGTCAGTCATTATCTCTCTTCCATTATAATCTGACTTGGATGAGTACCTTTAGATAGAGGATCTCTGAATATGTGGTATCTTAGGTTTTTTGTTGATATATATGGAGGAGATTGTAGTTAGACACTATATGGGTTACACGGATTGGTAGGGAAATGGTGCATGTTAAACTTGGTGTCTGAAAAATGTTAGTGAGACTTTATTGGACATGAGATTTTAATGGTCCCATAATATGATGTAAGGACTTTGAGACTATTGAAAAACTGAGTGATTTTATCCAATTTTTACTTTAGAGAAATTGGAGAGGGACATGCATTATGATTTATTATATTGTTGTTTGAATTCACTAATTTAAAGAAATTTAAATTAATTAATTAAAAAAAATTTAAAATTCCATGAAACTGAGCATATGTTTTCTTCTTCCCATCCACGAATCATTCAAGGTAGTCATCCTTGAGTTGTTGAAGACGTGTAGGATTAGCGGGTTGATCTAGTTGATCACTAAAGAATCGAACCAAAAGAGGTGGATAAGAAATGGAATTGTCTCTTATGTTCCTTTCAGTGACATGGTTTGAGGAATTATAATGGATGAATATCTATTCTAGAGAGAGCACTAGTTGGAGGAGCTCATGATCACTATTATTGTGATTAAATCTCATGATGTGTTTTGATGTCTATTAAAATTTATTCATATATGTAGAGTTCTATATTAGTGGTAGACATTGTATCTTGGTGACTAGAGGGATCCAGATGTGTTGGGGTTAGAATTTTATAATAACTTCCTTTTAGAATTTATATGTTCAATTATGAGGGATGAAAATAGGTATGAGATTATCTCCCTTTAATAGTGGATCCTAGTTGTGTGTGATCTTCCAATTAGATTTAAATACCTCCTTCCTATTTGTCCTTATATATTTTTGGATGAGGAGTCTATAGTATGGTTTAGGGAGGAGGCTTTATGCTTAGTGATCAGGTACGTGGTCACCACATTTTTTATTTCTGTGTAACCTTAGGTGTTAAAGAAAGTGGATATTGTAAGGTTGATGTGTTACTTTATAGTTGATCTGTATGAGTGTTTCTAGCATGGTTTCTCGATGATTAGTTCATTAGGATTCGGGTCATAGGTGTTTAGGTAGTTGGAATTTTGACTATTAGGGAACCAAATTTAGAAGATTCATTCTCATTCATCTAGGATGTGTGATTTTTCAATCACATTCCAATGGATTTAAATTTTCATGACATGTCTATAACAGATATGACATGAGAATTCTCATGTAAAATCACTCATGGAGGAAATTCTACAATACCTGGTCATTCCCCTTTTTGACGTAGTGGTAGTTCCTTATATGGATGTTTCAGTAGCATGGACTATAGATGCATGTTCAGGATTCAATGGAAAATGGTGTTGGAAAATTGTAGACTTGTGATTGTCCTCATCCTCAAGGAAAATGGTTAAAACATGTTCATGGAGTTCAATATTAGATAGGTTGGGGGATGGGAATAGTAAGATGCATGATATTGAAGTAGAAGATCCATCAGGGCTATAGGTTGTCCAAGGAATGATTAGTTTATTGTCTATCATTGTTTATGTATCATTTTATTCATGATCCTCATAGTATTTTGTTTATCCTATATATTTCAATACCCTAGGACTATATTTGGTTATCCATTCAGTGCCCCTAATGTAATCTATATCATTTGGAGGGATGGATTCATTGTCAGATTTCTACCAAGGATGCAGAATACTGATGGATTAGCACTAGTTATTTGGGGACTTTATTTCTATAGATACATTCATATAATATTAACCTTGGAATAGACTGCTTCTATTCTATGAATGCATTCATCAAGTTCTTTCAAGTGAGAGTATCATTTTATGATGTGCAAGGCTAGAGAGTGGTGTCCTTTGGTAATGGTATTACTGGTTATGTGGAAGGTATGTGTATCATATTTTCTCTTAGTTAGTGGAGCTTTCATTGGATGCTCAAACAAAGGAAGTTCCCATTATTTTAGAGTAATTATTGGTTATATTTCAAGATGAGGTTTTAAACCAACCCCCTCGACACAACATCGAGGCTCATATAGAGTTGAAATCAGTTCAATATTTGATTTCAATGGAATTATATTGAATGGAATATAATGAGTTTCATTATATGAGGCATCATATATATCATCTAATGAATATGGGCTTCATCCAACATACCGTGTCTACATAGGGTGATACAATGCTATTCAATAAGAAGGAAAATGGAATTTGGAGACTGTGTATATAAAATAGGATATTTAATTATGTAATAATAATGAACCATTACCCCATACCCAGGATAGATAATATTTTTTACTAGCTAATGAGTCAAAAATGGTTTTTGAATAATGATTTGTGGTTTGCGTACCACCACATCAAGTTAAAGGAAAATGATATTATGAAGACTTCCTTTAAATCTAGGTATGTGAAAATCATGTTAGTATTCTTCTCATTTGGTTGAAAAATGCACATTCTATGTTTATAGGGATCTTAAACTCAATATCCCATTAGGCTCTTGACTATTAATTCATCGTGTTCATTGGAAATATCATGATCCACTCAAAATAAAAGGATGAGCATGCCAAACATCTCTGATTTGAATTTTATGTCCTTCAACACCACCATCTCCATGGTAATCCTTCCAAGTGTATGTATTGTATGTGATAGGTCTATTTCTAGGTATATGGGGTGTATCTTCATTGTGTTTATGAGGACCCAATGAAGATCATGGATGTTTATTATTAGATAAAACTTATGAATGTGGTAGTGATTCATAGTATCTTTTGTCTTACATGGTATTAGCTGAGGTTTCTGTCTAATTTTTCTTATCTTGGATCCAGACTAATATCATAGTCTTGGAAGGACCTAACATTCATGTGGACTAATCAGGGCCAGGTGACATATGTTTACCTAAATGAAAAGATGATCAGTGCTCTATTGATTCTGTTTGATAAGGTGGGTGTATTTTTTGAGGTTTCATATGACACATCCCATATGGGGTTGGAATCATTCATGATGTTTCGTAGAGTGGTGATCTATTATGAGTTAATGAATTTATGTGTCCATAAGCATCGTTATTCCAAAAAATTTGTTGAGTTAGTGATATTTGTGTTTATACTGATTTTGTGGCGGTATTACCTCGTTGGTGTGCACTTTGTGGTTTTCACAAACTACAATATCCTCAAATATATCTTCTCCCAGTGGGATTTGAATCTATTCTTGTAGATGTTATTGTTGTTACTCATGGATTTAAATTTTGAGATTTATATCATTTTGGGAAAGGGTAATGTTTTTTACAATGCATTGGGGTTCAATTATTAAGGATATTTGGTTTTTAAATCTATAGTTGTTTGGAAGGTGTTAGGGAGGCTTATAGCGATTCATCTTAATATTGTTAGATGTAGTGGCTGAGGTTTTCTTTTCTAGATGAATTTTGAGTCATTCATTCTACAGATGATGGAGGAGTCTCAATTGGGATAATCATTGTTAGCATTGATGTGGGACTGTGTTCAAAATTTTGATTCTACGATGAAATGTTTGGAGGATGGTCAAAGAGGGATGTTTTTAGGGGAGATATTTTGTGTCATTATATATGTTCTACGTATCACTCCATGAGTTAATAGATAATCATTAACAATATATCCCAACATTAAAAAGAAGTTTCATGGCTTATGGGGGCAACTTTGGTTGATTGGTATGAGACATTGGATAGAATAGTATTTTGCAATGTTTTAGGTTTTTCAGAAGGTGAAAGAAGAGGACCATGTTCCTAGATGTCTTTTAATAATAGGATATCATAGAGTGTAAATGGTTGGAAATATTAATGTATTTAATCACTGGGTTACTCTGAGATCATGGATAATGTAATATAGATTGGGTTGTATTATTCATACTATTATTGTTAGCTCAAATTTTAGTGATCCATGAATCGTGTGTTGTGGATGTATTGATGAGGCTATATTTGGAGGGTGTGGTTAGATCCAAAGATGGTAAGGACCATAATCTCTGATAGAGATTCCCATTTTACCTCATGAGTCTTGAGGATATTTCAACATGAATTTTGATCCCAGTTGAACCTTAGCACTGCCTTCAACTGTCATACAGAAGGGAAGACAAATTGAACCATAAAAAAACTAGATTATATTTTGTGAGAGTTTGTCATGGAACATTTAAGGTCATTGGTAAGGCACCTTCCAATTGGTATATTTCACCTAAAACAATATATATCAGTCGTTAATTGGAATGGATCAGTTTGAGTAATTATTTGGATGGCCTAGAAATCCTTCATTGTACGGGACATAGGTTGTTGTGTTGGTAGTACATGGCCCTGATATGGTGTGGATATGAACAAGATTCTCTACTTGGATAGATAGAGAATGGTTGTAAAAAATAAAAACCTAAAAAACTATATTTATAATATAATGAGGCCCGTAGAGTTTAATATTTGATACCTTGTGTTTTTAGGGGACTCCCCTTAATGAGGGTAGTGGAGGTTTAGCAATGGGGAGTATTATTTTCCCCAGTTTCAAGGATCTTTTGATTGCGTGGGGAAAAGTGGGGGAATTTGTGTTCTGGTCAGAGCTGCCACTACGACTGGATAGGATCCATGACATCATCCATATGTTGAAACTTAATCAGTGTCTTCACAATGACCCCCATCTCATTGAATAACGATATTTGGATATCAGGAATGAATCGATGTTCATGGAGTGACCTAGAGAGATTCATGATCATAAAAAAGAATGTGTTTCTTTGATGAAACATCACCTTGGTTCATGTGTTATAGAATTATTATATCAAAGGGGAGTGTACAATAGACCATGTGATGTCGATGCATTCCAAGTACCCATTTTTTTATTTCTTTCCTTGCTCACTTTTTCATTGATGATTTTATGTTTAAAACTTATTGATTAATGAGTTTTACATTTTTCCTCACTAATGATCTCTCTTATGGATTCGAGTATATAATGGACAAAAACCCAATTTCTAGTCATTATGCTTTATATTATGAATTTTTTTAGATCAAACATGACATTCAGGGTCGCCCAAAGATGAAAATACCATGATATAGAGGGTAGGTTTCCATGCCTCATGTAATCGGGGATGTATTATGTCATGTTCGAGGTGGTTATTGGACTGGGTTGTAAAGTAGATTTTTTTGGTTGTGTGGATGGTTTCATTGGATAGAGGTGGAATGTGGTTAGAGTGAGGTAGTGTGGTGTTGTAGCTAGTAATATGGTGATGTGGTTGTGGGGGTCCTTTTTGGATGTACGGTCTAGTTTTTATAGATAGTGGTAGTGTGTGGGGAAAAATGAGATCCCTGAGAGATATCTCAGATAGTTTTTCATTGAACAATATCCTTATTTTTGTTTTTGTATTTCATTAGGGTTGATGTTATTAATTGTATAGGTATCTAATGTAATGGTATATTCTTTATCACCATGTTACTTTGTTAGTTTGAATGTTGGAGGTGTTTAGTGATGGTAAAAGGATGGTTTATAAGAGTTAGAGTTTCTTGTTTATTACAGCATGAATGTCAAGATGATAAAATGTATTTCACATCATGAGAGATAGGTTTTCATTTTATGAAGCATCCATTAATGGATTGTTCTCGGCTATGGTGTTATGCACTAAATAGATTTGTGATGTGTAAGGAGGATTCACAGTGTGAATAACTTTTCCATTATATGAGTAATTTCATGACTATTATCATTTCTGAAAAGGAATTAATGTTGTTTCCCTTAAAAAAAGGTGAGGTTCCCTTAATTACTAATGTAAAAAAGAACTTCTCTCAAGTAAATATTGCTCACAGAGATAAAATGAGATCACAATATATTAAAAAAAATTCCAAGAAATTAAATGTTGATATTGGAAGGATTGAATGGAATACGTTGAGCGGAAACACCCAACAGGAGTGTAACTTTTAAGGAAACAAAAAATTCCCATCCTTATTTTCTTTAATTTTATATGTTTAGAACTAAAATTCTAGGATTTAAAAGAGAAGTTTGAGGTTTTTAGAGATGGAAATCATTAAGATATAGTCCTTCATGATTTCTAATAACTACATTGTAATTAAAAATGAGATATTATCCCTTTATGGGTGGATTCTTTAGGGTAATATATTATTTTTTTGAATTCTTATGAATCTGGAAATTCTAGGATGATTTCAAAACACATTGAATGTGGTACTATATTTCACTTACAAATCATTTTTAATATATCATACATGATTATTATTAGAGAGTATTGAGTGGTGGAAATTATGAATAAAGTTCTATAATTTATTATTCAACCAGACATTCTAATGTTTTTTTGAAATATGTGAATGATTACAGTTTCTCCGAAAAAAGTTGTTTCTTATAACAACTTTAATGTGTTTCAAAGTATAATATCATATGAAAGAGATTTTATTGAAAGTACTAATCATCATTGTTATATAAATTGTTTTATACATGACATTATTCCATATATAAAAATATGTATTTAATTAAAGACTATTTCCAAGAAAATTCATGCATTTTAATTCATCTCTCAATAAATTTCTACTTTCTATTATTTAGAGAAATTTAAGCCTTTCATAAGGGAATAAGATGAGAAGAATCTTTTAAAGTTCTATTTAATTTTATTTTTAATTATGGGGAGATTTAAATGATCAAACATGTTTAATTTAAATATGTGTATTAATATTAACAACAATGTTCAAAAAGTTAACATTATTAAGGCCATGTAAGAATTTCATTTTTTCCAATAATTCAATATGTGTTTGATTAGTAGAGATGTTGATTGGAGAATTGTTATGGATTCAATCAATGGAAATATATTTCATTCTTCATAAATTATAATTTTTTATAATAGTAATTAATGAAAAGGTATAGTTGAATGGAAGAACATAGTCCACAATATGTTGTAAGTATGTTTGATTAACATGAGAAAGGAATGAATTTTTTTGTAAAGTATTTGTCGTTCTGTAAAGGTAAGCCTGGCATTCTACAGGTTTCATAATGGTTTGCCACTTCCTACACTGATTTTTTACATAGAGGTAAGTGGACAACGGATATGTTTCAAATCTAATATCATGTCCAGAAAACAGATGAGTAAAGTATTAAGGATATGTGATGGTAATTGTACCAACCACATAACATATACTAGACTGACTGTGTGTCTAATAGTTGGCCATATGAAAATATTGGATAGAGCATCATATTATTTATCTATAAAAAGTAAAATTGATGTGACCAAAAGATGTTTTGAAGTGACCATAAAGTTGTGAGATCGACTGTGTGAATATATTCAATCGATCACATGACTATAATAGATAGATCATGAGATGATTTTTATGGATGGAAAGTAAATGTAAGGTGGAATAATGTGTTTATCGTGTGACAAAAAACATATGAAAAAAATGAATGACAATATTTTATTAACCTCATGGCTATCATGGATTGACTATGAGATGATTTTTCTACACGAAAACTATTTTAACCGCATGAGTTGATACAGTGACTACAATAAAGAGGATCAACTACACATACCATCTATCTGTATATGGATTAATCCTTGCGAGTTCTATATTAAACATTAGTTAATCAAGATTCTTTTAGTTGATAAAAATAGAGTAAGCCTAATTTGAGACACATGAATGAATATGATTCCAAATTTCATGCATATGTTATATACCTCCATGAATAATTTATAGAATCCCTAACATGCTTAAAACATAAATATTTTTCAAATATATATAACTTTGAGACTATTTATTGTCAAGTTAATGATTTAGAAGTGATGGAGTTTTTATGATGGATTTGGAAGGGAGATGTTGTTCAATATGGGCGGTTGGATACTATGGACTAGTTGTAATAAAGAGAGTCATAAGGGACTTTTCTTCTCTCAGTTGGCATTGATGATGAATACCGATCACTCACTATGTAGTTTTCTCCTCTGCTCAATCCCAACAAGCATGGTCTTTCCCTTCATCGGCTCATGGAATGATAACCTATCGGGATCATGCCTCTTCTTAACCCTACCCAAGGAAACTAATTTAGATGGTTCCCTAGGAAGTGAGGCTCGAATCTAAATATTAACGGATCATGAATGCCAACCTGTATGCATGAAGGTGTGGTGGTACATGATCTTGATGGATTGGTAGTTTTTTAATTCAATGTTTGAAAGGGTCAAGGTGATTCTCTCATGGAGAAGGTGACATCCCTGATTAAAGGGTTATCCTTGTTCCATTCTCATTGTAAAATCCTTATTTTGGTTTAATTTTACTCCCCAATATTCCTCAACTCCATTTGTGGTGTGATATATACCCCTAGGACAATCAAATATATTGTTAAAAAATATAGGGTGGTTATCACCAATAGAACAAATCTGACTCACAATTGGAGGGAGGGAAATATGGTCAATGACTTCATGGCTTCCTGGGCTACTTCTGATAATCCTTATACAATATTTAATTGTATTTAATGTCTTACCCCTTGAGTGTGTGGATCTAATCAGAGCCAATTCCCTCCATTTTTATTACATTTAAATATCAATAGATTTTTTAGGGGTTTTCACCCTTCTTTTTTTAATAAAAAATTCTTTACCTGGGATGGTTTCATGGATGATTGAATAGTGTTTCTAGAATTTTTTGTGCACCACCGATAGGTCCATTCCACAGTGTCGATTATTTTATGTATAAAAAACATTTGTGTGAAAAAAGGACCAACACACCCATTGTGAGGCATGATCATGGGTTTATAGAGTTGTGAGTCCTCCTATAGACCATGGACACTATAGCCTAAACACGTCATTTTGGAAGGTTTGGTGAGCAAAAAATTGGAATGATTTTGAAATTAATCAATATAGGGTGGTCATTTCAAGTTTCATCGCCCATTTTTGATAGATTCCACTGCAGTCCTTGTGGGAATCACCATGTTGTGGTGATAATTTTTTCATAATTTGAAATATAAAATTCGGGTACTATAACATCCATGAATATTGAGCCACTAAACTGGTGCCCTGATCCGGGCCGTCACATGACCTCATGCACACCTCCCAGTATTCCAAATGATTTTGACTAGTAGTGAGAGTCAAAAAGTCATGCACGGAGACTATACCCTCTCTACCAGAGTTATCCATAGAAAAAATAAAATAGAATAGAGTAAATAATATTGAATAACTTATTAACATGCATAAAATAACCATCTTTGAAGACTAGGCACAGACCATAACCAATGAAAATTTTTTCATGTCATACTGTACTTCCATGTGAACAAACCCCATGATAAAGAAAAATAGTGGAATCCCCAAAATGGTCCTGACTCTATGTTTGGAACCTCATCCATGTACCTCTGAAGCATGAACCAACTCCCAATTAGAAGGACCTTCCCCTTTTCTCATCTTGCAAACATGAAATCTTCTCAGGTATCCAATAGAGGCCCAAGAATTTTTTGTGTACAACTCAATAGGAAACCACAGTAATGTCTATAAAATAAGAAATTTAAACAGATAGTTCATGCATGAATGAAATAAATTACAAGTAAATACGATATAATTTGTGGGCCACTAGTTAATAATATTTAGTTAACTATTACTAACCATAGTGACAAATTCATTATACATATTGTTCATTAATTATTTCATCATCAACATGTAATCCATGGGTTAGGCATTTACATAATTCACACAAAGTTTTATGGAATTTATCATTATTCATACAAAAATATTCCAAGTCACTATCTCACAAAGTTAATATATCACAACATCACGATGTCCTCACCTCGAAGCCATTGTCCGGGTGGAAAGAAACTGTTTGGGGAATAGAGCTATTTCCCCTTCCCAATTGTGTGAATTGTGGGTGGAGTTAGTGCATCATTCGAAATAGACATATGGGAGGACCCCCATTCCTTCATCCCACACCTAAAGCCATGTGAACATTAATATTTATCCATTCACCACACACAATCCACATCACAACCAGACACAACCAATACATACAAAAATCAAAATATATAACAGTAAACATGAAATTTAATATAATTTAATAACCGTATTAACACATTTTCCATTTATATTAATTATCCCATCTAAACTAATTCCAGTTGTCATTCCTAGTTTACTATGAATATTCAATAATTCACTTATATTAACCCACTTCACATATTCCTAAAATCCCATATTAAATCTGATTTAACATATATATCATTTCACATTCCATTACCTATTTAACACTTTCACTATTTCCTGTGTACTAACTCTCTCAAGAATTTATAATGTAATTTATAATCCATGAGCCACCATCTCAGTTAACAGAATTAACTCATTCCTATTCCATTCTAGTCAACCACATAATCCATTACCAACTTTGTACACACTACCAATATTCAATTTTTTGCTTCCATTAAAAATATTAATATTCTCAATGAGGTCTATACAATATAACTCAATGACCATGCACTTACATTACCAATTTCTAGGACCATGAATATCGGTGCACCACATGGATGGACCTAAATTAGTCAAATCATCTATGATGCATCCCCTAGGGACTATGATATTTTATATCCATCATTTAGAAACAAATTTTACCATACCTCAAAGAAGGCACAAACAACACAAAAGGATATAACCAGGAAAAAAACAAAACATGAACAAATATAAAACAAAACTATGGTATAAAACTTGTAGACCACCAACCTCGAATCAATAGATGAACACACTATTCAATGTGGTATTAGGTCTGGATTATAACACAAATTTATGCTTCAACCCATATTCCACAAAAATAATTACATTTTTAGAGATTAATAAGAAGATCTCCCAGGGTGAAAACCTGAATCCTGAAAAGAGAAGATAAGATGATATTTTACTTACCAAGGGGTTTGATCCAATATCGAAGGGAATCTAAATGGCCTAGAGATAAAATAAAATCTAACATGGAATAATTTGAGCGTTATTATTCGTCACTAGGTTTCAATGGAAGAAATGGGTGGAGAAAATCAGCGGAATACTTCAAATTGCATAATGGAAATTTAAAATTTTCATCCTTTACAGGGGCACATGGTTTACAAGCTTTGTTTTAAAAACCATCATAAAACTGTGTGCCTGACACTTTTCAAGATAACTTGGAAAAATAGTTACCTAGTAAAGACACAAGGATATAAAAACTGTGTGCTAGCCATGTGATGTGCTAGTGTGTAAGGTTTCATAGTTTTCCTAGATATGACACACAGTTTACTCAACCATTTGCAAACTAAGCACCTTGCCAAGGTCGGCCTAGTTTTCCATCCTCCTGTTACCTAAACCCCCCACCACAAAACACCCTTTAGTAACCTCATACTCTCAAGAGACATTTCATTTACAAAAAAAGGGATTGAAACCCAAAATTTAAATAAGGACATACCTCTAGGAATTCCGAGATCTTACAACATCCCCACCTTATAACGGCTCATCATCATGCCCATATTCATAATCATCACTAGGCTTCCAAAAAATAGATCCCCCCCAGGCATGCATTTCGTATTCCATTTCCTATATTTCTTCCTAAATGTTTCTATTTTTAAATAAAATTCAAACTGAGGGCACAATATTACCCCATAAGACCTTCTCACTCTGATCCACAATACAAACCAGATGCCCCTCAAAGGACACATCCGCTTCAGGCACTACATTCTAAACATTTAACATATGATATGGGTTTGGGTGATACCACCAGAGTTTCAAGACATGTAAAATATAATTCATTCCACTATAACTCTAAGAAAGATCCAATTAGTAAGCCACTAGTCTAATCCTCTCCACGGTCAAAAATGGCCCCACATACCTAGGAACCAACTTTCCCTGTTTCTGAATTCAATTGTGACCCACCTTGGAGACACCCGATGAAACCTACTATCAGCCAAAATAAATTCAAGAGGACTATGAAGCTGATCGAAATATGACTTATACCAAATTTGATCTATTATCATGAGCTTATAAATCAATCATATCTATTCTAACATCTCCTACAAGAGACTCAGTCCCAATATCTTAGACTCCCTAGCTTCTAACCAACATGTAAAATATCTACATGGTCTCTTATATAGTGCCTAAAATGGTTCTATCTAAATCATAGCATAGACACTATTTTTGAAGGAATTTTCAATAATAGATACATTTTTTTCCTAAGAACCCCGAAAATTCAAGACACAAGATATCAACAAGTCCTCCAACACGTGAATTGTATTCTTTAACTGCTCATTCACCTGCATGTGATATGTTATACTCAAAATCACTTGGGTAAAAAGTACCTTCAATAATCCCTACCAAATGCACAATGTAAAATGAGGGTCACAATCCAAAACTATGGTTTCTGGGACACCATGAAACCCCACTATCACATAAACATATAACTCACCCAACAGATCAACTGTGTAAGTCTCCTAGATTGGAATGAAATTGGATACCTTAGTGAAATGATCCACAACCACACAAACTGCAGCATTCTTCTATGTTTTCCTTAAAATATCCACTATGAGGTATATCATTACATCACTCCAATCCAACTTGGGAATGGGAAATTACCGTAACAACCCACCTTGTTGCTGATGCTCCGCCTTCACTTGTTGAAAGTTAGTGCATCTTGCCACAATCCTCAAAATCTCTTTCTTCATAACTAACCACCCATACTACCTATGCAGATCATTCTAAATCTTAGTCATACCATGATGCACTGCCCACTTTTATGAATAGAACTCTCACATAATCTCTTCCCACACACAAATTAGTACAACCACATGACCATCATGGACAATCCCATTGTCCCTAATAACCGAACTTGGATGTGAATCGCAAAATTTAAGACTCTCCATCACAGATAAACTCTTTGGACGATCCATGTGAGTCTCCTTGTCCCATGTCAAAAGCATGGACTCAACTACTACAAAAGTAAGTATCATTTTCCCATTCCCATCCTACACCTTCAGGTGAATCTCTGCAAACAAGGCCATCATTCTCTACACATAGTTTAATATATGGACAAATAATCATTGTGTCTTATAGCTCATATCATCTACAACAATATTCCCAATTATTTGTGTGTAAACCAAGTTGAAAATCAAGGATTTTATGTACTCAACTAACCTTCACTATCGAATATTCATGTCTTAATGAGAGAATATGTACTAAATACTTTTATGATTGATAAACAATGTAAACCACTATCCAAACTAGTAATTCCTCCAACTCCTTAAATCATAAAGAACAATATCTAAATCATGACCATGAGTAGGGTAAATATTTCATTAGGTCTTAGCTATCATGACCCATATGTTGAAACTGAATGATCATTCATCCACAATTCCCTATGTCAACACCAAATGCATCACAGAAAAATGTTTACGTCCTACATTGTTTGGGTAAGATCAGAATTGGTGTGGGTCATCAACCACTTCATAAACACTTGAAATGAATTCCCGCACACCTCTAACCAGTGAAACTGAATTCCATTATTTGATATGCCTAAGAGATTCACTTCCAAATAATAGAAATACCTAATTAACCTTACATTGTAATAGGCCAATCCCAAAATAACTAGGAACATAAAAACGATTCTTGGAATGCTCCCAATACACCATAGCCTGAACATTATATGGATCTACAAACACACCTATCTTGAAAATGATATTACCCCAAAAATTCACTTTATTAATCAATAAACAAAATATGATAGCTTGGAATAAAACTTATTCCTTATTAGGGTACATAGAATGATGTCATGATGTTTGGACTGATCATCAAGAGTTCTTGTGTACACCAAGACTCCATCAACAAAGAAAACCATGAACTCATTTAGGTATCGGAGAAAAATATGGTTCATTTGATCCATGAACACATCTAGGGCATTGGCAACTCTAACATCATCACCACAAACTCATAAAACACATACATACTCTGTAAAGTTGTTTTTGGTTTATATGATGGTCTCACCCACAACTGATGGTATCCAAATCCCAAATTGATCTTATAGAATACCGAGGCCCCCCTCAGTCGGTCAAAAAGGACATTAATTCTTGTAAAACGTATCCATTATTAACCATCATCTAATTAAACTTTCTAGAGTCAAAAAATAACCACAATGATACATTATCCTTCTTGTGAAATAGAAAGGGAGACCCACAAGGTGATGTGCTGGGGTAGATGAATCCTGTTCACTCAAATTCATCAAGTTGAACGTTAACTTCCAAGATTTATTCTCTGTTAATTCAGTATGGTGGAATGGAAACTAGTTATACCCCAGATATAAACTTGATCATGAACTCAACATCACTCTCGGCTAGTAGCCCCAAGAGTATCATAAGAAACACATAAGTAAATTATTCCATAATAAGACGATAATATGGTTTCTCCGTTCCTCTTTTATCATGAACAAGACAATCCACTTGGATTGTGAGTTCTCCCAATTATTGAAATAATGGCTATGCATGATCTGGTCGAACATCCCACTCACCATGAATGATATAAGTGTCTCCATCGAGAGATATGATCATTACCCTACATCAGTATCTATCAATATGGGATTGATACAACACAATCCAATCCATAGCCAAAATATGGTCAAAACCTGACATCAACAGGAGAAACAAGTTCCATAGAAAAATACATCCACCACCCTCCAATGAAGAAACCTTATATTGTATAATATTCTCAACTCACACCATAATGAAGTATCAATTGACACAACCCATCATGTAATTTCCATATTTTGGCACAAAATAACTACAAACTGTGTTGAAGTAAACAAATATGTTTCCCTGGTGTCAAATAAAGCAGCAGAGAGTATAGAAGCTATGTGAATCAAACGTGAAATGGTAGATACTCTAGACTTGACACATCTCTGTGTAGACTGAACTAGAAAATGATTACATATCCGTCTACCTGGGGTTAAACTCTATGTGGCTTGTACATCACTTTCCTACTGGTATGCACAATCGTACCCAATAGTTCCACATATAACACACCTATTATTAGTACCCATTGGGGATCCAACTGTATGTTTGATATGGGGTGACTGACCCCCTTCTCACACTAAAAATATATCCCTAACCTCCATCAATTCATGAATGTTGAGGGTTCCTATAGAACAAATGTATATGTCCCAACCCACCACACAACGGACACTCAACTGGTTGTTAGGGACACTAACCCCTCATGTTCCCTGACCTACCACACTGGTAACAGAATACTATATCACCAACCTAAGAGAATGGTCTTATCTTTTGACTACCCCCTCACCTTCTCCCTATTGAAAATTACCAAAACAATGATTCAAGTCCTTGGAAGTGGCACCACTTGTCTATCCAACTGGAACTAAAATTATACCACTTTTAGCCCACATCATGTTTTATTCATATATAATGGCCTTATCGACTACCTATTCAAACCTCATCACATGGAATATATTCACCCGGTACCTAATCTCATACCTAAGCCCATCCTATAATCCTTTTTCAAATTCACCTCATCTCCACCCAATGTGAGAAAAAAGATGCCTATTTCATTTAAATGACTACAATAATCAATCACTGACACAACCCCCATGGAAAAACATGTAAACTCCATAAACTAGTCCTACTTGAGTTATCTATGTAGTTGTGTTCCAAAAAATAATCCTAAAAATACTTCTATACCATTCCTGCATCCTGATATATTTGAACCATTATGTCCCACTAGTGCGTTTCCTATCGCCACAACATATAGAGAACTATCTTGACTCTCTTCTCTAAAGGAGTCTCTATATGACCATGAATTTTCAAGATACACTCTATCTAAAATCCATCTTCCTATATACCACCCTCTTAGGTAAATATTAGAGGTATCTATAGCTAAAACTACTTGGCCAGCTCAAACATACATGGTGCAACCCACCTTGGGAAGTGTTCCATCATCTGCATAAAATTAGAAAAATTCTCACGGAACATTTATTCCATAACATTTTATACAACTGGATCTCCTTTCTCCACTACTGGGGGAGTAAACTTGGTAATGTTCTTCTATCACCCAACCATCACAAAAACATTTTTGTGGCATTTCCCTATAATGCCAAACACTATCTCTAGAAGACAAACAATAAAGCTACCACAAAATTTATTGGAGATCTCACCACTATGCATAGAGAAACCATTTCACATTCAATATTATAACAGACCCTATCATACCTGAAACACGACCCTTAAGCATCCTTATTGGGGGCCATAGCTAAGATAGGGTAAATGACTCACAAGGTTATAAACATTACATTCTACACCATTTCAATACTATTCTCATATCACAAATTACATAAAAATTTTATTTACAAGTTAACATTTTACTTCCCTTTTTACCCATTTTTATCATTTAACTAGAACAAATTTTCATCAATATCAAGAAAATAAAGTGCATCATACCCTCTATATCCCACACATCTATCCCATGTGTAACGTCCTGATTCTGGGAGCCGCCCAGAGGTGCCCCATACCCAGTTGGTCACATAGACTCAAGAGAATTTCCCCGAGTGCCAGAGGCTGCCGACTAGAAGTGAGGTCCTTGGGTGTGATAGTGGGAAAACTATGCCTTCATTGGCAGAGTAACATAGCCAAAGTAAAACAGATATACAATAACAGAAACAATAATATTACCATACAATAGTAAACTGTAGAAAACTACTGTAATAAACAATTAGAGAACATATATATAAATGATACATGATACATACGTCTAGGAATGCAGCCAAACATGTCACAATTCTGGAATTCAAAACTAAATGAAGTACAAGGAAAACAAATAAACAACTCATCAGCTTCGCAAGCCTCAACATGGTCCCATTCTCCCCAGATCTGCATCAATCATGTATCTGAAGTAGAAGGGTGATTTCCTTTATCTAAACATGCAAAAATATAATATTTTTGGGCCCAAAGGCATGAACCAAACTAGGTTTGAGATGAATCCTAGTAGGAAACCACCCAAAGATCTGTGCCTGACAGTTAGTGGTTATATATGGCAGGTAATAAGAAAAAATGTAGTAAACAAGGAACTACTCAAAAGTAAACATTCCTACAGTTCCAAAGCATTCAGTTTCACATATCAACTAAGTAGATAACAAAAATAAGGTAACCCTGTGAGAATATTCATAGCTTAACCATTATGGTTCAACCATGAAAGTACAAGCAACCCTCTGGGAAGTACAAATTGTCTAATCCCTCTGGTTTAGCTTTATCACAGACTCTCTGAGGAAGCAGTCATCGTCAATTCCCCCTATATTCTCATATTGTTAACTAAAAGGTGCTCTGGGGAAGCACTCAATGTCCAATCCCCCCTATGGCCTGCATCGAGGAACATTAGACACTCTGAGGAAGGACTTACGTCTATTCTCCCTATGGTCTCACATTTTAACAGTAAAACAGACACTCTCGAGAAGCCCTCAACATCCATTCTCTCTATAGTATTCTACAGTAGGTTATGACAACCCTATATAAGTCAATACTAAACAAAAAATACATGGAATCCAATGTAAACGTCAAGAACTAATTGGATAAACAATCTACAACATATCATAGCATGTCAGATAATAATAACTCCATCCTATAGTACAATGCATGGAAAGAAAAGCAGCAACCTAACAGAAAAACTAGACAAAATGGTCGAAATAAGAAAACATGGGAAAAACATCCATATCTTAACAAAGATAACCCTATTCTAAAAAATTACCCTCTATCCCATAAAACTTGGAATATTAGGAAAATAAAAAGGGCTAAAACCATAAACACGCAATACCCCGTTTAAGGGTAATGGGAACTTTTTCACATATAACTCAAAGAATAACTACAAGAAGGCACAAACCACCCTCCTCGGCATTGTGAGATCTATATACTTGAATCTGAGTCCTTGAATCACCTTAGAACGCCATAGATATACCAAAACGTCTAAAATTATTAATTGAAGATAACTCATGATAGATGAGAAATTAGGAGATGTTGTTTGAGAAGAAGAGAGAACACACTGATGTGATTCCAATGAAATCGATAGAGGTTGATTCAGAGAACAGATGATGAGTCGGGGGCTAGGTGAATATCTACACTATATAGTCACTCATGGATGAGTCGGACAGATGATAATGTGTACTTGCTAATTATACATGACCCCGGTCCATTTAATGAACTAAAAGGAACGTACACGATGTGTATTTTAAAATTAAATGGAATGCACTTTCCTTTACTGGGCCCCGCAATAGGTGGCCTCCAGTTCATCCCACACAGCCATGTGCTTAGCTGTTAGACAACCATTACACGATCACCTATGATAACCGAGTACACGATGTGTACTTATAAGTACATGGCGTCAACTCCAGAAATTTCTAGAAACTCTTATTTATCTCAAAAACAATAGAAAAGGTAAAACATACCTAAAAAGAAGATATGGGTTCTTACAAACTTTCCCCCTTAAAAAAATTGTCCCCGAATTTCCCTAGCATGACTGCGTAGAAGAATAATCCTCAAGCAACTCGGGCCACTGTGACCATACATCGGCCTCCCCCTCCCAGGTCTCATCATGTACTCTCCCTTACTTCCAATTAGGGAATAGTTTCCCCACTATAACACCCAAGACCCTCACTGGTTGACTACATCCTCTGGAATTTGGGGAAATTCGCTTGAGTCCATGTCACCAACCGGGTATGGGGTGCCTCTGGGCAGCTCCTGAAACCAAGACGCTACGAAGTGGTATCAGAGGTTTTATTTTCTTCTTGACTTACTGTTTTGAGACTATAGCCTAGGATAGGAAGGAATAGGTACATGGTAATAATATGCGCGCGGGATTTGCTAAATCGTGTCTAGGGAAAATCCAATTCACCTCATTTACTGTGATTCTTTTGGTTTTGTAATTTTATAGTTTATTTGATATCGACCATTGGGTGATTCACATGAATTGTGCTATTTTTGTCGATATTATTGAGGATCTATTTTTGTTTCAACCCGATGAGATGAAGGTATTCCATCTCATGCATCATATAGGCACATGCTAGAGATCACATGCCATGAATTCTTTCCATGTCATTTAGGATGAATTAGCAATTGGATGTTGTTGTGATAGATGTTGTGCTAGATATGAATGTTATTGTGATATATGCCTTGATTAAATACCTGCTGATTGATAGGGTATTGATTGTGTAAGGTTTGGTTTGAAAAAGTACCAAACATTGGTTCTTGAGCTGTTATGGGACCTCATGGACCAGAATTTGGTGGATCATTTCACTGTTATCATTATATATGATAGGTATAATATTCCAAGCACTGATTCACGGGGAGTATGGGCCCTCACAGATTAGAATTTGGGACTTTAATGTTCATTTTAGTATTTTCTGGGCATCCAGAGTAGTTTTTGAGGATTACTGTCCAAAAAAACATAGAATACATGGCGTTTTGTGATGAATACATGCCATATGTGCTACTATTCAAGAAAGAACTGTTTTTCTTAAGTATATGTTGTGTAATATATATACACACCGTGTATTCTCTAACAGTGTCACATGCTATGTCGGCAGAGACATGGGGTTGCGAAATTTTGGTGGTACACGTCGTGTACTGAACGTACATGCCATGTGTTGATACCATGTATCCGCCAGTGTGACTAATGATAGAGAAGGATAAAAACATAACTTAAACACACCGTGTCAAGATTGAACATGCCATGTAGTGTAACCCATGTAGCAAGCCAAGTAGCAAACTACACGGTTTGGCAAAATCTTTCAAGTACATGTCGTGTCCATCTGGAAAACACCATGTAGGGTGATCTGTGTAACCAGCCATGTCACTAAAAACATAGGTCGGTGGAGTATTTTATGATACAATCCATTTCCATATAGAACACACTGTGTAGTGTGAACCATATATCCTATCATGTCACTAACAACACGAGTCAGTGAAGATCATCTAGTACACGCCGTTTTAGGTATGAACATGCCATGTAGTCTTGTTTTAGGAGAACCATGTGGGTTATCCATGAAATAGGACTTCGGTAGGGGAAGAGGATTCAAGTACACTCCGTGTGTAAGGACAACACGCCATGTGTTTGGGGTGTTACAAGACCATTTTTGGAAGAAGTACATGCCCTTGTGAAGGCTTAAGGGAACATGCTGTGTAGGAATTATAAAGGTCGTGTATCCATTTTTTAAGAAACATGAATGATTTATTTATCATATTCCCTTCCTGAACATATAGTTTTTAGTTCTTGAAAATATTGATCTAAGGTGTGCGCTTGACCTTACAGAGTCATGCCACCGAGATTTCCTCCAGTTGTACGCCAGTTACAGTGTAGTGATCAGACATCGGACATGGATGATCAGGGACTACCAGGAGATCCTCTAGTTGTGCTAGTCTTGGTACCTACTGTCATTTCAGAAACAGGTTCTAATGCATAGTTCCGAGAAGGCTTTATAAGGTTCATACAGACCTTCCATGGAGTACCACATCCTTCGACTTCTATGGCAGAGCTGACACGGGTTTTCCAGTAGTAGCATCCTCCCCCCTTTACAAAGGAAGGAAGACCTCTAGCTACATAGTCATGGTTAAAATCCAAACTTTATATGTTAGAGCATTTGTAGACACCCCCAGAGAGGAGGATGAATCTTTTAACACACATGATTTGGGATTACTCCATGAGATGGTGGGATGTGATCTCACAGGTGGGTTGCTAGCAGGTTATGTCTTGGGATGAGTTCTAGCATGCCTTATACGACTACATCTATCTGGAGACTTTGAGGGCTGATCGAGCCTTAGAGTTCATGAGTCTGGAGCATGGTACCCTTTCTGTTTTTGAGTATTCTTCTCGCTTTATAGAGCTACAACACTTCACACCCCTTCCAGGATGTGATTAATTATTCCTGGAAAGGGAGTTCGAGGATGGTCTCAGGAAAGAAATCCGATCTTATGTGAACATCTTCAGGTCAACTTCTATCATATATATGGTCACTAGGTGCTGATCAAGGAGTGTAATTTGAAGGATTATATAATTTTCAGCTAGGTTGGCATGCCATCTATAGTTAGTATTCCTCCTACTGACATCTGGTAGCACTATAGTGTGTCTACGCGTAGAGATCCTAGGAGGTGAGAGACATCTTCTGGCTGCCAGGTGGTGTGCTACTAGTGCGAGAAGAGTGGGAATACAAGGAAAAATTTCCCAAGGGACCCAATGGAGTGCTGATATTATGGAAATATGGGCTATCTTCAGAAATTATGTCAGATCATTTCACCAGTAGCTGGTGACAGGGGTTCTTTGATGACTCCTCATTCAGTTGCAACACCACTAGTATATCACTAGTCTGGGAACTGGAGATCTTCCAGTCGTTCAGGCCGAGGGGGAGGTCGCGGCCGTGGCAGTCAATCACCAGGATTTTAGCGACAGCATGGTGGATTAGATCAGAGTGGTCAGGTAGGGTCACAGGGCCACAGTGCATGTCATAATTTTGTGGTGGAGCAGACCCAGCAGAAGAAGGATCCCAGACCCTCAACAATTCAAGGTAGGATCCTAGTTGCCTCAATTTCAGCTTCTGCTCTTTTCGATATAGCGGCTTCCCATTTCTTTATATATACTGCTGTTGTGGAGAGCCTTGGGTTATGTATATTTTAATCTGCTGAAATCTTGACGCTAGACACTCCGTTGGGGAAAAGAACATCCAATGTACGTTAGTTCAAGAGTTCCCTCTTGAGGTTTCTATGTTTCACTTCTTATGGGACCTCTAAATCTTAGTGATGACATGTTATTATGTCATTATTATAATGTATTGGTTAGTTCCCTTTGAGGAATTTTTCGACTACTATCACCATAAGGTGAGTTTCACATCACGAGAAGGTAGATTGTTTCTTCATAAGGGTCAATGGGATGTATGGGCGAGAAGTTTGAGACCTAAGCATCATGGGTTATGACGAGTTACATCCCAGATTTCTAGTCTATATCTAGATGACCAAGGTACTTTACAGATTTACTTTCCTCCAGTGGTGGATCGTTTCAGGGATGTCATTCTAGAAGACTTTTCAGTTTTTCCTCCAGAGCAAGTGGTGGACTTTTCTATTGAGCATGATCAAGGAGTGGAACCAGTGTCCATTACTCCTTATAGGACGACTACACCAGAGTTGAAGGAGCTCAAGAAGTAGATGGAAGAGTTACAGTCAAATGGTTTCATCCGAATGTGTATTTCTCCTTGGGGGTTGCCTGCCCTATTTGTGAAGAAGGCGTATGTTACCCTCAGACATTGTGTGGATTATCAAAAGTTGAACCACTTTATGGTCAAGAACCGATATCCCCTATTGAGGATTGATGATATATTTGATTAGCTTCGAGGATCTCGGTTGTTCTCAAAGATTGACATTAGATCTTGATATCATCAGTGGTTTGTTAGACCATATGGCATACCTCTTACAGCCTTTCGGAGTAGGTATGGTCTAACGAACGCACCTGTAGTCTTCATGGCATTGATGAAACAAGTTTTCCATCCATACTTGGATTCTTGTGAGGTAGTATTTGTGGAAGATGTATTAGTGTACACTCACACTTGACATGACCATGATACCCATCATGAGATCATTTTTAGTACAATGAGAGAACATCAGTTATATACTAATATCTCAAAATTCCACTTTTGGATGGACTAGATTCAATTCTTGGGTCATGTTATCTTAGATTCAGTAGTATCAGTAGACCTAGAAAAAGTGAGAGCTGTAGTATCATGGGAGAAACTGAAGAACGTATTTTAGGTATGTAGTTTTCTAGGGCTGTATGGGTACTATTGATGTTTTATAGAGGACTTCTCACGCTTAGCAGTGCCATTGATGGGTCCGGCTAATAAGGGTGTGAAGTTCTTTTGGTCAGATTCTAGAGATTCAGTCTTTCAGAAGTTGAATGGGAGGTTGAATTTTGCACTGATACTAGTTTTTCTAGAGTCGGGAAAGAGATATACTATTTTCTGTGATGATTCAAGTGACGGGCTAGGAGTTGTGCTTATGCATGGGGAAGGAGTCATTGCATACGAGTCTCGGTAGTTGAGGCCACATTAGAGGAACTACCCGATGCACAATCTCGAGTTGGCAGTAGTTGTTCATTCCTTATGCTATTGAAGACATTAACTATTGGGATTACATTTTGTGGTTTTCACTGACCAAAAAAGTATCAAGTACATTTTCACTTAGCGTGAATTGAATTTGAGACAAAAAAGGTGGGTTGAGTATCTTTAGTCTTTTGACATTGATCTTGTCTATACGCATGGGAAAGGAAATGTTTTGGGTGATACGCTAGGCAGGAGGACTCAGATACATGTAGTTCAGGAGGCCATTAGTGAGTGGCATCTTATGGATCTTTTCTCTGAGATGCATTTGGAGATGCACGACAGACATGGGTAGACATTTCTATATGTTGTTATTGTTACCTCTATTCTTCTTAATCTAGTGTGAATGATGAAACTATTAGATTCTGAAGGCCCAGTCCAACGGGAAAGCATGTCAAGAGAGGACCCTATCCCTGGATGGTCCATTGGTGAGGATGAGATCTTCTGTTTTCATCGGTGTGTATGGGTGTCAACTGACATATGCGAAGAGTTGATGTGAGAATTTCATTACATAGTTTGGGAAATTCATCCTTGTGTCACCAAGATGTATCATGATATAAACTGTCAGTATTGGTGGCCAGGTATGAAGAGAGATGTTGCTAGTTTTGTGATGAGGTTTTCCACCTGTTAGAAGGTGAAGGCATATAATCAGTGACCAGCAGGGATTTTGGAGCATCTACCCATTCCTGAGTGGAAGTGGAATGATGTCATGATGAACATCGTAACAGTCTTACCAAGTTCTTCTCAAGGGAATGATGCAGTTTAGGTTGTTGTTGATAGACTTACGAAGGTTTCTCACTTCTCTCCAATCAAAGAGACCATCGATGATGATGATATGGGATAAATATACATCCGAGAGATTGTAAGTTTACATGGGTTACCGGGCACCATTATTTCATAAAATGCTGAACTTTTACTTCTCGGGTCCTGAAGGGACTTCATAAGGATTAGGGTTTGTTGTTTCTTTTGAGTACAACTTACCACCCCCAGAAAGATGGCACGTTCAATCGTACGATACAGGTGCTTGAGAACATTATTCGAGCATGCATCCTGGATTTTGAAGGTTCGGGGGATAAGCACATACCTCCTGTAAAGTTTTCCTACAATAATATTTTTTTGACCAACTATGCATATGGAACCTTATGAGGCTTTGTACGACAGGCCATGTCGATCACCCTTATGTTGGCTAGAGGCAGCAAAGGCAGCTATGCTGGGACCTCATCCTGTCCAAAAGACTATAGAGAAGATAGAGTTGATTTGGAAGAGGATGGTTACTACACAGTCTGGACAGAAGTCCTATGTTAATCGACGAAGATGACCTCTGGAGTTCGAGGTTGGGGATCAGGTTTTCTTGTGTGTCGAACTGAGGTTGGGACACATGAGGATTAAGGGAAAGGGTAAGATTTCGTCGAGGTACATCGGGTTGTTTGAGGTTTTGGAGAGAGTCGGGCTGGTCGCCTATCGGTTGTAGTTACATCAGAGGTACCGGGATATGCATGATGTCTTCCACATTTCACAGCTCTAATGATACTTCCCAGACCCTTATCTAGTAATTCAACCCGAGGAGGTTGAGTTAGTGGTGGATGCCTCATTCGATGAGCATCTTATCTAGATTGTTGATCGTAGTGCGAAGGTTCTCCATGGTCGGTATATACTTCTGGTATGAGTGCTATGACAAGACGGGTGAGTATAGTATGAGACCTGGGAGAGGGAGGCTGAAGTACGATAAATGTGGCTAAAGTTGTTCGAGGATTCTTTTTCTACGCCTCTGTGCTATGTAAATTTGGGAAAGAATTTATTTAATGGGGGAAGTTTTTTAGAACCGAGATATTTTCTTTCAGGAATGTTTTCCTTTTTCTGGTGTTTTTGAGAAAATAAGGGAGTTTTGGAAATTTTTGGAGTACATGCTATGTACTTATAAGTACACATCATGTACTCAGTTGTCGTAGGTGACTTTGTACTGACTGTATAATGGCCGAGCACATGGCTATGTGAGGTGACCTTGAGGCTACCTAAAGCGGGGCCTAGTAAGGGCAAGTACACGCCATGTAATTTTAAAATACACACTGTGTACTTTAATTTTATTTCATTAAATATACCGAGGTCGCATCTAATCAGCACAAACACCTTCTTCTCCACCCAACTCATTAATGAGTGACCATACGGCGTATATCTTCACCGAACCCCCAACTTGCTGTCTATTCTCCAAATAAAAATCTGTCGGTTGCGTTGGAATCAAATTGGTGAGTTTTCTCTTTTTCTAGAACACCATCTCCTATTTTCTCCTCTCTAGTGAGTTATCTTAGGGTAAAAGTTTTAAGGAGTTTGGTAGATCTATGGATTTATAAGGTGATTCAAGGCCTAAGACTCATGTATATCGATCTCACAAAGTCGAGGTATGTTGTTTGTACCTTTTCGTAGTTGGTCTCTGAATTATATGGGAAAAAGTGCCCAAGACCCTTGAACGGGGTTTTGTGTGTTTATGGTTTTAGCCCTTTTACTTGTTTTTACTAGTTTGATTGGATAGAGGCTAATTTTTGAGAATAAGGTTATCTTTGTTAAGATACTGATGCTTTTCCCATGTTTTCTTGTTTTTAATGTTTGGTCTAGTTTTCCTGTTAGGATATTGCTTTGCTTTCCATGCCTAGTACTATAGGATGTATTCATTGTTATCTAACATGGTGTTATGTTTAGACTGTTTAGCCAAGTAGTTATTGAGGTTTACTTTGACCGCTATGAATATTTCTTCTCGATTGACTTACACAGGGCCGTGATAACATGGTGTTGTAGACCATAGGATGAATAGAGGTTGGGGACATCTCCAGAGTGTCTGTTTTACTATTACGATGTGAGACCATAGGGGGAATGGACATAAGTTCCTCCTAAGAGTGTTTTTAGTTCCTTGTTGTGGGCCACGGGGGGAATTAGACATTGAGTGTTTCCCCAAAGTGCCTATTTGTTAATGATACGAGACTATATGGGGAATTGATAGTGATTGATTCCTCAGAGTGTCTATGTTAAACTTGAACCATAGGGGTTAGACTATGTGTACTTCCCAGAGGGTTTCTTGTACTTTATTGGTTAAACTAGAGGAGTTAGGTTGTGAGTACGTCCAGAGGGTTGCCTACTTTTTTTATCTGGTTACTTGATATATGAAACTGAATGCTTTTGAATTATAGTAATGTTTACTTTTGAGTACTTCCTTGTTTATGGATTATTTTCTTATTGGCTGCAATATATATTCACTGACTGTTAGGGACATATCCATGGGTGGTTGCCTACTGGGATTACTATCACACCCTATTTGGGTCATGGTTTTGGGTCCAAACAGATTATATTGCTGTAGGTATAAATAAAGGTAATCTCCCTTCTACATCAGGTACATAATTGCTATGGAGTAGGGGAGAATGGGACCGAGGTGAGGCTTGTGATGCAGAGGAGCTGTTTATTTGTTTTCCTTATACATGGTTTAGTTTTTTATTCCAGCATTGTGACTTGTTTGGATACTTTCGTATACTTATGTATCATGCATCATTCATACCTATATGTGCTCCAGTTTATTGTTCTAGTCTTCCGCTATTTGCTTTTGTATTGTGATATTACTGCTTTCGCTATTGTATATCTATTTTACTTCCACTATGTTACTCTGCCAATGAAGGCATAGTTTTCCCACTATCTCACCCAAGTCCCTCATATCTAGTTGGTCGCCTATGGTGTTTGGGGAAATGCACTTGAGGCCATGTGACCAACCGGGTATGGTGCGCCTCTAGGCGGCTACCAGTACTGGGACGTTACACCATGTGTGTTCCTACCATGACACATGTCACTTATATGCAAAGGTTCCTAGACTGATGCATGAATACACAACCTCGTTCAATTATAGTCATGACAAAAATATCATAAAGCTGTCAAATCGCACAACAAGTGGATCACCCGATGGTGAAATATTATCAAATGTAACAGGAGTCATCAAGAACCACAATTCCCACCCAAGGCGACTTGTGTTTTCCCTGATACATGGTTCATCTACTCATAAGCATGAGCTCTTTACTAAGTCCTAACACCTTTCTAACCACCTATTTACCATCACAAAATAGTAAGTCTTATAAAATACCTTCTTTGATACCACATTAAAATGTCACAAAACAAGGAGACACTAAACCAGTTCTTTGATACAGGTCATCACATGACCTCAAGAACACCTCCATATATGCATGAGGTTTCAAACATGTTTCGAGGGTCTAAAATTTACATGAGAAGATATACCCTTGATACCAGAGTAATGAAAAGAAGAAAATATATAGAATAGTAGAAAAATAATGATTTACTTGTGAGCATGAATAAATAACCATATTCCATAACTAGGCATAAACCAAAACCAACATTAAATGTGTCATTTTATACTAAAGTTCCAAGTGAAAAAAAGCCCAAAATAAAAGCAAAAAACATAATCCAAAAAGCCTTCCAAACTATATATCTTGAACATCATCAATGTACCTCTCAAATAAGACTCAACTCCCTACCACCGATCCCTTACCCGTTTACTGAGCTACAATAATGTATTCTACTCACATACCAAATGGATTCCTGAGAGGGGTATGAGTACAATTCAGTTGGCCCCCACCAATAATAGATAAAAAATATCCTATAAAAATAGATTGTTCATGTAAGTATTAAATAATAAAAATTAAATAAGAGACAATTTAGGTGGCACTAATTAATAATCTTTTCATAACTATTACTAACAATTCTTCAAAATTTATTATGCATCATCTTCATTACAAAGTTCATCATCATCATGTAATTCATCAGATATGAATTTACATCATTGAAACAATGGGTTATAGATATTATCATTATGTATAAGAGAATATGAAAAGTCCCAATCATACTATGGATAATACATCACAATTTTTTAATTTCCATACCTCGAAGCCTCCATTCAGTTAGAAAGAAACTGTTAGGGGAATAGAGAAATGTTCCTTTCCATTAAATGTACATTGTGGATAGAGTTAGAAAATCAATCCAACATGACCAGTGGGAGGATCCTAGGTACTTTATCTGACAGGTCATGCGATGCGAACATTCTTTTTCATCCATTCCATACACACAATCCATATCACAACCAAACACAACCAATATGTATAAAAATCATAATCCATAACAATCATCATGAGATTTAATATTATGAAATTACCCATTAAAACATTTTCCATTTACATTATTTAGCCTAATTTGTCTAATTCTCATTCTCATTCCTAGTTCCAAAAAATATTCAATAATTCCCACATATGAACCCATTTCACAAATTCATCAATCCCCTTGTGAAATCACATTTCATATATTTTTCATTTTTTGCAGCCATAAACAATTTGACACATTCACCATTTTATATTCACTAACTCTCTTAGGCATTTCTAATATGATTCATAATCTGTGAGTCAAAATATTAGTTAACCCAATTAACCCATTTCTATGGCATGCTAAATAGAGCCATAATCCAGTAAAAACTCTAGATAAACTACCAATATTCCATTTTCACATCCATTGAACATGTAAAAATACTCAATGAGATTTATATAATATCACACAGTGACAATGCACTAACTTATCCAGTTTCTAGGACCATGAATATCAGTGCACCCAATGGGTGGATTTAAATCGGTCAAATCATCCTTGATGCATACAATGGGAACCATGAGGGTTTCAATCCATTATTTAGACAAAAAACATTACCAAACCTCACCAAATGAATCAGGGGAATAATAATAGATTACAATGAAAAAAACTGAACATGAAAAAATCTACGATGAGACTATAGGATATAACTTGTTAAACAACTACCTCGAATCCATTGATGAACACACTCCTAGGTGTGTTATTAGGTCAAGATTCAAAAACCTTTTTAAGATTAAACCTCGATTCCACAAAAAGAAGGGTTTTTTAGATTCGAAAGAGGATCAAAAAAAGTGAAAACCCTATTCTCTAAAAGAGAAGAAAATAGCAGATTAGACTTAACCATGGATTCAATCAACAACCGAATACACTCTAATTGTCCAAAAGATAAAGGAGAATCACCCTTAGAATACTATGAGGGTTCATATTCATCACTAGGGTTTAAAGAAGTAAATGTGTTATAAAATAGAGTGAATAATTAAAATATCATAATGTAAATTTTTTAATTTATCCAAATTTTATAGGGGTTCAAATTTTACACCCCCAACCTAGTTTTCCAAACCTTGTGAAAACCATGCCCATGCCACTATCCAAGATGATTTGCATCACAATGTTACCTAGGAAGGGAATTTTTTTTAAAAAATTGTGCTTTATCCATGGAATACTGAAATTCCAAAGGTTTCATTGTTTTCTAGGATAGGAAGAATGGTTTACATCACTATACACATTGCAAAGGTTTGCATGGTTTTTCTTCCTGTCATGTCCCAAACCCCCAGAACACCTAGAAGGCCCTCATACTCCCAAGAAACATTTCATTCACCAACAAAAGGTTTTAACAAACCCACAATTATAAAAATGACATACCTCACTGATGTTTGAGATCTTATTATTACAATTAATTTAGGGGAGTTATGAATCCTAATTAAAATATCTGATGTCACTAATAGGGGATTTCTAATTAATTCATGTATAATTTATATTTTTGAAAAACATGGATAAAAATTGATCAATTATTGAAATAATTTTTTTTGTTCTAGATGATGACGGTGGGGTGATATTGAGGATGGTTCTGTAAAAAATAATCTAATAGTCATGTATTGTCCAAAGGGAAAAACATTTTTGTATATTATGATTATTTAAACTTATTCCTCCTAGAAAAGAAATACATAGGAAAGAAAATTCTTATTTGAATCCATCTATCAGCACTATATATGCTAGTCCCGTATACTTTTACTTCAACTAGAATGGTAATTATGATGATTCATAGAATTTTTATTATGATATTTGATTTGTTTTAATCTATTGGCAGGAGGGCATGAATAAATGTATGACCTAATGCATTTCTATTATACATTTTATTTTCCCATTTTTAATAAAATGGATCCTCCCTAACCAATCAAAAAAATGGATAAAATAAAATAACAAGATAAAGATGGAAAATGTCATTTATGTCATTTTTTAAAAGATCCTAATGTCCATGAAGGGGTCGAAATATAACAATTTATTAGGAGCACAATTAATATGTGATTTTATAGTGTATCACCCACATAGACAATATTTTTCAAATGAGCTCATAATGAAGATGATAATACTATACAACCAACTACATATTATGTTTATAATGATTCATTGACCCGTTTGAACATATATATTATTCAATAGTACCATTATCTTTTATGTATAAGATGCTATTGTAAGTTTACACTACAGTACCCTATCAATGTTACTGGTCATCATTTCTGTAATGTTTATCATTGCTACACTGGGTAAAAAAATTGTGCAATATGTTGACTGGTATGTGAGAAGTCAGACTAAATGCATCTAAAGTGTAAAGTTACACCATTCCAAAAAAGTCTCATGAATTAGATGTTTTCTATCCTCCAACAACATTTTTTTATAATCCTGTTAATTCTGGAAATATTTCATGAAATTATTCTATATTTTTAATGTGCTCTAGGGTGATTCTCTTCCTCTCAGTCCTATTCTTGTTGGTCCCAGATATTGGGGAACTTAAAATATCTTATCTAGGCCATGTTTCATAAATTTTCTAGTTTTTTTTCATTCAATCAGTTATATATATAATATATTTTCTGCATTTTTTGCATTAGTTGGCCTAATTATAATCTAATAACTCCATCTCCTATTATATTATTATTCCAGTACCCCTATAGTGATGAATTTGGACCAGTTCTAGGGATCCTTGGTATCCATGTTTGTTCTTATTAGTGAAGGGGTGTGACATGGGTATTGGTTGTGTGAAATATTTGATTTTTCAATCAATCAAATTGAGGATGGAATTTCCTTACCATTTAAATGGATTGTAGAATGTTTTTTTCATAGTAATTATTGCATGTGGTTGTAGGAATAACCCAAGACATCCATGCGTGATTATGATTTATATTTTTGGGTGTGGATTCTGAGACTCATACTTGATATAGCATTTCCTTCCTTTTTTATTAATCCTTCTTTTATGTGAATTTATAGCATATAAAGGTTTTATTATAGTATCAAGTGATAGGTGGGACACTATGACTTGGTTATCCTAGAAAAATGAAGCTTGTAAAAACTATAGTAATGAAAAAGATTGAATGAAACATAAGGAAGGTGTGTGATAGCATTGTGGCTTAATCATATGTAGATATGGGTTACAATGGCCTTGTGTTCTGATATATAATAGATAGACGGTATGATGGCCTTGTGGAGAACCCCATGATAGAGAAGGTTCTCAACATCCTTATAATAAATCCTGAGACATGTTACCCTTATGGATGAATATTTGTATTTTATAGCCCTAAGACATACCCAAAATCATGAATTCTATTATTTCATACCTTATCATATGGATGTGCGGTAGGTTCAACCAGGTTTCATAGTGTATTTGTTCCTGCACGATCGCTCGACTCATAATTGATTTTTAATTTCTTAAAGATTTATTTATTTTAATTGAATACATGTCTTATGAATGTGAACCTATGTTAATAACACAATAATGGTATATCATTGGTTTTATAATAACAACCTTTATGTTCATATTGATGCACGTGAAAACATCGTTATCAGGGTTCTGGGAAGTGGAAATGGCCCACCGATAGGGATCAAAGGATATAGAGATTGGTCTATATATGTGGTACAGATATAGACTATGTAGTGATGTTATTTTTGAATATTTTTCTATTTTAATGTTGCTTACTAATACATGGTTTTCACCAACCATACTAGGGGTAATTGGGTCATTAATTCATATAACATTAATATATCAGACATATCATTTATTATATTTCAATTATTATTGAATTATGTTTTTCTTCATATTTATATTTTTCATGTTTATAAATCTGATGTGAGGTTTTTGATTCCAAATATATAGACTCCCCACTCTCATATTCATACCCATGTTGTTATACATCAACATCATGTATATTGTGAGGCACACATTTGGTCATGTGGCACTCATGTTCAGACTAGATGATTTGGTTCGGGGCGTCACATTTTTTTCTCTCAATTGATGAATCTTGATTTATTTATTGGTGATACTGAAATACTGAGACACACATGGAGTTTCAAATCCATGTATATAAGAATTATGAGATGAAGAAACATGACATCCGTATGATTGTATATCATCTAGAGTTGTTCCTTTGTCAATAAAAATCCATGAGGATTCTAGGAGTTTGGTCCATCGATCACATTCAACCCATGTATGAAAGAAAGGGAGGCCATGTGATGTTTATGATTTAATCCTATAAGTGTAAGATTGTATATAATAACTTGAGAAAACTTATGTAACTATGATTTATATATAAACTGTGTGAATATACAAGGAACCTGATTGTTTTAGATAGATCAATGATGTAATGTTTAATAAAAACTTCAAGAATAAAGAGAGCTAATAATACCAAAGACTTTCATGTTTATAATATGAGATGAAATGATTAAATATTTCAGATATTATTGGAAAAAATTAAACGAAATATAACTACATTAAGATATATGTATTTATAATTCATAAATAATGGAATACTTGATATAAATCATTTATGACTTAATTTAATCCTTTATAACTATTTCACTATTATTTTCAATGATATAAATAGCTTCATATATATTAGAACTATATATTCTTGTAGGCTATGAAGAAGAATTTTTTGAATCATTTATAATACTATGAAAATTCTATGATTATATTAAGTATATATATCAAAGAGGGAGAAGAGTCTAAAGACACATTGTTTTATAAATAAAGAGTCTAGTTTCACCTATGTAATTCAAGGTGGAATAATATGACACTTAATCACATCTGATCTACTGTGATTTTCAAGACCCTTGGTCCCATTTCAGATGTTGAGGATCTATAATAAAAATACACATTTTAAAGTGATCAAATTTTTAGGAGGAATTCCATCAGAAGAATAAGTTCTTTGTATTAATGGATTAACTCTAAAGATGAATATTATAACGAGGGGGTCTAACAAGTTTCTATAGGATTGGGGTTGGGGTTTATAACCAATCATAAAAGGAGTGAAGTTGTTTTGTCTTACGAATTAATGAATAATTTTAAATGGGGAGTCAAAATAGTTATAACAACTTATGTATATAGTATATAATTCTTGTTGGGGTGTCTCACTAACGTGGAAAATATTAAGATCTTATGTTGAATCTAGTAATCACAATGTGTTTATCTTTATTTATTTATTATTAAAATGATGTGTTGTTATGAAATAATAAGGAGTAGATCAAGTACATTAACAGGTATAAAAGGAAGGTTCGATATAAATTCCTCCTAAAAGGATAAGGGTATCATTGATTCACCCCAATCCCTCTTAGTTATCCATTCAGATATAGGAACTACTTATCCACCATCCTTTAAGGGAACCATTAATCCATTAGTTGTTAAATTATGGATCAATTATATAGAAAATGAATTTCATTCCATGGTATATAGTGGGATGTATGTGGTTATCATGGTAATATATATTCTAAAGAGAGATATTGACCAATAGTGGTAATTTATTCAAAACAAAAAGAAGGAATAAGAGATAAAAAATATATATTATAATTCATTTAGGGCGATATTAATTGAAAGTATATTCCGTGTGATCATTGAGCTGACATGGAAAGGCAATTATAAAATTTGAGATAAAATTAATAGTACATTGTTGTTGAGTATGATGATAAGTTTACTAGGGTAGAAATAAATTCTTAAGATAATTTAAATATTCGAAAAAATATTTTGATGAATTTAATAATGATTTGAATCCAATCCTGCAAACAGCATTAGCCTCCCAAACATTTTCCTCATATGAGGAGATAGTGAAATGTGCTATCCAGACTGAAAAATTAATCTCCAAGTATTTTATTTTCAATTGGATGTAAGATAATATTATAACAACTAAAAACCTATACAGTGAAACTTAACTATGTAAAATAAAGGAAGGGTGGAATTCCCAAAATCAAATAACAATGAGAATTTACACCTAAGGGATTTCTTGGAGGGAATATGATTTTTCTAAAGTCTGTAGATAAATTTCATCAATCTCATGAATGTTACTAAAAAGAGTTATTATTCAAATTCCTAATGGATAAATTAAAATTATATGGGGCACTATTCAAGTCAATTCCCAGAGCATCATGGTAATCAACACCTGAATAAGAAAAGATAGAAATCATGGGCTTAAACAATCACAATAGAAAAATATGAGGTTCCAAATGATGTTATACCATGTACTTTTATCATAAAATAAATGATAAATAGTAAAATATTAAATTATATAACCACAAATTCAGTTTAGTTTGTGTTTTTATGAACATTGGAACATCTCATGATTAACTGCATAAGTATTTTTAGTTAATAATATTAGTATAAATCTTATAGAAATTAATGTATATTTGTATGTCTCTATTAAAATACATGGACTTATTTAGTTGAAAACATTGTGATAATACCGATCGTAAAGTCTTATATATACTTAGGATGTATTGGATCTCAATGAATTATGAATCAATATATTATTATGATAAGTGAATTACAATCTATGAGGCAAGAAAATAATCCCTTATTTTCAAAGGTGAAATTTTATTACATGAATCTTGTTTTCAAAAACATATAGTAGCTCTTATTATTGATATTAATATAGAGTATGAGTCAATTAATGATGATGACATCATTAGAATATATGATATATCAATTTTTAGTGATAATATTCATGTAAATTTTGAGTAACTACCATGCTATCCATCAAACCATGAAGATGAATTCATATTTTTCTTTATCATCAACGTAAAAACCCATATTTAAGACCCTTAATATATTTTTTCTAGTTGAATTGGTGGAATTAAAGATAAAGAAATTATTTTTGTGATACAGGATTAATAAAACCTATTCTCTCACAATGATGAGAACCTCTAATATTTGTGTAAATGATGGACAAAACTATGAGGTGGTGCATCTACTATATATAAAATAATACCATTAATATAGTGAAAAATGATCCTTCACATCACATTTATGATATAATTGATCAACTTCAAAGATCTCACTACATAATATATATTGTTCTCCATTCTATTTATCATTATTTAAAAGTCATTTTGGATGATACACCAAAGATGAATTTTTTCACAAGGTATAGAAATTTGAGTTCACAATAATTCCCTATGGTTTAAAAATTTCCCATTCATGTTTATGGATCTAATAAATAAAGTATTCATCGATTATCTTGATAAATTTGTTGTGTGATTTATTAATGTTATGTTGATATAATCTAAGTAAAATGAATATTAGGATTACTATTTATAGATTTTTCTTAAGACTCATGGGATGAAGGATCAGTGTGGAAAATTATGATAATGTGCATTTTATATTAGTTTTATCAAATATTTAATCATATTGTATCTAAGGATGGAATATAAAATGACTCAAAAAGTCAAATACTTCCACATAATATATTTAACTAAATATTATAACAATGTTATATAGTTTACATGGCATATTTTGTTATTATAAGTTATTTGTTAGCACTTTTTCTCAATTATCTTATTTTTTAATAAAGCTGACATATAATGGTGTCAATTTATGATAGAATATGTGATGTGAATAATTCTTTTATGAGATAAAGAAGATATTAATTATTACACCAGTATTAACCATACAATTGGGAATGTATGAATTTATTATATATAGTGATACATAAAAAAATAATATTGTGTGTACCAATGAAAAAATGATATATATGTTTCTTATAAATTGATAAAATTAAATAACCATGGAATAAGTTATCCAACACCTGATATTGATCTAGAATATATAATATTTTCTATAAATATATATAGATATTATCAATATACTGAACTATGTGAAATAAATATAGATTAGAAATGTTTGATGTACATATTAATGAAGAAAGAGCTCAATATGAGAGAAAATATATGACCATAAGTAATTATCACTAGGACTATGCAATACACTATCACCCTAAGAATGAAAAAAATGTTGAATTCAAATAGATTTAGAGGAATCATGGAGTTTTATCCTTGATGAGGATGGACATGAATCCAATATTGATTGAATTCCTAAAGATAGATTTAGAAATTAATATGGAAAGATAAACATCATTTATTATCAATTTGATTTCATAACCATATATACTTGGAAAGATAATGAGGCCTTAATAAGATAGAATGTGTCTACAAAAGAACATTATATCAATGAGATACGTAAAATATAAAATATTAAAATATGAAGATTTTGAATTTAATTTGGGAATGAAGATATACATACTATCATAACAAGAGATAAATAGGGAATTAATAAATGAATATAACAGATAAAACTTCTATATAAACCCTACTATTAACAAGATGTATAGGGATATAAAATAACACTTTGGTTAGGGAAATCCATATTGTTAAATTATGGACTATGAGTGAAGGTTCTTGTTAAATAAAAGAGTAATGGCTAAGTGACAAGTTCAAAAGGGTGTCATGTAACATCTCTCTATAACAATGTGGAAGTGGGATAGTGTCGCCATGGATTTTATTACTAAATATACTAGAACATCTAGTAGGAATGTTGTTATATGCACTATTTCAGATTACCAACCAATGTATTCAAATTTCCTCCAAATAATGGAGGATATTCCCTATGAACATATTTAATGGCTCTATATCAGTGAACTTGTGAGACTTCCTAGATCACCTTTATCAATTGTATCTTATCATGAAGCTCAATACACATAATTGATTAAAATGTATTCAAAAAATATTTGGACAATAATATATATTTAAGCACCACCAATCATCCTAACAATTATTTTTATCCTAAAATGATCATGTATGAATTAGAATAAATACTGAGGTTATTCTCACATATCTTTCAAGGATCATTGTACCCATACCTACCTCAAGAGGAATATGTGTACAACAATAGCTTCCATTTTATCATTAAAAAAGGAACCATATAAATCCCTACATAAAAAAATATTTCATGCCCTAACATTTTTGAAATAATTTTGGGAAAATAGGATGATTATTCTATAAGTCATCGAGGATGTGTTAGACATGGTGATATATATTCAAAATCAAATTAGGATGGCTCGAAATACAAAAAAAGGTTTTTTGTTATTATGATTTTAGACTTGGATTTCTACGTAGAAGTTTATATCTTCTTGAATATATTAATTTGGAAAAGAGTTGTATGGTTTGGAAAGAAAGTGAAGTTATTTTCAATGTACATTCTTCCATTTGAAATTTTAAAGAGAATTGGAGTAATGGATTATCCTTTGTCTTTTCCACCAAACCTCAATAAAGTGTTTTTATTATTTCATATATTAATATTCAGAATGTACATTCCAGATCTTATAAAGGTACATAGAAGTAATTTAATAGATATTCAAATTAACATACCATATAATTAAACTATATCTATATTCTTAAAAATAGGTAGAAAGTTATAAGAAAATAGAAAAACCATCTAGGGAACTGCTTTTGATTAATCATAAGTTGCAAGAAGCAACATGGAATCATGATCAAAAATTTCATTCATTTAATTATAGATTTATGTACACTCTAATTTTTTTGGGATAAAACATTTTATGTTGGGGATAATGTAGTACCTAAGATTTTACTATTAAAAAATAGATGAAAAACATTTTAGAACAATGCAAAAAAATCATCATAATAGAAAAAAAACAATTTAGTAAAATTGAAAATAATAAATTTCATGTAAAATAAAAGATAAAACCAACACAGTAAAATAATTTTGTAATCATAAAATTGATAAATAATAATATATAGAGATCATTTCAAAAAAAAATTACATATTTGTATCTTAGAATAAAAATAAAAATATTATGTTAGAGAATTATGATTCTAAAATGAAGAAGATTATTATTTAATTATTAAATTTCATATAGATATAGAATATTGTTCACAAAAAGGACTACCAATTTATAGTTATCACATAAAAATTATAAAATAATAAACTTTTTTATAATTTCGTAAGATTTTTTTATGTATCTTGTAAAATATGGTATAAATGTCATAATTATTATAGCATCAAAATTACTTTGAAATGTTTGAATAAGTAATATAAAATAAAAACTGACCAAAATTGGGTTTATTAATTAAAATAATGTATTTAAATGTATTTATGTGTTTTTTCAAAACATTTAATATTATTCTAAATACTAAAGTATATTATAATATTTTAAAAACAATTTTATATCAATAAGAATCTTGACTACATCAAAAATAATATATATTACCTTATTTCAGTTCTAAAACATTGGAAATAAAAAATAGGCACTAAATTTCAAATATAGTGGGATAAGACAATGCGAAGTATAATTGTTTTTATTTTTTAATAAAAAATATTCAAAATAATTTTTTTATGTTAATAAAAAAAATCATCTCATTTTCAAAAAATAACAACATATCCTCTCTTTTCTCTTCATTATAAAAATAGTGAGAAAAATTTTCCTCTCATTTTCTCCATAAAGAGTCTCTATATGGAGTTTCTAAGGATCTAATTTTCTCTTGTCTTTATTTATGAAGTAACCCTATTAGGTAATTTTTTTATCTTCTAATTTCCTTTTTAATTGTAATAATTTTGTTATAATTTAATTTTTCATTATTTTTCTTAAACATTGATTCTTTTTTTGTGATATTATCATAAATTTTAAATATTGTTAATTCAATTTACATATGCCATCTCATTATAGCCTTTTTCCAATCCATTATTATATCGATGTAAGGTTTAACAATAACCCCCTTTCTTTTTTTTAATTAGAATCCTTTTTTATAATGTCATTTAAATTTATTTTTTATATAATTCCATGAATTTAATTCTAAGGTATTATAGTTTATTTCATATATGTTTAATGATAGATTACTAATTATCTATTCTTATAGGCTTTTATAAATACATTATTATGCTGATCTAAGTGTTCAAAATCTACCTCTTTCCTTTTCTATTATAATACTTTAGTGATAAAGTCATTTTTAAACATCTTTCATAAATTTTCATGATAGTAATTCCATTGTATTTTTATCGAGTTGATATTTTTAATAATGACATAAAACTTATTCTCCCTAATTATATACTTTTCTTAAGCCATTATGATGTTGTTTTAAGGGTCTCCAATCCATTCTTATCCGTTATTTTATGTAATAATAAATAATTTATTTAATTTTATTAATAAATTTTTATTATGATTCATTTTTAGAAATTCCAAATCAGATTATAGATGAGTTTTCATCATTATCACTCACTAAAAATACATTATAAAATATAAAAATTATTAACTATTATTTAAAATCCAAGAGAAAAATCTAATTATAGGACAAAATATAAAAAATTGGTTAACTAGGGAGTGTGTTATTTTTTATCAATTAATTAAATCTCTTGATATTATCAGGGATTCATTTTTAATCTCATAAGAACATATGCGTAATACTTTTAAAAATGATTGGTTGGGTTTTAACTCAATAATTACACATTGACCTCAAAATGGTAATAACCACACACCTATTTCAACACTACTTGTGTGTATGATTTGGATGATTCATAAGATCTTTATGAAATATAATGAAGTATTTGATAATATTGTCATATTTTTTAAATAAATTTTAAACTTTTTGATCTACAGTAAGTATTACACCGTATATGAATGTATAAATCTAGGGTGACATTTATATAATTTCTTTGTTCTACTATCATTGAAAACTACTGAAGTAAATAAATATTTATTATTTATATACATATACCATGAATGACACCTTCTCTACTAACAGTTAATAAATATTTTGATAATGATACTATAAAATCTAATGATATTAGGATATATTTCCTTGTAAAAAAATTTAATCTTTTTGATATCTTGTGATAAATGCAACATCCAGTCTAAAAGAAAAAATTGTATATCACCTTAAACTAGTAGATAAATTGGAAGTAATTAATATTAAAAATAAATTACATTAACTATATTTTTTAAATTGATATAAATTAATTAATTCTTTCTAAATAGATTATAAATAACAATAAAAAAATTATTGTCAAAGATAAGCTTTTCTAAAAATTTATTTTTTGCACACTATGTGTTTCATATTAATTAATTTAATTATTCACAATTCATGAATAATTATAATTATATATATATATAACATTATATTAAATATAAAAATTCATTCAAATAATTTCATTTCTAGTCGTGGGATAATAATAAATCTTATTCTATGAAGAAACATATTTTTTTTATAGAAAGCAGATTTCATCACATTTTCCACAATTGTTTTAAAATTAATTTCAGACACTTATCGAAATTGAATACTAAAAAATATATTTCATTTTGTAATTTTGGGGTTCAATATTGGTAAAGTTTCCCATTTTATTTTAGTTCAATATGACTACTAATCATGTTAAAATTTATCATATTGGGTAAAAGGAATACTGGATTCATCTAAGTTAAAACTATGTTATAAATTCATAATATTTTCTTATAATTTTTATTTTTTCTAAGAAATTCATCCCTGATCTATTTATAAAATTAATTAATATATTATGTGACAATTTTACATGAATACTACATTTATAATATTTAAAGAAAATAAAAATAAAAATTTCACTTTCAGAATTTTAAATACATATTATGTACTCATATATGAACAAAATAAAGTGGAAATAAAATCGAAATTTAAATTTTATAAAAAATTAAATTATATTTATGGTGTTAATTTATATATAAATTTTAGGTATTATATAATTAATATAAATTCCCACACATCAATGACAAAAAAATTAATTTAACTATATTAAAAATATTAAAAGTAATATAATTTTAGTGAGTTATAGTGTAACACATGATTTTTATAAATATATGACATATTATTGATATTAAAATTTATTATATTCAACAGTAATATTTTTCTTGGTTTTATTTAATTCAAATTAAATGAATACTCTCAAAATTGACATCAAAGATATGTTATGGTTATAATAATTTAATAAATAATTTTACAATTATAGAAATACGAAAAAAGTAAAATTAGTATAATATATGGTATAAAATTTAATCCCTATTAAATTTATGAAAAAATAGTTAAATTATATGTAATATAATTACTCTTTATGAGTGAGAAAATTGTTACCATATTTAATGTGAAAATGGGTAAACTGAGGAATTAAACCAAAAGATAAGGTTTAAAAAACCACTTATAGATTTTGAAATTTTGTTTGTTTATGGTATCAAAACAAAATACTACCTTATCTTAGAATACATGGTCATTTTTATGAATTTTTATTGACTAAAAATTTATTATATATTAAATATTTTAATAAATTCCAATTGTTCCTTCCCCCTCCCTTATAAACAGCCACCCCTCCTTTCCCTTCTTCACACCACTTTGATTCTTCTAGATAAGTCAAACAATGGAAAATTATATTAAAAAATTCCATAGACATGTTATAGAGGTTCTTATCATCCCCAAATATCATACTAGTGTTCTTAAGAGGATATCTAAATGAGTGGTTTAAAAGATAAGGTAATTTCTATAACTGATAAATTTTTTTAAAAAATTATAGTTCTTAATCATATAAATATTTGGTATTTATTGTAAATTAATAAATTAAAAAACTTAAATATTATTAAATTTTATTTGGATTACTAATCCACCATTAAAAACACTATTTCCAATCAATGGTGTGGTGAAAGTATCTCTTGTGCATACGTACGACTTACCTTCCCATGTAGCAATTAAATTCATTTTTCATCACCATATTTTGGTGATGGGTTTTATTTATATATATTTTATTAATGATATAATTATACATATGTAATGATAATATAAAATATACCATCTTACCTTAGAATCTGTGGGGAAACTATAATATCACTTGTGCATATGTGTGAACTACCACCACCGTGAAGCGATGTGATTCATTTTTTAATTTATATATTACTTTGATATTAATGAGGGTGTATTTTCTAAATATATATGATTTATATAATATATTTATTATTCTTAAAAGTTTAATTATTATTTATCATTCATTTTTTCCATCGATTAAATCGTTAAAACGTCATTCATGTCTATGAACAACATACAGTCGCAATGAATAGTGTATTTAATTTCATATTCATAAAATTTATGGATGACTAGAAATATTTATATAAAGAATATATATTATATCTATATAATTTATAATATTATAGTGCTTATGGAACCATGATCAACGTAAAATTACCAAATCTACTGATACGAATGTTACATGTAGAAAATAAAGTTGTTATTCACCCGAAACAATGATTTTAATAAATAACTTTTAATAAACCTATAATTAAAGGATATGAGTAAATCATATATCATAATATATATATATATATATCTAGATACAATTACTGAATATATTTATAATAATTCCATATTTTTTAGATATGAGTATTAAATATTTATGATGGAAATTAGGCTTTGGGTAAGGGATTATTTCCCAATCACATCACTATTCAGGATGGTTAATTTTTATTTATTAACAAGGGAAATTATTTCATCTTTATATAATAAAACCTATATATTATATTATACTCTAGTAATTTATGAAAATTTTATTCATTAAGAATGTTTTATTTTCTATCAAAGTGTTTAAAATAGATCTTCTTATCCTTTTATGATGGAGAAAACTTTTTACTTTTTTAAAATTGTGAGAGGAAAATTTTATTTTAACTTATAAAACATGCATGAAATGTTTGAACATCCGAATGATAAATTATAATCTTCTATTCTTGGTATCCAAAGTTCTTTTCAATGAGAATTTTTTATTTAATATTTTTCAAAGTTTTTATTATGAATATTTTAATTTGAAATGAAAAGGGGATTTCCCTCAAGAAATATTCCATTTATACTTCTAATGCATTTTAAACTATTTCAGATTATTTGGTGAATATTATGATTTAATATTGATATTATTTTTTTATGAAATTATCCAAATTACATTAGATGTATTTTGAATATGTTAAACTTATTTATTGGGGAGCGTAGTAACATTCTATACTCTATCTTTTCTATAAGATTCATAATGTTGATAATGTCCACCCCTTTCATTTGATATATTAATTAGACTTAATAAGTGATGGGTGAGGTCTACTATAACTCCTTGATGAATTACTAGGTATCTTGTGACAAACTAGTTTAGTATTTGGTCAAGGACTTACATAATTTTATATGATGGATTGGTATGGGGCCATTATGTTATGTTTATAATGTCTGAAATTATAAACTTAATAATTATGAAACTAGTTTTTACGAAACATATAATTATTTAAATCATATTTTAAATCATAATTTTATCCATGAATTTATTCAAATCATTTATTGTTATAGTTAAATATAATATTTTATTATAAAATATCTTGGCCATATTATTCATCTTTAATTTACTTGGTGATAGGTTTCTCTGTACGCATAGCCTTACAGAGCATCCGATCTCCCCGTGTTTCTTATATTTTCTTTCCATTGGATTGTAGAAAGTCTATTTTGATTAATGTGATGGGATATTCTAAAGTTGATATTTTTTTCTCAAAGAAAATAACTTGTTTATTCTATTTTTTAAAATCTTTATAAGAGATCCAAGTGTGAATCAATTTTTCCAAAAAATTTAAACTATTCTATCCTTCTAGATGTGAGTCCTTGTATATATTGCCAATGTAATAATGTAGCCACTCACTATATGAACTATGGTGAGTTTATTTATAGTTTCTATTAGGTATTGTTTATTATAAACATTGGGAACTATATTTAATAAAAAAAATATTAGATAACAGAACCCTATGATGCACATTGAGAAAATTCCCATAGAAACAAATCTTATTGTTTTTAGATTAGTTACAGGTATATTTTAAATTTATGTTAAGTGTTTCAATTGTATTTAATTTAAACATTATGATTCAAAATGTTGTGATGAAATCTAGTGTACACCATTTTATAGAAATTGTACCTCATAGATGGATGTAAACTATATCGATGAACATAATTCATATATGGATTTCCATCATAGGAAAGATAATGAACCAAGATCTAGAGCTACAATTGATCTAAACATATTTTAAATTATTTTATGTCGCTAACATAGATTATGGAAAAATAACATGGATCATATGAATCATAATATAGATCTTAAATGTTGTGTAACTATGTTAGACCACTTTAGGCTTCCGTAACCCCCATCATTCAATGGAACTATGAATCCATTTGCATATATAAAATTGAGAATGTCCTTATATAATATACTTAAATATTTGGGAATTAATGAAATGTATAATGTTTTCATGGTATTTAACCATATTTTTGGGTATTCAGATCAATGGTGGTTATTTATTCAAAACAATAAATATGAAGAGTGAATAGAGAGAATGAAATGGAAGGATTATAAAGAGATTTTCTTTGAATAATATTTCCTTGAAAACAATAAGAATATGTAGATAGAAAATTCATAAGATCAAGAAAAAAGTAAGAGGTAAATGTTTATAATTATGAATTCATATTTACATGCTTAGAAATTAATGTGAAATGCTATATTTGTATTATTAGAATTATGCATACCATTTCATTGATGTGATAATGATAATCCTTTGAAAGGAACTAGTCACCCAAATATTGTAGTCACATGATGATATAATATCATATTCAATCATTGAAGATAATGAAATATCAATGTATTATTAAATTGAATTAAATATAGATATGAAAATATAGGTTGAGAATTATGGAAGAGGAAAATATAGAATAATGGGATAAAGGAAGGGGTAATTTCTAACTTGTAATAAATGTGAAATGAAACACCTTGGAATATTCTTTATGGGATTAATAAATTTCATTGAGTGTGGAGAGAAAGGCCATAATGAATGTGATTAAAAAGGGAATAATGAAGTAAATAGTGTTTAATGCTTCAATTGTAAGTACATGGGGAACTATCAAAATTATTATCTCATGAATCAAGGGATTTTTCACATGATAATTAAACGGTTCAAGGAAAATATTATATGATCAAAATAAAATAATTCTTTTTTTATAAATATGTGGTGGAAGGTACTTTAATCATATCCTAAAATTTAGATAATTATTTATTTGATTCTAGATCTTCACACTCATTTATATCATCCATGGTTTCCAATAAAATTAGATATTTTTCTTCCACCATAAGAAGGGACTTAACTATATAGACTCGTAGTGGAATCCTTACCGCATCAAGGATATGAAATTTAGTTCCCACCATGAAACTAATTTTTTTTGTTATTTAGTAAATTTATGATTGTACAATTGGTTTATTTTTATACAGTCACATGTATGGACTTGATATTAAAATATGAAGCAAAATAATATTTCAAAGAGAATGAAATTATGTTTTCTGATTAAGATATGGAATTCCTTTTCTTTATAGAGGATATTTTAACTATTGATTCATGTTTATATCCACCCCCAGTTGGTCTTTTGAATTAGATTCTTGGGGGAAAAGGTAAAACAAAGTCTTCAAATGGAAAATGAAATCATTAAAAGTGAATTTAATAATTTTAAAAGAATACTGTAATGTATTTCTCGAAGAATTTCTTATACATGTACTAGAATTTAAAGAGGTGTTTTCCATTGAATTAATCCCTAATGTAATAAATATATCAATTATTCCATATTGAATTCCCACTATAGAATTAGTTGAATTTAATAAATAACAAGGTACTTACACACCCATAGTGTTTCACCTTGGTTATCTACTAATCATTTCATTAAGAATAAAGATGTACCTATATGGGTTTTAATGGATTATAGGGATGTAAATATTATTATAATAATAAATAATTATCTGATATTGTGAATTAATGTCATATTCAATCAACTTCAAATATGGCTTGTAGAGGATGCTGAAACTCAAATAATGGTCACGGCGGTGGAGAAGTTGGTGTCCCCACATACGTAAGACAAAAACATTCCCTTTTATCATTTAGTAAAACTCTTCGTATAAAAAGATTCCGTTTGAATAAAATTCAAAGTCAAATGGGTTTATACACCGTATAAAATAATGTTGTGTATAAAAGAAAATATGCCTCAATGAAAGGAGATTGAGACGAAGTTCCATACCTTGTGTCTGACTTCACTCGATCATTCTTTAATCTCTTGAATAATAAACTAGTGTTAATTTCTACATGCATAGGAACCTTTTTCATGTTCATTATTCTTTTTATATCATTATAACCATGTTATGAACATTATGTAATTATTTAAGTTAATAACGGTCATTTTGTCGATCTTTGGTACTTGGGTCAAAAATAAACTTCTTATAATTACAAGTTGTTCATGTGGTAAAATATCTACTATATCTAGAATTATATTCATGATTTATATATCATATATATCATATATATCCAGTATATACATGCATTTATAAAATGACATAACATTTAGAGGTATGAAATGAAATGCACCATTCATGGAGACGGTAATCCGTACGTACGCATGAACGCTAATTTCATTTCTATTTCATATTTAATGGAGTGAAATAATAATGATATAAAGGTATATTATAATTATAGTATAATATCATATATAATATCATTAAATTCATCCTTTATACGTCCCACATATGGCATTAACGATTCAAATCACTTTGAGGGGGCGATAGTCGGCACTTCCTAAGATGAAATTATCCCTTTTACCCATAATGGAAACCATAAAGGTATTCCATAAATGAAAAATACAGAATCATAAGATAAACATAAACATAATATATATCATATATAAATATATTGACATCTTAATGGCCACCATGGAGGTGTTAAAAGAATATTGAACAATCATCGTTTCGTGAGGCAGTAATTCGCCACTCAAAGAAACAATATGTTCTTTAACCATTAGATGGAATTTTGTGTAAGTGTAAATAAAATCCATCTCATAACAACATCCTATTATATTTAAGATAATTTTTTTTCAAAATAAATTAATAAATAGAGTTTAGCGGGTTGGAGAAGCAAAATAAAACAAAAGAACATAAGGGAAGACATTACCTTTAAATCGGGTAACTCCCCTTGGTTTGAACAAAAATGTTTTCTTCAAGAGATTTCTGCCTAAGGTAAGGCTTATATGATTAATAGAGGTATGTGGATAGATAAAATGAGCAGAGTTTGTCCAAGAAAATGTCTTGAGAGGGGTGGGTAAGCTGGTAGGGATGGGGACCTTTTATAAGAAGGAGGAGGGGAACTCTTGGAAAGTTATGAAATGTTACTTTATTATAAAATGTTTTTAAGATTTAAAAGGTCCCAAAAAGATATATTTCTAGGATAAGGTGATAAGGGTTCTATATCCACCCATCCTATAGGTTTTTCACAAGTGTAAGTCTTATATTTTTCATTATCTTTTCATTTTCTTTAAATCATTCATTAATGAGGTAATCACTGCATCATTATGGTGTCATAAATAAATTTATTTATTTAATGTCTAAAAATTATAAAAAAACCATGATGTAGGAAATATTTTTAGCTTTCCAATGACTATTTATAGTCTAAGATATAATTTATTTAGAGAAAATTAATTTTTTTTACTTAGGTGTTACATACTTTTGTTATATTTAACTTTATTTAAAAATAAAAGGATAAAATGTCACTATCACACAAAAGTGATTCCATGGGGTCCCAAAGTTGGAACAAGGCATACCATGGTCGGCCATGACACAAAAAATAGCATTAGAACGCATTTTTGGGTCATTTTATAATATTATGATATTATTTTATTACCCTTAACTAGTCGATTACAAATTAATCACGATAATTTACGATAATTACCGTCGTTACTATTCAAAATGTCCAAAAACAAAAGATTCTTAATTACATAATTTGTGTCTTATAACTCAAAATATGGAATCCATTTTACCAAATTCTAAATACATAAATTGTAGTAATTAATTTAAAAAATAATTCTCGTTGTAAAAACAAATAGCAGGTTTTTTAGAAATAATATCTATCAAAAGTTTGACACTTGTTTATGAAAAATTAAAAATTGAAATTAATGACAATGACCAAAATTTGATTAAATGGTAAGAATATATTCTAATTAATCATTAAAACCAATTAAAAGGACAATATATCTATATAATTAAATTAGATAAAAAAAGGAGTTTTGATGTAAAATGCAGTATTTTTCACTACTAATTAAAAAATTAACATTTTCAGAAAAATACAAAAAATTTATCCAAAGTAAATTTCAATGCCCTGATTCTAAAGAATAAGATTATTTGGACAAATAGAGCTTATAAAATTTTCAAAATATGTATTTAAAAATGGTTCACCATCAAAAGGTGGTAAAACAATCTTTCAAAAATTATTAGAGTATTATTGCTTAAGATTGGATTTATTCTCATTTTAAGCCTCTAAAACACCATCTAATTCATAAATAGACATGTATATGAAAATATATTACTCTTTACTTACTTGGGATGTTACATCCTTACCCCCTTTATAAAATTTCATCCCCAAAATTTATTTACTTATCGAATAAGTGGGGGTATTTATCCCTTGTTGCATTTTCAGATTCCCATGTTGCCTCTTCAATCATGTTGTTTTTCCACCAAATCATTACTTGATGAATCACCTTATTATGCAATACTTGCTCCCTATGGTCAAGAATCTGGACTGGTTGTTCCTTATAAGATAGGTTCTCTTCTAGCTAGACTACCTCTGGACTCAAAACATGAGATGGATCTGGCATGTACTTCCTTAACATTGAAAAATGAAAAACATTGTGTACCTGAGATAAAATCGGAGGTAAAGCCACTCGGTATGCAACTGATCCAACTCTCTCTAGATTTTCATATGGTCTAGTGAACCTTTGACTCATGTTTCCTTTCTTACCAAATCGCATCACACTTTTCCATGGTGAAACTGTGTGGAAGATATGATCACCTACCTCAAAAGAGAGATCCTTCCTCCTATTGTCCGCATAACTTTTTTGCCTGTTATGAGCTGTTCTCATGTGTTTCTGTATCATCTAAACTTTTTCTGCCAACTCTTTTACCAATTATGGTCCCATAAACTTCCTTTCACCCACTTCATCCATAAAATATGGAGTTCGATACTTCTTCCCATATAATGTCTCAAATGGTTCCATCTGTATACTGGAATGAAAACTGTTATTATAAGAAAACTCAACCAAAGAAAGATGTTCGTCCCAAATTCCCTGATAGTCCATCAAATAAGCACATAGAATATCTTCCAACGTCTGAATTGTTTGTTCTGACTTCCCACCTTTTTGAGGATGAAAAGTTGTACTAAAATTTAATTCAGTACCCAACGCCTTTTGAAGTCCTTTCCAAAAGTAAGAAGTAAACCTGGGATCACGATCAGATACAATGGAGAGGGGAACTCCATGTAATATAAGTACCTCTTTAAGATAAAAAATAGAAAGTTGATCTTGGGAAAAAAGTATCTTGTATAGCAAGGAAATGAGCTGATTTAGTCATGCGATCAACAATAACCCAGATCACATTATTACCTCGAGGTGTCTTCGGCAACCCCACAACGAAGTCCATGGATTTATTCTCCAATTTCCACTCTAGAACTGGTAAAGGATGAAGCATCCCATTCGGTAACTGCCGCTCTACTTTAACCTTTTGACAAGTCAAACACTTCACAGTAAAATCAGCAATATCTCTTTTCATTCCATCACACCAGTAATACTCCTGAAGATCTCTATACATCTTAGTACTGCCGGGATGAACTGAAAATAGAGAACTATGAGCTTCACATAACAACTCTCTCTTAAATTGCGAATCAAAAGGCACACAAAATCTCTTCACAAATCTCAAAACACAATCATTATCAATTTTGAATTCAGGTAACATACCCTTCTGAACCAGCTCTACCTTTTTCTGCAACTCACTGTCTTACTTCTGAGCTTGCTTTATTTTGACTGGTAGAGATGATCTCACTGACACCAGAAACAAAACAGATTAACTCCCTGCACCAATAAATTCTATTCCAAGGTTCATCAACTCCTTAACCAAAGGATCATGTTCCAAAAATAACATGGTTAATGAAGCATTACTTTTTCTACTCAAAGCATTAGCCAATTTATTTTCTTTTCCCAGATGGAAATGAATTGTACAATAATAATCCTTGATTAATTCCATACATCTCCTCTGTCTCATGTTCAATTCATTCTGAGTGAATATATACATTAAACTTTTTTAACTAGTATATATTTCACACTTTACACCATACAAATGATGCCTCCAAATTTTTAAAACAAAAACAACAGCAGCTAATTCCAAATCATGTGTAGGGTAATTTACCTCATGAGTTTTCAACTGACGTGAAGAATAAAAAATTACCTAATAATTCTACATTAGGACGCAACCAAGTACTTTCAATGAAGCATCACTGTAGATAACAAACTCACCATTCCAGGAAGGTAGTGCCAAAACTGGAGCATTCACCAATCTTCTTTTAAATTCCTGAAAACAATCATCACATTCTTTTTTCCAGATAAACTTAACACCCTTCTAAGTTAGCTTAGCCATTGGACTAGATCACCGTGGAAAATTTTTAACAAACCTTCAGTAATAGCCTGAGAAACCAAGAAAACTACGAATCTTGGTTACATTTGTCAGTCTTGTCCATTCTTCAAAAACTTTTGTTTTTGAAGGATCAACAGTTATTCCATATTTAGAAACAAAGTGACCAAGGAAAGAAAATTTTTGAAACCAAAACTCACACGTGATGAATTTCCTACACAATTTCTTTTCTTTTAAGGTTTGAAAAATAACCCTTAAATGACTTTCATGCTCCTATTTACTTTTATAAAACACCAAAATATCATCAATGAAAACAACCAAAAACTTATCAAAGAACTCATGAAAAATTATATTCATAAGGTCCATGAATACAACAGGTTCTTTGGTTAACCTAAAAGGCATTACTAAAAATTCATAATTTCCATATCTTGTACAAAACGCAGTCTTTGGAATATATGAATCCTTTACCATCAACTGATGGTACCCCGATCTCAGGTCAATATTTGAAAAATACTGATCTCCCTGGAGCTGATCAAACAAATCATCGATATGAGGCAAAGGATATTTTTTCGTAATAGTGATGTTATTCAAGGCACAATAATCAATGAAAAGTACCATTGAACTATATTTCTTTCTAAAAAATAAGACAGGAGCACCCCATGGTGATGTTCTAGGTCGAATGAAACATTTCTCTAATAAATCTCGCAATTGATTCTTCAACTCTAAAAGTTCAATTTGATCCATTTGATAATAGGGTTTTGAAATTGGATTAGCATCAGGAACTAAGTCAATATTGAATTCAACTTCCCGATCTAGTATTATTCCAGGGAACTCATTTGGAAAACATCAGGATAAAGATTTACCACTGGAACACCATTAATCTGAACAGTTCCTTTGTTTTCAACAATATTTCCATGGTAACATTCATTTCCATATTTTACATGTTTCTCAGCCTCTTGATATGTTATCAAAAGTAAGGGTTCATTCTTGTACACAAACTGAAAGTCTTTCTGAAAATAATGGTAATTAGCTCTACAATCAATCTTAGCATGGAAAACAGAGAGCCAATCCATGCCCACAATAACATCAAACTCTACTAGAGGTAAAACAATAAGGTCTGCAAGTAGTTTCATTCCACAAGATAAGGATATGGAGATTCTTATAAATTATTTTTCCCTCAACATTTCCCCCGGGTGTTTTTACCACAAGTTCAGGATTCATTTCTTGAGCTGGAATTCCCAATTTACTAGAAAATTTTTCAGAGCTGAAAGAATGTGTAGACCCTGAATCAAACAACACATTGGTATAATCTAAAAAAACAAACAACATACCTGATACCACTTCATTTGATTTCCCAACATCTGCTAAAGTAGTTGAAAAGGATTTCACCACACCTTTCTACTTGTAGTCTGACTGCTTCCCATCATTTGAGCTCTTTGTCGAACAGTCGTATTCATAATGACCCATCTCATTGCACTTGAAACATTTCATTAACTGTAAATCAAAATTGCGCTTACCATCACCCTGATCTTTTTCAGTGAAATCACAAGCCTTATGTCCCATCTTACCACATCAGTAGCACTTTATATAATTGAAAATACATTCCCCAGCATGCTTTTTACCGCACTTATCACAAACTAAAAACTTAGTTTTCTTACCATCAGACCTTTTTGAAGGATTCTTCCCTTTCTCCTGCCACCTCGGTCTCTTCTTATGTTTGTTGTTATAGATCACTTGATCATCAGCAAACTCAATTTCCAAATTCTCAGCTAATAGAACAAGATTTTCATAACTCTTGAACTCGGGAGAATCTAAATCCCTTTGATATTTAGGCTTTAATTTTGAGTAAAAATGATTGATTTTACTATCAAGGTCTCAGATAAAATTTGGAGCATTCCTTGCCAATCGGGTAAACTTTTCATCATAAGCAGCCACTGAGTCAACCTCTTGCCTAAATTCCAAGAATTGTTTTTCTATCCTAAGTCGAACAGTTTTAGGAAAATATTTTTCAAGAATCATACCATTGAGTCCATCCTAGATAAGTGCAATAATCTCATCAGCGTCCATGATATTTTTAACCATCGACAACCACTGTTCTGGTTCACCCTCCAAATGGTAAACAACAAGACTAACCTTTTGATTTTCTGAACACCCCATGACATCAAAAAAAATTTCCAGTGCGTTAATCCACCCATCAGCTAGTACAAGGTTAGATAGTATCGTGAATGATGGGGGATGTTTCCTGACGAAATGTTCCACCACTAACATGTTCCTCTGCAGTTTCTCTGGTTGATCTCGTGCATGGATACCACAACCATTTATCGCTTGAGTCAAATGTTCCATTACTACAATAAACTTTTCAGTTCCAATTCCAACCATCTTAGGATGCTGATTCGGAAGGCCATTTCCTTCAACATGCCTTCCTAGAACTACTTCCCTATTTCCTCTGCAGAAAACCATTCTAAACAAACATGTCTTAGATGAAGCAACATGGTAATCTTCAAATGCTATATTATTTCAATTTGATCATAAAAAATATTTTTGGATAATTATTTAATACAATTCTAACTCCTCAAGTTATTTGAACCGACCAATGATACAAACTATAAGGCCCCAGCCTTAAACATTACATAATCTTGAGTTATTACAAGAATACACATTGAGGATCTTTTTAGGTTTAGAGTTTTAGAGAATTAGATCATAAATCATGCATTACATTCCACATTTAAACAAGCCGGTTACATAAATGACAATATTCACTTTCTCCCATCCGGAAAACTTTTTTAAAATAAAACGAGGATTCTTTATTGAAACTACCTCGACACTATCATCACATCATGTACCTTTCCTTTGACCTGTGAAAAACATTTCAAAAACTTGGTATGAGCATAAAAAAATCTCAGTAAGGGATATAAAAATACAGAATGAAAAAATTAGTCCATGTATATGTAAGAATAAATGAAATTATACTTTATTCATAGAATATAAGAACCTTAACATACCTCATGAAATCATAAGGTTTATGAATAACTCATAGGAAACATAATACATAAAGGTAACTTGAGGCATTCAAAACATTCTTATGTAGGGAGTAACCCTCATGGTTACGTTTGCAATACCCATCAAAATATATTCCCAAATCTCTTCAGAGAAACCTTAGCGTTTAACCCCTTCGCATTACCCAATGAATTGGAGAGCTATCACAGGCTCACCCTCCCTTAGTTTATCACGGAACCACCCATCTTCATAAACAATGCCCAAGTACCATAACATAATCGTATCATATAAAACATGCATAAAGGAAACAAAACATTTCCACATTTCAATCACAATATATCAAAAACAAATTGATATAATCAAAACACTATCAAAACCATTTTCAATACCAAAATAAAATAAAAGTAAAACATGGTATTTATTTTTCATTTAAAAAATCTTATGGCTTGTAGAGGAAGTCGAAACTCAAATAATGGTCATGGCGTTGGAGAAGTCGTTGTCGCCACATACGTAAGACTAAAACATTACCTTTTGTCGTTTAGTAAAACGCTTCATATAAAAAGATTCCTTTTGAATAAAATTAAAATTCAAAGGGGTTTATACACCTTATAAAAGAAAGTGGTGTATAAAACAAAATATTCCACAATGAAAGGAGATTGAGATGAAGTTCCTTACCTTGTGTCTGACTTGACTTGATCATTCTTTAATCTCCTAAATAATAAATTAGAGTTAGTTTTTACTTTCTTAAGAACCTTTTTCAGGTACATTATTCCTTTTATATCACTTGTTACCTTTTTAAAAACATTAGGTGATTATTTAAGTTAATAATGGTCATTTTGTCGATCTTTGGTACTTGAGTCAAAAATAAAAATCTTATAATTAAAAGTTATTCATGTGGTAAAATATCCATTATATCTAGAATTATATTCATGATGTAGATATAATATATATCATATATTTCCAGTATATACATGCATTTATAATATTACATAACATTTAGAGGTAAGAAATGAAATGCACCATTCATGGAGATGGTAAGCCATATGTACGCATGAACGCTACATTCATTTATATTTTGTATTTAACGGAGTGAAATAATAATGATATAAAGGTATATTATAATTCCATTATAATATCATATATAATATCATTAACTCCACCCTTTATACGTCCCACATATGGCATTAATGATTCAAATCACTTTGAGGGGGTGGTAGTCCGCACTTCCTAAAATGAAATTATCGCTTTTACCCATAATGGTAACCATAAAAGTATGTAATAAATGAAAAAGAAATAAGCATAAGGAAAACATAAATTAATATATATCATATATAAATATAGTTACATCTTAATGGCCACCATTAAAGGTGTTAAAAGAAGATTGAACAATCATCGTATCGTGAGGCAGTAATTCGCCACTTATAGAAACAGTATGTTAATTAACCATTAGACAGAAGTGTGTGTAAGTTTAAATCAAATAATTCTCACAAAAAATCCTAGTATATTGAATAAACTGGTTTTTTACAAAATAAAGGAATAAACAGTGGTTAGGGGGTTGGAGAAGCAAAATAAAACAAAAGAACATAAGATAAGACATTACCTTTAAATCGGGTAGCTCCCCTTGGTTTGAACCAAAATGGTTTCTTGAAGAGATTTCTGCATAATGTAAGGCTTCTATGATGAACAGAGGGATGTGGAGAGATAAAATGAGCATAGTTTGTCTAAGAAAATGGCTTGAGAGGTGTGAGTAAGGGGGTATAGGTTGGGGCCTTTTATAAGAGGGACGAGGGGCACTCATGGAAAGTCATGAAATGTTACTTTATTATAAAATTATTTTCAGATTTTAAAGGTCCCAAAAAGATATATTTCTAGGATAAGGTGATAAGGGTTCGATATCCACCCATCTAATAGGTTTTTGACAAGTGTAAGTCTTTGATTTTACATTATCTTTATAGTTTATTTAAATCATTCATTAATGAGGTAATCACTGCATCATCATTGTGTCATAAATAAATTTATTTATTTAATGTCTAAAAATTATAAAAAACCATTATATAGGAAATATTTTTAGATTTACAATGAATATTTATATTCTAAGATATAATTTATTTATACAAAATTAAAAATTGTTTTACTTAGGTGTTACATACTTTTGTTATATTTAACTTTCGTTAAAAATAAAAAGATAAAATGTCACTATCACACAAAAGTGATTCCATGGGGTCCCAAAGTTGGCACAAGGCATACCATGGTCTTCCATGACACAACCAGTAGCATTAAAACACATTTTGGGGTCATTTTATATTATTATGATATTATTTTATTACCCTTAACTACCCGATTACTAATTAATCACGATAATTAATGATTATTATCGTCGTTACTATTCATAATGTGTCAAAACAGAAGACTATTAGTTACATAAATTGGACCTTTTGATTCTAAATATGGAATCCATTTTACCAAATTCCAAACACTTAAATTGCAGTAATTAATTAAAAAAATAATTTCCATTGTCAAAACAAATAGTGGGTTTTTTAGAAACAATATCTATCAAAAGTTTGACACTTGTTTATGCACAATTCCAAAGTGAAATTAATTACATTGACCAAAATTGTATTAAATGGTAAAAATATATTCTAATTAAAATTTAAAACAAATTAATAGGACAATCTATTCATATAATTAAATTAAATGAAAAAGCAGTTTTGATGTAAAATGCAGTATTTTTCACTATTCATTAAAAAAAGGAACATTGTCAGAAAAATACCAAAAATTTATCCAAAGTAAATTTCAATGCCCCGATTATAAATAATAAGTTTATTTTGACAAATAGATCTTATAAAAATTTCAAAAGATAGATTTAAAAATGGTTCGCCATCAAAAGGTTGAAAAACAATCTTTCAAAAATTATTAGAGTATTCTATGCTTAAGATTGGATTTATTCTCATTTAAAGCCTCTAAAGCAATATCTAATTCAAAAATAGCCATAGATATGAAAATATATTACTCTTTACTTACTTCTGATGTTGCAGTTAATGAGAGTGAAAGAATAATATATGATGTAAAAAATAAAAAATAAGGATAAAATTGATAGTTGAAGTAAATAGTACTATGAAATAAAATTTATTAATAAAATATATTATAATAGAATGACCATAATAGGAAATGAGGAGAGAAAAATAGGAATCATGGACTTATATGGAATTCTTATTTTTTCACTGGCTCTTCCAAACACCAAAACTATTTATGATTTCAATGATAACTTTGGCGGAGACTCAAATTTTTAAATATGAATTTATAATTTAATATTTCATTAAATAATTGATAAGGGGGTTGGGTATTTATTGGTGTGATGTATAAAATTACATGGAATAATCTATGAAATATTATTTATTTCATTATCTCGTGTACTCCACTACAACATAGATCGCCCATTGACTCCATTAATTGTCTAATATAATGTTTACATTAATAATTTGGTCAATCTGACTAGTACTATCAAAATTACTTGTGGTTATATATATATATGTGTATATATATAGTTTCATATGTAAATTATATTACAATTTTGTATCGATTTTTAATGTATTTATATTATTTTACAAAAAAAATTAAAATTTCAACTATTAATTAATTTTGACATCCAAATTCCATATAATTAATCCAATTAATTAAATTGATCATCTAATTTTTTGAATTTTAAATTTTCAATACATACTAGTGAAAAGGTTTCTATGCATAGGGTGTTATCTAAAATAGTGACATTGTTATTCCATTAAAATAATATATAAAGAATATGTCATTTGAAGATGGTAGTTATTTTTTGATAATAATCATAAAAATGTGAGATCATAATTTAAATATTAAAATAATAAATAATTTTTATCAATATAATTTCACTTAAAAATGTGTAACATTACATATAAAAAATTGTTTTAATATTTCAAAACATGAACATTGATTGTTTCCATAGTTTTTAAATATAATAAAAACATTCAAAAAGGAAATGAATTATATTAATTGTTATAAATGAATTATAATATATTCTTATAATTTAAAAATATTATTTGATCATTTATTTCATAATATGGTTTACACAAAATTGAATATGAAATTAAAAATTTATATAACTACCTATTATGTTAATATAAATTATTACATGTTAAAAACAAATGAATATTAAAACAATATTTTTTTTATAAAAAAATAGATTCAACATACTACATTATAGTTAGAATGAAATTATGAAAACAAAACTATATAATAAATGTTTTAATTAATTAATAATGAATTGAGTTGTATATATTTTATGACATTGTTTTATTAGATAATTCAATATATAAATATAAATATATATAATTTGATTATGGTACATACAATAATAAGCATTATTTATCAATATTAAATATAATATTAGGAATTGATACATAATGACATTAAATTTACAAGAATATACATAAATTTGTGATTTCTAGATGAAATATAGTTCCCTAATATAAATGGATTGTTTTCCTATATAACCAATAAACCATTTATAGTAATGTTAGTTTGTGTATACTAGTTTTACATAAAAATTATTTAATATTAATATCAATTTACTATATACGCATACGTTATGTGACCAATATAGAACATGTACACCTTATATTATCATTTTAATGTTATATATATATATATATTGCATTCTGTAATCTAATTTTTGTATATACCATTATTCTTGTAGGGATAATATTAATAGGAAATAATGTTCTATTGTATATTATTTATCCTATAATGATTCATTAAAATTTTATAAAATTAATTTAAAATAATTTATATTTCATTAATAATGGAATTAGTAATAATACATATATATTTTAAAATTGAAATAAATAGAAAATGTATATAGTGAAAGTTATATATTTCACATCCCAAAAAAATGAAATTATAGTATATAAATCATTCAACAATGATGAATAGTACGTAAGTGTATCTTTAAAATCACATGATTTTTGTTAAAATTTAAATTTATAATATAATATTTATTCTGTATATGACTAGGAAAATTATTATTTCTATTACAATATGCACGATCAGAGAATTAGTCTCAGCCACTTTTTCTAAATATCCTACATTATTGGCTATTAATACCCATATTGTGGATATTGTTATCATAGGTAGTTCATAATCCTCTATGTATCAATATAGGTTAATTAAATGACATTGTATTTCAAATGAAAAATCCCTATCATAATATTTATGTCACCAATATGCATATATGAAATGAATTCCCAATATTTAATTAAATTATTCTAAATGAAGACTAACAAAATATAAATGAAGCATATCCACAAAAATATCATTTCGTGATGATTTATAGGTTTATTATTAATTCATTGTACCACTAGGTGTTTCTAAGATAATCTATGATATAAAAATTAAGGTGGTACATTAATAGTCTTAGGAAAATTAGAATTCATCAAGGATTACATATAACTAGAATCGAGTTCTTAAATCATTATTCAAGATCTATAGTAAGTGTGCCTATCAAATTTTAATTTCTTCCATGTCGACTTTAACATTATTTATATGATAAATACTACCATCCTCATTCAAGTCCATATGTTTTTAACACCAATTTTAATTATTAAACATGAGGTTACTATTTGTTTTTTAGTTCTAATATTCATTGTATTAGAAATATTGAACTATTATTTGTGAATTATGTGAAATATGTTTTTCCTCCATCATCTTAACTGGCATATTAGTGTCTTTCTGGTACTATTTTTTTAATCCATAAATATCATAAATACTTGATAATTGACTATGAAATTTAGTTGAATAAGTAATATATTATTATCTTTTTATAAACCAAACATTGAAATAAAAATATTTCTTGATAAATTAAAACAAAATATGACCATTTTAAAATAGTTGTTGAATTATAAGATGTAAAAGGGAGTAATTATATTAGCAAATCTATGGAGAATATTAGAATATATAGAATTAAAAAGTGGAATTATTCCATATGAAGCCCATTTTCACGATCATGGAAATAAAGTATTCTTACTAGGGTTCTATTTATAGCAAGACCAGAACAAACACAAACATTAATGGTTTGAGAAAAATTTAAGGGAATAAATTTTCATTGTCATGGAAACTTCAATGAAATAATTGTTTTACTAAATTTAAATATTCATAAATTTAGTAATTTTATATAATAAAATTTATTTCATACATTGAATAAATAGTCCCAAATTATTTAATATGGGATATTTTATTTTTAGTCTTTAAAACTAAATTTATTGTGTAAAATTTTATTACCATTTTAAAATAATAATTTTCTTAGTAATGATACTTGTATGAATATTGAGATTATAAATTCAATTGATTTATATTAAAATTAATAAAATAAAATTATGTTTAAAATTATTTACAAATAATTTAAAAATACTTTAATTAGTAACAAATCATGAATAATAATAAGAAAGCCTAATGATTTACATAATTTTCTCTATAAAAAATAGTTTCTCAACCAATTATATATTTTAATATGAATTTTATGTTTATAATAAATAGAAATTGATTTAGATTAAATTTAACCATTGTTATTATTAATTTATTAGAAAATTTTAATGAAGGGCCATCCTAAAATTTTAATGAAAAAATAATTACCATGGTTAATTTTAAATCATGATAAATAAGGGTTAAATTGGTAATCTAGTGTGGCTGCAATTGTACTAAATAATATTGCTACAAAGACCATATAAATATTATTTTTTATGTAAATTCAAACCTACATATCTGAAACAAAATTCTACTCATTACTTATCAAATATTCATTAAATTTAATTTATATCTATTACATATCAATTATTTCCAATGATTTGTCTAGTGTGTTCACCTTTAAAATGATCTCACTTCCAACCATTTAAATCAAAATGTTAGTTCAGAATTACCAAAAAATCCTGATGATATTTACTTATTCTACATCCCATTTACATGATTGAAATCCTCTAGACTCAAAAAAATTACCTCAACTCCCTCATTTATATAGGATAAATTAAGAGACGATCCAAACTCTGAACCTAAGTATTACATACACTTTAATATCCATTAATTATTCTTATCAGCGATCATCTTCCAAACCCACTAAAACATTATTTATATGATTATATAATTATAAATAATACAATAAAATTTTATTATTTTTAAATTTTATAACCATTATCTTTTATCCTCCAATTTAAAAGAAATAATACAAAAAATTATTTGTATGTGTACGGACTACCACCTCCATGAATGAAACATTTATCTTTTCTTCAACAAATTTCAATGACGTCAATAGAAATTTTTTAGTGAATATATTTTTTTTATTTCATGATTTAAATTTTTTAAATTTAAATTATAAATTATATAGGTAGTATTAGAAATAACTGATCACTATAAAAATAAATGCCTAAAAGTAACTTACTAAAAGTGAAAGTGTTTTATTTCTAAGTGATAAATTATTTTTCATTTACAATATTCTTATAACTTTTATAAATTATGATTAATCACCATTATAAAATAATACTGATTTCAATATTCTTTTGTGATAATGATATTATAATAAAATAACATCTTCTATAGTAATGATTCATTTTTTGGAATTTAAAATATTTTAACCATTAATTAAGAAAACATAGTTAATTCGTTATGAATTAATGAAACAATATTTTTCCTTACTCCATCATTCTGAATAATAACAAAAATACATATCAAATGAAATTATAACTTTATAAATAATTAAAAATTACCCATTCCAGTATATTTTCTAATTTTATAATGGTTAAATTTTTGAGAAAATGAATAAAAAATCTATAATACAAAACTAGTTCATAAATGGTTAGGATTACTAAAATGAGATATTGAAATTCAATAATAAATAATTAATATAAATATAGATAATAATTAAAAATATATTTTATAATAGGTTATATATTTTAATATGTCTATAAACTATTATATTAGTATATATTTTTGTTTAATAGGGGATGTTTTTGTGAATTTGACTAAGAGTGGAAACAAGGTAAGGGTTTTTTGTCTCAAATTTTCACTCCATGAGAAATATTTCATACTAAACACCATGTTTTATTTATAATGGATTATGTAATGTCCCTTTAATATTTTTTATAATGATATTTTAATTATTCATGGATTTTAAAATTTTATTTGAAAATGTATTCTTTGATGGATTTTGACTTGAATGTTTATATGGATATAAGGGGTTATTTGATTAAAATATAAATTTCTTAAGACATGTTTGATATTACAACCCAAAATTTATATTTATGTTTTATTAAATAAAATATTATGATATGGTATAATTAATAACTTGTATATCATTATATTCTAATTCCCATTTAATGGTAACTCTTTCTCACTCTTATTCCTAAATATCATATATTACCATTATCATAATATTTATTGTTAACTGAAATCCCTTAATTGAATTAAAATTATTATTATTAAACATATTTATTCCAATATAGGGTTTTTTCACATTGGGATTTTATTTAGTGGAACATTATCATCCTATCTAGGGTAAAATATCCCTTTACTTCTAATTTTTACATTTATAAAATTTCCTACACAAATTTATATCATGGTTGAGAATAATTCACATCCACTTTAAAGAAGGGTTCCCCTCCTTGTCCATATATTAATTATGATTTACCCTCTTGGTCCATATTTCTCATATCATATTTTAAAAAAAATCTTACTCATTCAAAGATGCTATATTTTAAAAAATATATTACCAAATATAATAATTGTTTTCCATCCTTTAAAAATCAATTTATTTATCTTAAAAACCAAATTTATTTTCATAACCTACAATTATTTTCAATGATATATTACTAGGGATTCTTTTTTAATGTAATATTTTTCAAACTTCTCAATTCAAATTTTAGAAACTACATTTTAATGTGAACCATAAATTTATATTATTATTGTTTTAGTCAAAAATATATCATAAACACTATTTTTATGTTTCTATTTCATCTAAACACATATTTAATCCCCCTTGATTGTTTTATTTCAAAACTTCCATATATGTTATCACAGTTTCAAAACAAAATTTTCCCCTTGTTTTATTTAATATTTATTTAAATAATTCATTCAAAATATTTTGGAAATTTATTATTTCCCAAGGTATATTTCTAAAAACCATAAATATTTTATTATGTATAATTAATTGTTCCTTGATATATCACATTATTGATCAAATAAATTATTCAAATGAAATCATTAACCATATTTCTTTAGACTGATTATGTATCACCATTCGGTTTCTGAGTATGTTTTCATCACATCTATTTTCATTACTAATCTCTTTATTATGTCACAATAATTTTACATCCAATTAGATTGCACTATGAATAACCTATTTTTAATTCATTTGATTTAAGGGTGTTCGACAAGGTTATATGCATAGATTTATTGGGGAAATTATTTATCTTATCCATATTCACATTATATATACAATGTAAACACAATTTGTTTTAATATCATGATTAAAGGGTATTTTATAAGATAATTACTGAGTATATTTAGATAAACATAATTTTTAATAGGTATACATTATTATGAATAATTACTATTTATTTATTTTATTCCCTTAAAAAATTAGATGAAACTCATTTATATTCCATGGATTACTTATTCTATAAAAAGAGAGTGATTTTAATTTCAATGTTTAAGGAAACCCACCTTATTTTCATGTATTCTTTATGATGTGATAAGTGAATTATTTTCAATTGTGACTCAAAATTAAGGACATGTGATGGGTGGGTCCTATATTCCCCCCCAGAGATTTGGTTAAGTATCTATATCCCATGATAAATATATTTCTGAGTAAAATTTACTTGATTATAAGAGATCAAACTAATCATATGGATCATGAATGTAATATTTCCCTATGCTAATGTTTTTTCCATAGTTGAATGATGTCATGTCTTTTTTGCTTATACTCATGAAAATGTTATGATCTCATTGATCATTTTTTTGACTCATGTTTCCACACACATTGGATTCATGAATTTACTTATTCTAAGACTTATGCAATGATTTATGATTTATAATTTTTTGTGTGTATGATTTTTATGTATCTTTATTATAAACATATTCTCATCTAATACTCACTTATGAGTATAGATTTTTGTCACTTATATTTACCCTTAATGTGCATTTAGGATCAACCCCTCTTTATGTTTATGTTTCCCATGTGTATGAATATTAAAAAATTATGAAATTTATATAAGTGTATCTAGTTTGGATGTATTATGTGATATGTTGAAGCCAGGTAATTTATTAATAAAATTATTTTATAGTGGGTAAAATGTTTTTTAGTTGTAAATGTTAGGATTTTTTGTTTATGGTTTATCCTAATTCCCTAAAACACTAAACAAATAATGTCACCAAAATTTATTATTATGAAATATTTTCATTAAGGCATAAAATTATATAGTCACATATATAAGATGATATAGTGTGTAACAAATTTGTGTTTAAATAATTATTGAGACTTAAGTGTTGTATATTGAGGATAATTTAATAGTTTCAAAATTTATAAATTGTTAAGATGTAAAGGTTAATCAAATGTTCAGTAGTTTAGACTACCATTTGTGTTAGTTTTGGTAATATTTCTTCTTTTAGTGAGTGGGTTAAGGGAAATTCTAGGTAAACCCTTAGGATGTGAATAAGGGATAAATCTGTGCATAGGAAAATATCTTGATTTCTATTTAATGTATTGATTGTGTGGTTGTCATAGAAATTAACTCCCTATGTAGATACATCCATGTGGATATGATAGCGGTGTAGATAATTCTAGGTGTAATAAATATTTTCTTTTCAATTTATATCAAGTAAATCTTTACTCAATTTAATGATGAGTGGGATTGAGACTAGAAACATAGTTAGAAACTCCAGAGGGATTTTATTTGGATAATTCACATTTCCATTATGGACTGTTGTTGTGACAACTAGGTCCTGGTGACAGCATAGACACCCCACCTTTATCATGGTTGTCGAGTCCTAACCCACTTGGTACAATTGGTTGCCTCACAGACATGTGGTACCTACCTTGAGACCCACCCACATCCTTGAATGGGTCATTTGGCTAATGACTATCCCCACAGGGGAAAACACTTCCTTTCCAATGTGCTTTTTCCTTACTCACCCACGCCCTAGGAAACTTCGTAGAAGGTCGCCCATCACAATCCCTACTTTAGGCCATATATTCTTCATTATATAGTTCTAATAGGGGACCCTTTTGAAAGAGAAGGTGCACCTAGTTTACATGAGTCATAACATTTAGTTATTTAAACCTTTATCATTCTGGGGTATTACATTCACACACCCCCCCCTTAGGGAACAACATCGTTGTTGTGGGTCCTACATATCAACCTAGGAAATGCAAAGCACTTAAGGATGTGATCCTCCTTTTATAAAACATTTGACAAAGAGGTTTCGTGATAAAAAAGCCACCCATCCATTAACATGGTTGTCAGTTCACGGCCCTCCAAGTACCTCTAGTTTCCCCACAGACATGTCGTCCCCAACCTGGGCCCCACCCACATTCTTGAATTGGTCATCTGACTAATAACTATCCCCACATGCCAACACATGTCATTCCCAGTGTGCTTTTTCCTCAATCACACACACCGTAGTAAACTTTCAAGAAGTTCACCCATCATGATCACAAATCCAGGATAAGCATGATTAATTGTAGTGTTATAATCAAGTAGGCTCCAAAAAAATAAGGTTCACCTTGTTGGCTTGAGTCTTATCATTTAGTTATTGGATATTTTATCTTTCTAGGGTGTTATAATAATAATGAATTTGAATAAAAAATTATAATCCTAATTGTGAATATGTTTTAATAACATATATTAAAACATTGAAATTCAAAAGTCATGTTATATATTAATTATGTAACACTTTAACCAAATCCATCAAGTATGAACCAGTTTGACAATGACCTCATGTGAACCTCCACATGGGGAAAAATATTTTGACTGGAAGAAACAATTTATGTCCATTTGTGGAGAGACTATATCCTCAATATCATGTCATAAGATAGATAATAATATAAAAAATATTAATTACTATTAATCAGAGTAAATATTTATAAAACTAAATTGACATAATTTTAGAAGGGATATGTTTATCACGGTTATATAGACTGGATTCCATGTTCAAAGATATAAAAAGTATATCAACTGTATTATAAAAGTAAATGAAACAAAAATATTTGTAGTATTTCTCTACATTACCACTTTCTTCAAGACTATATCACAATAACACCCAATCCTTGGTCCCATTCCCTTTACTGGATCCATCTTCATGAATTCATTGCATGCCCCACGATTCTAGTACTGGGGGTAAGAAATAAACCCACTATGACACCACAATTGCATCTCATACATAAGTGAAATATATATATAATCGTATATGAAATTAAATAAGTAAATTATAAAATAATATATTATCACACAGGTTTTATATAAACATTCACTAACCAAACAACCATTTACCCATTCCCCACTTGCTTCATCACATTTCTAGTAATTATTTTAGGTTACGTAAAACCAATAACATCCTTTAAGGATACTCTACATGTCTTACCCTAATAGTGGACATTCTCCATAATACAACATGACCCACCCTGAAGGTTGTTGTTATGAAAAACTCTTTAGGCCTTGATTTTTTGGTGTTCATTATCCTTGAAAAATGTTAAGTCCCACCCGGCATGGTTAATTTAATTGTATAACTCATAAACCCTAACATGGAATTATTACTCTAGTTAAAATTCTTGATGTACTATAATCCCAAAAACGAAAACATCCCATGGAAACAAAAATGTTCATGATATTACACATACTACAAAATTATCCATAGGTTTTAGACCTCCTTACAACATAATTCAACCCCAATATGGGGAATCTAACCTAATATGATCAACCTAGTCTTCTTAATACCGAATTCATGGTAACATAGTTTATACAACCCAAAAATAATAACATGAAGTGATATGGAAGTATAAGACATATCATAAAAATATCAATATAATAAACAAAACCATATGATCACAATTAAATTATGTATCAAGGATACTCATAATATTATATGAAAACATATAACAATTTCTATTTATTAAGAATGTAAAAAAAATTATATTACAACGGTAAACATAAGTGAAAAAATTTTAAGGTACTTCCAACCTCAAATTTGTTGATATCAGTATAATGTTTTTCAATGAATCATCACTCAACCCATATCAACAATTTAGATAGTACAAACAACTCACCTTGGATTTCTAGGGCCGACTCCTATGATTTTATTTCAAAATTCAAATAAAACCCAAAAACATATAATAGATTATATCTCTTGGATAATACAAAATAAACATAATAATTCCACATTATTTTTTTAATACTTATAGATTGATATCATTTCATAAATTATTTCTAACATCTATTCAAATCATTAGAATAAAAAATCTTAAACCATATAGGAAATAAAGAGATGTTAAAAACACATATTCCTACCTAGAATTTTTCCTAGATGAGAAATATCTCTCTAAATAATAGAGGGGATATAAATAGGGGTCTTACATGCATGGAACTTAGAATATTTCATATTTTTTTAATAAGGATTCAATATCATTAAATTAGTGTATTTCTAGACTACTCTATGATAAGATCATACCCAAAAACCAGATGCATCAAGTTTTATATATTTTGAAGAAGGTAAACCTTATATAGGTCCCCAACATTAAAAACCACAAATTAAATTCATAATTTAAAACAATAAAATGATTCAAAGTAATTGATTCCAATGACTTAATGAATTTAAATTGATCAACCACATTTTATGATCATGCTAGGAAAAGAAAATCCAAAAATCTAGTTATAAAATTGTATTTCCCCTAAAAAGAAAATTCCTAATGTAAACATAGTATACCCTAATAAAGATCATAATTTTATATAAGGATAAATATTTTTATCCTTACGTTGGACTAACACCCTTAAGGTGCACATGGAAATGAATTCATACCATTACATAGTGCCTTAGTACCATTATGCATCCTTTGAAATTAAATAGATTAATTTACATAGGTTAGGTTTTAATTATATTTAGTGTATAGAAAACCCCACTTACCCATAAAAAACTCCTGGGAACCTTTACACATCCATTGAAATTTAACATTTACCTTTATGATGTTCATGTTTTCTCTTAAATAGAAAATTAAAAATCCATTTTACCTTTTCGCAATGCCTAATATAACTTTACGCAACCTTAGAATTCAGGTACATAAACTTATGTTACCCTTATAAATAGGGTGTTACCCTTATGAATTTAGGGAGCTACCCTTATATATTGCATGAACATATGAATTACCTATATGTGACATAGAAAATTTTAGAGTTACCATTGCATAGAACATAAAATATTTATATTACCCTTACAAATGGTTATTAAACCCCTACATACCCTTATCTAACCATTGTAAATCACATCTTACAATTAAAAAACCAATAAATTTATATTTAAGGGACATTTATATTAGAAAAATAACATAAAATGACACATAAATTATATCCAAAACTCGGTTTTAAGAAGAATTAAATATTGAGAATATTACAATTCTGCCCCTATAATGGTTTTGAATCCATTAAATGAATATCTAGTGCTATTTCTCAAAAAACATAGGATTATATTATTTAGAGTCGTACTCCCACACCTACATCCACTCTTGTATCCATCCAAATTTCCTTAGGATATGGATAAGTGGTACCACCTTTCCCTAATGGAGTTTCTTGCACTGGTAAATGATCTACACTAGGAACTCCCCATTAGATGCATCTGTAGATAACTCATATTCCTTGTAAAATATATCATTAAAATGATGGGTTCTTCCAAATAATTTCAAAAACAAGGAACAGATCATGTATTCATCAATAACTTAGCAGACGGTCCAAACAACACCCCAATTTCCAAACACATTTAGAGATCTCAAAGGGTCCAAGAAACCATAGTTTTAGTTTCCATTAATTTAAAACACAACGACGACCCAAATGAGATATCACTCCAAAAAACATGGTCTGTAATAGTGATATGTAAAGTGCATATCCTCTAGTAAAATATGTTAAATTTCTATTTTTGAGGTGTCACTAACTACTTAATGGCCAATTTCACCCTCTCTAAGGTCTTTAGGACAATAATATGGTTGAAAACTCATGCATCACCCACCTCATTTCATCAAATTTGAGAATGGAACAACTATTTATTAGGGGCCTAAAAAATTTATATCTATATATATTCAGGGATATTGTGGTATTAATAGAACTCCACCATGGCTAGGTGATCATCCCAAATTCTACAGAAGTCTCGAACACAAGCTCATAGAATAGTATGTCAATTATTCACTCCGATTGTCTTCCTGACTACATATTGATATATTGTTCTCAATATTAGTTGATCCTATATATATTTCTCCCAAACATAACAAAATAATGATTATAATCATGTATAAATGTTATAAAAAATTCATTGGAACTCCATTGTTTCATAGTATCCCACAAACATAAAAATTACCTATCATATCCACTAAGTGAATCTATTATTTTAGTAAGATGTTAGGAACCTTTGTTTACTGATAGGAAATAACCTAGATAGCTTCATGGCTAATCAGTTCATTAGTAACACCATCACAATGTCTATCATGATTTCGACCCACCTCTACATGGGAACTAAAAGTGGATAGAAAAAACTACCAGGACACTGGTGCTCATCCTTTACCCTCCAGAATGTACGGAATTAAGAAATGAATCTTTCAATGTCTCTCATAAAAAATGTCCACCACAACTGTTACCTAATGTCATGATACCACTTTTTTCTCCATGATATATGGACTACCTATACCAATTAAGGTGTCTCATCGGATCTCTTTTTATATACATGGGGAATACAACTTTTTCATTCAAAATGATTACATCATCATTTCCAAATGAACACTTGGGTATCACATCACCTTCAGATATATCCTTCTACATCACAAAACACTCTCGGTTAATCTCCCATCTAGCCTTTACATGGTCCACCGGAGAATATGTGACCCCAATAGAGCACATGTCATTGATCCCTGGTCCTAAAAATTATCCATCCTCTAGTTGGCCAACAGTCTCATCAGGCACCACTTCCCCTAATATGGCCACTCTACAAGATATCGTTCAACAATTACCATATATATAATAGTTTCTATAGTGATTTTACCATTACCATATTCATGAGGAATCTCAAATTAAAAAATATGTATGAACTAAACAAAGAACCCCTCTCATATATTGATTTATCATTTTTTGAATATTTAATTGAGGATCCTAAGTTTAGTGTAGCCAACAGTCTTCTCCTGAAATATATTGGATCACAAGAACATCAGTTCATAGACCATGAATCCCAGCTCTAAGAGTTGAGTAGTGTAGTTCCTATCATGGGGTTTTAGTAGATGTGACCCTTAAACTACAACATTCTCCCACTGTACAAGAACTTCCCACAAACCAACTCCCTATGAATCTTAGTAAATGGATTATCTGTTCTATGTATTGAGGTATATCAGCATTGAAGAAGTTGTCAAGTTCCTCTTAAACACAATAAATTCCTCTTCACACTAGTATAACCATTGGAGCTTCACTCCCTTCTTTCTCAATGTATTCATTGGTGGTTAATGATGGAAAATGTCCTCGATATAATATTTGTAGAATATAAATAAACCTAGACTCTCATGATCCCAAACATGTTCTGGGGACATGTTGAAGACATCACTACCCCCAATTTCTCATGATCCATGGATATACCTTTCTCAAAAATTCTTTTTCCCAGTAACATCACATAATTAAACCATAAGGTAAACTTCAATTGCTTCGAATAATGATAATGCAATTGAAGCATACTCAGAACTATCTCATGTTGTTTAACATGATTCTCTTATTTTAGATATTATACGAGGATTCCATTAATAAAAACCATGATAAATGAGTGTTATTAAAGGTGGAAGATGCTGTTGGTGATACCACTGAATAGTTCTGAAATGTTTTGTTATTAAAAATGGATCACCATTTACTCCTACAGTCTATACCTACTCCAAAAATAAAATATTCAAAATGCCTTACTATCTAAAGCAAAACTAACAGTTTCATAATCAATTATCAATCTTGGAGAACCACTGAGATCCCTGTTACTGATCAAAATTTTTATTAATCCTAGGAAAATTGTTTTATTCTATTAACCATTAACTATTTCATATATATTTAATCAATATAAAGTCAAATTATAACATCTACATACTTATATAGTAAGGCATGTGTACCCTATAGGGAATAACTCAGTCTAATAAATCCCTTCTACTCCATGTATTATAGCTTCACATTCATCACCTTCAACTAGGATGGTGTTATATGATATTGGGGTATCATAATGGTCTACAAACCAAATATTTACTCTAACATAACATAACATTCATATCCTTTATATTATATATTATTTCAATGACTCTCACACTAACATAAAAAAATCCTAATTATCTTTGGGGCCTAAGATTCCCTATAAGGATGAAGAAATATGGAGTTAAAAGTAATGGAATATTGAACTATAGTTCAAAACCCATATTACTAGGATATGCAATTATATATAAAGACATCAAGGTGAAGCAATATTTTTTCTTAAACCACAGAGATTGATCAAGAGCATCATTAGCTGTATACTGCTACAAAAATAGTGGTTGATTTGGGAAAACATTCCTTATAAGAGAAATTTATCCCAAAATTCCATGTAGTCTCATAATACTATGTTGAGGTGATATATTTAAAACCAGAAAAGAAAAAATATAAAAAAATATGAATCCATTAGGGTATATCCAAATTAGTTAACGGGTTCACACACAGGTTCTGCTATGACTATACCCACAATCCATGGTATTTCCGTTGTTTCACTAACCAAGATATATTTCATTTAATATTAGTTACAGTCATATAAATAAATAAAAAAATAGCATACTCGAGTACTACCTATTTTAAAAAAATATCGAAATTGTATGGAAGAAAAATATATCACAAAATAGAGATACTCTATTGAATAGATATAAAACATCAATGAACTAAATTTTTGAACTATTTTGCAGAAAAAAAATTAGGAAGTATTTAAATATATATTTAATTTTGAAATAAAATACTAATCATGATGCATGAATGGACACTAAATATTAAAAAATGGTAACATTAATCATCTTTATGATAAATCTATGGTTGGATTCACATGAGCTGGCTAGGTAAATTGAAAATTTTAAATCTCATTCCCACGTAGTTATCTATTTTCTACCTATTAGAGGCTAGTTCAAAAAAAGTAAGAAATTGTGATCCAGTTACCTTTTTAAACACACTGACTTGAACCAATAACTCTATATAGGTGTTGCACATGACCTCATGTGTGCCTCCCAATATGCAGCGACCTTCTGACTAGAGGTGAGGGCCTAAGTACATTTGTATGGAGGCCGTACACATAGTATTATTTTATTGGAAAATTAATATATAGTAAAAGATAAACAAATAAATAATCATTGTAAACATATATAAAACTAAATCACTATACATATAGATTGCATACATGTCAAAAATATAGGCTCCTAAAATAGAAAGACAAACTAGAGCATATCAAGAGAGGAAAATAAAATGAAATAGTAATTATTAGAGTATGTCTTGACATAACCTTCACTTCTAGGCCTCCATCTTCTCAATGCCCAATGATTTGGAAATTTCTATAATCTTGACCCCTAGTAATGATCTTTGAATGCTCACCGAGATTATTATGTAGGGTGTAATTAGTAAACCCATTAAGACACCACCAATAAATCATTAACAAAAGTGAGAAAATATGTATTATTTAATAACATAAAAAAAGTAAATTCTCAAATAATATATTATCACACATATGTGGAGCCATCCTGTACTAACCAAGGTATTAAAAACCCTATTTCCACCTACTTTAGTTCATTATTGTATAAAATTCCATTGTAATTAAAACCAGGTATCACCTTTAATAAAACATAGCATGCCCTACCTTGAAGGTGGTCATTATCATTAACACCATATTCCCCCCTAGATAGCAGTCATTATAAAAACGTGACATGCTTGTAATTTTGGGTTGTCATTATCCTCTAATTTAATTTAATCTTATATGAAATGTTTGAATACACCATATAATTAATTACCCAATTTAAGGATTTATCCCAATTCAACTACAGCTAATGGATTCTCTCCCCATTATTGGTATACTCCCACATGAACAAGGTTGTCAGTGATCCAACCCATACCATCAAAATGGTCATAGTATATAGCCCTTATAATATCACCACGCTTCCCCTCCAAGTGGTTGTCAACCATTGATGGTCAAAATAGTCATCCTGATAATTGATTCATGGTTCACCAAGATATGAAACACATCAATATATACTTTTAATAAAAAGGAAAAAAAATTCGTATCTAGTATAAAATTATAGTGGATACACACAACCATATGATCAAAATTAGAGAAGGTCTCAAGTCCACTAATAATCACAGATTAAAAAATAGAAAAATTGTGGTTTATATATTATAAACAATCATGTAATGAAAAGTTCATACTTATAACCCAAAAAATTGTACCAAACTTCATATCCCAATGTTTTAAGTTTCATCATTGTGGTTCATCAAGGAATCATCAATCAAGCCATGTATATGAATTAATTAGTTCCAAAAACACTCTATGGATTCCTATGATAGATTACAAAAAATATATTTCTATAATGTAACAAAAAACAAATTCATATTATAGTTTCTCTCCCCAAGATAATATAGAATGAACATGATATTTCGAAATTTTTCTCCATTATAATCATGGATTATTATCTTTTAGGAACTTCTGTATCACTTCACTTAAAACCATCAAAAATATATATTATAAACTATTAATGTAATAAGAATAATAAAAAAGAATATATTCCTCTCTAGAATAATATCCCATCAAGAAATGCTTCTCTCAATAATAATGGAGAGAGGGTGAGGGTTCTTCCACACTTGGAACATATAAGAAATCATATTGTTATAAGATGGTTTCACTAGACTTCTACAATAGGATTTATGGACTAAAAAAACTCAATACAATACCCAAAACCAACATCGATAAGGATAATATGTTTACATAAAGGATAACCATGTACATGTCTGTAAAATTCAGAACCGTGAATTAAATTCACCATTTAATTTTTATTTTAAATTGATAAATAATATTCAGTGTTTAAAATCCTTTATAAATTGACTATAATCTTCAAATGAGTCAAAAGAATCATTTATCTTTATTTAAGGCCTTTAACATCTCCAAACATGTTTTAGGTTTACATTAGGAATGAAAAAATAAATATAAGATGTTTAAAAACACCATTTCCCTAAAAAGGGCACTAAGAAAGTGTAATATAACTTAGCATTACACATTTCATAGCTCTCATGTAAGAGTGAGTATTTTTACCCTAATAAAGGTCTCATACCCTATCAAATCACATGAAATAGCCACTAAACCATACACAAATCCTATGTACCCTTACAGATCCTTTGAAAATAAATGTATACCATTACATAGGTCAGGATTTCAACTTATGTAATATATAAAAATCCATATTAAACTTATATATCATCAAGGTAACCTTTAGCATCCTTTGAAATTAAAATGCCAACATTATGATGATTTACCCTTACACAGTGTGTAGAAACTTTGGTTTACCTTTACATAATTCTTATGATACTTATCTTTTTTCCTTTTAAGTTATATACATACCTTTACCTAATCCATATAAATATGGTATTAACCTTATGAATGTAGTGTACTACCAATTCACAACACATGAATAACTCACTTACTCTTACACATCTCAAAGAAATTTAGAGCTTACTTTATGAAAACCCTTAAATAATTATATTACCCATACATAGGGTATTTAAAATCCTCCTTTCCATTATAAACCCTTTTAAATCAATGGTTACATTGAATAAACACCATAAAACAATATTTAAGGGTCACATTTAGTGAAAAAATTATTTTCACCTAAAAAGACATATAAATTCTTTATAATAGAAGGTTTGATGAATAATTTAATCAACTTTGTATTTAATATTTATGTGTGATTTTATGGATACAGTTTTATTCAATGATTGTTAGAGTATTTTGATAATTTTTATTTGTTTATAATAATGTAATATAGTTTGTGTTAATTTTGGGATCGTTCTTTTTGTGAATAAGCTAATATATACAAGAGAAAATCAATTAATGAAATGTAGATAAAATTATGAAAGGTTGAAATGAATATTTTAGTAGATAAGGCATCTTCTATTTGAAGATTCGTGTTAATATGACCATTTACTCTGACTTTATTGACAAATGTTTTTGTTATAATATTGTTTGGAAATAGTATAATGGAAAAAGTGGGAAATTTTATTTTTATAAATGCCTTTATGTATTCTGACCAAATAAGGAATAATACATAAATGGTCTAGAATCATACCATATTCCCTTTATGATTTCAAAGGGGTGTTTTCTAGTCTTACCTAAGGTATTTAAGCTGGTATGATAAAGTATAAAAAATCCTGACACACTTCAACATTTTCATTAGTGAGTGATATTTATCAATGGTTTTTTGGTATAATTTAAATGATTTCTGGAATTTTTGAAAAATATATGGGTTTGTCTTGGTATTTATTATATAGTGGTTTTAAAAAATATATTAAATGTTTTAAATAAACTTTAAAAGTGATTTTATGATCATGTTTAATTTTTTGGATAAATATTGTAGAAGACATGATTGAGGTATGAATTAAACTTTGGTTTAATATATGATTGATGTTGAGGTAATAAAAGGTTGATTTATTTTAGGAAAAGTTTGTTATATAGTATTTTTTGACTAGGAATTTATTATTTATTTAAAGAAAAAGCGGTGCATTATATTTTTTGTGATGTTCATCTCATTTCTTATATTATGATAAATATTTTTATGGTTATGTGACTTTATTAACTAGGGGTTAATTATAGTTCAAGATTATATAAAGGGATCATTTTGGATAAATATATGATTTCACTACGGTTTAATTATCAGGAAGTTTCAATGGTTTTTGAAAATTTATGTTTTGGGGAATATATGACTACAGTAATACATACCTGGTAGTATGATATTAAAAAAGTTTAATGCTTTCTTATGAAGGATAAGTAACAAGATAAGTCATAATAGAGTAATTTATATTTCATTTTAGAAGGATTGTGCTGAATGATAATTATGTTAATAATAACCTCACCTACTTTCACTAGTGAGTAAAAATTAATATTTTGAGTATGTAATTTATTTATGGGGTAGAATGTAATAACTAGATATTTCACATTATATATTATTTAAATAAATATTATATTGATATATTTTCCTACATGAAACATCTGACTAAAAAAATTGAACATTTAAAATAAATTTTACTTATAAAATAATGATTTTAAATTAGAAAATATAAAACGAGTAAATAAATAATGAAATATATGAATAAAAATGATCAAAATGGAATCTGGTATCATAAGTCTTCATTATGAATATCATTTGACTATGATATACAAAGATTTAATGTTACTAGGGTTTTACAGGGATCAATCCCAAGATGAAATCAAACAATTATGGTATGTGGGAAATATTATTTGATAAAAAATCAAACTTGTGGAAATTTCTATGAGATCAATGCTAGAGGAATCACAACCCCAAACAAACAATAAAGAATACCCAACTCATAGATCTTTCACAAAGATATTTAGTGAAAATGTAAATATAAATTGATTTTTTCTAATGTTGAAAATTTTAATTAAATAAGTTATTTACCACATATATTTTAAACAATTCTCATTTCTTCTTGTAATGAAAAATAATCAATTTTTCTATACAAAAAAATTATATAAATTTTACTATTAATTTTTTTTCAATATATCAATTTGAAGTAAATATAAATAATATCATTTAAGAATTTATAATTTCTAAATCTTTTTATTCTTAATTTTTTATATTTTTTAAAATAAATTGTTGTTAAGTGAATAGTAAAAAAATTACTAAAATCGTAGCATTTATTGCTATATAATGAATTTATTATAACTTAAAAACATATAAACAATATTTAATGATAAAATATTTGTTTATGGATTAAGATAATACATTTAAAAATTATATTATTTGTTTAGAAAACCATTTTTTAATAATTTAAGTAATGTTTTCTAATAAAAATAATTTTTGATACTTTCTTTTAATTAAATAGAATTATAGTAAAAATCAATTTTATTCATTTTAAATCCACTTACATTTTTTAACTTCAATAATAATTTAATTTATATCATTAAAATTAAATAATTTGATATTTTTATCCTTCTTATAAATTTTAATCTTAAAAAGAGACATTTTCGAAAAATGAGTTTTTACAAAATAAATGAAATAATAATAAAATTAATTATTATTTCAAATGGTAATTTTATCTGATAAAATTTATATCATATTTATAATAATTAATTATAAATTATGTAATAGGTTATTTTTTACTCATTCAAATTAAATTTAATATGTAAAAATTAGTTTCCATAGTAAAATAGTTATTTTTCAAGGAATGATACTTTTTCAAGATATCGTAATTTTAAATTAAATTGGTCTATTTTAAAATAATGAAAATATATTATGTTTAAAATTATATAAAAATAAATTTTTAACTCAATTAATTTTTAATAAATGTTAAATAATTTTGATAACAATTAGTAATTAATCGAATTTGTTTTGTATAGAAAATATTTTTTCAACACATTTTATGTTTTAATATAAAAGTTTCTTTTATAATATTGAGAAATTTAATTTCATTATATTATGTTCCAATTAATATTAATTACATTTACCATTGATAACAAGGTCCACATTATAATTTAATTGATAAAATAATTAGAATGATTAATGATTAATCAATATTAATAATTGTACAAAGGGGTAATCTAATGTGAATCCAATTTACATAATAAGTACAACAGATAGATATTCTAGAATACATTTTTTGGTTTTAAAATCATTCTAAACTTTCCCACCAAAATTATCCCACCTAAATCACTAAATATTAATGAAAATATTCTCTAGTCCCATACATGACATTCTTTTCAAATGATTTGTCCCTATATTTCAAATATGAGAGGAGTTCATTTCTACCCACATCAAGTCAAAACTATAGTTCAAAATTCTTATAAAAATATTCCCAAATTAATTATTACAGGTATCATATATATATTATATACCCTTTATCCTTAAAAATTTGTCTCAAGTATTTCATTTCTATAGGATACATCTAGACTAGATCCAAATTTTCAACATAAGTATTAATTGCACAAAAACATTTTTTCATTATCCTTATCATCCAACCTACTCCAAAAAAATTCTAACCATATGTATATAATAATATTTCTATAAAAAAAATTATCAATATCTTATTCAATCTATGTTATAACCATGATCTATTCTCCTCCATTTCAATTGAAAAAATGAAAATGTTGCTCATGCATGTGTGTGTTCTACCACCTCCATGAATAACCCAGTTTGTCTTTCATCTCCAAATTACCATGCTAGTTATATACATGGATTTGTAAATATATATATATATATAATTACTATTATTATTTATTTTTTTGAAATATAAATTTGGTACTATGTATGTAATATTATTAATAATAGATCATTGTAAAATTAATCACCTCAAACAAACATACCAAGATTAGAAAAGATTTATTTTTAAGAGGAATTTTTTTTCTTTTAAATTAGTCTCAAAACTCCTTTAAATTATTATTCATCAAATTAATAAAAATTAAAAATCCACTATACTTTGGTAATATAGATATTAATAAAAAAAATATTCTCTTTCATAGTCATACTCACAGAAGGATTGTAGCATGTTCTTGTTGAATCAGTTTAACTACATACATAAATAAGATAATAGTTTAAATCAATGATGTATTTAGAAACATAATATTTGATATTTATAAATAAATATTTATTTTTCGACTCTTTAATGGTTATCATTTCACTCATTAATTAAGAAATTGTTAACCATTTGTTATAAATTAACAAAACAAGCTCATTGTTGGCTTCATTATCATGAATAATAAGTAAAATAATTTAGAGATGAAATTATAATATTATAAATAATTAAATATCATAAAATATTATACCTATTGGGATCATTTAATTCCGAAATTTGGAGTAAAAATTAATAATAATACAACCACTACAAAACTAGTTCAAAATGATCAAGGCTACTCACACCGAGTATTGGAAATAGATAATAACTAACTAATATAGATGTAGATAATATTTATAAATCATTTTTATAAAATATTACATATAATAATTAGTATATTATATAAAATTTTAGTATAGTTATGTTTTTATGCAGGATAATTAAGTGTGTTTGACTAAGTAGGGAAACATGGGAAGTCTATCTTGTTTCAATTTTTCACCCATTGACACATATTTATTATTATAAATTATGTTTTCATTTTTATGGTGTATCTAATTCCCCCTTAATTTAATTTTACTAAGATCATATACTTTTTAATTATATTTATTTTTACATTTTTAATCATATACTTCTTGGGGTTTTTGACTTGAATGTTTATAAAGTTGTAAGGTGTTTTTTATGTCAAATTAAAATTTCTTAATGAATGTATTATATTTCACACCATAATATCTATTTATGATGTATTATATAACCTATTATATTCAATTATAATGAATATCATAAATCTCAGGATATTTCAATCTCTATTTAATAGAAAATATATCTCATGTTATTTTGATTCTTATAAAACTATTATTGTTTGGGTTTTTTAAACTCAATTCCCATCATTGATATAAAATGATTCTTCTTCAAATTAATTCTTAAAAAAAATATTCTACCATAATATTTTGGTTAATTTTTCTCTATCATCCTCTCAATTGGAAAATTAAATTTTAACTAATTCCTTTTATCTGGAAAAAAATTCTTTTCCACAAGTATATCACTGATAACAATAAATCACATCCTCTTTAATGATGGTTTCCCCTCACTATCCATATTTCAATTTCCCACTAATGTTATCATTTATAATTGGAAACTAATAATGGGTTATCTCATTTTTATGCCAAATTAACATTACCATCATTTAAGAAATTAATTTTTTTTTACGCTTTTTATATTGTGGTTTTTCAAAAATGATATTTCGAAATATTATAAATATCATCCATTGTTTCAAAATTAAGTAGTTTATCTTCCTATCAACATTTATATTGATAATCTTTATGTATGATCAAGTATAAATTGATGGATTTAGATATAAAAGTTATTTTTTTCAAATATTTTACCTCAACTTTTAGAAAATTACTTTTGAATATTAATCGTAACCTCATTTATTTATGATAATATATAATGTCTTTTATAATTAATCTTCTTGTGTTTTTTATTCATTTAAACACATATTTACTCCAGCTTTTAAATTTTAAATTAATACTTCCCTCTATATTTCCATTTTTTCTCAAATAAATTATTTTTCTTCATGTTTTATCAAGTCTTTTTTGAAAAAATCTTCCCAATGGTCCGGTATATTTATTTTTTTCATAATGACTTTTCTAAAACTACTATAATGTTTTTTCATCACTACCTTTGTCTTTCTTAATCTTTTTAGTGTATAACTGTAATTTTTTATCCAATTTAATTTCTCTATGAATACCCAATTTTCAATTCCTTTTATTTAAGGGTGTTATCCAAGGTTAGATACATTTATTGATTGTGAAATTATTGCATTATCCACATACCTTTTATTTATATGGTTTTAATATCATATAATTTAATTATAATAGAAGAGTTTTTTCCTAAAAATTTAGTGTATATATTTGGATACACATATATATTTAATGATTTTACCATGTTATCATTCTTGGTGATTTCAGTATTTTATTATATTTTAAATGGTTATAAACCCCATCTTATGCTATCAATTCTTTATACAATAAATCTGGATGGTTTACATTTATATGTTTTATGAAACCCATTTTCATTACTTGGGTTTATTATGATGTGATCAGTGAGTTGTTTTCATGTGGATGTTATAAGTATGGATGAAATATTGGTGTGGTTATATATTCCCTCTAATATATTTGTTATATATTTATATGTCATGATAAAATTATTCATCAGTATATTTTAGTTTCTTATAAATTTGGGATATGGTGACTCCAACTAAACGTGAATTTATTTAACATCCCACACATGATTTGAAACATCACATTTCATTAATAATATTAACATAAGGACTGACAGGTTTAATTTATTTTCTAACTATATATGTAAGCACCCTATTTTACAATACCTGATTTCATTTATCCATAATGAAGTCATGCTAGACCATATTATATACATATCATTAGTAAAAATCATCCTCAAAACATGATTAAAGAAAACATAATAAAGCGTTGAGATCCAATGTTCAGTAAGTGCTAAATAAACATTTCATTAATGGTGAGATCATAAATATAAGTGAAAAACATTAGTATAAATGAAATATCATAACATCATGTGAGATAATAATAATTTATAGTTTATCTTTAAATAACATGGAATAAGATCATAATGACCCAAAAGATAAAGATAGAAGAATAATATATACAACATTGATAAAAAGAATTAAACATAAACTCAGAGTCCTAAGAGAGTAAGATCCTAATAAATAACAATATTTAACATTACTGCAAACATTATCATAGGGAAGCAATATGTTGATGATCCACATCAATAGTTCCTATACTTACGAGCAATTAAAATGTACTCTGGAATACTTATCTCATGAGATATAAACTACAAAAATATTAATTGTATAGAGATGTAGGTCCCTATACATTTTTCATCTATACATACATGGTTCATTTAAAATTTATCAATATAACATAATATAAACAAATGGAAATAAATTTGGTTTAATAAAACATAAAAAAGGTATACAATAACACCATGAACTTGATTTATTAATATTGAATACATAATCACCTGCTATAATAACATAATAAAAGAAAATATTGAGTAAATTATTTAACAAAACTCCATTAGAAGTAGAGAATTTTGAATATATAGAGTAAAATGAGAACTATGTCATAAAAATATCTTTCTTGAAAAACAATTTGTATTCATTGATGTAAAATCTATAGATATGAGTCAAATTTGATGTCTTTATTTTATTCACAAATTTTTTTTATTAAAACACTTCATCGAATTTTATTTTAATTAAAATAAATTTTCCACAAAAATAGATATAAACTCATTTAAAATGGAATGCCTTTTAAAACCAAGGTTCACTAAGAAATTGTATAACATAAAGAAATGAGTTTGAGTTAACATGTCCCTTACTATTACCATTTATTTCCAAATAATTGTTTTTAACCACTTTTATAAGAAACATAAACATATTAATTACATATTTTAGAAGCTAATTAATATGAATTTCCATTTATACTTCCCATGAATAACAATTCCCTTCTTTTATTTGATTTTTATAAACAATTTTTAACATTAGGTGTCAATAATCATGATCATTTAGATATGGGATCATTATATATATATATATTCATTCTTCTCCAAAATTAATTCACATATAAACCATTAATGGTTTTGGAATTCATATTTTATAAATACATATAATGTTATATTTCCACCACATTGGAGTTTTAGTCACATTTCGTAAACTTGAAATATGTGTTGACATAGTTTCGAGTTATTTACCAATATTGATGAATAACATTATAATGATAATAAATTATTTCATTGTCTGTAAGGAAACATATTTACAACATATATATTAATTTTTATATCATAAAAACATATATTATAATCTAAAACCATCCAATAATGAATTAGTGAATAATTGAATGAATCGTTCTATGGAGGTTGAACTTCACATGTACACATGGATGCTGGTTTCATTCTATCATCTGTAGAAAATAAAAATGAAAAGGTTTTATAATTGAAGGAAATAAAATATAAATTATATATATATCATGAATATATAATTAATTTTACTTTTATACCATCTAGGTAAGGAGGGGAAGGAAAATGAAACATGTCATTTCACAGAAGTGGTAGTCTACACAACACGTGAATGACAATTTAGTTTTTATTAATAGAAAATTAGGTGGTGATTAATTTTTTTAAAAATACTATAACAACATAATGGTAGAATAATGGTATTGATTTTATCGTTTTTATATTGTGTAATGGAATTTTAGGTATAATAAATGGACATAAAGAAATAGAATTGACTATGGAGCAGTTATAAATACATACCTCTCTTCTTGAATTACCTTCTTTGCAAAGGGGTTAATCTTTTGTAGGGTTGTTTTTTGAAAATATTAAACCCAATTTAAGGTGTATAGTATTGTTTACTATTGTAATTGGTTTATTTTGGACTACACTAAGGATGATTTATTGTGAGGATAATTAAAGAGATTATTTCCCCTTTTATAAGTGAAAATGGAATCCATTTTTATCAATACATAAATGCTTTAAATAATTGAAAGTCACTGTCAAAGAAAGTGGACATAAAATTGATAAATAAGCTATATTTGAAATGATGTGGTCTTTAAATACCACAAAAACCCATTATCACACATTTTTAAAATATTTTTTTGTTCATTCCTTAGTTAATCCCATTTACACATTTTTATTTTTATTAAGGTAATAAGTTTTTTGAAAGTAATTAATCATTAATGTGTAAAATAAATTTCTCATTACTATATAATTTAGACCAAATGATTAAATAATTTTATTCCATTTTATTATATTATTTTTATAAATGATATATAAATCCATTTTAAAATACTAAATGTATAATGTATTAAAAAACATTGAAAAAAAAATAACATTAATTCTAGAATTTCTAATATGGGTTTATGATTTAAAAACATTTTTAAAATTATATATTCAATAATAAAATATATATTAGTTCTTCTAAATTTTTTTCATAAATTTCTAATTTCATACAAATAAAGAAATAATTTTATTAAATTCATGTTACTTATAAAATAGCATTTTCCGATATTCACCTAAAATTTAATATTACAGAAAATTGCAAAAAAAATAAAATAATAGTAATATAATATTATAACGATGAGTTCAAAACTGATTTTAATTTATCAATTTAACAAATATAAAATTTGAAAAAAAAATATTTAAAACAAATTCATATATTATTGTGAAAACATGTTTCTTTATGTTAAATTATTTTTTGGTATACTAACTATTATTATAAAATTAGTTTTAACTGTAAATATACCAGACATGAAAAATATATTTTTTATAAAATATATTTTAAACATTAATAATATTTATTATCTTTTTAGTTTCACTTTTTGAAACAATATAAAAATGTATATTTATTTCATAATGTAGTTATAACTTTTTGTATGTTGTAATATTATGGCTACAATACATTGAAAATATACATTTAAAAAAAAAACAGATGTTCTTGTCTATACCTTGGTTTTGTGTGTGGATAAAGATATGTAATATAATAATTTTTAAGGAGGAAAATTTTACTAAAACTCAGTTCAAGACATTCATCCCCCCTTGAAATAATTTCATCCTCAAAACTTTTTTACATAAAAGAAACCAATTGAGGGAGATTTTCTCTCATCATATCATTTAGTGCCCATTTAGTCTTCTAAAATTTATGATTCTACTTAAGTAAATTGGCTAGATGAATTTTCATGTTCTGTCGCACCATGATTTTGTGAAGTATAGTCTCTATGGGTTTTTCCTCATATGCGAGATAATTTTCACATTACAAAAAATCTAAGCATAACACATGTGATGTTTATGGAATTATTCATCTCAAAAGTGATAAATGGGACACATCGTATACTTAATTATTGTCTTCAAGAACAAAAAAATTGATAAAATAAATCCCCAACACAGTCATGGATCTTGAAGGGATTGATATTCCTAAGGCTTAGCTTTCTGTGCTTCCCAAATGTCATAAAACACTTATAAAGAGATGATTGAAGGAACATAATATCACAAATATAAAACAATAGTTACCATTTACAATTATCTACATTACTCTTCTTTTGACTATGTTCCACTATTATATATAAGTGAATAGTTTGGACATCTCTATCATATCTTGGAAAAGGTCAATAATTATCAGTTTCCTATCAGCAACTTCATCCCATATTTTTGTAGTTTTATATATCTTACAATAAAGAGAATTATATTGTAACACCCCAAGAAAAGTATAAATTAAAATCCAAATTTTCACTACTCATCTGAACAAGTTTAACCTTTACTATTGGGGGCCTAGTTGATTAGAACTCCAGTGTTTTGTGATTCTTTTCCTAGAGTATTGTCGAGATGGGTGACTATCACGAATATTTCTTAAGGTTTGTTTGAGTGAGGAAAAAAGACACCGAATGAACATGTGGTAGCTTGTGGGGACTATAATTATTTTTATAATCGAACATAGTAGACAATATCATGTAGGGTTTTGGGTTGAAAATTAGTTTTATGGACCATGAAGGGTGGATCTCATGAAAATGTAATCGAATACAATACTCATCTTGATGTCTTGAGGTACTTCCCAGGTGTGTGGTGTGGGTTTTATAGTAATGATATTTTTCATTAAATGGGCACATTGTAACACCCCTAAAAATGTGATAGGTAAAAGGATAAGTGTTAATTACCCTATCAATATGGTGTACTATTATTTTTTAGAGTCTATATAATTAGAACTCCACATTTACATGAATCTTGTCTAAGCATAGGGTTTGGATGGGTTACCACCAAGGAAGATCCCAGGCTATCAGTGAGTGATGAAAAATTTCACTAAAATAAAAAATGTTAACTTATAGGTACATTCATTATTTTGATAAGTTACCTGGTGGGATAGAGTATATGGTGTTCTATTAATACATCCCATATATTTTAGCACATCCTTAGGGTTTGTAACGAGGTCATGTCTCAAAGAGTTTGGGTTGCGATATATATTCTATAATCTGAATGATATAATTTAAAATGTTCTCATATAAGTAATATATTAGGGGTGGTTTTGAACCCATCATAATTGGAAATATCATGAATAAGATATTAATATATCATCTATAATTTAAAATTTACTTTCATACTGACCATCCATACGAGGATGATAAGAAGAGAGAAATCATAGATCTATCTCCACTAATTTCAAAAGACATCTCCAAAATTTCAAGAAAAACCTCAAATTATGATCTGATACAATGGATATTTGTAGTCCATATAGCCTCACCACATACTTTATGTATATGCTAGACATTTGGTCCAGAGATTAATATACTATAATGGAAATAAAATGTGCTAACTTTTTAATATAATTGACTACAACAAAAATATCATTATTCCATTTAGAAATTATAAAATGTCCTACAACATAACCCATTGTTTTATTTTCCTATTTTCATTCTGGTGTTGATAATGGTTGAAAAATTCCATAACACTTTTTTATTCATCATTAACATTCTAGAATACTATACATCGAGATAAAAATTCATAAATTTCCCTCTTCATTTTATCCCACTAGATGTTTTTATTTTTATCTCTATACATCTTTGTAATTGTTGGATTATAATAGAATTATATGTTATGCGATTCATCCAAATGTTCCCTCATCAGGTGTGGTTTTTATGGAACACATATATGGGTTCCAAACCATATAACTTTATATTTATCAATATTGAACTTTAGAATGTTGGGTGCATTATATTGTATCACCATATCATTATTCTAGGAATCATTGATCTTCATGTAGATAAATGGTTGAGAATTTATTTGTGAAATATAGGACTTGTCATGTAATTTTATGAAAACATGATTATATATTTTTAAATCTATCAATATTTAGTCTCATTCAACCCTTATCCTAGTAATTTATGATGATATTTCTTCCACAATTCATCATCCAACTTTTTCCCCATTATAGCATGGTAATGTATTTCATAATAAATGTATTTGTTTAGTTTCAACCATCTCCTTCAGTCTAGATTTAATTCCTATATGAATATATATTTAGAAACATGTGGTGGATATAAATATCACACTTCTCATCAGAGAGATAATGATGCTGAATTTTTAATGAAAAGATCATCATTGTAAGATCCAAATCTCGCATCAGGTAATTTTTTCCAAGAGTTTTAAATTATTGTGAGGAATAAGAATTTTAATTTTAATTTTTCAAGATAAATCATCTCTTGAAATTAGTTATTGAATTAATGTATATTAAAACCCTATTTCCACGTCAAGGTAATGTAATTACCAGTGTTATGAAAAATATCTTCTTCATTTCCATATAACATTCTTTACATTACTCTATATAATGAAATTTCACTATCTTCTATGTTAAATTGGATGGAGGATTCAATATTCCTGATAAATTTATCAAAAGAAATTGATAGTACATATATAACCAAAGAATACAATTAGTTTTGATTATAGTGGTCATTCTAGTACACTACTCGATAAATTATGTCTTTGAAGGATCTAAATATATTACATTACTAATGATTACATTTCCCAAGAATGACACCTTATAAAGTAAAAATTAACCATTTCTAAATTTGGAATACAAATTCACATTTATTAGGGTCATCATCATAATCCACTAATCATATTTATGATCTTCAATGCTCTTTTATTTTATCAAAAAATCATCTACGCAGACCATCCTAGATTGATCAATATATTCTATAAATACATTGTTCATTTGATCAATGATTATTGAGGTGGTATAGGTCAATACCAATGGAATCGTTATAAACACAAAATGTTCATACCTCATTCAGGAAATTTTCATTGAAATATCCAATAATTGTAACAATAATTATTGATATCTAGAAAGAAGTTCAATATTTGAGAAGTACTAAGATCATATGGGATTACCAAAAGAGTCCTTGATATGGGGTAAATGATATTTATTATTAATTATGATCTTGTTAATTATATGATAGCTAATGATATGAATCATTGATCTATATTTTTTAATAATAAAGAGAAATGGATATCCACAGGGTGAAGAGACGGGGTGGATAAAACATTTTTTCAAATTCTAATTTAGCTACCCATTTCACTCATCCAATTCAATGGGATCCATTCTATATGAACTCCTTGAGACATTAATATATCCATATATATGATTATTTCAGAAAACATACTCACATATTTAGGTATGTCTTGGTAGTTAATCTATAAATGCATTAGTATATTCTTATAGAAAATGAATTTCATCTATTTTGAATTTATCTCTGATCAATTAAGAGAGAAATACCACATTTCTAGGTATCAATTACTATATGATATAATTTTATTCCAAGTGGTGATTAACCTTATAACGATACTTTAGATAATAATGATTTTGTATATCAATTGATATATATTTATCCCAAAAATTTATATGGTCTCAATGTTGGGATAATTGATATATACCCAATGGTATATAAAATTAAACTAACAAAAGATTAATTAGACTTGTTGGAAGTATCCTTCAAGAAATATAAATCCAAATAGATTTATATCTCATATAAATGATTATTTTTTCACAGGTAGATTTCACAGAAATTTTAACATCCTTAAATTTATACGGTGATTTTATATTCATCGAAAATTTACATTTTATGAAATATTATGATGAAATAGAATAAAATAAGGCAATTCATTATCTATAATCAAGATTATGCATATATAACATTATTTATTTGTCATGATCTACCTCATCTGTAGTGATCGTGAATTCTATTCCTTTTTCCTTCTATTAGGGATGTTTCTTGGGACTATTTGTTTATTAGACTGGGGGTTGGGGTCTTGATTCACTTATTTTTAAAATAAAATTCACTTAAAGAAGTATGGTGTGGGTAGATCAACAGTTTGTAATTCATCACATACATTATGTTGATGGGATTCTGAACCTTAATTTGGATATTTTAGTATTTTTATCCAACATTACAAAAGATAAAACAATTCCATTATCCTTTAATGAAAAATCATGGGTTTTTTCTCTCACATTTTTCCATGAAGGGTGTTGAAATATCAACCCCCTTGTGAATTATCATTAGTTTTTCGATAGTATTCCTCTTTAATTTTTCCTTTTCTATAGTATGATGATATCCCATATTCCTTCACCACCTATATCCGGCATTGAAAATTTTTTATATTAAAAATTCACTTATAAACAAAACATTTCAAAGGCTACATTTTAATCCAATGAAGAAACGATCAAATTTACAATCTAGATTAGAGGTAAATTCAGATTAATATCTTGAAATCCTTTTGATGTTTTATTTATATGTTCTAATAGATTCATCATCCTTCTATTTAAACTCATCAAATTTCCTCACTATATTTGTATGAATGTTTTGAGTCGAATACCTATTGATGAATAATATAGTAATCTCATACCATTCCATGGATTCTACTTTCTCATTATTCATTGTGTTGTTACTAATATTCCACCATTTAATGACCTTACCTTCCAAATAGTAAATGTTCAACACAACCATATCATGTTTTGGATTCTATAGAATGAAAATCATCTCTTCCATAATAGATATACATTGCTCAATGTTAGCTTGATTTGTAGAGAGACTAATAGAGGTTGGATGTTGGTGAATGAAAGTCTCAATAGAAGGGAATCACTTCCATGGTGAGTGAAATTGCTCATTTCTATTTTCATTATAATTTGTATCTTCCTATTGTTTATTGAGTAATTTTATGAGTTAATTTACTACATCTCCCATTCCATTCAGTTTTTTTAGAGAATCCACTAAATTTGTAATAACTTGATACCCACTATTCATGATCTGGTTATAAAAATATAATACATAAATTTGTTCCATTTTTTGTTTAATTGTGAGATTATTTAAACCATTAAAAACATAAAAATAAAATTATACATTGGATCACATTCATATTTAAGGACATGAAAAGTTTAGAGTTTTAGAAAATTTAGAAAAACTCTTACATATATTATCAAAAAAATTGACTCATAAAATACATATTAACTCTTAAAAATTCATCACGTTAAGAATAAGATTAGAAAAAACCTAATTAAAACCATTAATCATAACATATAGAAAGTAAACCCAAGTAAAAGTTTGATATCAGATTCTCAGTAAGGGTACACAATGGAGATATCAATTATTACATAATCATAACATGGGAATGGATAAATGATTTCCCAAGTAGTCAGGGGATCATTCTAAGATTATCATAGTGAAATGGGTTAACTCCACAAACCATCATAGTCATCAATGATTACTCACAATACTATCTTGGTGGAAAAAAGCCCTCACTGAACTGGGTTCACACCCCATTTGACTCATGTTTATCTCCTCAGAAATCATGTTATACCCACTGCATTGGAGTGAGAAATTGGTCCCACCCATCACATAATGTAAATAATACATATGTTTTTCAAAATATCATAAATAATTCATCATATTACACCCCATGAAACAAAATGGGTTTCATAAACATTTAATTATAACATTACCCTTTAAAAATAAACAAGTTTCATAAACAAAATTTCATTATAAACATAAACTAGATAAGAAATAATACGAATATTATCTTTGGAACATGTCCCTATAAAATCATAAGTAACATCAAAGGATGTAATATTTTACGGGAAACGTATTTTGAAATATCACTCAAAATAATTCATGAAAAATAACACTTCAATTTTGAAAAAAACAATTAAAATTCTTTCACTTATATTGGTAACATTTTATTTTAAAATAAGTAGGTAAATATATATAGTATTATTCAAATAATAGAGGCATCATTACTATTGGAAAATAATCTCCTTCCATATATGTTAAAAAACAATCCTTTTAGATTTTTTGTTGAACATTTCATAAATTACCTCATTTAGAAAACATTAAAAATATTTTATTCAATCTTTTTTATATAAATTAAATCAAGGGTAAAATTGATTCTCATCAATTGTAGGAGAATAATAAAAAATAAAAAAAATTAGAAAAACAAATCTGTATGAAAAATATTCATTAATATGTACTTAAGCATAAAAAAATACTAAGTAATGATAATATTGTGATATAAACCCTTACCACTTTGTTAACTTTGTATAATAAGTCTTGTGAAATAAAGAATCATTGGTGGATGTGTATATTACAAAATTATTATGAAAACAATCATAAAAACATTCATGTAATATATATACACTACAAAAAATAAGCATGTTGCGTGTATGAAATGTTTCTAATAGAAATAAATGTGATATGAAAATCCCTTTCCACAATTATTTCCTTTATTAATTCACATTAAATAATTCTCTTCATCAAATTTACTTCATTAGTTCTCCAAAAAAGGGGTTTAATTTTGGTTTTTTAAAAGCTGATGACATATAGAATTTGTCTGGGGAAGGGTATAAGGTAAATTTTTAGATTATGGTTGAGCTATTAGGCTCTAAGTTGTGTAAATAAGTGAGGGTGAGGTGTCATTTTATAATTCATTTGAATCACACTTTTAGAATTTTTCTAAAAAAATAAAATATAATATGAAATTTTTGGATCCAAATATGTAAAATTTGTCACGAATTTGATACTAGGGTAGTATATGGAGAAATATCATAAACCAATAAAATTTTAACATGTTTATGTGCTATTTTAATCCTTATATTTTAATTTCACCCTATAACTAACTTATTTTAACAATAAGCATGGAAGGATATTTTCCACAATTATAAAATATAATATTACATATATGGTATCTATTGATAAGTAAATGGATATTTAATGATATTTTTTTCTATATATAATCATCTTTGTCCTCAATTATGAATTTTATGGAGTTTATGTAACCTAATAAAATATTATTTTTATAAAATATTTTTTTTTCAATTTTTAAAATATTTATCTTATTGACATTAATAACATCAAGATAACACATATAATTCCAAAAAAAATATTTTAACACATCCAAAACATGTATTTGTGGTCTATAAAAAAATTATACCATTAATTATCTCAAATTATATTACTTTTAAAATTATTAATATAATTTTCTTAATTTTCCAATTAATTGATTAATTATTGCATCAGTGTTCTGTGGTTATTTATGTTAATTATATAATTCATAAAAATTAAAATAAAATTACTATAATTAATATAATTTAATTAGTCACAAATTTACAATAAATATTTATTCATAACTAATTTTTTCCCAATGTAAACACACAAATGATTTTTCAAACTAGGAGAGTGACATTTTGTCACTTCCTTTGGTTCAAATAACATATAACTCATTTTAATGGAAATATATCTATTAAATAAAAATACTTTTGAATCATAGTATCCAATTTTATAAATTAATTCATTCAATAATAATTAGGATGATTAATTTTTCCCTTATCAATTCATTATAACTAAGATTAACTCATTTTACACTTTACAAAGGTGGTAAATTTTACCATGGTTACTATTAATATTAACAAAAAAGGATCAATTAATAAATTTCAGCTATCATATTTTAAATATGTAAATAATTTTTTTGAAAAATTCAAAACATTTAAGTGAAAAAATTTATCATAATATTAAACCGTAAAATCATTATGAAAATAGTTTTTTCAGAAACATTCCCTCTTCTAAAATTTAAACCGTTTTAATTATAAATTGAAGTCTAAAATCAATTTCAAAAAATATAATAGGATTATTTAATATAAAATTGGACAAATTAAATTTATATACTATTAAACAATATAATTTTACTTTTTAAATATTTAAAATCAAATTTTCAACATTCCATAAAAATAGAATTTTTCACTATTAATTAAAAATCAATATTTTCATAATATTATAAACAATTACTCTTAATATAATGTTGGAATTCTAAATTTAAAAACTAAATTAATTATATGGAAGATATGTTCTATCAATTAAAAAATTAATTATGATATTCACTCAAAAAAATAATAAAACCTAATTTTTTAAGAAAACATATTTTTTAAGAATAAAATGACTTTACTAAAAATAAGAGTTCTTATTTAAAGATATTATATTCATATGTTATAAATGTGTATGACCATTATATATTTCATAATTACATTGATAATATTAATTTATTCTTCGTTAATATCTTGGTTGTATTGTTAACATTTAAAATATTGATTTTTTTATTTGTTTAAAATCAGTGTTTCGTATCTTGTATTCGATATAACATACACATTCCTTTTAAAATATAAATTAATTAAATCTATCCTAATAAATTAAACATTAATAATATTAAATTTCTATCTATATGTAAGGAATTGAATTTTCAAAATACATTTGTTTATATCCTACATTGTTACAAGATTAATAAAACACACATTTTTTAAGAGGGAAAATGGATGTATGATGGTCATCTGGTGGAACACATACTTGGTTATTGAGTACGAGAACATATGTGGGATTTCAGAAGATAGATATGGTAGAAAAACTAATATTCTAATGACTTATATATAGTGACATAGAATATGTTCAAGATAATGTTAACTATAAAAAAATCGTAAATCTATGATGGCATAAAAGTCCACTGATATTTCAATAAGAATAGTAAACAAATATCCTTTTTCTTCAATTGTAATTTCATAAATATTAGGTATTCATTTAATACCTAGAATAATAACGTAAGGAAATATACTTACTTCAAAAGTGTAATTCTTCTTTTAATCAATTTTCACTACAATGTGTTCCTTTTCACCAAATGATGAGTAGTCAAGAAGATTATTTTTCATTCCTCGATCATTCTAATCACCTTCTATGAATCATAAATTCCAAAAAAAATAATTAATACTCATTCCAATTTCTTTTAAAAATTAATTATTTCCAAAATTGTTAGAAAAATATATGAAAATATCCCCCAACAAATATAACATCAAATGAAGGAAAAAGTACTTTTAATCTAGAAAATTCAATAGTAATATCAAAAATTTAACATTGATCATTCAATAAATAACTATAAATAAAATTAATAAAAAATATTCCAGAATAAGATTGAGACCCAAAAATAATAAGGATTTCATCAAATATTCTTCCTATAGAAATTCAATATTAGTCTCCAAATAATAACAATAACTCTTAAAGTCTCATACAAAAATGTAATCTTTATAATCACATAATTTGCATGATTTTTTAATCATTTCTATAATTCACCTAAATAACCCACTACATTAATATCATATATTAATCCAAAATATATTTCAACGTTTAATCTTAAAATAAAATCCCACAATATTATATTATAATTTTCCACAAGATTATAGTGATAAATTTTTAAAATTAAATTAATCACATAATCACTAAATCATTTTCCAGTTAGAATGGTTATCTATAAATTAAAACATATCTTTCCAAAATAAACACATTATTCATCCCAAAAATAATTTATCAAAAATTAAAATGTTACTCTAATTGTGACCTAAAATAGGCTAGGTGTAGGTGTTGAAACCTTATCACCTCTCAGTTATGGGTTCAATCCCTGTGACCTTGTAAGAGGTGGTTGATTTTCACACACCTCGGATGTTGCCTTTTTAATAAAACTATATCAATAAAATCATTATAAAATTAAACAAATGTGAGAAACATACCAAAAATAACCTCAATAAATTCATCATTAAAGATAATTTTTAACCACAATCGTTTTTTATATATTTCATTTTTTCACCCCTAAATGTATTAAACATTAATTAATTCACCAATAAATGTCTCCCAAAATTCCATTAGTCATCATAATTTTTTTTACTTCAATCCTCATAGGAGGGTTCCAATTAATTTAAATTATGATCAAATATATAATTATGAACCCATGATGATATCCATTACTCTTAATAAAACCTCACAAGAAAACATCCAAATATCCAAAGATGTCTAAATTGACCTCTGATACCAACTATAGCAATCCAAAACCCACAAATCTGGATCCATTGAAAAAAATATAATAATTACATTTCCTCCCTTTATATCCTTACAAATGACTCAATTTCAACAATAAAAAATATAAAATTTAAAATTTAATATTGGATCACATTCATAATGAAATAATTTTTAGGTTTATAGTTTTATATTACTAAGAAAAACTCTTGTGAATCATAGAAAAATAAAAAACTAGCTCATCAAAATCAATACCATATCCAAAAATTTATTCACATATATTACCCCTATTACACATAACATACATAAAACCTTTCACTATAACATGGGGAAGGGAAACAAAAGTAAAATGGTGTGAGGTTATTCTTAGTATGGGTAAACCAGAGAGATACTAATAATTACAAAATTATATCATGAGAATTAACTCATAAGAACATTAACATAAGATTTGAAAATTATAACCTCCATATAATATATCATAATTTCCTCTATTGTAAAAAATCTTGGATTTTTAGATAATATGAATCAAAATGTAATAAAAAACATGATCCATGCTTGCATTTCATTGGAAACTATCAGAGAATTTTGGAATAAACATAAACCTAAAAAAAATTCCATAGTAGTCAATGTTCTTTTCAATGTGAATCATAGTAAAATGGATTCACTCTCCAAATAAGCATAGTAGTCAAGGATCACACCCAATATGTTGAGGGTGTAGAATCTATCTTTCAAACATCACATCACTCCCTATTACAGTCTTGTTCATCTCATGAGGTTTCAATCATTAAAGAATACATTAGAGGGAGATATATTTCCCACCAAACACATAATTAAAATTATAAATATTTGTTCCATAAGATCATAAATAATTCATTATATTAAAACCAATCAAAATATATGGGTTTCATAAATATTTCATTATAACATATCTTATGGTAAAAATGGGATTCATAAACATATTTTCATTATAAACATAATCACTCTATATAATAAATAATAATGGTATCATTGGATTATAACCCCATTAAATTTTATGTGTCATCATAGGATTTTATCATGGATGTAAAAAAATATTTCGAAAGATAGTTTGTAAAAATTATTAAGAAATATATCATTTCCATTCTAGAATAACTTCTTTTTAAAAAATAGCACATTAATAAGGGAATAAAATTTATTTTAATGAAAATTTAAAAAAATAAAAACAATGTTTCAAGGATTTGAAACATAATGATGATAGGAAAACCTACTCATCTGTATAAGTTAAAAAAAATTCTATTCATATATTTTTGTGGAAAAATTCACATAGTACCATGATTAGAAAATAACAAAAATATTCCTTTTAAATCATTTTATAAAAAATAAAACATGTGAAAAATTATTTAAAACAACATTAGGAGTATATTAAAACATTTTTTAAGACATTTTTATAAACAAATGGAGAAGGATGAGAAATATTCCTTAGAATTCTTTTGTAAAAACAATTCATAATAATGATGACATTATGAAATATACATTTACCACTTTGGAAAATTTTTAATCATAAGTCTTCTGAATGAAATAACATTAGGTGAATATCTATATCCCATAATTACCATGAATAAAATCCTAAAAATCAATCATGGGGTCTATATACGCCACAAAAAGAAACATGTATTTTAATTGGCATCTGTCCAATATAAATAAAAGTTAGACAAAATAATTTACTTCAATTATCAGCTTTCATCATTCATGTTCAAAAATCCTCTTATTAAAAATGACTCCTTTTGATATCCTTTTATAAATTTTATGGGGGAACTTTTGAAATTCCATTAAAAAATATGATATAATAAGAGAATTTAGATCAAAATACTAAAAAATCATCATGAATTAAATACTAGGGTAGGATATGGTATTAATATTATTAGTAAATAAAATTTGGTCTGGTGTAAGTGATATATCAAACCACATCTATTGTTTTAACCCCTTAATTAAACTTTTATAACAATAACTGTAGTCACATATTTTTTACATTTAAAATGTTATTATTTTACATATAAGTTAACTACTGACTCATAAAAGGATAATAAATAAATTGGAGAATATATCATATAAATTTTTTTCTTATTTATGATTTTTAGGTTTTTTATATCATTTAATAAAATAATATTTTCATAAAATATCATTATTGTCTAAATTAACTCTAATCATTAAGATTACATTAATAGCATCAATAAAACACATATAATTCTAGACAATTATTTTTAAAAATAAACAACATGTCATGAAAATATAAAAAATTCATGGATTAAATTAATTATCTAAAATTATAATACATTTATCATTATTAGTATAATTAATCTTATTTTCCATTAATTGTATAATTACTTTATTGGCATTGTGTATGTATTTTGGATAATTATTTAATTCCTTAAATTATAAATAATTTGCCCTAATTAAAATAATTTTATTAGAAAAAAAATTACAGTTAATATTCATTATTTTATAACTAATTTTTTCCCTTATGTAAACTCGTAGAGGTTATTTAAAACAAAGATAGTGATATTTTATCACTTCTTTGGTTTTAAAAGAACATATTAGTCATTTTCATGAACAAATTTCCATTAAATAACTAAATTAAATCATTAGGGGTTAATTATATTGTTTCATTCATTCAATAAGAATTATGATGAATAATAATGCACTTATTAGTTAGTTATAACCTAGATAATCCCAATCTAGCTTTTACCGAGGTGGTAAATTTTACCATGATTACTATTCATTTTAACTAAAAATAAATGCCACTTTATTTAAAAATTTAAACCACTTGATTATAAATATTGAATTAATTTTTTCAAAATTAAAATCACATAAGTGGTGAAATTTAATTTAAAATTTAACATTCAAAACCTTTTGAAAAACTATTTTTCAGAAAAATTAATTTTAGAAATATAAAATATTTTTAAGAAATATTTAAGAAATAAATTCATTTAAAACCCCATAATAAATTTAGTTTATATAAAAATTCACTAATGATATTTTAATAATAATAAAAAATATATTTTTACATTGTATATAATTTATATAAAAAATATATCTTTTAATTAAAATAAGTATTTTTCACTATTCATTAAAAAAATCAGTCATTATATAACATTTTCAAAAATTCATATTTAGATATTTTTTAAATGTAAAATTTAAAATTGAAATTAATTTAATTAAATAAATTTTCTAAAAAAATTCACACTACATTATAATATATACTCATAAGAAGAAAGAAACCCCAATTATTATGAAAATATATTTTCGAAGAATAAACTTACATTACCAAAAATTTATATTCATATTTAAAAAGAATTCACTAATAAATAATCAATGATTATGTCTATTATAAATTTTATAATTACATTAATAATATTCATTTCCACATATTTAATGGCTAGGTTATAATGTTCATATCTAAATAATAATAATTCCATGTCTGTTTAATCATGATGTTGCATATCTTTCACACCACTGAAGTAAGAATTTTATTTTAAAATATCGAGATATTAAATCATTGTACCTATCACCCAATTTAACCAAGTTACTTATGGCTCCAACCATTTCTAAATCCAAAAATTATATACCATGAGTGATGAATAATTATAATCATAATGGAATAAAAACATGAATAGAAATCAACCTTAAAACCTCATACTATTGGAATATACCATGAAAGTTTATTATTATTTTAGTTCAACCTACTTTATTCTTTGCACAACATTAGGTTGTGTTTTCTCAAACATAATAACTTAATCTGTCAATGTAACATGGAAATAAATCATTCATAATGGTTCATAAATATCATTCTATCTAAAAAATTATATCCCCTTTGAAATTTTATCTAGGTTTATAATATTAGGCCCCCTCATCTTATGTCATGTTGATGATAGAGTCAAGGATAAAGGAACTCTTTTTAAGGTGATTACCCCTAGATGAATTTGTTCCATATCGAATTCCACTTTCATCTATATTGATAGGTAAGTATTGAAAGGAGAACAAACTATTTTAAATCTTAATAATATTTCACTATATCAAGCTATACATATACTCATATCTAAATATTTCACTATTTTTAACTTACACTAATTATAAAAAATCAATAATTAATTTTTAAATATATGTAAAAAATTTCTCTATGTCTATATATTATGACCAGAGCTAACAAAGTATTTATTTTACATAAATTAAAATATATAAAACATTAAATTTCTTAACTAATAATATCTCATGGACTGATAGGTTCTGTTTATTTGTATATTAGTTACACAATCATATTATTTTACAATACATGATTTTATTTCACTTTAATATTACCATTTTAAACTATATTCTTGACATTTCATCAGTATGTCTCATCCTGAAAACCTGGATAATTAATGCATATGAAAGGGCTGAGTTCAAACACATAGTAAGGGATTAAAAATTCATAAAGTATGTTTCCATAAGAATAAGTGAAAAAAGATCCAAAAATAAATATCATATCATCAAGAAAGAAAATAATAATACATGAGTGAGATTCAATGAACATGACTTACAAACCTAAATCCAAAAAAGATCAAAATGAAATACAAATAGCTATAACCAGGATTAGAATCATTTAACACAATCATTTAATAAGTAGCTCATAAGATCATAATGACTAACTGATGGTACCATGGTGTGAGATTGATGTCGGTTGGTTGCAGATTTTAAAATTTTCTTCATCATTATGATGAATCATCATCATCTCTAATCATCAAAGACAAGGTGGTGGTCTAATGACCTTGCATGAATTATCAAAGCACAAAAAATAGAAATAACACCTCATTCAATTAAAAACGTTCTTGAATGGAGCTTTTCATCAGGGACTATTTATCGAAGGATCTAAACAATGATTCCTCAAGATATTCTACACACACATAAATAATCCTGATGAATTTCAATCATTGAATTCCAGATGGTATGAAAAATCTTTGATGAATCCATCAACATTGTGATGATCATCTCAATCTCTTCCCTTTGATCCACAATGGTTTTTATAAAACGATCACTCGGATAGAGCCTTTATCTCTCTTGTATGAGGGAGGAGTGACAAGCTCTTAATCCTTTGTAATGAATAGTCATAACAAAATAGGCTCCTCCAAACATATATAGTGGATGTTAATATACAAAAATATGGTTTTCTGACCTCTGTATATTTAAGAACCATTAAAAAGTAATAAAGGAATAGTTATGGAGGATTAACTATGTCATAAACATCATTTATATTTTATCACCTACTTTTAATATATAATAACTATAATACGGGATAAAACAGAGTCATTAACTTGACACTTAATCCCTACAATATTAAATGAACCTTGATTTTTGTAATAATATTCTATTTTATAATATTTTTCCATGTCTTTAATTAAATACATATAAATTAATTCAATACATAAATATTGCAAAATTATTATATAATCTAATTATAATGAATTTATTAATTCAATAATGATTTATAACACTTGGAAATCTCGTAAATTTGATGGTGGGTCCCACCATGTCATATAATCCTATTCACCAAAATGGGGAAGGATCTTAAATATAATGTTTTATGTGACCCTATAGGCCCTTATCATGATTGTTTTTATTACGATTCATTTAAAAAGAGATGATTCCAGGAACCCATTAAGGTCCCTAAAGAAATAAGGAATTTTCATAGTAAGGATAATCATCCTAAGAACAGAAACTGTATAATATAATATCTTTATCTTGTGATAAATCATAAACCATGACCCATAATTACTTTCATAACTCTTTCATGATTTATTCTTTGATGAAACAACTCGATAGACCAACCTTCTTCAACTATATCCAATAAATTTATGTAGGTACTATCATCATGATCAACTAAGCCCTAGATTTCACATCCTCGATATAGAAATGTAATATTCAATATTAATCATTTAACCAATATTATATCACCAAAGACACACCTAGAATAATATTACTCACCACAACAGTAATTCCATGGTTTTAATTGTGAATAAATGTATTTGATCAAATAGAATGCATTGATAATGAAATCATCTCAGGAGACCAATACACATGTTCCTATATAGGAACATCCAATGACACCCAAAAAATAAAGAGTTATTATTGGTGGCTCATTCCTAAAAATATCATATAATCTAGATAAATAAGTATGAACTTCATTGTAAGAAGTTGAAATTCTTATGATCTCTCATCACCTGATGGTCACACATCAAAAGTGTCAAATTAGTATGATATATTGGGACCAATGCTATATTCTAAAGACATTACAATAAATATATTGTACATATAAGTATAAATATAATTTTGGTTAGATAAAAACATGTATGTATCAAAATAGATACAGTTAATGGTAATAAATTACCATACATAAGTTGTTTCTCAGGAAACAACTTTCAACACTCAAAATTGCATTGCATCCAACTGTTAATGCAATTCTTTGAAAATCTAATGTAGGAACCATGTATTCAATACTGTGTATGACATGTGAAACCAATCACATAATGTAATATAATATCTGAAGACATTATAATATATTTACTATATAAAATAGATTTAATATATTCTATATATTTCATAGCATGAAACACAAATTTAGTGTTTATTACATGCAACAACGAGTTTCATCAATGGATTGTGTTACACACAAGATAATGTTTTACCAAAGAATAATATATTATCTTAAATATTATTACTTAATATTATAAGATATAATAAAAAAATTTAATAGTATTAAAAATATTATTTAAATATAGGGTTTATACAACTAATTCATTGATTACAAATTAATTATAAATGAATATAACAACCAATCGAATATAAAAGGAATACATTTATAAAAAACTATTTTTATTCCCAAAAGGAGGTTTTACGATAATAAATTAAATTAATTACAATTAGTGAGTGATATTAATGTAATATATATATATATATTATATTCAATAACATATTTTTGATATTCATATAATAATTTTGATATGAATAAGATAAGAACAAACAAAATATTATACATTAAATACCTATAATTTTATTAAGGATTGTTTACCTCTTTTTTATCACAACTCTTTATTAAATTCAATTTTTTTAACATTTTTATATTATATTTTTCAAAACAAACATATTATTCAAAATAAAATCATCAAAGTTTGGTTAGTTTGATTTTTTGGTATTTTTCTAAAATTTTTATTTTTTAATTAATAGTGAAAATTACAGAAATTTATTTCAAAACTAAATTTCCATATAACTTAATAGTTAGGATAATTTATAATTTTAATTATTTTTAAAGTTAAATTATATCCAATTATTTCCAATTAATCCAATTTAGGTCCTTCTAATCAATTCCACTTAGAAAATGATCAGAAAAACATATCATACTTTCAGAAGTTTTTACTTAAAATCCCACATTAACATCCTAACAATGAGATTAAATTTAAATTAAGATCTTACACTTATGTGACTAGAATATGGAAAAATGGAGTATATATTTGGAATCATAATAATTTATAATTTATAATATTTTAAATATATTTTTTGACAAACAATATTAGGTAATGTAAATAATAGTAATTTTTATGATTTAGGTAAACTTAACATTAATAAGGGACTAAACATTAATCTTAATGGTGAAAATTACCATGAAACTTGTCCAAAATATATTTGATGGTCATATTTAGACCCTATAATCCCTTTTATAGAATTTTGAAAATTATGGGAGCCACTTTCAATGTTAAAATAATGTTATTGATTCTTCTATGAAAATATTACATGAGTGACACTCCTCCTCCCCTTTAAAAGGACTCAACTCCTCCCACTTCATCACACCTCTCATGGAACATAAGTTTGAACATTCTCTTACCAATTAACTCTCAAAAATCCCTAACTTATTACTTTAATAATAAATTCTTCTTAAATAATATTAAGGAATACTTTTGGTGAAAACCAAAATGAGTTACCCAATTAAGAGGTAACAACTTTCCAAAATCTCTTCAATTTTATTTCCACTTTCCACTCCCTAAAATATTATAATTCCATGTTCTTATAGAAACTACAGTATCCTAAATATTCTAGAATTTTTTTATATGTTTTAAAGCTACACAAACACACACCTCTATATAATGTGTAATGGACATACTATTTACATGTTCAATGAACAACCGCCTCACAAAATGATGATTTTTCATTTTTCTTTTACCACCTCTCCTGGAATAAATTATCATAGAAAGTTAGTTTATGTATGATACATATTACTTTTATTATTCATTTAATATTATGTAATTATTTTAAAACACATATCAATATATAGGCCATTTTTTTGGGAATACTATAACATCATTTGATAGATTTTATACTACAACCGCCTCAAAATGACGTGAGTCGTTCACACTATACATGGAATGTATAAAGGATTATTTTAATTAAAAATATTTGAAATAAAGAATCTATATATGATATTAATTACATACTTACCTTTATTTAAATATAATACATATATATATATCATTTTCTTTATTACCCTTTCACGCACTAAAAATGTGATAATATTGATTGTGGACATGTAAACTACAGCCTCCTCGAAAAGATGTGATTACTATTACATAAAAAGAATTATATATATAATTATATATGATTTTATAACATGGTATTTAAGATATAATTGTAATTATGTAATGATATGGTGTTACTTACAATCTTTTAAAAATTATTATTGAAAATGGGAACGTTACTCATGTGTACGTACGACCTACTTTCTCCATGACTGTAATATTGATTCATTTTCATAATCATATTTAATTATTGGTCTTAAAATTATAATTTATTTATAAATATGATAATTATTTCATTATTATTAAAATGAATAATTTATATAATGACCCCCTTGATCATAATTAACCTGTTGAAGTTGTTTTTTACACATGAACTAAATTTTTTAAAAATACTCTATGTAAACGTAAATGATTTTATAGTTGAATAAAAAGGTAATAAGTGAAATAAAATTAATGATAAACAGGAAAATGGTTCTATATCAAGTAGAAAATTAGCATAATTTTATTATAATTGATTTTAAAGGACGTTCACCAGAAAAAAAATGCATGGTAAGGGATTTCATCTAAATTTAAATTCTATTGAGACTTATTATTTCTCATGAACCTAGTTTCATTTACATACTGTATATACTACACTTTTACATGATATATAAAAAATATTTTTAATCTTATGATATTATAACATTAATTACATTTTATTCCATCTTGAGGATTATGATTTGAAATGTTCAATGTGTTATAGGACACTTTGGAATGTTTAATGATTATTTTCATCAAAAATAATACAAATGATAATTGAATGGTATTTCCATTTGAGGAAAACCATTTACCGTTGTTTATTAAATCCTTTTGTTATCTTCTTTTCAATCATTACCATTGTAATATATTTGTACCATTTTTCAAATCTTTGGATATCAAAATGTTTTAAAAATGGTTTTAAGAAAACCCAACTTTATTTGACTCTTTATTTGGAGAAGAATTTTTCTTCTAAAAACAATATTTTATTATTTGTTTTTAATTTTTTTAAATGACTTGGTAATGAAATTTTTACACTTTTTTCTTTTACCGATGTTTTTAAAGTAAATTTTTTGATGTTTTCTGAATAAGGAATTTTTATAACAATTTTTACATTACAAAATGAATGTTCCTTTTTACCTTGTATGACATGTGCATATTTATCCACAATCATTTCTATAAATATTAACTATCAAGTATAAATGGTTTATTTTAAATGAAAATTTTTTAATAGCTACTTTATAAATAAAATTATTTTCAACTTTTTTTCAAAACAAAATGTTATTTTCATCAAGAATATTTTTAAATATATTCTTTTATTTCATCAACTATAAATACCCTATATTTTTACACCACTTAGAATATATTGTATTTATACCATCTATATCTTTCATATAGATGGTTTTGATTGACATATAAGAGTATATAATTCACATTCACATCTGTGATCCCTTTTATTCCGCTTAAAATTTTAAATTCCCTATGATAATTTAACATTGAATTTCCCCTAAGTATATATATCATTTTTCATGGATATCATCATTGAATAAACCCTATTAAAATTTTCATATAATTTTTAATTTGAATGTAATTTAATTATTTAGGGAAGTGTTGATAAATCGGTATCATTTATTCTAAATGGATATTTGATAAGGAACATTGTCAAGTTTTTTATTTGATATATGATGATTTATTTGGACAAGTATAACATGGGTGGTGTCCAATTATACATAACCCATTAATGCATCAGTTGTATCATCGGATGAGTTAGTTAGCTAGCCACATTAGATGAGTTTTTACCTAAGATCTAAATTGTCTAGTGAAATGTCTTGATGGTTCTAGTTCTATGTATCTCACAAACATGGCATCCAATAATTAATCACTTCACTCATTTTGATTCAGTTATTATTTGTCCTTGTGATTTTTTCCTAGTATATCTATGGATATATATCATTTTCAATTCCTTGATTTAATGGCTTGTGTTTTAGTATCTTAATTTTCCATTTTTATTTTTCCTTATCTAGTTATTTAAATTGAATATTTTCTCATTTACCTTTCCTTTTTTCTCTAACTTTTTATTCTATTGATTTCTTCGAATGTGTGTTCAATTATTTACCTTTACATTCTAATTTATTTCTCATTTATTCATTATTACTTCCTCAATATTTTTTCCTTACTGAGTATTTGAGCTCCCCATTTATGTTTCCTTTCCACATAATTCTAATAATTTTACTAATAAAGATATCAATGGATATGAAAAATAGAATAATTTTATCCAAGAAATATTTAGAAGAAAAAAAATATTTTTTAATAAGTTAATTATTTTGTAATTCCTTTCTCATTTATGTTTCTATTTTAACAATACAACTAAAATACCAGTCCTTTGAGATTTTATTTCTTGTAATCGTGCCATAGTAGTTTCAAACAGACACTGAATATGAGCCTTTTGGGCATGGTTTGATATAGTTTTTATCAATTATAGTGTAGTAGTAACCTTGGGAACAAGATATAGAAAAACGTAGATTAGATAATGTAACCCTAATGTTTAATTTAAGGATGAGTATAGAAGAACATATGTGAATTTGGTTTGATAAATATTTTTTATTTTTCCTAGAAATACATCCTTGTCTGGATACTATAATTGGATGTGGTTCTGTCAAAGATGTACATAGTAGTAATAACTCGGATAAGGTGTCTCAAGCCTTACTCAGGGTAACCTGGTACATGAAAATGTGTCTTATTGCACACCCTCTTTAAAACTACGATGGGATATTATTATGATAATCCAAATTTTATTTATAAATAATTATATATAATTTTGATAATTAATGACGTGGAAAAACCATAGACAATGTAACTACTAATGTGAAATAAAATGGATGAACTATTTATGTATTAGGGTTGTATTGAAAACCTTAATTAAAAGGGTATTTATTGATTTACAATATTTCAAGGATGTCTAAATTTATTATTTTGTAAATTATATTAATTTAATTATAGAGAAGGACATATTATTAGTACGGTGACATCCCATCAAGCCTGGAAAGGGTGTAGGTCTTGAACCCATGACTGAATCATGCATAGGGTTTTTCCCCTGCCATTGGCCTATGCGATGTCTTATTTAATGTGAAATGATTTAAATAATTTGTTGAAAAAATATAAATAATGAACCAATAGTGTTACGTTTTAGGTTTAGAGATAAATATATTAATTATATTGACATTGGAGAATATTTAGAGGTAAATAATTATTATGGTCACTATTTTATGGTCCTTAAAATACGTTAAATGTTTTAGTGCTTCAAGAGTAAAAGTTATCTTTTGGATATCCAATTCTTGAGGTAAGGGATGAATTAGAATTTGATTGAAGCACAAATAAAGGATGAAATTGTTTTTGAGAAATTTAAATTAATCAAGAAATTATATTTCCTTGTATTCATAGGCATAACGTAATTCTTCATTGTAAAAAAAAATGATCAAAAAAATATGTTTTGTTGTAATAACATTATTTTTGTTGAACTGACGGTTTTCCAAATCATCCCCGGTGTATGGTTTTGAGGCCCCTAAAATTTCATGGATCATTAACTTGTTTTTGATAAATTAAATCAATCACAACATAAAAGATTTATTATTTTCCTCCAAATATATATCCTTATTTTCAACTAATTATATTTAACTTAGAAAGCTTGTTATATGTTTGTCTTTGTGATATTTTTACTTCCCATTATCTCTTTTTTACAGGATTTTTTACAAACCCTTATTAATATGTGTAATTTCAAAATAATAGATATCAAATAATATATTACCCTACTCGAGTTTAAATTGTGAGTATGCAATTTAATTAATGTGGGGAGAATGTAACACCATGAAAATATAAATCCAGAGACTTGTATTCGATAACATGTATGACACAAGACAAAAAACACTAAACAGATTATAATATGTGAATAATTTATTATATAATTAATATTTAAAATATATTAAATTGATTATATTTGATTCAATTCCTGAAACAATGAGTTATCATAGGTTACATGAAAAAATGATTCTCTTCAATGGCTTGCGTTATATGCATGACTAAGTTGTGCCGAACAATAATATAGTATTTAAAATATTATTATTTAATATAACAAGATATAATAAACTAGTAGTTATGAAAAATATTAAATAACTCATGAAAATATATAGTTTCAATAATAACTTAATTTATTACAAATTATTTATAAATAAATATAGAAACCAATTGAATACAAATGGAATATTATTATAGAAAACATATTTTATTCCCATTAAGTTATTTTACCCAAATATGTAAAATTAATTAAAATTAGTGATTGATATTGATTATAAATATATATACACAAATATATTATTCAAAAAATATTTTTTATATTCATCTTATATATTTGATATACAGAAGATAAGAACAAACCCAATTTTATACAGTTGAACATGTATCTTTATTAAGGAATTTTTCCACTATTTGATGTCGATATAATATTAAATTAAATTTTTTCAAACTTTTATTGATTTTATATGAAAAAGTGGACATAATATTTTAAATATAAAGATAAAAATTAGGTTTGGGTGATGTTTTGGTATTTTATGTAATGTTTTATTTTCATAATGAATAATGAAAAATATTGAATTATTATTCAAAGCTAGTTTTTTATCTACATTCTTTATATGGATAAATTATACAATTAATTTTTATTAAAGTTTAATTATATCATATATTTACTATTTAATCTAATTTTGGTTATTGGAATCAATTTCACATTGAAAACAACCAAAAAAACATAGAAATCTTTCGGGAATTTTTAATTTAAAAGCATGTCTTGTTATCTAGTCTACATGTGTAAAATTTAAATTAATTTCTGAAACATCTATTATTAGAATACAGAAAAATGGATTTCATAGTTGGAATCATCATAATTTATATTTTATTACATTCTCAACTTAGTTTTTGATATAAAAAATTAGTGAACGTAATTAATTTAATTACAACAATTAAGGTAAAATTAAGCTTAATAAGGAACTAAACAATAATCTTAAGGGTCACATGACCTATAAACTTGAAAAAAAATTGGGTGGTCATATTTTGACAATATAATCCCTTTAAACTAATAATTTCCATTATTAGAAAATGTTTCAATGTGAAAAAACATGTATGGAATTCCATTTTCAAAATATTACCAGAGTGTCACTCCTCCTCCAATATATAAAAGGAATTCTCTCTACCCACTTCCTCACACCTATCAACCAATATAGGATTGACCAAAATTACACAATTAAATCCAAAAAATAACCCTATTCCTCAATTTATCCCCTCATTGGGATGAAATAAATCGAAATAATCCTTTTGAAAAAACCAAAAGGAGTTACTTGATTAACAGGTAACTTCTTTCATAAAGATCATTAATTTTATTTCCATTCTCCACTACCTCAAAAATTATTTTTCTATTTTTATATATAAAATATAAATATTGAATATAATTGGCTATTTCTATAATATTTATTAGTCCTACACTTTCACAAACCTTTTTCTAATGGGTAACAGACATTTTGTTTACCTGTACGATGGACTAACACCTCACGAAATGATGACTATTCGTTTTTTCATTACAACCTATAATGGTGGCCATTATGAGGGATAATATGTTTATATATGATATAAATGATACATAATATGTATTCAATAATCATAAATTCTTTTAAAACTTGTATCTTTATCAACACCATTTTTTGGGAATATAATAACATCATGTGAGGTAGTGTGGACTACCCCCTTAAAGTGATACGATTCGGTCACAATACACACAGAATGTATAAAGGAAGGTTTTAATTAAAAATATCTAAACTAAACAACCTATATATGATGTTAATGAAAAAATTAATTTTCTAGAAATATTATATATATATATATATCATTTTCTTTATTACCCTTTCACACACATAAAAAGTTATAACATTGGTCGTGGATATGTGGACTACTGCCTCCTTGAAAAGATTTCATTCCTTTTAAATCAGAAGAAGCCTACATATAATTATATATTATTAAATAACATGTTATGTATAATTTTATTATTATTATGGAATTATATGGTTTTAGACACCTTCTTTCCATAACTATCATTGAAAAATATTAATGTTACTCATGCATACGTACATCATACCTTATATATTATTGTAACATTGATTCATTTTTTATAACCATTTATAATGATACATTTAAATATTATAATCTATGTATAAATATAATAACTATGTCTTTATTTTTATTATATTGATATTATATAATGACCCCTTGGACCATATTTGTCCTTCTAATGTTGTTTGTAACACATGAACCAAATTTTGTAAAAACACCATTCGTAAAGTTAATTTATTAAGAATTTGAATTCAATATGGTAATTAGTGAAATAAAAGTTATGATAAAAATCAAAACTGTTTTCAATAATGTATAATTAACAAAAAAAATTATGCTGTAATTTAATATATGTTCACTCAAAATGAAATGAAAGTTAGTGGATTTCTCCTTGATTTATATTCCACTGAGATCTATCTATTATTATGAACCTAGTTTCCATTACATGGATTATATTCATCCCTTTTACAATAGAAATCCTTAATATCCTTACTATAATGATATTATATATTTGTTTATTTTATTTTCTCATGAGTAATATTTTTTAGAAATTTTGAATGTGGTATGGGACACTTTGTGATGCTTAAATATTATTTTACCAAAAAATAACACTAATTATTTTCAATGGTATTTAAATTTGAGTAAATTAAATGACCAGTTGATAACGAACTATTTTCTTCTCCTATTTATATTTATGACCATTTTCATATATTTATACTATTTTTCTTCTATTTAGTTCTTAAATTATTTTAGAAAATGTACTTAAAAAAACTACACCTTGTTTCTCATTATAGTGGGAGAACGCGTTTTCTTCTAAAAAACATGTTTTATTAAAAGCATTTCAAAAATGATATTATACTATTTTGGTAAATAAATTTTTAACTTTTTTAATATTAATGGTGTTTTCAATGGAATATTCTCATCACTTTCCAAACCAGCCATTTTTATAACCCTTTTTACCTTGTAAAAATAATGTATATTTTTACCTTGTGTGATATGTATGGATTTATCCACCATCATTTATTTGAATCATCCATTTCATGTTTAAATGGTTTATTTTTAATGAATTTTTTTAAAGTGATCTTCAAAATAAATTTATTTTCAAATGGATTATAAAAAAGGTTATTTTTTCACAAATATTTTAGATGTTATTATTTTATTTCAACAAAGAAAACGAACACATATATTTATTACACATGGTAAATTTTGTATTTATATCATACTTATCATTCATCTATAAGGTTTTTGATTGATTTGGAAAAGAATAATATTCACATTAAATTCATTGATCACTTTATGACCCCTTGAAATTTTCATTTCCTGTCATCATTTGACATTGAATTTCCCATAAGTATATATATTTTTTTCTTATATGATCATTTATTAAACTGTATACCATTTTTCATATGATGTTACATTGAAAATTATTTGATTATTAGGGGGAAATATTGATAAATTTATATATTCTATTCCATGAGGATATTTGATAAGGAAAAATAATAAATTTTTTATTCCATATATAAGGAATGATATGGACATATATGACATGGATGGGGACCAGTTATAGATATCCCCTTGATGTATTGGTAATCTAATGGGATGATTTAGTTGGCCAACCAATTCAGATGGGTTTTTACATGATATTTACTCCTTATTTGGAAAGGATTTGATAGTTTTGGTTCTATGTACCTCAAAGTCATATAGTCAAATAATTAATCACTTCCCTCATTTAGTTTTATTTATTATTCATCCATGATATTTTTCATCGAAATTTCTATAGATACATTTCTTTTTCAGTTCATAAATTAAGTTTCATGTGTTTTAGTTTATTAGATTCCAATATTTATTTTTACTTATATAGTGATTTTAATGGTTTTTGTTTTCATTTAAATTTCCTTATTGTTTATTTACTTTTTTTTCATCCTATTGATTACTCGGAATTTGTGTTTAGTTATTTACCATGCCATGTTAATTTATTTATCATTCATTCATTACTGCTTCCTCTATATTTTTTGCATATTAATAATTTGAGATGACACATATTGTTTTTTGTTTACCCTGTATTCAAAGATTTCTACTAAGAACAATAAAAATTGATATGAAAAAGGTAATAAATTTATCCTCATAGTAAATTTGAAGAAATAAATTATTTTGTAATTAGTGTATTCAATTTTAATAAAAGTCTCATTTATGTATTTGGTTGACCAATATTACTAAATTCCTAGTCCATTGGTATTTGATTTGTTGTAACTATGCCAATGTAATTGATAACATACATCGACTCTGGGCCTTCTAGGGTTGGGTCTCTATTTCTAAAAAACCTCAAACTATATGTTATCACATGATAATCGTGCTTCTTCTAAGATATGTATTTAGTCAGGGGTCATCCACATTATTCGTAATGGGTACTATATTAATTGTGACTTCACCTATCTAAGAAAATTCTCTCAAGAGAATAGACATCAGAAGTAAAAGATTTTCCCTTTCATATGAATCAGGCTCCTTGGAAACTACACTACCGTAGTATTATCAAAATTATTTTGAACAATATGTGAATTACTGGACATAGAAGCAATGTTTTAAATAGTGATACATATGCAAATGCCTCCTAATCTAAATTAAAATATACTATATACCCTAAATATTCATTATAGACACTGAACATTGGATTTTGTGTGCATCTGCATCTCACTCCACCACCATTTAGGAAAAATATATAGCTTGACTATTATTTCAAATCATCATGATCTATTTGGAATATAGTATCATTGTATCATTTCACTACTAGTTCCTCATCTCCCCAAAATACTTGGAACATATCATTTGAAGGTCTCAAGTACTTCAGTTTTGTTTTTATAGAAACCCAATGCAGGTCTCTTGGTTAAGAAAAATATCTTCCCATCATGATTAATGAAATGGAAACAAAAAAACTTGTATATAACATGATATACTTAATAGATCCCACTTCTGATGTATATGTGATTCTACTCATTCTTTCAATCCCATCATGTGTTTTTGGAAACCGTTTCATTGATATATTGATACCATGTGACATTGGTAAGAAACCTCTATCAAATTGTTCCATACAGTTCCTTTTAATTACCTTGAAAATATATATATATATATATATACATGGACATTTCCAGAGAAGCCTCCAGGATACATATCGATAGATATTGATCCATAGAATGTCTTCAGCTTCACAAATGTCATTCATGGAGAGTAAATCATTTAACCAAGTCTTAAATGAGAGTAATACGTTAATTTTTTCTTATAATTATTATTTTATCTTCATATAATACTAGGAAAAATGATTCCATTCATATTAACATTCTTATAAAAACATTGATTTCCTTCATTCTTGGAAAATACAAATTCTCCTATCGCATTATCAAAGTGAACATTACCTGATCATGATGCCTACTTCCATAGATAATTGGATATCTACACATTTCATACATTATTGATACTCATATAACTAATAAGCCCTTCAGGGTGGGTCATACAGATATCTTCATCCAGATTCCCATTTAGAAAAGAAACATTGACATCTTTTCCCAATTTCATAATCGTGGAAGCTTCTACAGTAATTAATATTCTGATGGATTTTTTTCATTCCTACATTTGAGATGGATTCATCATATTTTATTTCTTGACATTTCCTATAACACATATATTTTATACTTTATTTCCAGTCATTAAACATTCTGCCTATTTTGATATTTCTCTTCAATGCCCATTTTCACCCATTCAGATTTATGTCATCTAGATAGACTACAAAAATCCAAACATGATTTTGGTATACTAACTCCATCTTAGAATGCATAGATTCTTCAAATTGTGTATCATCCTTTCATTTTACAACATCTAAATATGTTATAGGTTTATTATTATAAAACTTATTGGGTCACATGACTCAGTTATAAGAAATCCATAACACTATGGTTCTCCATCATCTCGAGTATACCAATAAAGTACTTATGTCTCGAGACCATATTGATCTCCCACTTTATCTTATTGGATTTTTCTCATACCAACTCTCATGTATCTGGAGCATCAAAATTATCAAAGTCAATCTTTACCCCACATTTCCCAATGTAAATGTGTTACCTTTATAGAAATGTGGCATTTATTTCCATGATAACCATTTCATAAGAAGGTTTATATAGGTAATATCCATTGGATTATTTATGATTACCTATAAAGATCCACATCATACTCCTAGAAAATAGTTTTTTACAAGGTATAATCTTGAAAAAATCCGTGTATCCCTATATGTGTATGTGTGAAAAATTGGGTTTCCTTCTACTCCACCACTCATGTGGAATCTCATGTGTCAATTTAGTTGGTTCTTAGTTATGGTTATATGTTGTTCTCTACAATGTGTATCTCAAAAATAAAATGGAATATTTTTATGACTCATCAATGGTCTAACCATGTCACAAAAGATCTTAATCCTAATTTCAATAACACCATTCATCTATGTCGTATAAGGAAGAGTGGGTTGGGAAACTATCCCATAATGAATGATTGGTTAAGATACTATCTACCTTGATCTGAATGATATTGCTTAATATTCTTACTAAGATGTAATTTAAATTCATACTAATATTCCTTAAAAATATGAAATGAATCTATCTTATACCACATTGATTAGATATTACCATACCCACTATATTCATCCGTAAGAGTTATGATGTAAAAAAAACCCACTACTTGCCTCTATAGAAAATGAAAAATATATTTTAGTACGAATTAATTCCAATAATTCAGTGGATCTAACTCTCTTCACAAAGAATTGTTCTTTGGTTAGTTAATCTTGTAAACAAGAGTGACATACATCAAGGTGTTTTAACATAGGTGAGTTTGAATACCCTTCTTGATGTAATTTTTATAAACTCTCATCTTTTACATGAAAAATCATGAACTTCCATTGTTGGTTTTTATATATTTTTTGTTTGCTGGTTTATTGATTCATTTTCATTAATAAGATATTAAGCTCAAGTATATACAATCCATTATTAAGAAGCACCATGTCATATCATATGTTGTCCTTATAAAATAAAAACATTTATTATGAAAGATGAAATAAATTACCATGGTGTCAATATTTGACATTGATATTATATTTATTTTCTCTAAAGGAAGTTAATTATAATCACTCAATACGAAAACCACACCATTGAGGAATATCAGATTACAATCTACCACTACTATGTCTACTAGAATCGCACCATTTGTAGCTCAAAGATCCACCTTTCCTTTTCAATCTTTAAAAATCAAAATGTTTCTTGAATATGATTTAACAATTTTGGGCCACATGTTGTATCCAATACCTAACATGTATATGGAGACAAATTGAAGTCAATGAAAAAATATCTAATATTGCAGTATCTCCATGATTCTCATTCCAAGATCTACAATTATTCTTCTAGTTGACCCTTTTTTCAATGAAAAAAGTAAACCTTCTTCTAATTTCCCTCCCTAGGTAACTTTTTCCCTTTTGAAAGGATGTTTTTTAAATGTATTTGGCCAATTCTTAGCCTTAAATCCCTTTATTTTTCCCTTACGCCTCTTTTTCACTATATGGAATTAGAATTTGGTATTCATCATAACTTTATCATCCTGGGGAACAAATGAAAACTTTACTTGGAGAAAATTTTACATGTTACTCATATTGTATTTAATATTAAATTTTAATAATGTGAACTAGATATCTCATACGTCTCATTCCTTTCTCTCTCCCAAGGTAATTCTTGGAGATGTTTTGACATAATTTAAATATATTTAGCCTCACTAATTTTATATAATTCAGTATAAAAATATGAAAACATGATTCTCTATACATCTAGTGCATCATTAATATAATTTTTAGACATGAATTTATCATCATTAATTGATGAATAATGGGGATCTGCAGGAAGTGAGGAGTCTAGTAAATAAAACATCCTCGCATGGTGTAGTACTATAAATAACATCTAGTACAATACATGATTTTATAGATCATTAGGATATTTTCATTATCTACTATTGATTGTAGTGATACTAATCCAGCTGTATTGGTGATTCCCATTATTATTTATAAAAAAAATTAGTTTAGTGGTTATTACGTTATATTTATTACATATTAAACCTTATTTATTACATAAATCATTAAGGTTCTACTAATTATTTTGAACCTCTGTGGCCATCAATATAAGATTAGGAATGTTGTTAGATTCACTAGGTAAAATACCATAAGAGGGGGTGAATCATAGTATGAAAGAGTCAAATTATTTCCCATTTAAATCTTATTTCACTGTTAGATAAAACACACTTATCTCTTTCTCCAATATCAATTTATGAATAGAAATGAAATCATGCATAGGACATTGTAATGTTACTTTTTTCACTCGGCTACAACCAAGAAGCATATAACTATAATGTACTGATGTACCAAATCAACTAAAGCTCACTGCCAATTTCATGATTTGGGCTATATAACTTTTATTCATTATATCAATGACTTTAAAAAGTTTAGGGTAACCTCACTGCATTCTCAAGGGTCACTCCCTATGTATCTTTCTCTGGATCACTACTAATGGAAAGGATCGTCATCTTATGTTTCTTTTACTCACTTCTCTTAGAAGGGATACATTTACAGTTTCTAGACTTGAAGGTCCCATAATTTTCTTCAAAGAATGCATCTTCAATTATAGTTAAACTCTCTATTGAAGTACCATTTCACTAGTAGATGAAATCAAGTTTTTCCATGTACTGAAATATTATGAAATATACTTTTTTTGAACTATTTCTCAACAAAATTCCATGAGTAATACATGGACTTCCTAGAGTCCTATGAGAACTGTGATTCACTGCATTGCACTAGTGATTTGTGGACTAATTCTCCTCCATGGACTGTCTCAACTTCTGCCAACTATCTCTCATCCCTCAGACCACTTCTTCCTCTACACACCAACCCTTATTCCTTTACAGAATACAGTACCTCACAAAACTCTTTCACAGAATTGTTTCCACAAACTATTTTACCGGTATGAAAATTACTTCCACATGAACACTTCTTATTCGCATAATTGTATTCCCATGAACCACTTTGGACATGGTCAATTTAATATAAGAGAAAAGATGAAATCTAAAAAAAAATATTTCTTAATGATCTCAATAGTGTTCCATATATATGAAAATAGTTATGAAAATTCCCTAATCTGATATACCCAAATCTTCGATGTAGTATATCCTTCACAACGTACTATGAAACTCCTACATACCAATATCGCCCTGAAAACCCTTTTCCTTATGTGTTACCATAGAGCCTTGATCATCTATGGAGACTGATCTCTTCCTCCAATAAAACACCTCCTCTCAACTACGAAAAACATTCCTCCCACAAATTGTTTTCCATCTTCAAATGGTGAGCCTTCCCAAGAACCATTTTCCTTATTATTCCACATATCGCACTTCGTGATATGCATAGATATGCTATATTGAATACTTATTTTTGTGATTTTCCATCACCATTATAGGCACATCCTTTTCAGTGTGTGAACTATCATTCACTGTCCAAATGTCCTGAAATCCTACATAGAAAATTGTCCAAAAACAAACTCCAGTTATTGAGGCCTAAAAATTTAGAAAATAGTGGGAAAGTACACTACCTTAAAAACCTACTTTTAAAAACACTAACGATACTCATTTTGGTCATAAGGTTTTTTCAAAAAACAAAAACACACAAAAAAACACCAATATGATTCCTTGAGATATTTCTTCCCAACAAATACTCTGTCACTTGAGTATTCTAGTTAAAAGGATCATTGAAACTAATACTCATAGTCTACATGATATCGTTTTCCAACTACATGTAGAGTTCAATGATATACTCTATGATGGATAGTATCATTAACATAATGTTCTTAAAACTATTGAGTAATTTCCGTAATTACTAGAATTGGAACCACGATTCCTTCAATGATTTTCATATAAAGTGGTAGAAATATAGATTTGGATTCTTTCATCCTAACATCTGTAGTTATGTATTCCCATTAATAACATAAGAACTATTTTATAGTCAGAGGAACCAAGAAAATTGTTTTATGAGAACCCAATACACACATTTTTTTCAAATCTGAGTAACGGAAGGCATTAGCACTTAATATTAATTTAAAGAAGTTTCATTATTCAACATATGTAATTATTTTCATTTAATTATTTTCGTACTATTTTTTCATGATAATAACTGAACATATACTAATAAAATACATTCACCATGTCTTAATTGTTCTTTCTATTTTTTATATTATGTATTATCATAGTAAACAAATATGTATAGAAAATAATATTCAATATATAATGGAAATAAATTATCTTAATGTTCTTGAGAATATAATAATGGTTGATCCGTTTAAACTCAATCGATCAACTATAACCTATGGGTATCATATAAGAGTTGATTATTGAATCATACTTTACCTCACCCTTGGTCCAATGTATTCACATCTTGTCCAAGGATCCACCTTATCATAGCATGGTAATAATTTTACATATTTATCATCAATAGAACATATTTACTCCCACATAGGCCATGGGTCTTAAGAAGAGTAATATAAATCCAAATAAAAATGGACACACATGACCTTATACATATTGAATGAAAATTAACATTGCATATATTGTAAATTAAAAAAATAAAATATTAAAATAATTGCATATACGATATAAGTAATTAAATAAAATAACCTAGAAAAAGACAGTGTCAGTCGGTTCTTAAGACTGGTCAATGAGTAAAATAGATATGTGAAAAAGTTAAAATTGAATAAATTTTACTATGAGGAAATTTATTTAAATTAAATGAATTATTTAAATTCAAATGATTTTGTCTCATTTAGTTCAGGTTTAAATTTATATTTTTAAAATTTTAAATTAGTCGATTATTCTAATTTAATACCAAAATGAAATTTATTTTTTTAGGATATTAAATTATTATTATTTAAAACTGAACACTTATAAATTAACATTTTATACTCGTAAAATTTTTATGGGACTTAGAACCCCCACATAGGTCCATTACATGTTGGCCCAACCACACACAACCCATTTAGGGCATAGAATACCAATGGTAAGGCTTTCTTGGGCTATCAATACTAATGTTAGCTCGTTCCATGTTCATAGACATGCCTAGGGATGTTTTGGGGTGGGTTGGATCGAACAAGACCTGTTGGAAGCCATGTCTAGTGTTTGGAATCCCGAACACGGAAGGGGAGGTTGTGTGGGCTGTTTTTCATATCATAATCCATGAGGTTATATACAGAAGCGGTTGTATCTAATAGTGGTGGCATGCATGGGGTAGGGTAAGGCGTCATTGAAATATGAGGGAAGTGACTGTGGAGTTGATCAGGATGTTGGTAGATAGGGACGAATAGTCTAGGGAACACCTAGAACATGTTAGAAAAAATAGGGGATGAAGCAACTAGAAGGATAATTTAGAGTGGTTCATGTTAGTGGGGGTAGTGTCTACGTGCTATGTAGTGGGTATGTGAATGATGGAGGCCTTTTTCAACAAGGGCAGCTATGAAGATTAGAGGTGATGGTGGAGGGATGGAATCCACAATAAGACATCCATTTTATTATTAAAACCCTTTTTTAATCATGGTGTCAAATGATATAGATAAAAAAGTTATTTTTTAACTCCCAACATCCATCATTACAAACTATAATTATATTTTTTGGTTATTAGTTTTCCCGATATCATCACACAATCTTTTGGAATTTTTTTCTACAAATAGTTTCTGACAATTATAGGGTTTTTGATTTTTTTTTATTCCATGTGGTATTTTTATCACTGCTTGTATTGATCTAATGGAAAAAGTCTAACCATAACTTTTTTTGGATAAATTACATTATCCATAATATTTTTTGGAAAAAATCACATTAACATTTTTTATTCAATTTTAATACCAAAAAACCCACAAATGTTCCTTATTAAAAAGTTTTGGATAACTGATATTTCCCATATGATATCAGATCTACATGAATTTTATTTATTAGAATTTAATTAGCTCCTCTATAATTATATAGTGTTTGTTAAAATACCCTGATATGGTTACCTAACCCCAGTATATTTAGTATCCCAAAAAATAATTAATAGATGAATTGTTAATATGAACTAATTGTAACCCAAAACTCATTTATATTTTTTCACCGACTTATAATATATGATAAATTTATTTAATAATAAAACATAGGGAATAACGCAATGCATAATCCCCACAGTGTTAAATAATCCATGAATTTTTATATAATTTTTATTCATATAATATTTTACCATTTAATTATTTAATAGTTTTAAAAACTATTAATAAATAAATTCAACCCAATTGTTCTATATTTGAATAATAATTATTTTTTTTATTGAGAACACATTGAAAACACTCACATACCATGTTGGAGTCCACCATGTACAATACACATATTCATTAGAATATGGAAGACTCTTGAATGTGATTCTGTATGTGACCTTCTAGGCCCTTGTCTTGGTGGCAATGAAAATTATTCAAAGACCATGAACAGATACTAGAAACCCCTCAAGGCCCAAATAGATATAAAGAATAGTTATACAAATGTCAACAATCCTACGAACACACACAATGTATTATAAACTCTCGGTCATGAAATATCTCATAAAGTTTGATCCATATATTGTTCCTCCATTATTTATTGTTTTTTGATCTAACTATACATGCATGCCTTCTTCTATCAGGTCGATGGGTTTAGTAAAGGTACTACTATCCTGATGTACTAGGCATGATATATCACTTCCTAATCGTGGAAGTGAATAATTATATCCTGATCATTCATCCATTTCCATGCCACTAAAGAAAAAAATAACCTAATACACCTCACTATAAATTAAATGTCATGGTTTTTAACTTGCATCAAAATACATAATAACATGGAAAAAAATGTTAATTATCTCATGTTTTGATACCAATACACATTTTCATAGATTGGAATAACCAAGGACACTTGATTCTTGTGGTGTTCCTATTGGAGTTTTTGTACACATGATCTCATCTAATGAAGACCAGAAACTGGGAACTTCAAGAGAAGAAGTATCGATTCCTATGATCCCCCAGCAGCTAATGATCACACATCAAATATGTTATGTATGTATGATTTTTCTAAACTATAATGATTTACCTTATATTACATTTACTATATCTCAAGCTTATCATTATCATATTAGAACTTGTTTTACACTTTGACACAACATGTAATATAAAGACATTGCCATAAATTTTGTGGATACTGAGGTATAAACACTATTCTTATAAGAGAAACACATGTATATATCAAACTATGTAAATGTAATAATAACAAAATTACATACCTAATTTTGGTATGTGGAACTCACTATAAACAAAAAATACCTTTAATTATGGCATAAAAATTATCATAAGGAAACATTACATTCATGATGCACACAATTCATATACTTGATTATGAAAAACTGACATGAACACAATAATACTTATCTCATCTGATATAAACTATTCACCAATGATTTTTTGGTGATATATGACCCCTCCCATCATTCATCCATTCTTACTCATCCTAGTAAAAACAGTCTCTTTTTATATCATAAAGAACCCATGAAAATAAAATGGGTTTCATAAAACATCCAAATTGTATAAAATAACATCTAGAACTAAATCAGTTGATAACAAAAACATGATGAAGAAAAATAATTTCATAATTAAATTTAATATTTTTTTTTAAAATTAATAATAACTCTATTGGAGGTAGATTATTTTGAATATAGAGTGTAATATTAAAACTAAATCGTGAAAATATATTTCTTAAAAAAATTTATTTATCGATGTAAAATCCATAGTTATAAATCTATTTAAAAAATTTCACATTACTATTATTATCAAAAAGAGATAATAAAACATGTCATGGATGTGTATTTTAATTATAAATTCTTTCTCTCAATAAAAAAAGATAGAACCTAATTCAAAATGGAGTGTTTTCGAATAAAAAGGTCACTCAGAAATAGTGCTATATAAAGAAAAGTGTTTTAGTTACTAGGACTCTTAAGATTACCCATGATTTGAACAATATTTACTTAAAAACATTCATAATAAAGATAAAATTATTAATTAGCTATTTCAAAACCTTATTTTTATATATTTACATTTGTACTCTTATTTAATAACAATTATCTTTGTGTAATATATTATTATAATCTTTCATTAACATTGAGTGTAAATAATCTTGACAGTTTTGAACAATATGCATAAAAGAAATGAGGGAAATACTTATACCCCAAAATTATATCATTTCCAAACCCCAAATGTTACTGGTATTGGTATTTAATAAAGTCCAATAATATTATAATTTCATCACATATGAGTTTTAGTTGTGTTTCATGAATTCAAAATTGGTGTTGAACTTGTATTAGGTTATTTAATAATTTTGAGGGAACACCTTATGAAAAATGTTTTTTTTATATTTTATAAAAGAAAAAATATTAATGATTAATATTACTTATATATATCATATTTAATCATCAAAAATAAACTAATACCTCTAATGAAGGTGGTAGTGATGAAACCAATGCGTCCTTCCATGTTGGTGGTACATTACTTGTAAAAATGGATAATGATTTCTTTCTTAGAAGGGAGGAATAAATATGTAATATTGTTTTTTAGATTAGGAATATAAATATTAAATATATTTATCATAAATATTTAGTTAATTACCCCTATTTACCATTGATGTAAGTTGGTGATGTAAAATTAAACATGTTGTGTCACGAAGGTGACTATCCGCAAAATGCAAGAATAATGGTTTCATTTTACATAATAAGTAGAGAAAAGTGATTAATGATTTTACCAAAATTATACTAACAAATAATTATATTGATAATTGTTATATTATAATTTTAATATAGTTTAAGGTTTTTTGTGAAGAAAAACTGCACATAATGAAATCAAACTAAGAAAAAAAATGGTCTGAAACTTATACCACACTTCTTGGATTATCTCCATTGCAAAGTGGGTTAAACATTTGAGGAATTGTATTTTGAGATGGAGAATTAAACTTGATGGTCAATATGAATTTTTAAGAATGTTTTATATATATTTTGATTTGATGTTTTTGAGTTGGGTTGTGGGGCGTACTGAGGAGAGGGGTGCCCAAATGAATAGGGATAATGGTTCTGTAAATACCCAAAACATTTCAATAATGGGATGTAAATCTCAAGGAATGTTCCTCAAATATTGAAAGGTAATGGAGTGGTGAAGTGATGGGGTTAAAACATCCCCAAACAATAATTTTCACAACATTTTTAAACATGTTTGCTGTCTTTCCCTCTTGGTTAAACATTTTTACTCACCTTTGATTTTTTATCGAGGTAACTAGTATTTACGACAGTAACTTATTTTTTATGCAGGAAAAAAATTGTAAATTATTACATAATTTGGAGCTAATAATTAAAAATTTAAAATCCACTTTATTGTATTAATTTTTTGGAAGTTAATAAAAACCCATTTAAAAAAATGTATAACTTATTAAATAAATTTTTTCTAAGAAATAGAAATTTAGTTCTAAAATTCCAGATATATGTTAATAAATTAAAAAAAATTAAAAAATAATAATACATATGAAAATAAAATTTTGGTCTTATACAATTTTTTCATCTATTTATAAATCATAATTATATAATAGTAATTTCATTATAATCATGTTATTTTAAAAAATGACTTTTTAAACAATTCACCTTAAAATTAATAATTTTAAAAATATTCCAAAAAATTATATACCATCAATATTTTTAAGATATATCCAATATTAAATTAATTTTTTTTTCAAATTATTATTCTAATATTTATAAATTTAACCATAAAATAGTATCATATAATATTATGAAAATATATTTTTTATTAAAAAAATTTTACATTAAATATAATTATGAATGTAGTGAAAATGATAAATATATATAAATTAAAAAAATTATAAAATAATTTTTTAAAATAATAAATTGTTTTTATTATCTTCTTAGTTGAACTTTTTGAAATAGTGTTAAATTGGACCTTTATTTCAAAAGGTTGATATAACTGTTTGTACTCGTATATCTAATGGATGTTATACATTGGTCAATATATATTTTAAAAAAAAAAGTTTTGGTCTATTAGTATTTTTTGTTTCATGTGGATAAAGCTATCAAGATTAATATATATTTATAGACGAATATTTTATAAAAATCTATGTGGTTATATGGGTATAGACAATGTGGCTCCTAAAAGTATTGTTTCTATCAGCTAATGTGTATGTGAGAGTTGAAAGAGGTCACTATTTTTTTTATTGTGCTCATGAAAACATTATGGTCTCATGGCTCATGATAATTGACTCATGTTTCCACACCCTTTTGATTCATGTATTATGATATTCCATGATTTATTCCAGGATTTTTTATGTATTATTTTTTGGTTATAAATTTCTTATGTATCTTCATTATACCCATATGGTAATATTATACTCACTTAGTATTTTTAATATTATATCTTATATTTACCCTTACTAAGTTTTAAGCTCACCCATTTTGTGCATTTCCATTTCCTAGGCTATAAAGACTAGATTACCTTTAAATGTTCATAATATTATCTTATATGAAGAAATTGTTTAGGATGTTAATGAGAAATTATGGATTATGCAGTTTCATTGAGTCAGAAAAAAGAATGTTAGTTTAAAATTTCCTGAGTTACATAAATTAATGTTTTGACTTCATTCAATTAAAATATAATCTGAGAGGATAATGGGAATGTATTGTAATGAGATATATTCTTTTTGTGGTGTAATTATATGATCATGTCTACATGTTTCTATAAATGTTCAATTACATAATGTCATCAACTTGATGTTATAACACAGTAGAAACATATTATATAGAATAAGACAAGGGATATTAATTTATTAGAAGATTAGAAGTTCTCACACCTTAATCTTTATATCAATCCAACCTCATAAAGAGTCAACAAAAACTCACATAACTCACAAACAATATTCAATAAAAAAGTAAAGAAAATGAAAATTTTGATTTATGGGGTTCAGACATGTGTCATGTATTGAAGGGAAAACACTACTACATTTATATTACTCTAAGAGGAAATAATCAATTATAATCAAAATTGGTAATTATTAATATAATAGAGCCTTAGAGACCAAATCAAAATCACACATGTACAAGTGGACCCTGCCCATCATTACTATAGGTCTCATCTGTTCATCCAGTTTCACAGACATCACATATTTCTAGATATACCTCCCATTAATTTTGGTGATTTTCAATCCCCTATATCAATGCACACCTAATTGTTGAAGTTGGAAAGTAGTCCATGTTAATCATGGTTTCTATGAGTGACTCATATTTTCTATAATTACCACAAAAATAACATTACACGAATGGTAAAATTTATAATCTTTAGTGATAACAAAAAAACCATTACTACCATACTCCATCTGCTAATGAACTGACGACTATATTAGACCATATAAAGAAAGTATGTTCTCATAAAACACCCCAAAATAAAATGTTGTTATTATCTCTACCTAAAACCTGATAGTGGTTCCATATTCCATTATTTTACTTTTAGTCAAATTAGAATAGAACCTGAATATGATTCATTCCTAATTGTATCGCACATGTTGACTACAACATGGGGACTTTGATAACTTTCTATCACATAGGAACATCCATTGATCCTTCCATGAAAATAATAGTAATTCCTCACCACCATCATCTATTCACTTAAGTTACAGTGTGGAATAATGTTTCTAGATTATTATATCCTGATATTTTCCATATATCACAAACTTTTACATATATAAATTTATAAATTAAATGATATTTTAAGTAATTGTGATTTACCCATGCTTTAAATGCCCGATTTTATGCAAAGTGAAATAATATATTACTATCACAGAATAATACACTGACCTCATAGAATATTTCATATTCCTTCATCAATTGAAAAAACCACTCAAATTCATTTCCTCATTCTATTGAATCTATTTACTAAACTTATATTGCGGAAACATTAATCATCAATTACAGTCGCAACATCTTGCTAACTACAATTCCTCTATAGGTGAACGGAATCCTTTTGCTTCACATACTAGTGTCTGATCCCTATATAATTCAATATTGACATAATATTGTAAGGGATAATTTATTCCAAATAAAATGTATATATATCATGATACCTTCAATTGATAATGATCCATGCCATAATCTCAAATTTTTTCTTTCTCAGATATGAAATAAAATTTCTCATCATAATCATTGTAAATACAATGACCATTTTATTACATAACATGGTATATTGTAGATTACCAACCATTGATGAAACTAGAACTCAGTCCACATACATGACTTGTATTTCATTCTTTGAAATATATCCTTTTAAAATATGATTTTCTTACCTGATGGAGTTTGCACCAGCTTATGTAAAGATATTATAAATCTCTTATTGATGTTTTGGATGTGGTCACATCATGATAACAAAAAATTCATGTCTTATGTATCTCTCCCAATCTTCATTCCCAAAATAATTCTGACTTAATTTAGATTATTTATCTCAAAAAATATAGAAATATTATGCTTTATGAATGGAATCCTTTTAATTTTTGGAAAAGATAACAACATATCATCCGCACATATTAGAAGTTTAATAAATCCTCTATCAATCCAAACCTTATTCTACTAATAGTGATCTATATTGAAATTATTGAAACCTTTAACTCTTATAAAATAATTAAATTTATTTTCCCACTACCTTGGAAAAAGATTCAAATTGTTGATAATTATTATTAGTTTAACACCAAAACATTATTTTTACCATCCTCAAAACCCACTGGTTGTTACATGTAAATATTATCCTCGAAGTCACAATGAATAATGATATTATTTATATCTATATTCTGTAATTGAAAATTTTCAAATTCTAATAATTTTATAACAATATATATTGTATTATTCTAAACTAACAATGAGAATATTTTAGATAATATAGTTTATTTATTATACTATAATAACTTCACCAATAATCATGATTGGAACCTTTTTCTTTATATATATTCCTCCAAAAAATAGGTACATATTCTCAAGGGATCTTCTCCCTTGTGGTAACTAATTCAATTCCAATGTTCCATTGGATTCCAATAAATAATCACCTCTTAAATTGTTCACTCCTACTTTCCATATTCATGGAGAGTGGGAACCTCTTCCAATAGTTAATATTTTCACTCATTCATTAGAGGTAAGAAATTTAGGGTTTCCCCATTCATTTTTATGGACTTATTAACATAAAAAAGGTAATATTTTAACTTATAACTTTTTTATTTCATGAATTTGAAATTTGGATAATATGTACTTTAGGGAAAAAATTATAATTACCTAACATATAGAGATTTCCATTATTCATTAGTGGACATAGAGATTTTAAGTAATTCTTCCCTTGGCCTCACTTTTGGAATTCTAGTGCCACCATATATCATTTTTATATATTTCCACATTATAGTATTCCTATTTCAATAAAATTAAACATGGTAAATTTATATATTTTATCAGAATTATAATTTTTCCAAGTTCTAGTCTTATAGAAACATCTCATAGAAGATAATATCCCAAATTTTAATGAATTTTTTCATGTCACCATCATAATTTTAGAAACTAAAATTTTCATCACCATAGACCACAAAGAAACAGGTTGTAGACTTTGACTTGTGTTTTACCCTTTATTTTTCATCAACATGGACATAGGTGAGGTTGAAAAAAATATTTAGGAATTTATGTTTTGATTATCATTCAAAAAAATTTATTCTTGATGTTACTCCCCCACTATAAGGTACACCCATTTGTTAACAAGGTATATTACAATGTTTACTGCCTCTATAATAATTTCATTGTGAATCCTTAAGTGAAATTGTATACTCAATATATTCTATATTAAAATATAGTTAATCCTTTAAACCACATAATTCTATTTTAGTGTGGTAATAACCTTATCCATCTTAATCTCATTCTTCCAACAAAATTTCTAAAAGTTATATCCATTAAAATTGTTACCATTTTTAGATCTTAATAATTTTAAATTATTACTGGTTTCCTTCAATAACATGGCTATACACAGAATAATTTCTACAAAGAAATAATAATTTTTCAAAAAAGAATTAAATCTTATATTCTTTATTTAATCATTAATTAAAGTCATAAATTAAAAAAGTTATGTTATATTGGGTTGGTTCTGGGACATAAATTTTTCATTGAGTGAATTCTAAGTTCAAATCTCTAGGTCAAATACATTGATATTAAATTACACCCTTTTGTATTTTTTAGTCACAAGACTCCCACAATTTATAAACCCAGTGTGATCAACATTCAACACTAATGCTTCAATATAAATTTCATATTATTCTCACTTACATGTTTGACCTGGGAATTCCACAACATTAAAATTTCAAAATTTATTTCCCTGGAAATTACCAATCATTGTAATATTTCGATTTGATAAAATGTTCCATCCTCGGATCCTCATCCCATTAACATGGACCTAATATCTCAAGAATTCACATAATATTTTCCTTAAATAAACAATTTTTTTCTAGATTTCCATATATACAACAAAAAACTAAAAAAATGGAATATACATATATTTATATATTTATAAAATATCGTTGATAAAACAAAATATTGAATTAATAAGTATGAACATGACTAACGAAATTTTGAAATATATTAATATATAATTATATATAAATGTTTTATTATAAAAATCTAACAAATTCATTATTATGTTTATGAATATATCATTTTATATATCATACATTATTTTAAGGTATATAATAATATTATTTTTAAATGAGGATTTGAATAAAATAAAATATTTATTTATTAAATATAGTTCTACATTTGTTTAACAGAAATTTCGATTAAGAAACACAATTATTATAAAAACTTATTTTTCGATAAAATTAATTTCATATTTTCTTTTTTGATTTCATTTTAAAGATAAAATAAATAAATAAGAACTGAATTTTAAAAATAAAATTTTTTTGGATTTATATATTCAAAATGAACTTGATATATATTTTTTCCTAAAAATATTATTTTTATGGTGAATAGTGAAAATACTGTTTTTTAATAACAAGACATTAATGAAAATATTATTATGGATTATAAATTATTAATCCCTTTTTTCGTACACAAATTTTTATTTTATAACTAAATTTTTAATTTAAAAATTGTTGGTTTTAATTTAAAAAATGATATTAAAAATTTTCTAACATAAGATATATTTCTCCAAAAATATTATTAAAACATCATACAGTTATTATTTAAAAATAAATTTTTATCACTTTTGAAATAATAATAAATCAAAATGGATATAAAATTTTGAATCAATAGGTAAAATTTATTTTATAAACACCATTATATTGTCGGTCACTAGGTTTTGATTTTATATGAATAAAAAAATATGTGAAATAAAAATAATTCATGAGTTTTATAGAGACATTTTTCAAATACTTTGAAAAAAAATGATAGGTAACCTTTGGAAAAAATATAGTGACCATTGTAAATGCTATAATGAATAAACTAAAAAATATAATGTTAATTATATGAAAACATGTTTATAAAATTTGTTTGAATGGGTGTTTAAGGAATATATCAACTTTATATATCCCTATCCATATTTTCTCATGATTTTTATAAAATTTCATTAATATTTCCAACACATTATTGAACTTTTTTTGTTATAAATAAAAATTCCATCCCATTTCACTTATAAATAAGAATCCTCCTCCTCACATCCCCACACACCAAAACCGATATAATTTTATAAAAATAATTATAAATAACTTATAAAAATTTAAGAGGAATTTTAACTCTCAATATATTACCCCTCAACTGTTTAACCAAATTTTCAGGGATGATAATCCATAATGTGAGGTATAAATATCTTACATTTCTTTTTTGATTTCCATTTCTTTATGTGCATTTATTATTCATAAAATTACATTTCAACATCCTAAAATGATAATAAAAATATAATAATTGTACTTTAATATTATCATGATTATGATTAAATAATTAACCACTTTACCTTTTCATTTAAGAAAAATGTGAATGTGAATCATGTGTACATGCAGACAACTAATTCCATAAAGAAACGTGTTTCATTTTCCTTCAATGATATTAATTGATGATTTTGATACAAAATTTAATAAATAATTATGGTATTTATGGCATATTTTAATTCTAAAATGACCATCCATATTACTCATTTTCACATATATAAGGAAAATAAAATCATATCCATGAATTGGTGTGGATTGATACCTCTATAGAACGATTAATTTCCATTTTTATTTTCATTTCCTCCATTTATGGTTCATATTAATATTAGTTTTAATCTATATATATATATATATAATAAAATAAATAGGTGTTTTAAAAATAAATGTAGTAACTATTAAAAATCTGAGTAATAAATAGTCGTGTTATATTCAATAGTACCAAATAGATAATTATGTGAGAAAAATGATTTATTCATTCTATGAAATAACTTCATATACCCTCTTTTTCATGACCCATCCCACAGGGCACGTGTCGTAACTACCCCAAGCCCGCCTTCCATAGGCCAGTGGCTGCGACTAGCACCAAAGGCATAAATCCCTATAACTGGGAAAGAATTGCCTTTATAAAAATCACACAACCAGAGAAAAAGTGGAAGAAAACACTAAGTAAAAACTTATGACAAAATTTATTAAAGTACAGAGGGGCCAAAAATACAAGCCCAACAGAACAACTACAACTGAAAGGAAAGTAGAACTAAATAGACAATAGCTGAAAGGTGAAGCAGTTCCTAGATCGTCCTCCGGGTTTCTACGTGAAGGGTAGGTACAGATGTCCTCCTCGCACTCTTCGTCTATCGTCCGCTCCGTGTGCCATCACACCGACTGTCCACCTATGGGCACCATCCAGTCCTCATACACTCTGCCTCGGTCAGCGCTGTCTGTCGTCTGCATCCAACACAAAAAGGTGTGGGCATAGCCCGTGCAGGGGTGAGTATAACGATACTCAGTAGGGACCTGAGACCCTCAAGGTCTCACAAAATCCAACAATGATAAACAAAAAAGAAATATATCATTAGATAACCCTTACTTAGGTACATTCCCATACAAATACCTAAGTTATCAAGTAACCCATCTCAATCATGAGGAAAAACACAAAGGTCATTGACTCAGATCAAAATAGGATTTCTTACTCACGATGATGAAAAACACAACTGCTGGAAAAATCCTCCTCTGTCAAGTGCAGTAGTATTGTCTCGACTCTGAGTTGCTACTCACTAACCTTAGACTGCTGAGGTACTCCTCCTCTGTCGAGTACCGTGGGTCTGCCACCCCAACACAATAGTGTTTCCATCCATGGGTCTACCACCCGAACATAGTAGTGCTCCCCCTAATAGCCTACAGAGGTACTCCTCCCCTCCAGTAACGCGGGTCTGCCACCCCCACACAGTAGTGCTCCTCGGCAATGGGTCTGCCACCCCAACACAGTAGTTATCCCCACTGGGCTAGTCAAGTTACTCTGATACAAATCGGACAAGCGGTCATTAGGTCTCAGCCAGCTACAAGGTCGTCGTACTCCATATGATCCTCTCCAGGAGGATCTGCTCCACGAGCTACTGTTCAACATTCCAAGTGTAACTAAGTTCAACAAAAAAGTATCTCAAAGGACCGCCTCGTCATAGGGGTCTCAACGCAAAGACGGTGCGTCAATCGGATGCCCGGTCTGTGAGTTATTGGAATTTCCGTTCTAGGGGCCCGGTTGAATTTTTGGTACAACCCAACCTGGCCATATGCCAACTGTGTCCAAAAATCAGGTGAAGTATTCCAAAAGAACCGTCTCATCAAGAGGAATCCAACATAGTCGATAGCATTCCAATCAGACGTTCGGTCCTTATGTTATAAGTGTTTCCACTCCGAGGGCCCGGTTAGAATTACACTCATTCCAAACCCGGCCATTTTCCAAAGTCATCCAAAATTCACATAGAGTATCTCAAAAGGAATGCCTCATCGCGAGGGTCCCATTACCGTAGACGGCGTGCCGATCGGATGTGTGGTCTTCATGTTATTCACGTTTTTGTGAAAATGGGCCCGAACCATTAAGCCCGGTGGGCTGACAGGTTGGGTCAACCCAGAGTTGGTGGGTCCGACCCTGTAGGGGGGGTGTCAGACTGGCCTGATGATTCGCACGGTCCGTCCTGAGGGGCGCCAGCCGACCAGAAGATAGTGCGGCCAGGCCCGAAGTGGCGCGGCCCGGCCCGACTGGGCGCAACCCGGCTGGCTCGGCTAGCTGGCCGAGCGGTCAGGGATGAGGGCGTGACCCCCGGCTAAACGAACTGGCGGCGCCAAGAGATGCCTCCCTCCTAAATTGGTCGGCTAGGCAGGCCGGCCATCCGGTGCATGCGGCCTCCACGGTGGGTTGCAGGTTTCTTCAGCGCGGTGCCCTCCTGGTGTCGTAGTTCGGCTCCGCCCGGCCGTCCGACAGGCCGCCCCATTTCTTCAGTGTGGTTCCTTCTTGGCGTCATGGATCCCCTTCACGTGGCTGGCCGACGGGCCGACCGGTTCTTCCGCCGAATCGGCCCGCAAAGCGGGCCGCGGTTCCTGCTGCACAGTCGGCGCGACGATGTCGGCTCCCTCCGTCGTGACCTACACTGGTCGCGGCTCCGCATCCCTGGCACGGTGCGATGGAGCCGTGCTTCTTCTGTTGTGGCTCAGTTGGCTGTGGCTTTTCTTAGTGTGCGACGACGGCCCCTACACCGCCAGTCTCTTCCATGTTTCGCCTCTGATCGCCAATTCCATCAATAAACAGGATCAAACTTAGTGTCGTCGTGATGTGTTTGTTCGGCCAGTGCCCTCAACGTTAAGCGATAACAATAGGCCAAGACAATCAAGGTTATAAAACGATGAACCGAGGCACAAAATTTAATCCATTAAATTTGAACATAACCCCTACCTTGAATATGGTTCGTTCTTCTTATATGCAGAAAGCGTTGTCGCTCCGTCAATGTCGGGAATGAACCGTCATCATTTGTGAGTTCCTTACGATTATATTTCATCCCTTGATGTAGAAGAAGAAAATTATGCGCGTCGTCGATCTTTGTGGAATCGGAATTCTTCGTTGAAGAGGCGTTGTTCTTCAACAAAAGTGGAATTCTCTTCTTCTTCTTATTCACAAGAGCTCTCTCAAAATCCCCTTACCCAACAAGTGCAAAAGTAAAATAACTGGGCAATCCTATTATTTTATTAACACTATCAATTTAAATTTAAAAATTTATGTCACTTAATTAATTATTACAATAGGATCAAATTATTAATTAAGGTTTGTTGTCAAGAGTTAAAGAGGGAGATAGATGAAAGGAAGAGTTACAAAATTAAAGAGATGTTAAGAAATTAAGGAAGGGTGTTTAAGGGAGTTTGGGAAAAATGAAAGGTTGGGGATCTTATGTGCCCCACCTCTCATTTAACCACACATTGGAAGTTGGGTGGTTGTGTGATCCACCAACAACTTCCCATTGAAGGCTTTAACATCCAAGGTTACAAAATAAATTTATTCAATAATTTTATTTATTGAAAACTAATTACCCAAATAATAATTCTCAACCCGCTTAAAATAAAACTACGGTAAAGGACCCCTTAAAAAATTATCGGCATTGCGAGTTAATCGATGCCCTCAGATTTCAATTTCGAGCACCAGTTCAAAAGATAGAAAAACCCGCTCGTTCTTTTACTAAACGTACACAAGCTAAACTTCAGAAATTGATTTCGGGCACACTGGGGATCGAAATCAAGTGTCATTAGAAGCCACAGACTTGTAAAATTCCAAAGAAATGAAGAAATAAGTTTTCTTGAAATTTTTGGGTCTTTACATTACTCCCACCTCATATATTTACGTCCCCATAATTCTACAACACACGCTAGGGAAACAAAAGGGGTACCGAGCACGCATCTGAGCCTCTCACTCCCATGTGATCTCCTGGAGGTTCTCGTGTTGATAATGAATGCACACCAGAGGAATTGATCTTCCACGTAGGACTCGCTCATGTCGATCCTCAATCTCTACTAGATCCTTCGTGAAAGTCTCCCCTTCATTGATGTCTAGCTTCCCGTGATCGATGATGTGGGACAGATCATGAACGCATCTCCTCGGCTGAGATATGTCGAAGACGTCATGCACCCATTGCATCTAAGGTGGAAGGGTCAGGTGGTAAGCTGCCTCGCCTACTTTGCTAAGGACCTAGTAGGGTCTGTTGAAATACGGAGATAACTTGCTGCCCCGGCCAAAACACTGTAGACCCTGTCAAGGTGAGACCAATAAGAAGACATGGTCGTCACCCTCGAACTCTAGTGGTATCATCTTTTATCAACATAGGACTTATGCCTGCTCTGTGAAGTCTTTAGCCGCTCCTGGATGATCTGCACCTTCTCCGTCGTAGCCTGAACCATCTCTGGTTTTACGCGTGCTGACTCCATCACTATCCACCAAGGATATCTGAAATGCATCTAGCTGCTGTCTCGCCACTCCTAACAGCTAAATTCCCGATCTCCTACTAAGATCATATCCTACAACATTCCCCTTCCCAGGAGTATAAACTATCTCGAAGTAATAGTCCTGGATGAATTCAAGCCATCACCACTATCTCAGGTTCATGTATTTCTGAGAGAAGATACACCTGAGACTATTGAGCGGGAGAGAACCCGAAACTGTTCGCTCAATGAACAATGGGTGAGACTAGCCAATTGTAAGAACTCCTCTACACCCTTCTTCATCTAAGTTCTACCAAAGAGATGCTGAGATTTCTCTTCTGCTGAAAAGAGAAATATGGTCTCATCCACTGGATGAACCATGTTCCTCACCTAATACAGTCAATCCTGACATGAACGGTACAATTCATATCTTGAAGGACATCGTAAGGCCTCGGTGCTACTACTAAGAGATCCAACTATAACTCTCGCCTCCAAGGGTTAAGTCACACTGTCGGCATCAGTGCATGGTTACTGGGTATCCTCCTATAGGAATCTCACAAGTGAGGGTCAGGTCAATAGTTTTAACTGAAACCTGTTAGTATCAACCATTCAAAAATAAAAGGAACGTAAAGGTCACAAATATAAGTGTCTTTTATTACAACAGCTCGAAGTACAAAGACACAAAGCAAACACAACACTGACAACACGAAAACTAGAAGCACCATGAACAAAGTCCTACATGCCTGGAACTAGTACCACTCATTTCCACCTACTTCTGGAGCTCCGTAGTCATATTCTTCAGCTGCCTGAAGCTGTGCTCTCCCATAACCACCTATTCCCTGCTGTCGGGGGTGGACCTCCTGGTGGTGGTGGTGGTGATTCCTCGAAGCGTCGTACACCACTGGCTATACGACCAGCTCCTCTACCCCAGTCTGGTACATTCCTCCACTGCCTTCTGCTCATCTGCTGGATAGGATGGGAAGTCTCGAGCCAAGTGACCCTACTTGCTGCATGCATAGCACTTCTTACTCCTCATATGGCGGGATCTGTTTCATGTGCCTCCCACAACTGAACCTGTACCCCAAGGTCACCCACCTGTCGGCCTAGTCTACTTAGACTTCTGTGTCATCTATTTATTTCCACCTGCAGAAGACTCCGCTACGGTCGGAAAACCCTGCGGCAAGGGCAGCATCTCATGAGCACGCTCAGAGTGTAGAGTCACTGGTATAAACTCCACCAGGAAAACGGTCTCGAAGTTTCCCAGGTGAAGGTCGTCTCGTCGTAAAATCAAAGCATATGGAAACACCACCTCTCAACTTCTCCCTGAAAAAGACTAATAGCAAGGTACACCATCAAGTCAGCGGGTGCCCCAACTATGTGGAAGGATCATGCTACAATATCCAGCCAGTGCCCAGCCATCTGAAAATCCGACTCGCCTCAAAACCTCAGAGGCCTCTGTCGCTGGAACTCATGCATCGTGCTCAGGCGGCGTGCACTCTCCACTGGTGTCTCAAATGGAAGAGGGCCATGTACTGAGGTCTCGCTGCTCATTGGGATATCATCGCACTCTCCACTCGGTACCCATGCTGACTAACTGGGTGAAGACATCCTGAAAGAAACAGACATGACATGGTCAAAAGACTATACCTGGTGAGCTAACCTGGTTTGAGTTGACTTAAAGAAAACTTTTGAAAACACACATGCAATCAGTGTTTTCTTGCACTGAGTCAAAAATCAGAAGTCAGGGTCCTGGTGTATGGATACGTCGGTCACTCGCACCAACATTGGACTCCCTGAATTGAAAACCACACTTAGTACCCTTAACACTACTGCTTCACAGAAACGAAATATCAGAGTCCTAAGTTCTGCGGTAGAACCTCCCTCTAATACCAATTGTTACAACTGGGTCCCAGTGATAGCACAGACACCCCACCTTAACATAGTCATCAGGTCTCGTCCTACCTGGTACCACTAGTTTCCCTACAGACCTATGGGGCCCACCCAAAGGTCCACTAACCTGCCTGAACGGGTCATCTAAATACTGACAGTCCCCACAGGCCAACACATGTCCTTTCCAGTGTGTTTTTCCTCACTCACACACACCCATATTACAAGGGGAAGAAAACAATAAGTAAAACAGTATAACAAAAGGGCTGAAAGTACAAAGGGGCCAGAAGTAAAAGCCCAACAGAAAGGTACAACTACAACTGAAAGGAAAGTACAACAGAAACAAAAACAGTTGAAATTTGAAGCAGCTCCTGGATCGTCCTTCGGGTTCCTACCTGAAGGGTAGGTACAGATTTACTCCTCAACACTATGTTTCCATCGTCTGCTTCGTGTACCATCATGTTGAGTGTCCATCACTGGGTACCATCCAGTCCTCGTACACTCTGCATCATTCATCACTATCTGTCGTCTGCATCCAACACAACGAGATGCGGGCATAGCTCGTGCAGGGGTGAGTATAATGATACTCATTAGGGACCCCGAGACCCTCAAGGTCTCATTAAATAAAAAAATAATAAACAAAAAAGAAATATATAAACAGATAACCCTTACTTAGGTATATTCTCATACATATACCTAAGTTATCAAGTAACCCATCTCAATCATGAGGAAAAACACAACGTTCATTAACTCAGCTCAAACCAGGATTTTTTATTCACAATGATGAAAACACGGAAGCTGGTGAACTCCTCCTCTATCGAGCGCAGTAGTATTGTCTCGACTCTGAGGTGGTACTCACTATCCTTAGACTGCTCAGGTACTCCTCCTCTATCGAGTACCGCAGGTCTACCACCACAACATAGTATTGCTTCCTGCCATGGGTCTGCCGCCCCAACACAGTAGCACTCCCCCTACTTGTCTACAGAGGTACTCATGTCAAGTACCACGGGTCTACCACCCCAACACAGTAGTGCTCCTCCTCCATGGGCCTGCCACCCCAACACAATAGTTCTCCCCACTAGGCTAGTCAAGTTACGCCGATACGAATCGGACAAGCAGTCATCAGGTCTCAGCCAGCTACAAGGTCACCGTACTCTGTATGCTCGTCTCTGGGAGGATCCGCTCCAAGAGATACTGGTCGACACTCCAAGTGTCACGAAGTTCCATGGAGAATTATCTCAACGGACTGCCTCGTCATAGGGGTCTCAATGCAACAAGCGGCGCGTCAATCAGACGCCCGGTCTGTGAGTTATTAGCATTTTTGTTCCCGGGGCCCTGTTGGATTTTGGGTACAGCCCAACCTGGACATACTCCAACTGCATCCAAAACTCAGGTGAAATATTCCAAAAGAACCTTCTCATCTAGGGGAATCCAACATAGTCAATGGCACATCAATCAGACATTCGGTCCTTAAGTTATCTGTGTTTCTTCTCTAAGGGCTCGGTTGGAATTACACTCGTTCCAAACCTGTCTGTTTTCCAAAATTTTCCAAAACTCACTTAGAGTATCGAAAAAGGACCCCCTCATAGTGAGGGTTCTAGTGCTGCAGATGGCGCGTCGATCAGACACGCGGTATTCATGTTATTCACGTTTAAGTGAAAACGGGTCTGGCCTGTTAAGCCCGGTGGGCTGACGGGTTGGGTCAACCCAGAGTTGGTGGGTCCGGCCCAGTAGGGTGGGGGTGTTGGACAAGCCCAAGGATTAATGTTGTCCAGCTTGAGGGGCATGGCCCGGCCTGAAGAAAGCGCGACCCGAACTGAAGTGGCGTGGCCCGACCCGGCAGGGCGTGGCTCGACGAGGCCCGGCGGGGCGCGGCCTTGCAGGGTGCGGCTCGGCTGGCGCGGCCCAGCCCGGCAGGGCGTGGCCCGACCAGGGGCGCCTTGGTTCGGCCAGACGCAGCCCGGCGGGGCACGGACATGCAAGGCGTGGCCTAGCTAGCTCGGCTAGCCGGCCGACCAGTCCGAGGTGAGGGCGCAACCCCCAGTAGCCCAAACCGGCGGTGCCAAGCGGCGCCGCCCTCCCAAATTGACCAGCCTTCTGGCGTGCGTGGCCCACATGGAGGGCCGTGGGTTTCTTCAGTGCGACACACTCCTGGAATCGCAGTTTAGCTCTGCCCGGCCGGCCGACGGACCATCCGGTTTCATCAGCACGGTGCCCTCCTGGTGTCGCGGCTCCCCTTCGCCCGACCGGCCGACGGGCCTGCCGGTTCTTCCGCTGAAGCGGGCCATGGTTCCCACTGCAATAGGTGGCGTGACGGCACAGGCTCCCTCCGCCGCAGACTACGCTGGCCGCGGCTCCGCATTCCTTGCACAATGTGATGGCGTCGTGCTTCCTCCACCGCAGCTCGCTTGGCCGCGGATTTTCATAGCATGCGACGGCGGCCCTTGCGCCGCCAGCCTCTTCAATGTTCCTCCTCCGATTGCCAATTCCATCAATAAATAGGATCAAATGGAGGGTCGTCAGGCCGTGTTTGTTCGGCCTGCGCCCTCCGCGTTACGCGATAGCAATAGGCCGATACAATCAAGGTTATGCAATGACGAACCAAGGCCCAAAATTTAATCCATTAAATTTGAACATAACCCCAAACTTGAATATGGTTCATTCATCGTAGATGCAGAAAGTGTTGTCACTCCGTCAACGTCAGGAAAGAACCGTCATCGTTGGTGAGTTCCCCGTTATTATATTTCCTCCCTTGAAGCGGAGGAACAAGAGGAAGCACGTCGTCGATCTTCATGGAACCAGCGTTCTTCATTGAAGAGGCGTCGTTCTTCAACAAAAGTGGAATTCTCTTCTTCTTCTTCTTCACAAGAGCTCTCTCAATACCCCCTTATCCAACATGTGCCAAAGTAAAATAATAGGCCAATCCTATTATTTTATTAACACTGGCAATTTAAATTTTAAAATTTAAATCACTTAAATAATTTTTTGAATAGGTTCAAATTATTAATTATGGTGTGTTGTCAAGAGTTAAAGAGGAAGAGAGATGAAAGGAAGAGTTACACAATTAAAGAGGAGTTAACATATTGAATAAGGGGGTTTAAGGGAGTTTGGGGAAAATGAAAGGTTGGGGCTCGTGTGGGCCCCACTCTTATATAACAAAACATGGGATGTAGGGTGGTTATGGGATCCACCAACAACTTCCCATGGAAGGGTTTAACTTCCAAGGTTACAAAATAAAATCTTTCCACAATTTTATTTATAGAAAACTAATTCCCTAAATAATAATTGTCAACCCGCTTAAAACACAATAGCTGTAAAGATCCCCTTAAGCAATTATCGGCTTTCCGAGTTCATCGGTGCCCTCTGATTTCAATTCCGAGAACCGGTTCAAAAGATAGAAAAACTCACTCATTTGTTTACAGAACGTAGCCGAGCTAATCTTCAGAAATTGTTTTCGGCCACACCGGGCCTTGGAATCTTGTTCTGTCAGAAGCCATAGACTCGTAAAATTCCAATGAAATTAAGAAACAAATTTCCATCAAATTTCTTGGTTTTACACTCATATTGTACAAAATTTAAATTATGATGTAAAAAACATATAAATATTAAATTTAAACATTATTCTTTGATTATAATGATATTATAAATAGACCAATACATAATGAACCATTAACCATGGCATGTCCATGTTACGGTCTATTTGTCAACCTACTTTTATAAGGATACTAATATATAACATTGAATACAATGAGAATTTAATTTATATTGATATAGGATATAAATATGTAAATAATGTGTATCTTTTTTTATAATATTAATATTAAAATTTAACTCATTATTTATTAACATACCATTTTCTATATGAATCATCAAAGCATGTTCATCATTAAATTCATCTTCAAATATCATAACCAAAAAACGCATAAAGTGAAATTATATCACTGTAAATAAATATAAAATTGAAATTAAATTAGCTTTTATGATATATTAATCATAAAAAAATTAAAATAATGAATAATAACACCAATATTATGAAATTATTTAAAGACAACCAAAGTTACCCACACCCAATATAAAAAATTGATTATCAAATACTAATATAAATGATAAGATAAATTTTAAATGATGTTTATAAAAGTATATGTATATGATAAAGGTTCTAAAATAGGTTATTAGGATATTTATTTTTATTATATATGATCTTAGAGTTCATTCGACTAATAGTGGAAAGAAGGAAAGGGTATCTCTGTCTCATTACAACATAATAGGAATTGTTGGATATTGTTAACCATAATTTATTTTATTTAGTGTACCCAATAACCAATTAGTTTCAAAAATGAATTCAAATTCCATTTCATTATATTCTATTTCCCATATCTTAATACTCTTCTCAATCTCATTGATTTTTATGTTAGCAATTTTGGAAGAGTTACATTAACTCAATTTTTTTTAATTAGTTCATAGTCATTGTTACTTGAATATACCAATAATTATTTCATTGATCCAACCATTCCCATGATTTATATTTTATTTCCTTTATTATCGAAATAATTTTCATCACATAATCAACAAAAACTTTTTTGATAAAATATTTTTTGAAATAAAAGTTTAATGTTCGTAGGAATAACTATAATTCCTTCAATGAATCTCTTTTCCCATGTCAACAATTTCCTTCCATCTAATTTTATCATATCTTATTTGAAAATCTAATATGACTTATTTTATAAGATTTGTATAACTCTATTAAACCCTTTTTAAAAATAAAAAATTTAATACTCTTTATGATGTAGAATTTAAAGAAAACATATTTCAATACATTTGAAATCAATTTATTTAATTTCAAAATAATTTTTTTTATCTTCCACCAAAAATTTATTTTAATAAACTACATGTCTTCTTAATGACCCATTATTGATGTTTATTTTAAAAATATAATTTTTTAACATCTTAATTAACCATTTTTTAAAATAAATTTTTTAAAACACTCATAAGTTCTTCTTTTTATAATAATGTTAAAAAAAATTATAATTATTCTTTCAATGTTATTAATAAATAAACAAATATTTTCACTAATGGTTCCATTTTATATGTATTATTTCCTGTATATTTTAATTTCCTCTAAAATGAATTATTTTTTCTCCTAATTGTAAGAAATATTTCTTTTAAAATTATTTCAAAAGATCAATGGAATCACATAATCATTACATAGTTTTTAATAATCTTCTAAAAATTGTTTTTATCTAAATAATTATACTTTGATATATATCATGTCCTTTTTCAAGGATATTATTCGCATATTACCATCCACATGCTTTCTCTACATATCTTATGAATTTTTTTTCCTATCATGGAAATGATCTATCAATTATTTTTCCCTTCCCAGCGATTGAAGGTTTATAATCCCAATCATTCTACCAATGACTTCATACCGTGAATATATTATTTTTCATTCAATTTCATTGGTAGGAGTTAACATGGATGTTAAACATCAGTTTATTGGAAAAATTATTATCTTAACAGTGTACCCTTTATCAAAAAAGTTTAAATTTGATATGCTTTATTTGTATTACTCAATGTTATTTAACTCAAATGTTATGTGATTTAGTTTCATAACCATTTATTATCCATAGTATTATCATCTTATGATTATAAGTGGAATTACAAAATCAATCCTTATGTGATTTCTTTTAAAAAGGATATGAAACCCATATTACTTCATTGGGTACTCTATTATATGATGACTTTTTTTTATGGAACACATTTGTATGGATCATCATTATGAAGTCCTATATCACCCACCAATGCTTTGGTTTATGATTATATCTCTTGAGATAGTCATGGACATAATGAGATTGTTCAAATAGGTGTGGGTATAATGCGTTTACTCAAATTTCCAAGCATGTATATATTGAAATTGTTCACATAATCATGGGAATAAATGGTTTCCCATAATTCTTTTCTTATAATTTTGGTTTTTATATAATACCACATTAATTTATATTATATTATATACTTTTATACTTATTCATATTCTTATGTTACTATCTCATAGACCATATTTATATAATAATGTTTCCAAATAATTTTAATTTATATGTAATGATATTTCATTATTTATTAAATGAATTATGGTCCATGATTTGTTTCTTATATTTTTTGTATGTATCTTAATTATACCCATTTTCTCTTATTATTACCACTTATGATATTTTGTTGATAACAATTCCTACTAAGCATCTGATCTCACCTGTTTCCTATGATTGAATTTCCCCATGCAATGAAGATAAGAAATATATGAAATATCAATAATAATTTCTTATGCGGAGAATTTGTAGGAGATTTTAATGATTTTATAAGGATTAATATATTTCTATAATAGTGTAAAGAATAATGATAATTAGTAAAGATGTCATGGTTTTTTTAATTAATGTTTTTCCCTCATTCCATAAAACTCTACACTTAGAATGTATTGGAAATATATTATAATGACATATTTTCGTTATGTTATTTAAGTTAGATGTACATGTATATGAGTTGTAATATTTTTTATTAGTTAAGGGTTTAAATATTTTTAGATATTGAGATGATATTGGATGATGATAAATAAGGATTTAAAAATTCCCTTAACGGTTGATAAGTTATAGCTGGTCAAAATATCGATGGTATAGATAACCATATAGTTCAGTTGATTTAATATTCTAAGGATTTGGATAAGATATATTTTTCAGAAATCTATGGTAAAAATCTAATGGATAAGTTTAATTGTCGAATAAAATCTTGGAATAATGGTAAAGTAGAGCTTATAGGATTTTCCTTGTAATTTCATACCTATATGAATTATACAAGAAGCTTTAGGAACTTGAACAAATATACCAAGGGAAATCACCTAGAAGGTGAACATTAAGTATTAACATTATTTTCACTTGGTGCAAGAGAAAGTGGCCTAACTGCACACCTTGTCTGAAACTCCCAAGTGATATGCTTCGGTCAATCTGATTCTCTAAATGAAACATTGTGAAATAATTATTTTCAAAACGAATTTATTTTATGTGGGTAATAAGAATGATATCACCCATCTTAAAGAAACCTAGGTTGAAAAAATTGAGTTATAAGATGAACCACATATGACATATTATCATAGGATAAAATTATGGTCTCATCAAGGACGAAATATTCAGATTAACCTTTCATAATCAAATACTACAAATTTTTTGATAATTTTTAACCATTTTGGTTTTAATATTTGGTTGGAACATGATCACAAAAATAAATATGGGAAAGGTATACATCATGAAACCACTATGTCTAATAGTCGAATGACATTGAATACATAAATGTTTTAAAATTTTATTATATATTGGCTATGATAATAAAAAGTGAGTACTATTGTTATACGAAAGGTACTAAGGATAATATCATAAAAGAAATTAAATCTTGATACTCTTGTATACTTTCATTAATAAGTTGTATTTATTGATAATATTCAGATATATTTTAAAAGTTATGAGGATTATGTTAAAAATCTAAGGGTTTACCATTATTCATTTTACTTTAATGGTGTGGAAACATATATTAAATATTATAAATAACATTCAAAAGTGATTATATGACAAGGTTATATTTTTGGGGGATAAGTATTGGAGAAAATGTAATTGAGTTATGGATAACTCTAAAGTTTTATATATACTTGATTTTTAGAATAGATAGTTAGATAATACAGATAACCGTTGAATAAATTATTGATTTTATGACAAATATTTCCACATTATTGTTGGTTATTTTTTTCTCAATTTTTAGACTATTATATATATATACAAGCATATAACTTTATATACTAGTGGTTGAAGATAAGTGTTAGCTTCTAAAGGAATAATTTATTTATTTATGGTCTAATGTCTTTGATATGGAAATGGTTTTGGGAAATATATATAATGTGAAATATATGTATAAGGTATATAAGAACTATCGTATGTGATTGTATGTAGGATTAATTCATTATTTTGAAGAATGTTATGTAAATTTTTAAAGCATATAAGAGTAAAAAAAATCATATTAATGTTTATACAATAATTCATGAATATGGTAATAGTATCCCCACATACATTATTCAATGATTAAAAATTAAAATCGTAATGATGACCTTTATTTAATGGGGAGAATCTAGCAAAATTTGATTTCACTATATATTTTACTTAGGTAAACTATGTGTTAAATAATGGTTTCCACAAACAACACCAAACTATAACGAAACTATGATATATATATTAAAAATATTTAAAAAACTATTCATTGAATAAGTCGATGTGAATAATTGTAATGGAATTTTTAAATATATTAGTATATATTTATAGATAAAGGTTGTGTTGTATAAATTTACATAATTCATTTTTGTGTTTAAGATGCTATATTTTTATTCATTTTACATTTTTTTAATTAAACAATGTATATTAATTTTAATTAGAAATTTTAATAAATTTTAATATTTATTGACTAATTTATCTTTATAGTGTTTTATAAAATTTAAGAATAAAAAAACTTATATTTAAAAAATATTCTTTCCAATAAAACTCACCCTTATTATAATTTATTATTATATATAAAATATCAAATAGATAATTTTTAATATTTAATTTTAAAAAAATAATCTTTTTTGATTTATAATTTTAAAATTATTTTATGATTATTTTTTAGTATTTTTCTATATAGATTTATTTTTAGTTGAATAGAGAAAATATTTTTTTTACAAATAACATGAATTTTATTACATGATTAGTATGGATTAGAAATTTAAGAAATAATTTTATAATACAAAATATTTTTTAATGTATATTTATATTTATCATAATGTATTTTTTTATTTGAAAACTCATATTTGACATTTTATAATGTAAGAAATATTTTTCATGAAAAATTAATACACTATAAATCTATTATTATTAATTAATTATTATCACTTTTAAAAATTGAAAAATATGATTTAAAATATTAAATTATTATAAAAATATATATAATAATGGCCTTTCTTCTCTATAATGGATAAACAAATTAAAAAAATAATAATTACCATTGAAAAAGGTAAAATAATAAAAATAAAATAAAAAATGTTCACGAGTTGAAAACCTGTTTAAAACATGTGCGGGTGGTTGAGGCATAGATTGATCTTATCTCTTCCCAAAAATACTATTTTCTGAATTTTTTATCCACTTACTATTACATTTACTTCCAATTATTTAATTTTTTTGGGTATTTATATATATGTCATTCCATTTCACTTATAAATGGTGAACTCCTCTTCTCACTTCCCCTCATACCACAAACCATTTATTTGTCACATTCTCTACCCAAACCTCTATAATAATTCATCAAAACCCTAATGTTTTTATTTTATTCCCAAAATACTATTCTTAAATTTTTTGATCGACTTTTAGAAGGATATAATAAAAGAATATATGAGTAAATTCTAAACCGGTCATTTCTCATTATAATTTCTTTATGTGCATCTACTCTTCCTAAAATTGAATTACACCATCCTAAAATGAAAAAATCAATATCATTAGTGTATTCCAATGTTATTATGATTTTGTAACAATAATTTATAGAACATAACTTTTCATTTAAGAATAAAAATCAAGAATCGTGTGTAGTTGTGGACTATTGCCTCCATGAAGAAATGTAATTCATTTTCCTTCACCCCATGAATGTAAAGTAATAATCTAGAATTTAAAAAACAATATTTATACTTATCAAATATTTTATATTCTTAAATTTTAAACTATATTACAAACTTTCCATGTTCTATAGAAAATGAAATCATTATCCATGGTTACGTGTAGACTACCACCTCCACGGAACGATCGATTTTTTTTCTTTTCATTTTTAAATTTCATCGCTGCTTATAAGAATATATATAAATGATAAAAATAGTTTTTATGATTTTTTTATGGTTATTAATAGATAAATTTTACACCTATTAACAATATTATAATTAAACAACCATGAAAGATTCAACCATCCTAAATAGATTTCTATGTGAAAAAAATGATTTCTACCACCTATGAAATAAAGTCATTTGTGTTACCTTATTCTTTTAATTAATTGAAATTATTATATAAAACAATTATAAATAATAAACATGATCTTTATTCTTAGTATATAATAATTTATAACCAAACAACAACATTATCATTCATTAATCATGGCATGTTCATGTTTGGGTCAACTTGACCACCTACACGAAAAATTCCATAAATTTATATCATGGATGACTATGGGAATATAATATATGGGAAAATAATATATAAATAATAAAATAATGGGTTTTGTTCCATAATGGTAATATAAATATTTAACTCATTATTTAATAAATCTCGCATCATTTATTAAAATTTATCAAAATATTCTCATCACTGAATTCGTTAGTAATATTTGTAAAAAATCATAAAAAATGCAACTATAATATTATAAATATTTATAATACCTTAATTACATTACCTTGTATGATTTCATAATTATTATATTTCAGATAATAATTAGAAACAACAAAATTGATTTTAGTATTAATTCAAAATATACAATCTTACTCATACGTGACATTTAATATAGATAATTTAATAACTAAAATACATGAAGAGAATAAATATAAATAATGTTTATAAAAAGTTATGTATATAAAAATGGTTCTAAATTTGGTTTTCAAAATACATAAATTTTATTAATGGATCTTTGAGAACATTCTACTATGCGGGGAAACACGGTAAGGGTTTATTTAGCTAATTTTCAACTCGATGGGTCATTTTTTTATATTATAAACCATAATTTATTTTTTCTAGTTTATTAACTATAGAGTCTATTTCCTATAATAATATACATTCCATTTCATGAGATTTTAATTTCTAATTCATCGGATCATAGTGTTTCTTACATTAATTTAATTTTTAATACTTCATTGATTGAACCATTCTCAAATTTCATATTTTATTTTCTTTTATGCAGTAGAAAAATCACTTATCATCATCAATAATCATTATTTAAAAAAAAATCCCAAAATAGATGTTTCCCTTTTTAATGAAAAATTATCATTGGTACCAATGAATCATTTCACCCATGTCTGTAATTTAAATATTACTAATGATATATTCTCTTATTGGGAATTATATATGAATTTTCATTTGTTATTTTTGTAACACTATTTACCCATATTAAAATGTAATGTTTAGTACTCTTCTTGGGATATGGGTTTTCAAAGAAAAGCTTTTTCATAAATTTAAAATTGTTTTCCATTCATTAAAAAAGAAAATTCTCTTTCTCTCACACCAAATTTATTTTTTATATCCCATTACCATTTAACAAATCCATTATTAATTTTTATTGTTCAAAATTAAATATTCTCAATTTTTTCAATTTCCCTTTTCTGAAAATATCATTTAAAAGGGAATCCTTACACCATATTAATATGATAATGAAAAATATTATCTCTAAATATGCATTATGTTTTTCTTACATGTAAAAACAACTTTTCACTTACTAGGTTTTTTATATAAAAATTTCCTGAAAATATTCATTGTTTCTAAAATAAATTATTTACTCTCAATTTTTAATAAGATATTTCTTTTAAAATTATTTCAAAAATTTCTAATAACTATCATATTTCCAAAGTTGTTTTTCTAAAATTCATTAAGAGTTTTTATCTATTATATTGTCCTTTGATAAATATCTTGCATTATTCAATGTTACTATTCAAATATTACCATCAACATTCTTCTTTTGAATATATTATGAATGTTTTTTATCATGAAAAGAATATGTCATTTACTTTGTCTTTCCTAGTCATTAATTTTTTATAAACCCAATAGTTATTATTTTTCCTCCAATATATGAAAACCCAATTTTTTTCACCTTTTATTAAAAGGTGTTCACCTAGATTACATACGTCGATTAATTGGGGAATCTATTTTCTTAATCTTATACACTTTTTTAAAATATATGTACCATATGATTTATTTTATTGATTTAATGTAATTTACCTATAAGATTATCTAATATCATTATATATCCATTTATTATCCATGTATTTATCAATTTTTCTTTATATATGTAATTATAAATTTTTTCCTAAAGTGATTCCATTTGAAAAGGATATGAATCACATTTTACTTCATTTTATTCATCATAAAATGATGAATTATTTTTTGTGGTGTACTAATGTCTCGATATTGATGTATGGGGTCACATATTTCCCTCCAATTAAATTTTTTATGTTTATATATGATGGCATGGTTAAGTGTGTACATAATGATTTTGTTCTTAGAAGAATGGGAATAAGGGGTTTTATCAGATTTTCAAAAACATACATAATGAATTTGTTAACATAGGTAGGGGAAAAAATGTATTTCACAACAAAAATTCATATTCATATGTTTTATTCATATTTCCTAGTCGAATATTATGATATTACATAAATTTATGCTTATTCTTATACATATTATATATTTCATCGATCATTTTTATTGACTCCTGTTTCAAAAATAATGTAATTCATTTTTTACGATATTATAGTCTTAATTTTATTATTTATGATCTTTTTCCATTGGGTATATTTTTATTATGTATATTATTATAATAATATTCTCATATTATACTCACTAATGACATTTTATTGCAAACACTTAAGTTGATGATTATTGAGCATCTGAGCTCACCTTATTGTTATGTTTCCATTCACTAAGGTTATCAAGATAAATAGTGATTTAATTATCTATAAGAGTTAATTATGTAGATTATTTTTGGGATATTTTCATGAATTTTTATGGATTAATTAGTTTCCCATATTCAAAAAAATATCAATGAATTAAAAATGCATGAATTTTATCAGTTATTGTTTTTTTCATAATTTTATGAAACTATAAACCTAAAAGATCACATGAATTTGATTATATGGAATAGTTTCATTAGGAAATGTAGTTTATATGGTCATATCAGTGGGTTAATATAATTATAACAACATCGAACCTCCACTCGGGGATACATTTCTAGAAATAAAATCTTTATATTTCTATCTTTTATACTGGTAAAAGTGTCCCAATTTTGACCCTTAAGAACAAACAATTCAAATGGAAATTTAGCAATAAATTTTTACCCAAAAAAAATTATGAAAATGGTTCACATGATTAATGAAAAAATAATTTATATGGGATAGTTCAGCACTATAACCACTTTTTCAACAAACCAATTTCTCAATAAATACATTCTTGCTACATCTAAGGTAACTTACATATCTAAAACTATGAATTTATTAAATTTTCTTCTCATACATAAGATCATGAAAAAAAATAAAAATTTGGGATGAGTAATATAAATTATTAATCGTTATAAAATAAAAAATTATCTAATAAAATGAAAAACTATAAAAAAAAATATATACATTTATCACATTATTCTACAAGCACACTATATAGATCATTTATACATGAAATCTACCAATTTTTCCTGAGAGAATTAATTTAAACCCATTAGAAATAAATTGGAAAAAACATTTAATTAACATAGAGATTCATATTCATAAATAATGTTAAACTCATGCGAGAAATAACTTCAGCTTAGTTGAATCTAAAGGAGAAAACAAACATGTTAACTACCTCATTATCACCATTGAAGACACTTAATATTATCTAATGCATTGGAGAGACAAAATGGGGATCACCCATTATATATGTTGTATCAGGATTATATGTTTCTCATATATAATGACCAAACACTATATCAAGAATAAAAAATTTATTCTTCTACCTCTTGATCAAAAAAACCATGAAAATTTCTCTTTAACCGATATGAAAAACCCATTTTGATATCAAAATAATATTTGATATTAAAACCCAATTTAAAAACCAAAAATAAAAAGGAAGAAAAGAAGAGGAGGTGTTTTATTTTTTGAAACGTGGAATCTTATAAAATAATCCATAACATAAAATAACAGTTATGGTGGTGGGAAATTCCTTTTATTCAATGTATATTGAAAAATAAAAATCCTTTTTACTTTTGTAAAGAAAATCAAAACATTATATAAAAACATTATATTTTAAATAATTTATAATAAATTAAAAAAACATTCCTTTATAAATAAATCATGTCTATGCAATACATGAATAATTTAATTTTAGTAATATTATCATGGAATAAATAGTTATAGAAAAAATATTTAAAACATTTAAAGTCATGTTTTTAAAGTATCTTGTCCCTTACATGAAGTCTAACTCATCATGTATAGTCATTATTTTTTAGAATAATATAATTATGTTTATTATTTAACTAATTAAGAAACTTATTAATATTCATTATTCCTTTTAAATTATTTAATACAGTGGTATGTTTAATTACTTAATAAATTAGGTTTACATTATATATTTTGATGCTTTACATCTAATATGTCTAAATTGGCATTGATAGTTTGGATATGGTCAAATATTTCATCATTAAATCTTCAAAGGAAAATAGTAATGATATAATTTTCATTTATATACATCAATTATACATATAAAACCATTGATTAAATATGGTTATATATAATTAACTACATTACAATCAGGGATCTAGTAAGTCGTACGTACACATGAGTAACATTTATATTTTCAAAAACCATTATTAAAAGATGGTATTTATTATTTTATATTCATAGAATTATTGTTATATTATTAAAAATATATTTCTTTTTAAATAATATTATCAATATAATCCATGTGATGTTGTGATGGAAAAGGAATCACACCTCTTTGGGGAGGTAATAATTTAAACATTTAAATGGATGGAATGATATAAATTAAATTATATATATTCTTTTAATAATGATAAATACATAAATAATATCATATATAAAACATAATTCAACCATTATAACCATATGTTACATATAGTGATGGAAAATGATTAACATTGGGTAATGAGACAATTGTCCATCGAACACAGGAAAACTAGTTTTGTTTCCACCTTGGTGGATGGAGAGATTAATATCAGACATTAAATTAACATAAAAACATTTATGTATATTTCAGTTAATTTTTAAATATTACAACATTTTTAAAGAATAGTTTTTTCTATGTGGGAGAATAATTGAAACTAAAACATTCATTTCAATGTCCCACCTCTTCGTCAGACAACCTCCTTTTCATTATACATTATATTGTATATGTTTAATGTTATTCAAAAAATAAAACCTATAAAGCATGTTATGGTATGTTAGAAAGGTATTTGTATTGGACTTGGATTAAAAAAGGTACATTAAGTGTGAATAAAATATGAGGGTGGGTGACCTTTTATAATAAGGGTAAGTGAATTATAGGAAATTATTAAATTATTAAACTAATTTAAACTAATTTTTATATTCAAATGGATCGTAATTGATTTAATTACTATACAGGTTTATTTCTAGTCAAAATATAACATAAAATAAAAATTATATAATATGAGATGATTTTTTCACCTGTATCCTTTTGTTTTGACCCTCTTTTAACCATTTTGATGGTTTCCATGATAACAATGTTTTTTACTCTTTAGGGAAAATATTTTTTCTATAAAAGGAAACAATTCCCATAAATGTACCATGGTTTATATTTTTTCCTATTTTCGAATCACATGGCCTAATATAGTTTTTTATGAATTTTTAACCATTTAATAAGACATTATTCATTATAAATTAGAATTTATGAAAATTTTGGAATTATATGAAAGATTATAATATAATATGAGTCTAAAAAATATTAAATGCTTCAGAAATTAGATATATTCAGATAATTGGAAAATAGGTGTATATAAAATCATAAAATTTTTTAAAAATGTTTTATAATCATTTTAATCCATATATTTTGGATTAATACCATCATTATTCAATTCTACCCCTAACTACAGTAATGAATTTTTCAATATTAAATGGTTATAATTTTATATATAAGGAAATAATTGAATCATAATTGTTAATGGGATGATTTTTTCGACCTATTATAATCAAAATGGTCTATTTTAATGATTTTATAATTTTTAAAAATTTAAGTAAAATAATATTTAATATAAATTATCATTAATGTATTTTTTGGAAATATTTATTTAATATGAATTTGAAACCAATATTATAGAATAAAAGACATAATAAAATACTCTCACATATACCTAACATTTAATAATTGTCTAAAAAATTCATGTAACACAATATTTCATTTAAGTTATAATATTTTTTATTTTTTTGAATCATGTATTTTAGTTTTCAATTAAATGAAAAAAATATTGCATTGTTATTGCATAAGTAATTATGTAAATAATTTTCTCACAACAAATTATACAAAAATCACCATGATAAAAATTCATTTATATATAAAAGGACTATTTATAATTGAATATAAGTTATTTTTATCACTAAAAAATATTTTCAATATTTAATGATATAAAATGACATTTTTACTTTTCCTTTTACTAAAATATATAATGGTCAAAATAAATGAAATATGGAAACAAAATTCCAAATTTTCAAATAACTTATATATGACACTGAAATTCACTCATACAATATGAAAAAAAATTATTTTTTATTTCCATTTTTTAGTTCTTATCAAATTATTTTTAACTTAATTACCTAATATACCCGCATTATGGTGACAAAAATATACTATAGTAACTTTAAAAAATGAAAATAATATCTATATTTCAAATATTTTAACATCCTAATCCAAATATAGAGTCCATTTCTCAAGATTCAATTTATATATGTGGAATAATCTAATTTATCATAAAAATGAGAAATGCAAGGAAAATGTCTTTTTAAATGGCTTTCATGTATGAAAATGTTTTTATACCTAATTCAAATAAAAAAATTAATCCAATAAAACTAATTTTATTATTAATAATATAGTAAATATAATTTTATTTTTTTAATTAATTAAAAAAATATATCTTTTTAAATTTGTGAAAAAAAGTAAAAATTTTAGTAAATATATAATATTTTCACTATTCACTAAAAAACAATCTTTTCCGAACATTCTTGAAAATTCACTCTAAGATAGTTTTAAAAAATATATTTAAAAGTGATATCATTTTTATCAAATAATATTTTCAAATGTTTCAAATATTAAATATAATATTCACTCCCAAAAAAAATCTGATGAATAAAATGAAATTACCATAAAATATTTTTTATTTGTAAATAATTATTAAATAAATTATAATTGATTAACACATTCATATATATTTCATTATGTTTTTAATCCTATTTATAACTCTCAATTCCTCATCTATGTTATAAAATTTATTTATAAATAAAATTACTTTTTGTTTTGTTTAATATCGGTGATTCCTATCTTATATTCTAACGAACATAGTCATTATTTTAAATTATCAAGATATTACATCCCCCCTTAATAAATTACAGCTTCCAAATTTTAACATAGTCTCTATAATAAATGGATTGAAATTTCTAATAACATTGTTGAAATATTAAATCGTTTAAAGGGTTAATAAAACATCCACATAAGAAGTGAGGAAGTTATGTACGATGGTCTTCTTGAATATCAAATAACTAGGTTTCCACATAGAAATAAAATAGTGGAATGTAAAAATATGGACATGGATAATAAAATTTATGGTCCAAATAATGATAATGTCTGAGAAATATTTTTAATCAAAAGAATGTGACTGATCATGACAATGTTAATGAGCACAAAACCATAAATCAACGAGGTGTTAATAAGACAATAGATTAATAGAAAATGAAGGTAAACAGATAAAATTTTGGTTTGAAGATCATTTCCCGGTATTTTATGAATTTCATTTCCTTATAAAGTAAGAAAATATGGAGATATACATACTTGAAAAGTAAAATTTCATCCTTCATAAATTTACAATAGAACATCATATGTCCCTCCAAATGATGAGTATTAAAGATGAATTCTTCATGTCTAATGCACAAAAATCAACTTATTGTGGATCACATAATCCTCAAAAGGATATTAAGTTATTTCTAATATCATTAGATATTAACCAAAACCAAAATTTTTAGAATAAGCTAATTCCAAAAATTAATTATCCTTAATATGATGAAAAATCATTAATCTCCAAAAGTAAATAGTAATACCCAAAGAACAAACTAAATCATTCTATAAATAACTAACACTAAAAATGTTCAGAATATACCTAATAAAGTTTGAAAACCTATGTTCAGAATTATCTGATCACATAGTCTTCCAATATAAATTTCATATTTATATCCAATTACATTAGTCACTCGTATTTTCATATACCAAAAAAATTGTGTTCCTCAATCAACTAATATCTAAAATATTATCATAATTTCCATAAATCGTGTTAATCACCATAAATCCACATTAGAATAAAATATAGTTCAACCTTTATTCCTCAAATAAAATCCCATAATATCATATAATGTTCAATAAAAATTATAGTAATCTTCTTCTGAAATAACATTAATCCCATAGAGAGTGTGTTATGACTGAGTAAAGAACCACGTGTTGTGATAACAGTAAATGGGAATCCACCAACAACTTATTATATGATGTCCTTTACAAGAAGATACAATATAGTGGTGAAAATACATTTTAAATGAATTATAATACATTTATGTAATGAATGATTGGAATATTTCACCCCTAGCTCAGCACAATAAATTTACCTAACACATACTAATGAAAAACTGACACAAATCACAAAAAAAATCTATTAAAATAAGAATATGAAATGAAAACATTGGTTCCTTTTTGTTTACATGAATCTAATATCTATTGAATAAACAATAGTCTCTTTTTATTATTATTAAAATATAAAAGCAATTACAATCACAATCAGTAATAACTAAAATCATAAAACCATATATTTTGAGTTTGAGTTACATGTGTACAAGTGTTCCCACCCCACCTTTATTGTAGGGTCTATCTGAAAATACAGATACAATAAATTGTGACATTTTTTGATGTCCCATTTTTAATTATTCATTACTACTAATCCACTATAGCAATAAAAACATGACCTCTAATACCAATGTACAGTCCATGATCATCAATGTTTCTCTAGAATACACCTATGTTATATTCTTTTTTTACAAAATAACATTCATTAAATGATCCAATTTATCATCATAAGAGGTCCTAATGAATAACATAACTATTTTTTATCATTTATCTATTATATAACCACTACACAATACAATTAAAAGAAGTAATATTAAGATTAACCTAAAAATATTGGTTAATTTCCACATACACTTGTTGAACCCCAATGATGAAACATATTCTCGTATTTATCCACCCAATAAAACAAGAAAAAAATTTAACAGGCATCGCTATTTATAGTTTTCTAAAATATGACCTCCTTTAATACAATTAAAACATATTCTTCTTCCATTAATTCAATTACCTTGGAGATTATTACAACTTTTATGAAATTAAATACCTTCTTATATATTATAAATATCATCCAAATGTCTATTCAACTCAATTTTCCTTGTGTATTATAAATTTTTGGGCTTAACATAATTTATTTTATTAATCATACCCTAATATATCTAGGTATGTAATACCATAACATTTATCACTCAATATATTACCCCATATTTAAATTTATTGGGAAAAATATTATATTTCTCCATGGTGTCATTATTTATTCAGATTCTCATTGATATATACATTATTTAAAAACCAAAGTGTTCTCTATAAATAACAATCATAGGAAACAATCATATAAAAAAATAATCCTAAAAATGTATTAACCAATGAATTAACATACATTTTATCCCCTTATATTTCTTATCCCAATACCAAACTAAAACCTCACCAATTTAAGAGAACATTGACCTGATTCTTTCAAAAAAATACTCCATTGTATTTTATTAATTCATATGAAAATACTCAAGAAGGACAGTGCCTCCATGTTGGTTGTTATTAAAAGTTTATTTATTCCTCTAATTAAATCAAAATTTAAAAAATTATGATAAAATAAAAATCATATATAATGAAAATATTTATATAAATGGTTGAATGTGAAATATAAAACTACATATTAGAGTTAGTTTATTAAATATATGTATTTTCTCTTATGAATTTCATCCAAATATCCAAAAAAACTAAAAAAATTTGTGATGCTGAATATGGATCCACATTCCCACACACTATGATCTAGTTGAAAAAACATAAAAATTATATTGTATGGTTTAAAATTTATTACATGTAAAGAGAACCAAAAAAATTTAAGTCTAGTGTCATTGAGAAAATAAGAGGCACTAAATTAAAATAATATTGAATTATAAATTATTAAAAAAATTCCCATAATATATATATATGAAAACTAAACTTCGGTATCCCCTATAATATTCATTATTTCTTGGGGATTTTATAAATCAACAAAAAACCATACACACATATGGTAATCAAGGGAATCAAAAAAGAATAATAGTGTACAGGTAAATAATCCTTTATACACAAAGTTTAGATAACTATCAAACTATTTAAATGACCATCAGTAAATGTACAACAAGAATAAATGATTATACCATTATCAAATCCAAACAACATGAATTTTTGGATATCATAAATGTATAAAATATAACAAAGAGTATATGACTTCATTATAGAACTTTTAAATGAATATTTAAATAAATATTTAAATGATTATTATATTAATCACATAAATAAATGAATAATTTCTCTAATAAAAAGCCTACACACATAATCCATGGTATCAAAATGGATCTGATGGTATGACTACTCACCAATAACACAATATTATAATGTCTCTAAAGGAAGGGCTACCCACCAATATCATTATTTCTAAATTTCATTGATGAAAATGAAACTCTCGAATACCATTATTTAATAATTCCTCTAATGTCAAGGTTGCCTATAAATTCCATATTATCTAAATTTCATTAATGTAAAGGATACTCAACAATATCATGATATCATATTACCTTAAATTTAATGGATAATTAAATATACCATGATTGAATGATCAAATTATACAATAATAATCCCAATAGATTAAATAATACCCAATGCGTTAGAGTGCTATATAATTGGGCCTGCTAATCTCAAATAATATATAGTATAAAAACATAAACTAAATTAATTATTTTTGAGATTAATCATGAAACATTGATAAATAAAACAATATATTGGATAACCTATGTGTAATGGATGTAGGTATAAATCTAGTAAATATCATTTTAATCCAACAGAAATGATATCTAAGTTAATATAATTAATACATAATAATTAGGTATAAGTTATTCAAAATGTTTACTGTAAAACGATATTAAAACATATCAATAGTGATTCCCAGTCAATTTATTAGAGGTTATATCTAAATGTATACCTTTTAATTATAAAATTTATGACTAAAATAATCATAGTGTAGAGTGAATTATAAAGGTAAACACTTCAATATGTTTTTTAAATAGCCATATGAATATATTTTAGAAATTACATTTCGGTGCATAACCATGGACCGAGAATTAGAGGATGTGATTTTATTTTGGGCCCTAGTATAGAATGTATAGTATATGTGATTTTTCTATACAAATCCATATAGTTTTAATGAACCCTTTAATTACATTTTGTGATATCTCATTTTATATCATCATTTTTGTGTAGGAACTTGGGTAATATAAATTATTTCATTGAACCATTTTTTGTAATGTAAAGACTTATTGAAATATAATAATGATAAGAAATGAATAACATAATATTCATAAAAGCCAAAATTGATGATTATATACCATATATAGAATTATATAAAAAATGAAATAATTCTTTAACAATATAGATGATAAATTAACCACAATGTGAAAATGATGGGAAATAAATGAAGAAATATTTTAAATTGTCATTTAATATCATTGGAAAATGATATAAATATGGGAATATGATAGATGAATATAGATGAATCATAAAATGGATGATATTAATATATATTTATAATCATTTATGAATATTAAGAGGGTCTAAAAGTTTTTTAATGACTAATATTTTATATGGAAAAGAGAGAAAAGTGTTTGAAACCAAAAACATTATCTTGGTGACAACTTAAGAAAATTGTGTGATATGAATTAATGAATAATAAATGTTGATTAATGTATAAAATATATGATAATATATCTTATTATATGTATTAAACTAAATTAAATGAGAATTTAAATTATATTATAAAAAATATTTTCCATTAAAAAGGGAAGGGTGAGTAATATGAACCCTTACATTAGAATAATATTTGATTTGAAATCTGTGGATAATGTGGGTGAAAGATTAATATAACATATAAAGAAAATGGATGATAATATTATATTAAATTTATAAAGAAACATAACTAATTTTCATTTCAAAATTGATTGTAACAAAACAATCAGAGTTTTAAAAAAAGGGTAGACAAAAAAGAACCCCAACCTTACATAAATTTCAAGGATTAGAACTACCCATTATGACCACACAAACTATTCAATATTAAATATATTTATATATGAGAGGCTCCATTATATAATGTTAAGGTAATAATATTATATTTTTTCCATTAAAAATGAGAAGGGAGTGTAGTTTTTATTGGATTGGTGAGTAAAAATTCATAGAATAAACTATTCAATATTTTTTTATTCCATTATCTCAACAAATAAACTACAACACTCATTCAAAATTAAATAATTTGATTATAAACGAAAGTGAATATTAAATTAATGTAGACAATATAACTAGTGTTCTCTAATTTAGTAATTCATTCATATGTATGAATTCCTATTTATGGCATATTATGATATTCCCCCATTTTTCAATATATTTGACTATTTAAAAAAAATAACCCCATTCATAATTTAAACATACTAATTTACAATATTTAATCCATTATTAAAAATTAATCATCATATTATTTGAATGTTTTCTTTTAAATATATAATATTCTGAAATAGATTTTGTTTGATGGACATTATTCAAGACAAGAACATTGTTTTCTGAAAGAACATAGTTATTATGATGACTAATTTATTCAAATATGGTATCTGTTTCATGATAATAATCATAAAAATATTATAAATAATTATCTTAATAAAAATTATATATTCTTTATAAAATGTTATTTTGGTGGAATATACTTTACATAAACATTAAAACAAATATTTTATAATTTTTGAACATGAAAATGGAATGTATTATTATTTTATAAATATGATAATTACATTTTATCATTAAAATCAGAATATTTAAATCTCAAAATTACTCTTAAAATATAATTTTAATTTAAAACATTTTATTTTTCATTTTATTTCATAATATAGTGCACATAAATTATCATATAAAAATAATCATCTACATAAAATCTATTGAATTATATTCATGGGTAACATGTAAAACCTTAGAATCTATTTAAACATGAAAAATAATATAGGAAAATTTATATTCTAATGCCTAAATTAAAAATAGAATGACCATAGGAAAATTTAATTATATTAGAAATTTATTTTTTTTTAATTAGTGAATTCAGTTAAATATAGTTCATAAAAATATTTTTAAATATAATGATAAATCTTATATATAATTTGATTATGATACATAGATTAAGGAACTGTACATATCACTACTAAATAAAATATTTACAATTAAAAGATATATTTTATAATTTTTATGAAAATATGTATACTTATAATGATTTAAGGATGAAGGATACATTCTTCCTATAAAATGTTTTTTATATATTTATATATAACTAATATATCATTTATAATGATATATATATATATATTGTCTTGACAACAATTATTGAATTATTTTTCAATAAACTATATACCCATAATTCATATAACAAATATAGAACCGAAATTCCATTATTTCCTCCAAGATATAGTGACCCGACGATTGATTGTGAATGGTTGAGTTTAGTAGAAAAATTTTCATATCAGGTTCACCATTTTGGTTTTGTTCAATTCCTCAAAAAAGATTTGGGAACTATAAAGAACTAAAAAAATATGTATCTATGATAAATGGTGCAATTGTGGACCATCATTCCAATAACATGTTGTTATTGGTAACATTATTAGAAATGATAATACCCTCAATGGTCAAGAGGATGTGTGTTTGGGTTCATCACAACCTCTAAGGGGGATTGTTTCCAGATTCAAGTTTCTCTTATAGGTTTAGTTCTTTTTCTTTATTATTTCCCAAATCCTAGTGTGATACTGGTTGGATTTCTACTAATGATTGATTTTTAACATGTATTGATGTGAATATGTGTTACATATCAGAGGTCTTCGATCATCATTAACATATATATATATATAATAGGATCTATATAAAATTTTCTCTCTATATATATCATCGGGTTTCCATCATTGTTCTTAGGTTATTTTGTAAATATTAATTTTGAAAATATCATTATTTAAAGCTGCATTGTTAGATGCTATGGAGTTTATTTCGATCATAGATAGAAAAGGTGTTATGGGGTTGATATTGGACATCCATGATGTTCCCTGCATATACCATATGAATGAGAATCAAATCCCACATTGTTTTAGTGACATAATTTATGATGATGTGACAATAGGACACCATGAATTTTAACATCATGTGGTAAGGATGTATAAGTGAAATTTTCCTAGGGATATATGGTGTGGGACAGAGACATAAAAGTTACTTTTTGGCTATTAGTGATGAAAATATGAACCAGCGAGGATGGGTTGGGTTATCTTAGAGGGATCATAGACCACTAGGTAGAAGTTTGACATAATTATAAATATATCATAAAGAAAGATAATAAGATAATACCTAGATGGAAGGTGTACTATCTATGTGTAGTGGATTGTTTCATTGGGGATATAGAGCAAAAAGAGTAATTTCAATGGAGTATAGCCCTTGAATACTAGGATGTCTGGGATCATTGGAATATCTCCAGTTGCGGGATGTGTGGTGATGATCTAATGAGTAATATTGATCCAAGAGCATAGGTGTTAAAGGTTAATTATGTCATGTTTTAACCTCTATAAAAAATCCTACATTTCCTATTGAAATTGGTATCAAATCCAAGATAGTTCAGATTACCCAGTTAATGGTCATGGGATGAGGACACACCATTCATTTTAATTTCATTTGGTAATGAAATTATCTGAACTATTTAATGTAATTTTAGAGAGACATATGTGTCATTAAAGTCATGAAAAAATAGGATTGAGTGGGGAATACACATTTAACACTTTCCTTGTCTTGTTTACTAATAAATCATTTATATGATATAATTAATGACGCAATTAATGATACCCAAATTTTATATAATTGGATTCCAAAATTAGATCAATTTTATGTATTATAATTGAATAATACAATTACATTTATACTAAAAAAAATTCATGCTTGGTGTGAGTAAAAATATATAACTAAAGATTTGGAACACTATGTGGAAGGGAACAATTAAATTTCGATGGGACTAATATCTAAAGAGGACTACCTTCCTCTTGACTTCATTAATGTTTCTATATAATGTTAGAGTATAGAGGCATGAGTAAAATGGAATAAAAAAATAAATATTATGGGCTTACATTACTACAGATTCCCTACGTGGCTCGATCCATTGAAGGAAGATGAAATCCATCACAAGTGTGATGCCATCGAACCACACTCCTAGAATTGATTCCAAAAACACATACATTACATAATGGATTCAATAACTAATATAAATTCCAAAACATTATTATCCCATAATTATATCAAATAAATAAAAAATATCATTATATTCAATCATAGGACATTTTTGGAAATGTTATTTAAATAATTATATCAAAACATATACTAGAAAAACTCATGTATTTCTCAAATTAAATATATTTCTTCTAATATATAAGATACCACCTAATCCATAATAAATATCCAATATCTCTAACAAATCCTATATTAAAGCTGTCTTTCTTGACATATCATGTGTAATCGTTTTCTTCATTGCCTATGAAAATTGAATCATAAAAGCAATGAGCTCGAACTCTCAATAAGGGAACTCAATTGAGTTAATCAAGACTTCACATAGAATAAAAATAATTCCACGAATATGATAAAAACATGAAGAGATAATAAACTGAAACCTAGAGCATCTGATATCCATTAAATTAAATACAAACATAGAAATAAATAACACTAAACTCACAAATATGGAATATATAATGTCTCACAATAATAACATATGTTCAAAGTCCTGGGAAATGACACTATCATATTATGGGAATACATATACACCAAAACACAAGCATTCTGACTTGTGAGGCCTATCAATGCATCAAGGGGTAAAATAACTCTATTCTTCCACAAAAACCTTATTATGCCCAATTCGATCACGATAATAGTAAAAAATACATTTCATACCATTATCTAATAAACATTTTACAAAATAAGAACATGAGTACCCATGTAATGAAATATATGGAATGTTAATACATAATCAACCTATTATAGAAGTCAATAATCATCATGAATATCAATTATTTTCTTCATTTCTATAAAACGTATTACATGATTGAAACCAATCTATAGAAAAATGTTATATGGTCAATCAAAACATAGTCAACATTCAAATACTCATTCGTATTGGAATAACAAATTTAGAGTGGAAATATTTTTTTCCCAAGTTAAAAAATAAATGATCGTTCTAGAAAAACATCCTTTAATATGAATTGTTAAAAATGGATGTTCACATTGTATATGTTAGTGAGTAAATTGTGATGTAAATTTTATAATATAATCATCACAATAAATATAGAGAAAGAAATTGGGTGGCTAAAAAATAGGATACCCTAGTAAAACAAATAAAATTCAATAGAGTGTTGTTATAAATGGAAAACACCATTAAAAAAAGAATACATTGAATGGTATTAAAAAATATGGAATCAAGAGTCAGATTATTTTGATACAATGAGTTCAAACCGTCAAATGATAATATATGTGTGTGATGATGAAACATTAAACATTAACCTATTAGAGTAAATCCCTTTGAAACTGATAAGGGTAATGGAAGAAAAACAGAAAAGATATTTTTGGAAATATTTTTTACAGTGAAACAATATAAAAACATACATACCACATTCCAACGTAACATTGGAAGGATAACATGAAATCATTTTAAAACCATTACATTTAATAAGAATCACAAATATGGGATCCTTGAAATCATATAATCCTTATCTTTGAAAAATTAGGAGAGGAATAAAAACTTGTTAAGGTGAATGGAAACCCCATTTCTATTATTTTTAAAATACAATTGTTTGACACTCATATTATGTGAATAGTAAAAAAATTACTACTTATTAAAAAATAATTTCCCTAAAAAGTATTACAATACAATTTATAATAAAATTTTATATTGGGATATCCTAAAATTGTAAAATCTTAGTTCAAGATAATACATTATAACTTAAATAAAGTACATTTTAGTTTCCAATATAACTTATGAAGACATACTCCATAAATAAGGAAATCATTTAAAAGGGGTATATGTGGTAAAAATATACAAATTTTTATAATAAGACCTATTAAAATAAAATTGTATAATGTACCCAACTGATATAAAATAATTTCATGTTAACTATTATAACTCAACAAAAAAATTATTTTGCAATAACTCATATGAATGGGGTAACACTTGAGAAAAAAGGACATTGAAGAAAATATCACAATTTTAATTAGTTTATCCTAATAATTTAATGGAAATTAGGGATATAAATTCATGGGATATTAAATCAATATAACACTATAAAAATATATCCTGGTTCATAACATGTATCATGTCTCAATGAATCAGAATTGAGACCATAAAAACCTTTATGGCCTGACTAACACATTAATCTAAACCACTTAAAGAACTAGTATTGTAATTAGACATAAAATTCCAAGAATAAATAATAATTCATTATATAATATCTCAAATAGATATAATATACATCACATAAATGAAAATGTATTTATAATTCATATTATTTCTCGAAGAGAGGAATTTGAGATGATAACCATTACCTCAGTTCTGATTCATTCTTCCCATACACCAAACATAATAAATAATTAAATAATGATAAATAAATATATACCCAAGAACCTAATTCCTATATATAAAAATCTATACTCTTAATTTATAATAAGTTTGTATAATATATTTAAATTAGTTATATTTTTCTTATTTTCAACAATGGGTGAAATAGTCATTGTCGCATTGAACTATATTCATAAAAGTAGTGTTTGTGTCGATTATTATAAAATCATTTATCAAAAAAATATTTTTATATATTGTAGATTATAGGATTCATTATATTTATAAATTTTATACTTTCATTCTCGGGTATTTTCTGTTACAACCTATGAAGATGAAATCAGTGATGATCTTGTTTTGGTTATTCATAATGAAAAAAGGCGTTTTCTTAATTAATGATATAAATATTAATATATATTTACTAAATCCAAAAAACATTATTTAAATATTTATATTATATTATTCTAATATATAGGTTTGTATAGTCATTATTGATATAAATAAATAGTAGTGATTAGGTGGGTTGTTAAACCAACCGAAACAAGAGCCTACTATTACTAATGGCATAGTATGATATGGTTTAATTGTAATATAATTATTCCAATATAATAATGATATTATTTAGTATTTATTAGTTCTATATAATATAATTTCAAATAATTAGAAATATACAATAATTTATATTAAATTTTTTACTTTAAAAAAACATATCATTTCTCTCTTAGTTTGCTCGTTTAAAACAGTTCAATTATTGATAATTTTTTGTTTCACATATCACTAATAGGATATAAAATTTTCCATAAAATAACTACAATGATATCATAAAATTAATGTATATTCTTTAATATCATCATTAAAACAATATATGTATGGTGGTGATGAATAGAAAAATAGAAAGAAATCTTTACAATGAGGTGGTTGTCCACACATACGCTTGAATGATGATTTTCTTTTAATATATTAGGACAAAGGAGTAATGTGGATTAGTGTTTCAAATAATTAAACTTTATAAAACTATAATTATTATTAATTAAATTTTTTATTTTTATCCTTGTAATTGGGGTGTGGAAAACAAAACATGTTGTGTCATGAAGGTGATAGTCCACACAACGCATGAATTTGGGTTTTTATTTTAATAATAGAAAAGGGAATATGTGATTAAGATAAAAAAATAGAATATTAATGTTAATTATATAACCTAAAATTAATTTATTAAATATTTATGTCAAATTTTTTGTTGAAAAATAAAAATAGATAATTAACAAGTTGTGTAAAAATAATTAGTCACATTGGGAACACTCAGATTTCACTATAAGATCCATGGAAATGGATGGAATATGCTAATATTCTATGACCATTAGATAGAGATATTGATAAATTAATATATAGGAGGAATAATGGGAATAGTTTCCAGAGTAAACATATTTTTTATGTGCTCCATGAAGGGTTGGTTAGAGTCCCCTTTTATAAGTGGTTAGAAAGTCTTTTTTGTAAATATTCAACACAATATAAAGGGATCTCATGTTAAACATGTCCAGTGGAAACAAAATTAATAAATAATTGATCATAGAGGATATAAGGTTGATATTAACCTATTATACCAAATTATAAACATGTATTAAACATGTTCCAATCAATTTACTCTTTGAATCATTACTTTTGACAATTTTTCATTTACCAAGGTGTGTAGTTTTAAACTAAGGTAACATATTCATTCTGATTTAAATTAATTGGCCTTATTAGATAATATTTACACAATTATTATATATTTTAAATCTATTTTTTGATTCAATTTTAAAAAGTGAAGAAAATAATTTTGAAATAAAAAATTTCTAATGGATTGAAATTTTGTTTTGGAGAAAATATCACTTTTGTTAAAAAAAACAAATATAGGATTATAAATTGTAATCATCATTTTTAAAAATATAGAGACCTATAAAATACTTATTTTTTCTTATAAAAATGTTCCATTAATTTAAAATTATTTCTTAGAGAATAATTTTTCCATAAAAGTTTTTGTTTGTAAAAATGATATTTCAAACTATACAACTAAATAAACTATTTTTAGAAAAATCCCAGAAATTGTTGTTAAATAATATTATTTTGATGAATAAAAAATACTATTCTTTTAAAATTAAAAATATGACATTTATAAATTCAAAATTTTAATTAAATCATAAAATATATTAAACAACTATTTTTATTGGAAAAAAAATTAAATGTTAACTATTATTATTATATCACATCATATTTTAATAAAATTGGTGTTGACCAATTATAATTATCAAGTATTATTTATGATCATTAATCATATGTTTATTTAAAAAAATTCATATTGCATAAAAAATATTTACAAAATTATGTTTCTAAGCGTAAAATAATTATATCAGTCATTTTCACTATACCAATTCAATTTCATTTATATCAAAATTAAACTTTATTTATTTATATGAATATTTAAAAAATTGGTTTCTTATATTCATTCACATAAATTTAATAGTATTGTTTTAACAGTCTAATAATAACCCAATTTCTTTTAACTTTCGTGTTATGTGTGGAGAAAGTTATTGAACACATTAACCTTAACTAAAGGAAATCATAAATAAAAATCTCATGGATTTATAATTAGTTGGGACAGATTTATATATTTAAATCCTGATAGGGACCCCTATTATAATGGGAATACATGATCGTGATTCCCATGAGGGCTCAACCTACACATGATAAAAACCCAGGGCCTCATTTTATCAATATAATTCATGATTCAAGGGGTTCATCCAACTATTTACACCCGGAAAATTTGTATCACATAGTCATAGAGGTGGCCTTGATTGTTGGAGGCCTATATAAGATACATGGGAAAATTATTTCCCTTCCTCGAGTTTTAGGGTGCAAATTATTCCCTAGTATGGGATGGGGTAAATATTGTTTTCATTATTAAAGTCATTGTACTTGGTTTCTCCCATCTAGTACAAGTGAAAATAGGTTATTTCACCATTGTGACTAATTTATAGGTATATTTGACACTCTAATAATGGCCAGGATGATTTATCACCCTATGTGAATGTTACGGTGGTTGGTCACCCCTAATGATGCTCTAAGACAGAGTTTTATAATGTAGGATAGTGTGATTGGTCTTCCTAATGAATGTTGAGGGTAGTGACATCTCTAAATGAAGGTTAGGGTGAGTTGTGACCATAAATTAATTTTAGGGTGATTGGTCGCCACGAATTAAGGGTATAAAGATTGGTCACCCTGAATTAATTGTAGAGTGAGTGTTCACCCTAATAAAGGCTATGTTGAATGGTCTCCATAATGATGTCATTGGAGAATGGTAACCCTAGTGATTGCTAGGAAGAGTGGTCTTCATAATGTAATCTAGTTAGAATGGCTTCCTTAATTAATGTGATGTTTACTGGTTTCTTTAAGGTCGCTAGGTCAATTGGATTCCCTAAATTGAGTCTTAAGATAACGATCTCCCAAAATAGTTAAATTCTAGGACATGGGATCTCCCTGCTAGAGGCTAAGATGAGGCTCCACCCTAAATTTGTAAAGTTTATTCATTGGGTTCTCTCTAATGGTGTCTTGTGAGAATGGTCAACCTAAATGGATGTGAAGGTGAAAATATAAACTTATTAATGGAAATTAAATGTCTTTCACCATTGTGTTAGTGCTTTTAGGTGTATTGGAATAATTATACAAAGTACTATGCTCTTAGATAAGGATATGGTGATTGGTTTCATAGTGTTTCTTTGAAGGGAGGTCATCATACCTAGTGGACTACAACTGGGATATATGTGTCATTTTATAAAGTCTCTCTAACAATAGGACCTTGAATAAACCCCTCTACTATCCCACTAATTCTATTCCCCTAGTTTTTGATCTTATGTTATTCAACCTATAGGGGAGTTAGAAACTAGGAAAAATATATCTTTGAGAATATATAATTCTTTAAAAACAATTATTCTATTAGGATCCCCTCATGAAATATTTATAAGCATAAAATGGAACCAAGAAGAAAAAAATGTGGTGAATATAGTGGGTCTAGTGTCTGACATGTCTACACCATTACACACAAATCATTTTCACCCAAGTCTGTGCATATGCATGTTTTATCAAAAAAATTATTGGGTGAATGACCTAGGTGAGGCTGCTAGGATGAATATGTTATTATTAGTAAGAGATGGCCTCAGAAAATGGTGGTTGGAGTTGGGGTGATATCAATGATTGTCGTGAGGATTAATTGGTGAATGGTGTGATCCTTGGGAACACCACCTTGGGTTTTCAACATTTAATTCATATCTTCAACTTTTTCATCGATGTATTACTGTACTTTGTTACCACTTTTCTAAAAAGAGAGCTTCAAAAAATTCCACCATATGAATTTGATCTGATTTGGATCAATTGATCTCATATTCTATGGTGAAAATGACCTTAATGATAGGTATGCATTCATAGGTGGGATTAGATATGCATATTTAAACCTATTGTCAATCGTTACAAGACAAGTCAGGTTCATATGCATTGGTCTATGCACCAACCTTATGTGCGCTAACCATCACATAAAGTTGTATGTCAATAAATTCCATAGGGATCCCCCTTTTTATGAAATATTCATTTAGTTTGTGAGATATCAAAATCTCTTCACACTCTTTTCTTTTTCGATCTATTCTAGTTAAATCATGCATGTTCTTTCCCTAACTCACCATATTCATAGGACTATATTCTTTCCCATGGGCTTAGGTGAAAGTACTTGTGTGAGGCATTAGGGTGAATTCACTAGGTTGATAAACATTGGTATAGAACCTAATAGAATAACTAGAGTGAATCACAAAATTGGAACACTAATACAAAATTTATTGCCCAAGGAAATCCCATACCGTAGTTTCTTCAATCACACATCATGATTTTCTTCATTTTGATCCCCTATCATTTCATATAAATTTTTACCCCTTCCATCCTTGTGAAAAATAATTTTGAGGACTTAGAACATAATACAAAAAACTAAGGTTGCTTTATCTATTTAAGGGATGATAAATTAAAGTGGGGACAATACTCTATATATAATCTAAAAATTAAATTTTGGTAAAAACTATGTGAAAGGACCAATAAGATTATTCACCTTTAGTGTTCCTTCCTCTACAAAGTTGTTTCCACTATTATATGCTGAGATTAAGAAGCTAGATAAAAATATTCTAAACTCTTTTATGTTATGATATTGTCACTTAGGAACTGATCATATTTTTAAAATATCAGTGGAAGTTAATAGTGTAGAAGCCAATCCTATATACATTGTTCACCACACCTTGGTTTTACATAAAAATGGAAACATTATATCAGAGCCTCAGACACATTGATATTCAATAATCTTTTATAAATTTTCAATGTATTAATGAGAATTGTTTTTCTAAAACATGAATTAATTCCTTGGGGGAGGTGTGAAGCTGAAATATATGTTAGAATTTGAGGCATCCGAGAGGTGTGACTTGTTTTATAAGAAGATGAATGTAGTATATATCTATGACTAATATTTATTGAGAATATGTATGTCTATATGAATAATGAATTTCTCCATAAATTTCACAATCTACGGTCTCCAAAAACTATTACTTTTCACTTAAATTTAGGGGAAGTAGGGATCAACCTTTGGTATATCTAAAAATCTATAGTGCACTAATCCTTGGATCCATGTATGATGTGTTCTTCCATTCATAATCTACATGAGAAAATCATTAATGGATACCCAAATTGACAAAACCCATACTAAATATAGTTTTCTTTATTGAATGAGGAGATCATTTCTAGTGAACTAACAATTTTTAAGCAATAGATGGGGAGATTACAGATCATATATGGTTATGGACTATCTTAAAATTTGACCACTAGGTCCCCAAAGCTATAAAAGAGAGGAATACCGGGAACCTACTTTCCCAAATCGATGAAAGAATATTATGAAAACATGAAATATGACATCAATTCAAACATTCCAACTCATACATGACTAGAAAAATTCTGGTCTACATAGATGATCAAATATATTCTACCCATGTGTTATTTAGATAATGGTTCTTGTCAAGGAACACCCTTGAAAGAGGCTAATATTATTGAAGGAGACCATGTGGGATTGGAAGATCCCATGATTTCAAGAATAAACTTCTGTTTTTTAAATCTTTATAATTGAAAATATCCGTTCTTCCTTTCTAGACCATTTTAAATCTCAAGGGATTAGGTGGCCACACATTTCAATTTATAAATAATTCTGTTAGGTCCACAAGGTTGAATACCCTAAGAGGGGGGGGGTAATTAGGGTTTGACTAATTGAAAATTAAATCCCATTATGAACTTATTTTACTATTACGAAAAACACTCTTCTCTCTCTTTACCGCTGCACAACATAAATAGAAAGTAAAACATGCACAGGACACAACAATTTTTACATGGTTCACCCTCACTGGGCTACATCCAAGGAGCATACAACGACAATGTGCCAATGTACCAAATCCACTATAGGCACACTACAGTTTACAAAGTTCGGGATAAATCACTTCTATGCCCAGGATCACTAACTTTACAAGGTTTATGGTCAACTCACTACTTTCCCAAGGGCCACTCCCTTACTCTCTCTCTCTCTCTGGCTCCTTGCCGGTAGAAAGGATCAACTTCTTCTTCTTCCTTTACTCACTATTATGGAAAGGAATCCACTCACAGTATATAGACCTATAGGAATATTCATTATCACTAATGAATGCATCCTCTGTTGTATGTAGATGCTCTGTTGAAGCCCAACTTTCACCCACAGAGGAATCTCACTTTGCACCGAAGGTATCAGTCAATCTTTCTACTTTCATGCTGCCCTGAATATCTACTGTTAATCAACATTACCTGGCGCCCTTCTCTATATCGGCGTGCAAATATTGGTGTTAAAGTTACAACTGGCGCGTAAGTCCACCACAACCACTTGCGTGGCACAACCTTCTATAACTCGAAACTTGCACGACTCACACCCTTTTATGCCCAAACCAATATTGGCATGAAATCACTAAATATTGCGCTTCTTCAAAACTTGGCCCATAAGTTTCACCAAACCACTTGAACGACACAACCTTCTTCAAATCAAATCTTGGGCGAATCCCTTCCTTTCTCTCCCAAACCACTCTGGAAGCACATCAATCAACAGGTGCGCAACTTCTACTTGCACGACCACACACCACTTTCTCGACCACCACACCTGTGTGACGGAGCTCTGTTTTTTTTTCAAAGTGTTGAAATCATACCGAATGAGGATGGTTAGACCTGTATTTATAAGGATTTGTACACCCTATATGACAGCATGAAATTCTCCCCACAGCACACAACATTCAGTGAACAAGTCTCGGTGTGCAAGTCACTTGGGCGACCAACCCTAAACTTGGGCGCCCCTTCTCCCTTTTCTATTTTTTGATGTTCTGATTTTGAAAAACATATGGCACACAAGTTTCTTCTCTTTCAATTAAATGGCATGCAAGGCCCTTTTCCAAAATCACTTTTCTCTATTTGTCGATTTTCATGCCCAAACATTTGGAAAACACTACAAAATGGCACCACCTTGTATCTGCTCTTTTTGTACGGCCTTCAGATCATCCATTCATTTGTCGACGTTCTTGAATCAAACATGGATCGTTAAACACATCCCTTGAACTCGAAATTCCACCATGAAATCCCCTTTGTCTGCAAATTTGTATGTCATGGTTTGCTTCGTCAATAATCACAACATAGATGTCCACTTTGTCAACAAACACAATCCCCTCAAAAATGCTTCACTGATGCCTTGAGGGATTTTTTCCCAACAAATTATAAATGTTTTTAATCTTTTAAAAGATATATTTAGGGAATATTTTCATGTTTAATCTAGTGTCACCAAATTTTCTTCAAATTATGATTGAATTATAAAAAATTTTATCCTATACTCCGAATTTAAATTCACACCATTTTGTGATCCTATTACTAGAGAGATTATTGATAAAGCATAAGTATGATATGAATTTTTTTTCTTATAGGACGGCCCTATGAAATTTCATCTTATAATCTCAAGATAATTGTAGAATTATTCAAAAATCATATACCCTATATCATTTTATGTTCTAGAGTATATGTAAACAACTATATTTTAAGGCATTAATAATGGGATTTTTCTGTGGGCCTATGTCATAAAATAACCCTATCTAAAATTGATATGAAAAATATTAATATTTAAAAAATCTCCTCAAAAATAATATTTAATTATGAATAAAAAACATTCCAATCATAAATAATTTTGATTTTTAAAAAAAAACCTATTTGTGATGGATAATCTAAAATAATTAATATTTTCATGGGAAATACACTCAGTTGTAAATCGTCTAATTTTTCAAAAAATCTTATTATGAAGGATTTGGTTGTATGTTGCTGCTAGTTATATATTTTAAAAAAATAAAATATTTATTAAAAAATAGAAAAGTTACATATAAATGAACATGAATAAGATTATTACACCATTTGACACATAATTTTTTTACCAAAACAAAAATAAATATTAGTCATAATAAAAATCAACTAGTTTTTGTTGAGGAGAATTACTCGAGGGATCAGATAGGGGTGATCTATACCAAAACAACAAAAAATTTAACACATATACTCTAACATCTTTTTATCCCTATAATGATGCTACTCACACTCCTCCTCTCACTATCATTGCATTAATTGTATCATTTCAACCTATTCTTGAAGCCTCCCTTCATAAAATTCGTTAGACGATGATGATGACTCTATATGATTTCCCATAAAAATAATTGATAACATCATAGAACTACCATAATAACTAATAGGTTCCAATTAGGAACCATTAATAATCACCCATCCTTTCTCAACACCATGAAATGTCAACTCAATCTAAGTACCCTCATGAAATTAAGACTCACAATTGGAATCTTTTTTACTCTAGGATTAGATTAATCATCAATGATAAGTCAAATTCTCAAATGTTTCATTTAGATATAACTAGAAATTAAAACATAAATAATATTGTGTTAATTAAATTTTAAAAAAACTACCCACAATCTAGCTCTATCTGTTTCCAATAATCTATCATGCATGGAGATCTGTGAACATGTTTGGGTAAAATGCAAACTCAGAAATAGATGGGTCATCAGAAGTAATAATAATATTACCCAAATTTTAAAATTAATTTATATATAATATAATAATGAAGTTAACTTATTATAAGTCATCGATGTATTTAAAATGTATGAATCTCGGACCTATGTGTGGCCTTTATCATCACTTAGTTCTGACACCCAGATGATGACCTCCTCCTAAAAGTATCTTCTTTCTAGTAAAATCATAATCCTTACAATATCATTGATGAGATATAGTTAAATCGATGATAGAATCAAGACAAATCAAAAACAATAACTAATTCTATATCCTTTTTTCATTCCAAGGATGTTTAAAAAAATATGATAATGTCCATGTATAATAATATCTCATGCCTTGTAGATAAGAACCTGCACTCTATCATCAATCGGTGTTTATAAATTTTTCAAAATGATTTAATACAACATTATACATATTAAATAAATTTAAAATACATTCTATTATTTATTAATTTACAATATTGTGGTCAAACATTTGATATCGAACAAGAATGGGCAACAGATCCCATGACAGCCAGGGCATAGAAAAATAATTTCATATAATCATACAGGTCTTCCAAATAGATAAATAAGAAATTATGAAAATGAAAATAAATAATCAGATTTTAATTACCAAAATTGATAAAAACATGATATATAATAAATAACATAAAAAATTGAACATTCCTCTGTAAACAAGGATTAAAATTTAGAGATAGAACTATTTTTAGAACAGTGTAAAGAATCATCAATCTATCAAGTTCGTTCCCCTCCTAATAAGTAGTACTATAGAAGTATCTTATGGATTATAGGAATCCAAATCATCATTCGGATGTATGGAATAGACATGTTTACCAACCTGAACCTTATAGACCATTAGATTACTAAAAATATGATAATTGTGGTGTCTTGGGGGAAGTATGGGGTATTTTTGGGGCATGTGAGAAATTTCAAAGATCATTCATTATAAAATATTTCAAAATTTATAATTTTCTCATTTTCCAATGGAGATTCATTTTAAAAAAATTCGAAATAACAAGTTTTTCTAGTTTTCCATCTATTAGTCATTTCAAAGGTTATTCATTCCAATACTTTTCCAACTTTCTAGTTTTTTCAGTTTTCTATTGAAAAGTCATTCAAATAGGGAGTCATTATAACTGCTCTCTAAATTTTTAGTTCTTCAAATTTTCCAATGGTTACTCATTACAATGGTGATTCATTCTAATAGTTTTCAAAATTAATAGTTTTTCAAGTATCCCATTGGTGACTCATTCAAATGTTGACTCATCCTCATTGTGGCTCATCCTGATTGTGGTTCAACATGGAATTGGTTCATCATGGAAGTGAATTATCTTCACAGTGGATCATCCTAGTGGTGGATCATCCTGGAGGTGGATCATCCTCACAATTCCTCATCCTCGTAGTGGCTCATCCTAGAGGTGTCTCACCATATTATTGGATCATCCTTAGAGTGGCTCATCATGGCGGTGACTCATCCTAGTGGTGGCTCATCCTATTGGTGGATCATCCTATTTGTGGATCATCATAGTGGCGGCTTATCCCATAGGTGGATTATCATAGAGGTGACTCATCCTGATAGTTTACATTTTTTCTATAAATTCCTAGTTTTTTCTAGTTTTCCCTTTTTACGCCTTTTATGACGATATATGGGTTTAATAAAAAAATTGATTTTTTAATGTCATTTCAATATGGATAAATCATATATTGAGTTCAAAAAAATTTAATCCCTTTAAAATGTCTAAAACACATTTTTTAATAATATCCCCCTTTAATGTGAAACTAAGCCATTTTAAATCCCATTAGATTTTGAGAATGCCTTTATAATGTAGAGATATTAAATTTTTTCATTTATTCTTCTTTCTCTTGATACGGTAGGTTCCAAATCCTTCTTCCTTCGAGTCCTAGAACATGGTGTTGTAGTTTGGATTGAGTCCCCCTTGAAGAAGTACCCTTTTATATGCGATCACATATTTAGGTGCAGTAAGTTGGGCAAAATACTACTTCCATCCTTGTAGGATTTTCCTTCTTCTCTCATTATGGGTATTAAGTGGAATGGGTTTATTATTTGTTATCCCTTTTGAAAATTCTTGCATATAAATTAATAAAGTAATTAATCAACATATAATGAATTTAATGGGGTAAGGGAATGTTATGTATGATCTTATATGTTTTTATTGATTCGATATTATGATTCTACTGGTGTAATTTCTTGATGAATATTATATCTTTTTGTTTCTTGATTATACTATAGTGACTTCTCTACTAAAAATAATTTTTTTCTGATTGTTTGGTATCATAAAAAATAATATGATAATTATATATATTTGGTTAATGAATTTAATACCTTGGGATCTAAAGGTTTCTTTGATAATAACCATAATTAATAAAATAAATTTTAATAATATATCCTTAAAAAATGTAAAAATATGATGTGTTGTGGTATAAGATATGATATGTGTGGCTGAAGTGAGCATGATACGGTTGAGCAGATCCATTTCTATGAAAGGTGGTGGTGGATATGGTTGTTGGGATGTGTTAGTGAGCCATTTTTGTGTGTTGTTTTTAGGTGATTTTTTGGTATGGCCAGTGATAATAATAATCTTGGAATATAAATTTGTATGTGATTTAGTTGAATGGGTTGGAAATGGAGAATCTTGAAAATGGGTTTATAAGAACTAAATAATTAAAACAAACTTTTTCATGCATTCTGCTTGTGTGGGGTTGTGAATTTAGTCCTGGTAGAAGACATGGGGCACCTTGAGAGTTTGTTGGTGATCTTCATATAAACTGATAGGTGTGGATTTCTTGGATTTTAATATAAGTATTTATATATTGTATTTTCCTTGTGAGTTATATATGCACCCCACCCACATCGAGCACTAGGTTCTGACACACGCATAGCAATGTGGAGTGTCTTTCCCAACATCCTAGTTGTGGTGGATTGATGGCCACCCATGCCTCCATACTCCCTCTTCTAAGCGATAATGTCCTAGGTGTATTTGGGTGAGTTTTTATATGTGGTCCATGGTGTCTTTAGGATGAGTTTTGGTGTGTTTTCCCATATTTCTTCAAGAGGAGATGTTATTTTTGGATCAGTTGCATTCAAGAGGGATGTGATGTGATGTGATGTTATCTATAGCAAAATTGTGTGTGAGCAAGAAGTGATTTTATATATTCAAAAGTAGAGGGAGTTCCATGAAATTCTTTTTTGGGTGTGAGAGTGGCTAATTAGGGATAAAATGGTGTGAGGTACCCTATCATCGATTTTATTTGTATTATATTATATTACCAAAATGAGTCATTTGGTGAACGAGCCTCGGTGAGGGATTGTTATGGTTAGTCTACTTGTTAGGTGTTGTTTGGATCTATTATTTTTTTCACTTGTTCATTAGTATCTCCTTCTACATGTACATGAGAGAATTTGGATTTCATACTACGTAAACTTTTATGCTCACCCAACTTGTTTATTTTTTTCAAGTTTCCAGGATGATTATATAGATCGTGTTGTTGGTTACTAGCTCTAGCCTTTGGATAGTTGTTGTGTTTCTGATCTTGTTTTTTTTCAGTGTTTACATTGGATAATTTTATTTTTATCAGTTTTATTTACACATCAATCATGGGATGGTTTTTTATTTTTCTTATGTATTTTTCATGGAGTTTATTATTGTTGATACATCATATCTCCCAATATTGTTTTATTATAATGGATAATTCCACCCATATTGTTACATTTTAACACCATTGGTGCTGGTATCCAACTTGGGGACGAGTTGAGGTGGCCCTAAGGGGTGTCAATATCTTACTTCCATCATTGTGGTATCTTTGGAGTGGGGCAGTTGTGAAAAAATTGTATCAGAGCTAATAGTTGAGAGATATGGTGGATTTCAGAGTCAGGAACAGAGAGGAATTCATGGGTTGGAATGGAAACAGAGTTAGTTGACCTTGGTGCCTGACATAGGCTAGGGAGTGAAGAAAATAAAGGGTATTTTTGGGCCCTGTATACTCTACTGAACGGATTATTAACTTATTGAATGACTAAGTGAGATGTGACTACTTGAAGGGTAATGACTGAGGATATGTACATTCATCATGATGACTTCTGTTCTGGTTTGAATTGGGTTTTTTGGGAATAAAAAAATGTATAAAATGAATGAAATGGTTTAAAGTAAATTAAAATATAACATAATGAATATCAATAACACTAGGCTTAGGAAAACCTTATTTCTCTTACAGTTAAGGCTCATGTTCATCATCCACATGACGGACATGATGTGAAGTTTTAGTATGCTAACCCAGTTGATCGATGAAAGATTGATCTGTCTGTGGATGATGATTAGTAGTAGAGGATTCTACAATCTTTTAAATGGTATTCTATGGAAATGTATGAGGGAATAATTCGGGATTTTGAAACAGATTTGGGAAGGGATTTGGAGATTGACATTTATATGATCTGAGTGTAGATGGAGTATAGGGTCTCATTGGAGGTTATTCATATGTGTAGAGATACACATCACTGGTGGACATTCTACCTTTGTGAGTAGAGGGAGGTATATATTTAATGGGTCAACTTTCTGAAAGATTTTTGGGTAGAGTTCCTCTCATCGACAATAAAGGCTAAGAAGATGTAGGAGCTAGTCTCCATTTAGTAGGGAAGCATGTCTCTTCAGGATCTTTAAATCATGTTTAGGGAACTTCTGTACATTTCCCAATATCTTTTTCAGGATGAGGATTCCCAAGAGGGATGTCTTTAGAAGGTAATAAATTCTTTGATCAAGTATGATTTTACTCATTTTAATTTTCCAAATTATCAGGAGGTTCATAAGAAGGTAGAGGTAATTGAGATGATGAACTCAAATGTTTTTCTCCCATGATAGGGGATCCAATAGGGTTCAATATTGAGTAGGGTTGTTGGTAGCATGCATCAGGTCAGGGTCTTTGAGGTTTTGAGCAGCCAATAGTTGACCTTGGAAGATTCCATTTGAACCTTTTGGTTTCCATACATTTTCAATAGTCTCGAGGCCTAGCTGGTTCATTTATTGTGTTCGTGACCATCTTGGATACTAGATCCCATTTCATTCTTGAGCTTAGATTGTCAAATAAAGAAATTTTTAACATCAAACTCAAAAGTAGTTACCAGCAAGGCCATTCCAACAGCATGGGGAGCATGGTTATGGTACTTCTTGGGTTGGTGAGGTAGGTAGAGGATAACATGAAAATATTCATAAATCTCAAGAACCTTTGACCGGAGCATGGACGTGGATGCATCCATTAGTAGATAGGCAGGGGAGAAATTTGTGGTGTGTTTCATGCGGTAGAGGTAGTAGAACTAGATGGGACCAAAATCACTGGATGTGCGATCAATTATTCCTAAACCCTTGTTTGAGCCCTATTTTGTTCAGGATATTTTCACTCCATTGGTGCACACTCTAATGTTCATTCTCTAAGAGTAGATATAAAGAGTCATTTTGTACCCCTAGTGTTGACAAACCTACCTAGAGGGTAGACCATCTTGCCTAATGTTTGTCTGAAATTTTCACTGATGATGGGGAAACATCAGTCATGTGAGGTCATTATCTTTCTTAAGATGTATCCATATGATTTCATCCTTGTCATATGTTGGTATATTCTATGTGTTCTACTATTGACTGCTTTTGGAGTAGACTTTTTTTCTTGTATTTGGATGGCCAATAGGAATTTTACATTGGCGAGTAGAGTAATCTTGTGGTAATAATACATGTGGATCCCCTTATTTAACTTGTTTTGTATTTTTCTATAGAATATGTACAAATAGGGAAACATGTGTCTCCCAGGGTTTTTAGTGAATACCTCAATGTTTTCCCAAAGGATATTATTACACTACCTCCTTGACATGACGTTGAATTTGGGATATTTTTTCATCCCATAGCTTCTCCAATTTTGATGGAACCTTATTAGATGGAACCCTTTTAGATATGAGATTTTATGATTCAAATTAATAATCAGATGCAGAAAGGCCTCATCTGGCCTACTATGTCACTATGGGGTGCTTCTGTGTTGTTCTCCAAGAAGTAGGAATGTATTATGATGTTGTTTATAGACTATTGGAGGTAAAATCAGGTGAAAATCCAGAATCTCTATCCTATTCGAAGGATTGATGATATTTTTTGACCATTTTAGAGGATATGGATGGTTCTTCATGATCGATCTATGGTTTTCGTATCACTAGTTAAGGGTGAAGGATGGAGATTTCCAGAAGACTTCCTTCAAAGGCCAATATGGATACATTGAGTTTGTGGTCATACCATTCGATGTTAAAAAAGCATGAGATGTGTTTATGGGGATTATGAACATAGTGTTCCATGATTTCCTAGCCCGGTTTTTTATTGTCTTCATCAGTGACAAACTAATCTACTAATGGTCAGATGACGAGCATGTCGAACATCTCAAAACAATTTTGTAGGCTCTCTGTTTCCATAACATCCATGGAATGTTTTTCAAGTGTATGTTTTAGATGAGACAGATCAATTTTCTTATACATGTGGTCTCTCAAAAGGGTGTATAATTTCACCCAATAAAGGCTGATGCAGTTGTTTCATTAAGATCACCCATGAATGTGGTAAAAGATCATATCTTCCTTGATCTCATAGGCTATTATCATAGGTTTTACACGAATTCTAGTGATTTCCATCCCAGTTCACTTCTTTGACAAGGAAGGTTCAGGATTTTGTGAACACTAACTTGTACTTGGTAGAATTCTTTTTCCTAAATTTGAAATTGGTTAGTGCTCCAGTTCTTCGGTTTCTAGAGGAAAGGGTAATGTTTGAGGTTTTGTATGATAGGTTATCTCTGGGATTTGGGTCTGTTCAAATGTAGCATATGGTAGTGTTCTTATATGGGTCTAGGAAATCCTTCCTGCAATAATGTAACAATGATACCCATTATCTAGAGCTATGGGCAGTTCTGTTTATACTAAAGTTAAGGTGAAATTTACTTATTGGGGAGTGATTTGTTGTCATCAATGATCATAAGATTTTGAGGTATGTATTTTCTCACCATGATATGAATCTTCTACAATGAAGTTGGATGGTGTTTCTTCAGGACTATGAATTTTGTATCTCATGAACCTTGAGAAAGGGGAATTTAATGGATGATTATTTGATATGAAATTCATTGAAGGATGTTTTTCGGGAGTCTATAGATGCTTGGAGAGAGATACAGGAGTTGGAATCCCTTAACATAGATGTAAGGGTAAATGATGGTAGAGTATGATTGTTTCAAATGATGGTTCAGTTTTCACTGATGAATATGGTTGATTATTATCAATGGGGATACTTAGAGGTATAAGAGATGTGTGATTGTGTTGACCAAGGATATGCTCTAGAGGGGTGGTCAGGATATGGTCAGAAATAGATATCATTTCATGGGAGGATGTTTGTTCTGCTTGAGATCTTCAAGGTATCCCTTAATGAGATTCATAGTTCACTTAATGTTGTGCACCAAAGTGATTCCAAAATGAACCATGACTTGATGATGTATTTTTGGTAACTGAGGATGAAATCGGATGTGGCATAGTTTGTGGAAATGTACTTGGTTTTCCAGTAGGTGAAGTTCGGGAGTCATATCCCAGGATTTTTTTTACAACACATAGTTATTCTTGAATATAAATTGGTTGTAATCTCTAATGAATTAATTATTGGGATACCCCACGATCTTGGATCTATTTGGATAATAGTGGATCGGTTGACGAAATTGGCCCACTTTATAGTGATCAAGGAGTCGGGTGTGGTGGATGTTTTGGAAAATAGGTATTTGGATGAAGTAGTGAATTTGAATGGAGTTACAAGGGCCATTTCCATATATCAGGACACTTTTTTTCCTCATGAGTCTGGAGGGGATTTTAGCATGCTTTTTGAACTCAATTTCACCACAACATTGCTTTCCACCCTCTGATGTATAGATAGATCAAATGCGATATCTAAATGTTGGAGGACTTGTTGAGGGCATGTGTCTAGGAATTCAGTGTATCATGGTCACAACACATACCATTCTTCATGTTTTATTATATTAATAGTTATCAATATTCCATTAGTATGGACCCATTTAAGGATTTGTATTGATGGAAGTTTCATTCATTTTTGTTCTAGAATGTAGTTGGGGAGGAATCAGTTCTTCGTCCTATGGTGGTATAGGTAATAATAGAGATGGTTCAGTTGGTTTGAGAGAGGAAGAAAGCATCAAAATACTGATAGAAGTCTTATATTGATCGCATGAGGAGGGCCCTATAATTTTATGTTAGAGACTATGGGTACATAAAGGTTTCCCCTCGACGCAGGCATTGAAGGTTCAACAAATGAAGTAAGATCTCACCCTGGTTTATGGGCCCTTCGAGGTGTTGGGGTGTGTTGGTGAGGTAATGTACCAATTGGAACTTCTACCTAAACTAGACTAGATCCATGATGTCTTCCATATCTCTCAACTCTATCGATGTCTTCATGATAAATTTGATGTCATTGATTGGGAAGAGTTGGATATTTTGGATGATGTAATGTTCATTGAGTAGCAAATAGATATCCAAGACCTCTAATAAAAGGTTATGAGAGGATATACCATTCCCATGGATCATGTTCTATGGAGGCATGGGTTCCTTGAGGAGAGTACTTGGGAGTGTGAGACACATATGAGATCTCAGTACCTAGAGTTGTTTTGAGTTTTCACTTCTCTGTTTTCTTTGTGTTGTGTTGTAATTACCATTGTGTGTAATGAGATATGTTTTCCCCATTGTGTTATTACTGTTTTGTTTTCTATGATGGTGTTTCGACATGATAAAAATGTAATACATGATTCCTAATCACGATGTGTTTTACAATGATGATATTAAACTCATGCGAGTGAGTCAGTGACACCCAGAGCAGAAAATAGATTGACATGGATTATGGACTTCACTTATTCCCACATTTAGGGAAGTATGTTTTATTTATCCATTGTGGTAATTCATGATTTTAATTTTATTTTATGTTAGTGTTTTATCCATAATGAGATCTTTGACTTGTATCTCAAGGGATGGTTGATTGAATCATTCCTCTACTTCCTTTTGAGTTGGTTTTGAATTTCTAAGGATCAGAATATTGTGATAGATATATATTGTAGTAGTCTGAACCTAATGGACTGCTACATTACAAAAAATATTTTAATTGAGGTGTCTGGTGAGAATTTCAAGGTCTTTAGGTAATGTGAGACATTCCAATGGTGGGTTATTCCTATAGTTTTCCAAATTCGTAGTTTTTCATGATTTCTAATGGTGATTTATTCCAATAGTATTCCAAATTTCTAGTTTTTCATTTTTATAATGGTGATCCATTAAAATGGTTAATTATTCCAAATTATTGAAAAATTTCATTTTTTATAGTTTTCCAATGTTGATTCATTCCATCAGTTTTCCAAATTTACAAATTTTGTTGTTTTTGAATGAAGATTCATTATATTAGAGATTCATTCTAACATTTTCCAAAATTTCATTTTCTTTTTGTTTTTTAACGGTGGATCATTACGGAGGTGACCCATTCTCATAGTGGCTCATCCTGGTAGTGACTCCTATTGGAGGTGACTCATCCTGGAAGTAGCTCATCATCCTAGTGAATCATCTTATTGGTGTATCATCCTAGTGGTGACATATCATGATGGTGATTAATATTCGTGGTGACTTATCCTAGAGTTATCTTATCCTCATGGTCACTCATCCTAGTGGTGGCTCATTCTGGCGATGATTCACCATGAATGTGGCTTTCCTGGTTGTCCCTCATCCTATTATTGGATCATCGTAGTTATGGCTCAACCAATCAGTGTCTCATTCTAGAAATGTCTCATTCTAGTGGTGGATCATCCTAATGGTGACTCATCCTTCTATTTTTATGTTTTGATATAATTTTATAGGTTTTATAGTGTTTCCCTTTTTATGTTATTTATGATAAATAGGTTTAATAACATAATTAATATTTTTTAAAGTCATTTAAAAGTTGAAAAGTTATATATTTAGTTCAAACAAATTATTGATAACATTAAAATTTCTACAAACATGGTTTTATTAGGATCATCCTCTAATGGAAACTGATCCATTTTAAATCTCGTTACTTTCAGATCTAGTATTTCTAATGTGGAGATCATCCATTAGTTATTTTCATGAAGTTTCTCTTGATATGGGAGGTTCCAAATCCTTCTTCCATGGAGTCCAAGATTATGGTGATATAGCTGGGTTGATTCTCCTCTTGAAGAAGTTCACTCATGTACGTGTGCCCCTATTTTGGTGTTGTATGTTTGGGGAAAATTGTTTTTCCTTTTAGGTATGATTTTTCATCCTTTATTTTTACGTGTATCTTGTGGTATGGTTTTATTATTGTCATACCTTCAAAATATGGTTTTATCTGAATTAATAATGTTAATGAATGAACTTATAATGAATTTAAATTGGTAGGGGGAATGTGAAGTGTGATCTTACATCTATTTTTAGATTTGATATTTTCATTATATGGGTGTAATTCCATGATAAAGATCATTTATTTTTGTCTCCTAATTATAAAATAGCAAAACTTCTTTATAACCATCTATTATTATGATTTTTTGGTATAATCATAAATAATTTGACAATTTCATATATTCATTTAATGAATTAAGTACCTATATATTTAATGGTTTTAGTGATAATAGACTTAATTAATAAAGTGAAATTGAATAATAGATCTATTGGTATATCTGAAAATATGTTGTGCTATAGTATGAGATATGATGTGTCTGTGGGTATTGGTCCTGATATGGTTGAGTAGTGGGGTTTCAATGAAAGGAGGTGGTGGAGGTTATTGTTGGTAAATTTCAGTGTACTGATTTCTATATATTGTTTTGTTTTATGTTCTTGGTTGGTATGTATGGTGATAATAATGAGTCTAAAATATAAATCTAAACATGTTTTAATGGAATGGTTTTGTAATAGGGAATCTAGAAAATGGATTAATGTTAACTAAAGACTGAAAATGAATTGCATCTTGCTTTATGCTTGTGTGGGGTTGTGTATTTTGTCTTGGCAGCAAACATGAGGGGCCTTGATAGTTAGTTGGGGATATTCTATTAAACCCATCGGTGGGTATTGAGTGGATTCATATATATGTATGTATACATTGTATTATCCATGTAGTTTATATACCCGCCCCACCCATATTGATCACTATGTAATGACACTTTCATAGTCACGTGTGGGTGTCCATCACAATATACCATTAGGGGGGATGGATGGTTGGCCCCCCGCTCTTCCATGCTCCCTCCTCTATGTGATAATGGTCGAGGTGTCTTTGAGTGAGTTGTGATGTGTAGCCCTTGGTTTCTTGGGGATGATTTGTGTAGTGCTGTTGAAAGGTGTTGTCATGGGTGCTCCCAATAATGTTCAGTTTTATGTTAATTTGGTGCAGTAGAGTGGCTGACCAATGTCATCTCTCAAATGAAGAAGTAAATTTAAAAACACTTTAATGGTATTTTGAAAATAAAATAAAAGGAATAAAGAAATATAAATAAAAGGATGGGTGGGTTACTATTTATAAATCTGGAATAAGTATGCTGGAATAAGATTGTATATTTTTTTTGTTTTTGTTTTTGAAATGAAATTTGATTAACAAGACACAACGAGAAGATGTTTTTTTAAAATATTTTAGAAGGTGTGATCTATATTAATGTTTCTCTTCACATAATTATTCATAATTAGCATTTAAATAAACATTGAATTTATTATGACCCCCTAATTTGTTAACACTGTAACCCTATGAGAATTAACTTTACCACAAAGTTGAAAAGGACTTACCCTAGGCTAGCTTCAAAACACACATTGGAAACACCCTACATTTATTATTATTATATGGATAGATTATGCTCAGTGGTAAATTAGGGCATAATTTCATTCTAGATATATGGATTAATTGATATTGTGGATTATATTTAAACACTAAAAATTTTACCCTATGTGGTTTTATTTTACCGATTAATTTTTCACACTCAAAATTTACAGAAATCTCATCCGCGAATGTTATTGTGTTAATTATTCAATTGATTTATTTGTTTATTATAATTTAAAAACCCAATTTAAGGATTATATTATGTGAATTATATTATCTCATTTATTCGAAATAAATAAATTAAAAAGTTAAGTGGTAAATGAATTACTAAGAAAACCACTCTTCCATGGGTGGTGTAGTCAACGTACTAGCGAATTATACTTGTAATGGATTAGAATGTGTATATCCCATTAATGATCATAATATTGAGTTCTAGAACAAAAATAATAATAAAATAATGAAATTTAAAATAACAAGATTAATATAAGAGAAACTAATATTTTATTGATAGAACAATAATATTACAACAAAGAAGAGGAAGAGAAGTGAAATATGGAGGATATCCTAGATTGATAAATTCTTCTCTCCAATGATGAATTGAAATTGAAAGTAACCACTTAACCTTTACTCCCAATCCATTAATGCACGTACAAACCCCTCCTAATGAGAAAACAAATTTATATAATGTAGGGGAGGATAGGTTACAAGTGGTTTCATGTGTGAATGGAGAAATTCAAAAAAAATATTTTAAGACATTTTTCACCACCTATTTGACCACAAAAACGAATAATCCATCTTTCCTTTGAGTAGGATTATTTGTGAGAAATTTTCTCGTCAATCACCCCTCCAAATTTGGGCCCAATCCATTCATGGATAAAGATGTTATGGCCCAAATACTGAAGTGGTTACGATTTTCAGTGGTCATACCAACTTTGATTCCAAGAGCCATTTACCCTAATAAAATCATGAATTATCTCATATGTCCTTAATAAAAGTTGTATCCCATTAATCAAGGAACATCATTAAAAAATATTATGTTCATATAATTCAATTAAATTTATTGATGATCTAAATACTATAGTTAATTTTAAAATGGAAAAACTATAATTTTAATCAAATTTTAAAAAAATTGATCCAATCCCACATATTCTATAAATAAACTTATTTAACGCAATGTGATAAAATTGTGTCCATTATTACCATTGAAATATACAATAAAATTGTGTTTTATCAACTCTTACACACTTACACTTTTGCACTCCTGGAAAAAACCACATATGATGTCTTCCAAAAACATTTGACAAGATGAATGGTTGTTCGTATTCAAAAATCCATAGTGATATTATAGGAAAAGTAAGAATTCCATCAAAAGTAAATATTAATAAAATTGAAATAAATTTTACTATAAGTTTTATCAACATAAATTCTTATTGGATTAATGAAACTAATAATATAGGAAAATATATGGGTCCACCATTCCATAAATTCCCCATGTATGTGTGTACCAACCATTTCATGCTCATATCTCCACCCTTTATTCAGTATATTCATATCAAGAAAAATAATTCCTCTTACTTAGTTTAATTCACCTAACCTACTCCACATTCCTTTTCAATGAGATTTTATGACCCACTCAATTAATCATTCCGAAAAGTCAAACTATAAACTCCCAACCTAGATATCCCCATGTGTTTTACATTTCATCACTCCCCTCATTTATTATTTTTTTCAAAATTTTCCATCAGAAAAAATCTCGCACTCATCTCCCAACCCTTCTTTGATCTCCTCATTTCACTAAGTGTAATAGTTATAAAAAGATCAAAGGTAAAGTAATAGTGGGTTTTGACCTGCCCAAGAAAGAACCAATATTTTGGTGCCTTTACTTTGATTTTTTATAGTTTTTTGTTTTTGAGGGCGCACAATAGTCGGAAAACAGGTACACACACATAGGTCAATTTGATATACTAATGAAACTGATCGGAAGAGAAATGAATGAATGGAAGAACTATTGATATAAGATGATTTTTAACATGACGTGTCTATACCTTAAATTGAGTAGGAAAATTCACAATTCATGGTTGCCTGAGAATTTGTGTGGAGAAATAAATGAAACAATTTTCCATGGACAAATATCATAAAGAATGCAGCCATAATCTACATGGTTTTATAATGAGACAACCAATCATATCATTGATGACAATAATTTTTATAAAAAATTAACCCTTTCATGAAGATATATTTCTCAAAATTATCATGACAACAATGATTTTTGAAAACATGCTTTTTCTATATATTCCATATCAAAATGAAAATGTTAAATGATATTTTTTCCGTTTTTCTGTTTTTTTATAATTTTAACCAAAAAAATTATACACAAATAAACTAATGAAAATCCTTAATATTTAACCCAAATATTGTTCCCTCCCCCACACATAAAATATTACATTGTCCTCATTGTGAACATAAAAGATCATATATTCATATGAAAAATAAAATTTTAAATATGAAATATATTATAAAAGTGAAAGGGTTATGAAAGCTTGGTATTCTCATGTGATGATGGAGTCATACAGTGTGGTGAAATCAACTACGTCAGTAGGAAGTCCCTTACTGAATTTATTAAAACACAACCATTTGATGATAAGTCCCATACCTTTTTACTCATCTGTGATCTCCACTACACCATAAGGAATAATATTAGACACAACATAAGGACCTAACCATCTAGGATAAAGCTTTCTAGAAATCAACTTCTGTCGTGAACAATAGAGTAGGACTTTCTCTCCAACATTAAACTCTCTTTGTTGGATCATTCTGTCATGAGACAAATTTGGTTATTCCTTATAGAAACATGATTTCTCATAGGATTATAATCTAATATCATTAATATCATCAATTTATAGCTTTTTTTGAATTCCATCTTAGGCCAAATCCATATTTCATTTTTTTAGCTCAATCACCCTGATACTCGATATCCATGAGGAGATGATAGACATTCCAAAAAACAATATTAAATTGGTACACAAGGATAGGGGTCTTGAAGTTTTTCCTATTATCCCACTTCTCAACATCCAAGTAGTTTCACCAAACCTTCCTATTCATTTGCCTAATTTTCTCCAAAAAATTTTTTAACTCACAATATGAAACATCAGTCTGACCATTTGTTTTAGGGTGGTATGGAGTTGATGTTTAGTTTTCACCCCATACTTCCTAATGAGGGAATCCAAATTCCAATGTTAAAAAAGGTTTCCATTTTTACTGATGATGGAATGTGTTACTCCAAACCATCATAAAATCAATGCCTTGAAAAAATCAACAACAACATTAGATTCATCCATTCTGGTGGCCTTGGTCTCCACCCATTTTCTAACATAATCAACAGTAACCAAATTGTATAAGAAACAAAATTAACTATAAAAAAGTCCCATAAAATCAATACCCCAAACATAAAAAATCTCATAGAATAATCTGGGTTTTTGGGGTATCTAGTGTCTCCATGAAATGTTCCCAGTTTGTTGGAAACATGAAGACAACATAAAAAACACATTACCATCATGTGATAAACAATTCCAATATAATCTAGATTCTATACTTTTCTAGCTATTCATTGGGGTCCCATGTTTCCACCACAAGAAAGTGTATATAAAAAAATCTAAAACATTCTCAAATTCATGATCATGTAAAAACATCCTAATAACATTATCACTACACATGCCCTAGAGGTAGAGATTATCCCACACATAAAACCTAGACTTGATAATTGATTTCTGAAATTGTTGATTCATTAAATTTGTAGTAATTTCAAATTCAAGAAGATAGTTAACTAAATTTGTATACCAAGGATGTGTACCTGATAGTTATTAATATGCTCATCGGGGAAAGTGACATGATGTGGTACTTGATCCTAGGTGTCAGCCTATAGTTTGTGGGTAATACTAGTCATGTGGTTCAACAGAATTATTTATGACCACTTCTTATCCTTTATCTCAATAAAGAGTACTTGATGAAGGATAATTCAGAAGATAAGTCTAGGATTTGTATCAGGCTTCTTCAAAAGGTACCTCAGAGTAGTGTGGCTAGAAAAAACAACTACTTTAGGGCCCAATATAAGTGAACAGAATTTATCTAAAGAAAATGTGATGGAAAGAAACTCATTTTCCATGGTTTTTTAGTTTTATTTAACTAAATCCAATTTACTCGATGCATAGAAAATCACATGGGACCGTCGTTCCACTCTGTGAGATTAGAAAACTTCAATCAGGATGTTGGAAGTGTCACAGATAAGCTCAAAAGGAAGCTCCCACTATGGGGGATGTATGATTGTTTGAGTGATAAGATGATTCTTTAGATAGTAAAATGATACCCTGCATGGATCATAAAAATTTTATTCAATATCCTTTTGATGAAATTGAGATAAGGGTATAGCTATATTACTAAAATAAATGATATTAATAAAATCCTCTAAGAAGCATTGATAAAGTCCAACATGCCCTTGGAATGATCTAACATCACATACACATGATGGATATGGAAGGTATAAAATATAATCTACCATAGATCTATCAAACTCTATCCCATGTTTTGACACTACATGACCTATGACAATGTCATTCTCTACTATGAAATCAATCCTTTAAATGTTAAAGACATGATTTTTCTCAATACAATGATTACAAATGTTTCCCAAACTAAAGATACATTCATAAAATGGTGATCCGTACACTGTAAAATCATCCATAAATTCCTCCATTCAGTTATCAATGAAATTTGAAAGAAATACTCACCATGCATCTCCAGAAGGTACCTGCGACATTTAATAGTCCAAATGGCATCCTTCTGTAGGAAAATTTTCTTAATGGAGAATTTAATTTTTACTTCTCTTGGTCCTCTAGAGCTATAGGTACCTAAAAATATCCAGAAAAAACATCCAATAAACAATTGCGTGTTTTCCCAGCTAGTATCTCAAGCATTTAATAAATAAAATTGGGGGAATGGTCCTTGTAAGTGGATTTATTTAGTTTACTATAATCAATACACACATACAAACAGTTTTGTTCCCTCATTGGAAATAACTCTCCTCTCTCATTTATGACAATAATAACTTCACTTTTCTTAGGCACAACCAGAATAGGACTTACACACTAGGAATATTAAATGGGATAAATTATACCCACATTAAAAAAAATTTCAAATAATTTTTTAACAACTTCGAAAAGAGTTTTATTTATTCTCTTTTGTGGTTGCATCACTAGTTTATCCATATCCTCCAAAATAATACTATGAATGAAAATTGAGCTTCTAATACCTGATAAGTCATCCAATGTCTGAATGATTTCCTTTATGTTCTCCCTCTTTATATTCAAAAGTTTTTCTTCATGTTCAAAAGGGAGATTGTATGTATGGAGACTTTGAAATTTAAAAATTTTGTTCACAATGAACATCATTACTATAATAAAAATCATCAGAATCAGAGAATAATTAATAAAATCCATCATCACACTCAATAGAAGAGTCATAATCAGAGTGCACGTGATCAAAATTAAAATATGAATCCATTTAAAATTAAAATCCATGAGATATTTTTTCATTATAAATAGATATGTAAGTTCTGTTATACATTAAAATAGAACCAATGAACATATTCTCTCAATGAATAAGGAAATAAAATTGCATGGGGATTTCACTTGGTCGTTAAAAATGGGACATAACAAAAGAAAAATGGTTCTCTAAGGGTTAATTCACGGATTCTATGACAATAAAGTTCACAAATTCATCTCCAAACTCCATGGAGAGTGTACCCTCATAGACATTTATGATACTTTTGAAATTTTAATGAAGGGCTTACCTATGATAATGGGAGCATGGGAACATTATATCTTATCCTCCATGATAAGAACATAGCAATCTGTGAGATATATCATGTCTATTACCTGATCAAGTAAAGCCTCAAAGACTCCCATTAGATATGGCATAGCTCTATTTGTTGATTGTACCAAAACTCTCATTGGATTCATCTCACGAACCTATAAAGAAGAGAATAATGTGTGTGGAATCACATTTGTGTAAGCTCTTAAATCAAAAAAAGTTTCAGAAAATTGTAACTCCCCTATGGTGCATGTGATGTTGAATGTTCATAGATCCATTCACATTTTTTACATTTGTAGAGTTGGTGTAATGAGTGGTGACACATTACTTCCAATATTGATCATCTCATTTCCCTTTATCCCTCTTCTATTGTTACAAATTTCTTTTATGAATTTGGAAAACCTTGGGATTTTCTTAATGAATTCAAGTAGAAAGATTTTCATTTCAACACGGTTGAGTGTTTCTAAAACCTATTTTTTCATCTCCTCTTCATTCATATATTTTTTTGTACAACAATATTTTGACATTTAAGGGGTTTATTAGGAACATCATAAATATTTTTCTTACCTTTTTTTGGTCTTCTCATTAGTGGTTTTGGAATAGGGCTTCTCTGGAGTTGAGGAAAATACCAATATAATGGATGGTGTAGAAGTGTTATTTGTTTGCTTCCCGATTATCAATGTGATATAACTAACATTCCCCTTGTGATTTGGAGAAGTTCGGGAAAGAATATTTTCATAGTTATTACTTACTAGTTCATAGAGTTCAGTGATAATCTAGCTCATTTGTGTCTTCAACTCCCTCACCTCTGAACCTTAACTCCTCATCTCATTTTGTTGATTAAGACCAGTTTTTTCAAAAGGTCAAGTGTTTTAGAATATTCCTTTGGTTGGGTATTCTGTTTTTGTTATCTTTTTGATTCTTTGACTTCGATTGTTAGTTTTCTTTATTGGAAACCCAGTTGGTAAGGTGGAGGCTACTTGATGTTTTGTTGAAAAGGGGGTCTTTTATTGTATAGAGATATAACACATGTCTGATTGATCCTTCCAACTATGGTTGTATTTTGTAGAAAAGGAATCATAATTCTTCTAGGGATGTGGTTGTTTTTTCTACTGATAGGGTCTCCCAGTAAATACTGTTCTAAAATCCTCCATCTCTTTTTTTTGGTGAAAACAATCAGTTGTGTGGTCTGTGTTAATGAAAATTACACCAGGCCTTGTAAGAGTTGGTTGGATGTGGTTTGAGCTAATGTAATCTTCCAAACCATAGTGTTTAATTCTTCCAAATTAGTATCAATTAAATTAACTTATAGAGAATATGAACATACATGATGTACTCCCCTAAAATGTGGTGTACCCCTATTTCCAAATTATTGGGTGTTTTGTGCCATCATGTTGATCAATTCATATGTGGATACTGGTAATTTTTCAAAAAATTCTCCTCCAGTCGTAGTGTAACATCACAAGTCTAGATTCCACCTGACAGTTCTCCATGCTTGGCTGGAAACATGGCCTCAAGAACATCTCCCCAAATGGTAGTGGTTGTAAAGTAGCAGCAAGGTCCAAGGTGATGATAGTGGGGAGAAAATGACCTCATTGGCAGACTATAACACATCAAAATAAAAATTTGATAGATGAAGTTATAATACCATACAACAGAAGTAAACATTGGATGAATGATAGTGTAAATAAACAAGATTCCATGTCATATACAAATGATTCATGTCAAATTTTTCTAAGAAAATAACCAAAATAGGTAACACTGCAGTCACATACAATACAAGTGCTGAAAGTACAAAATCCCAAAAAGATTCTCATAAGTGTCATAATCCTCGACATGGTCCCATGCTCTCTTGTTCCTAGGTTGCACATCAAGAACCTAGTTAAGGTATATTTCCCTTATCAACACTTACATTCATATAATCTTTTTAGACCCAAATAATGTCTTGAAGAGCATGGGATATTAAATCCCAATCGGAAAGAGCCCAAGGACCATTCCAATCCCATAGTGATTATATATAATAGACAATGTAAAAATAGTGAAATCATTAATCCATGAAGTACTCAATAGTAAATAGTCCCACAAGCAGTAGTTTCCTTTTATATCCATTTCATGATCAATTAACAATTCAATCTCATTGGATTATATACGTCTCATGATCTATCTAAAGCCCAAAATCCCCTATATAATCATAAGCATAATAGATACCTCAAAATTCAATCTAAACAAGTATATGTAAAGGCCAAATATAAGATTGTGCTTCATCTTCGAAGACACTTCATAAGACATTTCATTTCAATTCATAACCTAATCCCATAATTAACATTCCTAATTTATAATTCATGTATCAATCTTTGTGAATTCCACCAACACCCAACAAGCCCATTTCAACAAACCATTTAGGAACCCTACATCACACTATGTGTGGTATAAATCCAGGTCAACTGAACCAATCCTTGGTGGACATATAGGGATCCCAAAGTATCATTCTTGACATATTGTCAATTCCTCTTGATATGATCAATGTAATCCTATTAATATACACGATTTAACTGATATTTATTACATTGCCTCTATGATCCCGTCTATTGCATCCAAGGTTTACTCACTACATAACATTAATTAATAAACCCCTTGATCTCGTCCAAGGAATTCCAGAGAATCCAAGGTTCACTCAATGGACCAAGGAAAAAATACACATATAATCCTGTCCATGGAATTCAATCATAATCCATGAATTAATCAATGTTATTTACCATTTAACCATAACTTTTTCATTTAAAAAGGTCATTAGTTTGGCTAGGGCCAAACCCAAAAGCATTTGACATCCCACCACTAAGGGTGTCTCAAGCTTAGACCAACCTCAAAAGATCGTCCAACTACTAATGACAATGGAATAATTGATATCTCAATACTATTATGTAAAATAAATCATTAAGAGGTATTAACATATCCTATTTCACATGGGTAGGTTCATAGTTGGTGGTAAACAATCCAAACATGCATTATCAAGCATATACATAAACGTGGGTTAAGGGAAAACCATTCATCCAATACCCTTATCTAATTAGAATACCATATAAAAACATAGTAACATCATTTAATAATATAATTCAATTTAAACTTCCTATAAATGGTTAATAGGGAGTTCCTCATAGGTATCCTAGACTAAGCCACCATAAACATGTCAAAACGAGCAGTCACCCATCGGTGGCCCTTATTCCAAGTATTAGAACTACTACATGATTTTATTAACCTATTAAATTACCTAAAACAATGATAAGAAATAATAGGTATGATATATAAATCAAGGAGACACCCTAAAAATTGGTGTGCCGCACTCCGACATATATGATCAACTCGAGAGTTAGTGAAAGGGACGAGGCCACCTACATTTGACCCGTGCTAGATTGCTCATCCATTATCAGGCTCTGATTCACCCCAATTTTTGAGATATCTGAAGAATGGATGATGAACGGGATATTTGGTAATATGATCCAAAATCCATATAGTGAAATCAGAAAGTGGAAGAATCTAATACGGATAAAATGGAATCAAGTAATTACCTTTGTGGATCCTTGGGGACAAAAAACAGTCAAAATGGATGATGAAAAAAATCTAGAGAAAAGGCTGCATTAGGATTCGAAGGGATACCATACATGAACCCCCTTCCATTATAATGTTCTAAGGGAATAAATTTTTAGGTTATAAACATTTTAAGGGTAAATTATTAATTTTAAACGAAAATATATGGGTCGCATGGTTTTTGCACATCATTTCTCAAACCGTATGGAAATTGTGCATGGCTCACATAACCCTTGAGAAAATTTCATGTCTATGCCCCCATGGTTTAAAAAATCATGTAGTAACCATGTGAATGCCTATTTATAGGTATTCTAGAACTGTAAACATGCTTCCATGACCATGCAGCTAGACCCACAATGTTTCACCAAATCATGCGGCCTCCACTTTTCACCCAAAACATGGGTTTCACAATCCAGAAAAACCCCAATCAACCCAGAGACCTCCATGACTTTGAAAGAAATTCATAAAAGGCCATTTTAATGAAATTAAATTGATAAATTAGGGGAAATTCATGATATGTACATCAATGAAGAACCAGGATCTTACTAACTTCCCCCTTAAATAAATCCATCACTGAATCTCACTCACACGGGTGGTGTAGAAGTATCTGAGGACCATTCTGACCACTATGATTGAACAGTTGCATCCCTCTCCTAGGTATTTCCCTACACTCATCTATGCTTCCATTTATCTCATACTAATTTAAAAGACCGGTTGTGGAGATATTTTGTGATATGATCCACATTTCATATAAAATGATCTTTAATGGATGAATCTGCCTGTAACTAAACCTCCTTAGGCTAAAAATCATTAGACAAGTCTGAATAGTAATGTTGCAACTTGGAAGCATGGAAGATGTCATGCATATCTCGATACATCTTATGTAACTGCAACTGATAGGAAACCATCCTGACCCTTTCCAAAATCTCAAACGGCCCGAGGTATCTCAGCGAAAGCTTAACCTATCTTTTGACCCTCATGTTCCCAAACCATGGTACAACACATAGGAAAACATGATCCCTATCCTCAAACTATAATGTTCATCTATAGTGATTTGTGTATTATTTCTAATGAGATTGTGTTGTATCCATCTGATTTTGGTCCAACAAAACATGTTAACTGGTCTTCAGGACAAGACGAAGTCTCAGCATAGTTTCTTCTCCATCCTTTACCCAGTAAAGGGTTGATTCACATGGCCTACCATTTAAATACTCATAGGGTTCCGTCTAAATAGTATAATGAAATCTAAAATTTTAGGTGAATTAAACAATGGGTATTTTTATTTTCATTGAACCCCTAAAATCAAGGATGCATCCCCGAAGTGTGTCCCCTAGCACATGAATCATGAATTATAACTTTCCATCTATCCAGTGTGGTAACCTATGATAATAAGCACATGTATAAACAGTTCCCTCTATATCCCTTCCCAAAAATGAGAAGAAGATTGAGAATCCCTATTCAAAATGATAAAATTTGTGACCCCGTTTAAATACACAATCTCTGGGATTCACAACCTCCCAATCCCATCAACAGTACTGGTTTCCTTGATTAGTATGAAATTTGGAACCATCGTGATCCTTTCAACAACAACCCATAAGGTATTATTTCCTAGAGGTGACCAAGATAAACCCATCATGAAATTCATCATGACATCATTCTATTTCCACTTAGTAATGGGTAGCTGCGTTAAATGTCTGGATGGTCGCTGGTGTTCCTCGTTTACCTGATGATAGGTAGAGCACATCATAAAAAACTAGCTACATCTCTTTTTCTACCTGGATACCAATATTGACAATGTAAATCCCAGTACATCTTGGTGACACAAGGATTTAATTCTCATATAGAGGCCTGAAATATCCACACCATATAGCCACACAGGTATCCAGAAACCCATACGTGACCATGTAAACATAGAACCTCATCCCCACCTCTAGTCCAAACAGGAGGAGAGTCATAACCTGACATACTATCCCATAAAACTTGTCCATCAAGAACCGATAGGCGCCTCATCCTAACTCTATCTGGTAGGATAGAGGTAATAGATAAGTATGAAAGAAACATCTTCCCCTGGAATTTGTGCACCTCTAAATGCATCTTAGAGAACAAATCCACAAATTCCACTTGTTACAGGTCTGCTACAATGCCTACACCTGTGTCCTCCTACTCAAATCATCTTCTATTTCATTTCCTTTCCCAAGAATGTAGAAAATATCAATGTTAAGTGGTTGAATGTATTCAATCCACCTTTGGTACCTCAGATACAAATCATGCTAATTAAAAATAATCTTGAGGATTTTTTGGTCCATGTTCACCACTAAATTCTCACCCATTAGGTAATATATCCAACCGTAGAATTCATGAAAACCCACAACTAACTCAAGATCATGTGTTGCCTAAATCCTCTCATCTGGCCTCAACTACCGATACCCATAAACAATGACTCAATATGCCTATATAAGAACTTATCCTATCCCAATAACTAATTCATCATAGAACACCATGTATATCCTTCCCAACTCATGAAAAATCAGTATTAGTGCCAAATTCAATCTCCCTTACAGCTTCTGAAGGGTTTTTTTACAATAATTCATCCATACATACTTTGCACCATTTTTAGTAAGGGCTTTTTATGGCATTACTAAACCTGATAATTCATGTATGAACTAAATCTATTAACCAACTAGACCAAGAGAACACTGTACCTCAAATATTTTCATGGTATTATCCCAAGAAACTACTTCTCTCACCTTCTCTAGGTCCATTTATACTCATGTCTCTAAAATTATGAGACCCATGTAGTGAATTTGATCCATATAAATGTATAACATTGTGATATTTTTATATAACTAATACTTTCATAGTGTAATCAATAGGATCTCATTATTTTTTTCATGGTCGTGTTGATTATGAGAATACACCAAGATATCATCAACAAAACCCATAACAAATGACTCATGATAAATATAGAACACACGGTTCATCAACACCATGAAAATAATTGGTGCATTTGTGAGACCTAAAATCATATAAAAATACTCCTAAAAATCATAGCTACTCCAAAAGGCTATGTGTGGTATGTATGATGATCTTAAATGCACCTAATGGTAACCAGATCTTAGGTAGATATTTGAGAAAACCCGAGGTCCACAGAGCTGGTAAAAGAGATCATCTATCCATAGTAAAGGATATTAGTTCTTAACCATCAACTAGTTCTATTTATGATGACCCATTCATATCCTGATCTTACCATCAACCTTTTTTCCAAAGGATTAGTGAACCGCATAGATAAGTTTTGGGTCTGATGAAACCCTTAGCTTCCAAGTCCTCTAACTGCCTCTTAAGATATTGCAACACTAAAGTATCTATCCAATAAGGAAAAATGGATATAGGTGTATCTCCTTAAATAAGCTTGAAAGTAAACTTTACCATTCTCACCAGAGGTAAAACAAAAAATTTGTTTGAGAATATGTCGATGAAATAATCATCTACTAGAGGGAAATCCAACAGACTTGTTTCATATTCATCCATATACAAACTCACAATCTGGGTTGTCATCTAGCCCAAACCATGATTCTACGGTTTATCTCAGCTTTCCATGAGATCCCATTCACCATTGTGTAGAAATGATCTTCCATCTAGTGACATAAAACACACCCTAAGATGATTAAAATCAATAAATGTTCGAAAGGGAACCAACCATTCCATCATGAGAATGAAACCAAATCCATCATATCTAAGATATAAAGCCCCCATGAGATGTGAAATCCAACAACCTCAAGGGATAACTCCTTACACCAACGTACACGTGTAGTTTTAATCCCTAACATAGTTTCTTGCATCATAATGTCATCATAAGTAAAAAAACATAGACGTAAGGCTCTCTACAAAAGAAATACATATGAAAGTATGTGAATCCCTTGAATCAAAAAGTGTAGAAACTAAAACAGAGGCTACTAGAATACTTCCTCTAATAGTAGAAGGTACATGATCCTTTTCATAATGGGTCTGATTCACTATAAAAACTTGGAATTTTCCATGTCAATGAGACACTTCCTGGCTACACTGAGCTGATCCACCCTGATGTCTCTATGAAACCGAGGTATGGCTTCCATGCCCATGACCACCACCTCAGCCAGAATAGACTGATGCATTATATTTCCCTGACTACTAAGAAACTATAGACCCTGATCCTGAACATGGAGATGGTACATACACACTCTAACTAGAATTTTGTGGAAAAAGTTTGCAAAACATTTAATATGTCCCATCTCATCGCAATATCGGAACACAAATGGGTCATGCGGGAATTGTGGCCTCGTATTCCCCAACCTACCGCATTGGTAGCACCTCATGTGGCTAAATGAAGAGACATTATTACTAATACATTAACCATGATAAATCTCCATATTACACTTTTTATTATCAGTTGAGAAAATACTAGATCTTACAACCCAACCTCCCTGGCTTTCAACTCACAATTCCCTAAGAATATGCTCTGTGGTCATCACCTCGTTCACTATAGAAAAAATAGTAGTCAATATGAATAAATTCACCTATAATCAGATTTCATACTATAGACCATCCTTAAACTGCCAAGACATCAATAAATCATCACCCATCATAATTGGGGATAATCATTGGAGCTCAGTAAAATGGCCCGAGTAGTCTTCACTTATAGAGTGCCCTGCACATGATGCGTTAACTCTGAGGTTTTATCATCCCTTAGAATATCAAGATAGCTGTATTCATAAAATAATATATGAATGTCTCCCCATTCCATATCCTGATGATGCCCATCCTGAGTGAGAACATCCCACCATCTCGTGGCGGAATCGCACGGCATATAAATCGAATGATTTACCCTCCTTTCATGAGGCTTCTCTATATGCTCGATGATCGAAAACATGGATTCTATCCATGAATATATAGCATGTGGTCCACCATCCATATAAAACAAGGGTCGATACTGCTACTGGAACACCTGTTTCCACTCACCCATAGATGTGGCTGGCTGTGGTGCTCCATAAAAGGATTGCTTGAACCACATAAAGCCTTCACAGAACTATTAATCATCACTTACATCTGGTATAACAGCAAGTTCTGTAGGTAGAATTACTAGAGTATCCACTAGTAGACCATGGCATACCACCTCTAGGGTAATATTTTCACCACCCTCCTGGCATACAACTAGAGATCATTGTGGTGGCGTGAATCTATATTGTCAAGCGTGCACCTTAGTTCTAGATCAAACCAAAGTCACAACTCAAAAGTGTATAACAAAAATGGACATTTCGAACCCATAATCTATGAACTCACCCCTATACCTACCCCATGGGTTAGATCCAGGTGTAACACAATGAGAAACACCACCAAAATTCCACTACTAAGGTCGGGTCTTGTCAAGTTCTCTACCAAAACAAATTTCCGGTCACATTTTTTATATGCATTACATGTTTTAACCAATGTTCACATAAAAACTAGAATTGGTACTCATTTAAAGATTATTTCATTCCCTTCTCAAAGGGTAACCAATGGTATGCTTAATTATGACTAGTGTAGGGTGGGGGCTTACCCCTAAAACTCAAGGTGGGAATCCATGTATTGAATATAGTAGCATAGTAAAATATAAGGACGAAATATGATCCACCAAATTCGAATGAAAAAGGGGACATACACCTCAGGGACCAAAGCTACGCATTCATCCAATTCTAACCATATCATGTACCAATAAACCTATCATAATAGTAGGAAATCTATCATAGTAACTATCACAACAGCATGCAATTAGTAATGTTCCTTAATGGCAAGAAAATAATTCATCGCATGTTATTTCTAACAATTTCTATATGATGCATGACATGTAATATCCTTATCTCATCAGGTTTCAATAGAATATAAAAAAAATAGAATATAAATATTAATATCACAATATAATTGTGTCACCCAACAGTGAATTCTAATCAACTATAAAATCCAAAAATCTAAAAATGACAATTCAATTAGAGGCAATTTGTCTTTTCCAGGTACGCAGGGTAGCTACTCCCAGTCAAATCTCATTAAAAAAATCCTATTTTAGTTCCATGTCATTAAATTTTCACCAAATATTAATGTAAACCCAAAAAGAGGCTCCGATACCACATTGTAACATCCTAGTTCTGGATGCCACCTAATAGTGCTCTTAGACCAGTAGGCCATATGGCATAAAGTGAATCTACCCAAACACCAGAGGATACTAACTATCATCAAGGGAAAAGGTGATGATATTGGAAAGACTATTCAATCATTGTCATAGTATAATACAACAAAAATGACATTTAGATAGTGGAAGCAATAATACTATAGAATATCAGTAAATAACGGAAGACTGGTAGTGTAAATAAACCAAATGATATATCATATACAAATGATTCTTGTCACATGATTCTAAGAAAATTTCAAAAATAGGTTAGAGTACAGTCATAAAAAATATATGTTCTAAAAGTATGAAAGGAAAAAAGAGCATCAAAATCCTCGGCTTGGTCCCATACTCTTCTTCCCCTAGGCGGCATATCAATAACTTGGTAGAGGGCGCTTACCCTTAGTGACACATACATTCATATAATAAATTTGGTCCCAAAGCATGACCCAACAGGCTGTGAGAATAAATCCCAGTAGGAAACCACCGGAGGTAATGAAAATATGTCAGTGAAAATATATAACAGGTAGTGTATAAAAATTGAAAACAGAATGACATGAAGTACTCAAAAGGAAATAGTCCTTCAAGCACCAGTTTCCATTTACACCGATTTCATGATCAATTAACAATTCAATCACATTGAATTATATAAGTCTCAAGATATTTTCAATGATTGAAATCCCATGTATAACTGTAAGCACAATATATACCTCAGAAGGATATTTAAACAAGTATAAGTGAATATCAAATCCAATCTTGTGGTTTTTCTTGGAAGATACATCATAAGAAATTTCATATCAATTCATATTTGAAGCCAATTCTTGACATTCCTAATTTGGAATTCAAGAATCTCTTCTAGTGAAGTCCACCAAAACCCTAGAAGATCATTTCATCGAACCATCCGAGAACCCAACATCATTCTAGATGTTGTATAAATCAATGTTAACTGAGCCCATCCTTGTTAGTCCTATAGGGTGCCCAAGTATCACTCAAGACATATTGTAAATGGCTCTTGAACCCATCCATATAATCCTATAAAGAACCATTATTCACTCATAATTTAGTATATAGCCTCCATGATCCCATCCATTCATCCATGGTTCACTCATGGCTTAACATTAATTAATAATCCCATTGATCTCATACAATAAATTCCAAAGAATATAAGGTTCACCCAAGGGTCCAAGGTATAATAAACATATAAGCTCGTCCCTGGAATTCCATTATAATCTAGGATTCACTCAATTCTATTTACCATTTAACCCTAACAAGATCATTTAACAAGTTTTTTATCCATGTTAGGGTCAAAACCATAAGAATTTAACATTTCACCACTAAGGGTGTCTCGGTCTAGGACCAAACTCAATGGATCAGACTTTTACTACTCACATGGGAAGAATTGATATCTTAATCCCATTATGTAATCTAAACCATTATGAGGCATTATTGTATCCTATATCATGTGGGAAGGTTCATAGTTGGAGTTAAACAATCCAATAACACATTTTCAAGGATATTCATAAATATGGGTCAATGGAAAACCATCTATCCCAGACCTGTAGCCAATTTTAATACCATCAAAAAACATAAAATCATCATTTAAAAATAATATTTATTTTAAACATCCCACAAACGGGAAAAAAGGCATGCCTCATAGTCATCCTAGACCAAATGGCGATAAATGGGTCAAGACAGGCACTCACCCATGGGGTGTCACTTATTCCTAGTATTAAAGCTATTACATGCTTTTATTCACATATTTAATTACTCAAAAAATGACTGAAAACAATAGGTATGATTTATAAATCATAGTAACACCCCAAAAATGGGCATGCGATACTCTCACTTATATAATAAACTTAGCAATTAGTGAAAGGCATGAGACCACCTAACTTAGACCCATTCTAGATAGCTCTTCCAGTAACTTACTCTAATTCACCCCGGTTTGGTAGAAATATAAATAAAGAAGAAGAATGGGATATTATGGCATAGGATACTAAATCAATATAGAAAAATCAATAAGAACAAGAATCAAATATGGATAAAAATGATTCTAGGAATTACCATTTTGCATCCTTGGAGACCAACGACAGTGAAGAGGAATGAATGATGGAGAATCATGAGAAAATACTACCTTATGCATCCAAGGTCTACCATATACAACCCTCATTTCTATCCAACATGAGATGAAATGAAATGTTTAGGTTATAAACATTTTATGGTATAATGGAAATTTTAAACCAAAATATCACTACTTGAAATTTATGTTATAACAACAAACCAATAATCATAGTTTTATAGGTCTGTAGCTATAGGTTATTTATAGGCTTGGTTCGGTTACAAGACCATGGCTAAAAACATGACCTGCCTATTTTTTTAAAATTGCATCGGGCTCCTCTTCTCCATTCTCCCCCAATCCGCGACACTCAGAACCCACATCATCTCTGACGGAGGCACCCTCATCAATGATACTCTCTGTGTGTGACCCTCCTTCCCCGACCCATTATCACCTCTCCTCTCACCGATCCTCCTCAACCGATGGTGCCCCTTGCTAACACCAAACAAGGAAACCCCACCTCGAGCTACTTCCACCAAACATGGAACACCTCACCCCCCCCCCCACTTATACTTCTCTTAGGTGGTCTCTCCACCTCCTCTGGAAAGCCTCCGACGTGGACAACCCACTCTAGGTGATCTTCATCCTTCTTATAATGGAAAATTATGTCTTCATTATTATTTTATTATTCTATGTAGAAGTAGACTGGAATAGTTTCACATGTTTGTGTGTGGTAAGGAGATTTTTGAATTAAATGCATTATTCAAATTATAATTGATATGCATGGAGTTAGGGATGTGTAGTTTTCCGTGAAGAGCCAGTTAGTCTAAATTGGGAATCTACATAGTGGAGTTGTGGACAGTTGGAATTGATAAAAAGTTATGGCATCAAATTTTTTGGTTAAATTGGGAATCATGGGATAATCTTGGAATCTTATCAATGACTATAATTGTTGTGGTTGGATGTTTTTAATGACTCGGACAATTACAAGCTCGGTAATTTCAAAGGAAATTCGAATTTTTTTACTTAAAGTAGTGAGATTTATGAGAATAGGGATTTGAATTTGAATTTAAAGAGTTAGTACATCTATGGTTTGTGTTTTCACTTAGGGCTAATGTTTATTTAGAGGTTTGGGTTCCAATATTATGGCGATGGATAATTTCAACAAAACTACAGTAGTCATTGGGTATTCAATTAGGAGGCACTAGAAGCCTCTTAAGGGGTTTGTAAAAAAACTACAGCCTTTATAAGGTACCCGATGGAGGGGGTACTAGGTACTTGATGGGTTGAAATGTGTAGTGGACCGTTTATAAGGGACACCAGGTACACTGTGGTGGTGGATAGATTACCCAGTAGGGATGGGTGTTGTTTTTTAATGATTACAGAATAAATATTCTGGATTCAACTTTTAAAAATACCTTATGCGGTTCTTCTCAATCAAATGGATAGAACCAAGGGAGGGGATCTCCCTTCTCCTATGCTTATTTCTTATCCTTTATGATAGTGTGGAGATCTGAAATTTTTTCATCATTCAAGAATGATGTAAATATTCCTCTTATACCTCTATTATTCTTTCTCATTAATATCTTTAAATATTCAGTTTCATAGGGGATGATTTATATAAGATTTCACCAAGACTTTTTGAAATTTGATATTTATTATAGGGCTTCATAGAGTGGTGGAATAAGTGTGATTTTTTTAACATCCTCCCCCATAACACAACAACTTTGTAATTCCTAGATGATAGGATTAGTCACCGCAACCTTAGACGGTCCTCCCCATATTCCAAAGGCCATCCATCACCAAATAGGAAAATGTTTCGAATAATTGTTTATCTATTGACGTGTGAGAAAAAATGTGGCACGTGGAAGCATTGTTTTCTTTTTCACATTCAGTTAGATACTCAAATTATTTCTTATTTATTAAATATATCCTGGATGAAACTGCAACAACCTGATATTTTATGATAAGTATTATTTTTAATTTATTTGATTTCATGTGTTTTATGCTACAACAAGATTATCTTGTACTATACGTAACACCATATTAGCTTGAAGTATATGAAACACTATTCTTAGATTGTGTTACACACAATTTCAAGTTCATCTGATAATAGTCATTCTACGCAACATTGAGTATATATATATATATACAATGTATAAACGGAAAATGGTTGGATTCTGTTATAATGAAACAACAAAGGAGTCTTGCATAACACACAACCCTGACTTGGCTTGCATTACACGCAATCGCTACCTTCCTCGATAGCGTGTGTTGTATGCAATACCGGGTTTTACTAAACAACGATATATTATTACAATATTATTAGAATTAGCCGTTATGAATAGTAATACCCACTTTTTGAAATTTTATATATTTTATCATTCAAAATAGACTTAATTTTTGGATTCGGAATATGAAAATTAGCCTAGGGTGAAATTTTGGTATTTTTCTGAAAACTTTCAGTTTTTGATGAATAGTGAAAACAATGGGTTACTATTTAAAAACGGACTTTTTATTTAAATAATTATTTATTTTATTTAATTTTATTTTAGGTCAAAATTGATGCATAATACCTATATAAGTTCAAATTAATTCATTATATTTATTTTATAATAATTTTAGATATATAAAAATTTTATTGAACTTTTCACCGTCTTTTACCCACCTCCTAGGAGAATTTGCAAATTTACATAAAACATAATTTTACCACTTATGTGAATGGAATTTACAAAATCCTAGAGACACGGTTGATGTTAGTAAGTAAAATTTCGTTCAATGAGATGAAAATAATTTTTGGTGAATAGTAACTTTTTACTTTGTTTACCACGGTTAAAAGTAAATAGGGTAATTAAGGGTAAAAATGATATTATTATTACCCTAACACATGTACTAATTCTATTGGATAACTGTAATTAGACCAAAAACAACCTTAGGAATAAAATATGACCATTTAGGCCCACATTTATTAGATTAAGACATTTATTATTAATTTATTGAAAGAAGGGTTAAAATAGTTAAAATCAAAGTTTAATAACTAAATAATTTTTAATATAGGGTTATACATAAGATAAGTTCGATTATAAATATTAATTAGAAATCTAAAAATATTTCCTACATAATGATATTTTATTTTTAATTTTTAGACATTAAATATTTTAATTTATTTATGACACAATGATGATGCAGTAATTATCTTATTAATGAAATATTGACATAATTGATGTTATAAACACCCAAATAAATGTAATTTGAGACTTTTTATGAATTAAAATAAATTTCTAGGTTAATATGACATGTTAGTAGTGATTTAATTAACTTTTTTCGAACTAATCTTTCTGTTATGATTTTCACAAATATCAATTACCAAATAGTGTCAAAATTAACATAAAATAGTTTTTTTTAAAAATATTATATTATTAATTGTTATTTTATTCCTAAAAATATAAGGTTCGGACAAATGACTTAGATAAGGTTATGTATATTAATAATAAACATCCTTCGGTTCGTTTGTCTTGTTATGGTAAGTTTATTAACCTTATAGTGTAAGAAAACAAAAAGACACGGTAAAAGTAAAGTTATCTAACTTAAAGTTAAATCTAAATGATAAGGTTAAAATAGAACAATAAACTTGTCTAAATTCTATTGGATGATAGGATTTCAACTCATCCCCACCTTAGCTTCAAAATAAATGAATTTTTATCTATTAAAAACCGAATATGACTTTATTATAAAATAATATTTTGAGTTTTTTCGAAGGTGCCCCTCTCCTCCCTTATAAAAGGGCACCTCCTCCCTCTCACCCTCACACCAATTTGAGCCTTCATGATCAGCCAAACCCTGCCAAATTCTCTTCTCCACTTTTATAGAACCATCCTAGAGTTCATGGTCTTCTTAAAAGACCAATTTTAGTGCCCTAAGAAGAGGTCTCAAAGTGGCGCTTTAAAGAAGATGAGGTTTGGATACATACGAAGCATATCAGACGTAAGGTAATGGATAATTATTCCAATACCATTTATTATTAGAGATTGTTTATTCGTAAGAATTTACTGGGGTTATGTTTATCATCCATGTCCATGTTTTCTCAAAATGTTTTCATAAAATGTTTAATATTCTTCCTTGTATTTTTAAAGTCATTTTTACCCCTTTTTGACTTTTACCACAAGGTACGGAAGGAATCATTCTTTTACAATGTACTTTTTGACATTTCCTGCAAAAGTACAAGGAGAATGTTTTTTGTAACTTATACGATATGAATGGATTTTTACGGTTTCATAACGCCTCATTTTCATGAAGATTTATCTATATGATTTTATTTTTATTTACAAAAAAATCCTTTTCTTTTAAAATTGAATGACAATTTCACAAAAGAAAATTATTTTGCGGAAGAAAGGATATTTTCCTCAAAAATTCATTTCACGTGTTTTATCAAAACTATTTTCCATATAAGATGACATTATTTAATATGTGTAAGTTTCAAGTATAATGTCTCAATTATTTTCATGGTATGATTCTTCTTATGATGAAATGATATCCATTTGTTTTATATAGATTGTGTTATGATGTAATTATGTTTAAGAATCCCAATTTATTACATGGGTTATGCTATGATTTATGATTTTGTGTCACAAGTAAGAATGATTTCATTATGAGATGGGTGGGACCTATATCTCCCTCAAATGCATTGGGTAAAGAATTATATCTCATGAGATAGACATGGATGGAATGGTAAGTTAATCCGGTTCAGTGTTAGAGGACTGAAACGAGGAGTGAACTCGATTCAGAAAGGAACTTTGTCCACTAAGATGGTCATGGAAGTAGTGCCTTGGCTACTATGGAAATCATTACATGTGCTTAATGGATGCCACAATTACATGCTTTATTCATATGCTATTTTATCAGTATTGATGATCCATTATGATCTATGCCTTACGTACTGCCATGTTTTATGTCATTGCTCAAGATTTTGATGTTTAAATATTATTTTCATGTTTTTAAGTTCAAATGTATATGGTTTTTTTTATTTTCTCCATGCTTACCCTTACTAATCATTTGAGCTCACCCTTTTTTTGTTTTCTTTTCCCCCAGGATTAAAAGAAAGGTTTTAGGTAAGGAAACAAAAAGGGGAGGATCGTTATGGGAGATGTTGAAGATCTTTCAACATGATTAGAAGTTTATATTCCATGTTTCCAAAGATACTAAACTATTATAGTCATTATGTGTCTGTTTTTGTTATGTATTAGATATTCCGAAAAAGTAATGTAATGTCCATGTACGTCAAGCTTCACGTCTTTACAGTTGGTATCAGAGGAAAGGTTTAGTCAACCTTTGGAAACTAGGATGCGAAAACGTTAGTGAGATCCCTAGAGATATTTCTAAGGTACATTTAGGGATATCTATATTGAGGATACTCCCCCTTTACTATGCTTTTTTCCCTAGCATGGTATTTGCCTCTCACACTATTATTTTTGGGTTTTAAATGATGGCTAGAACCTGAAAGAACCGTGTTGATCAATGTAATGGACAATGCAATGATTGTCCTCCTGACCAAACCAATGTCACGAGATATGGAGTGCACAATCTTATTTCTATACTTACATAAGCTATGAATCATTATGGACTTCTAAATGAGCAGAGAAATAAGCAACATTCTGTTGAATCTTTCATGAGGCAGCGTCCACCTCCATTCAGTGGGTCTTCTGATCCCTTAGTGGTTGAACAATGGTTCAGTACTACTAAAAAGATATTCTCAGTTCTACAATGATCTGACCATGATAATGTCATCTTAGCAGTATATCGTTTGGAAGGTGATGTTGATCAATGGTGGAATCTTATCAAGAATACGATGCAAAGAGATGAAATTGAGTCCATGGAATGGGACGAGTTCAAGAATTTGTTTTTCAGTAAGTAATTTTCTCGTATTCTTCGAAAAAAAGATGGAAAAGGAGTTTCTTGAGCTTAAGAAGAAGGATGATGAATCAGTTGGTTTATACGAAGTGAATTTTACAAGACTTTCAAGGTATGAATCTGGCATTATCATCCAACCTGAAAGTAAAGTTGATCGATTTTTCAGTGGCTTAAAACCAAGTCTTCGAAGGGCATTAGCTATAAGAGACTTCAGTAGATATGAAGAAATTGTGCATTGTGTTTTCAAGTTAGAATTGGAAGTTGGTGTAACATATCCATCTCGTGGTTTTGACAAGAAACGAAAGATGGAGTTCCTGGATAAATCTCAGAACAATGGTGAAATGAAGATGAATGTTTCCTTATGCTCAAAGTGTGGAAAAAAGCATGGTGGAGATTGTCTTAAAGGGACTAGAAAATGTTTAAAGTGTGGAAAAGAAGGTCATCGAGCAGCTGAGTGTCGATGTAATGGAAAAATGGTTGCTAATGATGTGAATAAGGAAAAGAATGCTGAGAACTCACCACCAACACTTGAATGAATCAAGTGTAAGGAAATGGGGAATTATGCTAATAAATTCCCTAATCCACGGGTTAATGATAATCAACCTGAGCAACCTCTTAAGTCAAAGGATAAAGGAGTCTCATGCGATCACTATTTGTGATGTTGAGTATGAAAATGAAGTTGTGTAATGATTAAGTGTTTATGTAATGGGATTCCAAAATAATGTTGTATACAGTATCGTGGAATATTGGAATATTTATGTATTGGTCTATTGTGGTTTTCAATAATTTTATGGTACCGGTAACCATGGAAAGTGATTGAGATATTTTTGGAAAGAAGATGATATGCGCATAATGAAGGGATAAGGAGAAAATGAAATTTTAGATAGTATTCATGAGCTCATGACTGATATAAGGAAATAGTTATATCATGGTTTGAGTATATAGAATTTTGGGGTTTTGGTATGTGGAAAGAGTTAACTTTTTAAAGCACTCATGTTTTCAATAAGATTCAATGGGTATTCATTTTTCAAGAGATTACAAGATTAAGGCCTTCGAATGTTTGGAATGTGACCAACAAGACATATCTTATGATATATGGGGATCAATGATGGTATTAACATGCTTGTTATATGAAATCTCTGGTAATCGTCTTCACTATAATATGAGAATAGACTGCAATATTATGGATAAGCCTAAATATTGGAATGGATTATGTTGGAAATAAGTTAGTATTATTTAAGGATAGAACTTTTTTCGATATTATTGATGGGATGTTATAGTAATGAAGTTTTAGAAAAAGGATAACCTGTAGGACAGGAAACAGCCCATCGCGTCGGACAAGGCTGTGGGAATCGAACCCACAACCGATGTGCGACAGGACTTTATCACCTACGACTGTTCTACAGGATGTCCCTTGTTAGTATAAATTAGTTTTCATTTTTTATGTGGTATGAGATATTAAGTATAAGTCCATTTTAGGAACCATATACGATTAATCGACTTATGTATATTTAATAACTTTTGCTAACCTTTTCTTTAAGGCAGATGGAATGACCCGTCATTCTATCACATGATCTTCTAACACTTCATGAATGACAAATTCAACTTCAGTTCATTAAGAGAGGAAGTGGAAATTGCTCAAGGCACGAACAATGGTGAGATTGTACCAAAATCATGTAATTATTTCTTTTGATTCGAAAATTATTCAACATTAGAGAAATGATCCTAAAAACCAAAAATGTTCTCATAGTGCCCTTATATCCGATGAATCAGATGGTACCTTATATCATCACAAATCTATGGCTTTGTGATTGTTGGCTTTTTCATTGCCCTGTACTCTACCACTCTCCATCAGAACTTGATGTTTAGATTTATCTTCCATATCCATATTTTCACCTATGTTCTCCCACGAGGAAACCCAGTGATGAGTTAATTTGGGTAACCGTTACGTTTCATACTTTATTTTTTCAAAGTTAAGTTTTGGTATTTAATTTTACAATGTGGGTTTCAATTAAAGAATCTTTCAAGTAGAAAACCATGTATAACCCCGACGAATTTCGAGGGCGAAATTCATTTTAAGGGGGGTAGAATGTAACAACCCGATATTTTATGATAAGTATTATTTTTAATTTATTTGATGTCATGTGTTTTATGCTACAACAAGATTATCTTGTGCTATACATAACATCGTATTAGCTTGCAGTATACGCAACACTATTATTAGATTGTCTTACAGACAATTTCAAGTTCATTTGATAATAGTCATTCTATGCAACATTGAGTATATATATATATATACTCAATGTGTAAATGAAAAATGGTTGGATTATGTTATAACAAAACAAGAAAGGAGTCTTTCACAACACGCAACCCTGACTTGGCTTGCATTACATGCAATCACGACCTTCCTCGATAGCATGTGTTGTACGCAATACTGGGTTTTACTAAACAACGATATATTATTAAAATATTATTAGAACTAGCCGTTTGAATAGTAATACCAACTTTTTGAAATTTTATAAATTTTATCATTCAAAGTGGACTTCATCTTTGGATTCGAAATATCAAAATTAGCCTAGGGTGAAATTTTGGTATTTTTCTGAAAACTTTCAATTTTTAATGAATAGTGAAAACACTGGGTTACTATTTAAAAACCGACTTTTTATTTAAATAATTATTTATTTTATTTAATTTCATTTTAGGTAAAAATTGATACATAATACCTATATAAGTTCAAATTAATTCATTATAGTCATTTTATAATAATTTTAGACATATAAAAATTTTATTGAACTTTTCACCGTCTTTTACCCACCTCCTAGGAGAATTTTCAAATTTACATAAAACCTATTTTACCGCTTCTGTCAATGGAATTTCCAAAATCCGAGAGACATGGATGATGTTAGTAAGTAAAATGTGGTTCAATGAGTTGAAATTAATTTTTGGTGAATAGTAACTTTTTTCTTTTTTTTACCACGGTTAAAAGTAAATAGGGAAATTAAGGGTAAAAATGATATTATTATTACCCTAACACATATCCTAATTCTATTAGATAAGTGTAATTCGACCAAAAACAACCTTAGGAATAAAATATGACCATTTAGGCCCACATGGATTAGATTAAGACATTTATTATTAATTTATTTACAGAAGAGTTAAAATAGTTAAAATCAATGTTTAATAACTAAATAATTTTTAATATAGGGTTATACATAAGATAAATTCGTCTATAAATATTAATTAATAAGATAAAGTTATTTCCTACATAATTATATTTTATTTTTAATTTTTATACATTATATAATTTAGTTTATTTATGATACAATGATGATGCAGTAATTATCTTGTTAATGAAATATTGACATAATTGATGTTATAAACACCCAAATAAATGTAATTTGAGACTTTTTATGAATTACAATAATTTTATAGGTTAATATGACATGTTAGTATTGATTTAATTAACTTTTTTCTAACTAATCTTTCTGTTATGATTTTCACAAATATCAATTACCAAATAGTGTCAAAATTGGCATAAAATAGTTTTTAAAACAAATATTATATTATTAATTATACTTTTATTCCTAAAAATCTAAGGCTCAGCCAAATGACTTAGATAAGGTTATATATATTAATAATAAACAACTTGGGGTTCGTTTGGCTTGTTATGGTAAGTTTATTAACTTTATAGTGTAAGAAAACAAAAAGACACGGTAAAAGTAATGTTATCTAACTTAAAGTTAAATCTAAATGATAAGGTTAAAATAGAACCTGAAACGTGTCTAAATTCTATTGGATGAGAGGATTTCGACCCATCCCCACCTTAGCTTAGAAATAAATCAATTTTAGCTATTAAAAACCGAAAATTACTTTATAATAAAATAATATTTTGAGTTTTTCCAAAGGTGCTCATCTCCTCCCGTATAAAAGGGCACCTCCTCCCTCTCTTCCTCACACCAATTTGAGCCTCCAAGCTCGGCCAACCCCTAAAAAATTCTCTTCTACAATTCCCTAGAAACATCCTAGAGGTCCTGGTCTTCTTCAAAGATCCATTTTAGTTCCCTAAGAAGAGGTCTCAAAGAGGCGCTTCAAAGAAGAGGAGGTTCGGATACATATGAAGCATATCGGACGTAAGGTAAGGGATAATTATTCCAATATCGTTTATTTATCCAAGATTGTTTATTCGTAAGTATTTACTGGGGTTATGTTTATCATCCATGTCCATGTTTTCTCAAAATGTTTTCATAAAATGTTTAATATTCTTCCTTGTATTTTTAAAGTCATTGTTACCCCTTTTTGACTTTTATGACAAGGTACGGAAGGAATCTTTCTTTTACGATGTACTTTTTGACATTTCTGGAAAAAGTATGAGAAGAATGTTTTTGTAACTTATACGGCGTGAACTTATTTTTATAGTTTCATAACACCTCATTTTCATGAAGCTTCCTCTATAATATTTTATGATTATTTTCAAAAAAAATCCTTTTCTTTTAAAATTGAATGACAATTTAAGAAAAGAAAATTATTTTCCAGAAGAAAGGATATTTTCCTCAACAATTCATTTCAAGTGTTTTATCAAAACTATTTTCCATCTAAGATGACATTATTTAATATGTGTATGTTTCAAGTATAATGTCTCAATTTTTTACATGGTATGATTCTTCTTATGATGAAATAATATCCATTTGTTTTATATGGATTGTGTTATGATGGAATGATGTTAAAGAAACCCGATTTATTACATGCGTTATGCTATGATTTATGATTTTGTGGCACAAGTAAGAATGATTTAATTATGAGATGGGTGGGACCTATATCTCCCTCCAATGCATTGGGTAAAGATTTATATCTCATGAGATAGACATGGCTGGAATGGTAAGTTAATCTGGTTCAGTGTTACATGACTAAAACGAGGAGTGAACTCGATTCAGAAAGGGACTTTGTCCACTATGATGGTCATGGCAGTAATGCCTTGGATACTATGGAAATCATTACATGTGCTTAATAGATGCCAAAATTACATTCTTTATTCATATGCGATTTTATCATTATTGATGATCCATTATGATCTATGCCTTACGTATTACCATGTTTTATGTCATTGCTCAAGATTTTGATGTTTAAATATTATGTTCATGTTTTTAAGTTCAAATGTATATGGTTTGTTTTATTTTCTCCATTCATACCCTTACTAAGCATTTGAGATCACCCTTTTTATGTTTTCTTTTCCCCCAGGATTAAAAGAAAGGTTTTAGGTAAGGAAAAAAAGGGTAGGATCGTTATGGGAGATGTTGAAGATCTTTCAACATGATTAGAATTTTATATTCCATGTTTCAATAGACCCTAAACTATTACGGTCCTTGTGTGTCTGTTTTTGTTATGTATTAGATATTCTGCAAAAGTAATGTAATGTCCATGTACGTCAAGCTTCGGGTCTTTACAGAAACCATTACATTTTCACCATTCTCTCATAGAATGTGGTGTAATGACATTAATCTTACACATTCTCATCTTTAACCTTGATTTCATGTGATCTTATTATTTATTTTCTTTTTATATAGTTACCCAAAATAATGTACCAATTGATATAGTATATATCTACTAGAAAGATTTTTATTCATCATTTTTGATTCCCTGCATAAATATTCCCAAAAAAGTGTTTCTTATAGATTATATATTAATATTATTCAAATATTTCTTAGATTCATGTATGAAAAAATATAACTAAACATATCATGATCAGATTTTGGTGTTATATTTAATAATATAGAGGTTCTAGAATCATCCCCAAGCTAAAGGTGAGATTATAAAAACTACGAATCTATCCTATAGTGATAAAATGAATTATTTATCCACTGATTATTCTTCAGTGGTTCATTTTTATTATATTTAAAATTCTCAACATTGATAATGAAGTTACCATCAATGAAGCTACTATGTGGTGGCATGGGATCAATGATATTCTCCCCACTAGGAAAATTTTAAATATTAAATTTTCCCATTTAATTCTAGTTATCAAAAATAGTATTTCTTCTAAAAACAATTAGTAATTTCATAATTCTAAAACTAAACCCCCAAACATGTCTAAGTGAATTGATATTAATAAAAATGTTCAATTTATTACTTTCATAAATAGTACATAAATGAAAACGGATTGCAGACAATGTATTTTGATTAAATTTTATCTTCTAATTTATAAGACATCATAATTACGTGTCATTATAAGCTAAAATTAAAATATTATCCACATATTTTATATTTAATATTACAAATGGTTTTATGTTATCCTCTTAACCATATAATTATAATGACATGCCACCAGTTTATTCAAGTATCCCACATAAGTAATAAGATTTCTTCCCATTTTCATCAAGATATGGTGTGACATAGGTTAATGATGAATCCAGTAGGATCATTTTAAGTGTTCTAATTTTTATAGATTATGATTATCAGAGTATTTTATTTCTAACAGAATTATATTATATGAATTACCATATAAACACAGAATGTTTTCATTAATTAAACTTGTTCTCATTGGTATTAATTATGTTTATTAGGATTCTTCCCTCCTTCCACTGATTTATGTGCATAAACCAATGAATATTTCAATAATAATGATAATGGTTGTGGTGGTGGTTGTTTGAGATTATGTGATAATGATTTTTCTGTTTCTATAAGTGATGATGAGGGGCATAATGGTTCAGGTGATGCTGATATTGAGGTACATTTCAGATGTAAATTTTATTCTTGGTTTATACATTTAATTTTATAAAATTGTGTTTTTATTATGATGATATTGATATTGAAATTTTATATTGTTTATATTGGAGATAGTTTTATTTATTATGATATATGTTTTATTATATTTGAGTTCATTTTTATTTGGAACGTTGTGTTTTTCCTCCTAGCTAGAGGATGTGAGTACTGCAGTAAGTTTTAGTTATCATAGAAATTTTTGGTCATTAAGTATATCTGGGTTAGAATCAATTTACATGGTTATTAAATGTAGTTTTAGGGTTTATTTTCCATGGTTTTGAAATTTTTATTATGGACTAAGATCCATGGTTTAACCATGGGTGTAGTTAAAAATTACCATTGTTAAGATCATGGATTTATCTTATAATTTCCATGGGATACACTATGGTATTATACACTAATTTCTAGGGTTAACTCATGGCCCTACATTTACTACTTACATAGTTCAAAACATTTCTATATGTGGAATAATTCCATTTATTAAAATGAGGAAGTTGAAAACCCCTACTACAACAGGTTTTGTAGGCGCATTTAGGGAAACTGTGCGTATAACCTATTTCTATGGATTTTTTCCCTACAATCATAGTTCCAAACCATAAATATAGGTGATATTTATATTTATGATGGAAAAGGGATCATGAGATCATATGTATGAGAATAAACCCCTAATTCTTGTAAAATGTAACTCGCTTCCTCAAAATATAAGACTGTATGAATGATGTCTCAACTTATTGTGTAAGAAAAACCCAATATTTTAAAAAAATATGAGTATGAAGAAATTATATGAAACCCACTAATTGATAAATGGTGTATTTAAGTATATACCAGATGAATATTTCAATAAAATGAGCACAAAATTGTGAAGTAACAACTGAAAAACAGTAAGTGTGTCTAGTAGAAAACTCTTGATAGATTTCATCAATAAGAAAGAATGTATTTGTTAGCGAATGTCTTGTTGAAGTTTAGGTCACATGATCACTGATTGTTTTACAACATATAAACATATTAATGTTATAGGATTCCATGTTCTATAGAAGAAAATATTCAAGAGATAACAAAATTGATGTAAAAAAGAAACAGGTTTCACATAATAAGAATAAATTATCATTGAAGGATAAATTATAACTTCATGAAAAATTATGGGAAAATAGAAACATATAAGGACACAAATATGATGATTTTTTTTATGTTCCAACCTTCCAATTCACTCATGATTATGGAGTGAGGCTTTTTTGAGGGTATTGGGTGTCCAGGGAAAGGGATGTTGGATGAGGAGTGGTGGGGGTTTGAAGGGGTATGGGGTGTGGGTGTGCAGGGGTAGGGGGTGTGGGTGTGTAGGGGGGTGTACAGGGGGAAGGGTGGTGTGCTGGTGTAAGTGAAAGTGGGTGTGTATGGAAAGGGAGGGGGTCAGGGGGAGTGGTGGGGGTGTTAAGGAGCCAGGGTGGTATGATGGTGCTAGGGGGTAGGGGTGTGCACGGGAGGGGGTATTGGGTGTGCAGTGGGAGGGGGGATTATTTCCAGATATCATAACAACATTTATAATTTATATTCATTTAAAATATTTTTAATTCAGTATCGAGCAAAGATCTTACAATATATAGAAAATGAGTTGGTGATGACACATGATGGATTCAACAGGGACATGGTTGTGATGGCTCTGAAAGCTACTGATGGTGGCTTATTCAATGTTATCATAGAGCATACCAACTAATGTAAGTGAATTTGTTTCCAATTCAGTTTCATTTTATTTGTGTGTCTTTCTTGGATTCGGAATTTTCTTCTATTCATCTTCTTTTGTTAATTTATTATCTTCATCTATAGTGTTTGTTACATGTCCAAAGTTTCTATTTAAAATAAGTTTTACTAGGTGTGTATTGTCTACGAAAAATAATATACACGGTCTATTACATAGATATTTATTAATAAGCCCAGTTACCACCCTTTAAATAGTTAGTAACTTGTTTTGATAGGTATTATAAAACAAGAAGAATTATCATACCACATTACATAGAAGTGGTTTCACCGATCTCTAATGTATCAAAAAAATAAAGATGTTTTATAAACTATGTTATGTTTGTCTTAATGATTTTTTCACCATTTTAGAAACCATAATGTGGTGTACATTCATTACCTATTCTTATGTTATAATTGTGTAAAAGTTAAATTTCATTTTTAATTTCATTTATCCGTGATATTAAATTTAATGTTCTACATCCCTATTGCTTGAATTGAAACTACATGATATGTTGGCTCCTTGTTAGAGAGGAAACCTTCACATCAATTTTTGATGATATTATCATCATCACCTATTCTAATATTTCTTTTCATACTAATAATGTTCCTCCCACTTGAATTTTTAGGATCAATTAATGATGATTCATCAGATCACTCACATTTTTTTGAAGTCTCCCGAGACCTGTTCCTGTGTGTTGTGGCAACAAGAATCAAAGAAGACTCACCGCTTATGCATATGTAAGAATATATATAATAATTTCTCCCATTATATGTATATGCTCCCATGGATTCTTGATTACATATAAGGGGCTAGGTGTGCTTATGTATATGTATGGAAAATGCATACGTTTGTGGGTGATACTGGGCTTATGGATGTGAGAATATATATATATATAAGGATCCAATTCTGCGCATTCAAGGCCATATAGACATGTACATGGGTGTTATTGTGTACTTTTGTATATGAAAAGTTTCATATGCTCAGAGGATGGATGAACCAACTTAGATTTGTTGCTGATAAATGTTTCAAGCACTGATTGGGCTTGGATCCTTTGAGGTAGGGTTCCTCTCATAGACTCTTTATTTCAAGAATGTTTAAAATTGAATTTAGTTTCCTTATTAATTCTTCTTATATTAAATTGAAATTCATGAATAAGTGTTAGTTAAGATAAATATTTTTTTTAATAAATAAGTAATGGTTTTGTAATAAAACTCCTGCAACGGAGGTGGGCTTTCTGTGAAAAATCACAGTTGTATACCCTGTTTGAAATTATTGAATTGATGTTTTCCTTATACTTGATGTCATTTTTATTCGTAAAGAAGACATAATACTCGAAATTTTTTATATCCATTTATGGGGTTTCCCTATTTTTATTAAAATGGATTTTTGAACAAAAACACCCTTTAAGCGTCATTAGACTTTTAAGATGGAATTTCCCAAGTATGCAAGTTGTGTAATGACCAAGTCACTACTAAGTGACACCAATTTTATCTTATAAATGGAACTAACGTGTTTAAATGTAAGGAATGAGTTAAATGGAACCAAACATGGTAAACATGGAACATGATATGTAATGCCTCGTGTAGTGAATTATGTAAAATTTATGCCTCCGTTCTAACTTTTATTGAGATGGCATGAAATAAATAAAGTTTCTTATTCATTGTGACTTGCACTCCACTTTTGAAATGTATTAAGGAAATATGGTAACTGTATAATTATAACCAAACACCTCCAATAAAGGGGGGTGGGAAGAGGACAGGGGGTGTGCTTGGGGTAGGGGAGGGGTGTGATGGGTTATGTTGTAAGGGGAAGGGGGTGCAAGGGGCGGAGGGAGGGTGGAAGGGGTGTGCGGTGGGGGGGGTGCATGTATTCATGTGGTGTGTAGGGGGGAAGTTTTAACCCCACAAATGTGACTATATTATCACATATTCCTTGACCACATTATCAAAAAAGTCATATTTTAGATATTTTAATACTTTTAGGAAATAATTATGCACAAAATTATCATATGACATTATAAGTCATACAGTCTTCAATGCTGTAAAACATAACCATAATTTCCATATCATTTTGAGTGCTTCTCATAGCGTCACTCCAAATGAAATACCCTTCTTCTTGACATTGTAGCATTGATTAGTTAATCCTCAGAAAAACAAGAATCTCCAAGGATGGGGGGTTGTTGTCCAGGGGGTTTATGGAGGGTGTCTATGAAGAAGGGGGTTTCCAGGAGGGGGTTCGGTCCATGAGGAGGGTGTTCTGTCTAGGGGGTCCTGGGGGTCTGTCTAGGAGGATTGGGGATGTTTTCTTAGAGTTGGGGGGGGGGACTGTCTTGGGCTATGTTTTCGAGGAGGCGGGGGGTCTGTCCAAGGGGTGGGTGGGGTCTATCCAGGGGGTTGCAAGGGGCTATCCAGGGGGTGCAAGGTGGTGTCCAAGAGGGGGAGAAAGGGGGAATTGGTGTGTAGGGGGTGTTCAAGGCGGGTTTGTAGGGGGTTGTAAGGTTAAATTAATAAATTTAATGAGTTAAATGGAACTTAACATAGTTAACGTGGAACATTAGAGGTAATGCCTCATGTAGTGAATTATGTTATGGTTAAGCCTCCTTTAAAACATTTAACTGGATGGAATGGCACTAGATATCAATCTAGGATCCACATAAATGAACCAAATGGGTTGGTAAGTCTTCCACCATATTAGATTCACGAATAGGTATGATGTGAGATGACATTGAGACCCAATCCATAATCCCCAATATGGAATCCTATTTTCAAACCATTTTTAGTAAACCTATGAAAAAATTGATAATTATTTTCCCCAAATTCCGCATAGATATAGTTTAGGTTTTCAACACACAGGGGGTGTTCAAGGGGGGTTTCCTGGGGTGCAAGGGGTGTACAAGGGGATATCTAGGGGGTTTCCAGATCTAGGTGGGGGGTCTATCCAGGAGGGGCACCATCTAGGGTGGAGGGGTGTCCAGGTGGGAGTGGGTGTCCCGAAGGGTGGGTTGGGGGATTTTTAGGGGTGGGGTGAAAGGGGATGTCTAGTGGGGTGAATGGGGGTGTTCATGGAGGTTCAAGGGGGGTTTCTAGGGGTTGGGATACTATAGGGGTGAAAGGGGTGCAAGGGGATATCTATAGGGTGGGATACTACAAGGGGTGCGAGGGTGGTTTTCAAGGGGGTTCGAGGGTTATATCCAGGGGTGGGCTACTTCTGGGGCATGTTCATGGGGGGGGGGGGATTGTGCATGGGTAAAAGGGGGTGTCCACGAGGGGGGTACAAGGGGCATGGGTGTGAATTGGTGTGTCTGGGAGGGAGGAGGTCCAGGTGGGAGGGGGAGTCCAGGAGGGGGCAAGGGCTTGTGGGTGCAATGGGGTGTTCAAGGGGTGTAAGTGGGTTGTCTAAGGGCCATGGGGTTGTTCAATCGGTGCAAGGGGGCCGCCCAGGGGGGCATGGATACCATTTTTTCTATAAATGGTATTATATATAAATAGTTTTATGAAACCCATTTATATTAAATAGTGTATTCATTTATAAAATTATTATTAAATCTGCTTCTTTTTCCATGGGTTGTGCTATGATGAAATAATGAAATGATTATGAAAACTGCCATTTTTTCATAGGTTATGATGTGATGAAATATTTAAGAAATCCATTTAATTTCATGGGCTATGATATGATGAATGTTTTATGATTTTATGGAACACATTAATATGGTTTTCATTGTGATATGGGTGGGTCCAAAATATAAATAAAAATTCCTTGGGTAATAATTTATATTTCATGAGATAGAAGGTACTACAATATTGAGTGAACCCAGTTTAGTATGTGACGTTGTCCGTTATGATATTATTTGGAGTGAATTTTTAATAATTTGATGGTTTATGATGTGAACCCATCTCATTATGATATCTTTGGAAGTAATACTTGACTACAACGATAATTAGTTTCTATATTTATGTGTAGTCCTTAAATTTATGACTTATGAGATTTTTATTCCCTCACAAGTCATGTTCTTTGATTCCCTTATGATTCATGTCTTCTGAACTGTCAATATTAATACTCAAACTCAATATTATGATCTTCCATATACAGACTATTGGTTTCAAATGTTATGATAATGTTCTTATATCTTTATTTTCATGTTATCCCTACATATCTCCCCTGTTAACCCTTACAGATTATCTAATATAACACATCCTTATGTTTCCTTTATAAAGTTTATGAAGAAACATATTACATATGATAAGTATAATAAGGTTTCTAGTTATTATTATAATAGTGTTAGATGATGTAGTTTACCTATGGATTAGTTGTTTTCATTTCTAAGTTTACAAAGAAACTAGAATATTATAGTTTTCAGGTGTGTATTTGTGTCATATAATGAATATTCATAAAAAATGATGTGATATATTTTTATGATTATCCTAGCTCACTATGAAACCTTTCTTTATGACCTAGAGAAAAATTAATATAAGAATCGATGAGAAAATATTCTTAGTAATGGTGAATATATGAGAGAAATATCAATGATCATAATTGAGCATAGGATTAGTAAAAGGGTATAAGAACATAATCACAAATTATGAAATTCATACCCAATCAGTCCAAGAACATTAATCATGAATCATAGTATATGTCTTTTTTATAAAAAAAGTACTAATTTTTTAGGGTATGGAATCATTAATTGTCAATCATGATCCATTAGAACATATCATAATCATATGAAATAGGTTTTTGGAATACATATAAGGAATGAAAATTCATTCCTTCGATAATGATCACTGCCAAGACTATCATAGTGTATTGGCTTCACTCCATATTTAACCATTTCATTAGTAAATGATCACTTTTATGACTATTATAGTTGGAAGAGTCCAATAGTAGACTGGGTTTACTCCTCATTCCATCATTTCCTTGGTTAAGGTTCACTCCCATGATTATTATATTAGAAAGAGTACCATAATAAAATGGGATCACTACCCTATTCCAGAAAATTTTTTCTAATGAGATTTAAATCTTTATCCAATGCATTGCAGCTCTATATAATATTTATCCCAGAAATCACATAATGACATCTGTATATATGTGATCAATAATATTTTAAAAATTGTCATCATAAGATAACCCATGGAAATGAAATGGGTGTCATAATGATTTCATTGGAACATAATCATAATCCATAGAGAAAGATAAAATTAATAGTATTATAAAAATTTATCCCATGTCAAGAATAATAATCTTTTAAGTATGTTAAAATAGACCACAAATACCATTAAAATTACATTTGTATATTTCATTGAAAACCTGAAAAATAACATTTTTATTCGGAATTTATAAAAATTAAAAATTCATAGAATTTTGAGAAAATATTTTCAATGAATATTATCATATAAACCTCTATGGAATATTCATTTCAATGTAATATCATAGAAATGGTAACATATAGTTTACCAATAAACATTATAAAATAATTCTTTTCTTAATTTTATAAAATGTGAAAAATTTGTCCTTCAAAAAATGTTTAAAAGGATATATTATAAAAATATGTAAATAAAATCAAGGGATTAAAATATAATATTTCATAAAAATTTAATTATAGATTAAAAATATCATAAATTATTTATAGAACACAGATATAGTGTATAATGATTTCTAATCAAAAACAGATGTAATCATTTTATTCCGAAAATAATATTTTTATGTAATTTTGAGAAAAAAAGTGAAATAAATTGATATTAATAACTGAAAAATAAATAATTAATAGAGTTTAATAAAATTTATAAATTTTGATGAATTAAATAAAAATTTATTTCTTGAAATGTAAATTGAAATATAAACAACCATAATAAAAATGAGTTTGTGACATAACCCTTACCTCAAGTCTCATATAGAAACCTACATATTAAAAATTAATTCATAATAAATAAAGTTTTATTATAAATATATTCTTGAACTATATTCATAAATTTCTAACTATATATAATTTTATTATAATTTATAATTACCCTTACATAAAATATTTTATTAATATTAATATTCTGGTGAAAACTGGTCTATTTTGCATCTGTGATTTGGTTTAGTAGTTCTGGTAATTTTACCTTGTTTATAGATTCATAACCACTATAATCATAATAATATCATTATTAATATATATAACCCTTATATACACTTTTATAACCATTAATAAAAGCTCGTGAAGAAAAATTAATTACATCGCTTTGTGGATATGGTGGTCCTTAACAATGCACTCATAATGTTTCTGTATTTCGATTGATAAAATGGATGATGGAGAAACAATAATTCAACATTAAATAATTAAATTTATATCATAAATATAATATATATTCATTAAATTTACCCATTTTTCTATCCCTGTAAATAATAAGTGAAAAATGTGTCAAATTGTTTCGTGGTGGTGGTATTTTACACGTTTTCATGAGTGATGTTAACTTTTTCAAATAGATGGGAGGGAAAGAAGGTAGATTATACATTATCACTAAATAATTATATATTTTTAATATATAAAATATATAAATAATTAAATATTTTTTAATAATAACTCACAAATCCTAGAGATGAAAAATAAAATACATCGTTTCATGGAGGCAGTAGCCTCTGCATACATATGGGAAAGGGATTAATTTCCCATTTGATGGAAAAAAAAGATGAAATAGGTTGTGAAATAAACATAATTAAATTTTAGTATATTTAAAATAATAATGTTATTATATATTCATTTTTATATAATATTATATGTAGTTTCATGAATAAGTAAACAAAAAAACACTTGGTAAGGAGTTATACACCTTCTTTGATAAACATCCATTGGATATCTTCTTAAGAACCATTGGTTTGAACTTTTAAGATGAATATTAGGTCTATAACATGTTTAATGAAGTTTGGATGAAATTAAGGTATGTTTTAGTTAAGACAATTTGATCAGGATATGAGAAAAATATAGGAGTGTAGACCCCCTTTTATAAGTGTGTTTTGTGAAAAACATGTAAATATTAAGAAACATAATATATAACAAAGTCACCCTCATGGAAAATTTGCATAAAATTGGATAAATAATGAACATGGGGTGGGATAGGGTTAAATAAAATGACTAGGTAATGTATAATACAATATTTTAGTCATGATAATTGTAATTATGGAATTTCATATAAATAAATCTATCAATGATATCGAATTTATTAAATAGATTTATATACTCTAAATTCATGTGATGTTATATCCAGGATTTTGAAGCTCGATGTAGGTTTATAAATGAAAAATATATATGAATTACAATGAGTTTAGTCATTCCAGGAAGCTATATGTATATATATATATATATTAGTGATTCTACCTAGGTGAGGCTCACACGCTGAATATGACAGTAACGCCACAATGATTTATGGATATATTTTTGTGGTTCTATCAAGGTTATACTAATAGTATAATGAAAGGGGTTATGTCTCAACCTATTCAAGAATTATAACTAAATGATAAATCCTTTTATTCATTAAAATTAAGTTAAAATTGATATTTGAAGTTGATTTAGTCGATCTTGGTTTTCACTAAACTTCACACAATAAAGAATCTAGTCCCACTGTGAACTGGCTTCTCCCATATTCATGAAATAAAAAATATGGAATGACTATTAATGAGTAGAATAATATAAAATAATATATTTTGGATGATATAATGAAAATATTATTTCTATATTATAAGAATCGTTCTTTTCAATGAGGTATGAATCTTTTAAACTTCGATTTAATTCCTTGGTTTTCACATAATGTGAATACCTAGAAAGATTCAGGCATGAATACCCAACTTTACTGATATATGGGTATGGAATCCCTACTTTTTTATGATTTGGGCTTGGTTTCCCTTATACTTTTGATAATGTACATTATGTCTATTGACACTAGAGAGACTCATGTTACTAACCATTATTGCCTAAGATACATCTCATTTCATGATTTATAAAAGTATACTTACATTTCTCTACAGATGACACAATGTATACAGACCATATATATGTATACACGTGGTTACTTGTTCAAGGATTATGTAGAATAGTCAGAAGTTGGTATTGTCAGCCCAATTTCCTTCAGGAACCAGATCCAACCTTTTACAATTTTTATTACTACTTATCATTATTATATGCACATTGTCCATATTATAAGAACTAAATAGATATTTGTATCATCATTAGTGGGGTCCTACTAAGATTATCACAAACACTATTCAGGATACTATGAGTAGTGCTGGGAAATGAAGGGAGAGCAAGAAATAATCATGGGGTATGGGTTAGATGGAATCCTCCAAGGGCGGGACTCAAACTAAATGATGGTGGATCTTATATTTAAAGTGTTTTGAGAGGTGAAATTATGGTGATAGATGGAAGAGGAACTTTCTATTTTGGGTTCCGAAATTTTAAAGGTTTTGGTACCTCATTAGGATCTGAAATAAGAGCCATGGTAAGTGGCCTTAAGATGAGAATGTGGTTTAAAATTAATATTTCACAGGTGGATTCTACCTCCAAACTGTTGGTGATCCTCATTAGGGGGAGGAACGACATTCCATGGGACATGGTATACTGGATCTGGTAGATAATTGTGTTAATTAATCATTGTGTTTAGGTTAATCAGATATAGAGAAAATGTATTTTTTCATCTCATACATTTTTAATAAAGTGGGATCCAAATGAATGTAGAACTATCTACTTCTTCACTAATTCAATTCTAAATGATTATTTTATGATTAGTATATTGGATTCATTTGGTCTTCATCACTTTCATCCCCAATGATATGTATTCTACCCCTATTTCATAATAAATGGATAATTATTAGTTATACATTGTGATCATGTGATTATAGTCTCCACACATTATCATCATGGACCCTCACAACTAGTCAGTAGCCTCTAGCATAAGGGATGGTGCGTTTGAGGTCTTGTTCCCTACCAACACAGGCCACTACTAAGTGGGTTCTATGTCAGGATGTCAAAATATTGTATCAACTCTTTCATTTCATTTATCTTATTATTTGGTAAGTATAGATAGGTGGTTGGGAACACGTTAAAAGATGGTTATAAGTTGTTACTGGGAGTATTTAACTAACATTTATGGTAAATTACAAAGTAAAATGGAAATAGAAACTGTCGTTTTGTATTTTTCTTGTTACATATGATTTTTTTACATTTCTGGGTGAAACATATGTTGTGTAATATTTATTATTATGATTTAGGATTATATATCATCATTGTCCTAATATAGTATGTAAGTATTGATTCTGCATCATTTTAGGAACTTAATAGGATTTACATTTTATGAATTATTCTAGTCTACTTTCCTTTATAGAATTTATTTCCTTTAGTATGTTTGGGTGCCTTTATTACTATTTCTTTGAATTATGTTAAAATTTCATGTCTGGACTATAAAAGTGAGTATTTGTTATTAAAAGGATGCTATAATTCCTTTTACATGGTGTATGGTTCATTATAAATTGAAAGTGGTGATGCATATATTTAAAACATTCAATGAGAAATGTTTTTGTAAATGAGATTGATATTAAATGAAATTTAATTCCAAAATGAAATGGTCACAATTATATAGGGATTGCAATTTAAATTTAATAGGTTTTCCCTCTACATATTACAATTAACAATCTGTATATGAGAACCTTATACTTAAAACATAAATCCTAACCCTGACCTGCCATTTTTTTAGGGCATCAGGTTGTATTTCGGGCGTTCTTATGATCCATATGTCACCTTGATGGGGATTTAGAAGCAGAAATAGGGGTACGAATTTCACATAGGAATTATTTTACTAATCTTATTCATGTATTGAAGATATTTACCCTTATAAAAAACAATTTAATATTTTTTCTTCTTGTTTATAGAGTGATTCCACCACAACATCCTATATTCATGCACCAAGAGGGGTGAAAACCTTTCCATTGAGGTGGTGGGCTATGAGCCACCAACGATACCTCCTATAGTACCACCTATGGAACCACCTATTATCCATGATGTCTCTTATTATTTATTGTTTTTATGGGATTTTTTATGAATTATGTAGACCATAGAGGCTGAACTGTGACCTTCTTAATACATGGGAGAGTTGACATTGTAGTTTCAAAAGCTATATACACCTACTTTTTCAAAGGATGGTGGCCCACAGGCTTGAGATTCATGCCTTGAGACCGTCATATATATATTTGATCACCTTGTGATGCCTCTTAAGAGGATAGTGAATATCACTGCATATTTTCTTTGGGGATCCTCAAAAAATCGGTAGGATATTCTAAATAAAGAATCTGAGTACTAAGAAGTGATTTAGAGGGATTTCAAATAAAGATTCTAGGAATACATATTCCTTGAAACCCTAAGGGATAATTGTTACAAATTTTTTATGAACCTATAGTTGGGTTATATTTCTATAATGGATTATTCAACTCATATAAAAAAAATTCAATGCTTTGTTCCAATCTATTCTAGTGATGAGACAACGAATGAAATAAATTTTTTGGATAGCCTTAGGAATCCAATTCGATCTTAGGGGAATGTTTCTTGGTTGAATATATGGTCTAATATGGTGGACTAGGATATCATTAAGAAGATAAAAATTCGACAAGATGATGGTGAGATCTAGGGTGGTTCATAATTGAGAAAAGGAAGTGGTTTGACTAGTGGTTGAAAGTGATGCACTGAGATTTCGCATGTGAGTAGCAACAACCACATGACACCACCTGGTAGTTACTTTATTTTTTTTTCTAATGTGTGTATAGTAGACATATGAATCTCTATTGTCATAAAGACCCTATAAAGTGTGTATTCAAACAGATGTTTGGGGAGCCTTCATCAATTTTTTAGGACCTTCCCATTTGTGTCTACTAGTAGAGGATCTATATCATCTCCTCCTTCAAAAGCATGGTCGGTATCACCTTTCTAGGCTGGAAGATTAAGTACTACCATTCTTAAATGTAGTGGAGGAGGTCCAGGCCAAGGTATAAAGTCATAAGATATGTAAAAATAGTATTGTGGGTTGGAACATGGTATTCAGGTGGCAGTAGAGAGTCATGGATCAAGCCATACTTATTCAGTGCATCATATACTAGAGGAGAATGGTGTTGGGACATCTATTACTATAGATACTATTATAGTAGGATCTATTATTATATCTTCTTGGTGTGATATAGGTGAATCTCACTCCTTTATATCTTTGGATATTATGAAAATCATTATGCCTGATATTGAGTACTTTTTTTGTGTAATTTCACTTTATACTTTTTTGGGAATACAATCTAAGAGAATGGGCCAGGGAAATGAATAACCCCTAGAGGTAGGAAGCCATCATTTATTATGATACTTCATCGTCCTTGAGATAATGAGATTTCATTATATTGATAGGAAAGATTGGATGGTTCCCTATCTCAACTATATAGAATGATATCACCACATTGTATTGTTTACATCACCACAAGGTGGTAGTTAACATCACAAGGGTAAATGATATGTCCAATAATATAGAGATGGACCAAATAGTCTTGGGCTTGGTTGGGTGACCGCTCAAATTTATTTTCAATATATAGATGATATAGTGTTATATCAAACTAAACTCCCTTATATTTTTAATTTTTAGGGACATTTTCTCTAAATAATTTTCTAGACTACATAATAAGGGAGAGGTGGATTTTAATATTGATCTTGTTCTAGGAGATGCACTGGTATCAATTCCTCCTTATAGGTTGGCTACTATTGAGTTGCATGAGAGAAATAGGTATCTATGGGATATAGAGGCTAAGGGTTTTATACATCCCATTACTTATCCCTAGGGTTCATTGTTCCTTTTCTCCATGATTGAAAATGGAAGCCTCAAGCTAAATGTAGATTACTGAAAGTTGAATTATATTATTACGAAGAAATGGTATCCTTTTCCTCATATATATGACCTATTTTTTCAGCTTCTATGAGAATGGAATTTCTCAATGTTTTACTTGATGTCATTTTATCACCAAATTCATGTTATACCTTTTGAAAGACCACATGTTGTTTTAAAAAGTCAATATGATTTATATGAGTATCTGGTTAAGTGGTTTGGTCTCATGAATGTGCCTTCTATTTTCATGGATTTGATGAATCATTTTTTCACTCATTTTTCAATTCATTCATGGTGCTCTTTATAGGTTCAATATTTCTGTATTATCATACTCAAAGTGACAATCCCAAACATCTTGAGATCATTTTGAGTACATTAAGAGAGAATCAGTTATAGGATAAGATCAAAATGTTCCAATTCTAGAACAACAAGGATAACTTACATGGTCAGATTATCTCGGTGTTGGGAGTATTATTTGACCTAAAGAAGGTGAGAGTTGTACTAAATTAAAATAATTTGTATCATATCTACATTTTATTAGGAATATATGGTTATTACAAGTGCTTCATTCAAGACTAATCAGGCATAGAATCACGTGTTACGGTCTTGGCTAAGAATGGTGTGAATTTTATATAGTTTGAAGCCTGTAATATACCCTTTAAATAGGTGAAAGGGTCAATTTCTTCAGCACTGATTCTGAATCTACTAGATCTTATAAAAGTCTATATTGTTTTATTTGATTCATTGGGAATCAGGATGGGTGTATTATTAATTCAGGAGGATCAAGTTATTGTATACATGTTTCAATAGTTCATACCTCACGTGTATAATTATCCGACGCATGACCTCAATTTTCATGCAGTTATTCATGTGTTGAGTTAATGGATCCATTACCTAATGGGGGAGGATTTTTTTGTGTTTACAGACCACAATATCCTAAAATATATCTTTACTTAGTGTGATATGAATCTCTAATAGTGATTTTAAATTTAATACCTTATATATTTTGACATTGAATTATACTATATGCTCGAAAATGGTAACACAATAGCTAATTATCATATATGGAAAACTCAAGAACAGGTTTTTTATGATGTCCCTGGTGAGTGTAAATTGATGACACTTTATTATGATAAACATCTGGAGTTTCAGGAGAGTCATGAAAATAATTTTCATATGGACTTAGTAGTTACCTCTTCAGCCATTTATAGGTTGATGAAAAAGCCATTATTATACCCTGAGTGTTTGTTCATAAGAGAGAGTATTTCATGTAAGGACCCACCTCTGGATTGGTCTATTGATGGAGAAAAAAATCTAGTTTATTAATGGGTGTATCTGGGTTCTTATGGAAATGAGATAAGAGTTGATATGTCAGTCATCTATTTTTGAGTGGAAAGTGAACCTTGGTATCTTAAAAATGTATCATGATATGCACAGGCAGTATTGAGGCCTAGGATGAATTCTTATATAGCATTTTATATCACTATGTGTTCCACCTCTTAGTAGGTCAAGGTGGAGCACCAAAAATCTATGGGATTTTTACATCCATTACCAGTCAGAGAATGGAAATGGGATGGTGTCACAATGGTTTTCTAAATTTTTTAACATGGTCACCCCAATGTATTGACATGGTTTGGGTAGTCATTGATCGATTAACAGAAGTATCATAATTATTTACTATCCATGTGACTATATCAATTAATGATCTGGGAATAAATTATGTCTATGTGATTTTAAATTTACATGGGGTCCCTCATACTATCATTTAAAATAGGTATGCCCATTTCATGTAATGGTTCTGGTAGGGGTTACAGAAATATTTGTTTAGATGGGTTCTTCATAGCACATACATTCACTATTGGACTGATGGCTAGTAAGAATGGACTATAAAAGTACTAGAATACATGCTTTGAGCATGCGTCCATGATTTCAGTGGTTCATGGTAGAATCATATCCCACTTTTCAATTTTTCCTACAATAATTTTTTTCTAGAAATGATTCATATGGCTCCATAAGATTTATTATATGGTATGCCATGTTTTTAACCACTATGTTGTCTTGATATAGGGGAATCATGCTAATATGTATTTGTCTCATGTAGGAAATAGCAGAGCATTTTTATTTGATATGAAAGTGTATCTCTACTACTCCTTCTACATAGAAATCATATGTTGATATCCATAAATGAACTTCGGAGTTTGAGGTTGGGGATCATGTTTCTTATAGGTATCACCTAGACTTGGTCACCAACAAATATGGAGGTAAGTGAATCTATCTCCTACTTTTTTTCATGCCACTTGAAATCTTGGATAGATTTGAGGTAGTATCCTATCAGTTTCTCTTACCACATAGGTACCAGGCCACACACAACATCTTCCAAATTTCACAAATTCACCACTATCATTTTGACCCATCCCATACTTATGATCCCAATGATATTGAATTATATTTTAGTGCTTCTTTTGAGGGGTATCCCATGTGAATCATCGATCAAAGAATAAAGGATCTCTGAGTTTAGTCAGTCCCATTAGTATGGGTGCTATGTAAGCATGGTCGTGTACAAGATAAGACATGAGAGTGAATGGTAGATGCACGTACCGAGGTGTGAGATTTATTGTTAGATGTTGTTATACCGCCCTTGGAAGGGTAACTTGGAGAAAAGTTCATTTAAGGGGCAAAGACTATAAGACCCCTTCTTTTATATGAGGTGAGGATCATTTAAAAATTAATTTAATTCCATGATTTTGAACAGATGTGAATTCTGAGTAAATCTACAGAGGAAATGATGATGTATCGAATTTTTTCGGAACCCGGATCCCTAAATGGTGGAAAATATAGTTGGTCTACATGGTTAGTGGAGACCAGGAAACCAATTTTTCATGGATTCTTCTTACCATACAAGGAATTTCAATAAGTAGAATTGGACCACATGAATTTCTCTAACCATGAAATAGAGGATTCATGCCCATGTGATCTTGATATAATTTTTAATAGAGACAAGTAGTAGGGGTTGTCAATGATTACTCAAATAATTCCCATGAACCATGACTGGTCCTCCCTTGGATATTGATGGTTTCTTAGTTGCCACATGGTTTGTAAAACCCTGACGGAAAACCTTCTGACCTCTATATGTTGCCTTAAATGGATGTTTTTCCTATAAAATTTGTATAACCTTACCATATATTACTATTTTCACCACTCATTGATAGAATCACCCCATGACTCCCTTGACCATTCTTCCCCCCTTGAGCATCATCATGCTTCAAAATAGGTTATTGCATAATTATTTTGTCTCAAATCTAATTGGACTTTAATTCATCACATTGGATAGCTACCAAGCATTCATCTTTTTTACTATTTTATTCAAATATAGAAAAAACATTAGGATAATACTAAATTAGTGTTCCCCTATAGGCATAAGGTAGGTGTTCAAGTATTTATACCTTTTTTATTTTTTCCCTTATAATATGTTCCATGAAACCGAATGCTTAATTCTCTATGAATGGACCTAAAAAACACATAACTCTTTTTTAATTCAATATCCCTGAATGAAAACTCCTAGCACCCCAAGTAATGCAACTGAGATAGGTCTCTATTAATTGTTTCCACCCCTTGTGGTTTGTCGATAGAATTTCTATTATTGTTATAAATGTTAAAATGGCCAAACAATCTTCTATATGGTTTTAGTGTGATTCCTAATTGTCATAATAATAATGAATTGTAACAGAAGTGATTATTATGAATACATCATTTTATTAAATAGGAAAATTTTTACATCCTTGTTAAGTAGAAATATTATTGATTGAACTATACATCTACCGCTTCCAAAAATATTGAATTCTTACTACTATTATAATGTATGGCCATGGTGTCCCTTACACTTATGAGAAACATGTATGGAGTCCTTTAAAATTATGAGAACTTGTGATGGTGTCCCTTACTTTTATGAGATATGATTGTGGAATCCCTTATAGATTATGATGATTGTCCATTGAGTCCCTTATGAATTATGATTAATTGGTATGGAGACCCTTATAGATTATGATTCATGGTAATGGAGACCCTAAAGTTATATTACATGCATTAAGACACTAATGATATGATTCAGGAAATAAATCCCTACTATTATCTTATGAACATGGTGACCCTACAGTTATGTTATGGGAATGGAAACCCTAATAATATGATTTGGGAATGGTGACCCAAATTTATTATGTTACAAGCATCTCATCCCATAAACTATGATGTATGGTCATGGAAACCACACTTTATTGATTTATGGGTATATATACCATAATTTATTCATATATTCTCTTAGATTACCTACTTTTATAATATTTGGTCATTGAATCCCTTATAATTTTGATGTCGGTCAGGGTATTCCTTGACACTTGAGAGACTCTTTCTTGTAAACATGGATGCATCAGTTATTCCTATGGTAAAATTTAGTAGGAGTACTCAGACATATAGTTATAGTTATCATTATGTATACAGACCATATTTATGAAAACATGTGGTCTTTTAAAAGATTATTCATCATGGTCTGAAGCTGGTAGTATCATCCTGGTGTCCTTCAGGAACCAGAAGCAACCCTTTAAATTTTCTATTCATTCCTACCATTATTATCTGCACACTACCCATATCATATGAACTAACAAAATATTCATAGACACTATTGTTGGTGGCCTACTGTGATTTTCTCACACTATATTTGGGCTGTCTATGATACCCCAGGAAGATTATTTGAATGCATATAGGGGAAAGGGTAAGCATCCTATTGTTTATTCTTGAGTGATTATAACATGGGGGTAAGGAGAACAGGACTGAGCCATAGATCATGATGATATTAGAGATGGTAGTTTTTTTCTTTTTCTTCTTTTGATATATTTATAGTATTTCATTTTTTCTACAATACCTTCTTTTTTTTATTTTGAAAGATTCATGAAATTATTTCATGTTTTACATGATAATTTTCACAACATGTACCTAACTAAGGCTCTATACAGAACTACCCCAAGCCCGAATTCATATTCCATGGATTGTGGAAAGCACCAAAAGTCATATCCTAAATGGGAGGCATTTTATTAATGTGTCTATACACAAACACATGACCATCTCAATGTAGAAGTGAATATAAATAATAATAAATGGTTAAAATGGCTATAAATTAAACCTAGCATGAAGAAACCCATGACTGTACAAAATTAAGACTGTATAAACTGAAATTTAAGTGGTCAAAATACACACCCAACTAAAAATATTTCCCAAACTGATAAAAACATGATGGTAAACTAGTGAGAGGGAATATATCCTACTCTCCAAGTTCTGACCACCATATATGGTCTATATCACCTAGTATCCCTAATCTTATCTGAAGTCACCACCAACATGTCATTAATCTTCATAAGACATGACATTCGTGCGTAATTTCCATATAGGGGTGTGTATATACAAACCTAGAAGGATGCCCTAAAAGTTGATGTGGGAGTTGTAAGAGATAAAATGATAATAGAATGACCTCATATAGTAAACATGATTCAAATAAACCCAAATAAAGACAAATAGAAACCTCATACAAGAACATGGGGCTCAACAAAGTGTGTGGATAGCAAACATGTTGAGTCTTTTCCTCCCATAGTAGGATATTAACCTCATTTAACCATGGGATGATAAACATGGAAATAGTGTGGAAAACTACGTGTATCTTTACAACCCGTGGTAGGAGGGTAACCAATACGAAATGTACAGATACATATGTATTCATATTCTAAAAAAAATAATCCCAAATGAGTTAGTAAGGGGTTATCCATCTCATAGCTCGTCCTAAGAAAATAGTCTCCAATAGCCCTAAAAGTCTAACAATGATTTTCAGCATCTCATGCATCTAACCAGAAGAAACCATCCATGTCATGTCATGCCACATCACATTTCCTCATAATTGAGGGGACACAATCTCTAGGTATGAGACCCATGATTTGTAACAATAGTATGGTTCCATATAATAAATCTAAAAAGGACCCATATCCTATTCTAAAAGGAGGGTTCCATCCAAATAGTTAATTTAGGACCCATGCCCTTCCTGATAGGAGGGTTTCACTCCGATAGTAGGGGACCCCGGCCCAGGACATATTAAGAGTTCCACTATATATTTTTATATATGGACCATGTCCTATGCCAATACAACGGTCTCTCTCTAGTAGTAGGGGACCCATGCTCATCCTAGAAGGTGGGTTCTGCTCTAAGAGTCTGTAAATTACACATACGCATCCCTCATAAAAGATCCCACTCTTGTCATCGTGGGCCCATTCTTATACCAACTGTAGAGTTCCACTGAAAATTTTTGTGGTGATCATTTGGGATCAATGTCATCATCGAGCATCACATAAATAAGTACCATGCTGGGAAAATTCTCACATCTTATCCATAAATTCAAATCTAAGGTCAACATCACGTTCTATGTGGAAATACACTTAGGATTGGATATTGGTGGTCCAAAATCTAATTCCAAGCATTTGAGATATGATAATTTTATGTTTTCAAAAATATTACCAAGGGTTACACTGTATGAGAGGGTACCAACATTACGGGTCCTCTTGCTCTGTCACTTGGACATTTTGGTGAAGGTACATGGATCGCCAGCCATTAAGTCATACATAGAGTGTATGGGATATACAAGGCATGCACATCACACATAGGGTCCTCTTAATGTGTTTGGTCATGTATATTTATCTATGCCATGTTTGTGTGCCCGTCCCATTTATTTTTACTCATGTCATGTTCGTGTACTTTGGTAAATGGTTTGCTACCTAGTTATGTACTCCCAAATGGGGTCCTGCCCATGTTCTCTTCCACCCCAATCATCCCCCCATTGAGGTGATGCATGGAATTTAGGGTGAATACATGGTTTTTCATCCTTATAAATCATTGAAACCCTACAAGAAAATAACAAGGTAACGACTTGTCGTGTGTTCTTTGAACTACAGAACATGTAGTCTGGTATTTTGATATTCCTAAATCTCCTCTCTGCACACAAGATCTAGTATTTTTCCTTTAATTTTTGCCTTTTATCTACCTAATATTAGTGGATCTATCTCCCTCAAATAGATTCATTCCAAACAGTATCCAGAAAACCAGTTTTTGAAGAATATTACACACCATATCTCTCTACAAATGATTAGGTTCTTTCATCATGGATGATTTTATTTATGATCATTAAAAAGATAATCCACAACTTGAAAACATCTCAGATATATCCATTATTCATTTATTTTTCCCACAAACATTGTTTAATCTTGATTTTGGGGGTACCATCATGGTTGGTACCTCATGACATTGTCGAACTAGGATTGCCTTGTCCAAATAGTGAATATAGTGAAGAAATTGTTATAGGAAGGCATAAAATAAATTTCTTATCAATTGTTACCAACTGTTAATGGAAACGGATACACAATAGTGGAATTCGGGGTTAGAAAACCAAATAATAATAAATTACAATAGTACATCGGTGCATGAAAATTTCTAAAATTTGGCACAGTACATAAAAGGGATGATCCTTCTAAATTAATTTAATCAAAAAATTCATAATATAATGTTTGAAATTCCCTACCTAGAGATTGCATCATTCATTATTGAAGAATTAACTTTCCAACAATTGAAATAAATTTTTGAATTTTCGGCATCTTGTTCTTCTCAAATCCATATTTCCATCATCATCTGTGAGGATCTCCCAACAGAATGAGAGGGAGAAGAAGCTCTTAACAGTCCTAGGGTTATGAGGCAGAACCTGACCAAATCTCTTTAATGGTATTCTTACAAAAGCTCGTTTAGATTAAATTAATAATTTCATTTTAATTATTTTAATTAATTATATAATTTAATTCACAACCAATATCTATGATTTTTGAACACCTCATGTCAACCAATTATATGTTGCACTTAGATTAAAAATCACATTCCAGACTCAAGTATGATCTCATAGTTTTTATCTAATATTATGTTAAATATTTATCACATTTTATTTAAAAAACATTGTTTGAGTAATATAAAATATATTTAATATTTATATAAAATTGATTCTAGGAATATTGATCCATGAAATCGCACTTCATCTCAGTGCTTGACTCTATAAATATATTTAGAAATATTTTAAAATCATACAAGGAAAAAACCAGGTTTATATGTCCTTCCCTACTTTAATATTTTCATCCTCCAAAATAAAATCAAAATAAACAACTGAGGATACTGAGCTTGTATCTAGATCTCCCCCTCCAAAAAACTCTCCTACATGTTCTAATGCTTCCAAAACATGTGAACTCATGTGATGTTCCATCCATGCATGGTTCCCTCCTATTGATAATCGATCGGTATCAGGTGATCTACAAAGGTAGATCCATCCTTAATGTCCATCTCAACTTAGTCAATAAAATGTGTGAGATCATGAACCTATATACCCATCTATGACACATGAAATATGTCATAAACCTTCTCCATAAGTGTGTGGGTAGTGGGAGGTGGTAAGAAAACTCACCAAACCTTTTCAAGATCTCAATCATCCCGTTGAACCTTGGGGTTAACTTGCCTCCCTGGTGGAATCTACTCAATCGAGGTCATGGGGAGACTCTCGAGAATATGTGTTCACTATGATCGAACATCAAAGTCTAATGACACTGATATGCATAATATTTATTTCAACTTTGGGATATCCTCATCCTCTAATGGATGATTAGGACCTTCTTTGTTATGACCTACACCATCTCTAGACCCCCAAGAGATGTCTCACCAATCTCTATCCAGTGCATGGGTGACCTACATAGTGTCCAATAAAGGGAAATTAAATATTCCATGTCAATGGTAGAGTGGTAATTTTTGTTTTATGCAAGCTCTTACAATGTATATTGATCCTTCCATCTTCGAACAAATTCTAACATGAATGTGCTCTATATATCCTTGAACGCCTAGATAGTGCTCTCATTATGCACATCTTTCTAGGGGTTAAAGGGTGTAATAATCCTCATATGGGTCTCGAATTCCTTCTTTATACCTCTCCCCAATCAGGATTTTAATCTTTTATCACAAATAGAGTTAATCACTACGGGAACCTCATGATGGTGAACAATATCCCAATGTACAGCAATAAACCTACCAAAAACCGGGTGTTTAGCATTCTCCTGCTGATAGGTGAGGCACCAAGAGATGAACACATAAAAAATCCATGTCATATCGAACAATAAAAATAGTTACATAAGGACTCTATAAATATTCCCCACACTGGGATATACATCCAAGGTAGAAGTGTGGAACTCTTTCATCACCTCCTATAGCATCGTGACTGGAACAAAAGTCTATCCCTCGAAAATGGAGAGGTGATTCCATCCTTAAAAATAACCTTCTGGTGAATCCCATGTGTATATCTAGTGATTAAATAACTTATAGTCAATGTATCCTAGATGGGACTCTCTAAAACACTCAAGAATCGATGGATTCAACACCATCGATTGAAGAAAAATTATACCTTCCTACTCCACTGGGATCTGTTAAATTGAAACCAACTTCTCAGAATCCTCCTCCACCATGTAGGCTTGGGACTTCTTACTAAGGGAATCTACAACTATGTTTCCCTTCACAATAGTATATAATATCATGAAGTCATAGTCCTACATGAACTCCAACCATCATTAGTGTGTTACGTTTATGGTTCCCTTTGTGGAGACATACATGAGACTCTAATGGTCTGAGTAAACCATAAATATCTCCCCCAAAAGTTAGTATCTATAGGGTGAAGAATACCACTTCCATCACTAGGTTTTGTGTCAAATGTGATTGGCCAATGTTAACCTATTTTTGGATGAGCCTATGGTAAAAATTGTGTTCTAAAATCTACAGTGGTCTTAAATTTATGATCTGATCATCCGTTTATCATTTTTCACATTTTTTATTAGAAACTATGCTTACGAAATATAAAATATATATAATATGTTTATATAATTAATTCTAGGGACACAAAACCTCAGGATCTCATGAAGTTTTAACATTTGGATTTAAAAATAGATTTAGAAATATTTCATATTCTTACAAGGAAACAACTCAGTCTCCACAAAATAGGATGTGGACATTTTTTATTATTTATTACATCTATATTCGTTTCCATCTATTTCTATAAATTGGTTGTACTTATACAATTTATCTATTAATTTATCTATTTTTCAACTTTGGTCATGAGATTATAGTCTCCAAACTATACAACCTTGGACCCTCACTATTAGTAGAAAGCATATGGAATACATAGAGGTGAACATGACGACATGAGACCCATTGTATCTGGAACCATCTAGTGGTATCCATGTTTGAATGACACACATATCATTTGAATTTCAAGGATTTTAATTATCCCAATATTGATGATATATTTTTTTTAAAAATCCCTCTTTCTATTATATATGAAAATCACTCTTGAACAACTGAGGGGAGGTAGGGTGGAATAAAAAATCTAAAATATATATAGAGGGAATAAAATATTAGAAGAATGTTTAAAACAAAAGGTTTAAGAAAACTCCACTAAATATCCAAACATAAATAATAATGTAAAGGGCATTAATAACACCCATATTGGATTATTATTACTCTATTTTTTTAGAATCATTGTAGTTGATCATCATATCACATCTTTATCTTATTCTTTATCTCAAAGAATTGTAAAATGTATAAGAAGTGGGAATTACACTGGATCGATAGTGCACCAATTTTAAAAAATTATTACACAAACAATGCATAGTGTTTAACACTAATACATAAATACAATGTTGGCTTATACTCCATGGAATCTCAATTTATTGTGAACAAATTAAAATCTATGAGTCCTTATTTTACTTTTTATATTAACAATTTCAGTGTTTATTGATATTGACAGGTTTAGAAAGTTCTTAATAACATGAAAAAAAATTTCTAGGGGATGGAAATTTAGAATAAAAAAATCCCCCTTAATATGTTTAATAATCCATGCGGGTACATCAAGTAGTATCAAGGACATGAGATTACGGCATAAAAAATACTATCTATAAGAAGGTTTTTGAAATGGATAACGATTTTAATGTAAAAGAAATTCATTTATTTGATGGAAAAAGATTTCATATATAGAATAATAACTTTATAACTCACTTATGATATCTCTCACATGAATTTTTAAAATATTCATTATATATAATAGAGGTTAGAAAAAATATTGTAATGAAAATTACAAAATAATAAGAAAAACTATTTAACACTAGTATAAATGATAAAAATAAATTATCTAGAGGAATATTTAAACAAATATTTTTGAAAGTGATGGATTTAAAATCATAAAAATATATTTGCGACAATATATAATATGTTTAGGATGGATTTATAAATGTTTATGAGGCTTAGTTTTAGTTACTAAACATAAAAAACTGTGATCTGAAAATGATCTCATATGAGAATATTAATACATCCTTCCATCAACTCATAGATGTTATGGGATCCATTCATGGACATTGAAATAATATTATTAATGTTTATATCTTGAAAATTATTCTCATACAATATTCAACCTTCTATAATAAAAAATTATACCTTAAATTTGAGTATCACATTAAAATATTCTTTCATTGTCAATATATTAAGATGGTGGCCTGTGAGATGAGAGTGAAACATGAGAGCACACAAGTGTAGTAATAAAAAGTTATTTCTTACAAATCCTTAGAGAATAATTAAATTCAATAAGATAAAAACAATTAGTATTATATATGTTATGAATTTATATCTGTTGTAGAAAGAAGATTATAATGAACAAAAAGAAGTTATGATGATAATAATTCATTAATTAGTTTAAATTGTGGAATGTCTAGGCATATTAAAGTAATATTACCATGAAATGTAGAGAATATACCTAATTATTCTGTGGAATCAATACCACAAATAAGGTTTCTTATTATATGAAAATTTAAATGAATAATAATAACATGGAAGATAATCTAGTGGAAACCCCTAATAAGAAGAAAATATGAATAAATGATAATTTTTTTGAGGATGAAGAAGTTGAGTAGATCTCAGATGTGGAATATTTAATGATAGTAATAGTTAATGTGAAGAAATATGATGTCGAAAAATTATATAAACCAAAAGGAGTTGTTAACATGAAATTCTAACTAGAAGAATCTCTTGAGAATATAATCAATCAAAGAAATAAAAAATTAATGATAAGAAGTTTACTAAAATAATCAACAGTATATGTTAATACGCATGAAGCCAATGTTACTCACCTGAAGACAGTAAAATAAAATATTTGGTCTGCTCAAAATAATTATAAATAAATATTGATTTCATGTTAAATATTAGTTATCAATAAAAAATGGTCGATAATATGAATACCCAATTGGGATATAGATGAAATAGAGATGAATATCTATAATAATATGTTTTATATTTTCTAAAAAATATTGATGTTGAATAAAAAGTACATCATGGTATGTAAAAGCGTTAATTTAGTAAAATTTTTTATAAATAATTGATTGAAAAAGTCGGAAGTGGAATGAATTATATTTAGAGAATCATAAATGAATATAATATTAAGCATATAGGAAATATCAATCATGCATGCGAAGTTTATACATCCAAGGATTGTGATGTTTTTGAATATGATAAGGGAAACTATAATGTTATTGAAAACAATAAAGTATAAAGGCTGACCCAACAGTAAGGAAACTAATAAAATGATTTAATCCTATGGATAAGTAGAAATACAAGGATTTATCCTTTGGTAAAATGAAAATTATATATATTTTCTAAAAATACCCAGACTAGATGTATAGAAGTATATAGCCATCTAATAGATGAAGATCCATGGAATTTATAATGATGTTTGTGATGAAATAATATATCTAGAAATAAGATTTATTTTTATGAATATATTTATAACTACCCTAATTTTTTCCACAGGTAAATAAATATCTATAAAGAGAGGAATCAAAATTTTACGACATGGAATCCAATGGAGAAATGTAAATGAACAGCCATATGACATTCCTTCCCAACACAATTCTTATCCAATCGAGGAAGAGGAATGTGATATTTTATCTTATGATAATGAAATTTAGGGGAAAAACCATATGACATAATATAACCTAGAATCTCTTAGAAGTAGAAGAGGAAGAATGAGATGTTTTTATAATCACGTCTTTGATCACATCAAAATTGAATTATAGTTACATAGTTTACAGTATAGAATAAAATAGGTATTTTCTCAAAAAAAATTATTATTTATTTGGAAATGATTTTTTATTATGAAATATAAAAAAATATTAAGAAGTTAGGGGTTTATAATTTTAAAATAAAAATTGAAACTATTTTTATAAAAGGTATCAATATTGTGGGAGAAATCTTCATTTACCTAAGGTAAGTTTTCCTTTTCTTAACCAATGTCTCTATCAAGTGGTGTGGGATAAATCAAAGACTCCATGATTTAAATATATTGATACTAATAATTTAGGTTGTTTATTTCAAGGGTAACACCTTGGTTTCTTATCAACCAGTTGTATTTATTACCTACGATTATTTAAAATCAACAAAATCATTTTATTGTAAGATCCAAACTCAATAATGTAATTACATCCAAAAGGTGATGGGATGTTAAGATTTGTGTCGATATTTAAATTTTTGTCAACATTGAAAACTAAAAATTCATGGTTTCTAGAATTTGTACTTCCTTAATTGAAACAATTAATAATACCACCAATAAAAATAAATTGTGAGAGAAGAGGTAAATGAACTCAACTCATTTCACAATCCGAGTTATGCATGATAGCCTGAATATTTTCAATCTTTGATTTTCATGTCGACATACTAATATAAAAATTAAATAATAAGGTTGAAATTAATAATAATAAAGAATAAAACAATAAATTAATTTCCTTCCAAATATTAAAAACATAGATCTTTTTATTACATTAATGAAAAAAACATAGATTTATTACTAAGGTGTTTAGAAGTACATATAGTGGGAGAATAATAAAATGAATTATAAATGATCGCAAGATAAATAAAAATGTTAACCTAGAATTTAAAAACATGATAATTATCCTTATATAGATTCTATAATGAAGTTTTTCAATTTGGATCCTTGAAAATTCAAAATTTTATAGGTTTGGATAAGATGTTCATAGTAGATTTTCCATCCCATTGATAAGAATTGGTGACTAAACTAAATGTGTTTAATTTAATTGATATTTTAAAGACGATAGGAAAATATTTATTTTATCAATAATATCAATATTTATCCCAATTAGATCAACCAATCAAGGTTTTGGGTCTCACCATTTCAGGTGAGTCCAATCTGCCATGAAAGTGTTTTCTTAACTATGTGGGACTCAATTAATTCTATTATTCTTAGATATAGCCTTTATTCCAGTTGGATTAATTGAATCGAAAAATAATATAGATTCATAAACAATTATTTCTCATGTTTGGTTAAGTGTAGTGAGTTCTATAATAACAAACTACTGTCAATTTGTTTCGTTATGGAAAACTATCTAATTTTATGATTTTGGACCACAACCTCTTAAAAATAACTATTTATTCATTCAATGACTAAAATGTGATGGAAAATATAATACAATATATTAATAAATTTCACTCATAAAATTTCACAATCATGATTTTTCTCTCCATGAAAAAATCATATATCTAAAAACAAATTCTCTGATAAATAAAAAGTTAGAATTATTTTTAAAAAATATAGTTAAACCAATATATTCGTCTTTATGGATTTTTTTTAATTATTCATTTATCACATTATAATTTTTATTAAAACATTCATTCACCCATGAAATATGTCTCCGCCTACAACCATTTTTAATTTATGTTAGTTACCTCTCATGTTTGAAATATATTCATTATTATGCTGATCTCATAATCATAAAATTCTTAATATATTTTTATTAAGATCATATCTCCTTATATATTATAAAATGAAAACAACTAAAAATATTTTGTATATTTATGGGTATTCAATTTTGAATATTGTTTATTGGTAAGAATTTAAAAAAAAATCTATAAAGGGGATTTTTTTCCCTTAAGGATACTATGAATGAGACATCATTCAATATTTAATTAATATTTCTCATAGAATGTACCCAAATATAAATCCCCCAAATCAGTTCCCCTTTTCAAATATATATCCAATATTCATAAAAAATAATATATAATGAAATAATCATATACTTATTTTTTTCAATTTCTTTATTTTTTTATATTCATTTTTTCTACTTTTTTTAAGATAATTGCATGAAAAGAAAATATATTGAATAAATAATGACTCATTCCCCCTAAAAAATCACCCTTAGTAATAAAAATATATGTAATGAATATTCAATCACATTATCGATTTTTTCATTTTTTATGAATTTTCCAAGAGGAGTCAAATGAATTACAATAAAATATACATAACCTTTGAAAATCCCTAAAATAGAAACAAACCCAAAATTTCCCATAAATTTTTGTCAAACAAATTATATAATAAGAATTACCCTGATTTCCCAACACTCACAAATTACTATGATCATATGATATAAAATAGAGTAGGTTCTTTAAAGAAATATACTTTTAATAAGGATATAATTTAAGGTATTCCATTTTTAAAAGGGTCTTAACAAGGTAAAATGTAACAGAATCTCTCAATGTTTATAAAAATAGAGGTTTTTTCTAAAAAAAGTGACTCGAACATACTATCACATTTCATTATTATCAAAAGAGTTGATAAAGGATAAAACAATGTCTTATATGACAAACCCAAATCTAATGTCACTCAAGAATTGAGTTTACATTAAAGAGTATGTGAAAATTATTTTATTATAACACTTAGTATAGGGAAATTAACATTTTTAAATGATAATTATGAGTGGGTTTTGGTAATCCATTATTCAACTATATATGTTTTTAAAATTCCAAATCCATAAAATGGAATTCATAAAAACAATCTCCTCTGTTTCATATTCAAAAAACATATAATTTAATCACAGTAGAACCATTCATGTAAAATGATTTTGGTTAATTAATTTAAGATCAAAATATTTTTGTTTATAAAGGAAAAAAACCTAAAAACAAAATAAATATATAATAAAATAAATATAAAATGAAAACACAGTGAAATTGTAACCTATAACCATAGGAAACCCTCCCCATTACAATAATTATTTTATTTTCTAAAGAAAACACAATTTATTATTAGATTTCATTTACTTGTTGAAGATAGATCAAATAATAATGTTTCATGGAAGTTACAACCTATTGATCTTGTTGATGAGCTTCATGGTGGAGAGAAACCTCCTCTACAACTTTATACATAAAGAACTCATGGAAGGGTTTCAGAGTTTTCCTATTATACATGAATCAATAACAATTAGATTCATTCAGGTTATACATATAATCATATATAAACACATGAGAAATTATATGTGCCCCTATATTAGGAGAATTAATATTAATGTCTATTATCTTTATCCTTGAGTTAAATAGTAGGTCATTATCTCTGGCCTTGAACTCATTTTACAAAATCATATTATCAATTGATTCCTATATTTTCCATTTTTATAGTATAGAATTCTCAAAATCATTCCATTTTATCTACTGAAGCCCTTGAATTTTTCATTCTTTGTGACTTTCTACATTTTAAGAATTCATGTTGTATTGTTTTATTGCTCAATATGTGTAGTTATCAACCTAAAATATATTCCAAAAAGCCTTCCTAGAAACCAATTGAAATGAAGATATACCAATTGTAGTTATAAAATTATTATGGTATAACCACAATGAATCATCCAACCATGTACTCCAATATCCCCCATTGGGATAAAACATTTTTTCCTAATATTTTATTAAGCTACTGATTAGACACTTTTTCATAGACATTTTTTAGGGATGATGTTGAGTAGTAACATAGTCTCAATACCTATAATAGTGTAAATGTTCTTTCTTTCTCTAATTAAAAATGTGAGACCCCTAGTCCCTAATATTTCATCATGGTAAACCAGACCTATAAAGGATATAGAATCTCCCAAACTTGATAGTGACACAAAATTTATCAATCTATGTTCTCTTTTTCTTCAACCATTTTGAGATGTAATAAACTACTGAAAGAATATACATAAAGAAAAAATAATTTTGAAGAGACATCATCAATTCAATACCTCAAACTTTAAATATCTCATAAAATAGCATGGTTGTTTGAGGCATTTAGTTCCAAATATACTTATTTCTATAAAATTACACTACTGGAATGGGAGGTTTTCCCCATGCTTCTTTACCAATGGTTTTCTTAAACCATTGGTAATGAAGGGCTATGACACCCTTTACCAATGGTTCACTAGGACCATTGGTAAAGGGTCCCCATTTTCCAATGGTTTTAGGAAACTATTGGTAAAGGGGTGTTCAACCCACCCTTTACCAATGGTTTTTAAAAACTGTTGGTAATGTTTTACCCCAAATACACACAACCGCTCCTCTCCCCCATTTGTGAGACAGAACCCTAAATCTGCAGTGCTCCTATCTCGACATCCCCCATCTGAACCACTGAAAATCCATACCATTCATCTCAAATCATGTATTTTCATCTCTATACACATAAAATATATAAGTGAGACCTTTCTTTATTATTATTCATCTAATATTTTAGTTTTATGTTTTGATTTTGATGTGTATATATTTTTTTCTGTTTTGATTTAACCTAGACTTTCTCCATTCCAATCCATTTAATTAATTAAATCTTTAACCCTCCATCGATGATGAAACATCTCAAATTCATTGCAGTTGGATTTCAGATTTTCTAAGTATGTGATTTTATGATTTTTCTTCAACTTTAAAATAATTGTTAATTTTAAATTTATTTATATGTCTGTATTAATTTTTAGCAATGTTTCTATGAATGTTTTCCCTGAAATTCCATGTAAAATATTATTTAACCCTATTCTCATTTAATTGAACATGTCATGAATTTGATAACTATAATTTTGACATCTTTCAAGTATTTATGAATTATTCAATTCCATGAATGTTTAGATTTATTTTAAAATAATATTTAAAGAATTAATTGTTGAAATTCAGTCTTTGTCTCGAGTTTTTATTCAAGGAATTAAATAGATTGATTTGTATGAAATGAGTTGAACTATTTAATGTTTTCTAAGTAGTTTCAAATGATTTAATTTGTGAAATGACAATGAACCCTCTTGGAATGATTTTTTTTAAATGATATTTCTTTGGTAATTTTAAATTTGATATTTATTCATGTCGAAATAGGTTGTAATCCCATGTTTGGAATTAATATTGAGAGTTTTTAATTGTAAAACATCCTTTAATTCCTTTGGGATGTTTTCAAATAAATTATTTTTGAAAGGCCTGTTTGAAATTACATGTTTGTTTTTGGAAGGATGTTGGTATAGAAAACCTTTCAAAATATTGAATTAAATAATGGGTTTTGAATTGAATTGAAGATTTTTTACCACTCAGTTGGAACTTTATGAAGATCCTCAATTGTAATAATTCATTAATGTAACTTGCTCAGTTCTTCTAATTACAATTTATTGATATTGAAAATGATTCACATCGATGGAGATTGGGGGGTGCGATTGAGATATGATTTGAGGTCTGAATAATATGATTGATATTGATAAGGATCCTCATTTTCACCCTCATAACTTCATTATATTACTCACATATTTTGACTAGTCATGTTGAATTAGATAGTTAGATGGTAAAATATAGATTTATGATTCACTAGTGGACTCATACCTCATCAAGTGGAATACACTACTGAAAATATGGGTTTTCCCAATGCTATTATACCAATGGTTCATCAAAAATGTTGGTATAGGAGGCCTTTACCAATCGGTTCATAAAAGCGTTGGTAAAGGCAGACATAGGTGATGATTTCCCAAGGGTTTTATGAAAACCGTTGGGAAATAATTCCCTTTATCATTTACTTAAATGTATTTTCTATTAAAGTTCAATCCTATTTAATTGTTTATGACAAAATGACTCATATAAATTCTTTTTATAAAATTGACAGAAGTTGGATATATGAAACCAATCAAATCTTAAGTGATTTTCAAAACAATTTGGAGAGCTTTATAGATTCTAAATTTCACAATGCTCCAGATAGTGGTCGCATACACTACCAATGTTCCAATTGTGCTGGTAGACCTTGGTTGATCCATGAAGAAGTCATCTACGATATAAACAAATATGGTTTTCAAGAAAACTACATTGTGTGGTATCACAGTGGGGAGAAAATGAAATCTCAAATTGGTGATGATCGAAATGAAAGGACTGGAATGGAGAATTTGTTAGATGATCGGTTTCTGTTTATTTGTCATCATGAAAAAGAAATGATCTCAACTCCAGAAGACTTTTATATGAGGACATATGATTCATATAGTGAAAATGATGACATTGATAGGGTGAAAAAATTGAATTATGCTGCCATGACTCCAGTATATCAACAATGCGATAAAATGAAAAAGCTGGAATTTTTAATCCGATTATTTCATGGGAAAACTATGTATGGGATTTATAATACAGAAATTGATTACATTCTTACCCTCTTGAAGTATTTTATTCCAGATGATGCAGATATTCCCTCAAACCACTATATGGCATGAAAGTTAGTTGATGAACTTTGATTTTCAAGAAACAAAATTCATGCTTTCCCAAAATATTGCAGTTTATCCTGGGAGGAAATCGCTAAACAAAATGACTGTATAAAAGGTGGTAGATCCCATTGGAAGTAAAAATATGATGAAACACCATCCCACGTTCCAACGAATATAATGTGGCACTTTCCATTGATCCCCAGACTCTATAATATTTTTATTTCTGATAAAATATCAATAAAAATGGGATGGTATGATACTGAGACAAAGAAGACTAAGGATGAGTTTGTTCATCCAATAGATGGATTTTCATGGAAGAGATTTTATGATCGACATCTTGATTTTGCAGCTGATGTGCGTAATGTGAGGTTGGGTCTTTTATGCGATGGATTTAATCCGTTTGGGCATATGATTACTTCTCACAGCACATGGCCAGTTTTTATACACATTTATAATCTTCCCCCATGCTTGTGTATGAAAAAACCTTTCACTTTCATGAGTATACTCATATTTGTCCCTTCTGCTCCCGGTATTGATATTGATGTATACATGTAACCTTTAATAAAAGAGTTTAAACTTCTTTTGGATGTGGGTGTGCGCACATATGATGCATGTTCTGAAGACATATTTCAGATGCGTGTTGCGTTTATGTGGGCGATCAATGATTTTCCGGCTTATGCAATGATATATGGATGGAGCACAAAGGGAAAGCTGTCATGTCCGGTTTGTATGAAGAATACACGATCCAGAAGACTGAAACATCCACTACTAAAAAAAGGACATATAGCTACACATTTATAGCCATAGTATAAATGGTCTGTGGCTATAGATTAGATATATCCACGAGCAGATCATTCCCCGTGAAAATAGCTTCTTCGTTTTTTATCCCCCATCGAGGATTTCTTCTCCACTCGCCCACTCCCCAATCTCTCCCTCAAACTCGTTCTCCTTCGATCATCTCCCAAGTGATTTCCCCCTTAGTTGATCCTCACCAAATTCTCCTTCACCCTTGTCGGCTTCTCCATTCACAGCTCATCCATTCGCGAAATCTCCATTGGTGGTTCCTACACCCCTCATGCATTCCTCTCCTCCCACATACCCTTCTTCGGGTGTACCTCCTCTATCCGATACATCAGCCGATGCTTCCCCTCTTCGAGATTGTGCTCCCTATCCTCTGCCCGGCCAAACTGCCCTTCCCTGCCTGCTACTCTTGTGAAGGACTCAATCTTCTCCCTGATTTCATGACATTGGCTCACGCAATGGAACCCTACCCGCTCTGTCGCTCCCTGCTCCCGTGAAATCGGCTCAGGCGAAGGAACACTACCCTCTCCAGATATGTCAAACGAACCCTACCCACTCCCTACTCTCACAGATGAACCCTTCTTACCAAGGTAATGAACCTTCTGGCTCCCTCCTATCGTGATTCACCCCATCCTGTAGGTAATCACAATTATTATATCTCTTTGAATGATATGAATCCTCATCTTCCATTTATTTATTTCTGACCAAATTAATCATATGTTGAGATATTCGTTGTAAATTGTCTGCTGTCTTTCATGTTGTAATTTTTACTTTCATGATCATTGATATCTGATAGCCTGTATTCATGTTTCGACTAGCCTGTTTCCAAGAGTGCTTTTGATTTTATTTTCATTAGGGATATTTTCAAAGAGAATCCACTTCTGTTGTTTACATTGTAAAATATGTAATTATTTATTCTTGTAATTATTTTTTTCAATTATTGAGATCAAATAGATATGGTATAGAACCGGATTTTTATGATAATTCATGATGAAGGGCTACTGATGATCCATTGAGAGTAACAGATTCCATGGTTGGTAATAAATTTTTCATTTCTTAGATTGGTGAAGGAATTTTTTCTTGGAGAATAGAGTGTATAAGGACTGGTTGATGATACATAACAATGGGTTTTCAGTCGAGGAACATCTTGGGGACAGAATTGAGATACCTTGGATTAGGTTACAAAGCACATGTCAAATAGTTCTAAAAGTTAAGGGTTTCATTGTTGTATTTTTTTTATAATTGATATGATTTAGGGATATTTGAGTTGTTAATCAATACATTATTTTTTATATATCATTGTATTTATAATTTATATTGTTGGTATTCTATTTGATGAACTATTTTTTAAGTGCTAATAGTTTTATTCACCACAGATTTATATTGTACTCTATTGTTCTATGATTTGATTGGAATTTTATATCATCTGGTCAATGTAAACAAGTCTAGGATGACCGTTTTTTTTGCCTCTATTTTACAATTCTCACCCTATTATAGTTTCATATCATATCTCATCACATCTAAAACCAATAAAATAAACTTTTTTTTAAACAAAAATGGCAATTGGTTTTTTCATCTAAGAGATTAAACAAAGACATAGCACATTTGTCCAAGAATAATAGAAAGGATATCATTTTAAGATCATTCTCACTCAATAATTAAAGAGGAAACTATTGAACCACAATGTAAAATTATCAAATGAATAAAAATTGTCTAATTGGAAACTCTAGAAAAAAAATTCAATATTGGCAGGTAGACATTCTTGAGTTCTAGCATGTTATCTAATGATTCCTTCTTATCCATCATTATTTTAATGTTCTCGAAATTAAAATATTTTTCTCAAGCTCATAGCTTTGTAAACCACCTTAACTATACACATCCTCAACATCCTCTCCATGGATGTCTTAACTGGGAACTCTTACTATCATGTGACAAGAACTCATCCCTACTAACTAAATTAAAAAAACCCATTTTTTGCTGGCTGAGGCATTGTGTCTGATATACCTGGATAAATTTTTTTCATAATTCACACTTCTTTTACTTCTACAACAAATTAGAGAAACTTCTCCTACTATCAACGACAAAATTCCACGTATCAATAAACAATAAACATGTCAGATTCTTTCAGCCATAGACAACTTCATTAATCACATAACCAAGTCCAAGATTATTCGTCCAACCAAATATCAATCGTGAATTACCTTGCCCGAAACATTCTCCAGGGAACTCAAGAAATCTCTATAATCATTAAACAGCTTCACTCACTAGGTCAAGATCAAAATATTTTCCTGAAAATTAACTTTTCAATTATAAATTAGGGTTTTTTTGTTTTTAAATCATTTTTTGTACCCTTCCATAGTGCCCTGGGAACATGGGTTACCAAGATTAATGTGACGTATCTCACTTACACAAGTAATCTTAATCATCCAAAACCTTATTTCCAACCTATGTCAGCATCATACATGATTTCAAGCTTCTCCACATTTCAATATCCATTCTTTCAAAAGACAAAACACCCAAAAAACCCACATTATTAATATCCATCAACCATTTGAACTCAAAACCAATAATATTTTTTTGGTGAATACATCTCAGATAGCAACATTTGAATTGACATACCACTACCTTGATTCGACACCCCTCTACTCATCCTCAGCAAAAAAAAGGAATTTCATTTGTTAAATATTCTATATTTATGAAACCAAAATAATAATGAAATTGGAGGCTCCAATATTTCATTTTTATTAAACCAGATTAGGGAACACTATCCATTGAATAAAAAATGTTGTCTTTAATATCCTCATAATGGAATGATGCTTGCCTTCAATTCCATATCCATGGAAATTGACTTAAAATGTTCTTTGGAAATCGCTTCAATCCTATCACTTTATTCATTAATCATTGTTCCCATTTTATTTATGCTGAAATTCAAGGTATCTTCTATATTCTGTTTCTTTTTCTCCAAGTCATCATCTTCGATCGTCACATTTAAAATTCTTGCATGAAATCCCATTGTTCCACAATCTCTTAAAAGTTTGGGATATCTTCATTTAAATGGGATGAACACATCCTTGATTGGAACTTGTTGTTTTTTCCACCTGTTCATAATAAATTCTTTTTAGGTCCATAATAGTCCTAAAATCCACTTCCTTTCTAAAAACCAATGTTATAATCACGTGAATTTAAATGGGTTTTAATATATATTTTGGTGAAAAATATTTCTAAACCAGCGTTATATTGACAAATACTAAGACATAAATAACTAGTAACTACATTGATCTATATGCAATTATTATCTACATAGATACATATTTGTATTTATTTTCTAGTATACATATTTAGGTATGCACTTATTTCTAGTATGCATTACCAGTTTTCACTCACATAGAAAATAAGTGTGACATAGCTACTATATGCATTGATTTTTTACTATGGAGTACTAGTATGCACTTATATAGAGAATAAGAGCATTAATATTAGTTCCTTCATGTTTGAACTTGTTTTCCAAGAATTTATATTTGAAAAAAATCCAATATATGTGTAAGTGAATTTATAGTAGATAGTTTTTTTAAAGCTTACATAAAAATAGAAGAGAAAAAAATATAGAGGATAAAGAGTTTTGAGAGAAATAATATATATATATAATCATATGTATTTATTATGATGTACTGTTAGTATATTATTTCCATACTTATGATATATTTTTTGTATATTAAATAAATCATTAGATGTACATCTAGAGAAGAAATACAAATCAATTAGGATGAAATACTCTTCATATTACACTCATAGTTATGTTAATATACCAACACTACATAGTAATTAGATCAAATTATAAGAGATACTCTTCATATTAACAAATTATAATGTATAATTGATTAAATCATGAAAATACATCATGATTAATATACAATGATGTATTTTAAATTGTTTTTATAACAACAATTATACATAGAATGTAATAATCAGATGTATTTATATTAACCAAGGAAGTGTTCTTTCTTCAATTAGAGGATTTGATTAGATTTTCTTTAGAAAAAAACAACTTAAAATCAAGTTTGTTAACAAAACAATTGTAAACTACAATTGAAATTTTAATCATAAGAGATCCAACTCAATTATGTTGGTATATTTATTATTATGTATTTTTGTTTTTTTATGAACATTACATCACAATTATACATGGATTTAATAACATAATTGATCCAAATCATTTATGTTCACATCCAATAATTGATGTTATCATTATAAATACATTTGATTATTATACATTGTGGTTTTTTATATTTTTAGTATAATAAACATTATCAATACATTATTAAACCCTGTTTTTCATTTGATGAATCATTATTTTTGTGGTCTGACTATAAATTTCATTGTATTATAGGTTGTGCCTTCTGATGCAACCTCTCGACAATCTGTTTCAAGTACTTCAACAATGTCATCTTCATACTCAATAGTATGAACTATTTTATTTTCTTTCTGTTTCAAGTTTATATTCAAAACACAATTTTTTTATGTAAACAATCACATTTTATTGGTGAAACTCTTTTTACATTCTATGAAATCTATTTTGGAAAAATACTTAAGCTACTATTTTTCTAAAACTTCTAAAAAATTATATTTTCAATATGTTATGTATTCTCCTCTTCTTTTCCATAGCTGCTACTATATCAGTTTTTTATATTCCAGCAACATACACCTTTCATTCAAGGTTTGATCGTTAATCTCCTATTATAATTTTTCCACACTCATTCTAGGTGTGGAACAATGTATTATTTTGTTCAATACATTTCCTGTTAATTCATATAAATTATCAGGATATTGTTCCATGATCTGCTCCTTTTCATATTAGTGTTGTGATGTCCGTTATTGTGTGGTCTTATAAAATGGTTCAGCTAACTCCCCAAACTCCATGCCCTTTGTTCTTTATTTAGATCATTACCCATATTTGGAATTATGGAATGTTTCTTCCTCTTCATGGCATGGATCTTTGTTAATAACTAGTTCCCCTAATATCTAACCATTTCCATCTCCAAAATTTCTCAGCCTAATTCACCATGGAATGGGCAGGCTGTTGTGAAATTTTCATTCACCATATCACTTTTATCTTGCCCCCAATAATTCATTGTAAGCTCCAAATCCTTCCAACTACTGATTATTATTTAATAAACATAATAAACAACAGCAAACACCATTTTACTTTCCAACTCCACATACACATCCATATACTTCCATGTGAACCAATTCTCAATATCTCCTTAGAGAATTCTCTTTTTATAATGTCATTAATATATTCCTTTGCTTTAAACATTTTACATCATTTTTTGATTTTTAAAAAACCAACACACAAGCTCTTTGGTTACAAAACTCTCCCCATTTGGTGTTCATTCTCAGCTCTACTCCCCATTTCTCAAGAAACTTCTTTCATAAGATATATGATGGAAAAAACATCTTTTCATGTCTCCAAATATGAATTTCATACCTTAGTCCCCTTATTGGATAGAATAATTCCAGATTTTTTTTAATCTTAGAACTACTTTCTTTAAACCCACCCACACTTTCCACAGTAAATTACAATTAGTGAATTCTACACTTTGAATTGAGTTGTAGACAAATCCTCTAGGACTTGTGATTTGTATATTTATGTACGAAATGATATTTTAAGCCAACAAACTTGTTTTGTTATGTGTCACTCACCTCTTTGACCTACCACATGATTAAATGGCCTATTATGTAAGTGTTTATGCCTCTTTTTTCCATCCCTTTCTTCAATCATTCATTTATTATTCTAATATTTAGCTATGAATTGTCTAGTTATTAAGTAGTTTATGGTATTGCAGAAGTGAAGGGATACACTCGTCATCGGTTTTAGGAACATTCCTGATTGAGGATGGTCCCTGTTATTTTTTTATGCTGCAAATCCTTCTTGGGAAGCTCTCTCAAAGTCTATATAGTCAATTATGTACTGTAATTGCATGATGTTCAATGTAGTAGCTTCAACAATCCATTTTTCATCAATTGTTTAAGATGATTTTGATGTGGCAGTAGGCAAGGGGTAGGGGTCCTGTCTGGGTTTCGGGGGGATCTGTACGTGGGGGGGGGGACTGGTAGGGGGAGGGTGAGGGAGGGAAGTGGGGAGGTGGGCAGTGGGGGGGAGGGTGCAGGGGGGTCTGCAGGGCATAGGGGAAGGCTGCAGGAGGGTAGGGGGCTTCAAGGGAGAGGTGGAGGAGGGCAGGGGGAACTTGTAGGGAGATAGTGCAGGAGGGCAGGGGTTGTCTGTAGGGATGTGGGGAAGAGGGCATGGGAGTTGGTGGGTCTACAGGGGAGAGGTGTAGGAGTGCAGAGGGGAACTGGCAGGGAGAGAGGGTGCAGGGGGCAGGGAGGTGTCTGTAGGGCAGTGGGGAGGAGGGCAGGGGGGGTCTGCAGGGAAGTGGGGAGGGGTGCAAGGGGGGAGGGTCTACAGGGCAGTGGGGAGGGGTGCAGGAGGGCAGGGGGGGTCTGCAGGGGAGAGGTGAAGGAGGACAGGGGGAGTGGGGGTGTCTAGGGTCTGGAGAGGGTAATTTTCAAGGGCAGGGGGACTGGCAGGGGTGGGGGGGATCGCTGGGGGGATTGGGCAGGGGAAAGGGGTGCATGGGGAAGGCAGGGGGTAGGGTGGGGAGGGAAAACTGGCAGAGGGGGAGGGTGAAAGAGGGCAGGGGGGTGTCTGTAGGTTAGTGGGGATGAGGGAAGGGGGGTGACCTATTTAATGTTCTTTAACTATCTTATGTACATATTACTAAATTATTAATCAAAACAATTTTTTTGTGGTTGAAAAACCACCCAAATTATCCCAAACAATCATCATTTAATTCTTATCTAATGATTCATTCCCATCGAATATCATATAATTTATTATAAGATCATTTAAACTTCTAGAACATCATTAATAACTTGAAATATTATTTCTGGATGTTTATCCATGTTATACATGATAATTCATTTAAGAATACAAGTGAACCACTCGAGAAAACCATAAAAATGAGCATTCTCGAACAATGTTATCAAAACCTATAACTCATCAAAAGGCCCATAAAATAACATAATGAAACTGGACTAGGACAACATGTTGGGGTCATGTCGCGGTCACGCCACGATCACGCCGTGGTAATGTCGTGATTTAGCCCTGCTCCAGCCACATCCAGCCCACACCACCCCCCTTCCACCTTCATTTCAGCCCACTGCCACTAACATTCCAGCCTGTAACAACCCCCCTTCCACCATAGAATCAGCTCGCACCATCCCCCCAGCACCTGCAACCAGCCCCCTTCCACCAGCATTCCAGCCTCCTCCCGATCCCTTCACTCCTGGTTGGAAGATGCTGCCTCGCGGATGTCGCTGGACAAGGCCAACACGCCGTGGTCACGCCACGGTCATGCTGCGGTCACGTCCTTATTTGGACCTACTCCAAGACGACACCCCGCGGCAGTTCGCAGTGATAATATTCTATTAGTCTTGTGATCAATGTTGAGACTGACTAATCACAATTTCTGTCAGCGGGGCGATGACTGGAATGTTTCCCCACCTCCTCTCGCTCCCTTCGCTCCTGAATGGAAGATGATTCCCCACGAATGTCATTGTATAGGGCCAACACACCGCGTTCATGCCGGTTTCATGCTGCGGTCACGCCGTGGTCACGCTACAATCACGCCGCAGTCACGCCGCGGTCACGCCGCAGTAACACCGCGGTCACACTGTGATTTGGCCCTGCTCCAATATGACACCCCATGGAAGTTATCAGTGATAGTATTCCATGAGTCTTGTGATCAATGTTGAGACTTACTAATCATAATTTCTGTCGGCGGGGAGACGACCGGAATGTTGCCCCGCCTCCTCCCGCTCCCTTCACTCATGACCGGAATATGCTGCCCCACAGATGTCGCTGGACAGGGCCAACACGTTGCGGTCACACCGGGGTCATGCCGGGGTCATGCCGTGCTCACGCCACTCTTACGCCGTGCTCACATCGTAGTCATTCCGTGGTCACGCTGCGGTCACACTACGGTCACGCCGTGATTTGGCCCTGCCCTAGGATGACACCACGTGGCAGTTCACAGTGATAGTATTCCATGAGTCTTGCTTTTGATTCCTGCCTTGAAATGTCGCTGAGAAATTCCTCCTGAGACGAAACTAAATTGAAAATCTGACCTAAGGGGGAGCACAAACATATGTCGATGAAACCTAGTCCTATCGTTTTCCATGTTTGAAGGAAAAATTCAACCAAAGGTGTAGAAGACCTAACGACGAGTTGGACAGATTTTGAGGTGAAGATTAAATTTGTAGCTTGGAAATCTCAATCTTAGATATCGATGAAGCTGAGTCATCGAGTTGTACACCACGTGAGTCTACGACTTCAGTCGAATTCGACCGAAGTAAGTTGGATCGGGAGGATGATGACGAACCAGCTATACGAGATTGAAGACCGATGTGCACATCATGATGTTGGTTCAATTGATGTGTCGGTGACTGTTTGGGTTTCGGAGAGGTGCATATGAAACCAAATTGAAGTTTTAATTCAGAAAAATGAGGAAACAAAAGATCTTCAATCAAGCTTTGGTTGAGCTTCAGACCAACATGTCAGATGTTTGAATCGTTGAAGATGATAGGGTTAGGCCCACTGATCCCATGACCAGAGTTGAAGAGAGCTGAGAATTCATTGCGTTGGTTGAGGAAATTCCAAAATCAACTCATTGAGTCTATATCTCAGATGAATTGCTACATGTGAACCTGATCAAGCTTGCTTGTTGAGGACACGTTGTTAGTTGATTTTGTCTAAAATCGGTTACAAAGACGGCGGGGACCTCTTCCCTTTTACCATTGTAGTTTCAGTTTTGAAGAAACCTGCACGGAAGGTGCTTACTTGAATGCTCCAATGAAGTTCACATTGAAGGTGATGGCACTGAAGAAGATGACATTGTTCCGGAAGAGAATGCACAGAAGGTGTTTGAAAAATTGCCTCAGTGATCTTAGTTGACTTCACTGCTTGAAACACCAATTTATTAAATATTTAAAAATAAGGAGAAATGCCAACCCATGCCAGGTGCACAAAAAAATTTCTCAAATGAAGTTCCATCCTATTGGGCCACACCTTCCTATTGAAGCCTGGACCCAGGTTGAAGAGCTTCCACAAATTAAGTGTTCGGTTGAAAATGAAGGTGACCATGTCAAGATCTGCACAAGTGTGAAGAATCTAGCTCGATGAATACTAGAAGTATTTCCATGCCCAATATTGAAGCCCATGGACCAACATATCAGGCCCAAGAGGCCCATGTTGTCCAGAACCAGGTCCGAATACCAGCATCTTGTGACTCAGTAAGGATCCTCATCATGAAAACACGCTGAGCAGAGTAAGACGTCCACCATAGCCACGATGTACCAAAGAATTTGACCCTATAACACTTCACAAAAGAGTACATAACTCAATTTTGGGAGGGGAATTATTTAAAAAGGACAATTCGAATGATGCTCTCTCATGAAGAAATCTTGACCATAAAGATGTGCATGAGGTGTCAATTTGAAGAAAGGGATCAGGGCTTGGAATTTGAGGAATAATTAAGAATTTCTAGGTTCATTAATGTTAAAGTTCATGCTAATATTGTGGAAGATAATGGAGGATTGAAAACCTTGAGTATTTCTAAAAGTGGGACCACTGTTCAATAGAGGTGGGGTGCTTCCAAGACTGGATCAATCATACTTGTGCTACTTTTATCTACCATATTTTATTTCCTTCTACTGTAATACTATGATTATGGTACATTATGCAATTTGTTGTCACACTAAATATAATCCACCCATCCTCCTTTTTTAAGTATACCAATTAATTCTTAACCCTCCTGCTTACTTCTTTGGTGGTTTTTAATTTCATAATCATTAGGAGGTTTCTAATTTCTTTTTCTTTTAATTTCTTCTTCACTAATTCTCAGAATTGCACACACATGCCACTTGGATTCAATGCATTGCCTACGATCACGGGCAGTGGGTTGGTCTGTTATTGATTGAAAATTTCCAATCATTATTATAGGCAATATTATAGATCCTAGTCCCTCAAGTTGTAGTGGAAGTTTCAAAACCAATAAAGGCTTCATCAAGGGATGATTCTACCAATTGGTTGGCAGCTTTGTTACTCTTGAAGTGGAACTTTGGGTGGTAATTCATGCAGTTAAATATGTAAGAATTATGGATGGAATAAGTTATGGATTTAAATTTGTAACGCCCCGACCCCAGCTACCCAGAGTCGGTGCGTTACTTCATAACATTGGCATGATCACAAAAGATCAAGTCTCGAAAGACCGATTAGTTTAGTAGCCTTGGAAACACTAGATACATTCGTAAACGTTACATTACATCATAAAGTGAAAAACTACAATAACAAAGTCTCCATAGTCCACACTCATATCCTCTTCTGACTATCCCTGCAGGTCATTCATAAAATACTTCTTCACATCCTGGAAAATATTAAAACATTGAAAGGGGTGAGCTCAGATGCTCAGTAAGGATAATAATATTGCGGAAGCTTTCATAAATAAACATTAACATTTAAGGCAATGTATAACTAAAACAAAAGCCTCTTAAACATGAACTTCAACATAATATGGCAAAAGTAAAATGAGATAATGCCCTTTACTTCTTCACATGGATATTCTACTGGTCGAATAATCACATGAAATATCAATAACCACTTTCATAATGAGGGAATGTATAATGCCGGACATTCTGAAACATTTTGTCAAGGCCTCGGCCAAGACATCTAAAATGATTAAGGCCTCGGCCAAAACCATAAATCAAATTGGGAAAGGGCCTCGGCCAATTCCACGTCTAGTTGTCTCATGAGACCTACCGATGCAATTTTTTTTAGAAGATACTTACGTTTAAAATTGCTCAAATATACTCCAGTGTTTTTCTGAAAACATTATGCAAGCTTCTGAAAACAAAATAACTAATTCTGAGACTGCTCGACTAATTACAAGCAATGATGGGTCCACGCCCAATCCCTTCCTGTCTACCACACTCGAGAGTCGGGTTTTCTGAAAACATTTTTAAGCTTGCGTTAAGTACGTATACATTTGCACTGGATTTTCATATATTGGAGAGAAATATCTCTATTTTGAAATCATTTAAAAATCACATAATTATAAAAGAAAACCTTTTGAATAAATGTAATAGTCAAAGGGGTCTATACACCGTATAAAATAAAGTTGTGTATAAAACGAAATATGCCTCAATGAAAGGAGATTGAGATGAAGTCCTTACAAAGATCATTTTTACAATAAAATAGATCTATTATGTGTATTCACTATAAGTACACATAAAGAAAGTACAAATACAAGATATGACATAATAATATCATGACGTAATTTGAAAGTAGGAGATTAACCCAAATAATGGAAGTTGGGTTAAGAAGTTCCCTTACAAAGAGCATTTTTAAAATAAAATAGATCTATTATGTGTATTAAATATAAGTACACATAAAGAAAGTACAAATACAAAATAGTACATAATAATATCATGACATAATTTGAAAGTAGGAGATTAACCCAAAGAATGGAAGTTGGGTTAAGAAATTCCCTTACCTCGTGTCTGACTTGACTCAACCGTTCTTTAACCTCCTGAATAATAAACTAGAGTTAATATATACCTTATTAAGAACCATTTTCAACTTCATTATCCTATTATATCACTTATTACAATGATATGAACATTATGTAATTATTTAAGTTAATAACGGTCGTTTTGTCGATCTTTGGTACTTGAGTCAACAATAAGCTTCTTATAATTACAAGTTGTTTATGTGGTGAAATATCCATTATATCCAGAATTATATTCATGATTTATATGTCATATATATCTTATATATCCAGTATATACATTCATTTATAATATTACGTAACATTTAGAGGTAAGAAATGAAATGCACCGTTCATGGAGACGGTAAGCCGTACGTACGCATGAACGCTACTTTCATTTCAATTTCATATTTAATGGAACTAAATCATAATGATATAAATGTATAATATAATTCCAGTATAATATAGTGTATAATACCATTTACTCCATCCTTTATACATCCCACATATGGCATTAACGATTCAAATCACTTTGAGGGGGCGGTAGTCCGCACTTCCTAAAATGAAATTATCGCGTTTTACCCATAATGGAAATCATAAAGTATGCCATAAATGAGAAATACAGAAGCATAAGTAAAACAAAAACATATTATATATCATATATAGAAATAGTGACATCTTAATGGCCACCTTTGAAGGTGTTATATGAGTGTTGAACAATCATCGCTTCGTGAGGCAGAAATTCGCCATCCACAGAAACCGTATGTTCTTTAACCATTAGATGTAGGTGTGTGTAAGTGTAGCTCGAATCCTTCTTATAAAAACATCCTAGTATATTGAGGATACTGGTGTTGTTACAAAAGAAATGAATAAAAAGAGTTTAGGGGGTTGGAGAAGAAAAATAAAACAAAACAACATTAGAAAAGACATTACCTCAAAATCGGGTAACTCTTTTTGATTTGAGCTAAAGGCTTCCTTGGGAAGAGTTCTGCCCAAAGTGAGGTTTCTAGGAGTAAGGAAGGAATGTTGGAAGAGTATTTGGGCAGAGGTTGGCCGAGCCAAATGGCTTGATGGTGTGAATAAGGTGGGAGAGGTGGGGGCCTTTTATAAGTGGAGAGGAGGGGCACTTTTGGAAAGTAATGAAATGTTACATTATTTCAAAATGCTTTTCGGATTCTAAAGGTCCCACATCTATATAATTCGAGGCTAAGGTGATAAGGTTTCGAAATATCTTCATCCAATAGGCTTTGGACAAGTGTAAGCCTCGGATTTTGCATTATCTTCTCATTTTATTTAAATCGTCAAATAATGATGTCATCGCTGCATCATTATTATGTCATAAATACTTTAATTTATTTAATGTCTAAAAATTATAAAACAAATACTATGATGTAGGAAATCTTTTTAGCTTTCCAATGACTATTTATAATCAAAATTAGGACTTGTATAACCCCAATTAAAAATTGTTTTAGTAGAACAATTTATGTTAGTGTCATTTTCACTTTAACATTAAATAAAAAGTAATTTATGTTATTTCCCAACAAAAGTGGATCCATGGGGTCCCCAAGTTAGGCCATGGCTTGTCTTGGTCGGCCATGACTCAACCAATGAGGTTGGGACATGTGTCTAGGTCATTTCATATTATTAATGTATTATTTATACCTTAAACTACACTAATTACCACTAATCGCGATTAAGAACTTAAAAGTTACTATTCACCAAAAATTATTTTGATCTCATTGAACCACATTTTACTTCTTAATGACAACCATGTATGTCGGATTTTTGAAAATCAAATCACAGAAGTTGTAATATTTCATTTAAACGAAAAATCAGTTATTTAACTACCACTTAGTGGTTTCACTATTCATCAAAAATTGAAGTTTTTCAGAATAAGGCCAAAATTTCACCCTAAGCTATAATTGATATTCCGAATTCAAAAATGATGTCTATTTTACAAAATTCCAAACATATAAGTTGTATTAATTAATTTCATAATTAATTCCCGCTGTTACAACAAATAGCGTGTTTTTAAGAAACAATTTATATCAAAAGTTTGGCAATTGTTTATGTCCAATTTCAATGTTAAATTAATTCTAATGACCACCATTGGATAAAATGGTAAAAATATTTTCTAATTATACCTTAAAACCACTAAATAGTATAATTTATCTGTATAAATTATTTTGATTAAAAAAGTTGTTTTTATGTATATTTCACTATTCATAAAAAATTAGAAGTTCTCAGAAAAATACCAAAAATTCAACATAGGCTAATTTCGATATTACGAATACAAAAATGAAGTCCATTTTGAAATATAAAATTTCTATAATTTTAAAAAGTGGTTATTACTATTCATAACGGCTATTTTGATTAGTTGCGGTGTGTTAGAACTCGAACTTGCGTACAATGCAAGCTATTGCATTATTGAATGAGAAGCGTATCGTGGAAGCTCGGGGTGTTACATTCTCCCCTCCTTCAATAAATTGCGTCCTCGCAATTTGAAATTTTTCTTTGATAATAAAAGGCTGAAAATAGAAAATACCTTTGTGGAAAACCCACATCGGAAATAAGGTTAATAAATATATAACATTAAAAGAAAGCAGGATAAGTACAAAGGTCACCCGATATAGCCCATTCTAGGATTCTATGAAAATATGGATATGGAGGAGAAACAAACCATCAAGGTCTGATGGAGAGTTATAGAAAACAGGATTAGGAGAATGTTTAACCACAAGAAAATCACAAACTTGTGATTGGTTAAACGGTCATTGAATCCCCAGTTGGAAAAGTTAACCGACAACATTTTTGTTTCAAGTTACCTTTTATAATGTTGAGGAATTTATTTATGAGATTTACTAAGAACGTAGGGGAATATACATACTTGTTATGTATACTTTCATTCGTTAATAAATTTTTACCACAAACCCAACTTTTACTCCAAATGGTAACGGAACTCAAAAATATTCTATTTATCCTAATTGTATAAGGTTCCAAATGTTAACACATACCATTTAGATTAGTAAAACGATTTTGTAATAACCAGGGACTTCCTGTAGGCTAGTGGTAGGAAATAAAGGCCTGTCGCACTTTGATTGTGGGTTCGATTCCTACAGCTTTGTCCGACGCGACGGGTTATTCCCCACCCTGCAGGTTGTCCTTTTTCTAAAAATATAGTATTATAGTATTCCAGAAATAATCTTCAGAAAAGTTTTAACCTTAAACAATACTATTCAAAGTTCAACTTAATCCATCCCAACATTTATAGTTATCCAAAATACCTCTATCCAGACTTTCTGTAAAAGGTCTCTTAATTCCAAAATCTATTTATCAGATTCCCCAAACAAGGTAAAGTTTCTCTTATTGTCACATACTAAAAATATAATTACCTTCATCATATTAAAACCTTACTGAAACCAACAAGTACTGCAGTACAATCCTTATATAGATCACATTATTTTAATAACCAGAATATAATCCATGAGTCCAAAAGCACCAATACATTAGATATTCTGTTTCAACTGTAGTAATAGCATAAGATTGTCCTTGATCCCTTGGCCTTTTCTGAGGTAAGTTTCCTTGACGCTTAGGACATTCATTTGCATAATGACCCATTTCTCTACAATTGTAGCATTCAACTTTGACAGCCTCTTTCTTTCCCTTGCAATCACGTGCCTGGTGACCTTTTTCTCCACATTTATAACAGACTCCCATTCCTTTTAGGCAAGTACCAGGGTGATTCTTCCCACAATTATCACATAATGGAAAATCCTTCTTTCCCTTTTTCCCATTATCTGTCTCTTGTTCCACCGTTCTCTTCTTCTCTTGCTTTACTTTGTTGTCATAAGACTTAGAGAATTCATTTTCTGTCTTGATAGCACATGAGACTATATCTTCGTATGATGAGAAGGATTGTGATACTAAAGCTCGTCGGAGAAATGGTTTTAACCCATCAAAGAAACGATCAATCTTACTCCTTGGGTTACGTATATAATCGGCAGCATGCCTCGCTAACCTTGTAAAGTTAGCCTCATACTTTGCGACATTCTCATCCTCCTTCTGCCTCAGACTCAGAAATTGCCTTTCCATATCTGCTCGATGGTCACGAGGAAAGTATTTTTCTAAGAAAAGATCTTTGAACTCCCTCCATTCCATATTCGATACGTCATCATCTTCCTTTGTGTTTTGAATCAGCGACCACCACTGATCGGCATCTCCAGTGAGGCGGTAAACTGCCATGACAACCTTCTCCCTTTCACTACTCCCCAAGGCATGGAATATTTTATCTAAGGAATTTATCCATTGCTCAGCTACTATAGGATTTGTACTCCCATTAAAGGTTGGTGGTTGTTGCCTCATGAAACGATCTAGCATTGATCCTCCACGTTGCGGATCAGGGTGCTCCATACGAGTAAGGTTGTTATTCATAACCTGCGTGAGTTGTCCCAGTATGGTAATAAGTTGATCAGCACCAGTTGTCTCTCCAGGTCCACAATAATTATCTTGAGCAGGAGGGAAATCCCTACACGGAGTTCGTGCATTGATACAGTTTCCATTCCTTCTACTAGGCGCCATTTCTAAACAATGGCATAAACCAGATTAGTTTATGAATCAAAATACATAATTCCATACTTGTATAATACTTAACATAAATTGAACTATTTATGGATATAATCCATAATCATAAAAAGGTTTTATTTGAGAAAGTATATACTCATAACCGTTCATAGTGGTTTGTAAAGAAAATGAGAATTATCTTAAGCATATCCCCCGGGAGTGTCGTAACCAAGAGTGCAGCAAGGCCCGTTGTCGTGCACCAGTTCCCGTTCGAGTCTAGCTCAAAGCGGTGTTTTTGGGTTTTACCCCTAGGTACATCTGTGCCAGAGCCGCCTCTACCTGCTCGTATCCAGACAGGGATGTATTGCTTGGAAAACTCATAACATCTCTATAATACCAAAATTCTAGGAAGTTCTTCTATACTAATCCTCAAAGTCTATCTTTGGGCTATGTGCTCTAATCAGAGTTTATCTAAATCTAGCTTCCAAGGTTAGTACTAAACTGCCTCTGATACCAACTGTAACGCCCCGACCCCAGCTACCCAGAGTCGGTGCGTTACTTCGTAACATTGGCATGATCACAAAAGATCAAGTCTCGAAAGACCGATTAGTTTAGTAGCCTTGGAAACACTAGATACATTCGTAAACGTTACATTACATCATAAAGTGAAAAACTACAATAACAAAGTCTCCATAGTCCACACTCATATCCTCTTCTGACTATCCCTGCAGGTCATTCATAAAATACTTCTTCACATCCTGGAAAATATTAAAACATTGAAAGGGGTGAGCTCAGATGCTCAGTAAGGATAATAATATTGCGGAAGCTTTCATAAATAAACATTAACATTTAAGGCAATGTATAACTAAAACAAAAGCCTCTTAAACATGAACTTCAACATAATATGGCAAAAGTAAAATGAGATAATGCCCTTTACTTCTTCACATGGATATTCTACTGGTCGAATAATCACATGAAATATCAATAACCACTTTCATAATGAGGGAATGTATAATGCCGGACATTCTGAAACATTTTGTCAAGGCCTCGGCCAAGACATCTAAAATGATTAAGGCCTCGGCCAAAACCATAAATCATATTGGGAAAGGGCCTCGGCCAATTCCACGTCTAGTTGTCTCATGAGACCTACCGATGCAATTTTTTTTAGAAGATACTTACGTTTAAAATTGCTCAAATATACTCCAGTGTTTTTCTGAAAACATTATGCAAGCTTCTGAAAACAAAATAACTAATTCTGAGACTGCTCGACTAATTACAAGCAATGATGGGTCCACGCCCAATCCCTTCCTGTCTACCACACTCGAGAGTCGGGTTTTCTGAAAACATTTTTAAGCTTGCGTTAAGTACGTATACATTTGCACTGGATTTTCATATATTGGAGAGAAATATCTCTATTTTGAAATCATTTAAAAATCACATAATTATAAAAGAAAACCTTTTGAATAAATGTAATAGTCAAAGGGGTCTATACACCGTATAAAATAAAGTTGTGTATAAAACGAAATATGCCTCAATGAAAGGAGATTGAGATGAAGTCCTTACAAAGATCATTTTTACAATAAAATAGATCTATTATGTGTATTCACTATAAGTACACATAAAGAAAGTACAAATACAAGATATGACATAATAATATCATGACGTAATTTGAAAGTAGGAGATTAACCCAAAGAATGGAAGTTGGGTTAAGAAGTTCCCTTACAAAGAGCATTTTTAAAATAAAATAGATCTATTATGTGTATTAAATATAAGTACACATAAAGAAAGTACAAATACAAAATAGTACATAATAATATCATGACATAATTTGAAAGTAGGAGATTAACCCAAAGAATGGAAGTTGGGTTAAGAAATTCCCTTACCTCGTGTCTGACTTGACTCAACCGTTCTTTAACCTCCTGAATAATAAACTAGAGTTAATATATACCTTATTAAGAACCATTTTCAACTTCATTATCCTTATTATATCACTTATTACAATGATATGAACATTATGTAATTATTTAAGTTAATAACGGTCGTTTTGTCGATCTTTGGTACTTGAGTCAACAATAAGCTTCTTATAATTACAAGTTGTTTATGTGGTGAAATATCCATTATATCCAGAATTATATTCATGATTTATATGTCATATATATCTTATATATCCAGTATATACATTCATTTATAATATTACGTAACATTTAGAGGTAAGAAATGAAATGCATCGTTCATGGAGACGGTAAGCCGTACGTACGCATGAACGCTACTTTCATTTCAATTTCATATTTAATGGAACTAAATCATAATGATATAAATGTATAATATAATTCCAGTATAATATAGTGTATAATACCATTTACTCCATCCTTTATACATCCCACATATGGCATTAACGATTCAAATCACTTTGAGGGGGCGGTAGTCCGCACTTCCTAAAATGAAATTATCGCGTTTTACCCATAATGGAAATCATAAAGTATGCCATAAATGAGAAATACAGAAGCATAAGTAAAACAAAAACATATTATATATCATATATAGAAATAGTGACATCTTAATGGCCACCTTTGAAGGTGTTATATGAGTGTTGAACAATCATCGCTTCGTGAGGCAGAAATTCGCCATCCACAGAAACCGTATGTTCTTTAACCATTAGATGTAGGTGTGTGTAAGTGTAGCTCGAATCCTTCTTATAACAACATCCTAGTATATTGAGGATACTGGTGTTGTTACAAAAGAAATGAATAAAAAGAGTTTAGGGGGTTGGAGAAGAAAAATAAAACAAAACAACATTAGAAAAGACATTACCTCAAAATCGGGTAACTCTTTTTGATTTGAGCTAAAGGCTTCCTTGGGAAGAGTTCTGCCCAAAGTGAGGTTTCTAGGAGTAAGGAAGGAATGTTGGGAGAGTATTTGGGCAGAGGTTGGCCGAGCCAAATGGCTTGATGGTGTGAATAAGGTGGGAGAGGTGGGGGCCTTTTATAAGTGGAGAGGAGGGGCACTTTTGGAAAGTAATGAAATGTTACATTATTTCAAAATGCTTTTCGGATTCTAAAGGTCCCACATCTATATAATTCGAGGCTAAGGTGATAAGGTTTCGAAATATCTTCATCCAATAGGCTTTGGACAAGTGTAAGCCTCGGATTTTGCATTATCTTCTCATTTTATTTAAATCGTCAAATAATGATGTCATCGCTGCATCATTATTATGTCATAAATACTTTAATTTATTTAATGTCTAAAAATTATAAAACAAATACTATGATGTAGGAAATCTTTTTAGCTTTCCAATGACTATTTATAATCAAAATTAGGACTTGTATAACCCCAATTAAAAATTGTTTTAGTAGAACAATTTATGTTAGTGTCATTTTCACTTTAACATTAAATAAAAAGTAATTTATGTTATTTCCCAACAAAAGTGGATCCATGGGGTCCCCAAGTTAGGCCATGGCTTGTCTTGGTCGGCCATGACTCAACCAATGAGGTTGGGACATGTGTCTAGGTCATTTCATATTATTAATGTATTATTTATACCTTAAACTACACTAATTACCACTAATCGCGATTAAGAACTTAAAAGTTACTATTCACCAAAAATTATTTTGATCTCATTGAACCACATTTTACTTCTTAATGACAACCATGTATGTCGGATTTTTGAAAATCAAATCACAGAAGTTGTAATATTTCATTTAAACGAAAAATCAGTTATTTAACTACCACTTAGTGGTTTCACTATTCATCAAAAATTGAAGTTTTTCAGAATAAGGCCAAAATTTCACCCTAAGCTATAATTGATATTCCGAATTCAAAAATGATGTCTATTTTACAAAATTCCAAACATATAAGTTGTATTAATTAATTTCATAATTAATTCCCGCTGTTACAACAAATAGCGTGTTTTTAAGAAACAATTTATATCAAAAGTTTGGCAATTGTTTATGTCCAATTTCAATGTTAAATTAATTCTAATGACCACCATTGGATAAAATGGTAAAAATATTTTCTAATTATACCTTAAAACCACTAAATAGTATAATTTATCTGTATAAATTATTTTGATTAAAAAAGTTGTTTTTATGTATATTTCACTATTCATAAAAAATTAGAAGTTCTCAGAAAAATACCAAAAATTCAACATAGGCTAATTTCGATATTACGAATACAAAAATGAAGTCCATTTTGAAATATAAAATTTCTATAATTTTAAAAAGTGGTTATTACTATTCATAACGGCTATTTTGATTAGTTGCGGTGTGTTAGAACTCGAACTTGCGTACAATGCAAGCTATTGCATTATTGAATGAGAAGCGTATCGTGGAAGCTCGGGGTGTTACAAAATTTACTTCTTGTTGGTGTTCAAAATGCTTAGGTGTAAATCTACATTGTTCCCACTACAGCTCTACAAGGAATGGATGGATTATTATTGTTATTGAGAGAAGATACACTTCATGGAATATCACATATGTAGGGAGAATAATATATTGTTTCATGCACTATCTAAGAATTTTTTAGAGAATGGGACTTTATTTTGGTTTTTTATCTCAATGATGAATTTATTCACCTTTATCACTCTAATGTAAAGGGTGATTTCTAAAAATATCTCTAAATTCTATATATTGTATCTCCACTTTATTTTTAAAAAATTTGATGTGAATGGGTATTCTAACCCATTCCATGGACCTTCTTGGGTTATTATATCATGTTACATGTTGTCACATATTTTTATTTCTAGTTATTCCATGATTATAGGATACCATACAATATTAATGATTGTTATTTCATGATTAGACATATAGAGCAGTGGTATTATTGTATATTATATATGTGGGTATTGTAGGACATGTTAGAGGAGGTTATGAATTGAAACTAGTATACCAGCTAAACGTATGGGGGGATGGTGCAGGAGGGTTGTGTGCAGGAGGGCTGATATGTTATGTCATCCGCCGAGTGTGGCTTGGCGCCTTGGAGGTAGGGTCCCTCTCTCAGGCAGGGGGGGCTATCTAGGCATGTGGGCTGTCCAACAGGGGTGGTGTTGTCCATGCAGGGGGGAGGGGTGTCTAGCAGAGGTGGTTATGTCCAAGAATGGGGGTGGGGTGTCTAGGAGGGAGGGGGTGTTGTCCAGGCAGGGGGGCGGTGTTGTCCAGGCAGGGGGGAGGGGTGTCCAGGTGGGGTGATGGTGTCCAGGTAGGGGGGAGAGTTGTCCATGAGGGAGGGAGGGGGTGCTATCCAGGCAGGGGGAGGGGTGTCCATCAGGGGGTGCTGTCCAAGCAGGGGGGAGAGGTGTCCATCAAGGAGGGGGGTGTTGTCCAGGCAGGGGGGTCTCCAGGGGGAGAGGTGTCCAGGTAGAGGGAGAGGTGTCCAGGAGGGAGGGGTGTTGTCCAGGCAGGGGGAAGGGTGTCCAGCAGGGGGGGTTTTTCCATGCAAGGGGGAGAGTTGTACAACAGGGAAGGGATGGGGGTGTTTTCTAGGAAGGGGGGTGTCAAGGTGATAGTTGTCCACGAGGGGGGGGTGTCCAGGCAGGGGGGAGAGGTGTCTAGGAGGGAGGGGGGCTGTCCAGACAAGGGGGAGGTGTCCAAGAGGGAGGGGGCTACCACATTAGATGACTTATTCATTCCATTTGGAATAACTTATTAACTACACATATTGATTGTTGTAATGACATCATATATCTCTCCATTCAACATCAGTCAGTATAAAACAATTTTTGCGAACCATATTTCTATTCATCTCCAGTGTAACTTAAATATCATTATGACTTGAACTTTGTACAAACAGTCATCAATCTCCTGTGTTGGCATAAGATGATTAAAAGATTATTAAATTTGGGGGGGGGGGGCTGTCCAGAGGGGCCTTTGTAGGGGGAGGAGTGGGGTTGTCTAGGGGAGGCCTTGCAGGGGGGAGGGCTATCTAGGGGAGGATTTGCAGGGGGAGGTGTGTTGTCCAGGGGAGGATTTGTAGGGGGAGGGGGCTGCAGGGGGGATGGGCTATGCAGGGGAGAGGGTGGGGCTATTTTTTTGGGGTGAGGGGGCTTTCTAGGAAGGGGGGCTGTCTAGGAAGGAATTTATAGGGAGGAGGGGGCTGTCCAGGGGGGCTTTGCAGGGGGAAGGGGGCTGCAGGGGGGTTGTCTACTGTAAGGGGAGTGGGGGGTGTGCAGTGGGGTTGGGGGTATTTTTATGGATTTTTAGACCCTATATCCACGGTTTTAAACCATGGATATTGGTTAATTTCCATAGTTTTTAACCATGGCTATAGGTCTAATGCCACGATTTTAAACTGTGGCAATAACGTGTGTTTGTCCTCTTGTATAGCCACGGTTCTAAACCATGGCTATAATGATATTGTCAGGATTTGAACTGTGGATGTACACCTAGAGCCACCATTCAAACCATGGCTCTAGATCTAGAGCCACGGTTCCAAAACGTGGCTATAGGTCTAGAGCCACGGTTCCAAACCGTGGCTATAGGTCTAGGCCTATAGCCATGACAAACTTATCCACGGTTCCTCAAACTGTGGCTAGTACCTATAGCCACGGTTTAAGGACCTATAGAAATGGTTTAAAACCATGTATATAGCCCGAATTTCCAGTACTGACCACTGTAGTTTCAATTTTATGGGACATCTATTATTCTTTCCAACGTATCATCCATATAGAATGAATCATTGAAGATTTGATAATACCAAAGAGGCTGATGATCTTCCTCAACGTATGTTTGTAACTGATGTTCTTAATGAATTGAAATATTTCAGTTTTTCATTAGGGAAGGTTGAAATAAAATCTAGTAAGAGAAAGAATGTTTCCACTAATACCTTTTACAATTGGAGGAAGATGAGTATCTTTTTTGACTTACCTTATTGGTGAAGATTTTAAGAGAAAATAAAAACTAGCATATGGAAAACCAACCAAATGCATTTCGATTGTGTTGATACATTAGAACAATGATCCATTGGTCCTATGTGACATGTACGAGTCAACCTCACCACAATCTGAGGAACTATGTTGTTTTCACCACTCAAAGTGTCTTTCTTTTGTTTAAAATGGACATCATTTTAAGTGAAAACTACAACTGACATACGGAAAACCAACCAAACACATTTAGAATGTGTTAATGCTTTAGGAAAATGATGCATGAGTCATATGTGATGTGTACGAGTCAACCCTGTCTCAATCCAAGATGTGGTGTGTCTGACACCACTCAAAGTGTCTCTCTTTAGTTTGAAATGGACTTCAAGTTAAGTGAAAACAATAACTGACATACATAAAACCGAACAAACGTATTCAGATTCTGTTAAATCTATAAGAAAACGTTATATGAGTCATTTGGGACATGTATGAGTCAACCCAGCCTCAATCTAAGGACCGGTGTGGCCGAAACCACTCAAAGTGTCTCAGGTTTATTTGAAATGGACAACATTTTAAGTGAAAATAACAACTAGCATACAGAAAACTGACCAAACGCATTTGGATTGTGTTGATACATTAGAACAATGATCCATGGGTCTTATGTGATGTGTACGATTCAAATCCACCTCAATCAGAGGCACATTGTTTTGGGCACCACCCAAAGAGTCTTTCTTTGGTTTAAAATGGACATCATTTTAAGTGAAAACAACAACTGACATACGGAAAACTGACCAAACGCATTTGGAATGTGTTGATGCTTTAGGAAAATGATGCATGAGTCATATGTGACGTGTATGAGTCGACCCCATCTCAATCCAAGACGGGGTGTGGCCAGCACCACTCAAAGTGTCTCTCTTTAGTTTAAAATGGACTTCATGTTAAGTGAAAACAACAACTGACATACCAAAAACCAAAAAAACGCATTCGGATTCTATTGAAACATTAATAAAATGATCCATGGGTCATATGTGACGTGTAAGAGTCAACCATTCCTCAATCTGAGTCGCAGTGTCACCGGCACCACCCAAAGTGTCTCTTATGTTTAAAATGTACAACATTTTAAGTACATACAGAAAACTGACCAAATGGATTCTGATTGTGTTGATACATTAGACAAACGATCCATGGGTCATATTTGACATGTAAGAGTCAACCCTACATCATTCCAAGTTGTGGTGTTGCCGGAACCACTCAAAGTATCTCTCTTTTGTTTAAAATGGACTTAATTTTAAGTGAAAACAACAACTGACATACAGAAAACCGACCAAACGCATTCGGAATGTGTTGTTTCTTTAGTAAAACGATCCATGAGTCATATGTGACGTGTAAGAGTCAACCCCGCCTCAATATGAGATTTGGTGTGACTGGCACCACTAAAAGTGTCTCTGTTTTGTTTCCAAAGGAAATCATTTTAATTGAGAACAACAACTGACATACGGAAAATAGACCAAACGCTTTCGGATTCCATTGAATCTTTATGGAAACGATCCATGAGTCATATGTGATGTGTGAGATTCAAAAAATCCTAAATATATGGTTCAGTGTTTCCGAAACCACTGGAACTGTCTCTCTATATTTTAAAAAGGACAATATTTTAAGTGAAAACAATAACTAACATACGGAAAACTGACCAAATGAATTCAGATTCTATTTAAACCTTAGGAAAAAGTTACATGAGTCATTTTTGATGTGTACGAGTCAATCCCACCTCAATATAAGGCCTGGTGTGGCTGGAACCACTCAAAGTGTCTCAGGTTTATATGAAATGGACAACATTTCAAGTAAAAACAACAACTGCAATGCAGAAAACCAACAAAACACATTACGATTCAGTTGAAACATTAGTACAATGATCCATTGGTCATATGTGATTTTAAGTGACAACCTAGCCTCAATCCAAGGTGTGGAGTGGCCGGAACCACTCGAAGTGTCTCTCAATAGTTTAAAATGGACTTCATTCTAATTCAAAACAACAACTGACATACTGTAAACCGACCAAATGCATTCAGATTCTACTGGAACTTTAGGAAAACAATCCATGGGTAATATGTGACATGTACAAGTCAACTAAGCCTCACTCTGAGTCGCATTGTGGTTGGGATCACTCTAAGTTTCTTTCATTTGTTTAAAATGGACAACATTTTAAATACGTATAGAAAACTGACCAAATGGATTTTGATTGTGTTGATACTTTAGCAAAATGATACATGTGTCATATATTAAGTGAAAGAGTCAACCCTTCCTCAATCTGAGGTGCGATGTGGCTGGAACCACTGAAAGTGTGTCTCTTTTTTTACAATGGACAGGATTTTCAGTGAAAACAACAACTAACATACAGAAAACCAACCAAAGGAATTTGGTTTCTATTGAAACATTAAGAAAAAAATCCATGGGTCATATGTTCCATGTACGAGTCAACCCCTCCTCAATATGAGGTGTGGTGTGGCCAACACCACTCAAAGTGTCTCTGTTTTGTTTCAAAAAGGACATCATTTTAAGTGAAAACAACAACTGACCTACGAAAAACCGACCTAACGCGTTTGGATTCCGTTGAAACATTAGGACAACAATCCATGGGTCATATGTGACATGTATGATTCAATCCTTTTTTAATACGAGGTGAGGAGTGGCTGGAACCACTCAAAGTGTCTCACTTTTATTTGAAATGGATTATATTTCAAGTGAAAATTACAAATGACATACAGAAAACCAACAAAACGTATTCAGATTTTGTTTATAGTTTAGCACAATGATCCATGGGTCATCTATGATGTGTACGAGTCAACCCCAGATGAATCTGAGGACCGACGAGGCTGAAACCACTCAAAGTGTCACATTTATTTGAAATGGGAAACATTTTAATTAAAATCTACTGGCATATGGAAAACTAACCAAAAGCATTCGGAATGTGTTGAAACATTATCACAATGATCAATGCGTCATATTTGACGTGTTTGAGTTAACCCCACCTTAGTCCGAGTCATGGTGTGTCTGTCACCACTCAAATTGTCTCATTTTTTTTTTGAAATGAACAACATTTTAAGTGACAATAAATGACATACGAAAAACCAACCAAATGCTTTCGGAATATGTTGATACTTTAGGACAACGATCCATGGATCATTTGTGATGTGTACAAGTCAACCTCACCTCAATACGAGGTATGGTGTGGCGAGTATCACTCCAAGTGTATGTATTCTATTTAAAATGGACATTATTTATAGAAAAAAACACATTTAAATGTGTATGTTAAATGAATTATGTATGTTTACAATTAAGTTATCAATTCTGATTTAATTCTGGATGAGTATAGTTTCAGATGCATTATATGTTAAATTTGTATGAATTTGTTCTATATATGTATGTGTTACTTGGTTATTGCAGTTACATTAATGGGAGAGGAGATCGGAGAATTACCTAAATAGATGTGTGAATGGATGGACACCCTTCCAGTGCTATGAAAATTTTAGGCTTCTATGCAATTTTCATAGCATAGCCTATGCTAACGGTTTCAAACTATTGGCATAGGGTTCACAGAAAGTTTTTACCAAAGTTTCAAAGAGAACCTTTGGTAAAAATGCATTCTCAACGGTTTTATAAACCGTTGGGAACCATGGTAAAATGTTGGTTTTCCCAATGGTTCAGGGGAAACCGTTGGGAAAATCTTTTCCCAACAGTTCTGAAAACCATTGGGATTGGCTAATTTTTCTAACCTATCCCAACAGTTCTATGTAAACCATTGGGAAAATCTATCCCAACGACTTACTTACCAACAGTTCTGCGGCCTTTCCCAATGGTTCAGAACCATTGGTAAATCTTCCATTTCCAGTAGTATTAACATTTTTCACATGAATTGAAAGATTTATGAGGAGCTCAAAATATTGAGAGATAATAATGACCAAATTTTATTGAATTATTTTATTTAGTTAGTGACTAAAGAAAACCCTACATTAAAAATGTGGTAAAATGTGAGGAACACATCATTGTATCACATGGTTATTAAATTTTTTCAATAAATAGGGATCATACCAAATTTAATACCAATACTGTCTCTTAATCTTTTCTAGTTGATTTCTATTAAATCCAAAAAAAATTATGAAAAACAAAAAAGACAACCATGTCAGTACTCAATGAAATATTATCTTTAATAATGTATGTGTACTCAATGAATATGTTTTCTTGAATTTGGAATTAATTATATTAGCATAAGTTAGGTATATTAGGATGTGGCTATATGATAAATAACTAAATTTTTTAAACCCATTTTTCAGGATTTTTTATATCAAATACTTAAATAAAGATTATCCATTGAAAAATGCATGGTTTAACATAGGGGTTACACAACAAATACATAATGGAAACAATGTTAAAAAATAGTACTAAATAAAACCCAGTGCGATATGACAAATACTTTTCTAAATAAAAAACTTTTTTAGGGAATTATATTTCTTTTATGGTTTAGTTAACTTATGGTGTGTAATGAGTTCATGATGCTTATGTCATGACATTAGAGGTATGATTTACTGACTATGACAGAACAACCCCAATGACATAGTTGGAGGCATCACACATGATTTCAAAATGTATGAATCACCTTAGTGGTTGAATGATCTGTGATGAAATGAAACACTTCTTCAAACAATAAAATGAAATTATGAAATTTTCAACAAAAAATGTTCACATATTTTTTTAGAATTTGGGAAAATGGCTCTAAAATTTTATTAAAATTCATAATAACAAATGAGAAAAAATAGTATGTACCAAAAATGAGTTCACATCCCAAAATCAGTTAGGGTGGGAAAAAAATAAATAACATCAATTTTGAAGTTATAAAACTCTATAGCCTCTCTAGAAACAATGTGACATAAAAAAATATCCATTACACTATAAAATGATACTTTTCATAATTTGATATATAATTTTTCTCAAATCATCGATGAATAAAAATATATATATTAGAAAAAAAATTCAGAACTGGAGTCATAAATATAGAAATCATACCTATAACATCCATGAAATACCATAGATAATTTATGAATGTACAAACCATGAAATGCAAGAATGTACCTTGAGTATGACATTTTTTGATTTCCATATTATTGTAAGAAAATGTACTAAATAGTAATGTAAATGTTTTATTTTTTTAATCCTCAGTGGATATATGTGTCTATAGGTTTCCATATAATCCATAAAAGAAATAATAATGATACTTATCCTCCATACTTCGAAAACATGGTTTGTAAATGGTAATGAAAAATCAACCTTTGAAGTGAAATTGATAAACATATATTATTCTAGGATGACTCTCTAGCTATTTTTCACTATAGTTAGAAATAATTATTTATTCTAATTATGAATTACTATTAGACCTATATTTTTAAACCTATCTTGAATTGGAATACCCAATTTAAAATAAAAAAGATAGGATATATGATCCCAAAAGTTAATTTTTTTTACCTTCTTTTTGATAATGTCAATGGGTATAGGGTTTACATGATGTCATGGTTGACTTAATAGTCCGGACTAACCCTCAAGGATAATATAATGCATTAGATGTGATAAAACATTGTATATCATCCAATGATCATATAATTTCCTTTTTTACACTCTCCTAAAAGGTAAAGTAGTTATAATTCATTCAATGTATAGAATTTATTCGAAATAATGATTTGTAATTGGATAAAACCATTAAGAAATACATATTTTCAGTTACATAGAAGTTGTTTCAATTCAATATAAAATGGTTTTATAATAGAAATAAATTATTATGGGGGAAGAACATAATTTATGTATTATATCTTCTTATAATTTCTCTCCTCAATGGGAAAGTAATAGTTTTTTTTGTTTCAAAACTCCCAAGATGTAAGAAATCATAAATATACCTACATGCATGGAATTTTTCAATAGTAATGAAGTATTACACTAAACATTCATCAACCAATATATAATAAGTCAATAAAAATAATAGAGGAGATTGGAACATGAATTTATAATTCCACATTCCATGGGGAGGACATGTATATTTTCAACTAAGAAGGTGGATTTATCCTCCTAGAATTGTTTAATTACATCTAGAATGAAAAAATGGAAAAAAAATTCCATAAAATTCCATCAATAAGGTTCCATTATTTACATAGATTATTTTTTACCGTATTTAGAAATGTCCTACAATGATCCAATTTTTCACACCCATTCATTTTTTTCATCCACTATTTGAACTGCATAAATCTCAATTGGGAACACCAAATACTTAAAATTCATTAACAAAACCACCAATATATTGGTTTAGTGTTCCATTCCCTAATTCACTAATTTAACAAAACATCATATTGTAATAAATTATACAACCTAGAAAAATATATTTAGGAATCTGTTTAATATAATCACAGATATCATTCATAGAATAAATAAATTAAAACACTTCTATTGTGTATATAATTGATTTGGATCCTAGATCCTTCAACTTTTTAGTAATATTGGATGAATCAGTGTTGTGAAATTTCTCCCCAATAATATTCTATTATACCCAAAAAATTATTGGTGGTGGGTAAAATGTTTCATTACGAAAATTTAATATTAAATAATTATATCCACTTAATAAAGAAAACATATGTTAACTTCATTATTTTTAAATAAATCAATGATTTATTTATCTAGTTTATTTTCTGTAGATTTCTTTCCCGGTCTGATTATTTGGGGAAATTGAAGATGTATGTTTAAATTAATAGGGGTCCTAGTGAAAAAAAATCACCATTATTATTATTTTTTATTTTTATTTGAATCATTTAATTATTGAAAAGTGATTTAAAGTGTGAGACATATAGTGGGGGTGGATTTCTCATCACTAGAATATTATGTAAGAGATTGTCCATTATTACTATAAAGTGTAATGAAACATATATTCCAATTTTATTTTGGGATTAAAGGATGTTGGGAAGGAATTTTATCATATCCTTGTATCTTTATCTCACTAATGTTGTTGACCAATTGACCCACTTGAGTCTTAATGTCTTGAATTTTTATTTGAGAGGGTTTTATGAACTGATAGTTTTGGCACTACATTTTATTCACCATATCATTGAAAATTTGGTTAATCTTGGGAGGTTGTAGAGGTGAATTTATAAGAGGTTTTTGAAGAGAATTTTTTCCTTAACCAAGGTGTTAACTTGATAGAATAGTTTTTAAAGAGTTATCCCGTTATTGGTATTGTTTTCTTCTATACCAAACATGATTTTTTATTCATAGTTGTATATCTTGAATGCGGGTTACTATAGAAATGGACACCATGTGAAAAGATTTTGACAATACATAAATGAATCCTAATGTTGGTGGGGGGGGTTATATGCTATTTTTTTATTTTCACCAATAATAGACAAATTTAATATAAATAGACTTACAATGGGAATTTCCTAGATCAAGGTCTATTTTTCATAAAAGTGTATTCACTTAGTCAATATTAGTGTAAACTAATTGTTCAATTACATAAATGGTTACCTCATAAAGACCTTTATTATGATATATCACGTTTTTACTCAATTATTATATATTTTTAGAGATTTTAGATATTAGGTCCGAATTGGAATTAGGGATTTCTTCCATTAGGTAACCACCAACTACAGAATCAATCTCATCATGGTCCATATGGAAAACTCCCCTATAAAATTGTTAAATTAAAAATTGTTCACCAATATTTTGTGTAAAATTACTAAAAAATATATTTTAAATCTCTCTCATTATTCATGCAGTGTCTCTTATTATACATTTAAAATTTCGCAAATTTATTTCATAGTATATCTGTTATTGTATTATGGGAAACAAAATTCTAAGAAGATTAATTTACGGTCATCCCAGCCTCCTATAGTTGTAAGAAAGAAGTATAATTATTATATAGAAATTACAATAAGGGATAATGGAATGACCTTTAATTTGATGAGGTCCTCGATGACACTATATAGACCCTCTCTAAACAAAAATTAATAGTACATCATTTTTAATGAATACATAATATATTACACAAACATATTCACAAATAATGTATTTGTTTTGTGAATTTGGAAACATAGAAACAAAAACCATGGTACAAAAGTTATATACATTGTCTCATAATAGGTGTTTTGTGACTAGAACCCTCCTTAGACACATAATAAATAATATAAATTTTTGTAACCTTAGGAAAGGAAACATAAAGTGGGGTTAGATCAGATTATAAGTAAGGATAAATAAGGGAGAAATGTAATCATAAACAGAAGAATAAGGGTATGAGAATGTGATCATAACATTATAAGATCGTATCCAAAATATCAAAGGTCATAAACACGAATTGTTGAATAAATGTTGGAATTTAATAAGACATATATCATAAAGAAATACCATGCAATAACAGAGAAACATACAAATAAGACTTGGAATTCTGGAAGACACATGAGAATATAAAATTATTCCCATAGTAGTAAATCCATTACTACTGAGGACATTGTAGTTGTATGGGTTTAGTCCCTATACCATTTTGGTCAACATTGGTTAATCTCATTTCCATTGTAGTAAAGGTTCACTCCAAAGACCATCTTAGTGGAAGAATTCCTTCACTAAACTGAATTAACTCTCTGTACCATCCATGCCTACCTCATTAGATATAAATCAGTACCCAGTTAATTAGTGGTAAATATAAGTCTCACCCATATCATAATCAAATCATACATATGTGTTCCATTAGATCATAAAAATACCTAATATCATAACCCATTAAATGAAAAGGGTATCATAAAAATGTAATCATATCATAACCTTTGGAAAAGAGATGGGTATCACAGTCATTTAATCAATAAATAACAATGAAAATAAGTGGTATTAATAATAATATAACCTATCAAAAATAAAATTTCTTTCATAAATATATAACTCGTGAAAGGTAATGGAGTTTTTTAAACATCATGCCTTCAAGACATAATCCATTCAGAGAAATAATATGAATTTAACCTTTTAATAATTTTCCAAAATAACATGAGTAATACCAATGGATGTCATATTATTTGGGAAATAATTTTTAAATGTCTATTAAAAATATTTCTTGAGAAAATATACTTTCTACATTGAAAAACGTTTTTAAAAAACATTTTTGAAAACCTTTTTATTTGAAAATACATTTCAAAATATATAAAGTAATATTTGAGAAACATAAAAAATTAAAATTAATTTTCCTTTAAAAATATTATTACAATAACATTTTAAGAACATTTTTGAAAATATTGGTTGTATAATAAAACAGATTTCCAACCAAAGAGATAAATGAGGTCATGTTTTCATACAAACTTTTTCTTAATTTTATTAAGTACCAAGGATTGGAAAATAATTATAATACAATAATATATAATTCATAACTATAGTATAATAAAATACTTCTCTTTAGATACTTATCATATCAATTCATCAATGAAATCTTTATCATAAACAATCTCAATAAACAATGAGATTATTGAAATAACATCTTACCACTTGGTGACTTTTTATCATACTTTCCATGTACAAAAATGAAATTCCAAGAATATTAAAATATCATTTAAAGAATAATATCCATGATATAACATGTTTAAGGGAAGTGTGTATAACTCATAGAATAATAGATGTGCATAACAGTGTATGTGTCTCAAAGAATGAAAATTGAGGCACAATTAATTTATATAGTTCATAACTTGTAAAATATAAACCCCGTTAATGTTAGATAAAAAAATTTAAATTTAAATACCCATAAATTGAATTATAATAATCCTAGAATAAATTTTTGAGCAGTATATACAGCACAAAAAATAAATTAGTTTTGAATAAGGTGTAAATCTCATAGAAATAAAAGAGAGATGGTTGATCTCTTACCTTATGTCTTGACTCCTGTCATACACATTCAAACCTTATAAATAATAAATATAATTTTATTATAAATCTACCAAAAATCCATATTCTTATATCTAATACCATATATTATTTTTTTATGACATTATATTACCCATTTATTAACAATTCTATGTTAATGTTATGTTTTAGGTAATATCTGCTTTGTTTTTCATATATGACTTGAATTATTATTCATGATCCTATTAATTATATCATAATTTACATATTTAAAAAATTTATAAAATAATATTAATATAATAAATATTTAGTAAATAAATATTTATAATAGTCTATGAAAGGTATAAATAGAAAATGAAATAAATTGTTCGAGGAAACGATAGGTCATACGTACATATGAATGATGTTTCCATTTTATTATCATTTTGAAATAATGAATTTAAATAAAATATATATGTATATATATATACTAGAAATACATTAGAATTATTATGTATTATTTATCATATAATTTTACTAATCCCATCCTTAATACATTCCATGTAAACTATGAAGGAATCACATCACTTTGAGGAGGTGATAGTCCACATTCCCACAAAATAAGTTATCGTATTTACAAAAAATAGAAATAAGGAATTTATGTGTTATATAATAATTTTAGAATCATAAATACATAATAAATATCATATATATCAAATAAAAAGAGTAATTCCATCATAATTCCCAACTATGAGTGGTGGTAAAGGAAAAAATGAATTACATCATTTCGCGATGTGGTGGTCTATCGTACACTTGAATAGTAATTTAGTTACCCATGTGATGGAAGTGTGTGTAAGTGTAAGTCAAAACCTTATATAAAAACATATAATTATATTGGCTATATCGGTTCTATTATATAATTATGGAATAAGAATATTTTCGTGGGTGGATAATGAAAATTTAAAAAAAGTGCATTTGGAAGGATGTTGCGTCTTCTTTGCGTAACTCCACATTGTTTTCACTGAACAGATTCCGATGTTGGATTGGTACTTAAAGAGACACATATATGATTAAGGGAAGGATTTTGGGAGGATATTTGGGTATATTTTCTCAAGAAAAACGGCTTGAGAGATTTAAATAAGTGAGGGGTTTTGAGTTCCATTTTATTGTGGAGGAGGAGTGGCATTATTTGAAATATTTAAATTTAAACACTATGGAGAGGTCTCCCATACATCACATGCCTCCAATAATCATCCAATTTCTATAAAAGATGGTAAATAATTGAAAATATTCTATTCAATGGATTTTTGGAAATTTTTTAAGTTATATGGATCCTACAATTAATGTCTAACTACTAATTAAACTTGTCTTTACCGTAATTGTAGTTATTAATTTTAATTACATACACTAATAATTTTAGTGAAAATATATGTTGATTTTATTATAAATTATAAATTATAGTGATTGAAAATATGGATTTAATTTTTTTAAATTCTAATCACAATAATGGTATAAATTAATATAAAAGTAATCTCGTATACATGTCATAATAGTGGGGTTTTTAGTGAAAATGTTTAAAAGATTTGAATGTTGTTATATAAAATTTGAAAGTGAAATTAATTACAATTTCATAAATTTGATAAATTTATTTAAATATTATCTAATTAATATTTAAGAATAAATTAAAATATAATTTGAAAATATAAATAAAATTGAACAAAAATGTGTTTGGAAGTCAAATTCAGTATTTTTCACTATTCATAAAAAAATATAGTTTTCCAAAAACAAAAAACAAAAAAATAACCATAATAAAATTTTGACATTATGAATTAAAAAGTGATGTTAATTTTTTTAAAACATATTTTTTAAAAGTGTCTCGAATTAATTTTATCATTGTTCACAGAAGGAAATAAAAAGAATTTCATTTGAGAAAATATTATTTTCAGAAATATAAAGGCATTACAAAAGAGTTTTTTTATTTATATAATACAATTATAAATAATATTTAAAAATTATTTATTTATATTCATGTAAAAAAATTCAATAGATAACTTTTAACTATTTCATTTAAATAATAAAAAAATATTGTTTCATAAAAACTTAGTGTTGTGTGTAATGCAAACTAAGTCGGTGTTGCATATAGCACAAGCTTATCGTGATTTTGGGTATAATGAAAGATTAAATTGGTGTAGAGTATAATGAAAGAAATCATATAAAACTAATTTATTCAAAAATATGATCATAATAACTTGTTTATGGTACATTCTACAACCCCATAAAATGAATTCCACCCCCAAAATTCATCACTCTACTACAAAAAATGAGGATACTTTTTCCTCTTTATATCCTCAAGTTCCTATATAGATTTATATAACTAGTGATTTCTCCACAAATCATGGACCATTTGAGTGTTCATGTTTCAAAAAACAATCTCTAAACAATCCATAATTTCAATTGGCTATTCCTCTTAAGAAAGATTTTACTCAAGTGGTACGACCTCTGAGTTTAGTTTATGTGAAAGGGTTAGGTATGAAATTCCTCAAGAGAGATAAATGGAACACATCCTGGGATTAAAAAAATATTTAGAGGAAGTTCCCTGCAATAGGATAGTGTCTCAATATGATCAATAATTTTAAATGATTTGATATACCTTGGGATTAGTTTCTTTTTCTTCCAAAATCTCATTACCTTTTTACAATAAGAGATTGATAGAAAAACCTTCTAGACAAATTAATTAATTGATCATAATAACAGTTATCATCATAACCTATCTTTCTTACATTAATCTCCCTTTTAACATTTGGCTAATCATTTTTTCCCATTTTCAAAATCCAGTTTATGGGTTCTCGGTACCCCACTACAACATTCCAATACAACCACTTTCACCACTACACAGAAACATCAAAAACCAATGGAAATGTCCAAGAAACCACGAACCAGGGCACAAGAACATCAGAAATTCTAGCCAAACCTCATAAGTGTTACCTTGAACGTCCCCTGATGCGACCATTGACACTGGAACAAATCCTCCAATCGGAAAACTCTATCGGAATTCACCCAGCCATCAAGAAAAATGAAATGAACCTCCAGGAAGAATCCATCCACGAAGGATTTCAAAGAAACCAAAATGAAGATGGCCATATCCTGATGTCATAGCACCCTGATCCACAAAAAACCCAGAAGTTCCACCTTGACCATAGACCACAATATCTCATTCACGATCATCGCAAAACCATACCGCACATCCCAACCAGCCAACATTTCATACCAATACATAAAAAACATTAAACCATCACATAGAAAATGCAAGAAGTGCAGCTGAACACCAGCGTAGAAGCAGGCCGCAGGAAACAACATTCATACCGAGGAGCAGAAACACCCACGCAAGACACCAATTCGACCACCACACCAACTAAATCAACACCAAACCAGAAATAAACCGAAATCAGACCTACGAGGATGACACAGGATGCCGGAAGCCAGAACCTAGAGCCCCTCCCCATTCACACTACACCGGGGCCAGCACCAAGCCACTCCCGAAAGGAAACCATCTCAGCCATAGCCATCGCCCACCGATGCCAATATGAGAACCAATCCAAAACGAGCACATGAAACTCATAGAGTAGGGAACCCAAAGCCAGATCCACACCATTAGAGCCTTCTCAAGAGTGGACGAAGCCATACCCAACCCTCCACCGAGGCAACGCTTCTGGAAAACCGAAGAGTCACCTTAACCCTCGTTGATCTGGCACAGTCGAACGGAGCCTTGCCAGCCTTCACTGTAGCTCGCCGACGCCAAGCTGAGGCCCTCGTGGCCGATCTGTGCCACGCCACACTGGAGGAGGAGAGGGAATAAAACTGAAGGAAAAAAGCACTAGAAAACGAGAGGAAGGAGATGTCGCTGCTCAGAGCCCCCCCCCCCAATGGTTCAAAACATACCATCTATTTATTTATAAATCTATGGTCCTAAAATCTTTAATTATCCAACATAATCCACCCACATTGGATCTCTACATTTCATCTTATAGAGGGCTTCATAAGGACCCATCTAAATGCCTGAGTTAAAGCTATTTTTGTAAGAAAACTCATTTAGAGGAAGGTTTTTATCCAAACCACCTCTTAAATCTAATTTACACGATCTCAACCTAACATCTATTATTTTAATTGTTCTTTAAGACTAAATATCCTTATAGGGATGAAAAGTAGTAATGAAACTCAATTCAATATCAAGTTCTTATTGAAGAATTCACCAAATCTTTTAGGTAAACATCAGATCACAATCAATACAATAGAAAGTGGTACTCCATACAACCTGACCGACTCCTTAATATATATCATGGAAACCTCATGTAGAGATAATTCTTATATAATATCGATTTATTTTGATGATTTATTATGGTGATTGACAACCAACAATATAGCATAAACACGTTGGAGGTTTTGGGGATTCAAATGAAAAAATACTTAGTGATCTTCTCCCATTTCAATTTTGGTATTGGTAATTTATGTATAATACCCTTATAAAATTGTATTTCAAACATAAATAGTGTAATAATAGGCACCGGGATACAAACATTACAATGTCCCTCTTCGTGATATCCCACCGGAAGTATTCTTTCTAATATCTATACATATTTGTACTTTCAGGATGAATATAGAATGAAAAACTTTGATATTACTCTAATAGGTCCCTCTTCAAAACTGGTATGGTTGGAACATGTCCATGGTTCATGATCCTTATAAATCATATGTATTAAGGTTAAACATAAAACCATTTATAACCTTCTTTTTCATCTCTAAATATTACTTCTATTCCTCTTTAAACATCACTGGGATAGAGCATTGAACTTCTAATGGAGAAAGAAAATATTTCCCCCCTCCATATAAATTTTAAGATCCATACTTTTTAAATCTATAAATATTGGATCTTTTGTGAACCTCAACATGGTTAATCTGTCATGATCCTTTTGACTCAAATCATTATCCACCTTATTCCCTTTCCCATGGATATAATGTATTGAGCTTTCATAATCCTTTATTATCTCACACTATATTCTGTATATCATTTCCAACTCCTTCTGGGTGAATATATATTTCATAATTTTATCATTATTATATATATCACACCTTTTTATATAATCATAATGTATCAATATCATTAATGAAAAAAGTACCACTGGTAAATCCAAATCATGTGGTGGGTAATTTTTCTCCCCAATCATCAATTTTAGAGAGGACTAGGCTATAACTATGTTATTTGGTACAATAATGCATCCCAATCCCATCGTGGATTCATCACTATAGATTAAAAACCCTTTGCTTCTATAGGGTAATCTGATCACTATTTTGATTACCAACCTTTTCATTATTTCCTTGAAATTTTCCTCACATTCATCCCTCCATAAGAACATGGCACCCTTACATGTTAACTTGGTCATGGGAATATATTTTCCTTAATAACTTCCCAAAACCATCAATAATATCAAGATATCCAAAGAATACAACGGATCTCAGAGACTTTGTCTAGGATAGGCCAGAATTCAATAACATCTATCGTTGATGGATCAATATTATAACAAATATTCTGATTGTGTGACCCAAAAATAAAGCATTTGTAGCCAAAATTCATAATTTTTAAATTTTTCATACATTTTCTCCTTCCATTGGGTATTTGGAATAAATATAAATTTGTCTTAACACACTTACATTATCTTTTAACATATAAGAATACCATTTAAAAAGACTATCATAAACTGAGTGAGGTAATCTCTATATATTCTATTCATCAAATACATGAAGACAGTAGGGGAATTAGTATAAAAAAAGGAATCACTATATATACATAGTTCCCATACCTTGTATGAAATGTTATCTTGGGTATATCTTCCTTTATTACCCTCAATTGATAATAACTATAATGAAGGTCAATCTTTCAAAAGTATTGAGCACTAGGAAATTGGTCAAACTAGTAATTAATACAGAGAATATGATACATGTTCTTGATCGTGATCTCATCAACAAATTCTTTAACAACAAGAATATCATTGATGTCAATTTTCTCTACAGCCATTGGATATACATAGCCCTTCTGAATGGTAATTAATACACATACACTGGATTTAATCTATATAAGAATTTTATACTTATCCTGAAATTGATATAAAATCATTTTTATGTTTGAAATATCAAATGTCTCTTCATTTTCTAGAAAATTGATGTGATATTTATGCATAGAATTCCAATCCATTACAAAGAGGATATAAAATTACAAAAAAGGATGAATGACCCTATTTTTATAATTTATATTCTTACAAATTCCAACTATAGAGGAATCATACAATAGATAAGAAATTATCATACCATTATAGGGTTTGTACTTCTAATTCTACAGCTAATAATTTTTATGGAATCATAATACCCATATAAACATATTTTTATATGTATGAGAGGGTAGATCTAGAGTTAAATAATACATTAGATGCTCTAGAATTGATGGTATCTTTACCTTTCCCCATGTCATTGTCAAACCACTTGTTAAAAAAATGATCGCATGAGAGTTCCCCTTGTCCCTGAGTTTTAGAGGTTGCTGACATCGATCATAGTCATTAAACTTTTAGTTTGGGCACAATTTTTCATAATTACATTCTCCATACAATTGAAGTACTGAATCCAGAGAGGTTTATTTTTTGAAGATATATCTCCATTCGGATTTCTTACTAACTTATTCCCATTAAATATGTAATAAAATTCCCGATAAACTTCCCTCCTATACATAAATAATTTATTATACCCCTTAATAAAATTTCCTCCAAGCTTCATTCCACATATAGAGAAAAGATAAAATATCATCTTCTTATTTTTATGGTTTTTAGAATTTCCTTTGAAATCCATCTTCCTTTTCATATCAAAACCACGAGATTGATACATAACTCTAACCTTTATTTAAAAATTTATTACACAACACCCAATATCTTCACAGCTACAAATGTCTCTTGTGGATAACTAACTTCTGAGATTTGGTTTAAGGCATTTAAGAACCTATCAAAACTAATTTATTTTTGGATGATAATACCATAAGCATACCACATAAGTCTTGTGAAATTAGAATCAAGGTACTAGTAGATTATTCGTCCCTTTACGTTAAATTAAAGAACTATTTTCCTGTATTTTTTGAATAATACGAGGAAAGTACTTATTGGAAAATATTTTCTTGGGCTTGTCCCAAACTATGGATTATATTTCATCTTGGTGCCTTGTATTCTTGGATATAGTCCACCACTGGCCTTGTTTTCCTTCTAAGCTATAAAACCCTAGAATGAATTTCCCATTTTTTGAACACTGGAGAATCTAGAATATCATTTCAGCTGTACTGGTCGATATTTTTTGAACAAGTGGATTAAAAGATCTTCTAAAACTGGGTGGGTGTTTCCTCATAAATGAATCAAAATAATACATCCTTTGTACATTTGGGAGTCCAGTATGATTCATAACATAAGAATTCTGGGTGAGGTTTTCCATAAAATCTTTCATTCTATCCCACATATCATTCAGATTCATAGTTGGACTATCGTTTCATTTCCCATCACACTCAGAATTAACACGGTTCCTTTGGGTATGATCCCCTTACCAAAACAAAAAACATAGAGTAAGAATAAATAACCTTTGTAAGGAACCAAATTTTTTTGAAAACCCACTTAGAGGATAACTAAATCATGACACCTTATTTAATCTATGACACCTTATATTTATCCTAGGTTATTTATATAAATCTAATATTTAAATCATTTGTGATGGTTCATCAAGAGTGTGTTAATTTCAAAATCATATCCCCTTGGAGTGTCAATCCATGTGTGTATAAAGTCCTTTTGGTGTGAACTAGTTCCTGATCAAGTATATATAAATTATGTGTTTTCAAGGTTTTTAACCTTGTGTACATCTATTCCTCATCCACATCAAATTTTTGTATCTAGATGGGTATTTATTTCTAGGAAACACCTCTCTCTATCCTTTTCAAAAATTCCTCGTCAATTTCCTATACATTCCCCTAACTATAGACTCATCATTATACATCTCATTAGGGAATATCACTGTGATTTTATCATTATAGATTCTAAAGAATAACTAAAATTTTTCTTTCATGCCAATGATAGAGACCCCCTCTTGACATACATAAACATTATATAATTTTTTGTAATACTTAATACATTACATAAATAGACACCCAAAAAACATATTAGTTTTGCTAATTTGGAAACCTAGAAACATAGACACTGGTAAAAAAGTGAGATACATTATCTCCTAGTATGTTCTTCATGACTACAGCCTCCTTAGACACATCATAGATAATAAATATCCTCACAACATAGGGAATAATAAATAAAAAGGGGTGAGCATAGATGCTCTATAAGGGTAAATAAGGTAGATATGTAATCATAAAAAAGACAATAAGGGTATGATAATGTGATAATAAAATTAGAATATCGTACACTACATATCAAAGATCATGAACATGAATCATAAAATTATGGCTGGAAGTTATTAATACATTAATTATAAGGGAATAAAGAGAATAATTCATGAGATAATAAAATAATAATAAGGAATATAATTATGGAAGACACATTAGAATATAAAATTACTCCCATAATTGTTGAGGCATCACTTAAAAGCTCATATTATTAGTATAGGTTCACTCCCAATACCATCTTGGTTGTCATTGTTCACTGTCATGACCATATCAGTAGTGAAGGTTCACTCCCAATATCATCTTAGTGGACAAATTTCATTAATAAACTAAGTTCACTCCTCGTTCCATCCATGTCTAGGTCATGAGGTATAAATAATTTCCCAATATATTTATATAATATATAGGTCCCCCATTTCATATTTAAATCATACATATGTGTTCTACTAGATCATAAACATTTATCATATCAGAACCCATGAAAAGAAATGGGTATCATAGACATGTAATCTGTCATAACCTATGGAAAATATAAAGGTTCCACCATCATTTCATCAAATAATAACACATGAAAATAATCATGTTTCATATTTATATATCCCTTGAAAGACAAAATGGGTTTCACCTAAATATAACCCTTTAAAAGAAACACTTTTCATAAATAACCTAAAAGAAAAAAATAATCCATTCAGAGAAAGAATATAATGAAACATTTGGATAATTTCTTAGAAATTAATGAGTAACACCAATGGATGTCATATTATTTGGGAAATAGTATTTTAATTTCTCCGAAAAACATTTCTTTATAAAATATCCCTTCTACTTTGAAAAACAATTTTTGAAACATAAAACTTTTCTTAAAAACATTTTATTTGAAAATAGCATTGAAAACTTGTAATGGAATATTTGAAAACCATATAACAATTTGAAATACATTTTCTTGTAAATTTATCTTAAATTATAATTTTAGAGATAATTTTTAAAACATTTGGAAAACATGATTTTTTGAATAAAATTGATTTCTGACTGAAGAGATAAATGAGGTCAAATTTTGTTAAAAACATTTTTTAATTATCAAAGGTACCAAAGAGTGGAAAAAATGAAAATAATAATTTTAGATTTCATGAATAACCATTGTAGGGTAAAATCCATGAGTTTTCTTGAATGTTTGATCATAATATTTCATCAATTAAATTATCATCATAAACAATCCGGATAAATGATAAGATTGCTGAAATAACCACTTACCACTTGGTGACATTGAATCATAATCATAATTTATGAATATAGAATTTCATGAATATTATAATATCATTAAAATAGTGAAATTAAAGAAATATCATGTAAAAGGGTAGAGTATAAACCTTGTGGAATAATATAAATGTATAACATGGAATGTATCACAATGAAGGCAAATTGAGACAAAATTACTTTACCAAATTTGTATCTTTTGAAACCTTAACCTAGTTAAATAGAGATCAGAAAATGGATATTTAAATACCAAAAAATTTATTTATTATAATATAATAACATATTCATGGGAATTATATACACCACAGAAAGAAACATGTGTTGAAAAATGAAAAATTATCACAAAAATAATGGCGAAATGAGAAAACTCTTACCTTATGTCTTGACTCTAATCATACTCATTAAAACAAAATTTACATAAATATAAGTACATTATAAATATAACAATGAACCATATTATTATACATAATACCATATATTATTTTATTATGACTTTATATTAACCATTTAATAACAATTCCATGTTAGTGGTATGTTTTGAGTAATATCTTCATTGTTTTTTGTATATGTCTTGAATTATTATTCTTGATCATATTAATTAGATAATGATTTAATTATTTCATGAATGTAAATAACGATATTAATACCCTAAATATTTATTATATAAAAATTTATAACAATCTATAACATGTAGAAATATAAAATGAATGACACCATTCATGGAGATGGTAGGCCATATGTATGTATGAGCACTGTTTCCATTTTCATATTTTTTAAATAAAGAATGTAAAATAAATATATGTGGGTATATGTATAACATATAATTACATTATAATTATTATTTAATTTTTATCAAATATTTTTAATAAACCCATCATTATTACATTCCATGAAAAGCATGAATGAATCACATCACTTTGAGTTGGTGGTAGTCCATAGGCCCACAAATGAAGTTATCGTATTTAAAAAAAAGGAAGTCAAGAGGTTATGTGTTATATAATAATTATATAATCTTAAATTAATCCTAAATATATTATATATCACATAAAGAAATATTTATTTCATAACTCCAACTATGATAGTTTGTAACGGGAAAACAATTACATCGACTCACCAGACGGTAGTCCACTGTACACACGAACGGTTTGTTTATTAACCATTTGATGGAATTTTTTATCGGTGTAGGTAGAAACCATATAATAAAAACATATAGAAATATTTTGTACACTATTTTTATTATATAATCATGTAAAAATAATATTTTATGTGGTTGATAATGAAAATAAATGAAAATATATTATGGAAAGATGTTACATCTTCTTTGGGTAACTCATTTTAGTTTTCAAAAAAGGTCATCATTGGTTAGATAACCGCCAAAAGGTAATAATAAAGGATGAATGGAGTTAATTTTGGAGGACATTTTTGTAGTTTTTGACATAGAAAATTTACTTGAGATGTTTGAATAAGTGGGGGAGTTATATTTTATAGTGGATGAGGAGTGGCATTCTTGTAAATATAAAATGTTAAACACTACTCAGAGATATCCCTTAAATAATATAACTCTAATAATTGTAAAATTTATATACAAGAGGGTACATGGATAAAATAATTTCATCCAATTTATTTTGGACTTTTTTCTTGGTTATTTTGATCCTTTAATTAAACTTTAACTACTGAGTAGTCTTCTTTTTACCTTAATTGATGTAATTATTTTTAATTATATTCACTAGTATTTTTGATCAAAAATTAATATCACCTTATTAAAAATTATAAATTATTATTATTCCAAATAAATAATCCATTTTCAACGTTTTAATCACATAAGTTGTATAAATTAATTTGAAATTAATCTTCAAATCATGTCACGACAATGGGATTTTTTAAGCGAAAATATTTAAAAGTTTGAAATTATTGTATATTCAATATCAATATGAAATAGGTTCCAATTACCTATTTTGTTGTAATTTATCTAAAATTTATTTCAGTTAACTTTAAAATCAAATTGACTTAAAATTTACAAAAATAGTCAAAAAAGAAGTTTTGAATTAAAACTTAGTATTTTTCACTATTCATCAAAAAATTATTTTTTCAAAAAAACCCAAATAGCCATCGTAATATAATTATTATATTATAAATTCAATTTTTTTTATAATGTTAAATTTCAAAAATAATTTTAAATTAATTTTTTTTTGTTCATAGAAAGACATAAAAATTAGGTCATTTGAGAAAATAGAATTTTCAAACATATAGACTTTAACAAAAAAAGTATTATTTATATAAAAAAATTTAAATAATATATAAAAATTATTGATTAATATTCATGTTACTAAATTGAATGGATATTTTTTAACTATCTCATTTAAATAATAATAAAATATTTTTTCATAGAAACACATTTTGCATGTAATGTAAGCCAAGTTAGTGTTGCGTGTAGTGAAAACATATATTGGTGTGGAATATAACGAAACATTAATGTGGTATAGTATATAACAAATTAAATAAATGGAAAATAATTTATTATAAAAAAAGTTTCATAAAAACTCAGTGTGTTACAGACACCCTAGTGTTTTAATAGTTAATAAAATAATATAGAAGTTCTTTAGGTGTTTATGATAGTCCTCAGTAGAATGGAAAACAAATTTAGGGGGATATAGATGATACCATACATAAGTTCAATGATGGAAGCCTCTTATAGATATTGGATGAAAAAATGTTAGTACCCCAAATCATAGTAGTCAATTATTTTAGACTTTTATAATTTATCTCAATTATTTCAATTTCATGATTATCATTAATCATGGATTTATTCAAAATCTAAGGAGGTTTATTTTCAATTTATTTATTGATTGGGTTTGACTAATCTACTCTAGAAGCTCAAATTTGTGTGTGGTGTTTTTTTTCAAGTTTTGTGTCTATTTCAAGTAACTTTCCTTTTTAAAAAAAATCAATGGATTAATAACTGAATCCTATAATGAAAACTAATCATTGAATCTACATTAATTACAAAATCAATATAGAAAAACGTTAAAAAACGAAAAAATTAATGAAATAAATAAAATTAATGAAATTGGAGAAGATTTAAATATATAAAACATTCACAAAACATAGAAAAATGTTATAATTTGATAAAAATATGGTTATGATCAGCATGTGAGTCCTATTTTGAGGCTCTATTAACCATTTTATACCAAGATTCCTGTCAATATGAAAATTTTATAACATGTCGGTATACCACACCCCAATAAAATACATATCATTAGCCAATGAATAAACACAAATAGAAAAGGAAAAAAATAGGAAGATACTTTTAGAAACCGTAAACTAAAAAACTAACCATTTCATCCCTTGAAATGGAGCTAAAATATTTATTATAGCATAAACAATTTAATTTATGTTATTATTCTTGTAGTACAGAAAAACAAATTTCATTTTTTAAAGAAGTAATACTTTTAAAATTGGATTTGATTTTAGTCTATGAAAGATGGAAAAGGATAAATAATTTGTGGTTTCTATTTTTTAAATAATAATTGTAAAAATTTTAATAAACAAGATATGATTTGATAGAAAATTAGAGTTTGTCTTAGAGTATGTGTCCCTTGATGCTCAGCTATTATTTCTTTCAATGGATTAGAGATAGATAACTAATTCCATGATTCATACATATTGGAAATGTAATATTAAATGTATTCTTATTATGTTTTCGCCTTAAATTTTATTGATCAATGATATTGATTACCGGAAACCTCACAAAAGCAATAAAATAAAGTCGATATAAGATCAGTAATCAATAAAGGTATCATGTCAACATGGGGGAATGATTTATTGTTTTTTGTATCTATATAAAAATTGTTCTAAAGTTTTAAACAAAAATATCCATGGGTGATATATTCTCAATTCCGTTAATCAAAACATTCCATCAGCACACTCATGAAAAATAAATTTTGAAAAAGGGGGAAATGATCAAATAATCACATGATCGGGGTTATATATGAAATAAGGAGGATTCATGTTCTTTTCATTTATGTGTTATAATACACATATAAACTCAAGATGAAAATGTAAAAATAAGGGAAAATAGGAATCAAAACTGAAAATTCAATTACCTTCTAAAGATGACAAATATTGTGATCAGGTATACATCAAGGAACACTCTCTAGATTGATTTATAATGGGTTTAAAAGTACATGGGGTGTAATAATAAAAAACTGTATGATGAAAATATCATTATCAGCTCAACCGTACCCCTTGACATATAAAATTTAAAATGTGTCTTAATGGAATTTTATTGAGATATTTTTACGTTAAATCCCTGAAAATTTAAAATTCAATGTGTTTAGGTGAGTTGATCATGAAATATTTTTTTAAAATATTGATTTGAGTGAATGGAAAATTGAAACATGATAATTTGATACAAAATTCAGTGAATGTATGAGAATCTTATTCTTATATCTATATCATTTAGAATCAAACCAATTGAGTCTTCTTACACAGAGCCATTACTCAAGAATTCATGGTGGTTTCATTCATTCCTACCCAAATTTTCTTCACATTATGATCCTATATGGGAACCTCTTGTTCTTAGAACATACCTTAAGTATATATATATATATATATATTAACTAATACTTTATGACCTAAGAATCCTGAAAAAAATAATTTTTCAAGTTTCGATTATTATTGTTGATATTATGATTGAAACGCCAAATAGATATCAATTTGGGTCATTATGTGAAAATATAAAATTTTATGATATTTTTAAAACTTACTACAAATAAAAAAAAATTTAATTAAGTGATTAATAATTTTATGGGAAAGATATTATAATTTTTGATTAAATTTCACTAATCATTGTTCTAGTAGATATTTCTCTCCAAGAAACCAAAAACTGTAGCACTTAGATCTTTGATAGTGGGTTTTCATCCCATATGATAAACAACATAAATCTCCAAAAAACTAAATAGATTGAACAAAGTGATTTGGTAATGATATAGAATTAAATAAAAGTACTAATAAATAAAATGATATCCAGTGATGAAATGAAGAATACAAATATTCATTATATGGATGGCCCTCTCCATAATCTTATGAGTGTCAGTAAATATTTTTAATATAAAAGCAAATAATATTTCCTCAAAAGGGATTATTTATAAATGATATAAATTGATACTCTTTTTTTAAAGTATAAAAAACCAATTTTAATTTCCATTATGTAGACATTTAGAAAACAATACATGCTTTCTTATAATAGATGAAGAGAATAAATTTTGGAATTGAAAACATGGAAATATTAATCAGTAAACATGAAAAATATAGTCATATAGAAGGCTAAAGTTTATATTCCAAATCAAAAATGATATCATGATAAGTAATTTGATGCTTTTATAGAGGTAAAATAGTGATTCATTACTTCTAGATAAAACAATGAGATAAATTCTTCTTGATCTGATCTACACCAATGTATGTGGTCCCATGAATATTCTCAAAACAGATGGTGAGAAGTGATTATTCTTATTCACAGTTTATAATGGTTTAATTTATTGTATCATTGTTTTTGTAAAATAAGTAACTACATGTATTAAAATATTTTTGAGGACATATAAGAATGAAACTAGTAGAACTATAATAAATGTTGATCTAAATAAATAATGGATTAATCTTATCATAATGGGGAAGATTAATTGAAAAACAAGGGATAAATTATGAAGTTTCATCGATGAAAACATGTAAAAAATAGTTTATAATAAATGTGAAATATAATTGTGAACACATTTCACAAAATATTACTCATTGAAATTGTCATCTCACTTCACTATTAGAATCAAGTAATGCAATTATCTATTTACACAATGAATGGGTATTTTCTTGGCACAAAAGATATAAAAACGTATTTTTATGAAATGTTTCATTAGAAAACACTAACATAGAAACACATTATAGTGTTTTTAAGTTGGTCTTATATTCATATAAAATAATGAAACCATGGAAAATTTTGGTATGAATTAGATAAAAAGATGTTTTATCAAATATTTCATGTGTAAGGCCTATAAATGTCTCAAAAACTATTCAGAAAGATTATAAAAAGTATCATTGTGAATATTTTTATTGAAAATGTTGAAATATATATTTAATTCTTAACTAGAGTGTGTTCAGTGTTAGTTAATAAGAGTTGAGTGTAAATAATAATATGACATACATTCAATCATATAAGGAATATATTGAGGTTGATTCTTTGGATGAAGAATCTTATAAAATGATTCAAACATTAACTCCATAAATAATAATCAGAGATAAATTTTAGGATTCAAATATCATAAATGATAAATCTAAATTATTACAAGCTCAATGAATGATAACAATATAAAAAAATTCTCTATTATCTCAAGTGGAACCAACCTCATTTGAAGGAGTGAAGTATAAGTCATGGGACAAGGTCATAAAAGATGATAAAATTAAAAAAAATAAGATTTCAGATCTCATAAATTGTCTAATATATCATAAGATCATTATAAATAAAATCCCCAAAAATAACCATCATTATTAGGGAATGGTGGTCCAAAAAATGGAAGGATTATTGTGAAAGGGGTATGCACAAGTGGTATGAGTTTATTTTAAAGAAAAAAATTCACTTATGGAATGAATTTATTTTCTAAGACTGCTTATTACTATTTTTATCCAAAAAAAGTTTAGAATATATCAAATCGATGTCATGTAACTATTTGTAAATGGAATTATCAAGGAATATATAGTAATTGAACAGTTATTAGCTTTTCTAGTTGAAGATGATGAGAAAAAGGCATGGAGGAAGAAAAATACTATGTAGGTATGGAACTCATAGGTGGATAAATTCATAAAGAAATAATAATTCAAGAGAGGTGGAGTTAATCATAACCAATATTTGAAATAAATTAAAGAATAATAGTTAATGGTTCTAATCTAAATTAACGACAACATTTTCAAAGTAAAAAATATAGAATTCAATGTAATAATTTGAATGATTTATGAGAATAGAGTTTCAAATGTCCATGATCAAAGATATAGAATTATTCCTTAGGCCTCAAGTCATCCTGAAAGGGAAATATAAATAATTTTTCAAGAAAAATATGCAAATGAGATGTTGAAGTAGTTCAAGATAGATGAAACAAGGATAATTCCAATAAAAATAATGTTTGGAACCGTGCTAGTAAAACATGATAAAGAGAATTCTATTGATAAAACACTTTACCAGAAGATGATCTAAATATTGATATGTCTTATAAAATAGAACATTATATATTCATTACAACATTTTTAGCTTCCAATTAACTAAGATTCTCTAACAGGATAATCTTCTTTCTATGTAGTGGATTACTATGTTTATTCTAGTAATAATTAATTTTGGTTTTATGTATCATGCAAGTAATATGAAAGAATATTATTCCTAATAAAATGTGTATTTTCATGGTGATAATGTGGATACAAATTCTATAAGTGGAGATGCCTCTTTTATTAAAAGTCAGTGTATTAGTTGTATTAGTAAGAAGTTTGAAGGAACCTCTCTTAGTACTGTTGAAATGAAGTATAATTTAATATCATAATCTTAAACAAATAAGGAATCGATGAAAAAAATTATAGGATCACCGAGATGAGTTGATGCTTCTTATTGTTGTCTTTTTTGGAAACTAAAGTGACATAGAGCTAACCGAGAATCTGGTATATCATTCTAATATAAATCATATTGTGATTTGGTACCATTTAACTAAAGATAAGTTTGAGTAAGGAATAATCCATTTAGATCACATGGGTGCAAATTTTTAAGTTCCATATATCATTAAAAAATCTTTGCATATGATGATATTTAAAAGGCATCAGTTGAACATGTGTGTTCAACCACCTTCCTTGGTCTGTGGTGGTTCAAAATCCTCAATTCTCACAATTATATCTAATTCAATATATTCAAATTAAGTATTATTCTATGGTTTAATGTTACATTTAGAGTAAAATACATAGGGATATACTATCCATGGGGAATTTTTGGTAGTGTGTTGGATGATCTTGAATAATGGACAACTATGTGGAATTTCACATGTTATTTAATTCCCTACAATGAAAATTATTTGTGCATTATTACGGAATTTTATGATGAATCTTTTCTTAGTAGAATTACATGAAAACCTATTAATCATCTGAGGTATTGGATCCCTTTGAATTTTATTTTCATGGGTAAAGATAGAAGTTTATTTCATTGGATGTGTACTTTTCATCTATAGGGGATTTTGGATAGCTTAAATTTAATATGCAAAGAATAAAATTGAAAATAAAATCCATTGGGGGAGAACAATGAAACGTTTGATTTATCATTTTTTATTTATTATCAATTATATTTTCATTATTTGATTATGTGAAAAATCTTGTTCCTTGTGGATATTACTTCAATAGATTCTAGAAGTGTAAGGGAAAATGAAATGCCCTCAATAACCACATTTTTCAATGTTGTGATTAGTGTTGATGTTCAAAAATTTCTAATTTATTTGTATATATATGTTATTTATTAGTGTTTCATATGGTTTTATATGTAAAATAACTATTAATCCTCTTCCATTTTTTATAAAATGAGTGGTTCACACTATGAGACTGATCGTTAAACAGTGAATAATAAGAGTGAAAAAACGTTAATTGTTGAAGAGCATAGTAATGTGTAATATTTTTTATTTGAGATGTGTCATGTAGTATAATATATATATATTATATAATTATTAATAGTTTTTCAAATTCATAAGCTTTAGTCTCATAAAACCAAATAATATTCAATTCCATACAATGGAATTAGTACATTTTAGTGATTCTGGAATTAGAGTGCTTTTCCAGTGGATGATATTTCATGAAGTATCAAGATGAATTCCCATTATGATATATTACTCTAAAAAGTATATAAGACCTTTATTCTGAAGCTACGAGGAGTCATAGCATTGGAATTGATGTATATACCATAAATGGATTAGTCATTTCAGAATGGTATATAGGATGATTTTAATCATTCTACCCAGGTGAGGCTCATTTTGTAAATAGTGGAGTCATACCTAAAAAGTCTCTAGACACATTTCGGTGGTTTATTTTATGTGATCCTCACACTATGAATTAGTGGATCACACCTAATATAGCACATTATTTAAAATTTGTTTATAAATCCATGTCACGATGTGATGGAAACTATAAATGTGATTTGGATAGGATTTGGTGAATATAGGATTTGACTCTAACTCACGTAATGAAGAAGTCAAATACACCATGACTATAGTATTTATAGATTCTGGAAATATAAATTATAGTATTATAATCAATGAAATACTCAATATAAAATTAAATATCATTTCTGATACAAGTAAATTACTATTTTCAAATCATATACCTTTTAATGAATTTACAAAACCTATTATATGAGAGGAATGTTTTGGGAAAAGAATAATAAGAAGATATAGGAAAATCAATCCTAAAAAAGGAATCAAATATTGAGAAGAATGAAAAATATGATGAATAAAATATAGTGGGAATAAAATTATAATGACTGGGGTTTATCATACCAAGATATTACATTATTTTTTATGAATATTCAATACTTTAAAAAACAAAATCATTAGGAAAGTAATAGTTTAGTGTCATCGAAAACATGTAAACAGAAATACTAGCCTATAGTTGAGATACATAATCTCTCACTATGTTCTTTAGAAATATATTCCTTCTTATACATATCAAACATAACACATATATTCATATCCTAGTGAAAGGAAGCATATGAAAGTGTGAGATTAGATTCTTAGTAAGGGTAAGCAAGGGATATACATATTCATAACATAAAAATAACTATATTATAACACGATCATAATATTTAAAAATTATACCATGCATATAAAATACAATAAAATTGTGTCATGGAATAAATATTGGCAGTTTATAATACATGAATCATAAGGGGATCAATGAAAATGATCCCTGATGGAAAAATATAGGAATAAGACATGGAATTTTTGATATACACATACCCATAGAAAATAATTTTCTTATTAGTAAAGGATTAATTTAAAGAACATAATAGAAGACTGAGTTATTTACTAAAATAGGTTCACTCCCCTTTTATTCCCACTCTTAATGAATCGATTTTACTTCCCATTCTATCCATGTGTTACTAAATCAAGTTAACTACATGTTCCATTCCGTTATATCTCATGAGATATAAATATTTAACCAATGGATTGGAGGGAGACATAGGCACCACCCATAACAAAGTAATATTTATACATAACTATTCCATGAGATAAAAAACATCCATCCTATCATATCCCATAAAATGAAATGTGTATCATAAACATTTCAGTATATCATAACTTGTGGGAAGGAGAAAGGTTTCATAATCATATCTTCATACAATAACATGTGAAAATAAGAATTTATGATAATAATTTCCATATGGTATAACTCATCATGGATAAATGGGTTTCATATATATAATGAAAAAAAAGCATAAACTATTCAGAGAAAAAATATGAATGGTATCCTCAAATCATATCCCTAGTAAGGCATAGGAAACATCAATGTGTGTCATTTTAAAAAGAGAAATATTTCTATACGTCATTTAAAAAATTTTAGGTGTAAAATATCCCCCCCACATGGAAAATCACTTTTAAGAATATAAAAAAAATATTGAAATCCTTTTTCATTTAATATATCCAAGAAAACTTAAAAATTAACCATTAAATAAATGATCAAAACGAAGGTTCCTTTCTTATTTTTGGAAAAATCACTATAAGATTTTTAAAAAAATAGTATGATTATTATTTGAAAAACATATTTGGTAATTTTAAAACTTGGATACAAATGGATTTTTTAAAATCATAAGTGTGAAATAAAAAAATTGAAAATAGTTTTATAAAATGTTATTTTGGAAGAGAACTGATTTCTAATCGATGAGAGAAATAATGTTGGATATTCTAAAAAAACTTCCCTGATAATTTTAAGTACCAAATAATGGAGAATGTTGCAATTATTTTAAGGTAACATGAATAATCCTAGGATAACAAAATTAATTACTAATATTGAGAATTATATCATGTTATTTTAATATTGGATGCTTAAACATTAACAATATTGATAAATGATGATATTGTAACATAAAATATTTACCACTTTGGTAATATTGAATAATAATAACCATGATGGTGAAACATAAAATATAACCTAAATTATCACAAGGATAAATAAATTAATGATGTTTTATTTCAAAGGTTCTATATATACACCACATAATAGAATATAGGTTCATAACATAATGTACATCTCAATGAAGGAAAAATGATACAAAATTCGCTTAACATAATTCTTGACTCCCATCATAATCATTCAAACCTTATATATGAAAAATATAAGTTTATTATAAATATATTAATGAAACATATTCATATATATATTATAACATTTATTATTTTTTATAACCTTTTATTACCAATTTATTAACAATCCCATGTTAAAGTTATGTCTCATGTAATAGCCGCTTTGTTTTTTCTATATATTTTGATAAATTATATTTTTTTTCACAATCATTGAAAATGGTTATATAATATCCATAACGATTACCATGATTGTAACACCCCGAGCTTCCACGATACGCCTCTCTTTCAAGAATGCAATAGCTTGCATTATACGCAAGTTCGTGTTCTAACACACCGTGACTAATCAAAGTAGCCATTATGAATAGTAATAACCACTTTTTAAAATTATAGAAATTTTATATTCAAAATGGAATTCATTTTTGTATTAGTAATATCGAAATTATCCTATGTTTAATTTTTGTAATTTTCTGAGAACCTTCAATTTTTTATGAATAGTGAAAAATACTTAAAAACATCTTTTTTAATAAAAATAATTTATTGTGATAAATTATAATATTGAGTGGACTTAAAGTGTAATTATAATATATTTTTACCATTTTATCCAATGGTGGTCATTAGAATTAATTTCACTTTGAAATTGGACATAAAAAATTATCAATCTTTTGATATATATTGTTTCTTAAAAACACGCTATTTGTTGTGACAGCGGAAATTAGTTATAAAATTAATTAATGCAACTTACATGTGTGGAATTTTGTAAAATAGACATCATTTTTTATTTTGGAATATCAATTATAGCTTAGGGTGAAATTTTGGCATTGTTCTGAAAAACATCAATTTTTTATGAATAGTGAAACCACTAAGTGGTAGTTAAATAACTGATTTTTTTCATTTAAATGAAATATTACCACTTCTGTGATTTGATTTTCAAAAATCCGACATACATGGTTTTTTTCATTAAGAAATAAAATGTGGGTCAATGGGATTAAAATAATTTTTTGGTGAATAGTAACTTTTAAGTTTAATTAATTGCGATTAAAGGTAATTAGTGAAATTTAAGGTAAAACTTATATTATAAAAATATTAAAATACCTTTACACTTTTCCTAACCCTATTGGATGAGTAATGGAAGACCAAGACAATCCATGGGTCAACTTGGGGACCCCATGGAGCCACTTTGGTAGGAAAATGACTATTAAAACTTTTTATTTAATATTAAAATAAAAATGTCACAAACATAAGTTGTTTTACTAAAACAATTTTTGAATGGGGTTATACAAGTCATATATTTGACTGTAAATATTCATTAGAAATCTAAAAATATTTCCTACATCATGATAGTTATTTTAGAATTTTTAGTCATTAAATAAATTAAATTATTTATGACACCATGATGATGCAGCGATTACCTCATCAATTAACGATTTTAATAAAATAGAAGGATAATGTAAAATCTAACAAATAAACTCATCAAAAACCTATTTGATGAGTATATTTATAACCCTTATCACCTTAGCCTCGAAATATATCATTTTGGGACCTTTAGAATCCTAAAAGCATTTCTTAATAAAGTAACATTTCAGGACATTCCAAGAGTGCCCCTCCTCTCCACTTATAAAACGCCCCCACAACTACCACATTACTCACACATTCAAAGACATTTGGCTAGGCCAACCTCTTCCCAAATACTCTCCCAACTTCCCTCCCTTACGCATAGAAGCCTCACTTTGGGCAGAACTCTTCCCAAGGAAGCCTTTGGCTCAAATCAAAAAGAGTTACCCGATTTTGAGGTAATGTCTTCTCTAATGTTGTTTTGTTTCATTTTTCTTCTCCAACCCCCTAAACTCTTTTTATTCATTTATTTTGTAACAACACCAGTATCCTCAATATACTAGGATGTTTTTATAAGAATGATTCGAGCTACACTTACACACACCTACATATAATGGTTAAAGAACATACGGTTTCTGTGGATGGCGAATTTCTGCCTCACGAAACGATGATTGTTAAACACTCATATAACACCTTCAAAGGTGGCCATTAAGATGTCACTATATTTATATATGATATTTAATATCTTTATGTTTTACTTAAGGTTCTGTATTTTTCATTTATGGCATACCTTTATTGTTTCCATTATGGGTAAACGCGATATTTTCATTTTAGGAAGTGCGGACTACCGCCCCCTCAAAGTGATTTGAATCGTTAATGCCATATGTGGGATGTATAAAGTATGGAGTAAATGATATTAGATATGATATTATACTTGAATTATAATATACCTTTATATCATTATGATTTCATTAAATACGAAATAGAAATGAAAGTAGCGTTCATGCGTACGTACGGCTTACCGTCTCCATGAACGGTGCATTTCATTTCTTACCTCTAAACGTTATTGAATATTATAAGTGCATGTATATACTGGATATATATTAGATATATGATATCTATATCATGAATATAATTCTGGATATAATGGATATTTCACCACATGAACAACTTGTAATTATAAGAAGTTTATTTTTGACTCAAGTACCAAAGATCGACAAAACGACTGTTATTAACATAAATAATTACATAATGTTCATAACATGGTAATAAGTGATATAAAAGGAATAAAAAACTTGAAAAAAATTTCTTAAGCAATTAGAAATTAACTCTAGTTTATTATTCAGGAGGTTAAAGAACGATCGAGTCAAGACAGGACGCAAGGTAAGGGAACTTCTTAACCCAATTTCCATTCTTTGGGTTAATCTCCTACATTCAAATTACATCATGATATTATTATGAAATATCGTGTATTTGTACTTTCTTTATGTGTAATTATAGTGAATACACATAATAGATCTATTTTATTTAAAAAAATGATCTTTGTATGGGCCTTCGTCTCAATCTCCATTCATTGAGGCATATTTTGTTTTATACACAACCTTCTTTTATACGGTGTATAAACCCCTTTGACTTTTACGTTTATTAAAACGGAATATTTTTTATACGAAGCATTTACTAAACAACAAAAGGTAATGTTTTTGTCATACGTATGCGGTGACAACGACTTCTCCACCACCGTGACCATTATTTGAGTTTCGGCTTCCTCTACAAGCCATACCTTTTTTTAAAAGAAAAATAAATACCATGTTTTACTTTTCTTTTATTTTGGTATTTAAAATTGTTTTGAAAGTGTTTTTATTATATCAATGTGTTTTATTGATATCATGTGATTGATATGTGGAAATGTTATTTTTCCTTTATGTATGTTTTATGTGATACGATTATGTTATGGTTTATGATATGTTTAAACCTATTCATATGAGGAATGCATTGGACTTAATAAGTGATGGGTGGAGCCCGCTATAGCTCGTCGATGCATCGGCAGGTCTCATGAGACAAACAAGTGTCTCGGCATGAGGCCTTGACAAAATCTTTTTTGTGGTCTTGTCACGAGGCCTTGGCTACGTGGTTATGATAGTCTGGCATAATGCATTCTATCATTATGAAAGTCGTTATTGATATTGCATGTGATTATTCGACCAGTAGAATATCCATGTGAATAAGTAAATGGAATTATCTCATTTTACTTTTTCCATATTATGTTGAAGTTCAAGTTTAAAAGGCTTTTTTTTAGTCATACATTCCCTTAAATATTTATTTTTATTTATGAAAGCTTCCGATATATTGTTATCCTTACTGAGCATCTGATCTCACCCCTTTCAATGTTTTAATTTTTCAAGGATGTGATGAAGTATTATAGGAATAACCTGCATGGATAGTCTAAAGGGGATATGAGTGTGGAAAATGGAGACTATGCTATTGTAGTTTTTCACATTGTGATGTAATGTAAAATTTATGAATGTATCTAGTGTTTCCAAGGCTACTAAACTAATCGGTATTTCGAGATTTGATCTTTTGTGATCATGCCAATGTTACGCAATAATGCACCGACTCTGGCTAACTGGGGTCAGGGCGTTACAGATGGTATCAGAGGCAGTTTAGTACTATCCTTGGAAGCTATATTTAGATAAACTCTGATTAGATCACATATCCCAAAGATAGACTTTGAGGATTAGTATAGAAGAACTTCCTAGAATTTTGGTATTATGGAGATTTTGTGAGTTTTCCGAGCAATGCATCCATGTCTGGATACGAGCAGGTAGAGGTGGCTCTGGAATAGATGTACCTAGGGGTAAAACCTGAAAACACCACTTTGAGCTAGACTCGAACGGGAACTGGTGCACGACAACGGGCCTTGCTGCACTCTTGGTTACGACAATCCCAGGGGATATGCTTAGGATAATTCTCATTTTCTTTACAAACCACTATGAAGGGTTATGAGTATATACTTCCTTAAAGAAATTTTTTTTTATGATTATGGATTATATCCATAAATAGTTCGATTAGTGTTAATTGTTTTACAAGTATGGAATTATGTATTTTGATTCATAAACTAATCTAGTTTATGCCATTGTTTAGAAATGGCACCTATTGGAAGGAATGGAAACCATATCAATGCACGCACTCCGTGTAGGGATTTCCCTCCTGCTCAAGATAATTATTGTGGGTCTGGAGATACAACTGGTGATGATCAACTTATTACCATACTGGGACAACTCACTCAGCTTATGAATAATAACCCTACTCGTATGGAGCACCCTGATCCGCAACGTGGAGGATCAATTTTAGACCGCTTCATGAGGCAACAACTGCCAACATTTAATGGGGGTACAAATCCATTAGTAGCTGAGGAATGGATAAACTTCTTAGAGAAAATATTCCGTGCCTTGGGGTGTAGCGAAAGGGAGAAAGTTGTCATGGTAGTTTACCGCCTCACTGGAGATGTCGATCATTGGTGGTCATTGGTTCAAAACACAAAGGAAGATGATGAAGTATCAAATATGGAATGGAGGGAGTTCAAAGAGCTTTTCCTATTAAAATACTATCCTTGCGACGATCGATCTGATATGGAAAGACAATTTTTGAGTCTGAGACAAAAGGAGGTTTAGAATGTCGGAAAGTATGAGGCCAACATTACAAGGTTAGCAAGGCATGCTGCAGATTATATACGTAACCCAAGAAGTAAGATTTATCATTTCTTTGATGGGTTAAAACCATTTCTTCGTCAAGAATTAGTCTCACAAACCTTCTCATCGTACGAAGACATTGTCTTATGTGCTATTGAGACAGAAAAGGAATTCTCTAAATCTTATGACAATAAAGTAAAGCAAGGGAAGAAGAGAACGGTGGAACAAGAGACAGAAAAAAGGAAAAAGGGAAAGAAGGATTTTCCATTATGTGATAATTGTGGGAAGTATCACCCTGGTACTTGCCTAAAAGGAATGGGAGTTTGTTATAAATGTGGAGAAAAAGGTCACCAGGCGCACGATTGCAAGGGAAAGAAAGACGCTATCAATGTTGAATGCTATAATTGAAGAGAAATGGGGCATTATGCAAAGGAATGTCCTAAGCGTTAGGGAAACTTACCTCAGAAAATTCCAAGGGATCAAGGCCAATCTTATGCTGTGACTACAGTTGAAGCGGAATAATTAATGTATTGGTGCTTTTGGGCTCATGGGTTATATTCTGGTTATTAGAATAATGTGATATATATATAAGGATTGTACTGTAGTACTTTTTGATTTCATTAAGGTTTTAATATGATGAAGGTAATCATATTTTTTTATGTGACAATAAGATAAACTTTACCTTTTCTGAGGAATCTGATGATACAATTGATTTTGGAATTTAGAAACCTTTTTGAGAAAGTCTGGACAGAGGTATTTTGGATAACTATAAAGGATGGAATGGATTAAGTTGAACCTTGGATAGTATTGTTTAAGGTTAAAAAATTTCTGAAGATTAATTTTGGAATATTATAATACTATATTTTTAGGAAAAGGACAACCTACAGGTCGGGGGATAACCCGTCGCGTCGGACAAAGCTGCAGGAATCGAACCCACAACCATAGTGTGACATATATTTATTACCTACCACTAGCCTACAGGAAGTCCCTGGTTATTAAAAAATATTTTTCCTAATCTAAATGGTATGTGGTAATATTTAGAACCTTATACAATTAGGATAAATATAATATTTTTGAGTTATATTATCTTTTTGAGTGAAAGATGAGTTTGTGGTAGAAATTAGTTGAAGGTTGAAACTCTACTTTTCAAGCATAAATATATATATATGTATCTCTTATTCTATAAATAAATTAATTCTTAAACTTTAGTAAAGGGATATTAAAACAAAAAATGTTTTATCCTAATACCTTATGTCTTGTTGAACTGATAATATTTTAAATCAACATAGATTGATGGCTTTGAGGCCCTCAATTTTACACTTGTTTGGGATTGATGACCCCAATCACTCCCTACAAATATTTACGTTTTTCCTCCAATGATATGTCCCTAATTTCCACCAATTTTCTCCTTATCGAGATTATAATTTGGTGGTGACTTTTTCATTTCCCCTTCCCTCTTATTAAGGCTAAATTCTAATAACCTTATTTCCGATGTGGGTTTTCCACAAAGGTATTTTCTATTATCAACCTTTTATTTTCCAAGAAAAATATCAAATTGCGAGGATGCAATTTATTGAAGGAGGATAGAATGTAACACCCCGAGCTTCCACGAAACACCTCTCTTTCAATAATGCAATAGCTTGCATTGTACGCAAGTTTGAGTTCTAACACACTGCGACTAATCAAAGTAGCCGTTATGAATAGTAATAACCACTTTTTAAAATTATAGAAATTTTATATTTCAAAATGGAAATCATTTTTGTATTCGTAATATCAAAATTATCCTAAGTTGAATTTTTTGTAATTTTCTGAGAACTTTCAATTTTTTATGAATAGTGAAAAATACTTAAAAACGACTTCTTTAATCAAAATAATTTATAGTGATAAATTATACTATTTAGGGGTTTTAAAGTGTTATTAGAATATATTTTTACCATTTTATCCAATGGTGTTCATTAGAATTAATTTCACTTTGAAATTGGACATAAACAATTGTCAATCTTTTGATATATATTGTTTCTTAAAAACACGATATTTGTTGTGACAGTGGGAATTAGTTATAAAATTAATTAATGAAACTTATATGTTTGGAATTTTGTAAAATAGACATCATTTTTGATTTCAGAATATCAATTATAGCTTAGGTGAAATTTTGGCATTGTTCTGAAAAACATCAATTTTTGATGAATAGTGAAACCACTAAGTGGTAGTTAAATAACTGATTTTTTCATTTAAATGAAATATTACCACTTCTGTGATTTTATTTTCAAAAAAACGACATACATGGTTGTCATTAGGAAGTAAAATGTGGTTCAATGGGATTAAAATAATTTTTTGGTGAATAGTATCATTTAAGTTTAATTAATCGCGATTAAAGGTAATTAGTAAAATTTAAGGTAAAATTTATATTATAAAAATATGAAAATACCTTTACACTTGTCATACCCCTATTTTATGAGTAATTTCATACCAAGACAATCCATGGGTCAACTTGGGGACCCCATGGAGCCACTTTGGTAGGAAAATGACATTTAAAAATTTTTATATAATGTTAAAATAAAAATGTCACAAACATAAGTTGTTTTACTAAAACAATTTTTAAATGGGGTTATACAAGTCATATATTTGACTATAAATATTCATTAGAAAGATAAAAATATTTCCTACATCATGATATTTTTTTTATAATTTTTAGACATTATATAAATTAAATTATTTATGACACCATGCTGATACTGTGATTACCTCATTAATTAACGATTTTAATAAAATGGGAGGATAATGTAAAATCTAAGAAATACACATGTCAAAAACATATTGGATGAGTAGATTTATAACCCTTATCACCTTAGACTTGAAATATATCATTTTTCGACCTTTAGAATCCGAAAATCATTTCTTAATAAAGTAACATTTCATGACATTCCATGAGTGCCCCTCCTCTCGACTTATAAAAGGCCCCTACCACTACCACCTTACTCACACTTTCAAAGCCTTTTGGCTCGGCCAACCTCTTCCCAAATACTCTCAAAACTTTCCTCCCTTACTCCTAGAAGCCTCACTTTGGGCAGAATTCTTCCCAAGGAATCCTTTGTCTCAAATCAAAAGCGTTACCCGATTTTAAGGTATTGCCTTCTCTTATGTTATTTTATTTTATTTTGCTTATCCAACCCCCTAAACTCTTTTAATTCATTTCTGTTGTAACAACACCAGTATCCTCAATATACTAAGATGTTTTTATAAGAAGTATTTGAGCTACATTTACACACACCTACATCTAATGGTTAAAGAACATACTGTTTCTGTGGATGGCGAATTTCTGCCTCACGAAACGATGATTGTTCAACACTCATATAACACCTTCAAAGGTGGCCATTAAGATGTCACTATATTTATATATGATATATAATATGTTTATGTTTTACTTAAGGTTCTGCATTTTTCATTTATGGCATACCTTTATTGTTTCCATTATCGGTAAACGCGATATTTTCATTTTAGGAAGTGCAGACTACTGCCCCGCAAAGTGATTTGAATCATTAATGCCATATGTGGGATGTATAAAGGATAGAGTAAATGATATTATATATGATATTATACTGGAATTATAATATACCTTTATATCATTATGATTTCATTAAATACGAAATAGAAATGAAAGTAGCGTTCATGCGTACGTACGACTTACCGTCTCCATGAACGGTGCATTTCATTTCTTAGCTCTAAACATTATGGAATATTATAAACACATTTATATACTAGATATATATGAGATATATGATATCTATATCATGAATATAATTCTGGATATAATGGATATTTCACCACATGAACAACTTGTAATTATAAGAAGTTTATTTTTGACTCAAGTACCAAAGATCGACAAAACGACCGTTTTTAACTTAAATAATTACATAATGTTCATAACATGGTAATAAGTGATATAAAAGGAATAACAAACTTGAAAAAAGGTTCTTAAGCAATTATAAATTAACTGTAGTTTATTATTCAGGAGGTTAAAGAACGGTCGAGTCAATACAGGACGCAAGGTAAGGGAACTTCTTAACCCAATTTCCATTCTTGGGGTTAATCTCCTACTTTCAAATTACGTCATGATATTATTATGACCTATCTTGTATTTGTACTTTCTTTATGTGTAATTATAGTGAGTACACATAATAGATCTATTTTATTTAAAAAATTATCTTTGTAGGGGACTTCGTCTCAATATCCTTTCATTGAGGCATATTTTGTTTTGTACACAACCTTCTTTTATACGGTGTGTAAACCCCTTTGACTTTTACGTTTATTCAAAAGGAATCTTTTTTATATGAAGCGTTTACTAAATGAAAAAAGAGAATGTTTTTGTCGTACGTATGAGGCGACAACGACTTCTCCGCCGCCGTGACCATTATTTGAGTTTCGACTTCCTCTACAAGCCATACCTTTTTTTAAAAGAAAAATAAATACCATGTTTTACTTTTATTTTATTTTGGTATTTAAAATGGTTTTGAAAGTGTTTTTATTATATCAATGTGTTGTATTGATATCATGTGATTGAAATGTGGAAATTTTATGTTGCCTTTATGAATTTTTTATGTGATACGATTATTTTATGGTTTATGATATGTTTAAACCTCTTCATATGAGGTATGCATTGGACTCAATAAGTGACGGGTGGAGCCTGATATAGATCCTCAATGCATCGGCAGGTCTCATGAGACAAACTAGTGTCTTGGCACGAGGCCTTGACAAAATCTTATTTGTGGTCTTGGCACGAGGCATTGGCTACGTGGTTATGATAGTCTGGCATAATGCATTCCATCATTATGAAAGTGGTTATTGATATTGCATGTGATTATTCGACCAGCAGAATATCCATGTGAATAAGTAAATGGAATTATCTCATTTTAGTTTTTCCATATTATGTTGAAGTTCAAGTTTAAAAGGATTTTATTTTAGTTTTAAATTGCCTTAAATGTTTATGTTTATTTATGAAAGCTTCCTCTATATTGTTATCCTTACTGAGCATCTGAGCTCACCCCTTTCAATGTTTTAATTTTTCCAGGATGTGATGAAGTATTATAGGAATAACCTGCAGGGATTTTCTGAAGGGGATATGAGTGTGGAAAATGGAGACTATTTTATTGTAGTTTTTCACTTTTTGATGTAATTTAACATTTATTAATGTATCTAGTGTTTCCAAGTCTACTAAACTAATTGGCCTTTCGAGACTTGATCTTTTCTGATCATGCCAATGTTACGCAATAATGCACCGACTCTGGGTAATAGGGGTCGGGGCATTATAATTATATAAATATAAAATATATTAATTAGAAAAAGGTATATATAAATCTATAAAATTTATTGATAGAAAATGAAATACACTATTCATGGAGACTATAGGTCATACGTACTCATGAACACTATTTTTTTCATTTTCATATCGATGTTAAAGAATGAAAAATAAATAATATATGTTATAATTATAAAATCATGGTTATGTCATATATATCACATATATTTATTAAACACATCCTTAATAAATTCTATATAAATTTTCAATTAATGACACTGACTTGTGAGGTGGTATTCCTCCATACACATAAACAACAATTTCATATTCAAAAAAAAATTGAAAGAATAAAGGTATATTTAATATAAAAATTATGTAATCATATTAATATAATAAATATTGTATATATTAAGTAAAACAATAAAACAATAATTATGACATGCCTTGATAGATGTTAATTGAACAAAAAATGACATTGGTTCATGAGACAGCAGTCCTCCGTACACATAAACAATGATTTTATAACCCACTTGATGGAAGTGGATATGGATTTAGGTCATTATCATAACATAAAAATGTATCAGTATATGTAATATATTGGGGTTTTTATATAATCATGCTATAAAAATAATTGGAGGGGTTTAAAGAAGAAATATAATAAAGATTATTTTTTATGAACATTACTCCTTCGAGTATCCTTCATAGGTATCACTAAAATAATTCAATTGATTCCATTATGCACAAAATAAATGTTCTAGGATTATGGGAGGAATATTGGGAAGTTATTTTTATAGGGATAGACTGACCAAAATATGTGTGATGGTATGAAGAAGATAGGATACAGGTGTCCTTTTATAAGAGGGGGGGGGGGGTTGGACAAACTTGGTGTTTTTGAAATAAAGTAAGTTCTCCAATGTTTTTCATATGTCAATAGGGTCAAAATTAAGACATCATCAACCCTTATATGTATAATGGTATAAATAAGGATATAAAATATCTTTTTACATGTTTATAGGTAAATTTGACCCCTTATCATTTTTGTTTAACCCTTGGTAAACTCATTTTTACCTTAACAATGGTAAATAATTTTTACTACATTCACAATTAATGTTGGTAAAAAATTTGGTTGGCATTGTTATAAATTATAAATTATTATTATATATTTTTGGGCTTACATTGGTGCTACAAGACCCTACATCACAATATTTTCTACTTCGATTCACTATATCAGGGGTTTATTCTTCAAAAGGGCCCGCTGCCTACCCAGGAGGCTAACTACCAATTCTCTACTAAAAAGGCCTTTTGGTTGGAAGGGGGTGTCTAGTGATTATATATGATTCCATTTCCCTCCAATATTTGATGTGGGATAGGTTAAATGCACCTATAAACCTTGACCCATAGGGATGGACTACATTTAATTGGGATTCCAACAATCTCTACCCGAGTGCTTTCCCTATGATCGAAGACTTACCTACCCTACTCGGATACCAATTGTTAGGACAACTAGGTCAAATAACCTAAGAGGGGGGTGACACTAGGCATTTAAGATTAAAAAACATCCCCTTTTGATCTTGTTTCACTGTTAAACAAAACTCTCTTCTCCCACTTTCCAATTGCAGAGTATGAACAGAAATTAAAGCAAACACGAGACACAACAATTTTAATTTATTCACCCTCACTGGGAATTTTCCAAGGATCAGACACTGGAAATGTGTTGATGTACCAAAACCACTATAATAATAATGATGTTTACAAAGATTTGAGCTGACTCACTATCCCTCCTCATTTACAAACAATCACAATTTGATAGTATAGTTCTCTCTCAGCGGAAGTTTGATCATTGCTTCTTAAAAATATCCACTCACAATTTATTGTCTTCTAGGTCCCTTAATTATCTCAAATGAATAAATCCACCACTATATTTATATGCTCTATTTAATTTCCACATTTATAAAAGGATTAATTACACTTTACCACAAAAAAAAACTGGGAAACCAAAAAACCATGCAGCCCTTACTATGCCTTGCATAAAATTATCTTTATTTCCACACAAAACCTATCCTTTGACACAATCCCTAATAAATTTTTTTTGTAACTTTTAAACTTTTCACGCAAAATATCAATTTTATATGAAGCCGTAATTTATGTGCAACTCCCTCTTTTTCATGCACCTCCCTTTTCACAAGAAGCATTCATGCCTCAGAGCTCGAATTCTCTATATGTTTTGAGTTACTTTTAATGATGTGGTGTCACCTATTATTTATAGAAAATCTTGACCCCTACACACAAAACCCTATATGTCGTGAAAAACCCTCATTAATCATGAAAAAGTGCCCCTCACAACATCATATTTCATGGATATGTCCCAATTTTGTGCGCACATCAAGCCTTTTCCATTTTTCAAAATTATTATCCAAAACACCTCCTGTACAAAAAAAATCAAACCAAAATTTTGTGCATCTTCCTTTTCCAAAAACACCTTTCTTTATTTTCAAAATTTTAGGCCCAAAAATTTTTAAAACACTAGATAAAGGTTTCTCCTTATATATATTATTTTTTTACTGCATCCAGATCATCCATTCCTTTTTCATAGATCATTTATCAACCTGGATTCTCAAAAATATCTCTTAAACTTGAAAAATCACCATAGAAACCCCCTTTGTTAGCAAACTAAACATAGAGGGATTATATTTCAACAAACACAATAATCCCAAATAGTCTTTAATGTTTCCTTGAGGGATATTTTACCAACTATCTCCCCCTTGGTGTTTTTTGACAACTCATTCAAGAAAGGATATATCATTAATGAATCATCCATATTTTTCCACAATTCGCCTCTTGAAATCCTGATAGCGATCAAAGAGTTACTCAACACATACTCAAAGCACACATGATACATGCTCGATGTGAGAAACAAGAGTAATATTAGATGTTCATCAATGTGTCACTTCATTCCCAACACTAAATGTTGATAACATTCCAACACCACTCTTCTTCTTTCATTAAGGACCTTATCTATCATGATATTTAATGTTTGATCGATCAATTCTAGAATCGTTAGATTTAATACTCCCCCTATCTAATTTTAGCATCAAATCGTTCTAGATTTAGCTTATATTCACCTTAAACTCCCCCAATATCAATATTCCAACTATCAGCATCTCCCTCTGTCTCTACAATGATATTTCCCTCTGAATAACCAAAATTAATCCCCCTTGAAGAGCCATACTTTTCTCCCCCTTTTTCAAAAATCCCAAAGGTCACACCTTTGAGGTTTACAGTAGATTATAAAACACATATTAGTTCATTAGTTAAAAACACACCATACCTTAGGGAGAGGGGATTCACAACCACATTTTTCAAGTATAAGGATTCGAATGAACTCCTAGAGCTAGTCGATTCTTTTCAAATGCTTCCTTGGGTAAGGTGTTTGTCACAATGTCTTCAACCTATAGTTATATAAAAACATACTACAATTTTAAAAGCCCTTTATCTACATTATCCTTATTAAAATGATATTTAATTTCAATGTGTATATTTTTTTAGTGATGCACTTTATTTTTTCTAACATTAACAGCACTTGAATTATCGCAACGGATTCCGATCGGAGACTTCACTAAAACTCCCATATCATCAAGATATTTCTTCATCCACAATAATTGTGTGAACACTTGAGTGTCCATAATATACTCAGCTTCTAAAATTATAAATTAAATGAAATCCCTTTTCTCGTTTAGAAAAGAAATTCAAAATCCACCAGCATAAAAATCACCACCTTACATTTATTTTCGGTCATCTGCAGATCCAGTGAAATCTACATTTGTATATCCCAATAACTCTGGCTAAGATTTGTCAGTATACATCAATCTAAAATCACTAATTCCTATGATATACTAATGTATTCTTTTCACTATAAGAATGTGACTTTCCTTGGGATTGCTTTAATATCACGCTGCTTGGCATGTGGTGAAAAAAAAATTATCAGTTCTTATCACTGTCAAGTACATTATACTTCCATTAATTTTACTGTATTTTATTGTATTAATTTAGTTTCCACCATCATCATTTGATAATTTCATCTGAGTACCAACTGGAGTCTTTATATCCTTTCAATTTTCAATTCCAAATATTATCATATCATCTTTAGTATATTTGGATTGAGAAATGAATGTTTCATTCTTCCTTGTGTCACTTGTAAACCAAGGAAAAATTTCAGCTCAACAATCATTGGAATTTCAAACTAACTTTTCAAGAATTCTAAAACTTTTATGAAATGTGCAACATATTACCATCTAAAGATTATGCCATCAAAATATACCAGCACTATCATCTGTTGATTTCAATCATTATTAACATGCAGATAGTAATCAACTGCTCCACACTGAAATCCACGCTTCTTAAAATACTGATCAAGTCTTGAATACCATGCTCATTGTTCTTCATTCAACCCATATAATGACTTTGTAGACAAAAAACATCGTTATCATATTTATTAATATGAAAAACATTCGGTTTTTAAGTATACATTTCCTCTTATTGAACCCCACTCAAAAAGGCAGACATGGCATCCATCTAGAACACTCTGAACTTTTTTTGTACTATAATGGACAAGAATAATATGATTTTCTCCAGCCATGAAATAGGTGAAAATGTATCATCGACATCAATACCTTATATTAGGGAGTATCCTTTTCACACTAGTCGCTCTTCATTTCGAATCACTATGGAATCTCTATTCACTATGGTGTGAAAGACCCATTAGTCTTGATGAAATTATTATCTGTTGGACTCAAAACAATATCCCATCTCTAATTCTTCTCAATCTGATCTATCTCTTCATTCATAGCTTAAACTCAGTTTTCACCTTCAGATACATCAGAAAAACATTTAGGCTCTACCTTAGATTGGAAATATTTCTTCTATATTTTCTTCATAATTCTTGTATGAACAGGCTCTGTCTAATCACCAATGATATTATGCATATAAATTTCATCTCAACTCTTTGGATTCATTGCATATATATACTTTAATTCATTTTTTTCATCATTTGTATCTTCTTCTAAATTAGTATCTACCACTTCTTGTCCCCTTGCATTTATTTCCTCCTCATCACTTTCATCAAGAAACTATTTACTGTGTTGTTGAATATTCTATTCATTTTCCCCTACAATGACATCATTTATCTCAACAAATTTTCCCAGCCTCTTATTAAATCATTTATATTATATTATTTTTCAGGAATATCCATGAAATATCCCCTCATCTCCTCATGACTCAAAATTTGGAATATAAATTATTTCACTCTTGTATTCTTTCTGAACCACATCTTGTATAGAGTCTTTCCTTCTTTTGGATGCAAGATTGCCCTCTTAGAAATGTACACTGATGCCAATACTACTTACTTCCAAAATTTCTCAGGTAGGAATTTTTTAATATGTATCATTCGGGCCATATTGTAGAAGATCAAATTTCGCCTCTCAACCACACCATTCTATTGGGGTGTTAACACTGATGAAACTTGATTTTTTATCTAGTGTTTCTCAAGATATTCTTCCACATGACTATTTCTAAATTTCATACCATTGTCAATATGAGACATTAGAATTTTCTTACAAAGAATCCTTTCATATTCCCTCTAATATTATTTTATACAACTAAACTCATATGATTTATGAGAAATGATAGATACACATGCCATTATTCTATATTCATCAATGAAAAGAACATAATATCTCATCTTGTCAATGGAACTTGATGAGATAGGTATAAAAAACATCATCATGCACCAATTCAAGCACTCATTTTGACTTACATTCCTTTACTTTGCATGTGTTTCTAATGATATTCCCTTGTTGACATGAATCACACATATGATTACGATCATATGATAGATTAGGAAGGTCTCTAGCTACATCACACATTACCAGATATTCCAGGTATGGTTGGAATAGGTGACCAAGTCATTTATGCCATATCTTGTTTTCTTCCTCTCTAGATAAAAAGCACATGTCTTCTTCCCTTATTACACGGTATCGATTTCCCTTTGACCATTTTCCCTGTAGAACCACTATACCATATCTTCCTATCAGAATACATGTTTTCTTAGAAAATATTATCGAGTGGCCAGAGTAACATAGTTGACAAAGGCTAAGAAAATTTTGACTGAGAATGTGTACTACTAATACATCTGCACATCTCATTTATTTATCCCTAAACCTTGCCTCCCCCAAGACAATTATTTCCATGAATTCATCATTTCCAAATTTTACAACTCCTTCTTTTTAATATTTTATGTCTGTAACAATATCATTATTTCCTATCATATGTGATGTGAAACTACTATGAACGATCTATACACCAGAACAATCCAATTCATTAATCTCAATTTCAAAAACCAATCACTTCTTAGTTCTTTTATTTTTTATCTATGTTTCTTTCTTAATAGTCAGCATAGATTGATAATTTTTATATTCCTCAGAGTATGATAGACTATCATCATCATAAAAAGTTTCAAATCTAATTTTAATTTTCAACTCACCTATATGTCTTTGATTTGATGCTTGAAAATGCTCATATTCTACTTTGGTATCTTCCAATGAATGAATAAGGTATAATATCTATCCATGATCCAAAATCCCTCACACTAAAATTGTGTCCCTATAAATATGTTATAGAGTACCATTATCTCTTTGGATTTCACTACTCTTCTTGTGCCCTTTGGTATCTTCTGGATCTAGAACACACATTTTTTGAGTTTCCCATCTTTTTATAGTAATAACTCCAGATGTAGGGTATATTCCTGTGTGTCACTTCTGTATTGCAATTTTTCCCTTGGGTTCTTTGAATATTTTGATTCTTCTTTGAACCGAAATCAATCATTATTCAAGGAGTGGGTGCTTTCAATATGACTTCATCCATGACTAATTTCTATTTCTAATAAGCCACATACTAGACTTATTATTTCAACATGATTGTTTCTTCTTTTCTGCTAGACCTCTATGCTTGAATACTAGATTTTCGATCTTCTGAGTGATCTTCTTTCCTAATTTCATATTTGGGGTCAATATGTTTTCTTGATCCTTAACATTTTTTCACAGAACAACAACTTCCTCTTCCAGTTCATCAATGCATTTGATTTTTTCATTCACAATGTTATTCGAACCATCGATCGTCATTTTCTATTAATCAACCTTGAGTTTATGCTGACTAACTATTTCTGAGTCCTGTGGTATTGAAGACTTTAGTTTTTGAATTTTTTGAATTAACATAGACTTCTCTTCATCCTACTACTATATGTATATTTTTGCGTTGTGAACCACTTTTTTTTCTTTATTCATTTTTCCCTCTAAACATGTATATCCTCAACAACTACTTCTAATCCTGCCTACATGTCGACTCTTCCATCACGTTATTCCTCATAATTTTAACATTTATCCCTTTTCTAGGTTCTTCCCCTGACTTACACTATAGAATTTTCTCCATGGTCATTGCAGTTCTCTATCTATTCAATCTCAGATTCATCTAAACTGTCATAGTCTTAGGAAAGAATATTCTTTTTCTTGAATAATTTCTTTTCTTGAATTGTTTCTCGCCATTCACATAGGATATAGACTTCTTAAGGGTAATATCAACTTCATCCTCATAATCTTCATGGATATTTTTTGGACACCTTTTGTAATGATCTGACCCCAGAATCCTGGATTCGGTTTATTATTTTAATACATTGACATGATTACAAGGAATCATGTCCCGAAGGACCGATCGGTTTATGAGTCTTGGAAAATATATTAGATACATGAATGTTACATTAAACTCTATAACATACAACACAACATAAATAATACTTTGAGAACACAATTATTCCCTAAGCTGAACCCTTCAAATCAATCGTCATAAACTTCTTAGAATCTTTGGAAAATGAAGCATAAGAAAGGGGTGAGATCAGATTCTTAGTGAGGGTAAATAATTTAGAGGAAGATGATTAATTTTAATGAAAGATGTGTAATAAAAACATCAACTTTTTTAACATAAAATTGAACATAATACGGAGAAAATAAATTATACATCACCATATAAACATGAACATGGATATTCTACTAGTTGAATAATCACATTTAATAACAAATTTCATATTGAGGGAATATTTATCGCCAGACATCATTACCACATAGTCAAGGCCTGATTCCAATACTAAATATATATTTTTTTGTCAAGGCCTTGTACTTGGACACTAATTTGTCTCATGAGACCTACCGATGCATCGAGGGGCTATATCGGGCACCACCCGTCACTTATGAAGTCCACCCCATTCCTTATATGAAAATACTGAAACATAAAATAAACATTCATATTAAAACTAGCATAAAAAATGTCAATACTTCAACCATAAACCACGAAGGGTATAGAAATATCACATCCACAGCCAAAAATATCATAACTCATTCAATAAAATATAGAAGATTGTATTATAATAAATCAACCTTAATCCAGAATAATATCCAGTAAAAGATGTCGACATAGTTTAAAATGATCATTAAAACTTTTTGAGAGAAATATCCCTTTTTTTAATCAGTTTAATGTCACAGATTTATAAAGGAATGAATTTAAAATAAATTTTTGAATAAAAGTGTCCCATACCACTTTGAAACTTTTAAAAGGAATTAACATTCTTAAACAATCATGTCTATATTAATAAATTCTGAAAACTATTTTGAAAACAAGGACATTAAAGGAAAATATTTAGAAGAATAAATATTTAAAACATTTAAAATGATGTTTTAGTAAAATGGTACCTTAAATAAATCATTTTTAAAAAATTATTTTATGAAACATAAACATAAATAATAAATATTCTCCTAAAAATAATTAAAAATAATCAATCTCGGATAAGAATGAGATTGAGAAATTAACCCTTACGTTAAACTTTCTGTTGGTCGAGGGTACGTTTAACCTCCTGTATAAGGACCATTGTATGTTATTAAATTATAACAGAACCATATTCATATTTATTATATCATACATTATTCAATTATGTTTTTATATTTCCCATTTAATAATGATTTCCATGTTAAATTAACATTTTGTGTAATAATCTTTTTCTTTATCTAATGAGTTTTAACTTGTTAATCATGATCATATCAATTAGATAATGATTTAAATAATTCCAGAATATAAAACATGATTTATATGTAATATATATTTATAATATAAATATGTATAATAGGTATATATATTAAATGGAAAACACCATTTATGGAGATGGTAGGTCGTACGTATGCATAAACGTTGTTTCAGTTTTCATATCATATTGAGTGGGAGTAAGTGAATAATATATATGTAAGTACATATATATATATGTATATATATCACCAGTAGCACTAGTATGTCATATATTACATACTTTTTAATAATATATATTTTTATAATCATTGTTGAATGGTGAATCTAGAAATGAATCCCCTCGCATCGTGGAGACGGTAAGTCGTACGTACAAACGAGCGACGATATCATTTATTTAATGATTAAAAGGTTTGGAATTGGATAGTATATTAATTTTCCATAGAAATTATCATGTTATTTAAATTATTTATATCCATATTACTCATCATTATATCCATCCAAATAACATAGTGTTGAATAACAAATAACACCATGATGTGGAGATAGTAAGCCATGTGTATGCATGCATGGTGACATTATTATTCAAAGGATGGATAGAATAACGATTATGGTTATACAATATTTATAATAACATCACACTATGTAGAATATACTTGAGTTATTATTTTGGTATGAAAAAAACAAGAAACAGAAAGTGGAAGAAGAAAAAAACTTTGAAAGATGTGATAAAATAATTACCTCTTCTTTGGGTGTTTCCTTTTGATTTGAACAAAAAGGGCTCCTTGAGTTGGATTTATTCTCATGTGAAGGAATCTAGGTTTAAGTTAGAGATGTTGGGAGGAGATTTGGTCATGGGTTGGCCGAGACAAATGGCATGGGAGGTGTGATTTTGAGAGAAAGGGAAGTACCCTTTTATAAGAGAGGTGAGGGTCGCTTTAAGAAAAAGTTTGATATATTATTTTGTTATAAAATAATATTCGGTTTATAGTGTTTCCAAATTGATTTAGTTCAAATATAAGGTGGTTATGGGTCAAAATCCTTTCAAAAAATAGGGTTTAGACGTGTTTAGGTTACCATATTAACCCTATATTTTAGATTTCACTCTACGTCAAATAGTTTAACTTTTACCATGTCCTATTGTATTATTATAATAAATTGTTAATAAACATACTATAAAAATACAAGATAACCCCAAGTGTTTAATTAATTACATATTTATAATTATATAAGTCCTTTTGAAGAACCACATATTTTTAGGAATATTATATAATTTAATAATATAGTATGTTTTTTAAAAAATCATTTATGTTAATTTTGAAACTATTTAGTATTTGGTTTTTGTGAACGTCATAATAGCATTTTTAATTCAAAAAAAATTCATTGCATCAACCCTAACATGTAATATTAATCTATAAAATTTTATTATTTCATCAAAATCCTCAATTTAAATTTATTTATATATTTATAATATCAATTATTTTAATCTTTCATTGATAAAGTAATTACCGCATCATCATTGTGTCATAAATAAATTTAATTATTTAATCTCTAAAAAATATAAATAAAATACCATTATTTATGAAGTATTTTTATCTTTATAATGAACATTTATAGTTGAATTTATTTTATATATAACCATATATTAAAAATGGTTTGGTTATTAAACTTTGAATTTAACAATTTTAACCCTTCTTTAAATAAAATAATATTATATGTCCTAATCTAATCCAAATGGACCAAAAGGATCATATTTTATTCATAAGGTTGGTTTTGGTAGAAATAAAATTATACAATAGAATTTGGAAAAGTGTTAGGACAATTATAATATCATTTTTATATTTAATTTCCCTATTTACTTTCAACCATGGTTAATAATAGTCCAAAGTTACTATTCACCAAAAATTATTTTCATCTTATTGAACCAAATTTTAATTAATTATATCAAACGTTTCCCTCCTATTTTTGAAATTAAATTCACATAACCGGTAAAATTACTTTTTATGAAAATCTGCAAATGTGCCTACAAGGTTGTCAGAGACGTTAAAAATTTCAATAAAATTTTATACATCTAATTTTATTATAAAATGGCACCAATGAGTTAAATTGATATTATATAGGTATTATATATCTATTTTGACTAAAAATAAATTTAAATAAAATTGATAAATATTTAAATAAAAAGTCAGTTTTAAACAATAACAATGTTTTTCACTATTCATCAAAAATTGAATGTTTTCAGAAAAATATCAAAAATTAATAAAAAAAACTATTTTCTGTCCTGATTCTAAAGAAGAAGTTTATTTTGTAAAATTTAAAATATAATAGTGTCAAATATTGGATTTAAAAAGGGTTCTCCATTAAAAGGTAGTAAAATTGCATTTTCTGAAAAGTAATTCCTTTATCTGAAAAATTGAATTTGTTATTATATTATGTCTACGTAACACATAATATGGAAGTTAAAATTATATGAACTATATAAAATTCAAAATGTAGTTAATATTATTCATAACTGATTCTGAACGGCTTGTTTGGTAAGTCGTGGTGCGCTCGAACTCGGTGATGCGTGCAACACATGTTATTGAATTACTTTGAAGATATAACGTAATATGAAATATTGGGGTGTTACATTATCCCCTCCTTAAATAAACTTAGTCCTCAAAAATTGAAATGGTTCTTCAAAAATAAAAGAATAAAAATATAAAAATACATTTGTGGAAAACCCACATCATAGATTGGGTTAGTAAAATCTAATCTTAATAAAAGGGAATGCAAAATGAAAAAGTCACCACCAAATTATGATCTCAATTATGAGAACATTGGTGGAAATTAGAAACATATAATTAGAGGTAAAACATAAACATTTATAGGGAGTAATTGAGGTCATCAATCACAAACAAGTGTAAAATTTAGGGCCTCAAAGCCATCAATATATAATCATTTAAAATATCATCGATTCAAAAAAACATAATGTATTAGGATTACACATTTTTTTCATATACCTTCCCTAAAGTTTAATAATTAATTTATTCATATAATAAAAGTGAAAAATATAATTAACAAGTAGAGTTTGACCTTCATCAAATTCCTACCACAAACTCATCTTTCACTTCAAAAGATAAGAGAAGTCAAAAATATTCTACTTATCCTAATCATATACGGTTCAAAAAATAATGAATTTATAATTCACTTATCAAACTATTTAAGAAAACAACATTATAAAAAGTATGACATCACGTAGGCTAGTGGTAGGTGATTCATCGTTATGGCCCTTCATTTGCGGGTTCATGTCGCATGCCCTTTCCGGACGCGACGGATTGTCACCCGACCTCCAGGTTGTCCTTTTTATAAAAATCCAAAAATAATATTAATAAATCTTTTAAAATTATAAATAGTATCCAATTTGAAACTTAATCTATTCCAACGTTTAGACATATCTGAAATACTTATGTTCTAACCCACAGTCTAAAATTTATAAGGAAGGTAAACACAATGAAGATATTTTTTTCCATGTAATAACATGTGAATACCTTCATCATGCATTCTTTTAAAACATGATAAAACCATAAATTATCATAAAACCATATTTATTACATTCATGCTCCATTATTCCTTATAGAATACTAGATATAATCATTATATCCAAAATATTGTAAACTCCAACAATAAATAAATAAACAAACAATAATTTAGTTTTAAATTAGTCAAGAATACCGAATATAATTTATCCAAATCAATCATATATTATAACAAAATCACTACCTCGGTATCAGAACCATGTTAAGGTTTATCTTTCCATCAACCATGTAATGTCTAGAATGTTTAACTAGCTATTGAGTCACTTTTTATAGAACCATATAGTCTCATATAGTCAATGAAATAGTACTGCAGTACAATCCTTGTTTATTTCCGTAATTTATATAACTGACTAAAAATTAATTTTTTTTTCAAACACTTTTAGAAAAAGAGAGAAACCATGAGTCAATTTGAGGGTACATGATCAACCAAACAAGATCAAAACTGACCCCAACCATAAACCAAGAGCACAAAATCAAACGACAAGAACATATCAGCACAACCACAACCAATCATAATATAAATACTCATCACCACATCCAACACATGAGTCCTCCTCCGCAGTGGCTAATTCCCATTTTGAAGCTGGCTTATACTTCCTAAAAATATTATCACCTTGGTCCCGACTCCTCATTTGATCTAGTGATAGAAGCCCTGGACAAGATTGTTTAGAAAAATTGTCTTTTTTTAAAGTAAGGATCACCCCACGATCCCACATAGATGAAGCTCTGGTATTCACTGGTCATGGCATGTAATAATAGTCTTTAATTTATATAACCAGTTCATCATTTATACAACACTCGAATGAAATAATTATTTAAGAACAACATAATATCACTAGTCATTCCTCTTCATCTTTGGTAGTATCATAACTTTATTATTATCCAATAGCATCATTTTGGGTATACTCTCATGATTAGGACATCGATTCATGTACTGTCCCAATACCTTGAAGATGAATCAATTTACATTTGAAACCTATTTATTACACTTTCAATCACTTACTTGGTGTTCTTTTTTCTCCATAATTTTAAAAAACTATCATTTCTTTCAAGCACATTCCAAGTTTATTCTTTCCACAGTTATCAAATATGGGAAAATCCTTCTTTCCCTTTTTCCATTTATCCATCATTATCTCTACCACCCTATTCTTCTATATCTTCCCTAAAAAACCATATTTCTAAAAGAATTCTTTACATATCTTATTAACACATGATATTATTTCTTCATATGATGAGAATACATGGTAGACTATTTCCCTTCTAAATGATGGTGTAAGACCACTGAAGATATGATCCTTTTTTACACTTTGGATCATGCGTATTGCTAGAGTTCTCATTCCTTCTTCTTGGAACCATTTGTTAATGACAAATTAAATTTGTTTATATCATATCATAATGTATAATCCAAAAAATACAAAAATTATCAACATTAATTGAATATTTTCACACACATTGTCTCAATTTTAAAAATAGTTTATTTTCAGACATATTTACACATAAATACTTCATAATATATTGTAAAGAAAATGTGAATTATTCTAATGACATCCCCCGGGAGTATCGTAACCAAAAGTGCAGCAAGGCCCGTTGTCATGTACCAGGATACCCTGAGTCAAGCCTGAAACTCTTTATCGAAGTTTTTACTCCTAGGTACATCTGTTCCAGAGTCGCCTCTACCTTCTCGTATCTATCCGAGGATGTATTTCTTATAAAAACTACAAATTATCTACATTACCAAAATTCTAGGAAGTTCTATATACTAATCCTCAAAGTCTATCACAGGGTAATGTTCTCTAATTAGAGTTTTTCTAAATATAGTTTCCCTTTTTTCTAAACTTCCTCTAATACCAATTGTATTCCCCAAACTGAGAAGCCTGGAGTCTGTGTATTATTTTAATACATTATCATGATTATAAGAAATAAAGTCTCGAAGGACCGATCAGTTTAGATGTCTTGGAAAATCAATTGCATACATAAATGTTACATTAATCATTATAACATACAACAAATCATAAATAATCCTTTGGGAACACCGTTATTCCCTAAGCATAACCTTGAATATCAATCATAATACACTTCTTGGAATCTTGGGAAAATAAAACATAAGAAATGGGTGAGCTCAGATTCTGAGTAAGGGAAACTAATTTAGATGAAGCTATAAAATTTTAATGAAAGATGTTTAATAAAAAAACAAAAAGATTTTAAACACAAACATTAATATAATATAGGGAAAATAAATCCTACATCACCATATAAACATGCACATCGATATTCTACTGGTCGAATAATCACATGTAATAACTAATTTCATATTGAGGGAATGCCTAACGTTGTACATCATTACCACATAGTCAAGGATCCATCCCAAGACTACAAATAATTTTTTTTTCAAGGCCTTGTTTCAAGACAATAATTTGTCTCATGATACCTATCGATGCATCGAGGGGCTAGAAAGGGCCTCATCTGTCACATACCAATCCACTACATTCCTCATATGAAAATGTTGAAACATAACATAAACATTCGTATTAAAACTAGCATATGAAATGTCAATACTTTAACCATGATCCATGAAGGGTATAAAAACAGCACATTCATAGTAAAAAATATCATAACTCATTCCAAACAATATGGAAGATTATATTACAATAAATCAACCTTAATCTAGAATAATATCCAGTAAATGAAGTTGACATAGTTGAAAATAACCAGTAAAACTTTTTGAGAGAAATAACCATTTTTGTGAAATCTTTTAAAACTCACACATTTATAAAGGAATTCATTTAAAATAAAATTTTTAATCAAAATTTTCCATACCACTTTGAAAATATTGAAAGTAATTAACATTTTAAAACAATAATTTTTATATAAATAAATCCTTAAACCTATTTTGAAAACATGGAAATAAATGAGAATGATTTAGAAGAATAAATATTTAGAAATTTAAAAATGATGTTTGAGTTAAAGATATCATAAAATATTCATTTTGAAAATGTATTTTATTAAACATGTTCATGGATAATAAATATTTCCCAGAAAATACTAATGCATAAACAATCTCGGATAATGATGAGATTGAGAAATTAACCCTTATCTTGCAGTTTCCTTTGGTAGAGGGTACATTTAACCTCCTGTATAATGACCATAGTATGTTATTAAATTATACCCAAACCATATTCATATTTATTGTGTCATACATGATTCATTTATGACTTTACACTACCCATTTAATAATGATTTCAATGTTAAATTAACAATTTGGGTAATAATCGCTTTCTTTATCGTACGTGTTTTAACTTGTTATTCTTGATCATATCATTTAGATCATGATTTAAATAATTCCAGAATATTAAACATGATTTATATATAATATATATTAATAATATAAATATGTATAAGAGATAGATATAGAAATGGAAAACAATGTTTATGGTGATGGTAGGCCGTACGTATGCATAAACATTGTTTCTGTTTTCATATCATACTGAACGGAAGTAAGTGAATACGATATATGTAAGTACATACATACATATATATATATATCACCAGTAGAATTATTATGTAATATATTACATAATTATTAATAATATATATTTTTATAGTCATCATTGAATGGTGAACTTGGAAATGAATCTCATTGCGTCGTGGAGATGGTAAGTCGTAAGTACACACGAGTAACTATATCATTTCTTTAATCATTAAATGTTTTGGAATTGGATGGTATATTAATTTCATAGAGAAATCATCATGTTATTTTCTTTATTTATGTACATATAACTCACCATTATATCCATCCAAATAACATAGTGTTGAATAAAAAATTACACCGTGACGTATAGATGGTAAGCCATACGTACGCACGCATGGTGACATTATCATTCATTTGATGGAAAGAATAATGAGTATGTTTGTACCATATTTATAATAAAATCACAGTATGTATAAGGTATTGTATTTTTTATTTTGGTATGGAAATAACAAATAAATAGAATGTGGAAGAAGAAAAGAACATTGAAAGTGGTGATAAAATAATTACCTCTTCTTTGGGTGTTTCCTTTTGATTTGAAAAAATATTATCCTTATATTGGCTTTACTCTCAAGTTAAGGCATCTATGATAAAGTGAGGGAAGTTGGCAGGAAATTTTGGAAGGTGTTGGATGAGCCAAATGGATTTGGAGGTGTGATTTTGAGAGAAAGGGATGTACCCTTTTATAAGATAGGTGAGGGTCACTTTCGGAAAAAGTTTGAAATATTATTTTATTATAAAATCCTTTTCGGTTTATAATGGCTCCAAATTGATTTATTTTAAAGATAATGTGAGGATTGATCTAAATCCTCTCAACCAAAAGGTTTTAGACAAATTTAGGTCACTATATTAATCATATATTTTAGATTTAACTCTTAGTTAAATAGTTTAACTTTTACCATGTCCTCTAGTATTATTATAACAAATGGTTAATAAAAATACTATAAAAATATAATCAAACCCCAAGTGGTTCATTAATGACATATTTATCATTATATAAGTCCTTTGTCCGAACCTTTGATTTTTAGGAATATTATATCATTTAATAATATTGTATTCTTTTTAAACTCATTTATGTCAATTTTGACACTATTTAGTATTTGGTTTTTTTGAAAGTCATAACAGCATTATTAATTAAAATAATCATTTAATCAACCCTAAAATGTCATATTAATATATCAAATTATTGGATGGAACCAAAATCTTCAATTTTCATTTATTTTTATACTTAAAATATCAATTATTTTAATCTTTTATTGATAAAGTAATTACTACATCATCATTGTGTCAAAAATAAATTAAATTATTTAATATATAAAATTTATAAATAAAATAACATTATGTAAGAAATATTTTTAGATTTATAATTAATATTTATAGTCGAATTTATCTTATGTATAACCCTATATTAAAAAAGTTTTAGTTATTAAACATTGAATTTAACACTTTTAACTCTTCTTTAAATAAAATAATTTTAAATGTCCTAATCTAATCCATGTGGACTAAAAGGATCATATTTTATTCATAAGATTGGTTTTGGTTGAAATACAGTTATCCAATAAAATTAGTACATGTGTTAGGGTGATTGTAATATCATTTTTAACTTTAATTACCCTATTTACTTTTAACTATGGTAAATAAAAGTCAAAAGTTACTATTCACCAAAACAATATTTTTATCTAATTAAACCAAATTTTACTTACTCATTTCAACCGTGTCTCTTGGATTTTTGAAATTTAATTCACAGAAGTGGTAAAATTACGTCTTATGCAAATTTTCAAATGTGTAAAGAAGGTGGGTAAAAGATCATAAAAAGTTCAATAACATTTTATACATCTAATTTTATTACAAAATGACTAAAATAAATTATATTTAACTTATATAGGTATCATATATCTATTTTGACTTTAAATAAATATTTATAAAATACATAATTATTTAAATAAATAGTCAGTTTTTAAGAATAACGCATTGTTTTTCACTATTCATCAAAAATTGAATGTTTTCAGAAAAATAACAAAAATTCATAGAAACAAAATGTTTATATCCCAATTATAAAAAAGAAGTTTATTTTGTAAAATTGAATATATAAAATCTTCAAATATTAGATTTAAAAAGGGTTCTCCATTAAAAGGCGGTAAAATTTCATTTTGGGAAAAATACTTCCTTTATCTAAAAAATTTAATTTCATATTATATTATTTCTAAGAAACACATAATATAGATTTTAAAATTATCTAGATTATGGAAAATTCAAAATGAAGTTAATACTATTCTTAACTGCTTTTTGAACGGCTAGTTTGGTAAGTCATGATGCTCTCGAACTTTGTGTTGCGTGTAGCGCAAGTTATTGAATTACATTGAAGAAATAACGGACTATGAAATCTTGGGGTGTTACACCTTTCCACAAGAGGACCAACCATTCTTCATTGAAAACAATATAGTCTATGTCTCCCATTAAACATTCTTTTTCCTCCTTGAAGATTTGAGGAAAGGAATAACATCACCTCATATGTCTATTTTTCTTCATGAGAAACATCAATAGAGAGATTCATTATGGCCCTGAATGATACATAATTATATTTCCCCTTTTCCATAGTATCATTATCATCATGTATCATTTCATATTATACAGGGGTATTGTGTCGGTTATCTAATGTGATCGCATTTGGATCCTTATCTTCCAATACAAAAAAATTAGGACTGAACCATAGTGGATGCTTCCCCAATATACACTTCACAATATTTATATCATCAATGACTTCTCTGAGACCTAACATGTCTTACACTGAAACATTTATCTAGTTAAATAACGCAACAAAAAACTCGTTTAGGTTCAATAGCAAATCTTCATTATTGTTCCAAATAACCTGCAGCTTTTCTTCTCTAACCATTGAATCTCCTTCATAGATATTAAATAACTTTTCCCACATATAATTTCATTTCTTGCATGAGATCACATGTTTATATATTTCATTGGATATGGATCCCTCTAAATCATCGATTCCCTTAGTGTTATCATCTAATTCTATTCTTTTATCTTCAGATAAAACACCACTTTTGTTATCATCTAAAATAACAAGCATCTCTATTGTAAACACATTTATTCCCGAAGTCCAGAAGTAATGTTGAATCTGATTCTTGACTAACAGAAAATTATTCTCATCGAACATTAGAATCCATTTCTGATCGATGACCTCCATTGAGAGATAAACACTGATATAAAATTTTGGATTTGTTACCAATTGTAGGGATAACATCAGGGATGCAGGACCCTCATCATAATATTGTCCACTTTGGTTCACTACCTCGTGGGTTTTTTCTTCAACAGGGCTCACTGCTAGCTGGGGCGGCTCACTGCCAAACCTCTTCTGAAAAGGCCCTGTGATGGGAGGGGGGATGGCTGGGGCTTATATATGATTCCCAATTCCCTCTAGTCTCTGATGTGGGACATGGTCCATGCACCCAAAAACATTGACCTGTAGGGCCGCAATGTGTTCATTTGGTATTCCAACAAAAATATGGAATTATTTTTTACAAATTCAGTTTATATAAGGGGCGAAAAATAATTTAAAATTAATCTCGCTGACGTAATGAGAAGGAAAGTTTTTTTAAGTTAAAATGATCAAAATTTTACAGTGTTTTTACATCCAATTTCAATATGTAATTGATTTCAATAACCTAAATTGAATTAATAAGTGTATAATGTAAATAAATTTACTTTACTCCCAATATATTATAAAACTTAACACTAAAAATAATATAAATGGTATGGTCCTTTTCAATTAAAATTCAGTATATTCCTCTATTAATCAAAAAATGAAACATTTCAAAAAAAATACAAAAAATTCTCCATAAGATAATTTTGACATTCAAAATTAAAAACAATATTTTATTTTATCAAATTAATTTTCTAGAAGTGGGAAAAATAAATTTTATTATTATTTACAGAAATACATAAAAACATTTTTTTGAGAAACTAGTATTTTTAAAATATACAAAAACATTAAAAAATTATGACTTTTCTAATATGTTATATCATTAAGTTTATATTATTATGAAAATGTTTTCATTTTTAAAAAACATTATACATAAAATTTAAAAATTTGTTATTACTATTTATATTAATAAGTTTAATGGCTAGTTTATAATGGTCATGTTTATATAAATAATTTATTAATATATAATGGTTTTGTTAGATATTAATGTTGTGTGTAATGAAAACTAAGAATGTATTGTGTATAGAACAATACTATCATAGTTTTTCATATAATATAGGATTAAATTCATTTAGCATGAAACATATTCCAATAATGAAATTTATTTTCTCTGTAATGAATTAATTTTTAAAAACTATAGTTGTTAGATTATACCCCCTTTAAAAAAATTCTTCCCTATAAATTAAAGGGACCAATATACCTACGGCTTATTTTCCCTTTGAAAAGTCATAACATATTAGAAAAATTATGACTTTTCTAATATGTTATGACTTTTCAAAGGGAACAATATACCCACGGCTTATTTTCCCCTTATTCATGGATCTCATAACCTTATTTCATAAAGAAATTATTATAAAAACCTTATCACAAACATAAAATTATAGATCACATTGATGATTATTATCATAGTGTTTCTGCCGACACTTAGTTTCCTTGATGTTTTGCTTACTAACTCTAACTTTCTCTTGCATTTCATCTATAACTTCAGGCCCCAGTAGATTTCATTTTTAAAATACATTACATCACATGGAGGATATATATTTCATTCAGAATAGGGATTCATAATGATCTATGAGAATGAGTGAGTGAATGTCACTAATGTAAGAAAACATAACCAATGTACAGAGTTGATCCCAACAACGTTTTTAAAACCAAATAACAGGATATCAACATATACTCCAGGGATTGAATTGTTCTTTCATAATACCATTTATCATATTGTATGGAGTGGTAAAACTCACTTATGTATTAATTGTTGCTCAATGACTCACCCACTTATTGAGTTAAATCTTGGATCCCGATCAGATAAAATGGAATGTGGTACTCCAGGAAAACATACCACATTTTTAATTTATATCCTAGAATACTAATCTGGAGATATTTCATCCCTGATAGTAATGAAGTGTGTTTTCAATGTAAGTTGACTTAATACATCCAATATAGTATTATTCCCATTGAATTTTTTGTAGATTCTAATGGAAAAATCCAGGGTTATGCTCTCCCATTTCCATTCTAGTATAGTTAATGGATGCAACGTTCAATTAGACTTCTGTCTTTTAGTCTTAACTTGCTGACATACCAAGCACTAAGATACAAACTCTTTTATATATCTCTTTATTCCATCCCTAAAAATTTATTATTTCAAATCACTATACATATCCATACTTCTATTATGAATAGAGAATGATCAAACCTGAGCTTCCTAAAACAACCTTTAATTCATGTCTAGTATAGAAGGAATGAATTCACAGTTCTTTTACATTATCATTCTATCATTGGCACGGTTAATCTCAAAAACATTTATAATTTTTAACACAATTCTACATCATCCTTATTAACATTATTAACATTTACATGGATAGATTGTTGAACATTCAGTTTAGTAAGATATGATTTTTCCATTTCCTTAAATATTTCTAAATCCATCCTTTTTAAATCCATAAAAATTATTTCTTTCGTGATACTCATCATGGATATCCTAGAATAATCCATTGGAATCAATGAATATTCCACATTTTTCTATTTCCTTGGGTTTTAATGTATAGATCATCTATAATATTTAATCAAGTCTAACCGTCTTATATATTGCATCATTAAATCCTTTTTTATGAATATATACATTAAACATTTATGATCTGTATATATATCATACTTTTCTCCATAATTATATAGCCTCTATGTCATTAATGGAAAAATTATAGTGGCTAACCTCAAATAATGAGTTGGATAGTTTTAATCATCAACCTTCAATTTTAATGAGTTATAAGATATAACAATGTCATTCTGCATAAGAACACATCCCAATTCCTTCTTGGATAAATCATTATAGATTACGAACTCTTCTCTATAATATGTTTATGTAATCACTGGGGCACTGTCCAATCTTCTCTTCATTTCATTGAAATTTTACTGACATTCATTTAACAAAAGGGAATTTCCTCACTTTTGAGTTAACATGGTTAGGGGATTAGATATTTATGAGAAATTATACACAAATAAATACAAATATCTATCTATACCATTAAAAATATGGATCTTAGTCATAATGGTTGGTCAAGGTTAACATTTAATAGCCTCTCTCTTTAATAGATGAACTAATATACCCTCTCTTATGATAATAAGTCCTAGAAATGAACCCTTTTAAGGTAAAAATTCATCATTTGTAAATTTTTCATATAATTTGTCCTTCCATGAGGTCATTATTATAATTCTGAAGTGGTTTTCATACAATTATTTTATCTTTGATTAGTTAATAATATCATATATAAATACTACCACAAACTAATCAGGGTAATATCTAAAGAATCTATTCCTTAAATCCATTAATATAGAAATGGAATTTGTAAGACAGAATGGTGTCACTATATATTCATAGTGTCTATACCATGTATGGAATTTATTCTTAAGTATATCAACATTATTTACCATAAATTAATGATATCCTAAATGAAGTTCAATATTGGAAAAGTATTAAAATTCACCTAGTTTATCAAAAAAATAATCAATACAGGGAATAGGATACATTTTCTTAATTGTGATATTGTTCAACTCCCAATAACCCACGTAGATTTCCATTGATCTATATTTCATTTTCACAAAATGAAACTGTTCACCCCATGGTTACACACTTGGATGAATTGATCCCTTATAAGATTTTTCATAGAGATTCCACTTAAATTCCTACCACATAATCGAGTCCATTCTATAAGGAGTCTTTTAAATTGTTGTCACACCATGTATGACTTATATTGGGAACTCTACTTCATGTTTTGGTGGAATACTAGTCAATTATTTAGTTAATTCAACAACAAAAACCCACATAATAGGCATATCCTAAATATCCAGTTTCTCCCCAACCTTTTGAGATAAATAACCCATATAAAGGGAAATTAAGACCCCCAAATGGATTTGATCTCCATCAAAAGTTCATACTTATCATTACATTAATAAATAGTCATAGGTTGGTTTGGAATATAATACATATCTCTCTTTCCTTAACAATTGATGTGGTATTTATGTAAAGAATAATAATATATGCCTAAGATGACATCAAATTCAATGAGAGTAAGAATAATAATATTTTCAAGAATAATATTCTCAAAAATGTCAATCAGATTGGAAACATAAACATGAGATATGATCCTCATGGAATTCGGGGTTTTAACTTCAAATTATATATCTAATCATTTCGGTGGAATCTTTATACCCTTTGAAAATTTTCATATATGAATGAATGGGTACATCTAGAGTTAGATAAGTCATTAGAAGTTCTCAAGAAAATGTTAAGTGTACCTTTCACCCAATCATTATTTTACCCCTGATTAGAAATAGTGATCACATGATATTTCCCCTTGTCCCTCGACTTCAGAGGTTTCTGACGCCAATCATCATCATTATCCATCGATTTTTGTCATTGGTTAGCATAATTATCATTCTTCTTACACTTGAATAAATGATGTGTTAGAGGTGAATTTTGTACAACTTCTTCTCAATCCATGTTGTTAGATAACTTCTTCCCATCACATTGAAAAACAATTTCCTGATGACCCTCCCTTGACCACTTAACAAATTTACTATTCCCACTAAGGTAATTTTCTTCATGCTTCTACCCTCACTTGAGCATAGAGGAAAGATCTTATTCATTCCATGGTTCTCAAATATTATTTAGAACTCCATCATCATTTTCTTATCAAACCCATGAGATTGATACATAAATACAACCTCCATTCCCACCTAGATAGCACATAAAACAATCACATAATAGGTATTGAAGTCTCATATGAATTACAACCTTCATAGACATTATTTTAACCCACTGAAGAATCAATCAACAATACTTTTAAGTTGGATAATATTACATGAACCGTACCTCGCTTGTATTGTAAACTTTGCCTCATAGGTTCCAATTGATTCATCATCCTTTTGGCATAAGTCAATAAACTCCATCTCTATATTCAAACATAGAATATAATGAATGTATATATAGAATGATAAGTTCATGAACTCACCCCAATCCATAGAGATAATTTCATTATCTTTCCTTGTATTCTAGATTAAATTACACCATTGAGCTCCTTCACCTTCCAAACTATAGAATCCCAAAATGAAATTTTCATGATTTGAAAACTGGTGAATAGAAAATATATTTTTAGTCATACTAATCAATTTTATAACATCTAGTGGAACAAAATACCCTCTAAAAGAAGATGGAAATTTCCTTATGATGGAATCAAAATAATGTTCTTACCGCCCTTGTTAATTTGGATGTCCAACATTATTCATGGCATGAGAAAGTTATGTGAGCATAGAAATGATACTTTCTATTCCATAACCCATAATGTTTGGATTATTTTTAAGAGAATGATTTAATTTTCTTTCACACCTATCATCAACATTGTTCCTTTGGATTACATCCATTGACTAAAACTAAAAAATCCTTGTTTATGAAAAAAATAATCATAGTGGGGAACCACATAATCATGAAAACCAATTATAGGATATAAGAATCATGACACTTAATTCTTTAATTTATGAAACATTATGTTTATCCTACTTCATTTTTTCATATTATATATAAATTCTTGATGATGGCTCTTGGAGTGTTTGTAAACTCCCAAAGTGTATCCTCTAGAAGTGTCAAACTAGGTGTGTAGAAAAGAACGTCGTTGTGAACTAGTTCTCAATAATTTCTAGATAAATACAATGTTTTCAGGGTATTTACCCCTAGTTACATTTTTTTAGAGGCACATCAACTTTTAGTATCTATATAGGTATGTATTTCTATAAAACCACTCACTATATCCTTTACAAAAAATACCAGACATGTTCCAATAATTGAAATCTTCCTTAGAATTATCCTCAGTAATGTCCTTAGGGATTTCATTACTATTTTATCATCCTAGAAACCAAAGGGTAACTAAACCTATCCACTGATACAAAATATAAAAACCCCAGCTTATCGTAAAATAATATTAAATCATCTTTTATAAATATTCATTACTTTCCAAAAACACATGATTGAAAACTGTAATAGTTTAGTGCCTTTGGAAACTAGGAAACTTATAAACTCTCCCATATGTGAGCAACATTATCCCTTAATATGTTCTTCAAAACTATAACCATTCCCAAAAAAATAATATATAATACATTTATTCTTAACATTGATAAAGGAAACATAATAAATTATGATCTCAAATACTCATTAAGGGTAAAAAAGGGAAATAAATATACATAAAATAAACATAAGGGTATGAAAACATGAGAGTAACATTTAAAAACCATTCCATAATATAAAATATCAAAATATTGAGTCATTGAATAATTATTGGTAGTTCATAAAAGATGAATCATAAGTTAATAAAAGACCATGATCTATGAAAGAATTATATTGGTATAAGACATGGAATTTTTTGAATACACATAAGAATAGAAAATAATTTACATATTATTTAATGATAACATCCAAGACCGTAATAGTTGAGAAATTTATTTTGTGAACTTAGTTTACTCCTCATTACATCCCTATATTATGGAAGTGGGATTACTTACCATTCTAAACCTGTATTATGTAACAAATTTCATTGCTCGTCTCAGTCTTTTCAATATCATGAAATATAAATATTTACTCATTGCATTGGAGGGATTATGGGTCCCACCCATCACATAATGAAAATAATTCATATTTTTTCCACAATATCATAAAAAATCATCATATCATAACCCATTAAATGAAATGGGTACCACAAATTCTTAATCATATCATAAACTTTGGCTAAGTGACAGGTTTCATAATCATTTCATCATAGAATAACCAGTGAAAATAATTGGTTTTCATAAGAACTTAATCATATTATAAACCATGGAGGAGAAATGGGTTTAATAAAAATCATGAAATAAAAAAAGAAACCATTTATATAAAGAATTTGAATGGTATCATTGGATCATATCCCAGGAAATGTATAGGTTACATCAATGGGTGTCATCATAGATAAAAAATCATCTTGATCAATCATTTAAAACATTTCTTGAGTTAAATATCCTTTCAACTTTTAATAACAGTTTTTAAAATATAAATAATTTTTAATACCATTTTCTTTGAAAATAACTATGAAAAAATATAGAGGAATATTCCACAAAATGGTGAAATGGAGGATCCTTCCACATTTTTATGAATAAAAACAGGCATTGTTTGGAAAACAACAAGAAGATCACATTAAAAACATTTTGTAAAATGTAAAACAAGAATAAAGTTACTTTTTTAAATCATAAGTGAGTAAAAAATCGATTTTTTTTAGAAAACATGGTTTTGGAAGAAAACAAATTTCGGGACAAATAGAGAAATAAAGTTAGAATGTGGTTTTATATTACATTTGAATGTGGTTTTATAAATACCCATGGAGTAATAAAATATAATAGAAACTAAAATATCATTAGGATAAATAAATTTTTTATATTACATTTGAATGTGGTTTTATAAATACCTCTTGATGTAATATGGGCGCATAACAAAACATATGTATCAAAGAAGAAAATTGAGACAGACTTCCCTTACAAAAAGTATTGATTTCCATCGTACTCATTAAAAATTTATTTATAATAAATTTATGATTATTATAAATTTATTAGAGAACTATATTCAAATATATCATACCATATATAATTTTATTATGTCCTTTTATGAAATATTATTAACAATTCCATGTTAAAGTTACGTCTCGGGTAATAAAAGATATGTTTTTCATTTATCTTCTTATTTGTTATATTTTTTTACTATTAAATTGATGATGGTTCTAAAATCTATAGAATTATAAAAATTATATAAATTTAATACACATTTTTTATATATATGTATTAATAGTAATCCATTAAATATAGTGATATAAAATTAAGTACATCATTTATAGAGTGGGTAAGCATAACGTACTTATGAATACTATTATTTTTAATTTTATAATTGTGTTAAAAGAAGGAAACTTAAATATTATATTTTATCATTATATATATTCCACAATTTTATTAAACTAATCCTTAATATATTCCATGTAAAGTGTGAACAAATCGCTTCGTGAGGAGGTAGTTTGCCATACACATGAATGATGTTATTGTATTCCCAAAAAATGGAGAGTATGAAGCTATGTCTGATATAAATATTCCAAAATATTAATAGAATCTAAATTATGATATATATCATATATAAAAAATAAATATATCATTACATCCATCCATGATAGGTGGTATTGTAAAATGAAACGGCATCGGTTCGCGAGGTAGTATTCTAAAGTACACACAAATGATAATTTTGTAATAAGTTTTATTATAGTGGATGTGGATTTAGGTCATGACCATCACATGAAAACATCTTTGTATATGTAACAGAGTGAGGTAATTATTGAATCATGATGTAAAACTAATGGGAATGGTTTAATTAACAAAATAAACAAAGGTGCTCATTGATAAGCATTACTTCTTCTTCAGGTATACCCCTTTGGATTGAACTAAAATCTTTCATAGTGAGGATTTATGTCTAAACTAATTATTATAAGATGTGGGTAGGGGATTTTATAATTTATTTTGATATGGTTTTGCTGAACCAGAGTGGATTGATTTTGTGAAGAATATAGTAGATGGGGTGGCCTTTTTCAAGTGTGGGAGAGTACATGAAGGGTCCAAATTAAGGAATTCTAAGACCTTATATGTTTCATGGTCTAGATATGTCCAGAAAATATTTTGTTTTAAAATTTTATTGTTGATATTTTACCTTATCTCTTTAATGTAGCCCCAAAAAACATATATTTATGTTAATCATGATAATTATTTGTTATTTCATTAAGTATTCATTTTTTTCAAAAATTAATTTAAAATAATTATAAATTATAAATTATTCTAATTTCCAAATAGGGAACCCATTTTTAGATACACCATTCAAGTAAGTGTAAAAAATTAAATTAAAATTAATCTCACAGATCAGATGAGAAAGCTGGTTTTTAATATGAAAAGGATCAAAAGAATGCAATGGGGTTATATCAAAGTTCAACATAAAATTAATTAAAATAACCTACATTGGATTAATAGATTTATAATTGAACTAAATATATTTTAAAAACAATTTAAAATATAACTTAAATTTATATATATAATAAAAAAAATAAAATTTCCAATTAAAATTCATTATTTCTCATTATTCATCAAAAAACAATTTTTATAAAAATCCCAAAAGTTCACCCTAATCTAATGTTGACATTCTAAATTCAAAAATTAATTTTATTTTATAAATTTAATTTTATAAAAGTGTTAAAAATTGATATTATTATTTTTCATAGTAATAAAAAAAGAAATATTTTTTTATGGAAAATAGTATTTTTAAAAATATATTGACTTTTCTAAATATTATATATTTATTATAAATATGTTTTCATTATATAATAACATTATACATAAAATTTGAAATTAAGTTATTAATATTCACATTACTAAGTTTAATGGCTAGTTTATAGTGGTCGTATGTAAATAACTATATTAATAATATATCATGGTTTTCTTGAAACATAATTTTTGATGTAATGTATGTTAAGTTAGTGTTGTGTATAGTGAAACAAAACAAGGTGTTTCTTATAGCACAAGATTAAATTGGTATAGACTGTAACACAATCCACCAAATATTTTTAATTTACTCCAAAAATAATAATTACTAAAAACCTAAGGTGTCACAAAAATATTGGAAGAACTGGTAGAAAAGTGGTAAAAATACATTAAATATCATGACATGAAAAAGAAATTAAAGGTGATAAAAAACACACTTCATGAATTTTTTGTTAATATGATTTTCGGGAATCATTATATGTGGTCATCATATCACATCTTCATTCTATTCCCAATCACAAAGTAGATTACAAAGAGATGAGAAGAAGGACTTCCCCTGGATCAACATTGGGAAACTCTGAAACATTTGTAACACTCATCCACAGAGTTTCTATCCCTGGTATATTAAAGGACGAATTTATCACCCCTCTTAGGTTTTCTAGTTCTGGTGGCTAAAATAATAACTTATCTCACTCTTAATTATAGTGTGGAGGACTTGAGTTGTTTTGTTAGAATATTTTAGTATTCTATAAATATATAATTACTATTCATAATAATAAGATGTGAATTTCTATATATTTCTAAATATATTATTTTTAATTAATTATTTCAATTAATATATATATATATGAATCAATATTTATTCATTATTGGTATGAAACATTTATGAAATCATTTAATATTTGATAATATATTTTTCTAAAAGAATATTGTTAATGTGTTATGTGTTTTTATTTTAATGTTCATTTATATCAATAATGGATACTTCATTTAAGAAAATTGATTATAAAATTTAAATTTGTATGTTTAATTTTACTAAGAGGGTTAATTTCAAATTTTCGAAAAAAAATTGAGATAAGTATTGAGTTTTGAAATTGATGGTTAAAAAGATTTTAAATGGTTAAAATAATGTGTAAAAGGAAGTAATATCACCAAAAATTTCAATTAGATATTTATATGGATGAATCAAAGGCCAATCCTTGTCTTTTCTAATTTTGTATCCACTTTCCTTACAGTCTTTTACTATTTATACATATGGTAATGGGTATTTGAAAATATACTACTGATGCAGAGTCATAAAAGGAAACATCCTCCTCTCATTCCAAACCATGATACTAACACTATTTACTCACTCATATCTACCTAAATCTCATACATAACAACCATTTCTCTTGTTCACATACCTCTAGTCTGTTCAAGGGTTTCTAAATCCTTCAAAACCGATTTTTGTCTCCAATAGATGCCATGTTTCTACATAGTAAGTAGCAATGAATTCTATTTATTTTCCTTTTATTCTATCGTCCACACTTATAAATTTGTTTTAATAAAATTTTATCGTATAAGTTGTATCACGATAATTTCAATATAATTATATTATTATAAAATAACCTCATACTCATCCATGATATTATAATGATTTGTTTTTTTTGGTCAGCTTAACAAAATCCATGAATGATGACATAATATTGTCACTACTTATGATTATTAGAACCAAAAAATTTATAATGTATTACATTTATTATGACTTTAGATTATGTTTAAAAAAATAATTATAACATATATGTGTGAGTTTTTTTACACATTAATAAATTAATTCATTTTATTGATTCTATAACACAATAATATAAATTTCTAATAATTCATTACAATCCATTAATGTTAAATCCATGATATAATAATGGGATGCTATAACTCTATCAAACACATCAATATAATTACGATTTATATTTTTTATGTGATTAATGATTTAGTATGGGATTAGGATTATGACCACTTTACTAAAGAAAAAATGGAATAAATCGGGAAATTGAAAACTAATGATTAATATTGACAAGGAATGATTTTTAAATATAAAATAAGAAAATTTAAATTGATGGTATTAACTAACATAAATATAAATACTGTTACGATAAAATTAAAATTAAAATTAAAATTTATTACATATAAATTTAAGGTGTATATAAGCTAGTGGGAATCCATGCAAAGGTGATTCTTTAATCAATCTCTTTTCATTAGGTAATACTCTTTATTCTTTAACTACATACTCTTATATTTTCTATACCATGCCATTTTATTATTATTTATACTTTTTGAATTATTTTTATATATTTTAACATTTCAATCTCATAATCACTTTTCTTATTCATTCATATCTTTAAAATTTAATAAATGTTTATGGATATTTCCACCCACTATTTAGTGAACTTCTCTTCAATTTCCATATTCCTTCTTAGCATATATATTTATTATTCTTACTTTTAGGGTTTAATATATATATACTTCATTACCTATCATATTTCTATTTAATTATTCTCAAATGTAAATATTATTTTTTACTCACCAATGTGGGAAATTTTAAACTATTAAAAAAACAGTAAATTGTTCTTCATTAAAATTTCATAACATTTTATTAATTAATACACATACATGTTATAATATTACTTTATTTATTTCCAATATTAAATCATTGAGAAACAAATAAAAAAATTAAAAGGGATTTGAATTAATATTTGATAAATATTTTGAATATGACTAATATCATTATTTTTATATCTACTAAAAAAATATATCAATAAATATATTTTTATGTATTTTCATATATTTTCAAAAACATATATATATAATTAATCATAATATATTATTATCTTTCTTCAATGAAACTCTAAATTCTCTTATTATATGTCACTCTTAGGTAAATGAATTTTGTATCTCATCTGATCAACTTTCCTTTTACCTCATATATGATATTTTAAGAACGTTTCATGTAACACGTTTTATTCCCATATGTTAATCATATTTTGATTATTAGTGGACGTTTTTTTGATTTTATATGGAACACATTTGTATAATTTTATCATTATGTTCTAGGTGGGACTGAAATTATATATCATTATAATGAATTTTTAAAATTTCATGCCACATGTGATGAAGTTTTTCGGACATAGGAGGTTATCCTTTTCCAATATTTTAGACACTAACATGATTTTTTTATAATTTTACAATATATTATGATTTTCAAATCCATGAGACATAAAATATTTTTTTATTTGTATACTAATATTTAAGAGAATGGATCCATTGAGATAATCTTGTTGTGTATTTCTAATACACATAGTGCTTATAAGAATCCTATAGTAGGTTATGTAGAGTTTAGGATATAAAATCTAAAAATATGAATAATTTATTCCATGAATTTCAGTTCATGATTTGAGAGAGAAATTCATAGCCTGAATAGAAATTCCTAGACTTTGAAGGAAGTTCACATGGTTTGATTCTTTATTTGAACCATCAATTCACAAACTTAATGGATGATGATCGGATTTAATGAATTTTTACTAGAAAACTCATTGTCTAAACATGAAATTAATGATAGGGATTGATCGAGGTTCATTAGATCATGTAACTATTTTTCTTTGTGAGTCTTATAATTTTAACCCTTCATTACATAAATGAAACTTTCATGAGGTAAATCTCCATCTTGCTATCGGATAATAAATCTTATCTCACCCTCAGTTTTTTCCTAAAACCAAAAAAATCACCAAAACCCATTGAAACCAATAACGCTCTCTCAAGGAATTTCAATTATTATTCTCATTTCTATGATACACAGATTACAAATTTCAATATATGGTGATTTGGGGAGATTTTACACTCATTCCCTTATATTTTATTCTCTAGTCAGTTTTATTTCCTCCTAATCTACCTTTTAATGCTATTAAAGATAATCTTTTTTCCCTTAGGGATTATTTTGAAAATTGTTTTTTGTTTTTAGGGCAACAACTATGGAATTCCGTTGTTTCCTTACTGGAGATGTAATCAAAGTTATGTGTTTTTGTTCCTTTCTTGATCTATGAATGTTGAGATCCTTGCGGTAGGTGATTTTTTAATTCTTCTATTAATTTAACTAAAATCATAAATTTACCATTTCTTATCCATTTTTATAATAGTTTAATTAAAATGAATAATGTCTAAATAATATTGAAGAATAAAATTTGGTTTTTGTAATAAAAATTACATGTGTTTCCATAGTCATAATGGGTTCCATATTGTTATACTATATAGTGTTCTATCAATGTTTTTTTTACTCATCAAGTTTTTTACAAAGAAAATGGATAATGAATTTAAATCTTGTAATGGTTTTTGATGAAATATTTAAATAGGATTTTTTAAATTCCACTATTTATTATAAATTGATGGTAATAAAAATGATTATTTTTTCTTATTTCAATTATAATTTTATTTCTCGTATTAGTTGAAATTTTAAAACAACATAATTTTGATATTCTTTTTTATTAAATAATAAATAGGAATGTTTAATTAAAATGATCTTCATTTGAGTTTAATAAAACTAGATGATATGCTTGGGATGATTTTTATGAAACTATTATCTTTTAATAGATAATGTCTTAGTTTAACAATTTTTTAACCTATAATAAATGAATCAATAAATAAAATATCATAAGGAATAGGTTGTTTGATAACATAAATTTTTTGGGTCAAGCGACATGATTTATTATAAAGGTATGAATCTATATTATTTAGGATTTAAATGTAATGTTGACAGTATTTATTGTTTCCTTATTTACTAGTGTGATTTCCCAGGATGGGATCCTTACTATGCGATGTGATGTGAACCTAGGATGACTTATGGTTGATGAGACATGGGAAGGGTTCCTCATGATTGGGTATTAGATGGTACCTAAGATTATGGGATTCATTTTGATAAGAATGGTGGTGTCATAGATAGCACTGGGACGGATGGAACGAGTTAAATCTAGGACAACACATTGTTGTTCTGTAGATAGATGGATTTTTTCATGATAATAAATCCATTAAATAGTTATTTTATCCAAGATTCTTTTTCATACATTCATTTTCCCACGAGTTGATGAAGATTGATGTGCTTAGTATATGAATATCCTTTATGGTAGTATATAATGAGTCCTAGAATACCAGAGAGAATGGTATGACAATGATTAAAAAATATTTTATCTTATATGGTTGGTGATTTAATGGTATATGGAAATGATGTAAAAAAATTGACAAATTCTGAATTATGTTGGTTTATACCTGGAGATCAGTGTTTATGCCTAGAGTACATGTTTATTTGTGAGAAATCTATAGGGAAAATGAAACAATGTTTTGGTATAACCCCTCGTAAGAAAAAATCCTATGTTTTTTAATACATCCACACAATATCATCCTCAATAAGGACTTTTTTTATCTTATGTAGGATATTGTGGATTAATTTAGGATTATTATTTCTTTCTATTATTATAAAATAGATTTTTCCTTGTTTATTGGAGACTGAGATCCTCAAATGGGTCGAAGAGGCATTTTTCCATGTCTTCTTAGATATATGAGTTGTTTTTGAGTTCATCGATGGTGCATCCAACAGTGTTATGGAGGGTTGTAAAAGAGTACCTATATATTACATAAGGATATAGTCCTATTACCCCTCAATGGGGTATTAATTTTTGGATAGAGATATATTCAAGATCTTCTTGGATATTGATACATCTGTATAGGATGGAACCTTATATGTTTTGGAAGGTACGGGTACAGATGGTTGATATTTTGCAGTAGGTTTTTTTTTGAGTGTGTCACCTTGGTTGATCATATTCTTTTTTTTAAGAGGTTGATGGTATTAAACAGTTTTTCATCTATTATTTTCACTTAAATTATGTGAAATTGAATAACCCCTATCATATTCCATGGAGATATGATTTATTTGATCATCTAAAACGATCTAGATGGATCTCAAAGATCAAATTACGGTCATAATATCATTATTAGCAAGTTAATAATGATGATATAATGAAGATTTTTTTATGATGTTGTTATGGTAATTATGAGCTTGGAGTGCTGTCATTTAGTATGGGGAATGCTTTAATGGTGTTCATGTTTTTGATGATTTCAATGTTATATGAGTTCTTGGATTAGATCTATGTGGTTTTCATCGACTACATCCATGTGCACTCTATGTCTGAGGAGCATCACACAGAGAATCTACATGATGTAATGGGAGTTCTTCATCATCGATAGATATATAGGAAGTAGTATAAGTACGATTTTTAGGCTTATTAGTCTTGTTTCATAGGTAATGTGATATCCCCATGAAGTGTAGTTTTACATCCATCTAAGTCATTGTGGTTCTTTATTATGAGGCCTTTATAATAGTTCAAAATTTGTGGATTTTATTCAGTATTTCATGATTTTATATGAATCTTTTACATGAAATATACAAGATTGTGACTCCTTCAGTAACCTTGACTAGAAAGTGTTAGGAATTATTATTGATTGATTAGTTTCAATATTCTTTTGATTATCTAAAAGAGATGTTTTTCGAGCACCTAAATTCCACACTTTCCATAAGAGGGAGTTCAGTTTGAGTTTCTTCTTACAAGTATTCTCATGATATCTTGGGTAGTGTCTTAATGTATTAGATATTGGTTGTTTCTTATGGGGATTTGTAGTTACATCTCCATAAATGTAATTATTACATCCCTAATATTGAGTTAAATTCAGTATTGAATTCCTTGGTATAGTTTCAAAATTACCTAATCTATGAGGGTTTCATGGTTGTCACAGATTATAAAAGCTCGAGGTATATCTTCTCCCAACGTGACCTGAACATGAGTTATTGGGGCCATATATAATTCATAAATAAATATATCACTGAGATTTTATACACAAGTAAAGGGTAATTTTTTAGTAGATTCACTAACTAAGAAGTGACACATTGATACTATGTGTCAATATAGATATTCTTGGAGAGTGATAAAATATCTCTCTATAATGAATCTTGATATGGGATAGGTTGGTTAGAGAGGATGAATTTTTCATATGAAAATGTTATCTCCTTTTTTGTAGGATGTCGAGGATTCATATATGGGGTATTTGGTATAGAGGTTTGGAGACACTAAATTGTCTATAAAGTTTCCCATGACGAATGTTCTAAAGAAGATAAAACACCAAGTGTTGTTCAATGAGTGGATTTTAATCCTTTTTGTGATGTGTGAAGTGGTTATCCATGAGTTTTATTGATCACACATAGTACTATATAATCATATGAAAAAATATTTATCTTTCTATCATATGTATTTTTTGGTGTCTTAGGTTGAAGCATTTAGTTATAGAGTTAGTGTCTTAATGTTTTTTCTTCTAGAAGGAGAGGGTCATACATCATGTTCCAGGTGGATTATTATAGTCATTAGATGTTCCTCACTAGAAGTGAGAGGAAATAATCATGGACTTCAACAACATTTTAGCCTGAGCTCAGGAAGGTATTGATGATATATGGTAAATAGTGGACTATTTCAAAATTCATTCCCATTTTTATTGATCAAGTATTCATGCTCAGTGGGGGTTTTTATTGAGTCAATACCTAAAGGAAATGGTGTGTCTCTAGGGAGTTATGAGAATAATCTCCTCTGATCATGGTCCTTGTTTTACATCTAAGGTGTGGATAGGTTTTCAAAATGATTTTGGTCCCTATTTTTCCCTTATAACTACCTTCTATCAATAGATGATCATTCAGACAGATAATACTATCCAGACTCTTGGGGATGTATTGTTTGGTTATGTCCAAGATTCTGGAGGTTCATGCATGAGACATCATCTTTTGGGTGAGTTTGGTTATGATAATATTTTTCACTCCATTATCGGTATATCACTATTTAAATCTTTGTATGACCAACCCCTGCCCTCTTCATTTTGATGGACTAGGGTCATAGAGTCAACAATTTTCTTTTCAAAATAAGCATAGATCATGATATTGATGGTCCTGGTGTTTTTGAGATTCTAATAGTAGATTAAAATCATCAAAAGTTATTTGTTCTCTATAGGAGAAGAACATTGGAGTTCAATATTGAATGCATGTGTTCTTAAAGGTAACTCATCATTGTGGGAAGAAAAGTTTTGGTCATGGAAGCAATCATTCTCCATTATTTGTTGGGAATTTTTTGGTGTTGTATTATATTAGAAATATTGTGTATGAGATAGAACTTCCCCATATATGATCTAGATACACGATCTCTTTCATGTGTAATAGCTTATTCATGAATATTACAATCAATTATTGGGATTAGATCAACATTGATGATTTACATCCTTTGAGGAGTAGCATATGGATATCCTGGACCACCATGAGAAGGAGTTATGTGGTTGTGTTATTCCCTTTGTGTCTTGTGCTGATAGAGTTGCATGGAAGAGAGAACCAAAAAATGCCAGTCATAGATATGAACTGATTATCCTATTTTCCATGATGATTAGTATTTCTTTTCAATCGATGTTTTGTAGTTGTTCTCCTTTTATTAACATATGATATTATTTTATCTTCTAGATTATTTTCTTGCGGACTTTCTCATGTTTGAGAGGTAACTCCCCTGGGAGAGTATTTTGTCATTGTTCGTTACCATTCGGTATTTTTACAACTTTTTATCTAAGTGATGCGATTTTACTCCTCAAATTATGATATTACTAAGAGGTATCTTATGGGGTGTATGTTCAGATGGACTTTTTTCTTATCCTTATCTTTAGAATGATTTTAATTTCTTGAGGATGAAAATTTTTGAGAGGTATTATACATAATGGTTCATATCCTTATAGAATTTTCATTTACATGTTTATAATACTCGTAGTACTTGGAGGAATACTATATGAGGTTTAGTAGAGCTGGGAAAATAAATCCATAAATAAGTTTAACTCTCACCACGAATTATAGTTCATTATGTGTGATAGAACAAAATCACTAAGATAAGAATCTGCAGCATAAGAAGGGATGTTTGTAGGGTGAAAATCGGGACATAAACTATCATTTCAAGATGTGAAAGGAAAAATAATCATCTTAAATGAATATATCCCTAAAAACTCATGGCATGAACATGATTTTCACTACATGAATTGATCCAGGTCTATATGATTAAGGTAATTCATTATTTTCAAGTCTTAAAACATGAGCCATAAATAACTTGAAAGACCTATTCATGCTAGAAATCGATATATGGAAGTGTTCTTTTAAATCTAATTTCACAATTATTTTTTTAAAGCCCTTTGAATTCCCTCAAACACTAGGAAATACGGGAGCACTATCGAGGGTTTTTGAAAACCTTTTATGTGTTATTGATCCCCAACTTTCTGAGTTGGATCTCTGGTGATCTGATGTGATTTTTCCAACTTTCTCTTGTGGTTTCTTCTTTAATCATCTTTATTTAATCCCATTCATAAGTTTCATGATATGTAAGGTGATCTAATTTTTTCCTTATGGGATTATATTTATGTTAGTTGGAATGGTAGTGGTGGTACATCCTTATAGGTTTCTAGTTTCCTTATGAGATAGGTGATCATAGGTATGTGTTTTTCTTTCATTATCAATCTAAGATCATTTAAAGCATTGAGTTATTGAATTCATTGCTTCTCCTATTAATTTATGTGCAAAAATAATGTTATTTTATTTTCACCCTATGGATGATGATGGAATTATCCTTAATAATGATTAAATAATAATCACTAATAATTAGTGGTTTTGGTTGTAGTGATATCAGGTGTTTCCACCATGATAATGGTTTGAATATTCTTTTCATAGATAGTCTTCTATCAATGATTATGTATTTTAGCTTGTCTTAAAAGATGAAATTCATTAAATAATTTAAATTTGGTAATTTTATTTTATAAGGAATTAAAGTGATGTGATTAAATGAAACATTATCTTATAATTTCATGGGAATAAAATTGATTCATGATGTATGTTAAAATGATATCATTATATGTAATATTAATTTAAAAGTATATGTAATTTAAACCTATTATGATTGTTGAAGGAATAAAAAATGATTCAAATTTAATCGAAGTTTTCATTTATTATATCTAATGAAACTAGAAGTTATGCTTAGAATCATGTTTAAATAATTATTATATTTTCTCATCATTTTACATAGGATTCATGTGGTTGTATATTATGAGAAATGAATTAGTTAATAATTGATTTAAAGGAACTATTTTATTGATAAAAAAATTGGTTCGAGTGAGTCCATATTCTTTCGAAGGTTTATTATCGTGATATTTCGGGTCTAGATGTCGTTTAGACACTATTTTTTATTTCCATTCTACATCGTGTGATTTATCTTGAAGTGATCCTTTCTATGTGATGTTATGTGATCCTAGGATGTAATATGGTTGATGATACATGGGAAGGGAGGCCTAGGTTTGTCGAAGTAGATGGTTCTTATGATGGCAGTATGTATGGTTATATTCATTGTGGCATCATAGATGGAACTAGGACAAATTTAATGGGTTATATAATGACCTATACTTTACATACATTGTTATTACATCGTAATTTAAGCATACTTATTAAAACATATAACAAAACCATGATAGGAATATATAGGTATAGTGTCTTCAGAAACTGGGAAACATAAACAAGTGGTTCATAAATCATCTACATTGTCTCCCTTTTATTTCATCATATCAAGAGTCCCTTTTGGCATATCCTACTTAATACCCTTCTGCCTAACCTGGGGAAAATAAAACATATAGAGTTTGAGCTCAAATTCTCAGTAATGGCAAACAAATTAAATATCAATCATATCATATTCTTAAGAACATAGCATTTTGAAAATATTAACTTGCAAAAGAGATCCAAATATCATGACCTGGGAAAAATAATAGTAGTGAAATGTAATCCCAATAATCATAACATAAAACATGAAACTTTGTGTAATTTACACATAATCATATAAAATCATTTCATATTAGTCATGAATCATTTCCAAGACCATCAGAGCAGACAATGTCCATTACTGAACCGAGCCCACTCTTCGTTTCAGTCCTATATCACTGAACCGGATTAACTTTCCATTCCAACCATGTCTATCTAATGAGATATAAATCTTTACCCATTTCATTAGGGGAGATATAGGTCCCACACATCTCATAATGAAACCATTCTTAAGTGTCCCACAAAATCATAAATCTTACATCATAGCATAACCCATGTAATAAAAATGGGACTCATAAACATAATGCCATCATAACATAATCCATATAAGATAAAAGGACTTTATAAAAATAATTACATCTTAATATAATCAAATAAATGTAATAATTTGGGATAGAAACAGAACCCTATATTTTCTTTTATGTAAAATAATTTTGATAAAACACTTGAACTCAATTCTGGAGGAAAATATCCTTTCTACTTCAAAAACACATTTTTCCTTTCTCAACATGTCATACAATTTTAAACTAAAAGAAGTTAATTCAAAATAAACATGAAAAAATGTAAAGTAAGCTTCATGGAAATAATTTTCTATCAAATCATAAAAATCCATTCATGCCGTATAAGTTTAAAAAAACATTCTTCTCATACTTTGGATGGAAAAGTCAAAAAGTATCTCGTAGTGAAAACGACAAAAGATTCCTTTCATATATTTTTCTAAAATTTTCACCAATAGGTAAAATTGGATTTAAACAATTTTAGTAGGATATAAATAATATTAAATATTGGGGAAACATGTATTTAGATGATAAATATGCCCTAGTAAATTCGGAAGTATAAACAATCTTGGATAAAAATGAGATTGTGAGATTTTCCCTTACCTTAGTTCTGATTTGCTCTGTACGTATCCAAACCTCTTGTATAATGATTTAAATAATGTCATTAAATTATTCTAGAATCATATACATTGTTATGATATCATATATGGTCATATTATTATCGCTTTATTAGTAATATTTCATTGGTACATGTTATTCGGGTGTTCATTGATTTATGTTCTTATACGTGTTTTGTCATATAAATACTTATTCCTATTTTTATATTCTAGATACATCATTTACAAAATGGTATTAGTATAATATATATCAGATTTATTAATTGAATTTGTTTATATAATCATGTTTTAATTAAGATCATGTAGAACGAACCACATCGCACTGTAGAGACGGTAATCCGTACGTATGCACGAGTGACGATATCATTCCCATAATTATTGAATGGTATTTTATTGTATGATATAATATATTAGAATTAGTATCATGCAATAATAATCATATATAGTTATTCCTTACACCATTATACACATCCATGTAAGGTGGTGGTGGAAAACAGATTACACCATGGCGTGGAGACGGTATTCCATTCGTACGCACGTGCGGTGATTTCGTTTTCCATAGGATGGATAGAAGGTAAAATAGGGTTGTTTCATATTTATAATAACATATAAGTATATTAGTAATACTGATGTTATTACTTTATAATTAAACAAATAAAGAAGATTAAGTAGAAGAAGAAATAAATTAGAAAGAATCGGTAAAGGATATCACATATTCATCGACGCGCCTCTTCTAAACCTCCTCCTAGGGCACTAAAGATTGTCGTTGAAGAAGACCAGGACCTCTTTTATTTTTCCAGGGAAGTGTAGAATATAAATTTATAGTGTTTGTGCAAGATTTAAGGCTCATGATTTTGTGAGGAGGAGAGGGAGGAGGTTCCCTTTTATAAGAGAGGAGAGGGGCACTTTTGGAAACCTCTAAAATATTAATTTATAATAAACTCAAACCCCACTTAAAAACCTCAAACAATGACTCAAATTAGAATACTAGATGAGATAGGTTTGTAATCTCTTCAACCAAGAATATTTATACATGTTGGGAATTTATTTTAAACCTTATCAACATGATTTATCAATATTTAATCTATATAATTTTATTTATGTTAATAATATTCTTAATTTTAAATTGTTATAAATAATTACTTATGTGTTGTGAATTGTCTATAATTGGATACTTTATGAAATGGTAGACTATATAAATTTTAATTTATAATTTTTAAATATATTTGTGATTTTCAAACAATTTTATAATATGTTATTTTTATAAAATTACAATAGTGTCAATTTTGAAACTATTCATTTATTTGATTTTAAATAAATTACACACAGAGGATATATTCGAACCAAAATATTTAATAGATTACTAACATATCATATTAATCTAGAAAATTTGTGGAGAACAATAATTAGTTCATATAATATTTATTTTAATATTTTTAAAACCATTATTTGATATTTCAATCAATAAAATAATTTCTACAACACTATTATTTCATCATTAATGACAATTATTTAATCCCTAAAAATTATAAATAAATTCCCATGATTTATATAATATTATTATATTTATGGAGAATATTTATATTCTAAGTTTTATGAGGTTCATCACTAAATTAAAATTATTACACTTATAAGATATAAGAGTGTGATATGTTGTCACTTTCTTTGGTTTTAATATTAGTTATATCATTTTCCAGGTCAAACGTACATGAAAAGAATCTATTCCGACCCTTTAGTGATATGGGTTTACTTTTATTCATCTAAAAGAATTTTTTCAGGTCTTAGGGTAATTTTATAATCTTATTTTCACCCTTAATTACTCAATTTATCATTAACTGTAGTAAATATAAATTATTGAAGTTACTATTCATAATAACAAAAACATTAAAGTAACTTATTAACATAATTTGGACCCACTGAATCTAAATATGAAATCTATTTTTCAAAATTCAAAAAACAGAAGTTGCAGTAATTAATTTAATATTAATCTCGTTGTTAAGAAAATGGGTTTTTAAAAGTTAAAACATTGTCGAAGATTGAAATTTTTTTACCTATGAATTCAATGTAAAATTAATGGTAATGGCATAAATTATATTAAATGGTAAACATATGTTATATTTATATGTTAAAATCCTTAAATTTTATCATTTAACCATATAAATTATCTTGAGGAAAAAAATGATTTTAAGAAAAATTTAGCGTAATTTTACTATTCGTCAAAATATGAAAGTTGTAAGAAAAGAATCAAAAATTTATCCATTGTAAATTTTTATATACTAATTCAAAGGGAAATCTTTATTTGTAAAATTAACTTATAAACTTGTCTAAAATTAAATTTAAAATGGGTGCTCCATCAAAAGGCGGTAAAACTGATTTCTTTTTTAAAATACTTCTTTTATCTGAAAAAATTGATTTTGTTTTCATATATCATTATAGAAAATGTGTAAGATGAATTATAATGTTATAATATTAAAATTTTGGTTAACACTATTCATAACGGCTAGTTCATAATATTATAATAATATATCATTGTTTAGTGTAACTCGGTATTGTGTAAAACGCAAGCTATCGAGGAAGGTTTCTCTTGCGTGTAATGCAAGGCAAGAAAGTGTTTTATGTAGTGAAATATTAATTTGGTGTTGTGTATAAAATAAGACATAAAATTTATATATATATATATATATATCTCATAAAATCTCATGGTGTTACATTCTACCCCATTAAAATGAATTTCGACCTAAAAAATTTGTCACTTCGTAACAAACAGATGAGGATACCTCTCCCTCATTATATCCTCAAGTTCCCATGTAGCTTCTTCTAATTGGTGGTTCTTCCATATAACATTAACCAAGCGAGTTGCCTTTCTTTGTAGAACATTTTCTCTATGATCAATAATCTCTATCGGTTGTTCTTCATAAGAAGGATCTTGCTCCAGCAGTATAACTTCTGAGCTTAGTACATGTGAAGGATCAGGTATGTTCATTATCAGGAGAGATACATGGAACACATCATGAACTTGAGAGAGATTTGGTTGAAGTTCCAATTGGTAAGCTACCTCCCAAACACAATCCAATATTTCAAAAGGACTGATATACCTAGGGCTCAGCTTTCCCTTCTTTCCAAATCTCATTACTCTCTTCCAATGAGATATTCATAAGGACACTTTATCACCCACTTCAAACTCTAGGTCTTTTCTTCGGTTGTCGGTATAACTTTTTTTAAACTCTGAGCTGCTCTTATGTGTTGTTGAATAGATCTTACCTTTTCTACCATCTCATTAACTTGATCTGGTCCTAATATCTTTCTTTCCCCAACTTCATCCCAGCAAGTTGGAGTTCTGAATTTTTTCCAATATAGAGATTTATAAGGATCCATCTGAATACTGGAGTGAAATGTATTATTATATGAAAATTCCACCAAAGGTAGGTGTTTATCCCAACCACCTTTGAAATCCATAGAGTAAGATCTCAACATGTCTTCCAAAGTTTTAATTGTCCTATCAGACTAACCGGTTGTCTGAGGATGATAGGTAGTGCTCAAACTCAACTATGTATCTAGATCCTGCTGAAGACTTCGCAAAAACATTGAGGTAAAACTTTGATCCCAATCAGATATAATGGAAAGTGGTACTCCATGAAATCTTACCACTTCTTTTACATATATCTTGGCAAGCTGATCAAGAGGGAAATATTCTCTAATATCAATGAAGTGCGTCGACTTCATAAGACGATCAACTATATCCCAGATAGCATTATTGCTTTTGGATGTTTTGGGAAGTATGATGATGAAGTACACAGTGATGTTTTCCCATTTCCATTCTGGTATGGTTAATGGTTGTAACATCCATTTACAATTATGTCTCTTAGCTTGAACTTGCTGACAAACCAAGCATCGAGAGACATATTCAGCGATATCTCTTTTCATGCCATCCCACCAAAAGTACTCTTTCAGGTCCCTATACATCTTTTTACTTCTAGGATGAATAGAGAATGAAGAACTATGAGCCTCATTCAGTATCTCCATCTTTAATTCTTGTATGGTTGGAATACAGACACAGTTCATGAACCTTATTATCCCATCATAATCAAGGTTGAATTTAGGAACATTTCTCACCTTCTTTTAAAGCCCAACATACTCTTTATGCGCCTTTTTAATCATCACTTGTATAGATTGTTGAACATTCATTTGATAAAGATAAGATATCTCCCCTTTCATTGAAATTCCAAGATCCAACCTTTGTAAATCCATAAATATTGCATCCTTTGTGATCCTCATCGTGGATAAGCTAGCATGGTCTTGTCGACTTAATGTGTCTTCCACCTTGTTTTCTTTCCCAAGGTGGTAATGAATGGAGTATTCATAATCCTTAATCAGCTCCAACCATCTTATTTGGCTCATATTCAGCTCCTTTTGTGTGAAAATATACTTCATACTTTTGTGATCAGTAAAAATTTCACACCTTTAACCATAAAGATAATGCCTCCAAATCTTTAATAGAAATATTATCGTAGATAACTCCAAATTGTGAGTTGGGTAATTTTGCTCATGGATTTTCAAATGTCATGAGGAATAAGCTATCACTATATCATTTTGCATGATAACACACCCCGGCCCCTTCATGGATACATCACTGTAGATCACAAACCTTTCTCCACTACAAGGTAGTGTGAGCATAGGTGCATTGGATAACCTTCTTTTTAGATCTTTGAAATTCTCTTCACATTCCTCCATCCAAACAAGATTAACTCCTTTCCATGTCAATTTGGTGACTGGGTTAGATATTCTTGAAAAATAATTCAAAAAACGTCGATAACACCCATCTAAACCAAGAAAATTTTGGATTTTAGTTACAGTTGTTGGTCTCGACCATCTTTCAATAACCTCTATTTTTGCTGGATCCACAGGTATTCCCTCTTTTGAGATTATGTGACCCAAATATAAAACTTTATTAAGCCAAAATTTACACTTGGTAAATTTTTCATAAAGCATCTCTTTTCTCAGGGTCTTCAATACAATTCTTAAGTGATCTTCATGTTCTTCCTTTCTCTTTGAATAGAGAAGAATATCTTCTATAAAGACTACCAAAAACTGATCAATATAGTCTCTAAAGACTCTATTCATTAGATCCATGAATATAGCAGGGGAATTAGTAATAAAAAATGGCATCACTATAAATTAATAGTGTCTATACCTTGTTCGGAAATACATCTTTGGTATATCCTCCTTTTTGATCCTTAGCTGATGATACCCAGAAAGAAGATCAATCTTGGAAAAGTATTGAGCTCTGCTTCATTAGTAAAATAATTCATCATTGTGTGGTAGAGGATATTTTTTCTTGATAGTGATCTTGTCAAGTTCTCGATAATTAATGAAGATTCTCATTGATCCATCTTTATTCTTAAGAAATAGGACAGGTGCTCCCCAAGGTGATGCACTAGGGAATTTAAATCCCTTATCAAGATTATCTTGGAGTTGGTTCTTCAATTCCTGCAACTCAATTTGGGCCATTCTATAAGGTGACTTTGAAATGGTCATAGCAGTCGGTATGAGTTCTATTGAAAACCCTACTTCACGATTTGGTGGATGACCTGGAAATTTCTCTAGAAAGGCATCATCAAAATCCCATGCAATGGGAATATTCTTAATCGTGAGTTTCTCTCATACCATTTGAGATAAAAAACATTCAATTATTGGAATCAATGCCCATAAGATGGAAGAAATTTTCATTGGAAGGTTATATTCATCCTTGCATCGATAGATGATCATTGATTGATTAGGAATATGAAATGTGACTTCCCTTCTAAGGAAATTGATATGAGCTCCATATAAAGAAATCCAATCCATTCCAAGAATCACATAAAATTCCACTATAGGAAGGATCATAAGATTTGCAGGAAGCACTTTCCCACAAACTTCAATTGGATAAGAATTGCAATCATTTGATGCGACTGTTGTGCCATTTGGAGTTGTCACAACTAACTCAATAGCTAATTTTTGGGGTATTACAGTGATGCCCTTAGAAACTTCTTGATAAATAAAAGAGTGGATGGATCTAAAATCAAATAAAACATTTTCTACTTTAGAGTGGATGGTATGTGTTCCTTTCAACACTTTGTTATCATACTCCACATCACTGATAGAAATTGCATGTGACTTTACTTTGTCTTTGGCATTAAGAGTTTGTTGATGTCGATCATCATCAACAACCCTTGTATTAGGGAATTTAGTGGAATAATGCCCCATTTCCTTTCACTTGTAACATTTAAGTGTGAGAAGTGCATTCTGTGTAGCCTTTTCTTTATTCGCATCACAAGAAATCTTTTTCCCATCCCTGTGGAATTAAATTGCTCAATTACCTTCTTTTCCACACTTAAAACATTAACTTGTCCCTTTAATACAATTCCATCCATGTTTCTTTCCACACTTTGAGCATAAGGGAAAACTCATCTTCTTTTCAGTGTGGTCTTTAGATCTTCCATTGAATTCCATTTTCCTCTTCTTATCAAACCCATATGACTGATGGGTTACTCCAATATCCATATCAACCTTGAGAGCACATCGAACAATTTCCTCATAGCTATTGAAGTCCCTTATATCTAATTCCCTTCGGAGACTTGGTTTTAAGCCACTATAGAATCGATCAATATTACTCTCATGTTGGATAATAACCCCAGAAGAATAACTTGCAAGCCTTGTAAAATTTGCTTCGTAGGTACCAACAGATTCATCATCCTTTTTCATCAGTTCCAGAAACTCCTTCTCCATCTTCATTCAAAGAATACAAGGTAAGTAATTATTGAAAAATATGTTCTTGAACTCGTCCCATTCCATGGACTCAATTTCATCCCCTTTCCTTGTATTCTTGAAAAGATTCCACCATTGATCAGCTTCACCTTCCAAATGATATAGTGCTAAGATGACTTTATCATGTTCAGAATATTGAAGAATTGAAAATATATTTTCAGTGGTTCTGATCCATTTTTCAGACACTAATGGATCAGAATAACTACTGAATGAATTTGGACACTACCTCAGGAAGTATTCAACAGAATGCTACTCCCTCTTTTGCTCGTTTGGAAGTACTGCATGATTCAAGGCTTGAGAAAGTTGTGTGAGCATGGCTACAAGATTTTTCATTCCAGCTCCCATATAATTTGGTTGCTCAGCGGTATAATCATTTCATTGTCCGTTGCATTTAGCATTAACACGGTTCCTTCGGATTCCATCCATTGATTAAAATCTAGAAGCATAGTGTGAGCAACACAAATTAAACCAGGAAAACCACATAATCAGGAATAAAATATCTCACTTTAGGTCTTATAATAGGTTATTCATAGACATTTCTAAAACACTAATACTGTGTTCTATGCTTTGAAATATCCTTAGGGTTCTTACTAAGGCTTTCATATCCTAGTTTCCAAAGGTTGACTATACCTTCCCTTTGATACCACCTATAAACACCCATAATTTACATACATTATTATTACATCAGAATTGAAGCATACGTATTACAAAATATAACAAAACCATGATAGTACCATTTTGGTATAGTGTCTTTAGAAACTAGTAAACATAAACAACTAGTTCAAAAATCATCTAAATTGTCTCCCATTTATTTCATCATATCTAGAGTCCCTTTTGGCATATCCTACTTGATACCCTTCTTCCAGACCTGGGGAAAAAACACTCATAGGGTGATCTCAAATTCTTAGTAAGGGAAAATAAAGGAAATATCAATCATATCATATTCATAAGAAGATAGAATTTTGAAAATCTTAACCTGCAATAGAGATCATAATATCAAGACATGGGATAAATCATAGTAGTGAAATGTAATCCCAATAATAATAACTTAAAACATGAAAATTTTTGGCATACACACATAATCATAGAAAATCATTTCATATTATTCAAGACTCAGTTCCAAGACCATCATTTCAGACAAATTCCATTACTGAACTGAGTTCACTCCTTGTTTCAATCCTGTATCACTGAACCAGATTAACATGTCATTCCAGCCATGTCTATCTCATGAGATATAAATATTTACCCAAATAATTGGAGGGTGATATAGTTTCCACCAATATCATAATAAAACCATTCTTATGTGTGCCCCAAAATCATAAATCATACATCATAGCATAACACATGTAATAAAGATTGGATTATTAAACATCTTTCCATCATAACATAATCCATATAAGATAAAAGGACTTCATAAAAATAATTCCATCGTAACATAATCTAATAAATATAATAATTATGGATAGAATGATAACCCTATATTATAATATATGTAAAATAATTTTGATAAAACAATTGATCTCCATTCCTGAAGAAAATATCCTTTCTACTTCAAAAAAAACAGTTTTCCCTTCCTCAAGATGTCATAAAATTTTAAACTAAAAGAATTTAATTAAAAATAAACCTAAAAACTTGTAAAGTAATATTCATTTAAATAATTTTCTATGAAATCATAAAAATACATGGATTCTGTATAAGTTAAAAAACATTTTTCTCGTACTTTGGCCCGAAAAATCAAAAAGTCTTACGTACTGAAAACGACAATAGATTTGTTTCATATCTTTTACTAAAATTTTCAATAATAAGTAAAATTGGATTTAAAAATTTATAGGAGGATATAAATAATATTACATATTTAGGAAACATTGATATGGATAACAAATATGCCCTTGTAAATTCGGAAGTATAAATAATCTCGGATAAAAATGAGATTGCAAGATTTTCCCTTACATTAGGTCCGATATGCTCTATACGTATCCAAAAATCCTGTATAATAATTTAAATAATTTCATTTACTTATTCCATATTCATATACATTGTTATGATATCATATATGTTAATATTATTATCTCTTTATTAGTAATATTTCATTGATGCTTGTTATTTGGGTGTTCATTGCTTTATGTTCTTATACGTGTTTTTTCAAATAAATTCTTATTAGTATTTTTAGGTTATAACTACATAATTTAAAGAATGGTATTAGTATAATATATATCATATTTATTCATTTAATTCATTTATAAAATCATGGTTTAATGAAGATCATGTATAACGAATCATATCGCACCGTGGAGACGGTAAGCCGTACGTACGCGCGAGCGACGATATTGTTCCCATAATTATTGAATGGTATTGGAGTGAATGATAGAATATATCATAATTAGTATCATTATATAATAATCATATATATTTATTCTTTACACCATTATACTCATCCAAGTAAGGTGGTGTTGGAAAAGAGATTACACCACGGCATGGAGACGGTATTCTGTACGTACGCAGGCGCGACGATTTCATTTTCCATAAGATGGATAGAAGGTGAAAGAGGGTTTTTTAATACTTATAATAAAATATCATTATATGAGTGATACAGATTTTATTATGTTATAATGAAACAAATAAATAAGAGGAAGTAGAAGAAGAATCAAATTCAAAATAATCGGTAAAGGATATTACCTCTTCTTCGACGCGCCTCTTCTAAACCTCCACTTAGGTCACTAAAGTTGGTCTTTAAAGAATAACATGACCTCTAATATGTTTCTATGGAAGTGGAGAAGAGAAATTGATAGGTTTTGGCCGATCTTGAAGGCTCAAAATGTTGTGAGGAGGAGAGGGAGGAGGTGCCCTTTTATAAGAGAGGAGAGGGGAACTTTTGGAAACCTCTAAAATATTAATTTATACTAACCTCAAAACCCACTTAAAACCTCCAAAAATGACTCAAATACGAAGATTAGATGAGATAGGGTTGTAATACCATCAAAAAATAAAATTTACACATGTTGGGAATTTATTTTAAAACTTATCTACAAGATTTATCCTTATTTAATCTATTTAATTTTATTTGTGGTAATAATATTCTTTATTTTAAATTGTTAAAATTAATTACTTATTTGTTTTTAATTGTCCATAATTGGATAATTAATGAAATTTTATACCATATTAATTTCAATTTCTAATTGTTAAATATTTTTGGGATTTTTAAGCAATTTTATAATATGTTATTTTTATAAAATTACAATAGTGTAAATTTTGAAACTATTCAATTATTTGAATTTAAATAAAATCCATACAGAGGATATATTCGAACCAAAGTATTTAATAGATTACTAAAATATCATATTAATCTATAAAATTTGTGGAGAATAATAATTAGTTCATATAATATTTATTTTAATATTTTTAAAACCATTTATTTGATATTTCAATCAATAAAATAATTTCTTCAACACTATTGTTTCATCATTAATGACAATTATTTAATCCCTAAAAATTCTAAATAAATTCTCATGATTTATATAATTTTATTATATTTCTATAGAATATTTATATTTTAAGTTTTATGTGTTTTATCACTAAATTAAAATTATTACACTTATAAGATATAAGAGAGTGACATGTTGTCACATTCTTTGGTTTTAATAATAATTATATCATTTACATGGTCAAAAGTCCTTGAAATGAATCTATTATAACTCTTAAGTGATATGGTCTGACTTTTATTCATTCAATATAATTTTGGCAGGTCTTAGGGAAATTTTATAATCTTATTTTTACCCTTAATTACCCAATTTAAATTTAACTGTAGTAAATAAAAATTACCGTAGTTACTATTCATAATATCCAAAAAATAAAAGTAACCTATTAAAATAATTTGGACCCATTTAATCCAAATATGGAATGAATTTTTCAAAATTAAAAACATTTTAGTTGAAATAATTAATTTAAAATTAATCTCATTGTTAAGAAAATGGGTTTTTAAAAGTTAAAACATTGTGAAAGATTGAAATGTTTTTACCCAGGAATTCAATGTAAAATTTATGGTAATGACATAAATTATATTAAATGGTAAAAATATATTATATTTATAATTTAAAACCATTAAATTTTATCATTTAACCATATAAATTATCTGGATGAAAAAAATGTTTTTAAGAAAAATTTAGCGTAGTTTTACTATTCATTAAAATATGAAAGTTATCGGAAAAGTATCAAAAATTTATCCAATGTAAATTTTTGTATCCTGATTCAAAGGAAGCATTTTATTTTTTAAAATTGAACTTTTAAACTTTTCAAGAATTAAATATAAAATGGGTGTGCCATCAAAAGGAGGTAAAGCTGAATTTTTTGGAAAAATGGTTATTTTATATGAAAAATTGATTTTGTTTTCATATATAATTCTAGAAAATGTATAAGATGAATTATAATGTTATAAAATTTAAAATTTATTTGATACTTTTCATAATGTAAAGTTCATAAAATTTTAATAATATATCATTGTTTAGTGAAACTCGGTAATGCGTACAACGCAAGCTATTAAGGAAGGTTTCTCTTGCGTGTAACGCAAGCCAAGCCAGTGTTGCGTGTAGTGAAATATTCCTTTGGTGGTTCATATAACATAATACATAATATATATATATATATATATATATATATATATTTCTCATAAAATATCATGGTGTTATAGGTTAATGTCAATATTTTATATTGTTTTTGTTCTTATCGCATAAGTATTTATTAATATTGATTTTTTTAAATGTTCTAGTTCGTCGAGTCATTTATCATTAAATTCCATTCCACATGAAATAATGCATTTGGTTGTGATTGGTCTATAAATATTTCTTATTTTATATTCGGATAAGTGGTAGAGTACTTGGGATTATGGAATAAAAATTATTAATAAATTCCATAACTCATGGTCTTAGTTCTTAAACAAAATTGTAAAAAGATGTTAAATCCTAGGGAACTGTTTATTTGACTAGTTTATGTCTAGAGGTCATGGTTATTAGTTGGTTGTTAAAGTAAAGTGGAAATATAATAGTATTAGTAAATGTATTTTTATTTAATTATGATAATTGTTTAACATTTAACATAAGAAATTAATTAAATGAAATTATTCTGAAATTATTGTGTACGTATAAGAAATATAGTCCTTAGCAATAGAAGTTGGGTGTCTGAGTAATGATAGTTTTAGTTTATCCTATGACAAGGTATATACCCATGGTATGGAGTAGGCTATTTGTATATTGTGAGTTATCTTTTTTCATATGATAACCCGCCCATATTGGTAGAGAAACTAACACCAAATGAAATATAGTAGGGTGTTTTCCCCCAACATCTAATTTGGAGAGGAACATATTGCTGACTACCCCCTATTTCCATAATCTCATCTCCTAGTAGTATTATTTCATGGTATGCACATAAGATATCTTTTTCCATATATATTTTTATAGAGGGATGTAATGGATTTTGGATATTTCACACACATGTATATCTGGATATATTATCCTAAAAATTATTGTCGGTATGACATGTATTGGTTGTGACGAACTGAGGTATAATACGTGGAATATAGGATGTAGTGGTTCGTATAAACTACATAATTAATATCTTGATATGGGTCATGGGATAATGATATGATTTTATGCATATGGAAGAAATTACATGTTGGTAAGATGATTTCATGGATGGGGTGAATTTTAACATCCTACCCCTCATCCATTTGTGTCAGAAGAGGCAGTGAGGGTTATTAGACTTAGGTGACATCCCCAAAACACCAAAGTAAGGAAATAAATTACATTTTCCTCATGAATAAATAGGGTATGTTTTTCCCTTCGAAAGATAACAAAAGAAAACCAAGATAAGAAAAACAACCAAAAAACAATATGATTAATGAGTAAAAAAATATCTCAAAAAAATATCCCCAACCAATAACCATATCAGAGTACAAGTTGAAACCAAAATACAACATTCATGGAAAACCATGGGAAACAAATCCCAGTGATATCAAACTAGAAAATCCCAACCTACTCCATGGTCTGATACAATAAGTCACATGGAGGTTATCATGAAGCATCCCTAAAGAACATCTTTACCTTTACATTCTCTATGTCATGAAATATGAAAAATGTAAATGAACAAAAATTACCATGAAGGGGGTGATAATAACTCAATAGGTTTTCCACCAATGAATTCTCAATTCATTCTATAAGGAAAAAAAATTTATCACATTTATATAAAATATTTTAAAACAATTTAATATTGATTATATCCCAAAAAATAGTTTTCCTAGGATAAAAAATAAATTAGGTCTTTAAACCATTCTCAAATCCATTTAGAATATCCATTATATGATTCCACACACACACACACACACACATTCATACACATGTGATAGATCCATACTTATTATCAGTATCTCATTTATCCACCACTTTGTCACTAGGTGTCCAATCTAATTATTCCAAAATAGAACATTCCCGTTATCCAGGGTCACTAATTTTTTACCCCCATGGTATACACCCCTTATTAAGGATCACATAAAAACCATGAACTCACAACAACCATGTTCTAAAAAACCATTTCAAATCCATTTCTAATAAAACAATTCATTATTTCAAAATTAAATTAAACATATTCCCTGAAACACAATAAATATACTAATTTTAAATCACCATTTTAAATTCATCATAAAAAATGGTTTTCCAAAAAACCATCAAATTAAAATAATTTCCAACAACCCATCACAAAACTAGGTTCCAACATGAATCACACAACCATTTCACAATCATTTTTAACAAAAAAGTTTATTCCAATCTAAGAATTCAAGTTCTAATCAAGTGGAGTTTAGAAAGGACCCGCATACCATAAGAACATTGGTGAATACAAATAATTTCATAATGATTATCTAGATTCAATCATGAATCACATATCCTTCCCTAGATCTATATATAAAACATCAAAATTCTCATTATGGAATATATATCTATCCACAATGGATTAGATCTATGTTTCTAAAATATAGAAGTAGAATAGATCAATGATGAACAACTAGGAATGAGAAATTATCAATGAATCTATACCACTAATAGCTTTAAAACAACTAAATCATGATCTCATATCAAGGGAAATAACCATTCAAGCCTTTGGAGGAAAAATAATTCATAATAAAAAAATATTATGAAATTAAAAGGGGTCCTAGGACTTAAAATAAGTTTGTGCCAAAATATTCATATCTAAAATTTCATGATGCACTATTAGGGTTCTCAATTAGTAAAACTGTGCACTAACTATTCATGAGATACTACCACCAATAACCCCTTTCATAGTTCTCTTACATGGTTAGACAAACATTACACCAACAATGCATTTTCCACAATCCCAAAATATTGTAGACTCGCCTGGTTTCTCCTGATCACCCATACAATCTGGATAATCCATGAACCAACCATGCACATTCCCATTGACTTATATCTTTTCTTTCATGGTCTACTAGAGGTGTTTCATGGTTTCTACTAATCGTTCTCAACCCATTCACCTATATAAAAGAATCTAGCAACTGTCAAAACCCCTCAGAACCTTCTAATCCTTTACCCAATCACTATATTTACATAAAATACATATATAAAGGTCTAATTACCCAAATCCATGGTGATACAATATTATTAATGTTAATAGGATTTTGTTGGTGATCAATCTGGACTCTACTAGATTATGGATTACTCTACAGCTGTTTATGCATTGAGGTCACTGCCAAGGAATTTATGTTTTACTACATGTATTTACTTTTATAGTAGTTCAATATATATGACATTACATGTATTTTCGTATTTCCATTTTTTCTCAATCAGGATATTTTGGGTAGTTTTATCATATCATTCATTCCTTGTGTTATTATTATAGGTTCATTTCCCCCATTTGTGTATATGATATATCGTTAGTGTTAGTTCCCAACCCAAGGCCTATTATAGGAGAACTTTGGAAATCATTATCTCTCTTCCCTAATTATTATCCCTTGAGGGGTATCTTTGTTGGGAGGATTCCCTGACATAATTCATGTAGCACATTCTTAAGTCATGTCACCATGGTTTAGGATTTTTTTAGTACACATTATTATTCAATGATATAAGTTATGCATTTATGGTGATCCTTTTATAGTTCTATATCTACAAGTTATGATCCATGATTATGATATCATCGACCATGATCACTTCTTAAAATTCTCTGATCCTGTTTCATTAATCATGTAATTAAACATATTTTCATGTTTCCCCCATGTTTATGATCTATTGATAAATCCTCTAAATCTTATTGATATGTTTTTTACTTTAGAATGTTCTTGATATAACCCTTTTCTTAGGCTTTATATTTCCTATAGAATTAAAGAGGAATATTATTTCTGATATTTATATAAGGGAATCATATATAAGTAAATTTTATAAAATTACTTTAGTTTGTGATGTAAAATGAGATGGTTATAGAAAAAATGTTAACATATAATAAAACTCGGCGTTCTAGGAGTGTGTTTTATATATGTGTTACACTGTAATATTATTTAATCAAGTAAAATATTGGTATGAAATATTTATGTTGTCTTATATCGTATTAGAGTTTTTTTTACTTATTTTAGGTATTTTTCAAAGATATATAATAGTATAAAATGTAAATAAACCTAGGATAAAATAAAGGTATCATAGGATATGGAATCTTAGTATTGATTTTTCTTTGTAATATGATTTTTATTATATTATAATTATTTATTTCACACTCTGTAAAATTTTATTTGTACCATGGACTAAACTAGGAGAAACCTATTGAGCACAAAATGAATTGAATAGTGTAGTGATTCTCCTAAAAATAGTATCCATCCTTATCATTGAAGCATGTGCTTTTTTAAATTTTAATATTTAAATTTATTTTGGTTGTTTATTAAGGATGGAATCAAGATTTTTGGATCAAGGTTATAAAATTTATTGGAATTAGTGGGTGGTTGAGAAATAATTTTCCTAATAAGAACTACTAGGTACCTTGTGTTATAGAATCGATTACCTGTTGGGTTAAACAGGGGTGGGGGTCCCACAGATAGGGAACCTTGTACCTGGTGTCCATAAATTTGGTACATAGCATACTTCTGAAGGTTTTCATTTGAAAAATGATTATTTTTTTATTTTTCAATCATGAGATTGGTGGGTTTAATAAAATCTTCCCCATTTTATGGGTTTTTTGACAAATCATGCACACCCTAGTCCCTTTCTTTCATCTCAAAACTACTTAGGTGGGTTCTTTTTTTAAGAATAAAAACATGATTTTTCAATAGTGTTGGATTCGTCACAATGATTTTATCATGGTTTTGATCTTTTCGGTGATGGAATAATGATTTTTTCACTGTAACATTCTAATCACTTGTCCATCATTCATGTTCAGTGATTTGGTTAATTACTTGGAATCATAGAGGAAATGTGTCTCCCTTCATTTTATAGATTTTTTATTTAGCATGTGATGTGGCCCTTATTGGTTAATTTTATATTTAATATCATGATTATATATTAAATTAGAACTAATTACATGATTTAATAATTTATGTATGTAAATTCTTCTATAAAATTAGCTAAAGGTCATAAAATAATTTTTCAATTTTATTATGATTTTTACACATTTAAAAACATAATTTTAATAAATAAATTGAGGTAATTAATTTGTAATGTTTTTAATGTGATTCATATGATTAATAAGTTTTTATTTTTAGTTGAAATTACTGGTTAATAAATAATGAATAATCTTGGAATGAAATTTTCATTTTAAGTATTCTTTTGGTGTGATCTATGATATTTCCAAGCATGTAAATTCATATACTATGACATGCGTTTTTTATATCATTTAAATAAGTTTTATGAAGTACTGAGTGATTTATGTTTTCTATTATTGATGGATTTCAAATATTTTAATGATTGAATAGATTTTTTAAATTTTTTTACCATAATTAAAAACTATTGGATCTAGTCTTTCATTTATAGGATATTTTCATTTTTTTGGCAATGAGAAAAACTTATTTCTATAATTAGGGTTTATATAATGTAATGTATTGATAATGAGGTTAAATAGGTTTCTAATACTGTCTTTTTTAATTGATTTTTAGTGTACTTTAATTAATATTTTTTAAGTGGAATGTTTTTTAGTAATTAGTTTATGAATGTGTATAAAAGATATTAACATGAAGGGAATATTTTTTTTGTTTGTGTATAATAAATTCATGGATTAATTTAGGTAACTTAGTGTTAGAATGTTATATATTATTCTAAAAATAAATTTATATATGAGGAGTTTCTCTCTAACTATTTTCTGTTGTAAAAATGGAAAAAAATCGCTTATAGTGCTATAAAAAATCACTTTGGAAAATTCATGGGTTGTGTTTTAGAAAAAACAATGGGGAAACTATCAAAAAGGTTTGAGAAGTAATTTCATATTGATTATGATATTTTTCTAAGTATTTATAGTATCTTTAATAAGGGAAATAAATCATAGCATAACCACATAAAGCGCATTCCAATGTGTTTCATGTCATATTATTGTTTTGTGGTTAAGAGATAAATTATCTCCTAAGGGAAGAGACCAACCCACAATAAACCTATGGATTGAAGGTGTGGTTGAGAAAAAATATGAATAACTTAGTTCTGTGGAATATTAATTGATAATAGATAATTTCATAATGATTTTTATCATTCCACAATAGATCTATGTCATAATATCCCATTTTAGATTGATGCAACATGGGGAATGATCCAAACCATGAATGTATTATTTTTAAAGTTTACAAAAAGGATATCAAGAGTTACCTAAGAGAGAATATATAATAGAAGGTATGGATTTACTATGAATTTGATAAAACTAATATTTCATAATATTACCCGAAGTTAATGTCATCCCATTATGTAATACATTTAATATAGAGGTTTGTAAAAGATGATTCCTATTATTTTTCCATGTTTATAATATCTCAGTACGACCTACGTAACTTAAATGTTAATAAATTATATTCATAAATGTGGTGTTACAACCATGGAAATTTTAAAATATTAAGTATCATAAATATGAGTTTTGGAGTGATGGAATGCATTATATTATTATCCAGAGAATCACACCTCAATAGGGTTTAGATCAAAGTAATATTAAGAACTAAAAGTTTTCGCCTTAGAGGGATTTTTAGTGACTTGAATTGTAAAAGGATAACTAGGAATTAAAGGTATATTTTAGATAAATTTTCCCATACTAATCCTTGATTTTTAATTAATAATTATTAGTTATAATATATATTCTTTAAAAATTGATTAGATATAATTATCTATAAAAAGGGTACAGGGATAATAGATCATGGTAGAATAAGGGGAGATTCGATATCTATGTTGGGAGAGATTGATAGAAAAAATAAAAGAATAAAAGTTTCTATCTCGCTTTAAGATTGAAGTCTTTCATCACATGAATAAGGGAGGGATTTATTAGTGCACCATCGGTGGTTTAATCTATTTTTTGGTTAATAAATATCTAGATGGGGTTTTTTAGGAGAATAGAGCTTTTTATGTGACTGATAGTGGAGGAATCTCTACGTTGTGTGGTATATAAACCAAGAGGGTTACTTTTATCACTAAAAATTATTATAAATAAGTAGTGAACTTTCTGATTCTAGTACATTGGCAGATCCTTGTTGTTCATGCATCACATTATCTCAGTCTGGGGGGAAAATAGAAAATAACTTGAATTATATATTACATTTTTATCATTTCATATTTATCATGGGTGACATAGGTTTTATTACTAATAGTGTGTTAATATTATTGGTGAGGGTGTTTTATGAAATCGATATACTATGAATCACCCCCATCTCATATGGTATTTACATTATTTGGAACAAATAACTAGTATTATAGAAACAAATTATTAGTTAAATAATCCTCTTAAAATCAATTTAAATGATAGATAATCACATAGAGGAATCCAATCATTGATGGAAAAAATTTATAATTATTAAGGAATCACATGAAACACTATTTAGGATCATTTGGAATGGATTTTTACAAAAATTACATACACTTGATTTTATTCCTCATGGATAGTGGATGATTATAATGGATTGCCATAGGGAGTTGGACGTCAACACAAAACGTTTCAACATTCTTGGGGAAACTATTTCCAATATCAAATAAAAGAAGGTGATTTAATGTAAATAATCACATTCAATGGATAAAAACTACTAAACATTTATGAAGATGATTCTAAGGAATGTGAAAATAGATTAATGGTAATATAGAACAAGTATTAGGATTTTTGTATGAATCTAAATAAACCTATTGAAACATTCTTTGATCAGATGAATATTATTATTGCGGACATGCACCAACATGGAGAAATTATTAATGATATAAATATCATGAAGATAATCATGAGAAGGTCTACAAGATTTTTCAATGTGAATGTATTAGTGTCTAATGATAAGGATCCAAAGAAAGTCACATTATATAGTCTTCATAGTAATAATGTTTCAGATGAGATGGTGAAAAATTATAATGAGTCCTTTTCAATGGAACCCTCAGAAAAAAGGGTTAAAGGTAATGAAAAAATTCACATTGGAGGATGATCCTAATGATTTTTAATTTGATAAGGTTGTCTATTTACATAACTCAAATTTCATATTAGAAAGTGGAAAATTCATGTCTACACATAAACTATCATTCATTCATTATAGGAATTTTTGGTATCTCACTATAAAGTGACCAAATAGTTTTTAATATAATAATGACAATTAGGTATTCATGAAGAAATCGGTAAGGGAGGTAATAGTATAAAACAAGATATTTGTATAATTTTTTTAATAAAAACAAATTTATTTCACTTGAAGATTAAATCTTGGAAGAAATAGAAGTGAATGAAATTGAGGACTAAAAATATATCAAATAAAAAGTTATTGTAACTAATTTAAATACACCATAACTAGTTCACATGTTGTTTAAGACACTAAAGTTAATTGATGGGTAAAACTAAAGGTTGAACTAAATGTTCCCCGTTAATAAATTGATGTCTATAGGTCCAAAAACAATTACTACAAGAGTGTTTATCATAATTATAAACATTATATACAAAATAAAAAAGAAAATAATTATTGGTGATAGGTAGAAATTTGATATCTAAAATATGGAAAACTTGAAAGCCTAGAGAGTGATAGTGAGTAAAATGTAAAAATTAAAGATTAATCCTGAATCATTGAAAACATGACTAATATATTGAATGATGTATTCAAATATTTTATATATTTCAATACATATATTATAAATTTATGGTGAAAGGTTAAACACTAAGAAAGGATTCTAATTCCCAATTTGAAATAAGCAAATTTTAAAGTTTGGACCATGGATAATGTGGAGGTAAAACATGGTGATCCAATTTTGAATTTTGAATATTTCAAAAATTCCGGATTTCAGGAGTAAATTGAATATAGAAGTGGTTATTGATCATAGGAAAAATGTTGTGGATATTAAATCAAGAACAAAATCACTTAATCTATGCAGGATGGTTGATTTGGTTGACTCAAAAAATACCCAAAAGGCCATAGATGGAGAAGAAAATATAAAAAATAATAAATAATTAATGTGGTGTTTTTTTATTCAAAGTAAAGTAATACACACTATGTGTGTTCCATTGAAAAAAACCATTTCTGCGAAAGGGAGAAACAAATGCATATAACAAGAAATGACTACCCCCAATATGTTTTTAGTGGATATTATTTTTCTTATGAAGGATTTGGACATAAGTAATTAAATTTATCAACATGGATTCAAGGATACTATATAAAGGTGACCTATTAGGGGAAGTCATCATAGAAAGAAGCCACAAAAAGAGGTATAAAAAATCACTAAATTAAATCTCCATAATATGATGTAGATCTAATAAATCTAGATGTGTAAAGAGAACATTAACCACTAAAGGAGGGGAAGAAATTAAAATATATCATTAAAGAAAAGAATAAGAGTTTGAACATAGATATGATTTCTTTAAGATATATGGATAAAGTTATATTATGGATCTTTATAAAGGTTTTACTTCTTACATAATAAGAAAAATATGACTTTTCCAAAGAATCAAGTATGAAATAGATGTTTTAATTCATTTTTATCATGATGATGGGTGTAAAGTTACTAGATCCAAAAAAATCCAAAATCTATGTTATGGATTTGTGGAATAAGGATATCTTAATAGTTTATGGATTTTATTAGAATTTTCTATGTGTAATTAAATTATGTAACTCATATCATATAATCAATTTCAACAAGATGAATTTAATTAGTATAGAAAGATATGGAATAATTGTAATCTAAGAAATTAAAATAATGTATAATCTTAAATTCATAGGTAGAGAAGAATAAATGAGTTTTCTATGAAATGAATAAGATAAAAAGTTTGGGTGAAAAAATTCATGGCCACATGATCTAAATTGTAAAGACTCGGATTTTCCCATAAATTTTTTTTAATTATATGGGAATATTATGAGTCCGTGAAAATTGACAGTGTGTGATTATGTGGCCCAGTGTACCTGGAATGAATTTATGAACCTTCTTTTGGGTACGTTCAGTAAACGTGTGAGCGGGGTTTTTTAAAAAAAATGAACTGGTGATCGGAATTGAAATATGAGGACAACGTTGAACACGTAGCGTCGATATTTTTTTTAAGGAGACTTTCACCTTGACTGCAGTAGATTGAGGGTAGAAGATAGTTTTTCAATTTTTCATGGAAGAAGAAAAATAAAATATTTAACATTTTATTTTTCTTTTGAAAACCCCCATTTTGAATTCTAGTGATGGGGACGAGCTGAACCCACTTTAATGTAGGGAAGACCCCTAGAATCACCCCATTTAATTGTGCCAACATAATTAAATTAATTGTTCCAACATTAATTGTTCCAACATAAATTAAATTGATAAATTTATTTTAATTTATGATGGATCCTCACTTGATTGTTAGGGTAATCGTTAGAAAGGGAGAGGATTTGTAAGGGAGGTCTTTTGAAGGATGATTTTTTTCCAATAAGAACACCTCCCAATGAAGATCATTATACAATGAAGAACGAGGAACCGACCTCAATCTTGGATCAAATTCGCATTACGGAAACAAAAAATGCTGAATTTCATCAATGACTTCATCATCTACCACTTGAATCCTCTAACAAAAAACAATGTAGGGGTGTTATTTTGATTAATCTTCGTTGATTTTCATTTACGTTGAATCTCTCCCCATGAGTCACTTCCTACCACTCAAACAAGAAGCATGCCGGCCTAATGAACATGGCCTAACCACTCCGTAATCTTTGTGGTTTTTGATGCGTTCTTCATGATATAGAAGGACAGAGACTGGTGTCGGTGACTGGCACTTGTGGGACTCGGGAGAGGCAGCCGGCACCACGGCCGGCCGCGAAGACGACGATGATGCAACCGCACCGCCGGTGGAGGGTCATAGCCCATTGGCTACGGTGGAGTAGAGGTGGTTGTCGGTGCACAGCCGGCCGTACCAAGGCAAGGAGGTGGCGTGTGTCCACGCCGCTGGCATGAGGGAACAATGTCCTTGGGCCGTAGTGGTGAATGAGGGTGGCCAGCAGAGCCGGTAGCCGGTGGAGGTGCGACGTGCGACCACGCCACGGAGGAGAGGCTCGCCTTCCGGCAAGCCTGGGAGCCGAGCGGGCCCCCCAGCAGATCGACTAGCGTGGGTCGTACCACAGGCCACCCAGTGGGCTAGGTCGTACCAGGGGGCTGGACCAGACCCAGCGGGCCGGGTTGGACCCAGCGGGCTGGGTCGAACCTTAGGTCGGACCCGGACCAGTTTCGACCCTTTTTCACTCTTTCGGACATATCTTGAGCTTTGGGAATCCGTTTGATGAACCTTCTATGGTGCCGAAAACCTTGGATCGGGATGGTCCTTTCGGTATACCCCACTTGAGTTATGGATAAATTTGGGGTACGACCAGGTTTGATCGAGCACGAATCCAATCGGGCCCTCACAACTAAAAGGCCAATAACTTACAGACCTGGCATCCGATCGATGCACAGTCTGTTGCATTGAGACCCCTTTTAAATGGAATCCCTTTGGGATACTTCTTTATGGGACTTCATGGAAGTTGGAGGATTGACCTGTGGCTTGAGGAATGGATTCTCCCAGAGTCAAGAGAGCTTAGTGAGGGAACCATGTAGCTGGCTGTAACTTGAGAAAGGCATCCTATGTGGGTCTGTGCTTTGGGATCCGATGTGGGTCCATGCTTTGGGATCCTATGTGTGTCTAAGCTTTGGGATCCTATGTGGTTCAATGTTCTAGAGTCTCACTTGGATCCACTCTAGGAAATCCATGTGGAACTACTCTAGGATCCTACGTGGGTCTGCTGTAATACGATCCTACGTGGGTCTGATAATTTAGTATCCTACGTGGGTCTGCCTCTTAATAGAGTAGGATTATTCATTCATTACATCTAACCATCTGTACTACCGTACCTAAGTTATACCTGGTGTGATATGAGTCCTTACCTTCGTTGTAATACCTTTTTGTTGTTCTTCTGTGTGGTGTACCTTTGTGGTACTTACCTTCATGGAAATACCTTTGTAGTATTCTTCTATGTGGCGTACCGTTGTGGTACTTACCTTTTTGGTGATACTATCATGGTATTCTTCTGTGTGGAATTAACTTTTTGGTACTTACCCTTGTTTTATTACCTTCGTGGTATTATTTTTTAAGTGGAACAGTTGTACTTTGGCTAAGATTTTGGCCTTGTGTTTCTTCATGAATGAGATGGGTATACTTGATAACATAGGTATATGTATGTGAATATACCAAATTTGGGTTTTCAGTTACTTTCATGCTTTTTGGTTTATCATTTGTGGATTTTGTGAGACCTTTGAGGGTCTCGAGGTCCCTACTGAGTATCATTATACTCACCCCTACACAGGCTTCGTCCGCACCTTGTTGTGTATGGTGTAGACGACAGACAGTGCTGACTGAGGACAAGAGTACTCGGACTGGAGGTAGCTTGGAAGTGGACATTAGACAAGTTTTTCCACAAAGACGACCATTTGAGAGTTGTACCTACCCTTCAGGTAGGGTCCTTGGCGGGAGTTCATAGGTTCTGTTTCAGTTTAATTGTACTTTTTAGTTTTCTTGCACCTTCCAGTTGGGCTTGTATTCTGGCCCCTTTTTCTTACCATGCATGCTCTTTTTAAAATACATTTTACTTATGTTAGTATCTTTTTGGGTGGTTGGTTGAGTGTGATTACAGGATATAAAGGAAATGCCTTCCTGGTTTTAAGGAACACGCCTTTCGGTGCTAGTCTCTAGCCCCTAGACTATGGAAGGCGGGTTTGGGGTAGTCACGGCACAGGCCCCAAGAGACGTGTCATGACAAATTGGTATTAGAGGAGTCTGTTATACAATAAAACATTGGAATTTTATCTTTTAAACGCCTTTAGTGTTAAGTGGAGTGATTGTGGTTATCAGTTTAGGGAATCCAATGTTGGTGCGGTGGCCGACGTATCCATACACCAGGACCCTGACTTCCGATTTCCGACTCAGTACATGAAAACACGGATTATGTGTGTGTATTTGAAAAGTTTTCTTTGTGAACTCTTTGAGTCAGCTCACCAGGTATAACTTTTTGACCGTGGGACACCTGTTTTCTTTTCAAGATGCCTCCACATAGATAGCCAGCTAGGGTTCCGGGTATAGTATGCAAGGATAGTCCACTGAGAGATGAGGCCTCGATGCATGGCCCTTTATCAGTAGAGGCACCAGTGGAGGCACCGGCAGTACCATTACCCATTGGTCCACTGATGCCACTAGCCCCTGCAGCAGAGAATGCAAGGTGATTGAGCACGTTGCAAGAGTTCCAGTGCTAGAGGCCACCTAGGTTTAGGGATGAGATGGACCCACAGGCGGTTAAGGATTGGCTGGAAACCGTGGTGAGAGTCTTATGACTTGTAGGCACACCTACTGATCTTATGGTGATTCTTTTCGCCAAAATTCTATAGGAAGTAGAAAGGTATCATGACTATGGATTAGTACACAGCGAGGATCACCGACATCTCATGTTAATCCACTGATATGGTGCGGGACCCATTCCTCAGTGCCCGGACCTCCAAGCAGGGACTCAGGCAGGAGATCAGGGCTTTGAGGATTTCTCTCAGCATCCTGACGTAGATGGGTGTGTTAGAGCGATCCCTCTTAGTGGAGAGTTTTCTTGCTGAGCAGTCCCCAACAGTAAGACCCACCATCGGGCATCACGTAGCGAAGTCTTCTGCAGCTGGCAGCAGACAGATGACACAAAGGTCTAAGAGTACTATAACTATAGGTGGATGACCGTATGACTTAGGGTTGGTTGTTCAGGGCACCGGAGATGCAGACCTCTGGAGTTCGAGGATAGTGACCATGTATTTCTATGGGTCTCGCCTCGATATAGTTTGTGAAGAATTGGCCAGGGCGGCAAGTTATATCTGAGGTTCATCAGACCCTTTCAGGTCCTCAGTAGAGTTGGTGAGGTGGCTTATCGCCTAGCACTTACCCCTCAGTTCCCCAGGTGCACGACGTGTTCCACGTATCCCAGCTATGGAGATAGGTGCACGGCCTTTCACACATCATTGAATGGGTGATCTGGACATCGATGATGGGGCGACGTTTATGGAGGTTCCAGTGGAGATTGAGGATTGATAGGAGAGAGTCCATTGTGGGTGATCGATACCTTTGGTGTGTGTATGTTGGCAGCACGGGAACCTCTAGGAGAGCATATCAGAGCGGGAGACTCAGATATGTGCTCAGTACCCCCACCTGTTTTCCTAGTTTTTGTGATGTGGATTTCAGGGACTCAAAGCCCTAAGGTGGGGAGAATGTAAAGACCCATATTTTCCCATGTATTTTTTTAATTGTATGGGAATATTACAAGTCTATGATAATTGATGGTGTGTGATTCCGATACCCGGTGTGCCTAGAATGAATTTATGAAACTTTTCTTCGGGTACGTTTAGTAAACATGTGAGAAGGTTTTTGTAACTTTTGAACCTATGTTCAGAATTGAAATCTGAGGACACCGTTGAACTCGTGGCACCGATATTTGCTTAATGAGAATTTCACCTCAACCTTTGTAGGTTGAGCGTAGAAAATAGTTTTTCATTTTTTCACGGAAGAAGAAAAATAAAATATTTAACATTTTGTATTTCTTTTGAAAACCCCTATTTTGAATTCTAGTGGTGTGGACCACCCAAACCCTCTTTAATGTGGGGATGCCACTTGGAATCCTCCCATTTAATTGTGCCAATGCAATTCAATTAATTGTGGAAATGTAAATTAAATTGATAAGCCTATTTAAATTTATGTTGGCTCTTCACTTGATTGTTGGGGGAATTATTGGAAAGGGAGAGGAGTTGTAAGGGAGTGATTCTGGGGGATCATTTTCTCCAACAATAAAACACCTCCAAACGAAGATCATTCTCCAACAAAGAATGAGGAACTGACCCCAATCCCGGATCGGAAGCACATTGCGGAAACAACAAACACTGATGTTCTTCAATGACTTCATCTTCTGCCTCTTGACTCCTCCGACGAACTACAAGGTAGGGGTGTGATTTTGATTAATCTTATTTTATTTTTTTTATGTTGAATCTCTTTCCATGAACCGCTTGCTACCGCCCTAACATGGAGTGTGTTGGCCAAACGAACATGGCGCGACCACTTCGCAATCATTGTGATTCTTGATACATTCTTCGTGATGGATGAGGATGGAGAATGGTGATGACGACTGGCACGAGTGGGGCTCGGAAGCAGTGGCCGACACCACGGCCTGCCGCGAAGACAACGACGACGCAACCGCGCTGCCAGTGGAGGCTTGTGGCCCATCATCCACGATAGAGTAGAGGTGGCATCCGGTGTACGGCTGGCCACCTGAAGGGGAGGTGGCAGTACGCGTCCACGCCATCGATGTGTGGGAGCCGCGGACTTGGGCCGCAGTAGTGAAAAAGGGTGGCCGGTAAATCCAGCTGCTGGTGGATGCGTGGTGTGCGACCATGCTGCGGAGGAGAGGCTGCTCATCCGGCCAAACGGGGAGTTGAGCGGGACGCACCGTGGACCGTCCAGCAGGCCGCACTACGGGCCACCTAGTAGGATGGGCCCCACCACAGGCTGCTAGTGGGATGCCCAGCAGACCAGGTCGCACCGGCAAGCTGGGTCGGACCGGACCGGACCCAGCCAGTTTCGACCCTTTTTCACTCTTTCGGCCATATCTTGATCTCCATGCGTTCGTTTGACGAACTATTTGTGGTGTAGGAAACCTTGGATTGGAATAGTGCTTTTGGTATACCCCACTTTAGTTTTGGATAATGTTGATGTACAGCCAGGTTGGATCGAGCACAAATCCAACCGGGTCCTCGAGACTAAAAGGCCAATAACTTACAGACCGGACGTCTGATTAACGCACCGTCTGTTTCGTTGAGACCCATTTTACGTGGCGGTCCTTTGGGATACTTATTCATGGTAGTTCTTGGTAGCTATAGTATCGAACTGTGTCTTTTGAATTAGAACCTCCCAGAAGAAAGCGAGCTTAGTGTGGGAACCCTGTAGTTGGCTGTAACATGAGAAAGTGATTCTTTGTGGCTCTATTATTTGGTATCCTATGTGGGTATGTGCTTTGGGATCCTATGTGGGTCTGTGCTTTGGGATCCTATGTGGGTCTTTTCTTTGGGATCCTACATGGGTCTATGTTCTAAAGTCCCACTTGGATCCACTCTAGGAAATCCATGTGGGACTACTCTAGGATTCTATGTGGGTCTGATGTAACCGGATCCTACATGGGTCTGATAATTCAGGATCCTACATGGGTCTGCCTCTTTACAGATTAAGATGATTTAGTAGTTACACCTAATCATCTTTACAACTTTACCAAAGTTATACCTGTTGTGAGCTAATCCCTTGCCTTCATGGTAATAACTTTGTGGTGTTCTTCGGTGCGGAGTACCTTTGAGGTATATACCTTCATGGTGATACCATTGTTGTATTCTTATGTGAGTCGTCCCATTATGGTACGTACCTTCATGGTGATACCTTCATGGTATTATTCTGTGTGGTGTTACCTTTTTTTTAGTTACCCTTGTGGCATTACCTTCGTGGTATTCTTTCCTATGTAGAATAGTTAAGATTTGGGCCTTGTGTTTCCTCATGAATAAGATGGGTATACTTGATAACTTAGGTATATGTATGGGAATATTCCTAAGTAGGGTTGTTAGTTGTTTTCATGATTTTTGGTTTATCCTTTTTGGAATTTATGAGACCTTTGAGGGTCTCGGGGTCCCTACTGAGTATCATTATAATCAACCCTGCACGGGATACGCACGCACCTTGTTGTGTTTGGTGTAGACGATGGACAATGTTGACTGGGGATGAGAGTATCAGGACTGGTGGTAGCTCGGAGGTTGAAATTAAACGAGGTGTTCCAAAGAGACGACTCTTCGACACCTATACCTACCCTTCAGGTAGGGTCTTTGGTGGGAGTTCACAGGAGATGTTTTAGTTTACTTGAACATTTCGGTTTTCTTGCACTTTCCAGTTGGGCTTGTATTCTAGCCCCTTTTTCTTACTCTACACACTCTTTTTACTATACAGTATACTTGTGTTCATATCTGTCTGTGTAATTAGTTCAGTGTGTTTGCAGGGTATAAAAGTAATGCCTTCCCAGTTTTAGGGAATACACCTTTCGGTACTAGTCGCCAGCCCCTGGCCTATGGAGGGCAGGCGAGGGGTAGTCGCAACATGGGCCCCGAGGGATGGGTCGTGACACAAATTTACTTGGATGATTTGGATAAATATTATGGTGTCGGTGAAAACACTAATAATTCATGTGATTTCACACAAATGGATGATAGTTATCAAAAGAGAAGGATTATTGAAAAAATTACTAGAAAAAAGGATAAAAAGCTAAAAATATTTCATCATATGGTGATATTTTATGTGTCATCCAATATAACCCAGATCCATTGATTAAAAGTAATTATATAATTTATTCATTGATAATTATAGTAAGATGGCTTGGATTATAGTTATACCTCACAAATATAAAGTGTTTATTTATATTACACATTATTACATATTATAAGAGTGGTTTTCTGAGATGAAAATTTATATAATACAGACCAAAAATAGCATTGAGTGTGCCAAAAATCAAATGAAGAAATATCTTGAGAAGAATGGAATTAGAAACCTAGTTTCATTAATGAGGGATCCTTATCAAAATGGAGTATCTAAGAGTAAGAACAACATCATAGACAACATAGATCAAATAGTTCTTATTGAAATGTATATAACAAAGAATGTCATAAATAATTAGTCTTGGTATCATTCAAAATTTTAAATAGGAATTTTTTTGTCCAGATGAAGAGAATAAACCATAGAAGAAGTGGTATGGGAAGAATCTAGTTTAAAAATTCTTTTTAATTTTTATATGTAGATTATTTATTCTCAATAAGGACAAGGAAATTTTTTTAATGATTATGTATTTTAATTTAAACATATTTGGTACTCATTTATGGGAAGGACATATATGTTCTAAAACAAATTTATTGGAAATATCATTGAAATTCATGATTTCATTATTTTGTAAAATGGGTAGAATTCTCAAACCAAATAATGGATTTCTCAATAAAGGGGTGATTGAATACCAATGAAAATATATTATGAAGTGAGTAAACTATGGGTGTATATGGTGTTGATGTTCATTTATAAAATTATATTGATAATTATGAAAATGAAATAAGGTTATTATCTATATGAAAATTATGAAGCATGAAAGATATCAATGAATAAAATATTTTTTGTGACTAGAAAACTCTACTGAAAACTAGAAGGATAAATTCTATATTATAAAAAAATTTCCAACTCAAGATGAGATAATGAAATTATTGTAGGATATTGATGATAAAAATTATATTATTGGGATGAATCAAGTGTTTTAATAAATTGAGATGAATCAAACATAGTAAAATGATCCAATTTTTGAAGAAGAATAAATTTTTTGGAACCAATAACAAATAATATGGTAAATTATTTAGAATAAATCATGGATAATGTGCAAGGGGTATTCCAAAATTGAGGGAATTAATTTAGTTGATACATATTCTTGATGGATTTCCTATAGACAATTAAACCTTTCTTGGTTACTAGAGTGGAAATTGGATTCAAGGTATTCCAAATGGTGTTCCAATTTTCTTTAAAATTTGATTATTTTGAGAAGAGGTAGAAATTGAATAACCAGATGGCCTCCTTACTCATGAGCATAAAAAACGTTTTTTGGTTTAAGAAATCATTGTATAGACAAAAGAAATCACTGATGTCATGGTATTAAAGAACTAATTAATAAAGGAAAAAACATGTATTTTAATGAGAAGGATTTAAGAATAATTTTTATATCAGAAAAAAGAATGATCAAATAATATTAATTTTTAATTCTGTGAATCATGTCATTTTTGAAGTATCAGACAAAACACAATGCAATCTACTTTTTTATATCATGAGGTATGAGTTCAAGATGTCATTAATTATTGATATTATATTTTTCGTTGTTTATAAGAAAAAAATAGACAGTATGTAAATTTTATTTCATAATATAAATATAACAAGTATGTACATAGTATATTTGGTAAAAGGATTCCAAGATTATAATGACAACTATTAAAACCTCAGTGAAGATTCCATGGAATAATTATCGAAAAGGGATCAATGTGATGGAATATAGAAAAATAATTAAAATTATATTTTATTTAAATTTAACATGACCCAAAATACTTTTTTTAGTTTTCATGATACTCTATAAAAAATCCCAATAAAATACACTTCATATTATTAAAAAAGTATTGTTCGTTATAGAAAAAAATGATGGATTTCAGTCTCTAAGTCATTTTTTATTTTAATAAGGAGCCACTTTAAGGAAAATTTGGATCCATATAGAAAATTTAATAAACAAACATACACAGACCCTCCAAAAACAAGTTCACCTTACAGGGTTCGGTATGATTTTTTATAAAACATCATATTAGGAGTTATTAATATTTACATATATGGATTTCATTGGTTTATTTGATTACCACATGTTGAAATTAGGTAATACAATAAATATTTTATTATTTTTTCTTTATCATCTAATATAGAATAAAAATTATATTATGATGGGAATGATAGAAGAAGAGTATGTTATAGACACTCAATGAGTATTCAATTTCTAGAGATTAAGTAACATCTTGTGGTTTTTAAAGTTGATATGGAGTCCCCTATTATAATAAAGTATGACAACATGATTGATATCAGTGTTAGAAAACATCATGTTCATCATTCATGGGAAAATAAAATAAATTTAATGTTTCACTTCATCATGGAGAATGAATAACAAGGGATGTAAATTTGTATACATCTCCAAAAATAATTAAGTTGTAGACATCATAACTAAGTCAATACACAAGAAGTTCCCCCCACTCCCAGTTGGAATATTCTATTTATATAAAGGATTGTTTGTTCTTAGGAATTAATTGTTTTTATTTTTTACCCCCTCTAATGAACATACCATGTTGTTCTTCATTGGTTTGTTAAGAAAGGGGGAAATTTTATAATGATTTGGAGACAATGGAGATAGCAGGAATAACACTCTCTTGATAAAAAATTGGTATTTATCTGACAATAGAGATTTAGAAATATAGAAAGTGTTTTAATATCAATTCATGGTTGTATATTTGGTTAATATGTTTAAAATTTAATGGTGATCAAGAAATTTATTTATGAAGAAATTTTCCATTTATTATTATATCTCAAGATAATATTTACTCATATGGGGTATGATTTGAATATTGGTGATTAATTTATACAATATCTATATGAATGTTGTCCCTACTTATTTTCTTATTAATATCATTGGTAAAAATTGTAATGAAAAATACCCTAAAAATATTTATATGTTATGTTTGTTGACAAATATAATAGATAGATTTTCAAAGTGGTTCAAGAAGTAAAACCATAAAGGTTTAAATATTTTTTTGAATTTTTCTAGTTTTTTAGTGTGTATGATAGAAACCATAGGAGAACTACATGAATCACATCATAGTAGGTTTTTGTGTCTTGTTAATGTTATGTGGTAGGGAGAGAAATTAAATCCTTTGAGAATTGACTACACTAAAATGGAAATATAAAACAATAAATAAAAACATATGTAAGGTTATTTCAGGATGACATGGGAAGAACTAAAACCTATGAAAGATTAAATCAAAGAATATCACTCATCATTGAAACTTTATATGTTGTAATAGATATAATTCGAAGTAAAAAGATATAGATATAGTTATCATATGGAATACTTCACGATTTATTACACAACAGAAAATAAAACTAGTTTGGGTAAGGATTCACCTTCAAGTATTTGTATATGATATATGTTAATCTTCTTAGAAGTGAAATTAATGTAATGATGTAAGGCTTGTTTAATGGTGGGGTTAGAAAAATATGTTTAACATTATTTTTACATTCCATGAATTTTGGAGTCAAACACTTATAAAATATAGGTAAATCAATTAACACCATAAACATTTTATTTACATCCTATTCAATTAAACATTGGTAGTCAAATCCAACATTGATTCAGAAAGGTGGAAGACGGTGAATGGAGGTGATTACATTATAATCACAATACCTAGACTGGTGGAGGGAAGAAATTATGGGGATAAAGAGATCATATTTGGATAGAATAAGATAAGGGTTTTCATTAATAGCATGAATCTGTAACGTGAACCAAAACTCAATGAATTCCCCATCTCATTTTACAAATACACCTATGACATAACCAGTTACATGGTTATGGAGGAGGAATAATATGTCCTAAAATGTGAAGAAATCACAAGGGTAGAGTCTAATTTTATTGTGGTTTTGATACCAAAGGATAAATACCCCACTTTATTCAATCAATATATACTGATATGACATTAAAAAAACCCCTATAAAATTCATACATTCCTCGTAAATAAAATTATGGGACAATTCATCCTAAGGATCATATAAGATCAATATCGTGACTTCATCCAAGGCTTAAGAATTAAAGGAATAATTGGAATTGTTAACTTAATAGTGGATGGAATTAATAAGAATGCATTGGGATGCAATATTATTATTGTGGTGGATATGGATAAATCATATGAGAAGATAGATATGGGCGTCATTGTGAGGGTCGGTAGACAATTTTGATTCATGGATTTGAAATGTGACTTTTTCTTAATATGATATTCATTTCCATGTATTTTCATATAGATTAGTTGAATGGGATTTGGCTTATTTATGATTGTATATGGATTTAGACAAGGGGATACAATGTCTCCAAACCATTTAATTCTACAATAGGAGGTCCTCTGTAAGAAGATAACACGCAGCATTTAGTAAGGGAAGATACTTCCTTATAGTAATATGTTCGGGTCTGTAATTATTCTCTATCCCATGTCCATTAATGATATGTTGTTATTTATTAATATTAGGTGAAGTCATGTCAATATCTTTAATATGATAATGGAGGATTATGACAAATGGAGCGTAAAATGGCTTAATTATGGAAAGAGAAGTTTGTTCATCTCAATAATATGCTCAACCACGTATGGAAAAACTGTATATCATAAAATTTGTGTCCAAAAAAGAAATTTAATGATGGATTATATCAAGGATACCATTTTGGATTGAAATATAATAGGGAATTATTTGAAGGAATCATTTATCAGATAATTGGTAACATCTATAACTTGAAGAATTTCATCCTCTCATTTGGGGGGTAGGATAAAACGACTGAATAGTGTTTTCACATCCATCCCCTTTCACACACTATAAATCATAAAGGACGCCAAGGTAACTATCAATGAACATGAAATAATTATGGTGACATTCATATGGACGTCCAACCATGGAGAAATATCTCATTGGGCCTTTTAGGAAGGAATGGAGAAGTATATCAGAGAAGGGGTATCAATTTAATATTTTTTATGGGAACATATAGGTCATCTAGTTGTGTCTATCTTGGTATATAGTCAAAGGGAACTACTTATGGGAGAGGTTTGTGATGATCATGTATGGGTATAAATAGAGAGGAAGGGAAAATTATTAAAGGAAGATTTTGAGGCTTATACACTTCATGATAGATAAGATTTACATTCTAAAATTAAAGGTTTGGTTTATGGGGGAAGTGGTGATATTAGATTTTGGAAGGATAACTAAACCAGTGATACTCACTTATTTCTCTGGTGCCCAGTTCTGGGAATTTTCTTAAAAGAATCTTATTGGTATCTTGGCCCTATCAACTTGACCCCCAATTTAGAGAACAAGAAATTCCATGGGAATATTAGTCTAGTTTACATTCCTAATAGGTTAATTTTATTAGAAATTTCTTCTAGAGGATTTGGTGTTTGAGACTATCATGTGATGATTTATGAAAGAAACAAGCATGATGATTCTGTGTGAAATTTATGGTGAAATGAAATACTATAAATTAATAACATTATGGTTTTGAATTGGAGGAACAAGTCTATCACTACAGATGATAATTTTAAAATGAATTTCATCTACTGAGATTTTCATTTTCTATGTTGTGAGTCACCTATTTAGGAGGTTTCCTAGTATCCCTTATTCAATGGAGAATAGTACAACAAAATATTAGAGGCTATCATCCAATGCATGTAGATATAAGTTAGTGGGGAATTGTTTTTTGATTATAGTATGGCATTAATTTAGGGGACAACCTATATGTTAATGAAATAGATATACATGGACTGGTGTTTGTAATTGTGTGTTAGGTTCTCTATGAGGTAAGGAACAATGTGAGAGAGGGTAGAAAATGCTCTCATATTTATATTCCAGTTCATGTGAAATAACTTCTACTGGAACTTATGGAACTCATAACTAGAGGTGGGTCATTAATTTTCATAAGGGGGTTATCCTGAGGATGAATTTTCCCAAAGAGGAAAGTAGTAGGGACAATCTAGAGTGTTAGGTTAAGTAAAAGCCTCCATGAATGATGTGAAGATTAATTTTGATGGTTTATATGTTTATGGATAAATTAGTGGGGTGGTTTGGTTTGAATTTAAAAAAATTGGATTTAGTTAATAATATTGCCATAGGAATCCCATTATTGTAGAGACATGGGCTATGTTCTTTGGAATTTCACTATGAAGGCTCTATAACATCAATTTATTGTGTAGTACAACTCCAAAATTATATTTGGATTTCCATATTATATGAATATTACCCCATCATACCTCACCTAAAACATCAGAAACTGGATGATATTTATTGAAAATGGCATGTAATTGAGCCACACCTAAATGTAATGGAACATTTTGGCTGATATATTGGGCAGTAAATGGAGTAATAGTGAATTTATCCTTTTACACAACTATATTTTGTCCTTACCACATGACTATTATATCATTATAATAGGTCGAATAATTGTAATTTTCCACATTTAATCTCTTTGATATTATTTGGTTTTTTAAATAAATAGTTAATTTTCAGTTAGTGACTAAGATTAAAAGTTCTTGAGTGATGTAATTCATTTCATAGTGATTTTTGTGATCAAGAGCCAGTAGGTTCAAGTAAAGTTGAATATTAAGAAACAAAATTTCAAATATTATAGTTTTTTTAGGGTTAAATTATTAATTTTTGACATAATAATCCGAGTACTATTATTAATTTTCTCATACTAATCCTGATGGATTAAATATCAATTAATTTAAAATATGGACATTCTATCAAGATTGAACATATACCATTTGTTAAAGAAAATTAAAGAGGGTCATAGATAAAAAAAGATTAAGGGGAAATATTATTATATAATAGAATAGAGATAAAATAAAAGGATCTATGGCTCAATATCCCTATAAGATCCAAGAGTTTCATTATGTGAATGGAGGAGGAGCTAATTGATACACCAATGATGATGAAATCTCATTATTGGTTTGTAATGTAAAATAAAATTTATCATGGATTATCTGTGATATTTATATGTGATTAGAGTGGTTATTTATTTACATTTTGGGGGTTTTCGACCAAGAGGATCATCTAACAGACAAGAAGTGAACTTAGTGACTTAGAAATATTGACATATCACCATTGTATACTATGTGTATTATCCCAAATTGGATAAACTGAGTAATAATTTATCATTCCCCCCTTTTACATATTTTATCAATTCATATTTATTATAAGGGATAGAGGTGTTCCAACTAATATTAGAATAATAACATTTGAAAGCGTCATTTGAGGAAAAAGGCATACCCTAATTCACACACCTCTTAGGGTGATTATCTTATTTGGTACCAATATATAAAGAGAATTAAGTTAGGCTAAGTCATAAGATAATTATTTGTGATAATTTTTTTTAGATTTTAATTTTTTTATCTATAGAAAAATATGTGATAAAATGTATTTGGAATTTCAAATGATGATGAACTGTAAGTTGGCCTATAATGTTTTATAATTACCAACACTAGTGGAGAAAGGAATAAGGTTATTCAGTTGTCATGGATAGTATCTGATATTTTTATTTGCATACGAAAAAAGAAATTTATAAATCATTAAATGATTTTTAATATTTTTATATTATTAAATTTTTTTCTCTAACTTTTTCTTTGGGTTATAATGGTTTCAACTGAATATTATATTATCATTTATTATATGTATAGACATCTTGTGTGTACAGTCTATATGCACGATAGTGTAGGTAAAGGAAAAAACGTTTCTATGGTATGGGAGATGTGATATAAATATATATTAAATCTTTTTTGGAGTTATATGGAGTGTTTTCCACACTTGGAATATTATTCATTTCAGTTGTGTCACTCATATATTGGAACTTGAGTTATGAATTTCAAAATTGTTCAGATCTATTTCATATATGGTAATTAGGGATATTGTTGATACTTATATAGTATTTTAATTACCTTAATCCTATTTGTTATTTTTTCATTTTTTAAGTGTATTTTATTATAATGGACTATTAATTGTTAAATCAAACCACAAGTGATATCCTTAGACACTCAACACTAATCACCACCCCCTAGTTATCATATCTCTCTTGAATATATGTTGTTTTTATACATAGATACATAGTTGTTCTATATAGGAATCATATAAAATTGTATCAATGTTTTATTTCATGAGGTGTTGATATTTGGGATTTTTATGGTTGGATATTAGGGGTCATGATACAGTACAAGAGTTTTGGGTGTGTGTATGTATAGCCAGCACAACTATAATTGGTGTCCATATTATTTGGTAATAATGATATTGTATTTTCTATATTTATATTTATAATATTTAATGTGATTCATAATTATTTGATAGTTTTTAGTGGGTTATTAATGCATTATTTTAGGATAAAAAACCATGTAATGTATATGTGTGAATTGTTTTATGAATGATTTACGTTATAAATTTTAGTTAAAACCTATATTATTAATAAACTAATTTTCGTAAATAGATTATTGTAATAAATTAATTATATTGGACATTTTTAATGAATATGGTTAAGTAATTTTATTATTTTAAATCATTAATTATCATGTGATAATGTGCAATAATTGGTCCATGTTTTTCTAGTTATTGAGAATTTATTTATAGCTTATCCCTAAAAACTATTCCAATTATGGATTTAATCGGATTTTGACTATGATCCCATGGTTATTAAAGATTAATATCTATAAAAAAATATTTTTGAGATATTTAAAAATTTAATATACAATAAGGGATAAACTAAACCTCAGGAAGTAAAGATGGTGTTTGAAATCATTTGATATTTTCTAGGGGCCACATATCATTATGGTAGATGTTGGGACTCAAAAAAATATAATGATTGGATAGAGGGGTGTCTTAGAGCTTCATACTAATTTATTATCCATAGTGAAATAAATATATCTCACTACCTTTATACTCTAAGGGTTGGCCTAATGTTGGTGGGATTTTTTACTCTTAGTATAGTGGACTGAGGGGTTATCGTGGGTATCTTTTTAAATGATATATTCTGATAATTTCAATCTAAAACACTATGGATGGATAGAGGAAGATAGTTTAATGCAATAGGGATAAGGTATATTTATGTTTAGTATTTTTCCCCTGTGTTAATGAACTTTATCCATTTTACTCCATCAATGGGATGTGATGAGAAAACTAAGGATCATCAAATCGAGTATGTATTAAAGATCAATATTTGATCAAGAATTCATATCTTTATTTACATACTTATAAGGATATGTAAAAAAAGATCACTTGGATGTAAAGGATCTTGTGGATAAGAATGTGTATTCAGTAAAAGAAATTTATTATTGAAGAGGAAAAATGTAGATGGGGAATGATTATTAGAATGATAGTGGGAATTTAGGTTATAAGGGGGAGATGTTTTCTACTTCATTTACTAGAGGTATGGTTTTCTTAGAGTTTTGTCAATGTTTCCAAATTATCCATAATAATTATGTTTATCCTAGTGAGCTAATGTAATTTCACTATTTTAACATGTTGGGACATCATTAGATGTTTCCATAGACTATGTATTAAAATATTAGAGATTATTATTTAGATTCTATATTGGTATCTCAACCATGTTCTATTATGTTTTTCAAACATATATTATGTATGTCATCTAGTAGACCTAGTCAAAAAAGTGGAAAAGGGTCTTGATGAAATGTTCCATGAGGGAATATTATATGGGGTATTCTTTTGACCAATGGGTAGGGTTGAGGTGTAGGTCCATGCCAGGTATTCAATGTTAAGTCAAAAATAAAGGATCTTAATGAGGGTTCATCCATTTTTAGAATTTCAGTATTGGTATCTTATAACTTGGTTATTTTTTGTTTTATTTTAGGGGGTTCTCAATCTTTTATGACTAGGTATTGGTTTATTAAATAGTTTTTGTTATTGAGTTATTTTCTAAGGTTCGATCAATAAGTACCCCTTTGGAAATTAGATATGATCCCATCATAATATATCTATATTGTATTGTAAACATCTACAGTTTTCATTATATTTGTGATTTATTTATTCTATAGATTAAAGACTTTGATATAATCATTTTTAAGGACTAGTTTTAATGTTTTAGGTGAATATTTATTTCTACCAGATATGTGTGACATTATTTATGACTCATGAAGGGTCTTACATTACTTTAGAGGAATTGGATTATCATTTTTCCATGGTTACTTATGATTTATAGAATCTAAGGAGGATTATTTTTCAAGTAGTTGGAGTGTTTCTCAAGTCATATTTCAATGTTGAAAATGTTATTTTCCTTCTTAAATTTTATTTATATCTTGATATATTTCTCAAATAATTTAAATGGTTTCCATAAAATATATAGGTGGATATTGATATTGAATTAGTTCATGGATTCATCCCAATATCTATACCTCATTATCATAAAGATACAAATGAAATTATGAATATAAAGAATTACAAAAAAGTTCATTAATCCAAAATATTCATTAGAGAAGAGTGTGTCTCCATGGGGTGATCTATTAATCTCTTCTAAAGATAGAGATGATAGTTTTTTTGTGATGTCCTGACTACCATAGTTTGAATCAGCATACCATCAAGAATCAGTATTATTTTCCATGTATTAGTGATTTATTTAATTATCTTGTTGGGTCACAATGGATTAAGAATATTAAACTTCAGAATAGTTATCATTAGTATAGGGAATGAGAAAAATATGTGTTGTTGTTAATTCTCTTAAAATTTATTTTAATTATCTATTTGTGGAATGGTTTGTGTTTCACAATGACTAAAAAAGTTTAAATTTTATATTTTATTTGATGGATTTAATTATATTAAATAATATATAAGAAAAATATCTTTATTTATTTGATTTGAAGATGATATACGCTCAAGGTAAAATTAATATCACTTCATATTCCATGAGAACGATGTCTCATATGGATGTGGTCTGGGAGTCAAAGTATGAGTTTTAGATTATGTATTTTTTCACAAACATTCATCTTCTTATATATGAGGAGGAATAGAATGTTTTTAACATGTCTAAACATCAATTCCTATTTAGTGAATAATTTTAAGGAAGGTTGGATTTTAGATTATAACTGTTGGGTTTCTCAAAAGATAATATATAGTGGGAAGTAGATTACCAGGTGGAAACCCAATTATGATCCACTTTTTGGTTTTCATGGGATTTTTTTCTTCTAGCATCTAATGAGAAGAATTAATAAGGGATTTAAATATTTATTAATGCATAGTTCATCCTATATTAACCAATATGTACCATGGTGTTCATAAATATTTTTTATGGCCATGTTTGGAACAAGACATGGTTGGAAAACTTTAAGGATGTTTGAATAATCATCATCTAAAAGTTGAACATTGAATGATAAAAGGTATTATTAAATCATTACCCTTTATAGACTATAAATTATAATATTTAAACATGGATTTTGTGATAATATTTCCCAGAATATAGAAGGATATGGATATATTTTGGGTTATTATTTATTTGTTGGCTAAAGTCACTCATTTTATTCCCATCAGAAAGTTTGAAAAAATCTAATATATTTGGGTTCTTTATATCAATTGTATTTTTGGATTTATTATATCCCTAAAATTATATTACATAATAATGACTTAAGAATCCTATATATAGTTTTCAATGTTTTATAGAAATCATTGGGTTATCATGTTAATATATGTATAGAGTATCAAAAATAGATAGATCTCAAGTCTAATAATACTATAAAAATTATAGATTGTATTATTTGTGAAGGTATTATACATTTTGGGATGAGTTGGAAGATATTGAATCCATCATAAAGATTTTTTTTATAACAACATCTATAATGATTACATTTTGATGTAACTTTTTAAATCATTCTAATATTTATTTTTCTAGTCAAATATATATTATATGGAATCCATTTAAGTTTCTTTCATTGGGTAATGTTTAGTATAAGAGTAAATTGATCATATAGAAATGACTAAGAATATATTGTCTTTGAATCAATGTATGAAGAATTAATATGCTTGTTTTAGGTGGTTTTATGTTCAGTTTGATGTTAGATATCATGTTTTTTAATATCCCACTCCATATATGAGAAAAAATAATTTTCAATAAAGGTACATTTTCTCTATTTTTTTCAGACCATTCGAGACTTTGGAGAAGATTGGGGAAGTTTTTTAGTGGTTATTATTTACTACAAAGTTTAGATAAATTCATCATATTTTTTTTGTGTCTCATTTATGGAAGTATGAACTATATCTATCTCATATGATTTATTATGATGATTTGGAGTTACAATGTTATAATTTTTTTGAGAAGATCATGTGTTTTGTTGATCATGATATGAGAAGTTATGTTGAAATTTCATGCCACTGATACATGTAATTTAAAATCATAGAAATGTAAAAGATAATACAGGGGATTAAAAATATATGACAAATTCCTAATAGATGAAATTTTCCATTTGTGATGATATATGATGCTTCTCAAGGCTGAGAATCCCTATTGTGTTGAGATTCTAATAATCTTAATCATTTATGTATTTATATATATTAATTTATAATTTTTATAAAGTTATTTTGGGTCTAATTTATAGTTTATTTTGGTTGTTTTGAAATTTTTTTGATAACATATGGTTATTAGTTAGTGGTCGATCTGGAATTAGCCATATAAGAAGAACTGTGAACCCAGTGGTGGGATAATAAGTACTTAGTGGGTTCAATAGCATTTGTAGTGTCCTATATAGGTAACCAGCTACATAGTGTACATAGATCATGTACCAAATTTACTCCTACATGGTTTCTTTTAATTTTGTGAATTTTCATATGCATACAGTCCTAATATTGGAGGTTTAATATGAGTTTCCCCATTCAAGGTCTTATTTTTTGTGAACCTTCGTCGCTTTATTCTCTCTCGTTCATTACATACCATCTATAATAAATATCTTCTTTGATTAAGCTCTAAATAATGGTCATCTAGTTCCATTGAATTTATTTTAGTGAGTTCATCAATATAATTATCAATTTGTTAGAGGATTTATTATTTAGCCACTATTATCTCCTAATCACTTCTTATTTCTTTGGTTCAATTATTTGGTGATTTTCTCATTTTCTTAAAGGTTTTAAGAATTTTTTCTTTTGAATATTACTTATTTGGTATGAATTATGTGAATTATTTCTTTATTCTTGTGTTAAATATTATAATATAATATGATTTTTACTCTCTTTTGATTATTTAGTAATATATATGAGGTAATTGTCTAGGAAAATTAGCTATAATGTTATTGAATAGTTTTACATGATGCATTATGATTTTTTCATATTCTATTGAAGTGTTTTATTACTAAAATTATAGAATTACATATATATATATATATATATATATAATTTAATTATCCATTAAATTATAACATTAATCAAATTGTATCTTTATGTAATTCATACATTCCATAATTATAGATAAGGAAACATGGGATAAAATTTTCTTTTTCATGATTTTTTTAGTGTGATAAGTGATATTTTCTCCCATGTAAATTCATTTCTTATGTTGATGAATTATATGTTATTATAGAGATAAGATTGATGATTTCATGAGTAATTTATGTGTTTTCCGTCTTCTAAACTATATATAATCTCATAAAAAAATATAGTCTAATAACATATAATAAGATATAAAGAAGTTTCTTAATTTTTGGTGAAATTTTTTCAGTAACTTAGGGCAAGATCATCAAAATTAATCCTTTATCGAAGATCCACAAACATCAAGAATACCTACCAATATGATATAGGATATGGAATCATATAAGGGGTGTTAGTGGTGATTATAGGGAGACTATATAGCCTTATAAAAATATAACTGCCAAAAATAGATAAATCTAAACATATAAATATTCAACGTGACATAAATCAATAGGTACATGTGAAAAGAAAACACATTCCCTATCGACAGTATATCCAGAATGTCATTCCAGATGAACAAAATTTAATAGGATCACCCTCAATTCAATCATATACAAATAATGGTCCAAAGGAAAAAAAATAAACTCTACTTCATAATAAGGGTCAACCTAGTAAAACTCCACAATACAACAATAACCTACCCAGTAATCAACTGAACCTCTATCCATTAAGATCTTAATGATGACTAATTTCCCATACCTCTACAATGAAGAATAAAATCTACACACACCCTATAGATATAGTTCAATGTTACAGTATGAAATCAATTGGTAACCACCAATGGTTTGCCTACATAATATCCATATGTATATGAGTATATAAAAAATGAAATAAATGAAAAAACAATGTGATTAAAAAACCCACACCACCCATTCTCATCATTCTATGATAAGAACTATACCTACATAGACCAATTATGGAGTGGTATGATACACCCATGGTTTATAATTCAATAATATTCCTTTGACTTACAACTACTTCTTAATCATATGAATTCAGGTGCCAACCCATGGCCCTCACAAATATTCAAAAAAAAATATTAATGATTCTATAAAGTAGCATTCACATACTAGGAATCATGTTCCATTTAAATCAATTCTAGTTAAAACCATCAGCACAATATCTCAATTCATCCCAATTACAATGATTATCCATTCTTTAAAAAGTTTTTTCCATTATCCCCAGCAATCCTATACATATGTTTTGAGTTTTTATCCAAACCAGTGACCAAACCCACCCCCAACATCCCATGGTCATTTATGGCGTAACCCTACAATAAATCAGTGGAATACACCGTCCAACCATAGCCGCTAATCTTAATAGTATACCACTAAAAATAAAATGGTCAATACCGTATCATGGGTCTAATCTTATGTGCATGTGGTCCTAATGCCTTCATTCCCACAATGAGGAGAAATGAATAATAACCTACTACCACAACTTAACAACCCAAAATTCCCACCCTCAACAATGGTAATCACAACCCATATCACATCACAAAACCACATCACCCAATATCCATGTGTCTTACACCCATAAAATTTCCAAGTAACCACATCATGTAGAATAACCCATCAGTCTCATATTTACAACCCATGTTGTCTTCCTAACATATTCTCAAATCCCCACCACCAAGAAACTCATTCCATACTCATCCTAACCCATAATTACCCACGTAATAAAATGAATTATCATCCCCTAGGAAATATGGAAATCCTTAACAATTCCATTCATATTCACCCACATAACCCCACCAATTCTCATGATTCACATCATTCAAAAACACCGGTTTGACAGATGAAAAATCCTATAACAACCTACCTCATACTAATATTGGACTCCAACTCTGATCATGTGGTCTAATCAAATATGTGTAGGAAGTGATCCATAAACAGTTGTTTTAGTTTAAATACATATCAATGATACCAATACGAGAAATATATATTAGAAAAATCAAATGGAGGGTTAGCCTTACTAGTGGAAACCTCCTATAACTGATGGGGTGATCAATTGATGATTGATAAGTGAGAATCCAACCTTGGGAATAAGTTAAGAGTGAGAGAGGAAAGGGATGATATCATTCTTCAATATATCCATAAAATAGATCCCCCTCTCATTTATAAACACAATTAATTAATTAATCCAAAAAGTAACTAAAACAATATAGGTGTGTACTAGGTACTTAATAAATTTCCAGCCACCACATACCAACTCTAGGTTTACTAGGAGGTTGTTGGATTTCAAAGGACCTCTTGGCCAATTATCCATTCTATCAGGTACTTGATTCCCTCTATCTTGAAAATATAATACATTTAATGCATTACACATTCTAAAATTTTACTTTTGGGAAACCATCAACCCATCCAATACCACAAAAAACATAATTATACATTGTTAGGCCACTCCTAGAATCAAAATAACTCATCAATGTTTTTAAAATATTTCAAGATTTACATTATACGACAATAAATACATAAGCTATTTCAGGTAGGGAATATGATAACAAATTATTAATGCACTGGATTACTACTCACTACACTCTCAAAATACCGAGACAATAAAAAAATTATCCATAATATCAAAATTGTAGTGCTTAATAAACTCAAATAGACCAATATCATATGTGTGTTATCCCCACCATAGAAACCATCTACCCTCTTTTATCTCACTTGAGATAATTAAGACACTATCAGAACCATATTTGATCAACATCCTAAATTACACACATACTCACTAAAGAAATAAAATAATTCTCATATTACCTGATTCTAAATGATCCCATGGTCAGCATGTGTCAGACTTGAATCCCATAACATAACCAAAACCTAGAAATCATCATTCACAAAATGAACTATGTTTTTTGGTATTCACCACATTCAAAACCAAAATGAACACACTAATGGTTTACATCTAACTATGAATGGATCCCTATACTACTATGTAAAAAACCTCTTGAACACATGTAGCTAATTCAATAATTCATATCATTATATATTTCCCCCCCTAAGATCCATACTCCGCAATAACTATTAACATAACTTCTGATTATATCATCCTCTTACATAACATGTGTGTAATTGAAGAAACATAGATACAACCTCCCAATATTGATCAAATCTACCTCAAATACCTAGGTCTATCCCAATAAATGACCACTGGTTAAATTTCATATCATCCTAAAAAACTATTAAAATTTACATATCAAATAACTACCCAAACACTCCTTCAGTTTTTGATCCCACAAATCCGAACATTCCATGTCTATTATCCTTGATAGTACATCACTAAAGACCCACTCTATAATAAAATAATCAATCTTCAATTTTTACTACCCTACTAGGTATCCACATCCCACCTCCTTTGATGACATATATCCCTTCTACCAGTATCACCAAATATCACAATCCAAATATGTATATTTCCATAAGTTAAGATCTACTTGGTGATCATATCCTATATCACCACCTCCAAAGAATTTATGAACCTAAATATATTTACTTATACCCTAATAGTATAACATAGTCCATCCATAATCTATAGAACAACCGAAATCACATATCTCACCAATTTCATCATAGATCACATAAGGTCTATGAACCTTGATAAATAATTCATAACAACCTCATCCCTTAATATCAAGTGGATGATCTAATAGGCTTAGTCCACCCATAGAATATCTGGGAAAATTTTATAGAATAATATCCCTGTAAATTACTTTTAAATCTTAATTTAATGCCTTGCATCCTATAATATCCTTCCCCACTAATTTGTTTCTAGTCCCCTAAGCTTGTATATAGTATGATTCACCCTCCTACAAGGTTGTGAGGTGATGTGATAAAAAATATTATAACAACTAAATCCAATACTAGACAGCATGGGGTCTTCACTATGCTCCCTATTCAATGCTCTAGATAACTCATAAAAAACTCATCCTATGTTTCTCATCATTCCACAACATTGGGTCCTCTATAAGTTTCTTCTATCCCGACTACCTCAAAACCAAAACCTATAGTAACTTACTATCTCTACCCATGGGGGCCTTATCTAATTAACACTTCAATGAGACCACCTATATTCCCTCATAATTATCCAATGGAGGTTATTGTATTTTCATACCACTGTGAACCTAGTACAATTCACAATACACATATAAATATAATGATATCAAAGAGAGGGAATGTTTTAATGAGAAAAGATACCCACTATCCCAAACACTTCCCTAGTCATACACAAGTCAAGTACCACCAATCCTCATAGCCTTGTCAATTGTTACCATGTTCAGGTATCACATCCAGAAAACACACTAAAGATCTATATACCTAAACAAATTATAAATCACAAATCTTGTTTAGATATGTATAATTCTACCAAGTAGAAATATTTGAAAACGCTATATAAGATTTTTTGACACGCTAAATATAAAAAACCCTATTCTAGAACTAAAACAACATTCCCATGATATCACACAAATTACATGTGATCTCTATACAGCTACCATGATCCATGTAAACTACCTCTTATATTTAGGGTATTCGAGATAAAAATATAAAGAAGTTGCATAAAATTTCATATGTTTTCTATTATAAATAACCATGTTTTAATCATGAAAAACAAAAATAACCAACCCAGTTCCCCTATAAGCAAAGACTTTAGCTTGTACTTGTGTTGGTTATGCACACACTATAAAATCTACACCATGTTTCAACACATTCATTAACATCTATTATACCATAACCCATATAAAAAACAAAACAAATCCCCTCAAGACTAATTAGAACCACTTTATACCAAACTTCTCTAATATCAGTTTATAGCATTATTGACCTAGATTACCCAAGAAACACCCGATCCAGAGACACACTAACCTCAATTGTGCCTCCTTGTATAAAAAAGGGTCTTTGATAGTGGTGTGGGTATAAAATGGGATCATGGGGAGGCAATGACCCTTGATAAAATGATTAAAATGAAAAATATCATAAGAAAAAATATATATAAACCACATTATATAAACTGAAAAAATAGTTGAAATTATACCAAATCAATAAATATGTATATCTATAATATAATTATACATAAAAAATGTTAACTGTATTTCCATCAGGCTAGTAATATACACACAAGATTAATTTGAATGAATATAAAGAATATTTCGACAGAGAGGATCCACCTAGTCTAGATCCAATATGCAAAGGCAACCTACTAATTAATCAGATGAACCTTAAACCATTAAGTCCTGATGATGATCTATTTCCCATACCTAAGTCATGAATTATAATGTCTCTTTACATCCTAGATAGACCATGAAAGGTGTGATTCTAAAATCAATAGGTAACCACCAATGGTGTCCCTATATAACATTTATTCTTATACAAGTATTTCAAAAGTTAAATGAATAATGACTAATGCATTCAACAAAACCCACTCAACCCTTTCTCATAAATCCACATAAAGCACCATACCAGGTTCAATAAATTCTATAGTGGTGTCATAAAAACATGTACATTCATTTAGTAAGCATCAATAGTATTCTTAACACTTTTTAATAACATGTAATCACACTCAAATTAACCTACATGCCTATTCTAACACATAAATAATGATTCCCTGAAGGCACATTTGTATACCGTGCCTCAAATTCCATGTTAAGTAATTCTCATACCAACTTCCAGATAAAATTTCTGACACATCCCAATCATTGTTGGTATTAATAAATTAACATCTTCTTCCCATCATCCATGACCCATTCTATAAATACAGCATCAATTATTTCTACTAAAGGGTGATTACAATCACCCCCATGATCTTAAGTATGCCTGTAAAATATATCTTCTAAGAATTGATCATCTACACCATCCAATATAATCCCCTCATATATGTAGTACACAACCAAAAAATAGTAATAAACACCTCATTATGGGATATGTCCCATGTGCAGACAAACCCAATTCCCTCACCCCTAATGTGATAGGAAATCACAAAAAAGCATAAAACCATAATCAAGGGATATATAATTTTAACCCAAGGTAATGGTCATTACCACTAACATCGCATCAATAAACCACATTACCCCATAGTTAAATGTGTCATGAAAAGAAATATTTGAAAAACATATATATTTTTCAACAATAATTACAACATAATTACTGAAAAACTTTCATAATTTATAAAATTTTAGTATTTTGAAAATTATATTGAAACTAATTCTAAATGGATTATATATATAAATAAATAATTTTAAAAAAATTGGTTAATTTGGAAAAATAATTTACTAAATTTATATTTTTAACAATTTTTTCGAATTTTTTTGGAAGATATGAAGAATATTTAATTTAATTGTCCGAGAATATGGATTTAGGATATGTATTCAATTTCCTAGGAGTTTTGGGTTATAAAAGATAACATTAATGGCCTAGTTATTTTAGAGATCATCCATTACCTTTTATATGGTTGAAGGTGTCAGCGAGGAAGACAAAAGAGATGAAAAGTAGTTGAGCTGAAATATCAATTGCAAGGATTTTCTATGGCATAATTCCTAGATGTGGCATCGAGTCCTGGGGAATTTAGTTTTGGTTATTCTATGTATTTTGGAATTTTGGAATAATGACTTCTAAGTTTTTATGAAGATACCAATAGAGGTAAATTTTTTTGGGTTTTCCTATTTCTGGTTCATTGAATCATAGTGTATGGTTGTTGAGTGGACTTCTTCTTTAGTGTTAAAATTCACCATTGTGGTGATTCCATTGAACAATTTTCCTTCTCCTAATTTGATGGATGTGCAGTGTGAACTGCACTATGATTTTAAAAATATCTTCATCTAGGAGACTCATAGAATAGTTTCTTCAAATGCATCATGGTTTATAATCCATGTCATCCCACTATAGAAAAATTAAGAGCGTTGTAATGTGGTCTTGTAATTTCAAGTTTTCATATAAATTCCTAAAATCCCCTCAAACGCCATCATTCCTCCACCTTTTCTCATGATTCTATGGTTATCCAAGTTATATATTAGGAGTTATTTCATCACACTTCCATATATTTCAACCCCAACCATGGGATATTGATCCTTGGTCATTATATGTGAGATTCCTTCTCTTCTATTGACTATTTTATTCCCATTCTACATCCATATATGGTTTCCATCAAGGGAATTGATGGTTTTATTATTTATGTTTTATAAAATGATGTGGATGATCAGTTCTAGTTCTTTTAACCATTATTTGGTGTGCTTCTAGTTCATGGGAATCTCCTCTTAATTTTTCCATTCATGGTAAATTTTAATGTGATGATCAAGTTGGGGGATATATTTTCTTTATCTTATTTAAAGTTAAAGAGTGGGATTATCATGATTTAATCCTTTTTGTATTGGTTTAATTATACTATTAATGATAATAACATGAAATTTTGTTTCATCATGGTAAATATTTACACAAACTGATATCTAGGTGTATGAGATAATTCGAACATAATTCCTTTTTTATATATCATTCATATCATAGAATTATAATATGAACTTATTAGATTTGGATCACTAGAAAAAACTTCTATGAACATTATGAATACCAATATATTTTTTAATATAAATAAACATATTATCACTTCATTGTTGTTATTACTCATGTAATGGTATGATATATTTTCCTAAGAGTAGTTTTCAAACTAATATTTTATAGTAGTTTCCCTCTATGATGATAATCTAGAAGTACCATGAAGGTATTCTTAAACTATATATTTTCAATATCCATATTATATAATGTTATAGGGAACAAATGATTTAGTCTATCAGGGGTGGATACTAATAGGAATTTGAGTAACTTTATCATAGTGTATGTACTTGGTAATTTCAAATGTAGAAGGTTATGATAGAATGGCCCACCAATAGAAAATCCACATCTATATGTGTCATTAGATGTTCCTATCTACATATGTATGTAATAATACTTAATGTTTAAGATTATTATTAATAGATATTATCAGTCACATACTTTGGTGGATTGATGAAAATTGTGATGACATAGGTTTTCATCAAATTCAGATGTGTTTGTTGTGTCACGGGTGATATTGCAATAATACATAATGTAAGAAATGGTTTTTACCACCTATTATTTAACATAATTTGGTATCATTGGACCTTTTATTGGAATGAAACAACCAAGATAAATCCATCTACATGGTTTTCTATGGCCAAGTTAATTTCTAGAATGTCAATGAAGGATAAATATAGAACATAGGTTGATCACAGCAGCATGAAAACATCATTATTAGAGATATTCTAATAGGGGAATGATATTACGCAGTAGTCATTCAATGAGGGTGAATATTATTTGGAAAATAAATTGTTTGTTATCGGTTCATGGTGTATTTCTATACACAATCCTTGGGCATTAAGTAGATCCACCTAATTCCATTAGGAAATAGGTCTAGGGGCACACACTAAGTGTATCCAAAACCTTAATTAATTTTTTCATATTATTTATTATTTAATATGTTGAATAAATATTATTCTCATTCATAGTTTAATAATTTTTTCTGATTGAATATATTTATTCCTTAGTTATTTATGAGAATATATTTTAGTAGAATATTTAATAAATATTTATTTTATATTTATTGAATACAATATTAATTAATTTATTAGTGAATAATTTAGTGATATTTATTTATTAAATAAAATTTCATTATTTGTGGTTCGATAAATACTTTGGATTATTAGTAGACTGGTTTTAGTGGTTTCATACAAAATTGTTTTTATTAAATATTATTTTTATAAATTATAAATATTTTGTACAATAAATAGTATTTAAGTAATTCACTGGTTTTGTACATGTCAGAAAAATAATAAAGACATAGAGGTTTGTGGGAATTAAGAAAATAATAGTGGTGTTTGTGAAATTATTATTATCTAACCCTATCTTTATTTAAAACCAATTATATTATTTCCAACCCTAATGATAGAAATTTATATTGGTTGTGCACAACGACATCCAAAAAAATCCTCACATTCCTTAGATAAATCCTCTCTAAGAATGCACTCAATAATGGAGAGAAATTATCCCCCACCACTGCTCTCTCTTATCGAGATATTAAAGAGATTCCTATCTTAAGAGACATTTGTAGAGATAATAGATGAACAATATAACCACTGGGATCTTCTATGCTAGCTGTCAGAGATTCCTATGGCATCCTTGAAAGGTATATAGTGCAACTGTAGATCATCAAAGAATGGAATATACACTTCATTCATGTGATACAACATTGGTATGACAAATATTGTTATGATTCATTAATGAATAAATAATTAATTTCAATGTAATTATAAAACACATAAATTAATTATAAATCATTCTATGATGATCCTTTATTTGGTCCTTTAATTATCATGTCAATTAATATTGATTCAATTCAATTTTTCATGGTATTATTTATCCAGTACATCTCAAATTAATCATTTTTAATTACAAATATCTATGTTTTTAATTCCCTAATAGAATTTCTACAGCATCTGAAACCCTTAAGTTGTATCAGAGTGGTTTCATAATAATTTATATTTATTTAAATATCATTTTTTAATTTACACATTTAGATTTAGTTTTAATTTATATCCATTCATTCATTAAATATTAATCTTGAGATATACTCTTATTTTTCATTATTATTGAAAATATAATCAAAATTGATTAATTATTAATGAAGAAAATTTAAATAACTCTTCCTAATATTCCAAGGATTCTGTCCAAATATAACATGAATATAAGGAATTTATTTTGTATTTAGACACCTTTTACATGTGTTTAATGCACTGAGATGCCTCATAAATTAATTTGGAGCATTATAAATTGATTTCATGTGGTTTGTAATTAATACACACCTCATATTTATCATTACAACATTTTCTACAATTAACCAGAATACATGTCTTATAACTTGTAGGCATGACAAGTGTTCTATTAGTCATGGATCAGCTATGTGTTTTTTGGCATGGCACGTGTGGCTGGTAACCATGTAACTTGGAGACCACATGATGTGTATCCTAGGTACATTTCATGTACACAATTAATTTCCATATTAAGACAACACTCCCAGTCTTTAGTCTTGTGTCATGGATAGTGGTGAAAAACTATACACTATGTTTAGTGGGATAGTACATGTCATGAATTTTAACTAATTATGAAGGATATAAAATTAATTTTCATACTAACTCAACCTTATCAACATGTTTTATGTGAGTCATTTATTTGACTCTTACATTCCATGTGATTAGAACTATACATATTAAATATCTAATTAATTTTTATGTGACATTATGAACTATATTTTGTATATTAGTCATAATAAAAAAATCTCTATACGCATTAAAAATATAAACCATTACATAGAAAACATGTGTACATGTTTCATTTATTTAACAGTGCATTCCACGAAATTATGTGATAAGATATTTAGGATACATGGTACATTAGTAAATAGTATGTGAATATCAGACATGTCTTGTGGTTCAGACATGTACTCCTCACATGTCCTCCAAGGTACATGTTTTGTACTTAATTAATTTAAAATAAATTATTTAATTTATTTAAAATAAAGATTCATGATAATATCAAGAAATTTTGGGTGAGATTTTTATAGATGAATTTATTAAATAAATAAGATAATTAATTTATTTTATCACGATATATTTTAAAAAATAAAAAATGTGAATGTATTCAATTTTATTTAATGAATAATTCATTACGTGTATGGTGATGATCAATAGAATACACCAAACATTTGAATAGGATTGGTTTACTTTTACTATATCATTAAATAAAAAATCCTAGGAAACATCCCTCCTTTCATTATGTGTGGGCCTGCATTGTCATGGTTTCCTTTTATGTAAATCCAAAAAAACAATCATTTGGTTCCCCTCACCTACATTTGAGTAAAATATTATGTAATGGATAAAGATTCCATGTGAGTCATGTTGGCTTACGTTTGGGTAAAAGTTGAAACTAATCCAAGAGAAATATGGGAGAATAGGTGGAAAGTTGTAACACAGATAAAGTCATGGTTCAAGGAGTTTATCCCCTAGGTCTTCTGTGAATTTATCATCCACTAGATAAACCAACCATTAGGAAAATATCATGATCATAACACAATTATTACTTTAATACTTTATATTTTCACGGTAAATTTCATTAAGGATGTTTTTTTATGTTTATTAGAATTAATTAATTAATAGGAACGCATAATAAAACTAAAACAAATTTTATTATGCATAAATGTTATCTATATATGGTTAATGAATCATGTAAATTCACTTAATTTTTACAACCATGTAATAAAGATAAAATCATCAATTTAAAAATAAATATAAAAAATCATCATTTATATATATTAAATTTTTATATCATTCCACTAATTATATTAAAATTAAACCATAGTTGAATTTTTTTTACTTACCAAAGTTGGAGTGCTTTCAATGATAAGGGATTTCTTACTTGTGTTTTGGGTCGACATAACTTAGTTCACATAAAGGGTTTACATCCAATGAAATACTATAATTAACAGATAGAAAATGTATTAGAAAAACATATATCGATGAAATTAGGATTGTGGTTTCAACTCAACTAATCAAGTAACTCCAATTTAAAGTGGTCAGAAAAATTATACTGACCATAAACCCTTAAAATAACATGAAAGGAAAAATTCTAGGTTATGAGAAGGGGAATATGGGTACTTGACATTTGAATTTCAATGGAACATGATATTTTGAAACCATGGGTGAGGGTTCTTAGGTTTCAATAAAATAGTGAGAGATTGATATATTTAGTATTTATTATCTAATCTTGTAAATTAGACATAGTAATAAAATGTTTCTATTCATAATAAAATAAATGAAAATCTACATGACCTTAAAAATATCACTATGATCCATTATTGGGAAGGATAAAATTCTCAGTAACAAAAATTTCTATGAATGGAAAAGGTTCTTGTATGTTATTCTACACCATTAATGGAAATTAAATGTACTGAATAACCCCATTCCTAAAGCACCTAGCCTGGAAGCTAGTGGAGAATAATTGTCACTCTACATGAAACATTTTAATGATGCTAATAATTTCCAAGGATTAATTCTATCAAACATGGACAATAACAATCTAGTGTAACATAAGGATATAGATATTTATAGTACCATGTATCATCATTGTGATCCTTATCATGGAAAGGTGAGACAAGAGAGATATGGGATCTCAATGCACTATTCACATGCATTCTCAGAGAGCTAGTTCTGATTTGGCCCCACGTAGTCAAGACGATATATGATAAAGAGATCATCAACAATTTGGGTTTTATGATCGCTAAAGATCTATTCACGAATCTCATCCTTCCCTTATTTCCTAAATCATTATGCAGTTTCATTATAAATTTCAACATGATAAATAGAAAGAAGAGTCCTTCAGAACTACTCATACTCATTCACAAGGTTTACAATGAAAAGGGGCATGAAAAACCCACATCCCTTAAAAAATTAAGAACAATGAGAAGGGTACCAAGAATAATACTAATTCTAAATCTCCAAATAATCATCCTTCAAAGAATAAAAAGATCCAAATGAAGCAAAGGAAAAAATTTATAATATGTTTTTCATGTGGCATGCTATAAATTGGAAGAATAATTGCACTAATAATTAAAGGGAAGATAAAGGTGAATTATTTTACAATTGTAATAATTCTATATAAACAACTTGGGTATTAGATATATCTTATGGTTCTAACATATATATCTAAATATATAAAACATGTAAATTTTTAATGATTTCCATAGGAGAGGTGGATCTTCAAGAAACCAATAGATCATGAATTTTTTCTTTGGCTATAGGATATTTCCACTATACCTTGAGAACTATAATTATTTTATTTTAAAGTAACTTTTATTTCATGTTAGGTGTTTCTAAGAGAATAATCTATATTTATATCCTTAAAATGGATAGATTTTTTTTTAAATATGGAAATAAATACTGAAATTTTTATTAAAACAACATTTGTTATGGTATGGTACAAAAACAATAGTGGACTTTATATATTAAATTATGATAAAAGTATTATAAATAAACAATGATTCATGATCACATTACTCATAAAACACCTAGATATATAATCACTTTTTTGGTCATGTTAATGAGAAACACCGGACAAATCACTATCAATATGGTTATTAAGACTATTTTTAGCTCAGACCACTTGAAATCTATCATTCCTGTTAGTAATGAATAATTTCCAAACCACCATTAGATTGATAATGTGAAAGTAAAATAGAGATTATAGTATTGGTACACATTGATATCTCTCAACCATTACTAGTAGAGTCTATTTGTGGATATTCATACATTATAACTTTTACTGATGACTTGATTAGAAAGAATATTTCTACTTAAAAAGGTTTATGTGTAATACCATTGAGAAACTCAAAGAATTAAATAATAATATAGAGAATAAAATTTATAATAACATTAATAATATTTGATCTAATTGAACTGGAAAATATCTTAACCAAATGTTTATTGAATTTCTATGGGAGTTTGGGACTCTATCTCAACTCACTCTACATTATACACCATTCTGGAATAGTTTTATTAAACGAAGAAACCATAAATTTATATGCATACTAAGGTCGATGATGAGTTATCAATATCATCTATTAAACTTTTGGTGTTATTAATTACAAACTGAATCATAAACACTAAATTCAATTGGGGTCCATCCTAGTGCAAAAGGTTCAATGCTATCCTACATCATGCCCATGTTCTAATTCTAGAAAACCCCAATATTTGGGCTTGTTAAATAATATCACATAAGACTTGATTTTGGTGAAGGTGGGCGAGAAACATAGGTAAGAACGAGTCAGATATCTTGATAGTGATGAAGGTGCAGTAATCAATGGCTACAAGGTCGGACAATAGAATCAAGCTATGGTGTTCGGTCTCAGTGTGGTGGGTGCAGGCCTCAATGGACAGAGACATATTTGACATGTGGTCTTGGAAACTGCAAATGAGGTGTCGATGGTGATTTGACTTAGTCAATTATGTCAGGAAAAAAAGGAGAATCGATGATGGTAGGTGGTTCTAAGTGATAGTTTATGTGGTACTCAGTGTCAAGATGAGATTTTATTGTTTCAACGGGGGGAAAAGTGGTAATCTACCTCAATTTTAGACCAAATGTGGACTCAGACCAGTACACCCAACATTCCAAGACTATCAGATTGGGGAGGATGAGTGGGTACGGCATCGCCATCGGTACTAGGTAATGTGAAACTATGCATGCAGAAATTCTACATTTTCATACATGTAAGGTTGGTTTCCCTTTCAATTCAAAAATATGACAGGGAGGGATTGTTCTGTTTGGGTCATCTATTTGGAGCCTTCAGGTCATATACTTAAGAGAAGTGCCTACAAGGCCTACAGGACATGTTAGCGTTCCAACTAAACCCATTTAAAAATGGTATTGACCCAAACATAAATGAATATATATGGATTTAGGGATTCCAAGAAGGGAATACACACTAAATCATATACCAACTAAAGTGGAAAAAATAATTACCTTGGAGTTAATGAGTGAATAGAATTTTGTTTTTTATATGTACATTCATGGAAATTTGGAGAATTTGTTAAGATGGATTTTGGAAACCAACTATCACCCCAAGGAATGAAGTGTATATTTATGTGATGTCTCATGGAAAACATCAAATATTATCTATATAAATGTTCATACATTAAAGTGATTATCACTAGACATTCCAACTATCTTAATAGGGATCACATCCTCCAAAAGGATGTATAGAGAAAGATTTACTTTTATGAAGTTGGTGATCAAGATACAAAATTTTTTGTACTAGAAAAATTCCATATGTCCTCATGGAATATGTTGTTCCAAAAACACAAGCACTTTACAGCGGTACAAGATATTTAAGTGAACTACATAGATATAGTCTTCCATTCACCAAAGATAGCGACTCGTTATTTACTGAAAATAACATACTACCATTTTTTAAAGAGGTTATAGAAATCCTATAAAAAACAAGATATAATGAATTTGTGAATTTTTAGATGGATTCAATGTATCAGACCATTTTTGGTTCTAGTAGATATGCTAGTTGATGTAAATCGTGTTGGGTGTAAATAGGTATTTAATATAAAAATATACATGGAAGGTAAAGTAAATGCCTATAATGTATGGATAGTGGATGAAGGGTTTAAAAATCATCAAGTAATTGACTATGAAAAAACCCTTTCTCTAGTATCCATGTTGAAATACATTATATTTCTACTTACTATAATATCTTTCCATGACTAGGAAATTTGGATGATGGATTTGAAAATAGATTTCCTTAACAGGAACCTTTAAGATGATATCTATATAACTCAACCAAAATGGTTCGTGACATCATGTAAAGAAAAAAAAGGTTTTTTGGTTTCTAATATCTATTTATGGATTAAATCAAGTATTCAAGTCATTAAACATTATGTTTGATGATGCTATAAAATAATTTTGTTTCAATATATATTAATTTTAGCAATGTATTTTCAAGTAGTCCGTTGAGAGTTTAGTCATTATCTTAGTACTATATGTCAGTGACATATAATTTATTAGAAATAACATTCCATTCTTACATTCTGTTAAGTATTTGTTAAAAAAATGTTTTCCAAATAAGGTTTTCTATGAGGAAACATACATTATAGGGATATAGATCATTCATGATAGGTATAAGAGGCTTCTTGGACTAAGTTATGGTACATAAATTCATCAAATACAAGTGATATTTAGTATAGAATAATCTAATAGATTATTGGATTCTATGTAACATTTTATATATATATATAGGAAAACATCACATTATACACAAGAATAGAATGTGTAAATGAGTAAGATCATATAGCCTTAAGTGCTGGGATAAATTATGTATGTCATGTTATGCACTATTCTTGATGTTTCCTACACATTGATCATTTTAGTCATATATCAATCCAACCTAGGTGAGTAAAAATATTTTGTTTTAAGGTTTTCCTTAAGTATCTGAGAGTAACTAAAGATATGTTCCTTTTGTATGGAAGAGATGAGGATATTGTAACCCATGGTTATACTAATTCATTCCTTCAATTAAATATGAATGTTTTGAAGTCACGATTGTAATATGTATTCATTCTAAATGGTTCATCTCTAGGCTGGGATATTTCAAAGAAGAATGTTTTCAAAGATTCTATAGTGGAGAATGAGTATATATAAGCTTATAATGCCACCAACAATTTTTTTTGTATGTTTGTGTTTTTCTAAGATCTTTTTTTTACCCAATAGTAAAGACCATATCAAATATTATTGTTATAATATTTCATAAATGAATCTTGTAATGGATCTAAGGTCACATAAACTAATAAAGAACATACTTCAGATGTATCACCCATTGAAGTATTTTTATCTAAGAAGTAAATTTTGAGTGAGAATAGTTTTCATAAAAAATATGTTTGACTCATTTACTAAAGACTTTTCTTAGAAGAAGTATGAGTACCATGAGACATAAAGTCTGATATAGGTAGTTCAAATTTTCCTCTCTTATAAGTTGTAGTATCTTGGATTTGGTGCTTATTGGGTCTTGAAAACTCTGCATGAAAGAAGAAAAGAATTACATGAATCGGGTAAAGGGAAAAATGATTCCGTGGAATTAGTTTTATGGAGAATTCAAAAAGAGTTTAAGACTCAAAGTAAATATTAACCCTAAAAAAATGAAACTCTATGCATACTATTGATCCACATGTTACCCTACAAATAAAATCCTTCATGGGATGAGATGGTACAGATAACTCCCACAAATGAAACCAGGTCATTTGTGGGAACAGATGGTGATTTATTTCTACTGAGAATGACCATCCCCAAAAATGAAAAAAAAATCATTTTCAGGTGGTGGGGGTCTTTTTTTATCCCCCAAAAATGGTTTTATTCATGGGTTGGGGCATCCTTTTGGGGCTCCAGCAAATGAATTCATGCAGACCACCCTGGACGATTTTCCATCCCAGTATTTGGTTCCTCTATTATTATATAAAATTCCTTGAGGCAAGCCAAGAAAAAATAGAGTTTCCAAAGAGGAGGACACACATGAAAGAGCTAAGATACGTAGGAGAGTCGGGAGAGAGCCATCCTAGTAGGTAAACCAAATGCATAAAATTAAAAAAGGGAATAAATTCATTGAAAAACCTAAAAACACAAGACTCCTTCATAGACACCACAATGTACAAGATCAGAAGATAGACCCTTTAAATACCACCACCCCATATAGAAAAATCTACACTGATGGATCCCTACCATGCATAGAAAAATTCTACGTATGATGTAATCAATACTACGTAGAAAAACACTACAGGAGTGGAACCTATCCCTTCATATCAAAATGAAAGTCAGGAGGAGCCCTAGTCCATGTAACACAATTCTATGTGGACATTACCCATACACAAATAGAAATATTCTATTCAGAGGGAACCCCATCCCTTATAAGAACATGATACATACAATGGGGAGTTATATGGTGTTCTACCTCCATCTCACATCACCTGCTTACATTATACCAATGGGCCCGACATTGTCCCCTCTATGAACTAGTCTAATGACATCAGGTCAGGTGATATTCCAAATCCACCAGATATATATGATCCAATCATCAGATAGATTGGATTGTCCTTTCATGTATACATACCCACAGAAAGTGGAGTCCCTATGGTAAACTTCTTAACAAGGCTGACCCAAAAATTGATTTCAAGTCTATATTCCCTGGGTAACACGGGTCCCAACCATGGAGTTCCTAAGTTGGACCTCCCCATTCTGAATAGGGAGAGAGGGGGTCATGATTTCCTTTCCCTTTTGAGAAACAGTGTCTTATCCCCCTTTCTTCCCTAGGAACCATAATGGAGTCCCTCCTAGAGTAAGACCCTAGTCTTTCCTATGGGAGGCATCACTCTTTCTCTTCTATATCGGCTCATGGTAAAATGATTATAGGGAGTGGGAATCAAATCCCTCTCTCTATCCCACTTCCTTTGAGCCTAATCCTTATCCACTAGAAGACAAAGTGGACCATGTGATGTTAATATCTACTGCTTCCTATTGTTTCTACCTCCAAGAATTACTCTTGTAGGCATATAAATTAGTGGTGATCATGGAATCTTCTTGAACCCAAATGTCAAATAGACCTCCCCCATAGGTGTAATCCCCTATAATACCCTCTTAAATGGTCCTTTTATATTTTATAAACCATAATCATCTTCATTGACATGGGGATCCTATATGGTTTATGTCCTAAAATCATATCTCAACCTTCAAATAGATATATTCTCAATGAAGAAGCACCTAATGGGCCTCTTAAATGATGTAATCTACAATAATATCCAATCAAATGGGAATCCTCCATAGATGTAAGACCCAACACTCCATACAAGTGGTCATCTTATTCATTGTAATACACAGCCATATTCAAATTGGAATCTTCTATAGTTGTAATCCCCAAACCCATTTTGTGCTATTTGGGATTTTATTCCCAACTAAAAGGGATATGTAGGAAGCCTCTTTGAGGTCCAAACCCAAGACCTAAATATTATATATTATTTTTCTTACCACATTCTTTGTATAGTGACATCCAACCTAGATGGCCACATACCTTCTTGGTATAATTAACCACTATACTAAATGTGTCATGGCCATAGTAAGATCATGTCTCCACCTAGGAAACCACATCTCTTTCAGATGCCTCAAGCTGCTTCAGCCTAATCCCCACACCATCCTTGATGTGGCACATTTCTCTTAGATTTCTTGGCCACATGATGTTAAATTGCATGGTTTGTTCCTTATCACATAAACATAAAATATTATGTATCCTCTTAAGTGGAACCAAACTAAATGGGGTCAATTTTCTTCCACAAGGATACATAAGAATCCCAACTTATGGGTCAAATCCCAACATTAATACATATTTTATCTCCCTAGATCAATGTAAACATCATATCACCTCAATATGTGTCTTGAAACTAGAATAATATTAATAAATGACCAAAGAAAATCTAATATATTCATAAAAGTTAATCATTGATAGATATCCTTAGATACATACCGATATCCCCATTAGTGGTGAACCTCATATACAAAAAAATGATTTTGATTGCATGAGTACTTATAATTGATCAATAATTCAGGGGATCCATGTCGATCATGGTAATGAAAAAAGGATTCATGAATATATCTTAATTATCTAAGAGAGTCTCAAAACAGGTAATAGTTCCACTGAAAATGGTGGGATAAGCCTGACTTCCCATCCTCTCAACCAATTTGAGATCATAAGTATCATTGTCTAAGTTACCCAATGCTATCCTACCATGGGAATGTAGTTCCTTGACTCATAGTGAATGTGAGAATAATTGTGTGTTCCCGATTCCACAAAAAAATGTTGTTGGTAAATGACCGTTCACAAGAAGCCGATAGATAAGAATGGTGAACCCAACTTAAATGATCGTCCAACAATCAAACCCCCCACAATACATCATTACATAAAGGGATTCCAAGATCCTCTCTTCGTAGTCCCCATCATATCTTAGAATAGTAATATTCTCTCTCGTTATAATGAAAATGGAGAAACCAATGTGAATCTTTAACCAAGGTAACCGTATTACCCACCCTTCAGGTCCCTTCATTCTCAAAATGTATGATAGTAAAGAAAAATGATTAATGGTACATGTATCTATTTGTGTAGATTATATATTTAAAGGTTATTCTAATGTGTGTTTTTCCAATATATTGTAGGAACTCTTCACTAGAACACTCCTCATCATAGTGGTGTCCTAGAAGCTCTCATAGACATGTGAATCATCCACTATCGAGTCTGAATCCCCGACCAAATATATGATTCCATCACCCACCAATCATCTTAAATGATGGGTTTAAAACGCACTGGTTAGGGATTACCACAAGAACGGTACTCTCCCCACCCTAAGGGAATATCAGCAGGCCCTTTAGCTTATGAATCCATACTAGACGTCCGCTCAAATCTGGTTGGTAGTCCAGAACAAAAAAACCCTAATGACCTTATCAAATTGTTTCAGGATTGATCGTACCACGATTCACTGTTTTATTCCACCCTTACACCGCAATTTTAAACTAGTTTTATAATGAATATTCCAAATATAATAATAAATTGAACTTCATGTTTGAATAAATCAATTAATGTTAATAAATATTATAATGGGAAATGTTACTTGTTTTTATTGTTTCAATGTTGGTGGAGGTGATTTGGAGGGCCTTTGATGAAGTGGAAGAAAAATGGGCCAAAATTGCATGGATCCATGGACATCTGTCCACCGTTTTGCATATTACACAAAATCCGTGCATCCAAATGGGCTGGAATTTCGTGTACCTGTCCAAAACCTAGTAGGATACATTTCATATTAAGGAACCCAATACTGATTCGGATTTTATGGGGCCCATCCGAACTGATCTGTATAAGCCACCGAATTTGGACTAAGTCAAATGCGGTGTTCTGTATTTTATCAATATCTTGAGTTGTAGTTGTCCAAAGGGTGCCAAACTTTAGGTGGAGATATTCAGGAGGTAGGGATACAACGTTTCTATTTTCTCCAAAGCGAGATAATAATTTCTGAAGGCCGAAATGCGTGGTACAAGTGGATTGAAGAAATCTTTGTGCCTAAAACCACCTTCCAATTTTCCTATAAAATGGCACCTTGGGCTTCACATTTGCAAGTTCGGACAAGAGGCAAGGTGCTGCCATTTTTGAGTCCCCAATAAGTCTTCGCAAAATCCCTATAGGTTCTGGAGGCTATGGGAGGTTCTACTTCAACATATTCTTCTTCTTCCCCTCCCATGGGTTTCTAAACCCCTTGTGATCACCCGGGGAGAAATGTGATGTAATCCCGAGCTTCAAAGTTGTATTAATTTGAATGATCTTTTTAATTCCTGGTTGTACATTCTTTTTCCACATCATATATTCTTATTTTATTGAGTTATGTACTGGTACGTCAAGCTCAACTCATATGATCATGTTTGGGGGTACCCATTCATGTGATGTTTTACACACCGTTCACAACTTTCTTTTCCCCCTTTCAATTGCGGTGCTTTTGTGATTCATATTGGTAAATAGAACTCACACAAGCTCTGTCAAGGCCATTTACATTTATGTCATGGTATCACAATGAAATAACATGCAAACCTGGAGAGCACATCGAATTCTTCATGTGTTTCCTTGGTTAGTTTCGGTTATGATGTCGAACACAAATCACCCAATCATCGGCGGTGTCCGGTGAATCGTTATGTGTTTTTGACTGAACCCTAGGAGGTATCCTAGTATAAACTCAGTAAAATTCTTGTTCTAGGTGTTACAAACTAGGGATTAAAATATCATAACCCCATCCCTTGAAGCGATGAAGGATGAGCATCACGTGACTTCCCCGGCTTGATCATGCTTAATCAATCTTGTTCATTTCTACTTTGTTTTATCGCTATCATTTTCTATTTTCATCATTAATCAAAAAACCCCCAAGTTTCACAAAACCTAATTCACCTTCTACTTTCATAATCAGAACCCTCTTTTTAAATTAATGATCTAAGGCTCCGTCGAGAGATGACCTGGGGTTGCTGCTATACTTCAGAAATTCTAGTGAAAAGTAAACAACTAATTTGACGCGCTCGACAACGCGGTCAAATTTTGGCTCCGTTTCCGGGGATCCAAGATCAATTTTTTTCTTTATTTACTTTTATTAGGTTATTTTTCTTCTTGATTAGTACTCCTCTAAATACCCCACCCCCATTTGATTGTTTTTGCTTTGGGTTTTGTCTTTATTTTTTGTTATTTTTGGTGTGTTCTTTCTCTCTCTCTCTCTCTCTTCTTCTCCATCTCCCTCTCTAATTCTATAGTATAACATTGTATTCTTCTTTCACCCTTCATAAGTTTTTTTTATCCATCTCAAATTAAAAAAAACACAACAAAAAAATCAATCGATCAAACTAGACATCATTGTTGAATGACAAGATCTGGTAAAGAAACACTACTTGAATTTGGCCCTGAAATTGAAAAGTCAATTCACACACAAATCAAGGCATTTAGAGAAGGTCAATCAATTAACATTGAGGAACCCCTTGTGAGACCTCATGTGTTTCTAAACCAACCCAAAATTGAACCCAATCAAACCCAAGAAAACATGGCTGCAAATAATTGATCTTTAAAAGAACTTACTACCCCTGATGTGGAGTACCAACCTGCGTACATCCAATATCCCAAGGAAGCAGCCAAATTTGATCTTAGATCAGGTCTCATCAACCTTCTTCCAAAATTCCATGGTCTTCCCAGTGAGGACCCTCACAAACATCTAAAGGATTTTCACATAGTGTGCTCCACCATGAAACCCCAAAATGTGTCTGAGGACCTCATTAAGTTTAGGGCCTTCCCTTTCTCCCTTGATGGTGTAGCCAAAGATTTCCTATACTATTTGCCTTCCACAATTGGGGGCTGGAATGACCTAAAAAGACTTTTTCTATAGAAGTTCTTCCCTACCTCCCGAACTGCATCAATTAAGAAAGAAATCTGTGGAATTAGGCAATCGCAATGAGAGACCCTTCATGAATACTGGGAGAGATTCAAAAGAATTTTCTCAAGCTACCCCCACCACTAGATTAGTGAACAACTTTTAATTCAATACTTTTCTGAGGAACTTATCCCCATGGATCGTGGAATGATTGATGCTGTAGCTGGTGGTGCCCTAGTTGACAGTACTCCTTTTGCCGCTCGTGACTTAATAGCCAACATGGCTCAAAATTCACAACAATTTGGTACACGATCTATTGCACCAACCCGAGGAGTTCATGAAGTAAGTCATTCAGCCCTAGAACAAAAGGTATATACTAAACTTGGTGAGATTCATACCCTTCTAAGGAAATTATCTAAAGCACAAGGTAACTCACTCTCTTCTTCTATTCCATTACATTGTGGGATTTGTTCTGATAACACTCATTTTTCTGAACAGTGCCCACAACTTCAAGATTCATCTGAGTCCTGTGCAGTTGTGTTCTCAGGGCGTCCATTCCAACAATCGCCTCCCTTCAAGCAAGAACAATTCAGGCCAAATCCAAATCCAGGGTGGCAAGCACAACCCCAATACTGACAAGGAGGAAACTCAAGCTACCCAAAGCAGAATTGGTATAAAAAAGGCCAAGGTATGAAACATTCTTATCCTTCAACTTCTCAAAACAATCATCCTCCTCCTCCTCCCAAATCTGAACCAAGCCTCGAGGATATGGTGAAAAAAATGGAAACCTAGAACATTCAGTTCCAACAAACCACACAATCAGCTATTCAAGACCTACGAACCCAAGTGGGGTAATTGGCCAGCACCATCAGTGAGCTTAAGATGCAAGGTTCTGGAAAACCACCATCCCAACCCATTTCCAATCCAAAGGACAAAGGTAATGTATGTGTAGTTACACTTCGTAGTGGTAAATAAGTTTCTCCTTCTACTGATTCTGCACAGCAGGTATGTCCCCCTCATGAAAACTCGCTTTCTCAACCCTCAAAAACATCATGTAAAGAAAAACAAGACAAAAATGGTAATCGAATAGTCATTGATGATTCAAATGAACAATCCATTCCTCTTCCTTTCCCTCAAAGACTCTCTAAATCTTATAAAAACTTTGATAATGAGATTGACAATGAAATAATGGATACATTTAAAAAAGTTCCAGTTAATATTCTATTGTTGGATGCAGTCAAGAAAATTCCCCTTTATGCCAAATTTCTTAAAGAGATTTGCACCCATCGACGAAGGCTAAAGGGGAATGAGAGAGTCAACCTAGGAAGGAATGTCTCAACCTTGATTCAACCAGAAATTCCAACAAAATTCAAGGATCCCGGCACATTCACCATACCTTGTACCATAGTGGAGACCTTCTTTTCTGATGCTATGATAGATTTAGGTGCTTCAATTAATGTAATGACTCACTCCCTGTATACTTATTTACAGGTTGGAGAGCTTCAACCAACAAGAATTGTGGTGCAACTTTCCAACCGGAGTACAACGCATCCAAAAGGAGTGATTGAGGATGTCCTTGTTAGAGTGAAGAATCTCATCTTCCCCGCTGATTTCTACATTCTTGATATGGAAGATACCTGAACCCAAGGACATGCCCCTCTCATACTTGGGAGTTCATTACTAAAAACAACAAAGACGATCATCAATGTTCACAATGGTATGTTGTCCATGGAATTCGGAGGAGAAAAGGTAATTTTTAACATCCTTGAGGCTATGAAACACCCCGTTGAAGAGCACTCCACTCTTCCTGTCTATTCGATGGAAGTGCTCTCAAACGATGCACACACACACAATTCTCTCCTCAACCTAAACTCTGATTATTTTTTGTTTTCTTCACCCTGGGATGATTTGAGTTTTGGTTCTTCTTTTGAATGTTGTGTGGGTTCAGAAAAATGTAAATTTTGTGCTTTAATTGATGAATGTGTTTTTTCTGAGGTACCCATGACTATCGATGATTCTGCAAATCATATTTCAATATATTCTCTTTCCTTCAAGAATAAACATGAGCAGATAGATAGTTTCATGGACCTCACTCCCCCGAAATCCCCTCACTCAATCCAGAAACAACCAGTGTTTGAAATTAAACAACTTCCTTCTAATTTAAAATATTCATATCTTGAGGGTATTGACCAATTGCCCGTCATTATTTTCAATAACCTCTCTCCACAACAGGAATTGAAACTGCTCAAACTTTTGAGAGAGTGTAAAAAGGAAATAGGATGTACATTTGATGATATTCCCAGGATTATCCCATATATTTTTATGCACCATATACTTTTGGAATATGAGGCTAAGACGGTAAGACAATCTCAACGCCGGTTGAATCCCACTCTCCTTGAAGTGGTAAAATTGGAAGTCAGTAAATTACTTGCTGTAGGGATCATTTATCCTATATCTGACAGTAAATGGGTTAGCCTGGTGAAAATTGTGCCTAAAAACAGGAATAACAGTTGTGTCAAATGAAATGAATGAATTGGTTCCAACACGTGTGCAAAACAGTTGGCGAGTCTGTATTGACTACCGTCGACTGAATCAAGCCATGCGGAAGGACCACTTTCCTTTACCTTTCATTGACCAAATGTTAGAACGATTGGTTGGTAAGTACCATTATTGTTTACTTGATGGCTATTCGGGTTATTTCCAAATCCATATAGCCCATGAGGATCAGGAAAAGACAACATTTACCTGTCCATTTGGCACATTTTCATACAGAAGGATTCCATTCGGTCTATGTAATGCTCCTGGTACTTTTCAGCGATGTATGTTGAGTATTTTTTCATAGTACCTTGAGAGTTGTATGGAAGTATTTATAGATGATTTCACGGTTTATGGTTCTTCTTTTGATGATTGTTTGGAAAACCAAGGTTTTGTCCTCCGCCGCTGCATTGAAAAAGATCTTGTTTTAAATTATGAAAAATGTCATTTCATGGTTGAGCGGGGGATAGTTTTTGGGCATATCATTTCAAATAAGGGAATTCAGGTTGATAAATCTAAAATTGAATTAATTTCATCCCTTCCATTTCCAAAATAGGTTCGTGAGGTTCGGTCTTTCTTGGGTCATGCTGGTTTTTACCACCGATTCATTAAAGACTTTAGTAAGATCTCACTTCCCTTATCTCGGTTATTACAAAAGGATTCTGAGTTTGTGTTTGATACAAATTGTGAGGATGAATTCAATTCACTAAAAAATAGTCTCACATCAACTCCCACAATCCAACCACCTAGGTGGGATCTCCCCTTTGAGCTTATGTGTGATGCCTCTAACTTTGCAGTTGGGGCAGTTTTATCACCAAGGGTTTAAAAGGATCCTCATGTCATTGTGTATGCCTTGCGTACCCTTGACCCTGCCCAGGTAAACTACACAACCACAGAAAAATAACTCATTTCTATTGTGTTTTCCTTGGAAAAATTCCGTTCATATATTCTTGGGTCAAAAGTTATTGTGTTTTCTGACCATGCTGCCCTTTGTTTCCTTCTAAAGAAACCTGAAGCCAAGCCCCGCCTCATTCGGTGGATGCTCCTCCTCCAAGAGTTTGACCTTGAGATTAGAGATAAGAGAGGAGTGGAGAATGTTGTAGCTAACCACATTAGTAGTATTTCCTCACCATTGGACCATCATGTTGACTAACCCCTGCCCATTGGAGAATTATTCCCTCATGAGAACCTTTGTGATGTTATGGACCTTACCCCCTGGTATGCGGACATTGTGAATTTTCTTGCAACATCTAGGGTCCCCACTGATTTTAGCACTTCACAATCCCAGAGACTTAAACATGATTCTCGTTGGTACATTTGGGATGACCCATGCTTGTGGTGAATTTGTAGTGACCAGGTTGTTCGTAGGTGTGTCCCTGACCACGAGTTCACCTCTGTTTTGACCTTCTGCCACACCTTGGCATGTGGGGGCCACTTTGGCTCTCAACATACAGCTCGAAAGGTCCTTGACTCAGGATTATATTGTCCAAAATTGTATAGAGATGCCCATAGGATTTCTAAATCAGGTACTCGATGTCAATTCACAGGGAATATCTCCAAGAGGAATGAAATCCCCCAACAGCCCATGTTATTTTGTGAGATCTTCGATGCATGGGGCATTGACATCATGGGGCCTTTTCCAAATTCATTTGGCTTTTTTTACATCTTATTGGTTGTTGACTATGTATCTAAATGGGTGGAAGCAAAGGCCTCTAGGACCGATGACTCTCGAGTGGTTGTTGATTTTGTGAGGTCTCAGATTTTTAGTAGGTTTGGTCTACCAAGATTCATCATTAGTGATCAGGGTTCACATTTTTGCAATCGTAACATTAAAAACTTGCTTCGTAAGTATGGGGTTGTTCATAAAGTCTCCACTTCATATCATCCCCAAACTAACAGACAAGCAGAAATTTCAAATTGAGAAGTTAAGCGAATCTTGGAGAAAACGGTACAACCCAATAGGAAAGATTGGAGTTTGCGCTTGGATGATGCACTTTGGGCGTACCGTACTGCATTTAAAACACTGATCGGAATGTCACCATATAGGATTGTGTTTGGAAAATCTTGTCACCTCCCGGTGGAGGTAGAACACCGTGCATATTGGGCTGTTAAACAATGTAATATGAACCTTTCAGATGCAGGTGAGGAAAGAAAGCTACAGATTCAAGAGTTGGAAGAAATTCTATGTGATGCATATGACAACTCCTAAATCTATAAAGAGAAGAAAAAGGCTATTCATGATAGTATGATTCACCAGAAGAAGTTCCATATTGGTGATAAAGTCCTCATTTATAATTCCAGGCTTAAGCTCCACCCAGGTAAGCTTCGTTCCCAATGGCTCGGTCCTTATACTATTACTAATGTTTACCCTTTTGGTGCAATACAGGTTTTGCATGACCAGAGTGGAAGAAGTCTTACCGTCAATGGGCAGTGACTTAAACACTTCTATGAGGATTTTCCAAAGAATATGGTGGAGGAAATCCACCTTGTCGACGCATCATACCAATAAAACACACCAGGTTTTATCCTTCTCACATTTTCAATTATTTTAGTGAGGACACTGCACATTCTAGGTGTGGGGGGTGGATACATTCCTGGGTTAGTTAGTATTTTTCATCGTTTTCTCCTTTTGTTTTCTCTTTTTGGCCTTCTTTATGGTATTTTTATTTTTCCCCATCAACAATTCCGAAATTCCATGATGTGGCGACCATACAGTGGGGAAAGTAAAAATATCATAATGAAGGCTAAAAAGAATTTGTGTATGAGTTTACAATCAAGGAGTGATTTTTAGTGAATTGGTTTTCTATAAATGATATAAATGGTTGTATCTATGTGAAACCTTTGAGATGATTGATGCCCTTTGTGTGAGTAGTTTTTTGGAAAACTGTGTCATTAATATCTCCACAAATATTTGCACAAAACCACAAAGTGTGATTATTTCTCACTTAATATAAGGTAAATATATGTTGGGTTAATATTTTTCAGCTTTAAATGATATTTCCATACGTTCATTCCTTATCCGGTATGTTTCATTACTGTACGAGATTGACCTATGCGTGTGTACCTAATGTCCGACTGTTGTACGCCCTCAAAAAAATTTGTTGTGTCTTGGGAATGTCAAAAACCACTCCTCCTCAACCTTTGATCTTGTTATAAATATTTCAATTAGTGTCATGAGGAGATCAAACAAGGGTTCAGAGATGAGTGTGAGATTTTTTCCAATTGAAACTTCAAAAAAATATATAATAAATGAGGGGAGTGATGAAATGTGCAATATATGGGGATATCTAGGTCGGGAGCTTATGGTTTGACTTATGGGAATGCTTTAATGAGTGGGTCTTGAAATATGATTGCAAAGGATGTAGGACAGGTTTAGTGAAAAAATCATTTAAGCTGAAAAATGTTAAAATAACATATATTTATTGGATAGCAAGTGGAAAGATTAGCATGGAATGGTTTTCACACAGACACATGGAGATTTACTGTAATGGTTTACTTCTAAATTACTTTCTCAATTGGGTATCATGAATCTTTTTGAATTTCTCTATGATATGATTTATGAGACATCTTTTTCTATTTTCACTAGGAAGAACTCCTTGGTGTGGTTCGTGTATTGATCACTTTACTTTAAATAAATTTTCCTCAAATGATAAATATTCCGGATTTTGGAAATATATATAGGAATCATTGTATTTGGATATTTTACTTTTCCCAGGAGTGAAAATGTTTAGGTGTGGGGTGTGATCGTACTATGATTCACTGTTTTATTCCACCCTTACACCGCAGTTTTAAACTAGTTTTATAATGAATATTCCAAATATAATAATAAATTTCACTTCATGTTTAAATAAATCCATTAATGTTAATCAATATTATAATGGGCAATGTTACTTGTTTTTATTGTTTCAATGTAGGTGGAGGTGATTTGGAGGGCCTTTGATGAAGTGGAAGAAAAATGGGCCAAATTGCATGGATCCATGGACATCTGTCCACTGTTTTGCATATTACACAAAATAAGTACATCCAAATGGCCTGAACTTTTGTGGACCTGTCCGGAACTTAATAGGATACATTTCATATTAAGGAACCCAATGCTGATTCGGATTCTATGGGGCCCATCAGAACTGATATGCCCAAGCCACCAAATTTGGACTAAGTCAAATGCAGTGTTCTGTATTTTATCAATATCATTATCTGTAGTTGTCCAAAGGGTTCCAAACGTTCGGTGGAGATAGTAAAGAGGTATTTATACAACGTTTCTATTTTCTCCAAAGCGAGATAATACTGTCTGAAGGCCGAAACTCGTGTTACAAGTGGATTGAAGAAATCTGTGTGCCTAAAACCACCTTCCAATTTTCTTATAAAATGGCACCTTGGGCTCCCCATTTGAAAGTTCGGCCAAGATAAAAGGTGCTGCCATTTTGGAGTCCCCAAGGAGTCTTCTCAACATCCTTAGAGGTTCTGGAGGCTATGGTAGGTTCTACTTAAATATCTTCTTCTTCTTCCCCTCCCATGGGTTTCTAAACCCCTTGTGATCACCTGGGGAGGAATGTGATGTAATCCCAAGCTTCAAAGTTGTATTAATTTGAATGATCTTTTTAACTCTAGGTTGTATGTTGTTTTTCCTCATCCTCTATTCTTATTTTATTGAGTTATGTACTAGTATGTCATGCTCAACTCATATGATCTTGTTTTGGGGTACCCATTCATATGATGTTCCACACACCGTTCACCACTTTCTTTTCCCCCTTTCAATTGTGGTGCTTGTGTGATTTATATTGGTCAATAGATCTCACACAAGCTCTTTCAAGGCCATGTAAATTTATGTCATAATATCACAATTAAATAACATGAAAACCTGGAGAGCACATCGAATTCTTCATGTGTTGCATTGGTGAGTTTCGGTTATGATGTCGAATACAAATCACCCAATCATCAGCGGTGTCCAGTGAATCGTTATGTGTTTTCGACTAAACCGTAGGAGGTATCCTAGTATAAACTCAGTAAAATTATGGTTCTAGGTGTTACAATCCAGGGATTAAAAGATCATAACCCCATCCCTTGAAGTGATGAAGAATGAGCATCACGAAACTTCCCCGGGTTGATCACGCTTAATCAATCTTGTTCATTTCTAATTTGTTTTATCGCTTTAAATTTCTATTTTCATCATTAATAATAAAACCCCCAAGTTTCACAAAACCTAATTCACCTTCTACTTTCATAATCAGAACCATCTTTTTAAACTAATGATCTAAGGCTCTGTCGAGAAAAGACCTAGGGTTGCTACTATACTGCAGAAATTCTAGTCAAAATTAAACAACTAATTTGACGTGCTCGACAACACGGTCAAGGATCCATTCCATAGAATGTGAAAATGAGTTTTCCTATACCTTAGGAAGGATGATGAAGTGGTTCTTAGTAACATCATCCCATCAGAAAATTAATCCCACCCTAGGGCCCCTATTGGTAATCTTCATCACCAATTTCGTGCAACCCATAATCCTCACCATAAAGAGGATACCAACCCAAAAACCCCAGCAGAAGTCATGTGGACCTAATTCCCCTACACATCCCATAGGGTGTGATGATGAAACCGTTAGGAACAAACCATCATCCTTATTCTGACCAAATAATCCAATCATTCAAACAAAATGGAACATTATGAGCAGATTCAAATCCTTTATTGTTCGTATCAATCCCACCAGTCAAATACATTAGCACATTAGGAGTAGTTGAAAATCCCTCCTCATTCTTCAAAAGGATTCTATTAAAATATAGTAGAATAGTAAGAGAAAAAAATTCATTATCCTCACAACCCAAGGTTGACATACATGGACATTAAATTTATTTTGTGGAATACTTAATACTTTACACAAATAGATTCCCAAAGACTATATAAGTTTAGTGTCTTTGGAAAATTGGAACACATTCATCTAACATGGTGAAAGATCTTAAACACCAACCATAAAGATCTTCCCCTTAGGTTTTCCAACCTAAGACCTTTCATTATATTCTAGGGAAAAGAAAATATAAAAAGGGGGAGCTCAATTTCTTAGTAAAGTTAAATATGGAGAGAATTGAACAAAACTTATAGATAATAATGTATAATCCTGAACATAAATTTTTATTATCAAAATATTGAGTAATGAAATAAATCTTGTCATTACGCAAGGCATAAATCATAATGTAATTTAAACCATGATAAAATAGAATTGTAATAAAACATGGAAATGGGGGAAACATATAAGCATATAAAATTGTTTATTAGAAAAAGTCCATTTCTTATCCTAGTTCACTCCTCATTCCAACTTTTTATTACTGAACCAGATTTACTTGATGTTCCAACCCAGTATTACAGAACTAGATTTACTTTCCATTACATTCATGTCTATATCATGAGATATAAATCTTTAACCAATGCATTGGAGGGAAATATAAGTCCTAGAAACTTGATAATGAAATGTATCTTACGTGTTCCACAAAAATATAAATTATTAATCATAGCATAACCCAAGGAATTAAATGGGTTTCTTAAACTTCATTTTGTCATTAAAAATCCTTGTAAAACAAATGGATTTCACATACATATTTCAATAATAAGAATAATAAACCATATGAATAATAGTAATAGTATACTAGAAACATATCCATAATCATAGATGGAAAATAATTTTGATAAAACTCTTGAATTTATTTCTTGAGGAAAATATCATTTCTGATTCATAACATTTTCTTTTCTTAAAACACCGCACAATTTTATAATAAATTAATTTATTTGAATGTAACCATTAAAATTTATAATAGAAGCTTTATGGAGATAAGATTTTATAAAATTGTAAAAATCCATTCAGGCCCTATAAGTTAAAAACCATTCTTCACGTACTTTTTTCAAAAAAAGTCAAAAAGTAACACTTATAGAAAATGAATGAAAGATTACTTCAAAACCATATATTAAAAAGCCAAAAATGGGTAAAAATGACTTTAAACATCCATAGGGAATATTAAAACATTCTATGAAATCATTTCTAGGAAACATGGACATGGATGATAAATAAACTCTTGTAAATACTTATGTACAAATAATCTCAAATAATAATGAGATTGTGAAATTTTCCATTACCTTAGGTCCGCTATATTTTTTATGTCTCTAAACCTCATGTATAATGATTTAAATGATTTCATTGACTTATTAAATAAACATATTAATTTTGATGATATCATATATGTTCATATTATTATTATTTTGGTTAGTGACATTTCATTGTTACTTGTTATTCGATTATTAACTACTTTATGTTCAAATTCATGTTTTTTCAAATAGGCTCTAGTTCTCCTTCTTAGGTCATATTTATATCATTAAAAAATGATATTAATATAATATATATCATATTAATTTATTCTTTACATTTATATAATCATGATTTAATAGATATCATGTAAAATGGTTCGTATTGAATTGTAGAGATGGTAGGTCGTACGTACACATGAGGGATGATATCATTCCATTAATTATGAAATGGTATCGAAGTGGATGGTATATATATTTCTAATGAATAGATAAATTCTTATCATAATAATACATAGTTATTTTTTCCATCATTATAACTATTCTATTTAAGTGGTGGTGAAAAACAAATTACACCATAGCGTGGAGATGCTAAATTGTGTGTACACACCCGTGGTGATTTTGTTTTTCATAAGATAAATAGAAGGTGGAATATGGTTTTTCCATAATCTTAATGAAATATATGTATACTAGTTATACTAATTCGTTAATTTATACTGGAAATAAGTCATGAAGAGTATGTAGAATAAAAAATAATATGAAAGAATTGGTAGAGGAGATTACCTCTTCTTCGATGAGCTCCCTCTAGATCTCCTCTTAAAGGCACTAGAGTTTTTATTTTCAAAAGAAAAAAACCCTCTAGAATGTGAATAAAAAGGTTTATAAGATTAATGGTAAGTGGATTTCCAATCATTAAGGATAAATCTGAAGTTATGAGGTGAGGGGGGGGGGTGCACTTTAACAATTAAGGTGATGGGTACTTTTGGAAACCTCAAAAATATTAATTTATAATAAATAAAACCTCACTCAAAAACATCCAAAATTAACCAATTTATAAGATTAGATTTGATTGGGTTGTAATATCATAATCCAATAAATTTCATTAAAGTTATTAAGCCTATTTAAACATTATAATTTTAATTAACATTTATTTATTCTATTCAATTTTAATTATGATAACAAATATTTCAATATTAATAGGGTGAAATATTTACTTACAGGATATAAAATAGAACATTAATAAATACCTTATAACATTTTAGACCATTTCATAATTATTATATATTTCTTTAAAAAAAATTAATGCTTTTTAAATAATTTAATAAAACATTATTTCATAAAAAACCAATATAGTCAATTTTGACAATATTCAAATTATTGAATTTTAAAAATAATAAGATAATGGGTTATCTTTGAAAAAACTATGTTATTAAATTCCTAAGAGGTCATGGACATTTAAAATATTCATTATACATATTAAGTTTTCAAAATTAGGTTTATTTCAACATTTTTAATAACATTTATTTGTTATCTTCATCAATAAAATATTTTATACATCAATTTGCTGTAATTATTTAATATACATATTAGTATAATAAAAATTAAAAATAAAATACTATGATGAATATAGATATACTATATTTTAGAATAATAATTTCATTCGAATATATATTAGGTAAAATCCAATATTAAAAATGTTATATTAATTAAAACATGAATGTGACAAGTTTATCATCACTTTAGATAAAATAATATAAGTGTCACAATCCCTTCTAAAAGGCACAAAATTGTCAATAACTAGACCCTTGGATGATTATGGTTGAGATATACTCAATTAATAATATTTGGTCATGTTTTAAGGGATTTTAATGGGTATTATCATTTTAATAAAAATTATATTATTTATTTTACAATAATTAAATAATTTCTGCATCATTAATGTATAAGATACTAAGGTAATTATTTATTTCCTAAAAATTAAAAATCAATTACCTTCATAAATTAAGATATTTTAGATTTAAAATTATTATTTATAATCTAATTTATATACTATAAAATATTGTATTAATTATTATTTAGTTATTGAAATTTGAGTGAGATACATTTATCGTTTATTTAAATAAAATAAATTAATTGTCCTAATCTCATCCAACTGGATTAAAAAGGATAACATTTCTACCCATGGATTATTTACGTAGAAACACACTCATCCAATGATGTTCGAACATATGATAGGGTAATTTTGTAATATTATTCTTACCCTAATTACTAGATTTATCCTTTTATCGTAAAAATAAAAATTACACAAGCCACTATTCATAATGCACAAAAAAAAATATAAATCTGCATAAAAAATTTGGACATACCGATTGAAAATATGGAATCCATTTTTCAAAATTCAATTCATCAATGTTGTAGTAATAATTTTAAAATTAATCTCATTTTCAGAAAGATATAATGAGTTTTAAAATTTAAAACATTGTGAAAGAATGAAATGTTTTTACATCTGAATTCAAAATAAAATTAATGCTGATGACTAAAATTATATTAGTTGATAAAAAACATATTCTATTTATACTTTAAAACCATTCAATAATATAATTTAACAATATTAATTATTTCAATGAAAAAAATTATTTCAATTTAAATTTAGTGTATTTTTACTATTAATCAAATATTAAATTCTATCAGAAAAATATAAAAAATTTATTCAAATTAAAATTTTATATCCCAATTCCAAATAAAATGTTTATATTCATCATATAAAAATTATTAAAGTGTAAAAATCATAATTTAAAATTGATTTTCCATTAAAAGGTGTAGAATTATCATTTTGAAAAAATATAGTTTTTTATACATCGAATAGGGTTTATTCATACCCTATGACTAAAATATCTCTTGGAAGAATATCAAAAATATTTTATTAAATTTCTATAACTTATATATTTCATTAGTTTCATTTACTAATATTAATTCACTAAATACAAAAATACAAATATAAAATTGATTTATATCTTTTATAAATAATTGGCATCTAATTAATTGACAATACACTTTCATATGATATGTATAATCATTCCTTCTAACCTAAAAACTAGGCTATAATGGTCAGTTAAAAAATGGAATATCATGGTTTGTTTAAACTCAAAATTTTGTGCAATGAAAGTAATTGAAAAATTAATATTCTTTAAAGAAAATATTTCATAAAAACATCTAGGTGTAACATTATACCCCCTAAAACTGAATTTATCTCTCAAAATTTGTCATTTGGCAAAAAAAATAGATGAGTATACCTCTCCCTCATCATATCCTCAAGTCCTCATGTAGCTTTCTCAAATTTTTGGTTCCTCTATGAAAAATTAACCAAGAGAGTGGTCTTGTTTCGTATAACTTTTTCTCTATGATCCAGAATATCTATTGGTTATTCTTCATAATAAAGATATTTCCTCAGTGGTAAGACATCTCAGATTAGTACATGTGAAGGATTAGTTATGTACTTTCATAGGTGAGATACATAGAACACATCATGAAATTGAAAGAGACTTGGTGGAAGAACCAATCGGTAAGTTGCCTTCCCAATACGATCCAAAATTTCAAAATCATTGATATACATAGGGCTCAACATACCCATCGTTCAAAGCCACATTACTCTCTTCCAGGGAGTTATTATTAGAAATAATTGGTCACCCACATAAAATTATAGGTATATTCATTGGTGGTCAGCATAGCGTTTTTTCAACTCTGAGATGCTCATATGTGTTGTTTAATAGATCTGTCCTTCTCTGCTATTTCATCAACAAGATCAGGTTCTAATATATTTCATTCCCCAACATCATCCCAGTTGGTTGGAGTTTATCACTTATTTCCATAGAGGGATTCATAAGTATCTATATGAATACTAGAGTGAAAGTTATTATTGAATGAAAATTATACCAAAGGTTTGTGTTGTTACCAACCAACTCGGAAATCCATAGAGATATCGGTGAACCTGTCTTCTATAGTTTGAATTGTCCTCTCACACTAACCATCTATCTGAGTATGAGAAGTAGTGTTGAAACATAACTCTATATCTAGATCCTTCTAAATAACTCACAATAATTTCAAGGTAAAACTCATATCCTAATTAGATATAATGGAATGTGGTACTCCATGAAATATTACCACCTATTTTACATATATCTTGGAAATATGACAAAGTGATAAATCCTATCACATAGTAATGAAGTGTGCCTAATTCAAAGTGTGATCCACTATAAACCATATAACATTATTTCATTCTGATTTTTTTGGGAATTCCAACGACAAATTCCACAGTGATGTTTTCCCATTTCCATTCTGGTATGGGTAATGGTTGTAACATCCCCTTATACTTCTATCTCTCAACATTACCTTGTTGACAAACCAATAATAGAGAGTCATATTTGGAAATATATATTTTTATTTCATCACACAAAAAAGCTCTTTTATGTCCCTGTATATCTTTGTGCTTCCATGATGATTAAAGAATGAAGAACTTTGAGCCTCATCCAATAGATCATTATTTAATTCTAGTATGGAAAGAATACAAACCTGGTACCTAATCATTATTATTCCATCACAATATAGGTTTAATTCAAGAACATTTCTCTCTATTTTTGTAGCTCTACATCTTCTTTTTATTCCTATTTAATCGTCACTTGTATAGATGGTTGAACATTCATTTGAGAAAGACAAGATTACTCCCCTTCCATTAAAATTTAAAGATCCATCAGTTGATACTACATAAATATTGGATCTTTTTTTATCCTCATCATTGATAGGTTAGCATGGTCTATTCGACTCAAAGCATATTCCACCTTATTTTCCATCCCAAGGTGGTAATGTATTAAGAAATCATAATCCTTAATCAAATCTAACCATTATATTTAGTGCATATTAAACTCCTTTTTTTAAATATACTTTAAACATTTTTTATTATTATAAATGTCACACCTTTCACCATAAAGATAATGCCTCGATATTTTTAATGCAAATATTACCGCAGCTAAATCCAAATCATCAGTTGGTTAATTTTTCTCATGGATTTTAAATTTTCTTCAGGCATAAGATATCACCATATAGTTTTGAATGTGAACACATAACAAACACTTCTTGGATGCATTACTATAGGTCATAAATATTTCTACACTATATGGAATTGTGAGTAAAGGTGCACTGGCTAACCCTCCTTTTAGCTCTTTGAATTTCTCTCGCATTCCTCCCTCCACATAAACATAAGTCCTTTCCAAGTCAACTTGGTGAGTGGATTATATAATCATGAAAAAAATTCAAAAAACACTGATAATATCCAGCCAAACCAAGAAAACATTGGACCTAAGTTACCGTTGTTTGTCTTGGCTAAATTTTGATAACTTCTATTTTTGCTGGATCTATAGATATCCCCTCTCTTGAGATTATATGACCCCAAAAATGAAAATTTCTATAGCCAAAATTCCCACTTGGTATCTTTTTCATAAATATTATCCTTTCTCAGGGTACTTAGTACAATTCTCAAGTGATATTATTTTTCTTACCTTCCCTTCAAATAGAAAATTATATCATCTATAAATAATACCAAAAATTGATCAAGACAGTCTCTAAATACCCTATTCATTAGATAAGTACAGCGGGGGAGTTAGTAAGACCAAAAAGAATCACTATAAATTCAAAGTGTCCATAACTTGTACGAAACAACCTCTTATGCATATCCTAATTCTTGACCATTAATTGATGATATCATGAATGAAGATCAATTTAGTAAAATTATTGAGCTCCACATAGTTGGTTGAAAATTTCATCAATGCATCGAAGGGGATATTTTTTCTTGATATTGTTCTTATTATGGTCTTGATAATCAATGAAGATACACATTGATCCATCATTCTCCTTTACAAATAGAATAGGTGATCCCCAAGGTGATGCACTGGGTAATATAAATCCCTTCTCAAGATTCTCTTGGAGTTGCTTCTTCAATTCACATAACTCAATTGGGGCCATTCTATAAGGTGACTATGAAATAGGCATAGCACCTGGTATGAGTTCTATAGACAACTCAACCTCACGATTTTGTGGAAGTCGTAGAAATTATTCCACAAAGACATCATCAAGATCCCGTAAAATAGGTGTATTCTTAATGGTGAGTTTCTCCCCAGTCATTTGAGATAGATAACATTCACTAATAGGAATAAAGACCCATATGATGGAATAAATTTCCACTAAAAGGTCATATTCATCCTTGCATCAAAAGATGATCATAGATTGATCTAGAATATGAAATGTGAATTCCCTTTCTTAGTAATTAATATGAGCTCCATATAGAGAAATCTATTATATGCTAATAATAAGAAAAAATTTCACTATAGGGAGGATCACACGATTTATATGAATCAAATTCCCATTAACATAAACTGTAGAATAATTATACACCATTTATGCGACCGTTATGCCATTGGGATTTGTCATAGCTAACTAAACATATAATTATTGAGGTACTATAGTGACACCATTATGAAATTATTTAGAAATAATAGAGTGGGTGGATCTATAATCAAATAAAAAACTTCCTACTTTAGAGTGGATGGTAAGTGTACCTTACACCACTTCATTATTATACTCCACATCATCGATAGTGAATGCATGTGACTTTCCTTTTTCGTTGGCCTTAAGAGATTTCTGATCTCTATCATCCTAAATGACCCTTGGATTTTGGAATTGATTGGTATAATGCCTCATTTTATCTCCCTAGTAGCATCGAAGTGTGTGAGGTTCATTATTTGCATACTTTTCTATATTTGGATCATTAGTAATATTTTTCCCATTACTTATTCATTCAACTACCTGATGATATTCTCTTCAACATTTAAAACATTTTCTAGTCCCTTTAAGAGAATTTCTTCCATGTTTCCTTCCAAACTTCGATCATAAGGGAAAATTTGTCTTCCTTTTAGTGTGGTCTTTAGATTTCCCATTTATTTCTATATTTATCTTATTATCATACCCATAGGACTGATGGGTTACTCAAATATCCATATCAACCTTGAGAGCACAATGAATGATTTATTTAAAGCTATTGAAGTCTTTTATGGCCAATTCCCTTCAGAGCCTTGGTTTTAAGCCACTAAAGAATTGTTAAATTTTACTCTCAAGTGGGATAATAATTCCAGAAGCATACCTTGAAAGTCTTATAAAATTAACTTCATAGGTACAAACTTATTCATCATCCCTTTTCTTGATCTCAAGGAACTCCTTCTCCATCTTTGTTCGAATAATACGATGAAGTATTTGTTTAAAAATAAGTTATTCCACTCATCCCATTCCATAGATTAAATTTCATATCATTGCATCATATTATTAATAAGATTAAACCATTAATAAGATTCACCTTAAAATATATATACTTTCAAGATAATTTTATCATGATAAAAACATTGGATTACTAAAAATATATTTTTAGTGGTACTAATCCATTATTTTGCCACTAATAGATCAGAATCCCCACTGAAGTAAGGTGGATAATACATCATGAATTACTAAAAAACATTATTTCATCCTTTTATTGTTTGTAAGTCCTTTATAATGCATAGCTTGAGAAATTTTTCTAATCATAGCTACAATATTTTTCATTCTAGCTCCACTAGTGCAGAAAACGTTTTTTACGTCACCATTTTTTACGTCGGTTATATAAAACCGACGTCATAATATGTAAAACGAGGTTTTTTACGTCGGTTATTTCTTAACCGACGTAAAAACCTGTGTTCGGTACACATTTAACGTCGGTTATGGGAGCTCCCATTACATTTGGTTGCTTAGGAGGAAAATCATTGCATTTCCCTTTGTATTCGGGATTAACATGGTTTCTATAGGTTTCATCAATTGAATAAAAACAATAATAATAGTGTGAAAAAAACTAATCATAATGGGAAAACCACATAATCAAGAATATAATTTCAATTTTGGACACTTTAGGTTTTATACTAGGTTATTCATGGTAGTTTCTAAAACACATGGATTGTAACTTATACTCAGACATATCCTTAGGGTTCTTCCTAGTTTTGAATAGTTAAAGATAACATTGCTCTAATACCAACTGTAATGAACCACACCTAATGGAAATAGACATTACATTTCTTTTGTGGAAGAAAAAATATAATACACAATTAGACGTCCAATGACAGTATTAGTTTAGTGTCTTTGGAAACATGGAACGCATTCTTATAACTTGGTGAACAATCTTCAGCCTTTTCCACGATGATCTTCCCCTTTAGTTTTTCTACAAAAAACCTTTATTTATATGATAGGGAAATGAAAACATAAAAAGGGCCATCTCAAATCCTCAGTAAGGGTAAAAATGGAGAGCATCAAAAAAACATAAACATAAGAATGTAAAATATTGAACCTAAATTTTTAATATCAAAATATAGAGTCACTAAATGAATATTTTCAGTACGTAAGGCATAAATCATAATGAAAAACACCTTGATAAAATTGAATTGGAATAAAACATGGAATTTTGGTAAACAAATAAGCATAAAAAATCATTTCTATATTATCCAAGGATCGTTGCCAAGGCCCTCATTGTAGAAAAAGTCCATTACCGAAATGAGTTCACTCCTTATTCCAGCCCTATATTACTAAACCAGATTTACTTTCTATTCTAGCCTTGTCTATCTCAAAAGATATTAATATTTACCCAATGCATTGGAGGTAGATATAGGTCCCACCCATATTATAATGAAATAATTTTATGTGTTCCACAAAACATAAATCATTCATGATAACATAACCCAAGGAATGAAATGGGTTTCTTAAACATCATTCCATGATAACAAAATCCATCTAAAACAAATCGATTTCATAATGATATTTTCCATCATAAACATAATCTACCATACTAATAATAGGAATAGTATACTTGAAACATATCCTTAATCTTAGTTGTAAAATTATTTTGATAAAACACTTGAAAATAATTCCTTAGGAAAATATCCTTACATCTTAAAAAATGTTTTGTTTTCATAAAAAACCACACAATTTTAAATGAAAACAATTTCCTTGAAAATAAATCTGAAAACGTGTAAGATAATATTAATGGATATAAGATGTTAAGAAATCTCAAAAATCCATTCATGTTGTATAAGTTAAAAATCATTTTTCTCCTACTTTTGCTAAAAAAAAGTTAAAAAGTAACTCATATTGAAAATGACAGAAATATTCCTTCCAAAACGTGTAGTAAAAAGACTAAAATGTGTAAAAATAACATTAAATATCCATAGTATAAAAGTAAAACTTTTTATGAATTCATTTTTGTGAAACACAGAGAAGGATGATAAATAAACCCCATACTTATGTATAAATAATCTCAAATAATCATGATATTTTGAAATTATTTCTTACCTTAGGTACGCTATTGTTTGTATGTATCTGATCCTCCTATATAATGATTTAAATGATTTTATTGACTTCTTACAGAATTATATTCATTTTTCTGATATCATATATGATCATATTATCATTCCTTGGTTAGTAACATTTCATTTTTACTAGTTATTCGGTTATTAATTGCATTATGTTCTTATGCATATTTTCTTTAATAACCTCCGGTTAAACTTATATGTTGATAGTTATATAATTAAAAATGATAATAACATAATATATGTCATATTTATTTATTTTTTACATTTATATAATAATGTATTTATGGATATCATGTAGAATGAATCATATCGAATCATGGAGACGGTATGTCATGCATATGCACGAGCAATGATATAATTACATTAATAAGGAAATGGTATCGAATTGGATGGTATATATATTGTTAAATAATAAATAACATGTTAAAATAATCATATATAGCTTTTATTTCCACCATTATACCCATTCAATTCAAGTGGTGGTGAAAAATAGATTACACCATAGCATGGATACGGTAAGTCATACGTACGGACGCGTGGTGATATCGTTTTTCAAAGAATGGATTGAAGCTGGAATATGTTTGTTCCATGATCGTAATAACACCTCAGTATACATTTGATACTATATTCATTAATCTATAATTGAAACAACTCATGAAGAGGATGTAGTTGAAGAAATAATTTGAAATAATTAGTAGAGGAGATTACCTTTTCTTCGACGACCTCCCTCTAGATCTCCTCTTAAACGAATAATAGTTAGTCTTTTGAGAAGACCAAACCATATAGAATGTGACTAAATAAGTTTAGAGTGTAAATTAGTAGGGAATGGAATATATTTAATGAGAAATGTGATGTGAAGAGGTGAGGGAGTAGTTTCCATTTTATAATTTAGATGAGGGGTACTTTTGAAAACGTCACAAATATTAATTTATAAAAAAATTAAAACCCCACTCAAAAACCTCAAAATTTTTCCAATATAGAATATGATATAGGATAAGGTTTTTATATAGTCAACCAATAAATTCTATAAAAAAAATTAGGTCAATTTAAATATTATCATTTAAAGTATCACATAGTTAAACTATTTAATTTTAATTAAGATAAAAAATATTTCAATTTTAAGAAGGTGAAATATTTAATTATTGGATGTCAAATAGACCATAAATAAATATCTTATAACATTTTTCCACCTTATCATAATTATTCCAAATTTTTTAAAAAATTTATATGATTTTTAAATAATATAAAAAACATTATTTGATAAACAACCAATAGTTTCAATTTTGACACTATTTAATTCATTGATTTTTAAAATAATAATATAACAAGTAAACATTGAACGATCTATTTTATTATATTCATAAGAGGTCAAGTTAATCAAGAAAATTCATTATAAATATTAATTAGCCAAAACATTATTTATTTTTATATTTTTAACAAAATTTATTTCTTTTCTCCATTAATAAAATAAACACTACATCAATTTTTTGTAATTATTAAATATACATATTTGTTGAATAAAAATAAAAAATAAAAAACTATGATATATATAAATCTTCTTTATTTCATAATAGTACTTTTATTAGAATATATCTTATGTTAAATCCTATATTAAAAATGATATTTTAATTAAAACATGATTGTGACAAGTTTATCATCGCATTAGATAAAATATTATAAGTGTCACAATCCCTTTTATATGGATCTAAATGGTCAATAACACAACCATTGGATGCTTATGGTCGAAATATACTCAGAAAATAATATTTTTTATAGTGTTGGGGTCTTTAGCAGGTATTATAATTTTAATAAAAACTATATTATTAATTTTTCATCAATTAAATAATTTCTATATCATTAATGTATATGTTATTCAGTAAATTATTTAATTCATAAAAATTACAAATAAATTTCCATGATAAATTAGAACATTTTATATTTAAAATTATTATTTATAATCAAATTTATATACTTAATAACCTTATATAAAAAATGATTTAGTTGTTAAATTTTGAGTGAGACATACTTAACATTTCATTAAATGAAATAAATTAAATGTACTAATCTCATCCAAGTGGATTTGAAATGATAAAATTTCAAAAAAAAATTGATTTAGGTTGAAAAAACTCATCTCATGATCATATGACAAGTGTTTGGGTAATTTTATAATATTATTCTTACACTTAATTACCCGATTTACACTTTTATCGTAAAAATAAAAATTACCAATGTTACTATTCATAATTACCAAAAATAATATAAATATATTTAAAAAATTTGGAAATAGTGAACCAAAATATGGAATCCATTTTTCAAAATTATAAAAATAGATGTTTCAATAATTAATTTATTATTAATCCCATTATCGGAAAGAGATAATGTGTTTTAAAAGTTTAAACATTACGAAAGATTGAAATGTTTTTACATCTGAATTCAATGTGAAATTAATTCCAATGACCTATATTATATTAAGTGCTAAAAATTTATTCTAGTTATAATATAAATCATTCAATAATATAATTCAACCATATAAATTATTTCGATGAAAAAAGTTGTTTTCACTTAAAATTGATTGCCTTTTTACTATTCATCAAAACATGGAAATTATGAGAAAAATATCAAAAACATATCCAATGTAAATCATTATATCCCGCTTAAAAAAATTATGTCATCATATAAAAATTATTAATTTTTTAAAATGATAATTTAAATAGGTTTCCTTATTAAAAGGTGTAAAATTACCCTTTTGAAAAAATATATGTTTTTATACATCAAATAGGATTTATTAATACCCTATTTGTAAAATATCTGTTGGAGGAATATCAAAAATAATTTATGAAATTTTTATAACATATATATTTTATTAATTTAATTTAATAATAGTAATTAACTCAACACATAAATAGAAATATAAAATTGATTTATATTTTCCATAAATAATTGGTTACCGATGAATTCACTATACAATTTTATAAGTTAGTTGTACTTGTTCCCGCGAACCTAATGGCTTGGTTATAATGGCCACTTTTTACAAAGGGGGTATCGTGATTTGTTTAAACTCATGGTTGTGTGCAATAAAATCTATTTAGAAAATAAAATTCTGTATTGAAAATATTTCATAAAAACATTCATGTGTTACAATACTCGTTCATATCAAGCCTCCTCATCAAATACAGTGGCACACTACAAGGAAACACAAATATATTCTCGTCCATATCAATTCATACAGTAAAATACGGAGGCATGTTATGATCATAGAAAAATTGTTTCCCATTCTTATCAAGCTCTCCATTAAAATACAAAGGAAACAAATAAGAAGATGATAATTCCTACTGACTCATATCAATCCCACCAGTAAAATATATCGGAAAAAAATAAGTTTAATAAAATTCCAACTATGATATATCAATACTAGTATGAAAATACAAACGTAATTGTAGAAATCATTCAGTGTGTCCCATTTTTAAATCAATAGCAGACTCATACCGCTTCTACCGCAAAACAAGACTTTCTTTATTTATTAGTTGGAAATGTTGGACAGTAGTGGGTACATGTACCTAATCCAATACGAGAATGTGTGTATATTCCCATTATCATCAAGGACATGTCTCAAAACATCTTATAAATGATGGAGGGTTAGAAATCCATCTTTTACCATATCCTAAAAACATTTCAATATGTTATTGCATTTTCAGAAATAACTAGGAGTCTGTCCCACAACCCTACCTCCTCAAGTGGGATGACTCATCCAAAAAAATTGATGGTCACTCAAGAATGGAAATTCATCTTTACTCCCACTCAGTAGGGTCATAGGTAGCATTTTGAGATAAATGTACAATAGGATTGAGCACAAATACCCATTCCAATAGGGGACACTATTCCACTTCGATAGCCACTCTTGGGTAGGCACATATCCCTTCCAAAATTATAAAAGCTTACCAAAATAACTCGATAAAACCATGGAAAACTTGAATATGAACCTATATAATATGTTCATCCCATACACTAAACAACTCCAATTTCCCTCTAGAGATCCCCTAAAAATAAATCACACCAAAGGAAATCAGAAAATGAAGAGCATACTCCTATTTCTCCTCTACTAGAAGGTGGAGTTTTTTGGTCATAAAATTTATATCATTGGTTCTCCAATATAATTTTGCTATATTACAAAATTATGGAGGTTTTAGTAATAGTTATGAATGCCCCCCCCCCACAACATTATTACCAACAGCTCTAGTGGTACTCCCCATAGAATCTACCATAATTGATCCCTTCCTGGGCACAAACTGATAGATCATGAGAGCCTATATCCTAATAAGATTCATAGTATCCCTCCTTATGGACTGAATATAAAATATAAATAAAGTCCTGCCCTTGTTGATGTCCACCCAAAAGATACTCCCTATGTTATATGCAACATAAATTCACCCAAAAGTCATACATCAAGCTACGATGATAGTCCTCACCATGATGACATTCACTGCGAAGGTCTCCCCCACCCCCTCACAGTGGAATTTCATTATAGAAAAAAGGTCCTCCCTTTTTTGTTGTCTTCCCAGAAGGCCCTCCCCATGGTATAATTTGTATAATTTCTCTATGTAGTCAGATATCAAGTTATGATAGTAGTTCTTTCCATGATGTCATTCACTGTGAAGGTCCTCCCCATAGTGAAATTTCATTTCACAAAGAAGGTCCACCACCTTTAGAGCCAAATACACGAAATCCCTCATATTTTAAGGAACTTAGAATGACCGGTCTAACATGATACATATCCTGTCCTTGATAAGAGACATAATTTTTCATCCAGAAAGGTCGCCTGGGGAAATTCATATCCTTTAATCCACCTATGGAACGTTACCATTCCAAAATGACCTCCACTATCCCCCTCCTTACAAAAAATAGTCATTATGGACTTATGTTGGTCTGATCAAGTGGAAGAATCCCTATAATGAGAAAAAAAATATGTTTCTTGTGAGAAGAAAATTGGCTAGTAGTGACATACCTAACATGTTTTATCCCACAATCACTTCTCAATTCGACATCCTTGAGGCATTTTTAGAGGAATTCATACAGAACATCCATCTGAATATTTGGAAAAATCTCCAAAAAACAAAAGAAATGTTCTTACCTTATATTGGGTATGAAAACCATTTCATAAATATTGGGAGAACTTCATCGTCATGTTGAATTGGAATCTCTTTCATCTTCATGGGGATATCAATCAGAGAAGTGGTGGAAATATCTTCAACTGTCATGCCTCATTGCATTACATGAGTTTTGTTATCTAATTATCAACACCCCCCCCCCCACCTAGTTTTCACATCTACGGACAGGGTAAACATGAAGGTTTTGATTTCACCCCACTCCCTATTCATAATAACCAACTATAAATGAAATAACATAATTTCATTACTCTAAGGGGGTCATTATGAAAAAACCCAACTCCGAAAATAGGGCACAATCAAAATGAATCATCCCTGAATAAGTCTCAAAATAATCAGGCCCGATGAGATATATCCATTGAAAACTATTGAACTAGGAAATTGATAATATTAAGTAGGGTTCTTTCTTAATGTGATACAATTATCATGCACTTATAATGTCCTCGGAAGCAAGAAATTCATGGGTAGACCTAGAATTGTACTCGGCTCCCACTCAAACAAGTATGTGTGAGATCAAGAGAGTTGTGATAGTAGTCAAACCACCCTCTATATAGGACCAGTCCTATCCCCCAGGGCTCCTGGTATTTTTAACACAAGTTTTTTTCAATGATGAAAAATGTGTCCTTATTCACAATAAAAATGGAATGGTATAAACCCCAACCCATAGGGATCGTGGAATTTCTACCTTAATCTCCCCCTCAATGGAAATTAGTCATTTTCTGAGATTTTGATAATAACAATAAGTAAGGTCTCTCAGTTCATCCCATCTCATGACCCATATCCCTTAAAAAGTAGGCATACCACCATGTTTCCAATAGGTTTCCTCTGAGTCACTATTCTTTAAGATACTCTTAGAAGATCATAGGAAGGAAGGGAGAGGTAAAAAAAGGATGCATACAACCCAACTACTAATCGACAACCATTATGATTACTACACCACATTATTCAATGGTAAACATCGTGGATTTTAATCCTACATATGACACCAAAAATGACACAAACATAGAGGATAAAAGAGAGGATGGATCTATTCATAATTGTCTAATCTATCAAAAATTAAGGTGTAATTAATCGTAACCATAGAATCACCCTAGATTAGGGTTCTCCCTCAACTAATCATGTACTACCTCCTCAGTGAATATCAACCAAAGAAAAGAATAAATTCATGGCCATATGTTACCTATCTCCACTTCTTGATGAGTATGATCTACCTATGCTTGAAGAATGATTCCCTTAGGAGGAGGAATAAATTAAAGATTTGATGAGACTGAAAGATGAGTTTCTATGATATAGAATTCCTACTAAATATAGTCCCTGAGAAGTGCCCCAACTTACACACCCAATAAGTGTACCTCAACAGTAAGGGTTCATTCCAATGACTGCAACTAGACAGGGGCATCCACCCAACTCAGTGCTTGTACCATCAATTTTTTTAGACCTGATAATGGAATAATATCAATACTTTCCTCTTTTAGGGAGAAAAATAGGATGGATTAATTAAAACCCTCCCAATATGTCCTTGAACGAATATCATCCTCAAATAATGGTAGAATGGGAACATAAAATATTTCCTATTGTCACACCTTTTCATGCTTTTGTTAAATTGAACATTCATCAAGGCCTTATTGATACCATCTTGTCATTGGAAGCTCAATTGGAAGCTATGTAAGATTTACATGAGCTAATTCACTTATAAAGGAAACCTTACCCTTATTGGTTGATCGAAACACATCCCCCTACAAATTTATGGAGTCTTATGTTTCTGGTATTTAAAGGATTATGTGACATAGAAAAACATCTGATGCACTTTCCATCCCATTGTGAAACCATGGTGGGAACAACTCATAAGAAAGAGGTTGTGTGACTTAGATGATTTTTTCAAACCCTAAAAGAGTCAGCCTTCATGTGGTACAACATTTTCAACTCATTTAATCATGGGATGGGAAGATGTCCACTATCAGTTCCTCCTTTAGTTCAGATCAAATATATAATATATGATATTCCTCACACAATAAAAATAAAAATAGTTGGTGAATGAGAAAGTCTCAGATATCTTTTTCATAATGAATGGGAAAACATGTTCCATGAACCTACCACTTCCCCAAGAAAATAAACTCAATCATTTCATAAATACCATTCATGGTGAGTTGTAGATGCCACTCATCCCAAAAAAAAATATATGTTTATTTTTCAATTTTTCTTCCTTCTGTAAAATAATAGAAGATTTCATATGATGGACTTAACTCATGACTTAAATGACTCACCCAATCTGGGGGAAATGGGGGGAGGGGGAGGTAGAATCTATCACACTTAATTTATCCCTCACGTTGGATCCATCACCAAAACTTACACCATATCATGTGTTACCTTCTGGGTGTCAACAAAAACCCCTACATTTCCAGTATTTGTGAAGGGGACCAAGTTGTAATAAATGCATGGAGAAAATGAAAATAAATATTCTTTTTCCAAGACAAGTAAGTTTTTGGATACTTTATAGCCACTATGGACAATGATCTACTCCACCAACCATACCCCAAGAGGCCCGACCAGTTAGGTCTTAATGACCAGCTTGATTATCTTCCCTTAAATTGCATTTTGGGGAGCAATATTTAAGAATACTTCATCAAAAAATACATCCAACAAAATATGATGGAATCAAGGTATGTAAAGTTAGCAAATTCACCAACACAAGTAGAGTATTTTTTGTTACTATCCTCAAAGAAAGAGATGAGTTAAATAAATTTGTTAGAAGAAGGGCATAAAATTTTGATATTTTGATGGATTAGAAGACAATCAACCGAACTCATGGTCTTCTCTGATCAAATTTGAAGCATCCAAATATGCATTAAACCACTTCCTCTACAGCATAGTCGATGTCATCGGTCCCAACAACCTCCAAAAGATAGCATTTCAAAAAGCTTTATGTCTGGAAGGGCATAGAGGAAAAATAATAGGATGAACATGAATTAATACCAACATCATATTTGAATATCTTAGACTTTATGCCTTCAAATTAGAGACAATGGGCACCTCCCATCTAAATGGTACTACTATAAATGGTACTCCAAGGAAATTCATCATCAGTTCATGAATTAATCCTTGGTTGCATTAATTTCATTCATTTTATGGATCCCTTCTCTAATTGAATGTATTTATATGAACTTCTATTCCCTACACCTGATTGGGTAACTCAATTATGAGGCCATAGGAGTCGAGGATACGAAGGGAAGACGTAGCTAGAAAAGGAACCATAATTCTAGTGGTGTCCCATCCAGTATAATACATGTTACATAAACTCATGGATGAACCCATCAGTGAGTATGATAGGTGTAGGAAAATCCCTCTACACATTCCAAAATCCACCCAGACCTGATCACTCTAGAATATCAATTAGAGGGGGTACAGGTTTCAGATCACCCTTGGTGGGATGAAAGGCCTGTCAGACCCAATCCATGAAGACATGTGCACCTCCAACTCCTATTTTTCGTGTAGATCCAACTACTTCAACAACATTATCCTCTATAGAACCTATAAAATAGAATACCATATTTTTTAGAATAGTTCTTTAGACTGTAAGTATGATATTATAATGAAATTATACATGGTATGAGCCAAGTTATCAATATTGGATGGCCTGAGATTATTGAAAGACCTCAGGGAAGCACTCATAGAGGCTTTACTAAGCCCTATAGAGTATGAAGATGAGGATCCTACTACTAACTTCTATCATATAGAGCTAGATCCTAAATACTTTCTCATGGTAATCCCCTTCATAGATCAAGATGAATATTTCTTTATACAAGGACGCATCAGACCCTTGTATGTGTCTGGCAGGATAACTGTTGTCAATGTTCAAATGGCTTTCATTGAAATTTGTTTATTAGTTAATATAATTTTAAAATATAGATAATCTATAGTTTGGGTTATAAGGGGTATCTACTCATATCATCAACTATGAAACTACAGGGATATGAAAAATGTTGGAAAAGGTCATTAGACCAAACTAATCTCAAGGATGAATTTTCAGACCTCATATCTTACTCATATTTTCTAGTCTTTCAATATGATATGACTTTCAATGTTTTTCTTAGAAGTCCCTAGTTGCATCATGATGATGAGGTCACCTAATTTTACCATTAATGCATCAAATACTGTATTAATGGACAAATTGGGATGTTTAATATTGATAAGGACCTATTTGAATCCTAGAAGTCACATTATATTGATACCTGATTCTATGAAAGGGAAGGGAAATAAAACATTTTTTCTAGTGTTCCTTTGGTCTCTACCCACAAAAAGTATAGAAATTATCCCATCCAACCCCTTAAAATAGCTTAATGAAGAATATGTGTTACCCATCAATTTGGTCGACTATATGAGTCAAAATTCCAAAGTATATTTAGTTTTCTTCATTACTTTAGTGATGACCACTGAGTTCAATGGTGTTGAAAAGTTTGATGACTCCCAAGATAGTGGTGAAGGCTCATATGAAAATGCCAAAATTCTATCCTTAGAGCTTAGAGAAGTATATTCCTTACTAGAAGAGGGAGAATGTTTTGTCTCATCACCCAAAAAGGATGAACACACTCATTATCAATCCCTCGCTCCTTCTTCTCCATATATTCATGGATATCCCACACTATTAGGTGGGTCATAAAAAGTGGTTTTATATTTCAAATGTCAAGATATTGGCTCCTCTCAAATATAAAGAGAGCATATCCCATTACATTCCTTCTAATCCAATAAGAGTATGAAGATAAAGTGGATAAAGATGAATATTAGGACCTTGGGGATGCTCCACCAGTGTTTGAAGTGGGAATATCTATAACCATTGATGAACTCAAATAAATAAATCTATAGAAAAAAGAACACCTATGACCCACCACTACTACAAAAAGGGCCTTTAATGGAACTAGTAAAAGGGATTTCTGAGTTCTATATAAGTTTTGACAATCTCAGTGATATTAAAGGGTTTTCTTTATCCATGAAAAAAACTCTGATAAAGGGGACCTTTATATGTGCTTTATTTAGCACTGATAAAGGGGAGCCTTATTCAGCATTTTTTCACTATTAAAGGCCTCCTTTAGCACCACTTTTTTAGTGATATTAACGAAACCCTTTAATAGTGCTAGAAAGGCACTAATAATGGCCTTAATGATAAAGGGTATGAAAGTTTTTTTCACGCCCACACCCCCTATCAATGCCCCCCCCCCCCCCCCCGTCGTCTCTTCCTACAAACCTTTATCTGCACATTAGATAATACCACCCCCAGCATGTGCCCCTCCCTCCAGAGAGACTGAAACCTGGTACCTCCATATTATACAACAATTCCTTTTCCACTCCCCTATACTATTTTGTTTTACATTTTATTATATATCTATAAATTTATATATATATATATATATATATCATTATATTTTTTATCCATATATATGTGTGTGTGTGTGTGTATTTATATATATGTTTAAATATATATATATATATGTATGTATATATTTACTTATATATATATATATATTTGTGTTTATATATATATATATATTTGTGTTTATATATATATATATATTTACATATTTAATTTTAAAAACAAATTTATTTATTTATATTTTTTAAAATAAATATTAATTCTTTATTTAGATAAGGTTTATATATTGAGAAATATATTTTATATGTAAATTTTTTTGATTATTTATTTATGAAATTAAAATTTTATGTGTCCGTGTATTAAGAAATATGTATATATTATTATATATTTGATTATAAATAAAAATACATTGTTAAACATTTTAAAATTTAAAATCCATAATATCAATATGAATGTAAACCCTGGTAATAAATTTAGTCCTTGCTGAAAAAGATAAAAAGACCCCCCCCCCCAAACATGGCTTAAGATTCATTTAAAGTTAAAACATTAGGATACACAGGCTAAAAATTTAGTTTTGGAGGCCTTATGATCCAATTTGTCCTCATAAGAAATTATTGGGGGATCCCTTGGGTTATTGAGGGGTATATTTCATTGTAATAATTGATTTGATATGTGGTATAGCCCAAATGGGCACCCTTAGTCGATGTTATGGTGGTTTCAAAGGACATAAAAAGTGAAAAAAGGGAGTAATGATGATTATAAACATAGTTTTGTCTTCAATAAAGGTGATATGGGGTTCTTGTGGGTTATTTCTATGCAGATATCATTGAAAGATTCTATTTGATACATCATATTGGTCGAAAGAACACCTGAATGAGAAGTTATTGCCACTAGAATTTTAATAAATTAGGGTAACCCAAATAAAAACTCAGTTTGGGAGGCCTTTGGAGACTTTTGGTGGTTTAAAAATTAGCAAAATCTCATAAACCTCAGTTGTATCCCCTATGTGGCATAGATGTCATCACATGCATTGATTGGATATATGGTGGAGCCCAAATGGACACCCAGATCAAAAATTATTGTTTTTTGATGTTTGATTTCAATTTACAACATTTTGAAACTATAATATATTTTATTCCTTTGATTATATCACAATATAAATCTTATTTGGTTTTATCTGGTTTAATAAGTTTTGATTTGACTGGTTTTGGAGCTGAAATAGTCTCCTGGATCAAAAATTATAAACGTTTTAGTGTTTCTAGGGTATCATAATATTTTTATGGGTTTTAAGGGTGTCTAGTGTTATTATTTGGTTTTAATGAAATATACCCATTAGCAGTGCCTTTATATAAGATCTGATAAATTCAGTTTCTACTAGTATTTTTACCAGCGCTTATAGAGGGCCCCATTTAACATCTCTTTTACTAGCATTAAGAAAGGGGGTTTTTAACTGTGTTTGATAAACCCAGTTTTTTGTAGTGCACTATGATTAGTGGATATAGTTATTTTGAACATAAATATGTAAATATGTGACATTCTTGAAATTTAAAATGAAACACTATGCTAAATACCATCCAATATACACCACATGAAGATTACATGAATGACTAAATGTTATTATTTAACTCTAACTATTATCACCAAGCAGTTGGAATGAAAGTCATGAGGTATATTAACTAAATTATGAAAATATATTTTAATAATTCTTATAAAAATAATTCATTGGTTACCAATTAATTATAAATAAAAATAAAAACTAATTGAATATAAAGGGTGGGTTTTTATAAAAAAATCTGTCTTTTATACCCACAAGGAAATTTTATCATAATATATTAAATTAATAAATATTATTCAATGATATCAATGAAATATATATGTTATATGTTTATTATTATTCATTAAATTCATCAAATAAATTTTAAATTCTTAAGATAAGAATAAATATTATTTTAAGCATAAAAACCTATATTATTTATAGATCAATTTTTCCTCTTTTTGATGGCGCAACAATTTTAAATATAAATTTTCAAAGTAGTTAAAATAAAATTTGAAAAAACAAACTTATTTTTTTAATGAATAATATAAAATTTATATTTTTTTTATTTTCTTATTTTTCTAACAAGTTTTATTTTTTGATAAATAGTGAAAAAATACAGCATTTTATCTAAAAACATGAATTTCATCTTATATATTTATAAAGTTCAATTAAATTTTAAATTGTTTTCAAAGTATAATTGGTATAATTATCCACAAATAAGACTAATTAATTTCATTGAAACCAATTTCACATTGAAATTGGATATAAATAAAATTCAATATTTTGAGCTTTTTGCATTAAAACCCTTCTTTATCATTATGTCTACAGGATTAATTTTAAATATAATTTTCACAATTCGGTGAAATGAATTATGTAAAATTGATTTATTATTTTGAATAGTAATGTATAAATTATTCTATCATGTTAATTTTATTTTTATTCATAAAAAATATTTACCATGGTATACAAATTACTTACCGCGGTATAGATAAAAATGAATCTTGTTAAAGATTAAAAGGTAAAGGCATAAAATACATAAAAACTAAAACATTTAATGGTTTTTGAGGTGTGGATTGAACCCAAATAGGCTTTGAAATATAAATTGTCCAAAAAATCCATGTATTTTAATTCCAACTCAATATTATTGGCTTTAAATATAAAATAAGTATTATTTTAATCACGTAAATCCACCACTACTCAAGTATAAATATCACCCCAAACCACCCCACTTAAACTAAAAAATCCATGTTGGTCCTAAAATAAATACCCAAACCACTATTTATTACTCTCCCAATGTCATATTGTATATGGTATCATGAAAATACCAAATACAAGGTCCTCCATGGTCTCTCAATGTGGTGACATTAAATATGTAATTTTCTCAAGGACCTATCATAATTTCTTTTCTTTTCTTAATTTATTCTCACCTCCTTTATCCAGAAAATAATTATAAATCTATAATCAAATATATAATGGAGTGTTATTTTTATAAATGAATACATCATATATATTTAACATTTCATCACCTCTTATTAAAATAAACTAAACTATTGCTCATGTTATGTTGGTTGATCGCCTCCTTGAATAATGATTTTGTTCATTTTCAATTTATTACTATATGTCTTGTAATTATACAATAGTTTTGATTAAATAATATTTTAATAGGTATATTATAATTTATTTCATTTTCTTTAACTTACACATTAACATAATATTAGACAAAATAAAACTAGCTTGTGATGTTCCGAAAAACCGCCAAAATATACTCAACATTTATAAATAATGTTTTATATAATGAATCATCCCCATGTAGAAGATATAAATGATATATGGGACCATTCATACTTTTAGAATTTAATTAATACTATTTCATCCAACTTTTAGAGTTGTAATCCCATTTTATAAGAACAACCATAAATATAAACTAATGATCTAATGATGAAACAATGAAACAAATGCACCTAAAACCGTGAGAATGATGAAATTTTATTAATAGATGTGTCAAGAAATGTTTTAACATCATAAAAAATGTTATATAAATTTTAATATATTTCTTTAATGAGTTTATAACATAATTAAACCCATTATAAATTGGGTTTGAACACATTTTCAGTAATTTGAACGTTATGTAAGTGATTTTTTATCCCAATTTCCATTCTTTAGGATAAACATCTACCTATTGATTATGTCATGATAATATTAACTCTAAAATGAATTTGTAATATCGTTTTTTATTTCCACTTGTTTTGCGTTGATTTATATGGGATGCACATATTCAATTCATTTTATTAATTTTCACTTCCATGATAGGGTATTCATAAGGGACTTCGTCTCAATCTCTTTTCATTGAGGCATATTTTGATATTATAAACCAACCATTTTTTATGAGATTTATATATAACCCCATTTTATATATCATATCATGAATTTATATATTATATTTGTAGAAAAAAAAAATTAAATGTCATTACTTCATAGGGTTTATGACTTAACTAATCCATAGTGGTATAGGACACTATGATTTAAAATTTTGTTTTTAAATGTTTAAAGATTTAATTTAAAAAATATTTTCATCTATATTAATATCCATGAAATAATTTTATATTTTAATTTATATGAATATGAAATAATTATAAATTTCATTTTATGACTATTTTTAATTTTTTTAATGGTTTTGATAGGGAATCTTCTTTTTTGTTTTGTACAATTTGATTTTAAATGACAAAAAAGAATGTGGTGTCCTTAAAATAGACGGTGCCAATGACATTTCCTTCCCCATGAATACTATTTAATTTATATTTCTTTTGAAATATTACATGTTTTATTAAAGAAAAATTCTTCGGTTTTGGTTTTTTTTTAACCAAATATGGTGTTTCAATGAAAAAGGTGTTTTTCTATTGAAAATGGTTTTTTAAATGAAAAAGGTACTTTTATATATAACTATTTTTACAAATGGGATTGAAATTATTTTTCATGGGGTTTTATAAGGAAATTAATTTTTTCATGAAATGGTTATTGGGTAATATATAAGAAATGGTTGAGCCTAACATAACTTATAATAAGTGTTGATCTCCATTATTGCTCACATGTGAGCCTAATACAGTTATACAAACAGATGAGCCCCATTATATCTCATGTGAAATGGGTGAGACCTATATAGATTATAAGAAGGATTGATTCCCATTATAGATCATGATTGAACCTGGTATAACTTATATAAATGTTAATCCCCATTAAAGATCTCCAATGAATTGGGTAATAATAATATTTTAAGTCAGTTTTATACTTATCCAAATTTAATGGGTTTTGAAAGTGGTTTAATATAGATGATGCTCTATGTCCCATAAAAAAGTTTTAAATTTCTTGTTATGAGTTTTAAATGATTTCATTGATAAAAACATGTTTGATTGATTCATGTGAAATTGTTATGCTTCATTTTCTCAAATAACATTAGATGTATTTTTATGATTTTCAATAGACTAATGGTTTTCTTTTTTTTAGTGTCCCTTACTAATATTTTTGTGCTCATACATATTATTAAAAAGTTTTTTCATAGTGTTAAAGGATGATTAGTGACAAGGATATGGAAAAGATATAAATTGTGATGTAATATCATGGAATGAAACAAATTTTTATTTTAGAATGTTTGGTTTGGTGAAAAAAATGGATACTGATTAAAAGTGTCAACTTATTATATATGGGTTTACTTTATATGTGTTTTTAGTAGTTTACTAAAATTATAAACCTAAATTATATTTAAAAAAAAGTTATTTCTAGTTTTAAAATAATGTGAATATTTAATTTTTTAGGCCAGGATATTATAGTTGGTATCAGTTAATAGTTTAGATAACTTTTGAGGTTTGGATAGTGTTAATATCAGTCCCTTAGAATATTTTATATTATTTTTAAATTGAAATTATGTATAATTTTAAGATTACCTTGTTTATTGATATAATATATGTCTATTCTGAAGGTTTTAATATAGAGGAAAGAGGGCTACTTTGGTGGGAAGGCATATAGAGTAAAATATCCTTCTAGATCAACATCATAAGATGGTTGGAATCAAAACAGATTAGTTTTTCATAGTGATGGATCAGTTTTCACAAGCTATAAATGCTTTTGGTATCCATGTTAGAGATATACCTCATGTTCAATGAAGTAACATGTCTATAGAAGATAATTTCATGAGGCAGCATCCCCCTTCATTCAATGGATCATCTTACCCAATGGTTGTTGAAGGACGGATCAATTCCATGGAAAACATATTTGGTGTCATGGGATTTCCATTTATCATTTTGAATGTGAAGGTGATCAACGGTGGACTTTTGTTCAGAATAACAGAAGGAAATAAGATGTTGATACAATGATATTATAAAAATTTAAGAATATTTTCCTTAAATAAATTTCCCTATGGTTTTTTGGATTAATATGGAAAAACCATTCTTGGAATTAAGGAAAAAAGATAAGGATTCTTTGGCTCTTGATGAGTCAAACTTCAAAATATTGGCCAGGTATGTGTCTGACATTACTCAAGACATTGATAGTAAAATTAATATATAATAATCTCTATTAAAACCAAGATTACTAACAGAATTAGATGCATGAACATTTAAAAGTTTTCTAAAATTAGTTCATTGTGATGAAAAATTTGAGACACAGTTTTTCTACACTTATGTGCCACGAGATAAAAAGAGTAAGAAATTGTCAATGGGTAGGAAATAGAGAATAAACCAACTAGTGATATAGGGGTAAGCCTAAAACTTTTTAAAAGTGCAGTAAAATACATTTTTGTTGAATTTATGTAAATATTGGGAAAAAATTACTATTGTTGTATGTTTGGTCATAGGGATTGAGACTACAAAAAGAATAGTCCCAAACAATCCAAGAATGAACTGATCGATATACTGTCAACAATGATATGTTTTATTTATAATTAGTTAGAGAATTATTCAACAAGTGTTAGAATAAAATTACTCTTATTTTAAATCATATTTATTATAAACAAAAAATTTGTGGGAATATCTTTTGATACTACTCCAACAGATGTTGAGACATCTGGTGAAGTGATGGAAGATTTAGGGAGCTTAGTTTTTCTCAAAGCATAAGAATATGCTCAAGGTTCTAGATACTCCTTACATGGTTCTTTGTGTGAGATAATAAATTTATTGAGAAATTTCTAAGAGATGGGATGTTGTGATCATGATTATGTAATGAATTTTTTATGATATGTTTTCCTTTACTTCTGAACATAAGTTTTATGTTAGTGATAAACTTTATTGTTTATATGATATTTGATAATTAAAGTTATTTTTGTGATGCACATCCTAATTCTAGGATTTTTATGAGGATGAAGTTATGATTATAAAATAGAAATATAACACATTTTTATATTCCCTTATATTATTATACATTATAGTAATTCCTCAACTCTAGGAAAAGTATTTTTGAATGGAAAGTGTTATCTATTTATTTTTCTTAGTAAGAAATCAATGAAGTTTTGACCCATTATAAATTTATTGTTTTTTTAGTCTTAAATTTACCACAAACCTTTTATATATTTTATTATATCATTCCTTGATCATTTTATTTTATCTTCCATATCCATGTTTTCCAACATGGAAACCCATTATGTGTTATCTAAGGTGACCTTCACACTTTCCTTTCTCACTTTTCAAATGGATGTTTTTTATTCTTTTTACAATGTGGGATTTAAAAAGTGGTATTTTAAAAAGTTATAACCCTAATTTTTTTATCAAAAGTTCAAATTTTGAGGATAAAATTTATTATTGAGGTAGGGAATGTAACATACTGAAATTTTAAAATGAAAAAATATGCTCAATATCATACAAGATACGCCACATCAAGGTTATACAAATGACTAAATGTTATTATTTAACTATGACTATTATCACCTATCCATTGGAATGGTGGGATTGAATTATATTAACTAAATTATTAAAGTAAAGTTTAAACTTGTTTATAAAATGAATTCATTGGTTACAAATTAATTATAAATAAAAATAATAACAAATTGAATATAAAGGGTGTATTTTTATAAATAACTGTGTTTATGCCCACAATAGAATTTTTTCTTAATAAATTTATTAATAAATATTACCCAAATATATGAAAGAAATTTCAATGTTATATATTCAAGAAATTTTTTCAAATTCATCCAATAAATTTGTTAGTCTTATGATATGAATAAATCACATTTTAACAATAAAAGCTATATTTTTCTAAAATACAATTTTCTCACCATTTGATGTCTAAACTATTTTATATATAAATTTTTAAAAATTTATAAATTTATTCTGATGAAGTAAACCTAATTTTTGAAATCAGATTATAAATATTATTTTATGGTTAATTTTCGGTATTTTTCTAACAAGTTTAAATTTTTGATGAATAGTGAAACAAATACATCATTTTTTTGAAATTTTTTTTCCATTGATTTATTTATATAGTTAAATTATATAATAAATTTTTTTAAACTAAAATAAAACTAATTTAGGTCATTGAAATCAATTTTATATTGTACATGGATTTATAAACATTTCAATCTTTTGAACTTTTCTCTTTTAAAACCTGCATTTTCATTATGTGTATGAGATTAATTTTGAAATATTATTTTTCAATTGTGTGAATTGTATTAGGTAATATATAATCCATATTTTTAATCACATGTTAAAAATTATTTATTATATTCAATTTCATTTTGAGGCATAGAAACTTTTACCAGGGTTATAAAATTATTTAACTCGGTATAGGTGAAAAATGAATCATGTTAAAGTTAAAAAGGCACAAGATTAAAATATCAAAAAACTAAAAAATATAATGGTATATTTAGTTATGTATAGACCATACCCATCCTATAAACCATTAATTTTTCTACCAATTTATGTAATTTAATTCCACCTCAATGTGGTGAGATTTAAATATAAAATAATCATTATTTTAATCACTTAAATCATCCTCTCCTCAAATATAAATACCACCCAATTTCAACAAAAAAGGATTTTTAGATCCAAAAATATATAAAAAACCCTATCATTCTCACACTACCAATTTCCAAGTTCAACTAGTGTCACCAAAATACGAAATCCAATATCCTCAAGGGTCTCTCAAGAAGGTGATATTCAAGAGGTAAATTTCACAACTACCTCCCTTAATTTATTTTCTTCTTCGACTTTCTCATCACCTCATTCATCCATAAATGAACGATAAATCTATATTCATGTATATAATGGATTTTTTTTGTTTATAATCAGATATATCATATCCATTTCATTTCCAAAATTCTCTTTTTAAAATAAACGAACATATTGCCCAATTTATATCAGTTAATCGCCTCGATGAATAATAATTTTATTCGTTTTACATTGCCGCTATAATGGATGGTCATAAAATAGTGATTATAGTTAAATAATGTTTTAATATGTGTATTATAACCAATTAAATGTTCTTTATTCAAAATATACAAATAATTTTAAATAAAATTAAACTAGTTCATGATGTTCGAAAAAACCACCAAAAGATACTAAACATTTATCATTACCATTTTATACAATGAATCGTCCAAATGTAAAAAATAAAAATGATATATCGTACTAGTAAAACTTATAGAATTTTATTAATACTATTTAACTCCCCTACATGAGTTATAATCCCATTTTACAACAACATACATAATTATGTACAAATGAACCGATCATGAAACCATGAAACAAACACACCCGAAAAAATGAAAATAATGATATATTATTAATGAATGAGTCATGAAATATTATAAAATATAACATAAAGTATTATAAATATTAATATATTTTTTTAAATAGTAAATAACATTGATCAAACAGTTACATATGGGGTTTGAACACATTTTAAGGAAGTCGACTATGAGGTAATAGATTTCTTAAACCAATTTCAATTCATTGGCTTAAACTTCTACTTATTGACTATGACATGGTAATATTATGTGTGAAATTAATTTTGAATATATTACTTTATGTTTCCACTTTTTTATTTGTATTTATATTGGATACACATATTTTATTCATTTGATTAATTTCCATGTCAATAATATCATATTTATAAGGGAAATCATTTCAATATCCTTACATTGATGCATATTTTGATTTTATACACCCACCTTCTTTTATGAGGTGTATATACAGACCCTTTTGACATATCTTGTCATTATTTAATATATTATTGAGTTATTTAATGTTTCATTGAATTTTATTCCTTTATAGGTTTTATGATTTATATAATTCAAAGTGGTATGAGACACTTTGATTTAAAAATATATTTTTAAATACCTAAATATTTTATTTCAAAAAACATTTCCTCCATTTCAATATACTTGAAATAATTTTATATGTTCATTTATATTAATATTAAATAAGTATAAATTAAATTTATGTGTATTTTAAATTTATTTCAATGGTTTTCGAAAGGAATATTTTTAAGTTTTTTATACAGAACATTTTTAAAAATGATGAAAATAATTATTTATCCTTAACATAAAAAGAAACATTGAATTTTCAGCAAATATGAATAATATTTAATTTCTATATTCTTTGGAAGGGTTGCATTATTTCTTAAATGAAAATCCTTCTTTAATTTTTTTGGTATTTTTGAATCAAATATGGGTTTTCAATGAAAATGATATTTTGGTATTGAAAATGGTTTTTTAAGGAAATGGATATTTTCTTATTAATGTTTTTTATATGGGATTAAAATAGTTTCTCAAAGGGTTTTATAATGAATTTGTTTTATTCATGAAATGGTACATGAGAAATATATGAGAAATGGGTGAGCTAATTACAACTTATATGTATGGTTAAGCCTCGTTATATCTCATGGGTGAGCCCAATATAGATTATACAAAGGTTTGAGCCCCATTGTACCTCATGGGTGATCTTGATATGAATTATATAAATTGTGATCCCCATTAAATACCTTCAATTAATTATTTAACAATAATAATGGGAGTTAGTCGAATGGTTATTCCAATTTAAGGTGTCTTGAAAGTTGTTTTATGTAGATGATTCTCTAAATCAACAAAATAAGTTTTAAATTTATAATAATGTGTGTTAAAGGACTTATTTGTGAAAAATGTGTCTATGTGGTCCATTTAAAAATTTCCTATTTCATTTTCTTAAAATAACATTATATTTGTTTCATGATTTTCACGAGATTAGTGGTTTTAATTATTTGAATATCCCTTACTGAGATTTTTGTTCTCATACTAAATTTTAAAATATATTTAAAATGGTTAAAGGATGAGTAGGGACACATATGAGGACAGGATGAAAATTGTGATGTTATGTCATGTAATGAAACCATACTTTATTTTAGTATGTTTAGTTTAATGTGAAAATGGATACTGAGTAAATTTTTTCACTTTTAATGTAAGGGTTTTCTTTATAATATTTTTTCTTAATTCTATGAAACTACAAACCTAAAATATCATTGGAAAAAAAAGTGATTTCTAGTTTTAAAATAACTAAAATATGTAATGTTGAAGGCCAAGAACTTAAAATATACCTCTTAAATGAAGTAACATCATTTTTTGTTTTCTTTAAAATACAAAAACATTCCATGCCACAACCCTAGGGTGCCTAATCATCACCATGTCTTTATAGAGATTCATAGAGACTATAAATTGACTTCCAAAAGGATTTACTCCACACATGCTATGAAAATTGATGCTACATATGATGAGATCATGAGATAAAACTTCATATAATAGGTCTAATATCCAAAATGGAAGGCTAATATCATCCTTGTCAAGAAGAAGAATGGGAAATTGGGATTTTTTTGTCAATTTCATATATCTCAACAAGAACTTCACAAAGGATGATTTCCCAGTCCCGATCATGGAACATTTGATCAACACAACAGCTAGATATCAGGCCCTTTGCTTCATGGATGGCTATTCGAGATACAATCAAATCCGAATGGCATAATAAGATGATGAATCCATCTCCTTATTCCCCCCCAATAGTTTTTATTCTATCAGGTAATTCCATTTGGCATAAATAATGAAAGTGCAACATTCAAACATTTCATACATCACATATTAAAATCCTTTCATGGAAAGTTCATCAAATTCTACATTAATGATCTGGTGTTCAAATCTCAACATCACTTAAAAAACATGGAAGATCATGAAAACTTCTTTAAAAAAAATTTGACAACACAATACGAAAATTGAACCCTTGAAATGTGGTTTTATTGTTACCTCGGGGAAATTTCTCAGCATCTTCATATTCTATCCTATCATAAATGTTGATAATGATAAGAACAAGGTCATCCTTAGCATTTCACCTGCTAAAAAACTCAATGAGTTGATAAGACTTCATGGACACTTGGCCTATATCTGGAACTTTATATCCAACCTTGATGAAAAATTTCTTCCCTTCACTAGGATAATGAAAGAGGGTGTACATATTAGTAAATTGATGATTATAAAGAAGCATTCTTCATCCTCATGAAATATATATTAATCCCACCAGTGTAGTTTCCTCATATAGAAGAAGGCCACATATTTTGTTTGTGACAACTTTAGAGTAATCATTGGTCACCTTCCTCGTGAAAAAGAATGAAACTGACCTTGAAAACATCCTTCATTACCTTAGTTAATCCATGATCAATGTTGATACTCATCATTAAGATACCAACACGATTTTTTTGGTGCTAATCATTTTAGTCCAAAAAATGAGGTACTACTGAAAGCATCATGAGGTACATCTAGTCTCTTGTAGAAACCCACTCAAATACATTCTCATCTATTTTGTGTTGATAGGGTGTTCTTCATGGTTGGGGGTCATCCTATAGTAGTTAAACATTCGGTTCATTCCTCATAAGGAAGTGAAATGCTAGGAATTAGTAGAATTTTTAGAAGATCACCCCTCACCAGAATTTACATCATTGGATACAAAATTTTCTGATGAAGAAGGATTATCTATTATAGAGGTCCCTCAGATGTGGGAGATGTATTTTGACAGTGCATCCATAAGCCGAACAAAGAGGATGATGAAAGATCCAAAGCTCAAAAAATTGGGGTTGGGAGTCATGATTATTTATCTAGTGAAGCCATTACCACATTACTCCTTCTTACTGTTGGAATTGTACGTGAAAAATGAAGTAGAATATTAGGATCTCATTGTATTGATAGAGATAGAACTTCAGGTACAAGTGAAGGACTTGAAGATAAAATTAAATATTTAATTGGTCATCAAGTAGGTTAACAAGGATTATTTCATCAAAATAAAGAGTTAATCCCACTACAAGACAACATTAGAGGACTAATGATGTAATTCCATTTGGATCCAACACTGAATCATGTCCCGTAGTCACAAAATCCCCAAGATGATGCACTAGACAGTGAAGCCAAAAATCCATCTGATCCAAACATGGATGAAACAGTCATTAGTGTTGTAAAGTGCCAGATTGTATCACCCTTAATTTGGGCCAACACTGAAGAGATCGGTGAGGTTAAGCACATCCCTAAGATGTATTATCCTACCACCATATGGATGACACCTAATGTTTACTACCTTCCAAATGGATAACTCCCACTAGAGTGATCGTGGAAAGATAAAATATGAAATTGGGAATCTAAAATTTTTCCATATGATGGCATGAATCATCAAAAGTTATTATATAAGAGGGTTCCAAATGGGGACCTTCTTAGGTGCTTTTATGGAGAAAAGATCGCTGTTGTCATGAAGAAAGTGCCTGCTAGAGACTATGGTTCCCACCAGTCTGTATTCAAAATTTCCAATAAAATTAAAATGCCTAGGTAATATCGACCAAATATTATGTAGGACTATATAAAATTTACCAATAATTTCCATTCCTTCCAGGTTCATTCCATATTCTTTAAACAACCCCCATAGTTTCTACACACAACAAAATAATTTTGGTTATTTTTCATATGGGTAATGGACATCGTTGGACCATATCCTCCTAGTACAGCCAAGCAGTTCTAGTACATCCTCATTGCAACCAACTTGTTTTTAATATTGGATGAATCCATTCCCCTAAAATAATTTGTGGAATGGAACATCATCAGGTTCTAAAAATAAAGCATAATCATTTGATCTTGTTCCCCTTATGAAACATTGAAGGAAAAATGTCACCAATTTCTATTCTGGTTAATTGAAAAAGCTATATCATGAGTATGAAATATATTCCAACAATTTATCCTACTTTAATATACTGGATAAGTGAAAAATAGAGGGCTTTTAAAGGACCCTATTCAATATACTCTAAATGATGGTAGATAAGGATGAAAAATCTTAATCAGATAAGCACTTACATGACATATGGGCTTACCATACAATGACATGCACAACCACACAGGAATCCCCATACTCTTTATTATATGGGACTCAGGTGGTCCATCCCATCGAAGTCCAATTTTCCTCACTCCGTGTTTCCATCTACAATCTTTTACCCCAAGTTTAGCACTCCAAGAAACTAATGGTGGAATTAGAGCACCATGATGAGAAGATATTGCATACCATGCATCATTTTGAAGTCCAAAAAACTGGATCATGATATCCTTTAACAAAAAGGTTTGATTTCTATAATTCCTCAAAGGATATATGGTGTTAGTCTTCAGGACTCTGATGATACCCAGAAAAAAATCCTCCTATGTTGGAACAAAAATGATAGGGACCACATTACATACAAATGTTTTACTCTAATTAAAATTATTTTATGATTTCAATGGATGTACATCTTACTATGGCTCCCACCAACACTGGGTTACTAAAGAAATATTTTGTGTAATCACATGGAACACAATCTTCATTGAATGAAATTAAATGGCATGGTAAACCATCCTAATCACATGAAGATAAACTGCATGGTAAATAATTGCAATATCTTGATATTAAATTGCATAGTCAGTTTTTTTGCATGAGCTTAAAATCTATGAAATTATTATCCATGTCAGAAGACAATAAATGATATGAAAACAAATTCCTATCTATATGATGTTAAATTCCCTAACACCATATTGTATTCACTAGAAATTAATTTTCCCCCTTCACGAGTCAACTACAATGCCATATTCATGAACTATTTGTTGCTTGATTCCTATTGTCAGATGTTTTGTAGTGAATCTTATACCTCTCGTGTTAGGCCCAGCTACAAATATTCTTCCATTAATAAGATTATTTTTACCATCCTTTGGCCTCCTTGCCTCATTTAACATCATGATTTTCTTCCTATTTTGTCTTTAAATAATATTTCCCATTACAACAAAACACCAACATCCACACTTTATGATTCCAAACTACACAAGAATCATCATTTCATCAATGATTCATCACACATGACCTAGATCTGTGAAAAATAAAGATAAAATGCCCATGTCCCCATGTGAGAGAGAGTTTCACAGAGGGAGTATCTTCATACGGAACTACATGTGGGCTGATTCATGCCATCACATGATATATAGTGATTCTCATACCTCTAATATTGGGTCCATCTATAATACTACATTGTTTCCACATTGGGTGACCCACCTCATTTACGAAGTACAACTAACTACAAGGTTCCTCAAAAACTATGTGTAGCTTGATTAGCATTCCAATGGGATACATAGTGATGTTTGAATCTTATATCCCGTCCCCAGACATAAAATGTGGTAAAAATCCCCCCTCAGTGTATTAATCACATATATGTCGAGAGTTCTCATCCAGAACTTTGTGCATCTTGATTCTTATCTACAAAAGATATGTTGTGATGCCCATACCTCCAATACTAGGTCCATCCATAGAATTCCCATTATTTTACATTAAGTCACCTTCATCCTCACTGCATGACATTAAATTTCATGGTATTTTAGATCTACGTGTGGCTTGATTCCTATTCACATAGGACACATAGTGATGCCTAGATCTCCAATTTTGGGCTTATCCGCAAAAATAAATATCATCAATGGGAAAAATGACCCCCTCTGTGTACTAATCAAACTTATTTACAGAGTTATTATCCAGAAGTATTCTTGGATTGATTCCTATCCACACTAGATATATAGTGATGCCCGTATCTCCAATATTGATTCGAACGGGAACAATCAAAGGGATAATAACCCCCACTCACTGTATGGGAATTCCTACATAGTGATCTAATTCTATAACTATTTATGGATTGATTCCAGTTTTCTTAGGATACATAATTATGCTCGTATCTCCAATCATAGTCAAGCCACCATAAATAAAAATTCCCTTATCCTTTGTTTTAACTCCATTTTGTGGGATAATAAACCTTTTCCACCCCTTGTTTCTCACATCGAGCATAGATCTTGTGAGATTATGAGTTTTAGTATGTGATTCCTCATATCATCTAGGGATATCAATTCACATCATGGTTACTATTGATCTATTTACAAGACCTTAAAAGGTACAGTAGATATCCTTACCTAAATAAATTAAAACAGCATGGTCAAAACCAATTCAAGAACTATATATGGATTGATTCCTTTCATCGCATGATACATAGTGACACCAAGGTCTTTTTTCTTGGCTCCAGTCGTAATGTTTCATCTGCGCATCAGGGAACCGATGTCCTTACTGTATGACATTAAACTGCATAGAGGACATCTTTTTAACAAGAAATTAAACTATTCATATCTTCTAGGACTATGTGTGGATTTATTCTCATCTTGATGGGATATGTAGTGGTACTTATACATCATGTTCTAGTCCTAGCCATAGGGAAATGAAAAAAATGACCTCATATTCTATGTACAAGAAAATAACTAGGTGGGAGATCTGAATTTTGGGTCCCTCATCCATGGATCTAACAAGGAAACATAAACATCCCTTACAAAATGTGAGTCAGGTCTATGTAGGTAACTTTACAATCCATATCCAATCATTTTATAAATGTCTCTTACATATTTCGCTTTATTCCTTCCATCCATAATGCTATCTGTCCTCAAAAATATTGAATCTTCATAATCTTTCTATGGCCATCAAGGATGGAGGGTCATTGTCCTAAGGATACCACTGTTTGATTATTCACAATATTCCACAGATTGATATATATAAGTGACCCACACTAATGGCACATTAAACAAAAGAAAATATTTCCTTACGATGGACCTATCCTATCTTTATAAACTTAATAGAATTTATACCCCATATCATTGATCTCGATCAAAGAACCTCTAAAATTATGGATTAAATTTTACTTCCCCCTTACATCTAGGGAATGTCAAAACTTTTATGCCCAATGGTTATTTTATTACTCATTTTTTCCATGAAATATGGTCCTAGTTGTATGACCTAAAATAGTAAGACCCAATGTTGTCCTAACTGCATGACATTTAACTTCATTCTTGCTGTTCTAGTCACATGACACTAAACTGAACGATGTCCATAACTATGTGTGGATAGATTCCTATAATTGTAGGATACATAGTAACTCCCAAATCTCTAATATTGAGTCTATCCATAGATAAAGTTAAAAAACATCCCTCACTGTGCACATGTCCAACATACACAAGGAATATTTCCTAAACTATGAATGTCTTGATTCTCACTCTAATTGGATACAGAGAAACACTCAGATTTTACACCTTGGTCTGGTCATAACAGGAAAAATTCCCCTATTCTTTTATACATTCACTAAATCTATATATAAGGATCTTATACACGTATCACCATGCTCATGAGCTTTTATTCAAGTGAATATTCCCCTTTACCTAGAAGAGTTTTATCAATGTGTGGGGAAGGCTTCCTGGAACTATGTATGGATTGATTCATGCTTCAACGAGATATTTAGTGATTCTCAAACCTTATATCCCAATTCCAACCATAATGGATAAAAATACCCCCTTCTTATATATGGGTCAAACCTGCGTTAAGAAGTAATTTCTATATATTCTGAGGAAATATGGACCTAAATTTTTTCATATTCATGTACTTCCTTTTAATAAAATAAACTCTATTTTATGGGGATGTATGAATATTCATAAACCTACCATGCCATCAGAAATAAAGGGTATGTTTCTTAAGGAAACATTTGGTTGATAATACAAAATATGCCCATGTTGGCTCTATATAAGTTTCCAATAATAATGGCCTATCAATCGAAGGAAAATTTATCCTTAGGATAGGCCTCTTATATCATCATATGCCTCTATGAAATTTTCTTCCCTTTCACACCCCAATTTGAAAACCCCTATATTTCATCTTATAACCATTTCCCTTTCATACTTGAAGATGATAGAGTATTATTGGATGAATTACCATGAAAAGAGAAATCACATGTCTCTTGGTCAAGGCTAAGTGACCTTAAACTATATACCTCAAACATCCTTGTCATAAGATGTTAAATTGAATTGTTAATGTCCTAATTTCATGACATTAAACTATGACATGCTCCAACCTTCCAATACAAAATCCAAATTTGAATATGAGTGGGTTCTCATTCATGTCCAACATCATACAGATTCCATCTCCATTTAGATACATCATTCGCTTGATATGAAAACCTCCACGGTCTTGAGAAATCCAAATTTTTACAAACTACCTATCCATAAATGATGGATGGTCAGGGTCATGATAACACCTTTATTTGACAATGCACAATATTCCTTATTTGTCTCTACATAAGTTTCCCGCACAAAAGTATTTTTCTATCAAAGGAATAATCATCTTCATGAGAGAATTTTCCAATCATTGTATTCACCAAAAACATATGGTTGGTGACTGTTTTTATATCCACTCTCCACATACTTGGCCTATATCATGTATCAGATTTAGAAATCACAATACTAACGTCTAAAAATACCCCAATAATGTCTAAAAAATATTAGGACATTCTCAGTCAAGAATATATGTTGGGGTCATTACACAAAAAATAATGGTAAAAGTTAATCAACCTTAACATCATTTTCATTTTCCCATTATGAAAGATCTTAAACTACCCAAAAAATGATCCATAGTACTTTCCAGCTAGAAATCCAACGATGGGAACCCTAGATAAAATAAAAGATATATCTCAATAAACCAACACCTTTCATGGTTTAGGAAAAAATTGTGTTGTCAAAAAAATAAAACAAACTTATAAAGTCAAAAAACATAAAAATTATGCCTAAGAAAAAATAAAGATACATCAACTAAGCCCACACCACAATATACTTAGGAAAAAATTAGGTTAATAATAGAAAACACACAAAATTTTTACAGTTTTTCATGTAACCCAATAAATATTTGAAACTATGCTCGTTGAGTCCCTTGGTTTGGGAAAGAATTAGATCTATACATGATCATGTAAATTTGGTTATCCATGGTTTCTATTGAAATTAATATCAAATGGAGATTATATTTCCAAACATGACCAGTTCTGATTTATTGGCATAACATTATAAAATATAGGATAATATTTGTTGGGAAATAGGTTTTAAATTATTTATTGAGTGATAACATATGAGTATCCACATCCTAGAGCCTCTCTTGGATGTTACTAAAAAATACAATAATTAAACAATGAGTGCAGTGAAACTCAGCCTTCCCTATTAAAAAAATTCCCTTGTGTCTGACATGATCTGTCAAGAGCCTACTCAATATTGTTCTTTTCCCCACTTCAAATTTAGCTTGTATGATCATTTTTTTAATTATTGACTTTATCTATTGACCTCTATATTTGGTGTATTCATGATCTATAAAATTTAAACTAGCTATGAGAGCCTCACATTCTCATAGGAAAATAGTTTTAGAAATCATTCATTCATAAACTTCTGCTTCATCAACTATTAGGTGAAGTATCTTGGTAGAAATATGATTTTGAGATTCCACCTGATTATTTGAGGCATTAAATTGGAAAAAATCTTATTTTTCTGAATCTAATTCTTCTCAAGCAATGAAAAATAGGTGGAAAAGGATATTTAAGTCCTAGTAATCAAATAATCCCATTCCTAATATAAGGAAAATATGGTAAATGGTGTATACCTTATCGACAATATTCTCTAAGGTGGACTATGTGATGATATTTTAGATTTGATGATAATCACATTTCAGAACAACCTGATGTTCGATAGTTGTATTAGGATCCTAGAAATGTGCATCGGCTTCTATGGGTATATATTATGGTATTATATTTATATTAGACAGGATCACGCTAAATTGTGACAACTAGGTGAGAAAGTCTTCCATCTCAGCTTCATATTCAATCATGGAACTAAAATGATAGGATTGTCATCAATTGGTGGAATTCTTGATATAATCCTGATTGGACCATCATATGTAATATTTCCAATGGTTATGGATAAAATCATGGGGTCTACACCACTCCCCATAAAAGGACAACATGAGGATAAAACTGTATAATAATTCCTATAATGATGGGAAAAATCTTCCTCCTACGATATTGGGTAGAGATGGCGTGATTGGAGAAGAACCAGGAGTTTCCAATGGTTTATGCCCCATCAGAATGGCTTACTGAGCACCCTATAAATATATTACTTCACCCAAATTTGGGATTACTCGCATGATAAGTTAGTTGAACCTCTCATGGGAGGTAAATGAATTTTCATACTAGAATTCACATTCATCATTATTATCCATAATTAACAGTTAATTAATAGGTGTTATTCCCTTTTGATTTGGCTAAAGGGTAAAGATACAACCTATTATAGGAATCTAAATTGTCATGTAAACCAATAAGCATATTATGGTTCATAAATGGTTACCCCATCCACCCGAATAGTTTTAATTTCATATCCCAATGAGATGATATAAAAATGTTCCACTAAAGAGCCTCTTCCCTTTTCCATTACCACTTCATGAGGTAATGGATAATGAATGATTGAAAATTGGGAAAAACACATTTAATAGCACAACAAAGTCATCAATGAACATGCATTTTAGGAAAACGGAAACAATATTAAGAAGCGTGGGGTGGAAGGTGGACTGAGGGATTATTGCAGTATACTGATACTCATAACATCTATAGTGTTCTTCAATATAGCCATATAAAAGTTTAAATGGCCAGATAAGTCACTATGTGTATCTTCACTCGTGTATCTAACCAAACAATTAAAAAATATGGGAACGGTTAGGTAATGGAATGTTGAAAAATTATCCCTCCACCAACTTTGTCTCTAGAATTAAAGTACAGACTCTGACATCATTATAGACATCGCAAGATGGAGAGATCCATCATCTTATAAACATGTTAACAAATATCACTATTACGATTCTAGGAGATATATCTGGACAAATTCTATATCCCAACATTTTATATTCACCTTCCTCAAGAGTGGCCGAGTATGAACCCAGGATGCCTCGTGATTGTTTAATTAGATGATTCATGCTATGTAAATCTTTATTCCTCGGACTGCTAACTTGAAAATTAAACTTTCTACAAACATTGAATTGAATAAGTGATAGTTTATAGAGGGTAGACCAGGAAATTTCTATGTCATGATTAGTATTTACCTCATCAATTGAGATACTTCCTCAGTGTTTTCCTAGGTATTGGTTGTAGGAATTAATTCATCCTACATATTATCAAGAATGGGGATTCTACCCAGTTGGTAGATGTCCTATAATCTAACCCCAAATTCACCATTTGATAATTGGAATGTGTTGGTTCTCTAACAATAATGAGTGGTCATTTCAAAAAATATCTCTATCAGTAAATAAACTACAAACTGAGAAACCCATATACTTTGGTATTAGTTGATGACCTCCAATTATTTAGGGAAGTCCATGTAATTCTATTACACCAAAAACACCCAAGCCCATTCGTTGGAAAAACTACATCCAGACTACAAGTCCATCTTTAAGCTCCAAAAATTGTTGGGATCACCTCATAAAACGTTGAAAATGGACAGATAATCTTGAATGGAATATTGTAAGGATCTATCAAGACTATGTTGGTTTCTTTGAGTCCACATATAACTATTAATATAATAGAGAATTTTTCTTGGCCATACCTAGGAATTATTGGCCCTACAACATATATTTTCACTCGGCCATAATCCTGAGATATCTAGATCCAATATGATGGAGTATTTTTGTCATCCTAGAGAAGGGAGGTATCATCTTGAAGTCTAAAATTGTAAAGTGGTAGTCTGTTAGAAAATGGGTAAGACAGAAGGTCCAATGAAAGGATTTTCCTCAGAATTACCTCATGAGGAATGATGTGATGTCAAATATCATATTAAATGTTCATAGAAATAGAAATTATAATCCTAATAATAATCATAAAATTGTACCCTATATCTAATTTATCAGTATGAAAATATTAGATAAAATATGTGAAATTTTAATGTTTGAAAACTGTACAATACTTCACTCATCAAGTGTATAGTTGTGAGAAACCACTCCAAAAGGTGTTAGCCTTCAAGGAATTTAAAAACATGATGTGATTAGTCCATGAGACCTTCAGTCCACATGGTGCTTAGCACACAATTCATGAATAAACATTGCATCTGACTAAATATCTATGCGAGTAATCATAATTAACATTTTTAGGTGATGAGTTCAACTACATAGAATGTTCAGGCTCAAATGAAGAATGCTTTGCGGAAGCACCAACAGTGGAGAGTTGTTATACCTCAGTTCATAGAGAGGACGTTGTAAAATAAAAATGAGTTGTTTCCCCCTTTCTTAGCCATGGTCCACTATTGTGGGTCTGCCGGTGTATCATGAATAGTTTCAAAATAAGACCACTTTATTCATTGGTATCACCACCACCTCATCCTGACCAGAGTGCATTATGGCGGGGGATTTTTTTGGGTATTGAAAACACCATATGGAGGAGTAAAATAATTCCATGAATCTAGTAAAGGAAAAATGATTCCAATGAAAACGTTTCAAGGAAAATTTAAAAATTAGAAGAAATAAAGTAATGCTTGGTCTCATGATGTAGAAACATAATTCAGACCACAACTCCACATGGTATCCCATGAAAAAAAATTGTTTATGGTATGGTAGAGTACCGCTGGTACCTGAGAATGAAACCAAGTCATTTTCATGGTCAGATGGTGGTTTTTGTTGGCTGTATATGACCATCCCCACAAATGAAAAAAATTGTTTGCGTGCACTGATAGACTTTTCCATACTCCACAAATGATTCCATGTGGCCCACCATGGACTACTGACCATCCTAGTATATGGTTCCTCCATTCTTCTATAAAATACCCCAAGAGTAGATGATAAAAACTAGATGTACCAAAGACAATGAAACAGAAGAAAGAGTTGAGACACGTAGGCGAATTGGGAGATATCCATCCAAGTAGGTAAACCAACTGAATAACATTAATGAAGATTATGAATTTATCTATCCATCCAAAAACACAAGGCTTCTACATGAACACCACAGCTTAGTGAAAAATAAGCTGGAACCTTTGTGGACCATCACCCCACATAGAAAAAATCTATATGGATCATTCTAATCCCACATATAAAAAATCTATGTTGGAGGAACTCGAACCTACATAGAAAAATACTACATGGGTGGAACCAATACCCTTATATAAAAAAGCTACGTGGGAGGACCCATGTCCACATAGAATATTGCTACATGGATAGTACTCTTACCAGTGTAGAAACATGCTACATAGAATTGGTAATTCTATGGTATTATATTGTCAGCCCCTATTACATTATTCCTTCATAGATTTGGATCCCACATTGTCCCCTCTTTGAACCAGTATAACAACATCATTCCAAGGCCTATTCCAAGACCCCCTAAGATTTATGATCAGATTATTAGACATGTCAGTATGTCCTCTAGAGTATGCATACCCATGGTAAGAAAAGTCCTAATGGTAACCTCATTGATGTGGTAGACCCTATGAATGTTTTCAATTATACATTCCCATGTTAAAGAGGGTCCTGATCATGGAGGTTCTAATTGTGACCTCCAAATTTTAGGCTAGGAGATTGGGGATCACGGTTGCCTTTCCCTTTGAGGAATAGTGTCTTATCCTCTTTTCTTCTATAGGATTCGTAAGGGAATACCTATAGGCGTAGTCCCATAGTCTTTCTTTCAGGATTTTTCACTCTTCCTCCTCTTTTCTAACCTAGGGTACAACTATGGGAGGGAATGGGTGTCAAATCCCCATCCCATTCTCTCTTTCTTTGGGCCCTGGGCTTGTCCACTAGTTAAAAAGGTGGATTATGTGATCTTCATATCTACTTATTCCTCTTATTTCTAATACGAATCATGAATCAAGTGGCGTTAGGTGTTTGTGGTGATCATAGAATCTGCAGAACACCAAAACTCAAATAGGCATCCTCCGTAGGTGTAATACTTAATCATACCCACTCAAATGGGCCTCATATTCAGTATAAGCCCCAATAATATTCATTCACATGGGGCTCTCACATGGTGTAAATCATAAAATCACACCTCAATTATAACGACCCATACTTTAAATACATTGTTAATACTTCAAAATTGAAGTACACTTATTACAACATATGACAAAACCACAAAGGACCGTATAGGTATAGTGTCTTTAGAAACTGGGAAACATAAACAACTGGTTCATAAATCTTCTACAGTGTCTCCCATTTATTTCATCATAACTAGGGTCCCTTTTATCATATTCTACTTAATATCCATCTTCCTGACCTGGGGAAAAGAAAACATAAAAGGGTGAGCTCAAATTCTCAGCAAGGGCAAATAAAGGAAATAAAAATCATATCATATCTTTTTGAAAATCATAACCTGCAAAAGAGATCATAATATCTTAACATGGAACAAATCATAGAAGTGAAAATGAGATCCCCATAATCATAACATGAAACTTGAAACTTTGTGGCATGCACACATAATCATGGAAAATCATTTCTTGTTAGTCATGACTCATTTCCAAGACTATCTTAGTGGACAAAGTCCCTTTCTGAACCGAGTCACCCTCGTTCTAGTCCTGTTTCACTGAACCGATATAACATACCGTTCCAGCCATGTCTATCTCATGAGATATAAAATCTTTACCCAATGCATTGGAGGGAGATATAGGTCCCACCCATCTTATAATGAATCCTTTCTTATGTGTTCCACATAATCATAAACCATACATCATAGCGTAACCCATGTAATAAAAATGGAATTCTTAAACAACATGACATCATAAAACAATTCATATAAGATAAAGGAATTCATAAAAATATTTCCATCACAACATAATAAAATCCATGTAATAATAGGGATAAAAACAGAACCCTTTATTATCTTAGATGGAAAATAATTTTGATAAAACACTTGAACTCCATTCTTGAGGAAAATATCCTTTCTTTTTCAAAAACATTTTTCCTTTCTTAACATGTCATACAACTTTAAACTAAAAGAAGTTGATTAAAAATAAACATGAAAACTTGTAAAGTAAGCTTCTTGGAAATAATGTTTTAAAAATCCATTCTTGCCGTATAAGTTAAAAAAACATTCTTCTCGTACTTTTGTCGAAAAAGTCAAAAAGTACCTCGTACGAAAAACGACAAAAGATTCCTTTCATACAAATTACTAAAAACTCACCGAAGGGTAAAAATGGATTTAAACAATTGTAGGTGGATGGAAATAATATTACATATTGATGAAACATGGATGTGGATGATAAAATACACCCCAGTAAATACTTACGAAGAAACAATCTCGGATAAAAATGAGATTGTGACATTTCCCTTACCTTAGGTCCGATTTGCTTTGTATGTGTCCGAATCTCCTGTATAATGGTTTAAATAATGTTATTGACTTATTCCAGAATCATACATATTGATATGATATCATATATGGTCATAATCTTAGCTTCTTGTTAGTAATATTTCATTGTTACTTGTTACTCGGGTCTTTATTGCCTTTTGTTCTTATGCGTGTTTTGCCAAAAAAATTCTTATTATTATTTTAAGGTTATAGATACCTTATATCCAGAATGGTATTAGTGTAACATATATCATATTTATTCATTCAATTCATTTATATAATTACTATGTAATGATGATCATGTAGAATGAGTCGCATCACATCGTGGAGACGTTATTCCGTACGTACGCACGAGTGATGATATCGTTCCTATGATCATGGAATTGTATTGGAGTATATTTATATTATTTCAGTATCAATATTACTTTATAATAATCATAAATAATTACTCATTACACCATTATACCCATCCTTGTAAGGTGATGGTGGAAAATAGATTACACCACGGCGTGGAGACGGTATTCCGTACGTACGCACGCGCGGTGATTTCATTTTTCCGTAGGATGGATAGAAGGTGAATTAGGGTTGTTTCATATTGATAATAACATATCAGTATGTAAGTAATACTGATGTTATTACTTTATCATGAAACAACTAAAGAAGAAGAATTTGAAGAAGAAAGAAATTGAAAAGATCAGTAATGGATATTACCTCTTCTTTGGAACGCTTCTTTGAATCCTCCACTTAGGGAACTAAGATTGGTCTTTGAAGAAGACCAGGACCTCTAGGATTATTCGAGGGAAGTGGAGAGGAGAAAATGGCAGGGGTTGGCCGAGCTTGAGTGCTCAAATTGGTGTGAGGAGGAGGGGGAGGAGGTGCCCTTTTATAAGGGAGGAGAGGGGCACCTTAGGAATATCTCAAAATATTATTTTATATTAAAGTCAAAATCGGTTTATAATGGTTCCAAGGGGTCTTATTTCGAAGATAAAGTGGGGATGGGTCGAAATCCTATCAACCAATAGGATTTAGACAAGTTTAGGTTATTATTTTAACCTTATCAATTAGATTTAACTCTAAGTTAAATAATTTAACTTTTACCGTGTCTTTTTGTTTTCTTACACTATATGGTTAATACACTTACTATAACATGCCAAAAGAACCCCAAATTGTTTATTATTAATATATATATCTTTATCGAAGTCATTTGGCCGAACCTTAGATTTTTAGGAATAAAATAACAATTAATAATATAATATTTGATTTAAAAACTATTTTGTGGCAATTTTGACACTATTTGATATATGATTTTTGTGAAAGTCATAACAGAATTATATGTTCGAACAAAGTTGATTAAATCAACACTAATATATCATAGTAACCTATAAAATTAGTGGAATTCATAAAAAGTCTCAAATTACATTTATTTGAGCAATTATAACATCAGTTATGTTAACATTTCCTTAAAAGGGTAATTACTGCATCATCGTTGTGTCATAAATAAATTAATTTATTTAAAGTCTAAAAATTATAAATAATATATCATTATGTAGGAAATATTTTTAGCTTTCTAATGAATATTTATAGTCGAATTTATCTTATGTATAACCCCATATTAAAAATGTTTTAGTTATTAAACTTTGGTTTTAACTATTTTAACTATTCATTAAATAAAATAATATTAAATGTCATAATCTAATCCAAGTGGACCTAAATGGTCATATTATATTCATAAGGTTGTTTTTGGTCAAACTACACTTATCCAATAGAATTAGGACAAGTGTTAGGGTAATAATAATATCATTTTTACCCTTAATTACCCAATTTACTTTTAACCGTGGTAAAAAAAAGTAAAAAGTTACTATTCACCAAAAATTATTTTCATCTCATTGAACCACATTTTAGTCATTGATATTAACCGTGTCTGTCGGATTTTCAAAATTCCATTCACAGAAGCGGTAAAATTAAGTTTTATGCAAAATTCAGTTTTTAACCTACCACTTAGTGGTTTCACTATTCATCAAAAATTGAAAGTTTTCAGAAAAATACCAAAATTTCACTGTAGGCTAATTTCTGTATTCCGAATCCAAAAATGAAGTCCATTTTGAAAAATAAAATTTATAAAATTTTCAAAAGTGGTTTTTACTATTCATAACGGCTAGTTTTATTTTAATAGCATATCGTTGTTTAGTGAAACTCGGTATTGCGTACGACGCAAGCTAACGAGGAAGGTCACGATTTCGTGTAAAGCAAGCCAAGCAAGTGTTGTGTAGAAAAAGATTCCTTTGATGATTTATATAACATAAAAGTCTCGGGTGTTACATTCTACCCCCCTTAAAATGAATTTCTCCCTCGAAATTCGTCACTTTGTAACAAACAGATGAGGATACTTCTCCCTCATCATATCCTCAAGCTCCCATGTAGCTTCTTCTAATTGGTGGTTCCTCCATAAAACTTTCACCAATCGAGTGGTCTTGTTTCATAGGACTTTTTCGCTACGATCCAGAATCTCTATCGGTTGTTCTTCATAAGAAAGATCTTGCTCCAGCGGTAGAACTTCTGAGCTGAGTACATGTGAAGGATCAGGTATGTACTTTCTCAGGAGAGATACATGGAAGACATCATGAACTTGAGAGAGATTCGGTGGAAGCGCCAATCGGTAAGCTACCTTTCCAACACGATCCAGTATTTCGAAAGGACCGATATATCTAGGGCTCAACTTCCCCTTCTTTCCAAATCTCATAATCCTCTTCCAGGGAGATATTCGTAAGAACACTTTATCACCCACTTCAAACTCTAGGTCTTTTCTTCGGTTGTCGGCATAACTTTTATGTCAACTCTGAGCTGCTCTTATGTGTTGTTGAATAGATCTGACCTTTTCTGCCATTTCATCAACGAGATCAGGTCCTAATAGCTTTTTTTCCCCAACTTCATCCCAGCAAGTTGGAGTCCTGCATTTCTTTCCATAGAGAGCTTCATAAGGAGCCATCTGAATATTGGAGTGAAAGCTATTATTATAAGAAAATTACACTAAAGGTAGGTGTTGATCCCAACCTCCTTTGAAATCCATGGAGAAGGCTCTCAACATATCTTCTAGGGTTTGAATTGTTCTCTCAGACTGACCGTCTGTCTGGGGATGATAAGCAGTGCTGAAACTCAACTCTGTATCCAGAGTATGCTGAAGACTTCGCCAGAACTTTGAGGTAAATCTCGGATCCCGATCAGATATAATAGAAATTGGTACTCCATGCAATCTTACCACTTCCTTTACATATATCCTGGCAAGCTGATCTAGAGAGAAATCCTCTCTAATAGCAATGAAGTGTGCAGACTTTGTAAGACGATCAACTATGACCCAAATAGCATTATTGCCTTTGGATGTTTTAGGAAGTCCTGTAACAAAGTCCATAGTGATGTTTTCCCATTTCCATTCGGGTATGGGTAATGGTTGTAACATCCCCTTAGGCTTCTGTCTCTCAGATTTAACTTGTTGACAAACCAAACATCGAGAGACATATTCAGCAACATCTCTTTTCATGCCATCCCACCAGAAGTACTCTTTCAGGTCCCTATACATCTTCGTGCTTCCAGGATGAATAGAGAATTATGAACTATGAGCCTCATCCAGTAGCTCCTTCTTTAATTCGGGGATGGGAGGAACACAAACCCGATTCCTAAACTTTATTATCCCATCACAATCAAGGTTGAATTCAGGAACATTTCTCACCTTCTTTTGTAACTCGACATCTTCTTTCTGTGCCTCTTTAATCTTCACATGTATAGATGGTTGAACATTCATTTGAGAAAGATAAGATTTTTCCCCTTCCATTATAATTCCAAGATCCATCCTTTGTAAATCCATAAATATTGGATCTTTTGTGATCCTCATCATGGATAAACTAGCATGGTCTTGTCGACTTAATGCATCTGCCACCTTGTTTTCTTTCCCAAGGTGGTAATGGATTGAGCAGTCATAATCCTTAATCAGCTCTAACCATCTTCTTTGACGCATATTCATCTCCTTTTGTGTGAAAATATACTTTAAACTTTTATGATCAGTATAAATATCACACCTTTCACCATAAAGGTAATGCCTCCAAATCATTAATGCAAATATTACCGCAGCTAACTCCAAATCATGTGTTGGGTAATTTTGCTCATGGATTTTCAACTGTCGTGATGCATAAGCTATCACCATATCATTTTGCATAAGAACACACCCCAATCCCTTCTTTGATGCATCACTGTAGATCACAAACCTTTCTCCACTACAAGGCAGTGTGAGCACAGGTGCACTGGATAACCTTCTTTTCAACTCCTTGAAATTCTCTTCACATTCCTATGTCCAAACAAACTTAACTCCTTTCCGAGTCAACTTGGTGAGTGGGTTAGATAATCGTGAAAAATCTTTTACAAAACGTCGATAATATCCAGCCAAACCAAGAAAACTTCGGATCTCAGTTACTGTTGTTGGTCTCAACCATCTTTCAATAACCTCTGTTTTTGCTAGATCCACAGATATCCCCTCTTTTGAGATTATGTGACCCAAAAATGCAACTTTTTGAAGCCAAAATTCACACTTGGTAAATTTGGCATAAAGCTTCTCCTTTCTCAGGGTCTTCAATATAATTCTCAAGTGGTCTTCATGCTCTTCCTTGCTCTTTGAATAGACAAGAATATCGTTTATAAAGACTACCACAAATTTATCAAGATAGTCTCTAAAGACTATATTCATTAGATCCATGAAGATAGCAGGGGCATTAGTAAGACCAAATGGCATCACTATAAATTCATAGTGTCCATACCTTGTACGGAAATCCGTCTTTGGTATATCCTCCCTTTTGACCCTTAATTGATGATACCCTGAACGAAGATCAATCTTGGAAAAGTATTGAGCTCTGCGTAGTTGGTCAAATAAGTCATCAATGCGTGGGAGAGGATATTTGTTCTTGATAGTGATCTTGTTAAGTGCTCGATAATCAATGCAGAGTCTCATTGATCCATCTTTCTTCTTAACAAATAGAACAGGTGCTCCCCAAGGTGACACACTAGGGCGTATGAATCCCTTATCAAGATTCTCTTGGAGTTTCTTCTTCAATTCCTGCAACTCAATTGGGCCATTCTATAAGGTGTCTTTGAAATTGGCAAGGCACCTGGTACGAGTTCTATTGAAATCTCAACTTCACGATTTGGTGGAAGACCCGGTAATTCCTCCGGAAAGACATCATCAAACTCCCGTACTATGGGCATATTCTTAGTTGTTAGTTTCTCACCAACCATTTGAGATAAATAACCTTCATTTAGTGGAATCAAGACCCATAAGATGGAAGAAATTTCCACTGGAAGGTTATATTCATCCTTGCATCGATAGACGATCGTAGATTGATCTGGAATATGAAATGTGACTTCCCTTCTTTGGCAATTGATATGAGCTCCGTATAAAGAAAGACAATCCATGCCAAGAATCACATCAAATTCCACTATAGGAAGGATCACAAGATTTGCAGGAAGCACTTTCCCACAAACTTCGATCGGAGAAGAATTATAAACTTTTGATGCGATTGATGTGCCATTAGGTGTTGTCACAGCTAACTCAACATCTAACTGTTGAGGTAATACGGTGATACCCTTAGAAAAGTATTCAGAAATAAAAGAGTGGGTGGATCCAGAATCAAATAAAACATTTGCTACTTTAGAGTGGATGGTAAGTGTACCTTTCAACACTTCGTTATCGTACTCCACATCGCTGATAGAAATTGCATGTGACTTTCCTTTGTCTTTAGCCTTAAGATTTTGTTGACGTCGACCATCATCATCAACCCTTGGATTTGGGCATTGATTGGCATAATGCCCCATCTCCTTGCACTTGAATCATTGAAGTGTAGTAGGTTCATTCTGTGTATCCCTTCCTTTGTTTGCATCATTAGACATCTTCTTCCCATTATCGCGACATTCAAATGCCCGATGACCTTCTTTTCCACATTTGAAACATTTACTTGTCCCTTTAAGACAACTCCCTCCATGTTTCTTTACACACTTTGAGCATAAGGGAAAGCTCATCTTCTTTTCTGTGTGCTCTTTAGATTTTCCTTTGAATTCCATTTTCCTCTTCTTATCAAACCCATATGACTGATGGGTTACCCCAATCTCCATCTCGACTTTGAGAGCACATCGAACGATTTCCTCGTAGCTATTGAAGTCCCTTATGGCTAACGCCCTTCGAAGACTTGGTTTTAAGCCACTAAATAATCGATCGATCTTACTCTCAGGTTGGATAATAATACCAGAAGCGTACCTTGCAAGTCTTGTAAAATTTGCTTCATAGGTACCAACAGATTCATCATCCCTTTGCTTCAGTTCAAGAAACTCTTTCTCCATCTTTGTTCGGAGAATACGAGGGAAGTACTTATTGAAAAATAAGTTCTTGAACTCATCCCATTCCATAGACTCAATTTCATCCCTTTGCCTCGTATTCTTAATAAGATTCCACCATTGATCAACATCTCCTTCCAAACGATACACTGCTAGGATGAATTTATCATGTTCAGAACATTGAAGAACTGAAAATATCTTTTCAGTAGTACTAATCCATTGATCAGCAACTAATGGATCAATAGACCCGCTGAAAGAAGGTGGGCGCTGCCTCATGAATGATTCAACAGAATGTTGCTCCTTCCTTTGCTCGTTTGGAAGTCCTGCATGATTCATAGCTTGAGAAAGTTGTGTGATCATGGCTACAAGATTTTTCATTCCAACTCCCATATCGTTTGGTTGCTTAGGGGGACAATCATTGCATTGTCTATCGCATTCCGCATTAACACGGTTCCTTCGGGTTCCAGCCATTGACTAAAACCAAGAAGAATAGTGTGAGAAACACTAATTATAATAGGAAAACCACATAATCAAGGATAAAATTTCACACTTAAGGTCTTATCCTAGGGTATTCATGGCCATTTCTAAAACACTAAGATTGTGTTCTATGCTTAGACTTATCCTTAGGGTTCTTAATAAGGCTTTCACATCCTAGTTTCCAAAGGTTGACTATACCTTTCCTCTGATACCAACTATAACGACCCATACTTTACATACATTGTTAATACTTCAAAATTGAAGTACACTTATTACAACATATGAAAAAACCACAAAGGACCGTATAGGTATAGTGTCTTTAGAAACTGGGAAACATAAAAAACTGGTTCATAAATCTTCTACAGTGTCTCCCATTTATTTCATCATAACTAGGGTCCCTTTTAGCATATTCTACTTAATATCCATCTTCCTGACCTGGGGAAAAGAAAACATAAAAGGGTGAGCTCAAATGCTCAGCAAGGGCAAATAAAGGAAATAAAAATCATATCATATCTTTTTGAAAATCATAACCTGCAAAAGAGATCATAATATCTTAACATGGAACAAATCATAGAAGTGAAAATGAGATCCCCATAATCATAACATGAAACTTGAAACTTTTTGGCATGCACAAATAATCATGGAAAATCATTTCTTGTTAGTCATGACTCATTGCCAAGACTATCTTAGTGGACAAAGTCCCTTTCTGAACCGAGTCACCCTCGTTCCAGTCCTGTTTCACTGAACCGATATAACCTACCGTTCCAGCCATGTCTATCTCATGAGATATAAAATCTTTACCCAATGCATTGGAGGGAGATATAGGTCCCACCCATCTTATAATGAATCCTTTCTTATGTGTGCCACATAATCATAAACCATACATCATAGCGTAACCCACGTAATAAAAATGGAATTCTTAAACAACATGACATCATAAAACAATTCATATAAGATAAAGGAATTCATAAAAATATTTCCATCACAACATAATCAAATCCATGTAATAATAGGGATAAAAACAGAACCCTTTATTATCTTAGATGGAAAATAATTTTGATAAAACACTTGAACTCCATTCTTGAGGAAAATATCCTTTCTTTTTCAAAAACATTTTTCCTTTCTTAACATGTCATACAACTTTAAACTAAAAGAATTTGATTAAAAATAAACTTGAAAACTTGTAAAGGAAGCTTCTTGGAAATAATGTTTTAAAAATCCATTCTTTCCGTACAAGTTAAAAAAAAACATTCTTCTCGTACTTTTGTCAAAAAAGTCAAAAAGTACCTCGTACGAAAAACGACAAAAGATTCCTTTCATACATATTAATAAAAACTCACCGAAGGGTAAAAATGGATTTAAACAATTTTAGGTGGATGGAAATAATATTACATATTGATGAAACATGGATGTGGATGATAAAATACACCCCAGTAAATACTTACGAAGAAACAATCTCAGATAAAAATGAGATTGTGATATTTCCCTTACCTTAGGTCCGATTTGCTTTGTATGTGTACGAAGCTCCTGTATAATGGTTTAAATAATGTTATTGAATTATTCCAGAATCATACATATTGATATGATATCATATATGGTCATACTCTTAGCTTCTTGTTAGTAATATTTCATTGTTACTTGTTACTCGGGTCTTTATTGCCTTTTGTTCTTATGGGTGTTTTGCCAAAAAAAATATTATTATTCTTTTAAGGTTATAGATACCTTATATCCAGAATGGTATTAGTGTAACATATATCATATTTATTCATTCAATTCATTTATATAATTACTATGTAATGATGATCATGTAGAACGAGTCGCATCACATCGTGGAGACGGTATTCCGTACGTACGCACGAGTGATGATATCATTCCTATGATCATGGAATTGTATTGGAGTATATGTATATTATTTCAGTATCAATATTAATTTATAATAATCATAAATAGTTACTCATTACACCATTATACCCATCCTTGTAAGGTGATGGTGGAAAATAGATTACACCACGGCGTGGAGACGGTATTCCGTACGTACGCACGCGCGGTGATTTCATTTTTCCGTAGGATGGATAGAAGGTGAATTAGGGTTGTTTCATATTTATAATAACATATCAGTATGTAATTAATACTAATGTTATTAATTTATCATGAAACAACTAAAGAAGAAGAAGTTGAAGAAGAAAGAAATTGAAAAGATCGGTAATGGATATTACCTCTTCTTTGGAACGCTTCTTTGAATCCTCCACTTAGGGAACTAAGATTGGTCTTTGAAGAAGACCAGGACCTCTAGGATTATTCTAGGGAAGTTGAGAGGAGAACATGGCAGGGGTTGGCCGAGCTTGAGTGCTCAAATTGGTGTGAGGAGGAGGGGGAGGAGGTTCCCTTTTATAAGGGAGGAGAGGGGCACCTTAGGAATATCTCAAAATATTACTTTATATTAAAGTCAAAATCGGTTTATAATGGTTCCAAAGGGTCTTATTTCGAAGATAAAGTGGGTATGGGTCGAAATCCTATCAACCAATAGGATTTAGACAAGTTTAGGTTATTATTTTAACCTTATCAATTAGATTTAACTCTAAGTTAAATAATTTAACTTTTACCGTGTTTTTTGTTTTCTTACACTATATGGTTAATACACTTACTATAACATGCCAAACAAACCGAAAATTGTTTATTATTAATCTATATATCTTTATCTAAGTCATTTGGCCGAACCTTAGATTTTTAGGAATAAAATAACAATTAATAATATAATATTTGATTTAAAAACTATTTTGTGTCAATTTTGACACTATTTGATATATGATTTTTGTGAAAGTCATAACAGAATTATATGTTAGAACCAAGTTAATTAAATCAACACTAATATATCATAGTAACCTAGAAAATTAGTGGAATTCATAAAAAGTCTCAAATTACATTTATTTGAGCATTTATAACATCAATTATGTTAACATTTCCTTAAAAGGGTAATTACTGCATCATCGTTGTGTCATAAATAAATTAATTTATTTAAAGTCTAAAAATTATAAATAAAATATCATTATGTAGGAAATCTTTTTATCTTTCTAATGAATATTTATAGTCGAATTTATCTTATGTATAACCCCATATTAAAAATGTTTTAGTTATTAAACTTTGATTTTAACTATTTTAACTATTCATTAAATAAAATAATATTAAATGTCATAATCTAATCCAAGTGGACCTAAATGGTCATATTATATTCATAAGGTTGTTTTTGGTCGAACTACACTTATCCAATAGAATTATAACATGTGTTAGGGTAATAATAATATCATTTTTACCCTTAATTACCCTATTTACTTTTAACCGTGGTAAAAAAAGTAAAAAGTTACTATTCACCAAAAATTATTTTCATCTCATTGAACCACATTTTAGTCCTTGATATTAACCGTGTCTGTCGGATTTTCGAAATTCCATTCACAGAAGCGGTAAAATTAAGTTTTATGCAAAATTCAGTTTTTAACCTACCACTTAGTGGTTTCACTATTCATCAAAAATTGAAAGTTTTCAGAAAAATACCAAAATTTCACCGTAGGCTAATTTCGGTATTCCGAATCCAAAAATGAAGTCCATTTTGAAAAATAAAATTTATAAAATTTTAAAAAGTGGTTTTTACTATTCATAACGGCTAGTTTTATTTTAATAGCATATCGTTGTTTAGTGAAACTCGGTATTGCGTACGACGCAAGCTAACGAGGAAGGTCACGATTTCGTGTAAAGCAAGCCAAGCAAGTGTTGTGTAGAAAAAGATTCCTTTGATGATTTATATAACATAAAAGTCTCGGGTGTTACATCAATATTCAAAGGAACATAATCAAAATGAAGAAACACCCAATGGGTATCCTATACAATATAAGACCCAATCATATCCAATAAAATGGGACTTCACTATAGATATAATTCCCAACACTCCATCCAGGTGGCCACCAATTAATCTTAATACCCAAACATATTCAATTGTGCCTCATCCATTTCTGTAAGCCACAAACCCATTTCTAACTAAGTGGTATTTGATTCACAACTAACTGTGATATGTAGGAATTGTCTTTGAGGTCCAAACCCAACAACTAAAATCACCCTAATGTTTTCTAGGCCACGTTCTTGGTAGGGTACCATCCAACCTAGAGGGCCATATCTTTTCTAAGGTCCCATTCATCACCATCCATATCATGTCACACCCCCAATACGATCATGTCCACTTCATGAAATCCGCATCACTTCTAGGTCCCTCGATCCTCTTTGACATAAATCCCACAGCATGATTTAACAATAATAGGTCACTTATACATACTTGTAGCATGAAATTAAACACCATGGGTTAGTCCTCAAAACATGAATTTAAAAGGTGATGTTCCATATTAAGTGGAAGAAAACTATGTGGGTTATGATTCCTTTCATAAGGATATTTAGGTATTGGGACCAAGTTTGCTGATGATGTTTTTGGATGTTTAAAGTATTGTCTTTTGTTTGCAAGGGAGTTTGAGAAGAACTGAAATCACTTCACTATGTATAATTAAGTGTGATAAGTAAAGGAAGTTACAATACATTCCATGGTAAATTTGATGATGCTTTTCTATTCTGTATTTCACAAAGATCATAAGTTGATTGGTTAACATTTTATGAAAGCTTCATGAAGGAAATGGGTATAAATGATGTTATTAATCATCATGGTTGGTTATACTAAAGCAGGTGAATAAATAAGAAAGGTATTCCAGTGTTTTCCAATTTATTAGGTCCAAACGTTGGAGTAGGCTAGCATTGTGATTTTGGATTTCCATGATGATCTCATTGAAATATGGAAAATGCATGAATTTCTTAAGGAGATGATTCTTGAAGAGTAAATGGAAAATGATGAATTAATTCCCACAGTGAGCTCTATGTTTACGACAGGCTTTATGAATCGTGAAGATAAGAAGGATTTTGGAGAGATTTGTGGCATGAAAAGAGATTTTCATAGAGAAAGGAGTATTGTGGGTGAGCAATGTGGAATATATTAAGATATGGAGCATTGTGGAATAAATTAATATATGTGGTCCGGACATAGAAATGATGTGATTGGAAGGATTTTAGATCAGAGGTAATTTCAAATAAATAGACCATGACCCCCTCAAGAAGAGTATAGAGACATAACAATAATTTGGGAGCTCTGTAATTGCGAAGAAGGTTCGTCGAGAAAGTGATCTCTGTGATGGAAGTAAGCCCTACAAAGTAAAGGTGCTTCATGGGGGGATTTTTAGCTTTGAGAAAGTAGTGAGCTTCAAAAAGACCAACTTGAGATCTACTATATAGTGAGCTCTTCAATCTAGTGATATCTATGAACTTTAGTTCTTTGTGAAGTTGGGAGCTTCGCGGAGGATCTCTATGAGCTGAAGATTTGATTACCCAAATTAAGTGAGCGGTGCTTTCCAAGTGGATCAAGATATGACTGGGGTATAGGTCTAAGTATCATTAAGAACTCTAGGTAGTTCTTATCATCTTCTGGATTGTAAATATAAGAGTTTTTTTCAGAGATCATATTTTTAAAGATTATTAAGAAGCATGGAGACATTTCATTGCCCTATTTGTGCTAAAAGGGTGCCCAGACTTGAGGATCATCTCCCAAGTACTACATGAGTGAAAGGGAATATCCAACTCATTGTATTCTACATTAAATGATTATACATCTAGTGGATTGTGTGGTATAATATTATTTTCATACCATATCAATGACTAGCTACTCTCATTGAGTAGTGATACTTGTAAATTGTTATGTTTTTGTGTATGTTTGTTTCAAATCTATTCAGTAGGTAAGGGGGTCTTTAATATGAGGTGAAGGTAATTTCATTTGAAAGGAAACATAAAAGAAAAAGGATATCACTGATTCAGCCCCTCCCCCTTTCAGTGATACTCAAATACTAACTAGGAAAATTCAATTGTTATCAAAGCATAAATTTCCATTTTTTTACTATTTGCTGAATTATTAAAGGGAATTTGATATGGAGAATCTGAGTTGCATGAATAGTAAGTGGATTCCAAAATTTTATTGAAATAATTATCATATATAGAAACATTTTATGATGCCTTATCTTATGTCTCTTGGGTATGAAGTTCTTGAAACTACAACAGATGGATTTCCTACTATTGATGATGAGGTTCCTCTTTCACCTATCTATAAGGGGAATCTAGAGAATGATGGAAGAGAAAAAAAATTATTACTCTCATCTCTTTCTAAGAGTGAGTTTTTCAGATTGAAATTTGTCACTACAGTTAAATGCATCTCGAATAAGATAAAGAACATCTATGAAGGAAATACAAAAGTGAAAAGGTTGAAGCTACAAATCAGGAGGACAAAATATGAAGAATTGAAAATGGGGGAGTCTGAATCTTTTGAGGACTTATTTTCTAAGGTGAACAATTTTGTCAGTAAAATCATATTTCTTTGTGAAAAGATGTAGGATTTGACGGTTCTTGAAAATATATTGATAATTTTTTCCAACAAGTTTGATGCTAATATTTTCTCATTGGAATATAGAGACCCTGAAACATTATCTATGGATGACTCGCATAGAACTCTCATCACAAATGAGTTGATAAGGTAGAAGAATATTATGAATAAATGAAAAGCTGATAGAGAAATTTCTTTCAAGATAATAATTAAAGAAAAGTCAAAGAATATTCAAATTGAGGATCAAGAAGGTAAATCTGACTCTAAAGATGATTTATGTAAAAATATTGATTAAAATGTATCCTTATTTTCTATGAATGTGAAAAGAGTCATAGATAAATAAAAGGGGAAACTCCCTTTGAAATTTTTTGAATGTGGAGCTTCTGGCCACTTTGTGGCTAATTTCCCTCAAAAAGGAAAAGATAAAGATAGTGATGAAGAAGACAGCAGACCAAGAATTTCATAACATAAATAGGATGACAAAGATAAGTATTCTGAAAAATAAAATGATAAAAAGTTCATCAAATAAAAAATTAGAATTATTTTTTCTAAAGATGACTAATATGATAATAGTGAAGTTGAATCTGAAAAATCTATTACTAAGAAAGATAGAGAGAATACCTTTATTGTATTAGTGAATAATAAATATCATGAGAGTAACTACTCTAAAGAAGAAGAAACTCAACCTAAACATTATCTAAAATAAGATTTGAAAGAATTTTTGAGAAAGGATAGATGGCTTGAGAGGGAAACAAGAATTTGGTAATTGAAAAGTCCTCATGAAACAATCAAGAAGTTTTTTCTGAAGAAAAATGCAAGTTGAAGGATGATTGGAAAATTTATCTTGAGGGAGAAATTAATCATAATGAACTTCTGGAAGTAAACCTAAAGGAAAAGAAGATGAGTTTGAACTTTTCCAATAGAAACATTATAAATATAAAAATAGAATATATGTTTAAAAAAATCTATTATAGAAGTTGGTGAAAGTTATATTGAGAATGAACCTTAGAAAGATCAAAGAAAGTTACCTTCAGAGGTTGAGAAGAAACATGTAACTAGTTCTGATATGAACAATGAAGGAAAGGATATATATATTTAAAATGATTGAAATACAAAAAATAATAAGTATCTAATAATATTCACTTCAAAAAAAATCTCTACTACTTATGATTCTGATAAGTCTGAACAGAAATCTGAGCTAATGAAGAATGTTATGATTGAAAATAGGAAGGCTGATTGTATTACCAAAGTATCAAAAGTTTTTTAATAATTCTATGATTATAGATATTTTAAAGGAAAAGAAAGATAGACCTCCTAAGCTTTAAATAAAAGAGTTCTTAGTTTTTTATCCAGATCACTTGACTTGGCTAGGAAATTGGAGGAAGCACATAAGAAAGTGGAAGAAAATGATGAATATAAATCTATTATTGTTGAAACCTTTTTGAAAGCTTTGATAGTAAAATGACCCTAGATTCTTGATAGTGGGTGTTCTTCTCATATGACAAGAGACATAAATTTTTTGAAGAATTTTAAAGACTTCAATGAAGGAAAAGTGACATTTGGCAATGATGAATCTCTAAAGATCAAAGGTGTTTGATCATCCATCATCGAAAAAGAAATGTTGAAATCCAAGAAAACACTATATGTTGATGGGATGAATCACAGCCTGCTGAGTGTTTCAAAACTCTATGATGAGGGGAAAAATTTATCATTAGAAAATAGGTGTTTTTTGTGAGAAATAAAGTTAATGGAAAGGTAGTTGCAAGAATCTGATGTACAAATGGGAACTTGTTCCAAGTTGTTGAAGTTTATAACTCTTGTTACATGGGTTTTTTGGATGAAAATTAGTTGTGAAATAAAAATATGGGACACATGTGTCAATGAAACATGAGAATATTATAAATTTGATACAGTTTCTAGATGTTCCTAATTTATTAATAAGAAGATATCGGTGTTGCACTATTTTTCAAAAAAGGAAGATCACAAAAAAAGTGCAAAAGAATGCTGACATTAGTTCAAAACAGCCTGTGGAACTTATCCACTCAAATATATATGGTCCAATGAGAAAAAAAATCAAAAAATGGATATAAATACTTTAACACTTTCATTTATGATTTTAATCACATTACATGTGTTATGTATATGAGGCATAATTCGGATACTCTGAAAATGTTTAATAGTTTTAGAAGTAAAGCTGAGCAGGAATGTGAATATTCAGTGAAGAAATTAAGAACAAAAAATGTTGGTGATTAAAAGAATGAATAATTTGAAAATTATCTTCGAAATCATGGAATTTAACATGATTATATTTCACTATACACACCTAAAAAATGGGGTTTCTAAAATAATGGATAGGAGTTTGGTGGGCATAGTGCAAACAATGTTACTTGAACATGGTCTCTCTCATTACTGTTGGAGGAAATCCATGAGTACTACTGTGTATATAAGGAACCACTATTTCTATAGTCCAAATTCAGATCTATCTCCATAGAAAATTTTATATGGAAAACCTCTAAGTCTAAAATAATTAAGATTTTTTCAGAGTCCATGAATTACAAATAAGAAATGTGGAAACCTTGTAAATATTGAGAAAAGAGGAGATGATGGAATATTTCTTGGTTATGATCTTGAAGGAAGAGGATATAGATGTCTCAACAAAAGAAATAGGAATAATTTTTTATTTTGTGGATTTGAAAGTTGTTGAGAATGTTGAGAAAGAAAAGTAGTCTTATGTTGATGTAGACATTCAGTGGGATAGAGAAGGTTTTCTTAAAAATTATAATAATGGTGTAGACTATGTTAATCCTACTCAAGAAGAATATTCAGACTTAGTAATCTCAAGTGATGTTGATGGAATTCGGACACCTCATCCTAGGATGAGGAAACAAGTGTACGCTCAAAACATTACTAGAGACCAACATCAAATTGTTCAAACAATAAGAACAATAAATTTTATTTCACATACTTCTCTTTATTCTAAAGTAGAACCTAATGATGTGAATGAATCTTGTGAGCATCTATAATTGGTTTAGGATATGAATAAAGAACATAATCGAATAGAGAAGAATGATAATTTGGATCTTTTACCCAAGCTAGACAAAAAAAATTATTGGTACTAAGTGGGTTTTTTGGATCAAGATAAATAAATATGGTGAAGTGATGATAAATAAATAAAGATTGGTTTGAAATGGGTATTCACAAATTAAAGGAATAGATTTTGATGAAACCATTTCACTAGTGGAAAGGTTAGAAACAATCATAATCTTTCATTATATTTCTATACAATGAGGTTACAATATCTTTCAAGTGGATGTCAATATGCATTCTTGAATGGATATATTAACAAGGAAGTTTACATTGAAAATCCTTGTGCCTTTGTTGTTGGGAAGGATTAAAGTCATGTGTGTAGGATGAAGAAATCCCTGTATGTTTTAAAAAATATCTGAGATCACAATACTCAAAATTGGATACATGCTTGAGGAAGATGAAATTAAAGAAAGGTTGAGTTGAAATAAATCTTTACACCAAGTAATTTCAGGAGTTTTCTCTGATCATTATTGTTTAAGTTGATGACATTATATTTTCTAGAAATGATGAATGATCTTGTTAAAGATTTGATAAGGAGATGAAGAAGTTTTTTAATATGTCTATTATGGGATAAATTAAATATTTTCATGGTTACAAATTTTATAGAAGAAGAACCATATTTTTCTTTCTCAAGAAAAGTATACTAAGGAACTTATGAAGTAGTTTGGAATGGAAAATTTGAAAATAGTTTCAACACTGATTTTAGTGGGTAACAAGTTGTCTAATGATAGAGAAGGAAATGATGTTGAACCGAAAGAGTTTATAAATCTAATTGGAAGTCTGTTTATCTTTACTACTTTAAGACCTGACATCGTTTATGTTGTTACATTATGTGCCAGATTTCAGAGATCTCCTAAAGAATCAAATTTGGTTGCTGGAAAAAGGATTCTAAGATATATAAAAGGCATAATAATTTTTGGAATTAAGAATGATGGCTTAGTGAATATTGATATGTTCGGGTATTCAGATGTGGATTGGGAAGGAAACATTGATGATAGAAGATCCACATTTGGTGGAGTTTTCTTTCTAGGGAAAAGTTCTGTTAGTTGGAATACAAAGAAACAGAATTCAGTGACTCTTAGTAAGGATAATGCTGAGTATGTTTCTTCCACTCAAGTTATGACCCAACTAATGTGGATGAACACCCTGTTAGAAGATCTATTTGTTAAAGTAATCTAATCCATTCTCTTACGTTGTAGCAATAAAAGTGAAATCAATCTTACACGGAATCCATTAAAACATTATCATTAAAAACATATTGAAAAAAACTACCACTCTTTCAAAGAGAACGTGGAGATAAATGAGTCAATGCTGGAGTAATTTCTTACATCACAACAGGTTTCTAAAATATTCACAAAACCTTTACCAAAGGAACCGTTTTCAAAATTTAGGTTTAACGTCGGTGTCTATCCTCCTTCTCATCACGGTTTAGGTATATGTTTTTCTCCCCACTCTTATCTTACATTTGGATAGTGTTCTCAAGGGGGAGAAACGTTTCATAAATTTTTACTTATAAAGGCATGTATAAAGGGGGATTTATGTGTAAGATGTGAATTTAGTTTGTAAGTGTGTGAACTATTTTATCTCATGTTTGGAATTGTTTTAGGAAACAAACTTTTTGTGTTCTAGCAATGTTTCCAAGTGAAGAAGGCTGAGGATAAATGTTGATGTGATGAGTTTCCATGGTCAATACTATTGGAAATCATTCTCTTTTTATCAATAATTCTTGTTTCCTATAATGCATTATCTCATGTAGGCTTAGAATTATTGATAGTTAACCCATTACTTGAGTTTATAAATTTCATTGATTTGTGAATCTTGGTTGAGAACAAAATACAATGGGGGAGATTTTTGGGACCAAGTTGGCTGATGAATTTTTTTAATGTATGATGTATTTTTTTCAATGATTTTTGAGAAGAAAGGAAATCACTTCACTTAGTATAAGTGGGTGAGAGAATATAGGGAACCTGTCATACATTCCATGGTAAATGTGATGTTGCTTTTATGGTATGTATTTATCAAAATTCATAAGTTTATTAGAGAACATTTGATGCGAGCTTCATGATGGAAAGGGGGAGAAAAGATTTTGTCAATAAACATGGTTGGTATTCCAGAGAAAGTGTCTAAGGTGTCACGGTCTTTCAGTGTTTGCTACTTTTTGGGGTCCAAAATTTCGAGTTCAATTGCGTTGAAATTTTTGGGATTTCATTGAAAATATCATAAAAATATGTAAAAGTACTTAATTTCATAGATATAGGATTCTTGAAGAGTAAATGGAAAGGTTTAAATAATTCTTATGGTGAGCTCTAGTATTATGACGAGCTTTGCGAATCACGAAGAGAAGGATCTTTGCATAGTGCTTTACGGCACAAAAGGAGATTTTCGATGATAAAGGAGCATTGTGGGTAATCACTGTGGAGTAAAATAATAAAGGGATAATTTTATGACATAGGAAGGAGGATCATCATGGCTATTATTTTTGAATCTTAAAAATATACATGGTGATTCGTGAAACATTGAGATTTTCAAATGGTTTATTGGAGCTCTAAAATTTGGTGATGATGTGGTTTGAAGGTTCTTAGGTTTGTCATAATATGATATAAATAGACCCCAACCCTCTCAAGAAGAGTGGAGAGACATAAGGAGGATTTTAGAGCACCCAAATTCTAAATAATATTCTGAGAAAAGGTGAGCTCTATGAAGGAAGTATACACTGTAATGGAAAGTTTCTTCATGGTGGGTTGTTGAGATTTGAGAAAGAAGTGAACTTCACAAATACCAACTTGATCTCGGTGATATAGTGAGATCGATAATCTAGTTACTGCTGAGAACTAGTGAGTTCTGCAAACTGGAGTGCTCTACGAAGCTGGGAGCTTCGTGAACAAGCTCTGTGAGCTGAAGATTTGAGTACCCAAATTATGTTAGATGTTCTTTCCTATTGGATCAAGATATGACTGAGGTATATCACTAAGTATCATTTTGAATTCTAGGTAATTCCTATCTGCTTCTAGATTGGAAAGTGAAGGGTTTTTTTAGAGATCAAATTTGTGAAATTTTATTATGAAGCATAGAGACATTGCATTATCATGTTTGTTCTAAGAAGTTGCACACACACTTTAGGATCATCTCACAAGTACTACATTAGTGAAAGGGAATGTACTTCTCATTGTAATCCAGATTAATGTATTATATCTCTATTTGATTGTTTAGTATAGGATTATTTTCATACCATACCATGGACTAGCTACTCTCATAGAGTAGTGGACCTTGTAAATTCTTGTGTTCCTATGGATGTGTGTTTGAATTGTGTTCATAAGGGAATGAGATATTTAACAGGAGGCCAAGTTTGTTTTATTTTAATGGAAACATAAATGAAAAATGATATTACTAATTCACCCCCTCCCCCTATTAGTTATACTCAAACACTAACTATGAAACTTTAGTAAGAAGCCCATCTTATGGGTCCAATCCCAACATCAAAACAACTTCCACCTCCCTAGATGATAGTAAAATCCATAGTGCCTTACTAAGTGGTTTAAAACCATCATCATCCTAATGAATGACTAAATAATCACTAATACATTCATTAATGGTACCATTGATGGAGAAACTCACATATATATATATATCCCCATTATTGGTGAATCTCTGATACATACAAATGATTCCAAACACATTCATACTTATTATTGATCGTTAATTAAGGGTGATCTAAATTATTATGTGGAATGAACAAACTATTTATGAACACATCATAAATCTATAAGACAGTTCTGGAACCAAAAATAGTTTCCCACAAAAGGGTTTGATAAGCCTAACTTCCCATGTTGTCGATCAATGTGACTTTTTAAGTATCATTGGCCAGGTTTCCTAATCAGCCACTACCTTTGTAAAGTAGTTCCATGAGTCATCATAGATATAAGTATTGTTGGGTATTTCCAATTCATGAACAAAACCCGTTGGAAACCAACCCATCAAAAGCGGGTTTGAGATAAGAATGGTGAACCCAATGAAAATGATTATGTTACATTCACGCCCCCCACAATCAATAATACTATAAAGAGAATATATGATTATTTCTTCAGAGTTCCAATCGTATGGTTGAACACCATGATTCCCTATCATTGGAAATAGTTCCCTGGGACCAAATTATATATAATTTATGGTTTTCTATATTCATTTTTTTAATATTAACAAATATTTAATCACATAATGATTGTTATTTTTGGTAATTTACTATGTAATAATTTCGTGAGAGTGACACTCACACTAAAAGGTCATAGAAATTCCCCATTATAATGAGATCCCAGAAGTACCATGACAGTATTCTTAAAATATGTTTATTCTATAGCATTGTGATATAATTTCATAGAAGAAAAATTAGTTAGGATATCAGGGATGGAGACTCATATGACATTTAGGTTCTTTCTCAAGGTTTATATCCTTGGAAGTTTCTATTGAATGAGATTATGACAACATAGACTTCCAGAAGGAAACCCACAATTATATGTGTCATTGATGTTCCTATATGTGGACATGTGTATGGATTCTTACACATTATGATTATTATTTATTGATATTATTATTTGTGTACTTTGATATATTCATGACAAATAGGGTGATACATGATTTCATGGATGTATGATGCATTAGGTGTTCCACAAGTGATATTTTTTTAATGAATAATGTAAGAAATAATTTTTCCTATATTTTATTTAAATAAATTTGATATCTAAGACCATTTGATGGAGATGATCAATCCTGAATAAAATAATATCCAAGGAATTTTGTGATCAGTTTCATTTTATGAAATTCATACAATGATACATGGGGCTTATATATTGGTGACACTGTCATGAAACCTATTTGATTTGAAATATCATGATAATGGAATGATATTACAGAGTAATATTTCATATGTGGATTTACTATATTATGATATTAACATCATTCTCCATGAGTTCCTTGTCACTTTTCCATACTCTAAAATTTCACTTTGGGTGGCTCTGCCTAATGTCACCGAGTAAGAGGCCTAGAGGGTTACACACTCAATGTATCTAGAAATTTAATTAAATGTTAAATTTAATTTATTATTTAAATTATGGAATATATATTATTTTTAATATGATGTTTAATAATTATTCTTATTTATGTGATCATATATATTCAATCTATAGTTATTTGAGAGAATATTTATGGGAAAAATATTTTACAAATAATTATTTTTTTAGTGAATATACTATTTATTTTTATTATAAAATAAAGTTTTGGTATATATTTATTCATAAATAATCATGAGTCAAGACCTGATAAATATTATGGGGGAACGGAGGACCGAGTTCAAATTACTGATGAAAAATAATATATATTGAATATTACTTGAATAAATTTTAAAAAAATTGTTCACAAAATAATATTTAATTAATACATTTCTTTTTCACATCTTATAGAATAAAATTGATATGGGGTTTTATTGGGATTAAGGATATGATAATGGAACATTTTAATTTTTAATTTTCTAATCTGGGCACTATTTAAACCAAATTATTATACTTCCAACCCTAAAACAAGACAAATATTTAGGTTGTGAATTATGAAATTCATAGAGTCCTATAAATACCTAGAAATATCCACTTTATGAAGAGACTATATAATTTATTTTGATCCTCCTCCATCACAACTCTCCATTCTAAAGAGATCAAGGAGATTCTATCCTTGAAGAGATTCTTGTGGTGATCATATATTAAAGATGCATATAAAACCCTAGAATGATACATGGTTAATGAATAAATGATGTGCCACATGTTAACAAAGTGCACATTTCTTTTCAGGATCTGACCTGATTATAACACCAAAGCTACGTGTGCTTGTCCTGGAGTAGTGATCAGGATAACTAACATGTAGAGATGTTTCCTAGAGTGTGTAAGAGTGAGGAAAAGGCACATTGGAAAGAACATGTGTTGCCCTATGGGGATAATCATTAGTCTAATGACCTGTTTGGGAATTTTCATAGGTCATAGGGAGGTGAGCATGTGTCTGTAGGGAAATTGGTGGTACCTAATGGGATATGATCTGACTTCCATGTTAAGATATGAAATTTTTATTTTTTAGCAGGGCCCATGTGTTACAATTGTTTCAGAGTATAAACCTAGACATAAGTGTGGTGACACTACTTGGGTTGATTTATAGGGTCCACAATGAGGACATTGGCTTCCGAAGGGGGTTAATGTAACACCCCATAATGAAAAAGGGTTAAATTACTACATGGTGTGACTCATGTCAAGAAGGTGAAACTATATCTTCAATATCATACCATATTAGAACTCCATATTTAATAATTCTTAACCTGTATTATTGATCAGGATGAGTAAGATTTGGGGATATATCTCAGGGTGTTTGTGGGTGTGAAAAAATAAAACTATAAATAACCTGTGTTGGTCTATAATTAGTATGATGACTTACTCGGGCATATTGGTGGGCCCCAAGGAGGGGACCACATGTCTTCAACAAAACTCTTAGTACCTAGCGGGCCAGGATCTGACATCCATGTTGAAGTATGGTGTCTTTGCTTCTTGTGGGGACTAGTTGTTGTAATACAAGCATTAGGATATTCCACGCTAGTACTAGAATGTTCCTATGGAATCATTCAGAGGTTCTTGGTGAATTTTTGGGTCACCATTGGAGGCAATCTACACATAATTCCTATGATGTAACTATGGTATAACATAGAGAAATTATATTAATAAATGAATAAAAACAATTCATGGTATTTCTTTACTTCTTGAATTAATTATAAATCATTATTTGATGATATTGTGTTTAGTTTCTGCATTCTCATTTCAATTAATCGTGATTTTATTATTTCTCCTAGAATGGGCTAAATAAGTGATTCACATTTTAAGAAATAAGATCTACTAATAGAGATCAACGTGGATTCTTATATCAATTCTTGGATTCATACCTTGATAAATTATTTAAAATATAAGATAAAACAATTCAATAACTAATTATTATCTATGTCACATATAATAAATTTCTTAAAGAATATTTATTATGGAATGTTAGGAGATTATCAGGATGACTAGTACTCTATATGTTAAATTTATTGGATTTATCACTTATTACAGGATATATACTATGATTTGATACTATTTATGTATAAATCATAGTGATAGAATATCGAACAGAACCAAAATAACTGAATAAGTTCACCGTCAGAAACATCCAACAGTATTGTTGATCCAAGGAGGTGCTAATAAGGTTTTTAGGTTTTTTATGGTTGAAGAATTGTTGAAGAGAATATGATTAAGTGAGTTTTCTTCAATACATAAATAATATTCTATTTTTCATCAAAATATTACATGTGAAATTATCTTTACGATTATGAATATCATGAGTGGCTCACCGTGATTCAATAATTTCATTAAGTTGAGAATGATTTTATATTAATATTCCAGAAGGATGGATAAAGAAGGGCTATACCTGAATTCCCACTCCCATGGAGGGTGATGTGTTAATGAAACTAATATATTCCACACTCATGGAATAGGGTGTTTTGATGTTCTTGGGTAGTAAAAATGGCTACACAACTTACACCTTGTAATATGGTTGATCACAGTGCATTTGTGAATTACCTATGTAAAATAGAAAAGGCTAAAATTCTTGGGAGGAAGGCTATTATTTGGATAGTGTTTTTTTGAGAAATTGGGATATCCAAAATTCCAATGGTGGTGTCAATTAGTGATTATGGTTGGCATGAGAAGAAGATATTTAAAATTGCCAAAAGTGCAGGACCATGATAATATTAGAAGTGGTGATGGTCGATTGGTGAAGTTTTAGACCAAAACCGCTAGAGTCAGAATACCACACCTATAGTGATTTTAATTTTCAAGATAAAATGTCCAAGTATTTCCCACTAATTAATGGAGAAATCTATTTTAGGAGGATCATTTCTATAACCAATTGCTTTGATAATGTGGATTTGTGGATGACTTAAGGGCTCTGTAACTTAATTTTTGATGTCATTTTGGAAGTATCAATGATTTTCAATTAATCCAACAAGATAAAATGGCTCAAAATAAAGTGTTATTATTTTATTTGGTTGAACTAATGTATAGGTTTGAAGTCAGATTTTAAAATTCAAAATTTGATTATGTACTTTGAAATTGTTGTTTTGAAGATGATGTGCAGTGTGTATGTGAAGTGAAGAAGTGTGTAATATGTGTGAATTGTAAGAAGAGGAAAAAAGTAAAAATATAAATATATATAATTAGTGGCTATCAAAATTTTAACAAAGTGAAGAGATCATACATGAGTTTATATAGGTTGATGAAGGGGAGGAATAATATCACCTCTTCAAAAAATGATTACTTTGTTAGAAATGATTTATTATTTTTTAATTAAATTTATTTATCATTATAAATTTTTTGGGGAACTATAATAATTTGAAATAATTTTCTATCTTGGGTACACATATAATCCTATACATTTTACCAATATGTTGAAAATATTGGGCAGTATGGTCTCAGTTAAATTCTAATCATGCTATGGACTATTCTTCTCATTTTGATATTTGAACCCTATATATCAAATTTTCCCTTCATATGCATGTTCTATACAATGATCAAGATTCACTTTATCTAATTATGAGGGGGTTTTCACCACGAAAACATAAGAAATTGAATCATTTATTCACCCCACCCTTACTTATGATTCCTCATTTTTCTAGGAGGTGTATTTTCAAGTAGTATCAAAGGTCAAGGTTCCCATTGTTAGTGATTTGATGTTTGAACTTTCAGAATGATTTTTTTTATGATAAAAAAACACCAAAGTTAGTTTCATATCAAAAAAATCATAATTCGCTGAACAGAAAAGTGAGTTTTATTTTTGATGGAAAATTATTTCACATATGGAAAGAAAAAATGATTTAGTAACTGTTATCTATTAGTTGTGATATTTTAGATGTTAAAACTAATGGGTATGTTCCCTGAGCTAATGGTGTTTCTATGACAGCAATAGATAAATGGAATTCGGAAAATTATGTTCATGAAAAAGAATATTATTCTATCATCCCTCTCAAAAGGTGAGTTTTTAAAGGTCAAAGGAATAAAAAAGGGGGGAAATTCCACAGAAGAAATTTATAGTATCTATGATTGAAAGAACAAAGTTAAGATAGATACATTTTAGTTTTGCAAACTGAAGTATTAATATCTATTGATACATGATGATGAAACCATTGGAAGTTTCTTAACATGACTTAATGATATTGTTATAAAAATCAAAGGCTATGGTGAGAAGTAAAATGTTAATGATATTTTTTTTAAAATCTTGAGTATCTTATAAGACAAGTTTCATTCTAATGTCTCTTTTTTGGTAGAAAAATATCCAAGTGGTATTTATCTTGATGATTTTAACTGTGTTTTAATATCTAATTAAATGAGTAAATATAGTTTTATCAATAAGTATGTGATGGTTGAAAAATAAATATCTTTTAAGGCCATAATTAAATATATTAATATCAATACAATAAATGAATAATATGTTTATTATTCTGATTTTGATTCTTATTTGAATTGTAAGATTGATAAGATGAGGTCTTTAATATCTATAAATTTAAGAAGAGTTTAGGGTATTTTTATACTTAATATTCCAATAAAACTCTTTTGGTGTGGTGTAGTTCAATATTTTTTTAAAAATTATCCTAATTCAAAATGAGAGGGAATTAGTGATTAAAAATAATCGCCATGGAGATTAATTTGGAAGGGGTTATTAATGTTTGATAAATAAAAGTTTTATTCAAAATTTTGGAGAAATAATTTCTCATAATTCATGAAGGCGCATTTCATATCTATTTGTAAAATCATTGATAGAAAAGAGTTAGAAAAAGAAATATGGATGTCAATAGATATTGGTGAAAAAAATCACATTAAAAGGTGAAAAAAGAAAACATCATAAGTGTAGGTTATAATAAATTTGATTAAAATGAAAAAATCAAGATGGAATTATTTCTGGAAATAAATTTCAAGGAGTGTCTTTCAAAGATCTCAAAGTTCGAAAAAATAGATAAAAGTATGAAGAAAGAAAATTAATTTTCCATAATTAAAGAATTTGATATTATTGAAGAAATATCAATGTTATAGGATTAATTTTATAAATAAATTGAATAGAAGAATTTAAGAATCAAATGAAAGAATAAGTGAAATATAAAAATAAGAATTCCAAGATTTTATAAAAAAAAATTGTGTATGAAAAAATAATTTAAATAATTTATATTTAATTTTCCAAATATTGTTCACAATGTTGGAAAAAACATAAGTACGGATGAGGTGCATGTAAATTAATAAAGATCAATAACACATGAATATAAAAAAAATTTAATGAGCTTATTATGTGTTTGATAAAAATAGCCAAATTTTGAATGCCATGTTTGTTACAACTTCAATTGATTTTCTAGATCATAGTAATTCTGAGTATATATATTTTAATGGAATAATTGATATAAACAGTTAAGGAAAAAAATGATGAATGGAATTTTTCTATGAAAAATAAAGAGTCACCAGTTCACCAATAATTTTATTCATAAAAATGATCCAATATTAATGTTGTGAATAATTTTGAAATACAAGTATCCTATTCCTGAAAACATGATGGTTTTAATAGAAAATATGAATTATATGGTTGTTTTGGAAATTTGGAGGTTTTGTAAACATGAAAAGGATGTGTGAATCTAATTTAAAATATAATTATTATTTTATATTGTTTAGATGATATCATTGGAGGGTGAGTCATCCCATTTAAAGGAGAACAATTCAGAGACAACTTTAAAAATATGGATTGAAAATTGAAAAAAGTTTTTAAACATTGCTTGATGTTTGTGAATGGTGTGAGAAACATGGTCATATTTAAAAATGATTAATAATTATGGAAAATCTTATATGTGAAAAAAATATATTTATAATAAGTCTCATAAGTGTAATTATTATGAAAATGAAAAATCTATTGTTTGTGAAGTTTCTTATAAATCATCCAAAGGAGAATTTCCCTGGATTTTGGATAGCGGTTTTTCCTCATGTGTGATAGGAGATTTGAATCACCTAACGGAATTTGAAAAATGAGAAATTGAATCTGTGGGATTTTTAAATTATTGGTTACACAAAATGAAATGTGTTGAATCAACATTTATTATAAAGGATCAATCTAAATCGAAGAGCACATATTATATTGAAGGACTAAAACCAAATCATCTTAGTTTGTCTAAATTATGTTATAAAGGATATAATGTGATATTTTATAAATATGGGTTTTTAAAGATCATTAAATATATATGTATATTGATAAGAGTACACTGTGAAAGAGGCAATTTTTTCTAATTGTTGATCATGGAAATTATTTTAATTTTCTCATGATATAAGAAAATCTACCCTAGAATCGATGACATGTTCATACAAGCCAAAATAATATTTATATAATTATTTAGGTATATAATTTTCATGATGTTACTATGTTGAAAATTTAATTTACTTTTATGTTATCCACTTATAAAAACTGAAATATTTTGAACACTCCCCATAAAAAGGTTAAAATACAGGCTACTTATCCTTTAGCGTTAACTCACTCTAACAATTACATCCACATGAGGAATAAATTAACAAATGGATATAACTATTGTATATATTTTGTTGATGAATTTACTCATAGTAAATATATTATTTCAAGGATTAATAAATCAAAGTCCCCAAAAATGATAAAGGGATTCATAAGAAGTGTTGATACATAGTGTGGTTAATTTTTAAAAAATATTCGAATAGATACTATTCATGAGTTTAATAGAAACTATTGTAAGACTATCTTAAAAATAATAGATTTTTATGTGAAATTAATGAATCACACACACCTTAATAAATTGGTATATATTAATTAGATAATATAATTCTTTTAGATATGGCAAGAATTATGTTTTTAGAGTATGAAACATCCCATTATTTCTACATAAAATCTATTAGAGAAGTGGAACATATTTAAAATCATTATATTTATAGTAAAAATTATATTATGTCATCGTATTATATGTTTTATAATAAATATACAAGCTTGAAGTATCTTAGAGTATCTAAAATCCCTTTAATTATCAATGTTAATGGTGAATCTCGTCTAATTTGAAAAAGAGGTGATGATGGTATCTTCTTATGTTATCCACCAAATAGAATAGGGTAAAAAATTTACAAGAATATAAGAGATAATGTAGTTCATTTTTTATGTGAAAGTTATGGAAGATCAAAATAAAGTGAAATTAAATGAAGAATAATGTTTCAAAATTGGTGATGGGGAATATATTTTCTTGAAACATGAAGGGGATGTTTTAGAAAATGGTATGAATTCTAATGAAGTTTAAGATGAACAAGTTGATTTAGAAAATCAAAGTGGTAAATAATAAGTATCCAAGGTAGATAATAAACTTTTAAGCTTAAAATATGATTGCAACTCTTGTAAAATATATTCAAAGTAGAATAAATTTTAGGTAAAAGCTACATATTTTATTTTTATCTGATGTTAAACAAAGATATGTTAAAGAAGAAATGAAATATCAAGATGTCATTGATGTAATTAATGAAGAGTCAGATCAGCTAAAAATTACTGAGACATAGGAATTGGTTCCTGAGCCCAAATATAATAACATTTTTGTGAAAAATAGGGTGTTCTAAAACAAGATGAATGATGAACTTGAAGTGGTGATAAATGAATAAATATTGGTGTGTAAAGGATATTCACAAATTAATGGAGTTGAATTCATTGACACTTTTATACCATTTTCAAGGATTAAAACCCTTCTAATTTATTATTCCATTATAGTAAAAATAAAATGAGATTCTTTAAAATGAATTTTTAGTTACCCTTTCTCTATTATGATTTGGAAGAGGAGGTTAATATTGAAAAACCATGTGGTTTCTTGCTTGGTGAAGACAAGAATTGTTTTTAATGGTTAAAAAGGATTTATATGAGCTATAGAAAGTCTCATTAGTATTTTATTCTATGTTGAAACATATTTGAAGATGATTTATTTCTAAAAAATAATATTTGAAATATATATATATATATATTAATATAGATTTTTATGTAGAATTTATTATTTTTATTTTTAAATAATGATGATATTTGGGAAGAGTTTTCTAAATATATGAAGAATAATTTTTTAAATTTTATATCTTGGTGAGATGAGATATTTCCTTACATTACAAATTTCTAAAGAAAATGATTAGATTTTTTATATCATGACAATTATGTTAATTAAGAGTGTAATATGTCTTTTATGGAGTATCATAAAACATTTCATCTAATAGTTTTTATGGGAAAAGAGTCAAATAAAAAATAACAAGGAAGGGAATTTCATCTAAGAAAATTTTGGAATCTAATTGGAATTTTACATTACCAAAAAAATAAAAGAGTGTATATAGTGTATACTGTTAAAATTGGTTCCAAAAAACAAAGTGTACCAAAAGAATATCATTTCATGGTTGCAAATAGAGTACATAGATACATCAAAGTCATATCGAACTATGTATTAAAATATGACAATAAATGGAATAGAGATCTTCTTAGTTTATCATATATATATTGGGTATGATTTCTTAATGATATGAGGTCTATATATGGTGTATATTTATATGTTGTATACATATGTCTTTTTTTCATCCCAAGAAGCATAATTCAATCACTTTGTGCATTTCTAAGGATGAATATGTGTCAATCACCCATGACTCAACACAACTTTTTTGGATGAGGAATCAACAAGAAGATTTAAAAGATAAAGTAAAGTTATCAAAACACTTGAGATGTGAAAATAAATTTTCTATTAATATTCAATGAATCCATTTAATCAATAAATATGAAAGAGCAAGAATACTAAATATCACTTCATCATATATCCTTTCGAAAATAGTGATTTAAATTTTGAATTTGTTCCTACAAAGGATAATATTATTGATGCATTAACAAAGAAACTTTTAAAATAATCATTTTTGAATCTGAGGTAGAATTTTTGTGTCCATACACATTTATTTCATGGATAAGGTACGGTTTCTTCATCCCCTCTCTCACATTTTCTCTGGATATTGTTGTCATAGGGGGAAAATGAAAACATAATTATATACACTATGTTTTTCTTCATATTATTTTTCAAAGGGGTATTATATAATTTAAGGGGAGTATCCAATGATATTTTTTATCTTCCTCTTGAAAGTATGCATATATTTATAGAGAGGTTATGAAATGGTTAATCATGTATTTCGTCATTTTTGAACTACGTTAATACTTTTTTTATAAGTGGTTGTAGAAATTATTTTCTGGTTTGAAATGTTGATATTTTATTGATGAAGCATCCATTATAGATTGTGATGTTTTTTAAAAAAAAAAGTAGCATATTGATCATTTTAATTTAGAAATCGTGGTATTATTTATTTAATTTTATTTTATCCTACACTGATTTCACTCACAACATCTTAGTATTATTGAACGGTGACCCATTGATAAGATTTATAATTTCATAGAGATTTGTGTTCCATGGTTGATATCAAAATATAAAGGGGATATTGTTTTTTCCAAGAGGTATTTAGATGGTTTATGGGTTAAGTAAGGGAAAATAATCTTTTAAGAGCATATGATTTATTGTGTTGGATTTTTTTCAATACATAAATAATATTCTATGTCTAATAAGATGATTCCATGAAGAATGATCTTTAGGTCTATAAAAATAATGATTGGTTCATTATGATTTTAAGATTTTCATGAAGTGGTGAATTACTTTGTATAAAGATTTTATAAGTCTATAGTATGTGTTTCCAATCTAGGAAGGCCACTCCCATAGTGGAGGGTGTGTTAGAGAAACCAAGAAAGTCCAATCCCATGGTAGAGGGTGATTTGATGGTTATGGGTGGTGTAAAATGGCCACACACCTTTTACCATGTCATAGTGTTTATCCTAGTGCATTAGTGGAGTGTTTTTGTAAAATGTCCAAAGAAAAAATATCCATTAATAAGGATGTAGTTCTTATGTTTTTGTACTATTAAAAATTGAGATTCCAAAAATTCATGTGGTGGTTTCCATTAGTGACCATGTTTAACAGAATAAGTGGGTTGTAAATGTATCCCCAAGAGAAGTTCTACACCCATGGTGGAAGTTTTTATGGATGAAAAGTTAATTAATAAGACCAAATGGATAGAGGTTAAAGACTACACCCCTGGTGACTTTCATTTTGAAGGAAATACAACCATTTTTGTTTCACAGGATCATGAAGCAAGCTATATCCAGAGGATTGCTTCCATTATAAGTGGTTTTGATGATGCAGATTCATTGATAACTAAATAAATCTCCAAATTGGTATGTGATATCATTTTGGAAGTATCAGTGATGTAAAATCAATCCAACAAGAAACCAATATCTCAAAATTAAGTGATAGTAGTTCATTTTTTATGAAGGAAGTTACATGATTGAATTTTAATATGAAGAATTCAAATTGACTCATATAATCTATAATTTTTGAAATGAAAATGATGTAAATTGTTTATATGAAGTTAACAGAGGGTGTGGTGTTTTTTTGAAGTATAATAAGATATGAAAAATAAAAATAGAGGAGGAATAATATGGGGATGATAAAATTATAATAGAGTGAAGAGATCATACCTGAGTTTAAATAAGTTGAAAAGGAGAGGAATATAGGCACTACATAAACATATAAAGGCTATGTATAGAAGGATTTCTTCTTGTTAATGTTATTGTCATAATATGAAGGTTATTGGGAAGCATGGTATTGGTGAAATATAAATCATGCTAATGAATCTCCTTCTCATTTTGATATTTAAACCTTATAAATCAGTTTTTACCTACGTGTTTTGGTGTTAGAATGTGATCAAAATTCACATTATAAAGTGATGAGGTTTGTTTCTCCAAGGAAAATTAAATAATAATTGAATCCCAGATTCAACCCCACTGACCTGCATCCCTTAGGATTATTCACTAATATAAGAGTATTCTTTTCGAGTACATAGGAATGTAAGACAGATTATTTAATAGTAATTATAGAATACAAAATACTAGTAAACAAATAGAATAGAAAAATCATCTTCCTCTGGGTTAGTTTAATGAAAAAAAAATTAAGCAATAAAAACATTATGATGCTAGTGGTGGTCATAAATAAGTAATTATTTATTCCAAAATTTTTTATTGTACCATGATATTAAAGTACTATCACAATATATATATTATGATAATCTTTTGACTATGGTGCCATAAACAATTTCATGTTTATGATAGATTATAAAAGGTAAATTCACTTGAATATTAACACTTATTATTTTTACATCAAGAGGTCAGGTCACGGTAAGAATATTAGTAATAAATAAGAACATGGTAGACCTAGAAACTATATTCATACCTCAGTACAAGCGTGAATATCATGTGAGAGCTAACATGTTTTGAAAAGATAGAAGTCAACTCTAATGCAAGAAGAATTCTGTTAGAGTTGGGTCCATAAAACCAATTTACTTTTAACTTTTTATTTCCATAACATAAATTTAGGATTTACAATATACTAAATTTTCTTCTATGTAATGCTAATATGATAGTGTAATTAGAGTATTTGTCAAATTAATAGGTTAGAGTAGTTCTTCACTATATTGAGAAGCTAAAATAGTATGAAAATATTATTAAACATGTCCTATGGTATAGATACAAAAATATTATCAGACACAAATTATGTTTTTATTTATGTGTTGGGGGCTCATAAGACATTTAAACATCTTCTTATGATGTTTTTACTTATTGATATTTGGGTAGGGTGTTCATGAGGAAAAAATCACTCATACAAATTTTACATGTTTTATGTGACATTGGATATTCCTATCTATGAACAAGTGTATTGGACCTTATACATGGAATTACTATTTATGTGTATCATAAATCATATACATTGATGTATCAATGAAAATTATGAAGGGATGTGCTCATAGGGAGGTTTGATACATTGGGTGTGTCAAAGGTGGTATATCAATAATTGAATAAGTTAAGAAAGTATTTTTTTTCCTTTCCATATAAATGGATGAAGATATTTTTTAACCGTTGATTTAGTTGGAAATTTTTGAAAAAATCCATGGCCATGGTATTTTATAAACAAGTTTATTATAGAAATTCAAAGAAAGATAAATCTAGAATATAGGGTGATGAAACCAATATATATCCTACATGCTAATATATGAGAAAAAAAATTATTACACAATAGCATTGACAAGAATATTTTTTATTATTAGGATATTAACTTATTTCTATATGTGTGTCATGAAATTTTGAAATATAAAAATATCAGACGTTAGGTAAGGACACATTATACCAATGAGAAATAGGCCTTCAGGTTTATACACTAATTTTGTTTTAGAATCTCATTCTAATTGAGTTATTTTAATATTATGAATAAATATTATACCCATTTTTTGGAATAATAACTATTCAATTAAAGTGGATTTTATAAAATTATTCATGAGATATTCGAATTTAAAAACAATGAATTGAATTTTACCTCTTTTTTATTTAATTTCAAGGTAATATATAAATATATATTTATTTACTAGTTTCGTGAAATTATTAATATAAATTTTATTTAGTTCTGTGCATATGAAAATAAATATTTATTCTCATGTTTAGTGATTATAATAATTTTTGCAATTGATGAAATAATGTTTTTTGAATAAAAATTTTATTATTCAAGGTTAAATAAATTTTATGGATGATTTACATGTCGAGTTAATAGTCTAACAAAAATGATATATTTTAGAAAATATCATTTAAATAAATTATAATTGATTTATTTTAGAAATGATATCAAAATAAACACATACCATAGAGATAATAGTATTATTATTATTTTTTTGATAAATTGATTAGTTAGAATAAATAAATTGATAAATAGTTATTGTGAAATTATTTGTTTTCCTAAACCTAAGTATAAGTTCAAAGTTATATCATTTTATAGAGTGTGTGAATTTTTTAGCACAACCAAAGCCTCTATATAATTCTCTAAAGAACATGAGATATTCTTACTCTATCCTAAATATAATGAAAAATATACAATAAGATAACTCTTTCTTGTAGTCAATGATGAATGATGTGAAGTAGCCAGTTTCTCCATGCCAACACTCAGAATAATTGCAGCACATGTGGAGACACATAGAGGAATCTTCACTTAGATTCCCAACTATACTAATAAAATCACTTGAAAGATGATGTAAATTGATTATTAGGATTATTGAATTCTGTGTGTTTCTTGTTTAAAATTAATTATATATTAATTTAAAATATTCTCTCTATGGTATACTGGGGTTTGTTTCATAAAGTTCTTCAGATATTTTTCATTGAAACTAGATAAAACCCAAAAAATTTAACCCATTAGGTTTTTATTCTATTCCCTAGAACCATTATAAAGTTGTAATGAAAAATTATTATAATTAGATGGAAATTTTATGTTTAATTTATGTGATATTTTGACAAAGACTGAGGAAAAGAGAAATGGTGACACATAATATAAATTCTGTAGGAAGTAGAGGCCAATAAGAAAAGAATAATAAGGTCACAAACGAGCCTGGATACCCTGGTACCTTAATACCCAAACTGGCACTAACATTGACCAAAGGAAATTTATAATCCCTATGGGTTGGTGAATAGCACCTAGAGTCATGAAATATCAAATAGGGAATTATTTTTCCAAAAAATCAGAATATAAAAGATACAATTTGGTATATCAACACCCCTCAATGAGAAAATATTGTGACCTAAAGAGGTAAAATTGTACCCAATTAGATAGATAAATAACTCAATTAAAAAACCATCAAAAAACAATCAACAGTATCAAACCCTTATTTAACAAGTTGAACTCAGCTACATTGGTCACCATTACCACTCCACGGTCTCATAGATCAAGAACATCCACCATCTCCATGTGGTGATTTTTTTTTGCTTAGACCCGACATAATAAAATCTATAAATAATCAAATAAAATGATAGGGTGTGCGCTATAAATCTCAGTAGGGCCTCACCAAATTTTCTATAATAGATTTTATAATATTAAAAAAATCATGCATTAAAATAAAATTAAATTGTCCATGTAAAAATGTATCTTTTTTATATTTAAAAAATCATTCTTTCTTTTCAATATATGGTAAAAAATTTAACATGGATTAATTAAACATTTAATATAAATAATTTATATAAATAATTTGGTATGAATAAAATAGTTCTACAATAAATGGAATATGAAATCAAATGAGGCATAAAAATCACAATAGTGATCTTCACTAAAGTATGTCAGTTTATGGCTATTGGATCCTAACATTTCTCAAATTAGTGATCATAGCTAAACATGTGTGCACACATCCCTCAAGATCATGGCTAGTATGACTCATCAAAAACCCATAGGGGAGAATCATTCCAACGTAGTTTGTTATCATATTTTTCATCATCAATCCATTTCTTGTCTCTTATGCACTCAATCAATCAATCAATAATGGGAAAATCATATCATTTCAAATTAATCATCATTTACAATTGAATTTACAAATTTTCATTTTCGATATGACAATTCAATTTAAAAAAAATCAGTTTTTCATCATTTTGTACCCTTTAATTAAAAAAATAATAATTGGTTTTTATAGTTTCATTTCAGTTCATTTTTTCACAATCAATTCTCAGATCGTATAATTGATTCCATTGTTTTAAAATTTTACCATAAAATTCCAATTCCTTTGGAATTGGATGTTTTTCTCAAAATTCTTACCATTTCAAAATCCAATTTCAATTAATATCAACTTAGGGTTTTATAAATCAATAAAAATCTATTTCTAACTAATAAATCAATTCATTATGTCAATTACAAGGAAAATATCAAATGGAATCACTTATATTTAATCATAAAAATCTAACGATCAATGCCTAAAATGGGGTTTCCAATGACGATTGGAAGTGAGAAAGATCTATGAATAAAATCTAGAATCAATATCTAAGAAGGAAAGAATTAGACCCATCAAAATAGGTATTAGATCCATCAATAAAACAATGATTTAATAATCTCTAATCATGAGATAATGATTAATTGGGAAGAACTGTAGGGTAGGATATCTACCTACCTTGAAGATATCGACTAAGATCAATATCACTTTGATCAACTAAGAAATGTGTTTGGAGGAGACAATCCTACTTTTATAGATCTCTAACAACCAAGGAATTTGAGTTAGGTTTGAGTCTAGTTTCAAGGCATCGTAAATGGGGGGTTTTGGGATTTTAAAATAAGTTACCTCTACATTAATATCACACATACACGGCTAGCTGGAGGGGGTGACCGGTTATGGGAAACATTATGCCAGTCATGCGCCCCTAATATTTGGGGAAAAAAGTTTCCCCTAGTTGAATTCATTTTTTGGGAAATAATTTACCAACCATGCATTTCCCCCCTATTTAGGGGTTCAATGATTTCACCATGGGGCACACGTTTTTGTCAAATCAAGCACTAGCTTTGTATAGCCCAAAAAGTCTCTAAAAACACATGATCACGAGAAATGTTCCTAAAACATGTCCCAATATAAATTAGTTAAAAATAATGGTCAAGGAATACATGAAATCATATCATGTGATGTTACAACCTCCCCACCATGAAAACATTTTGTCCCTATAAATCATGTCATGTAGTTTCAATATCAAATAGATGAGTCCAATGATCTCTCATCACTGTCTCATCCTATAACGACTCTTGAGAGTTACAAATATGATTCCATAAAAAAAAGAAACAAAGGTATCATCCTCCCCCAAATTACCTTTTATGTAATATCCAATGTTTTTTAAAGGAAATACTATTTTCAAAAGTGTATAATATATGCAATGCAGAGCTTAAACATACAAATAAATGTTATTATTTAAATATTAATGTTGTAACAAAAACATTAAAATGATAGGTATGAATAGAATTTATTGAATTATGATATATTATTTACACATTTATATTTATATATAATGAATTCATTTCTGACCAATTAATCATAAAGGAAAATAAATCCCTTTTAAAAATAAAAGGAAATCTTTTTCTTAAGAAAATCTAAATGTTCACAAGTGTGTTTTATACCAATAAAAGAAAAAAATACCCTTTTTTATATATATTATTGAAATATATATATAATATATTAAATATAAATCCTAAAATTTATCCCATTATTTTTATATACATAATATAAAAATAAATTCTATTTTACGCATAAAAAGATGAATTTTTCTAAAGCCAGTTTTTTCGCATTTTGATGGTGTACTTGTTTTAAAACTAAAGTTTGAAACTTTAATAAAAATTATTTTTGAAAAAAAACTTCATTTTTAAAACATAAATATCAAAATTAAATTTCTGGGAATTTTTGGTTATTTTCTAGGAAACTTCATTTTATTGATGAATAGTGAAAAATAAAAACATTTAACTAGAAACTGACTTTTTATTTAAATAATTTATAATTATAAGTTATATTTTAAATTTTTTTCAAGTTATATTAGATAGATTATAAATATATTAATCAAATTTATGTTGTTTTAATCCTCATCATATTGAATTTTGATATGAAAACATCTCAAATTTTTAAACTTTTTAAATTTATAAAACTCGTTATCTCCTCTCATGTACGGGATTTATTTTTAATTCAATTTAAAAAATTATATGTTATAAATTTTGAAAAATGGATTCTATATTTTTAATCATAAATTAAAATATCTGTTAAATATTTCCCTTCTATTTTTGGACAATATGAATAGTATACATAGTAACACTTAAAACCACGATTAAGTGTAAATCAAGAAATTAAGAGAAAAAATAATACTAATAAGGATTAGAAAGTTACCATAGCACTTTCAATAATTTTATTTAATGATTTAGTGTGTAAAAAATAATTCTTAGTAAGAATTTATAACCTATTGGATCCACTTTGATGACTTTAATCCCATTAGAATATTTTTTTTGGAAAAGTCAAAGTTGTATCACTAATGTTTATAATAAGTATACCACTTTTAATATCTTCTAATACATAATATATATTCAACTATAAATATTCATTTTAAATTAAAAATATTTATCTTTATAATGTAAATTTATTTTAATTTTTATTGAAGAAGTAATTACCATAAATTCTTACATAGCGATGATGTAGTAGTTATTTTATTAATGGAAAAATAAAATAGATGATATTAAAACTATTAAAATAAATATTATTTTAGCTAATTAATATCTTGAATTAATTTAATTGAATAACTTTACATAATAGGGATGTATTAAAATAGTTTTTTCTAATAAATATTTTTTTATTGCTTTTTTTAAAAGTCAAATTAATGAATAGTGTCAAAATTCACATTAATGATATTTTAAAAAATAGTATTTTATTAAATGATATAAAAATTATAAAAATAAAAAATTATTCAAAATAATTTATATAAATTTAAACATGTCATCAATGATCAATTTATGGGTCATTTTTTGTTTTATATAACTATATATACCCTCAAAAAGTAAAAATCTATGATGTCTCGGTAAGAGTTAAAGAGATTAAATCATGGTTAAAATTATAAGATAAGGGTAATAATGTGACCTATAAATGTATAAAAAATGGATAAGAGTATTTAGACCCATAATAATGTTATCTGAGATAAGTTCATGAGGTTTTATTCCCTCCAAAAGACCTACCCTAGGCCCCTTAAGAGAAGTTATAAAGGAAGTCTGCCAAAGAAGAGGCTATCCTATTTACAGGCTTCTTCAAATTTATTTCTTCTTCTCCTCCATCTTCATGTATAGTTTTCATGTTAAAGTAATAAATATAGTGTAATTTATTTTATAAGATGTTGTTATTCCTATATTAAAACCATATTCCACCTTGTATCCATCCTAAGAAAAACCAAAGCACCATGTGTGGGTATGTTTAGGTTAACATCTACCTGTCATGGTGTATTTTTTTCATCACCAATTTACATGGATGGGTGTAATGATAGATATAATAGATATATATAATAATTTTTAACTATTATTTATTCTGAAAAAAAATTAAAATTTCATCCACTTCCTTACCTTTTCAACATTAAGGGAATGATATTGTCACTCGTGTGTATGTATGACCTATAGTCTCCACAATGTGATGCGATTAATTTTCCATTATCACCATCTAAAAATTATTGTAAAAAATGTATATAAGGAATAAATATGATATATATATGAATTTTATATCATTCTGGTGATGATGTAACTATATAATATACTCATGAACTGGGACTTACACAACTAGACATTCATGGGAAAAATGAATCAGTTAAAACCTGAAACAAGGGTAATAACGAAATATTATTAACAAGAGTTGATAAGATGATATAAAAGAATCATATATTATATCTTAAATGTGAATATTTTTTTAAAAAAATTAATAAATTTCTTAGACCATTACACAGTAGTTTAAATCATGTTTAACTAATGGAAGTCAAAAATTAAGGGATTCCGTGTCAATTTACATTTCATTTATACTCATTTTTTTATACACCAATTCAATTCTATGTAGTGTGTATAATATCCCATTTACATGTAATATAATTATTTAATCAATAATAATGGTATTTTAGGTTTCAATTTGAATTATTTTAATCCATGGTAATTTGAATTTAAAATTACCAAGTGATAAAACTTATTGTACATTATCACATTCATTTTTGATTTTTAACATTATGTTGAAAAAATCACTTTCTTTTAATATTTTTTCATTGGAAATTAAATTTCTCTTAAATATACATATTATTTTTGAAGAATATTTTTATAGCCTAAACTATATTCCATATTTTCATATATTGTATACTTTTAAAGATAATTAATTAATTTTGGAAATATTTATAGATCTATGTGTTTTATTAAATATGATTATTTGATTATAAGGAACATTATTTATTAGTTAAATTTATTATTTTATATATGAGTAATTCTTTTACTAGAATAAATGGGTGGGGCTCTATTATAGATATCTCCTCGATGCATCGGTGGGCTCATGGGACGAATCATTTAAGAGAGCATTAAATGGGTTTTCACCTAAATAATAAATTGTCTTGAGAAAGGTCTTAACTATAGTGTTTAATGATATAGATATATGGTGTCCAATAATGAATCATTTAATGCATTCAAAATTAAGTTATAATTTACAATATGATTTCTTCTAAAACAAAATCTATGATTTTATTTTGTTTTCAATTTATTGATTAAATGGAATGTGTGTTCAATTACATACCATTTCATGTTGATTATGCTCATTGATTCATGACATTTTATATTATACTTAACAATTTCTAATCATTTAATATCAACCTTATTTTCTTTTATTTCTCCATGTTATGAAGAAGTTATCTTTTAAAGAGTTTTCATGGATGAAGTTTATTAGCTTTTTTTATGTATTATGTTTTGTTTTATATTCCCAATGTAAAATTTGTGTCATGTTTATAATATAGTTTTCTAAGACTATTAAACTATCTGGTCCTTTAGGATTTGAATATTGTATTTATTATAATGTAATAAATTAAGGAAGTTGCGCTAGGATTCTGTTATTGGGGTTATTACAGTTGGTATCATAGCAAGTTTTGTAGAATACATGGGAATTATATTTTGGAAAATATATATTGGGGAATATAGGACCATGATTAACTTTAAGGATAATTTTAAGTATATTATATCATCCAATTTATTTTTTAATGACAATGGATAACCTATGTTAAACCTACATATTCATAGATTGAGAAATGTTCATGATTTACACATCCTATAAATTATTCTTCATGAATATATCACTATTTTTAGTGTTTCTCACACTGTGTTTTTGGTTTAGTCAATGGATGAAACTAGAAGGAAATGGTTAATAATAAAAGAGATAGACAATGTGTTGATGAGATAAAAAATGGGATAATGACTAGATTTAACAATATTGAGATTGTTCTTAACCAATTATCATGATATATGATTAACAATATGCACATTAACCAAATCTTAAACTCACCAAAGAATATAAGAATATAGTTTTCTGAGAACTTGGGTTGTGGAAACTATAGAGGAAAATATTATTCATATAAACATATTTTAATAATATTAGTATAAACACACATGTTAATGACTTAGAGGACTCTGAATATGTTTTGGGTGTATAAATGAATGATATAAAGAAAGTAACATCCAATTAACAATACAATGTTTGGAATAATGGTCTCCCTAACATATTATCCATGGTTGAATGTTTTAAATGAGTAAGATAATAGAATTGTGTAAATATATGTCCTAGGGGGAAAACTCATTAAGATAACATAAACGTTATATTATTAATGGTTATACTAATGATGCTGAAGAAACTAAAAATGAGAAATCAAATGAATGAGGTATTATGGATTATGATGATGAATCGTAGTTAGTGGTTTATAAATAATTATAATGATTAATGTTCATGTGAATTTTTATTAAAGAATTATTTTATCAATAATTTCCTCATTATAAGAATCATGAGATATATAAGTATTGTACTGTAGTACTTCTTCTTTACGAATTAGGAATCATGTGATAAATAGTACCAGTAACCTATAGATTTGATTTTGTTGTATTTTGATAACCATAAATATGTTCCCAATGATAAAGATATGATTTTTGGATAGTATGGGTGACCATTTAATTATTTATTAATCTTATGGTGTATAGATTTTACTATATTTTTGGATTTAATGAATATATTCAACAACCAGAGATATTATTTTTGGAAGCATGCTTGTTTTCATTAAATTTTTAATATGATCAAAGTATTCTCATATTTGGTATGTTATAATATGAAATACACTATGTTTTTTGTTAAATATAATTTTAAGTCAATTTTGTAAATATAGTGACCTTATAAAAAATTGTCCTGATTTTGGAAATAAATATTTTGGATGAGTCTTAATATTAACTACTTATAGAATAGATTAAGTTGAAATTTTGATATTATTATTCTTTGATAAGATGTTATAACAATTTTGGTTTTAGTAAAATTTTAAATGGTTAATTAATTAATTGTGGATATTTTGATCCATGAAAGTACTTCGGGAAAAAAAAATTCATCTTTAACTTCCATTTCCTAGTGCAAAAGATCAAGTGAAAATTGATCGAAGCACAACCAAATGATGATATTATACTTGTGATATAGAAATAAATCAAGTAAGTTTATTTCACCAAGTTATTATCTAGATATTAAAATAATCCATCGAATCTAGGAAAAGTATTTTGAAACAAAAATGTAATTTTTTAACTTTTCATACTAAAAAATCCCTGGTCTTTTAACCCATCACAAATTTATGGTTTTGTGACAGTTAAATTTCTAGAGACCAAGTTTTTTATTACTCTCCATCAGAACTTTATAGTTATATTTCTATTATATTTCTTTATCGTAACTTCTAACTAATTTTCTCCTATTCGAAAGCATATTTTTTTGTGACCTTCCCATTTCCATTTCCCTCCTATCTATAGGGTGTTTTATTAACAATATTTATGATGTGGGTTTCCCATAATGAGATTTTTAAATATAAACCCTTTATTTTAAAAGTAAAATTTTAAATTGTGAGTAAACAATTTATTGAAGGTGGGGAGAATGTTACATCCCATGTTTCTTTAATGAAATACTATGTTCAATACAGTATATGATACGCGACATCGATATTCAACGAACAACTAAATATTGTTATTTAAATATTACCATAATTACCTAGTCGTTAGAATGTTGGGTATGAACAATATTAAATAAATTATGAAAATATGTTTTACACATGTATATGTATATATAATAAATTATTTGGGGACCAATTAATTATAAATTAAAATAAAACCCCTTTGAAAACAAAAAGAAATATTTTTCTAAAAAAATATTTAAATGCACACAAGTGTGTTTTATAACAATAAAATAAATTAACACCATTATTTTATTTTATTAATGATATATATAAATAATATTAAATATAATATTTAACATTCATCTTATAGGCATGATATAAAAATAAATCCAATCTTACACCTAAAAAAGCTTTATTTTTTTAATGTAGTTCTGCTGCCGTTTGATGGTGCACTGGTTTTAAAAATAAAGTTGACACTTGAGTAAAAAACAGAAAACAAGATTCATGTTTGAAATCAAGATATCAAAATTTAATTTGGTTTAATTTTAAGAATTTTTATGAGAAGTTTCATTTTTATGAACAGTGAAAAATACTCAATTTTAATTGAAATTTTTCATTTTATCTGAATAAATTATAATGTTAGATAATTTTTTAAATTGGTTTTAAAGTTAAATTAGATAAATTATAAATCTATTCACACAATTTATTCCATTAGAATAAATTTAATATTGAATTTTCATATAAAAACAATTCAATATTTTAACCATTTTATGTTTAAAAAACATAATTTGCACCCCATATACGATATTAATGTTTATTTAATTTTAGACACATTTCAGTTTTTTATTTTCCAAAATAGATTTTATTTTTTTGTAAAAATTTTAATATTTATTAAATATTCCCCTTTTATTTTTGGTAAAAATTAATAACAATCATGGTAAATTTGATTACCATTATTAAGGGTAAATCGGGTAATTAAAGGTAAAAATAATTATGATAATGATTAGAACATCATACTAATTCACGAAATAGTTTTATTTAATGATTTATTGTCTACGAAAATCATCATTGTGATAACTAATGACCTCTTTATCCACTTGTATGACTTTTTCCTCTTATAGTATTTCATTTTCAAAAACAAAATAAACTTATCATACGAATGTTTGTAATAATTATACCATTTTCTATATGTCATTTTTCAGAAAATATATTTTACTATAAATATATATTTAAAATATAAAATATTTTTTTCCTTCATGGATATTTATTTTTCATTTTTAGTGAAGAAATATTTACCTTAAATTCTTACACAATGCTAATTCAGTAATTATTCTATTGATAGAAAAATCAATCAATTGGAATTAAAACTATTAAAATATATATAATTTGAGAAAATTAATGTCATAAATATTTTTTAAATATTTTTTACATATTTAGTATGTATTGAAATTTTTTTTGAAGATATATTACTGTATTTTTTTTGAAAATTAAAAGTAATTAATGTTTTCAAAATTAACATTAATAATATTTTAAAATAAATAATTTTATATTAAATGATATAGAATTTATAAAATAGTTAATTCGGACACATAATTGTTATAATGTTGTAATTATCATCAATGATCCATTTATGGGGGGTTTTGATTTCCTAGTAACTATATTAAACCTCAAGGAGTAAAAAACCACGTTGTCATAATAGGTGTTAAGGGGATTAAATAAGGGTTAAAACCAAATAGTAAAGGTAAGAAAGTGACATAAACATGTATAAAATTATTTTATGGGTGTATTTTTAATAATCCACATCTTATAGTCTGGATAAAACATTTTGGTGACATTTTTAATAGAAAATTAAATTATATTAATTTAATATTTAGAGAGTTTCGAAAAGTGCTTCTCACCTCAATTATAATAAACGCCTCCTCCCCCACTTATTCATGAAAAAATATTTCTTCTAATTGGACCTATCTTAGAACATTTCTCTTTTCGATATCATTAGTATTGTCCGTGAGGTTATTATCCTTCCAAAAGACCTACCTTGGGTCCCTTAACAGAAGTTATAAAAGGATATTCACCAAAGAAGAGGTAATCATCTTTAATAACCCTTTATAGTTTATTTCTTCTTATACATCATCATTATGGATTGTTTCCATGTTAAGGTAGTAAATAAATTTTAATATATATGCTAATATTTTATTATGATTATGGGAATACTATATTACACCTTTAATCTATCCTATAAAAAACGTAAGTATCGCTCGTGCATATGTATAGCTAACTATATCCACATCATGGTGTCATTTGTTTTTTGTCACCACATAACATGGATGGGTATAATGATGAAAATATTGGATATATATAGTAATTATGAAATTCTATTTATTCTGGAAAATTTAATATACCATCCACTTCCTAGCTTCGTTCACCATTAAGGGAATTATATAGTTTTTTGGGCGTACGTATGGCATGTCGTTTCCACATCGCAATGCGATTCATTTTCCATGTTCACCATTCAAGAATGATTATAAAATTGTATATAACAAATAAATATAGTATCTATTACCTTAATATAATTATTATACTTACTTAAATATATACCATACTCATGAACCAAGACTTACATTAAAAAAATGCATATGAAAAATGAAGTAGTTAACACCTGAAACACAGGTAATAATAAAATATTATTAACAGGTGTGTTATAAGATGATATAATAGGAACATATATGATATACTAAATATTAATATATTTCTAGTATAAATTAATAACATTACTTAAACAATTATACGAGATGTTAAAGAATTTTTAAGTAAAGTAACATGCAAGGTAAAGGATTCCATGTCAATTTATATTTTTATGAGAATTATTTGTTTTTATGAACCACTTCACTTCTATGTAGTGTATATATTATCCCTTTGATATGTAATATCTAAATTTATTCATTATTCATTATATTTTATTCTTCAATTTTAATTATTTTCATCCAAGGATATTTGACTTGAAATTTACCAAGTTATAAAAGTTATTATTCAATGTCATGTTATTTTGTGATTGTTAACTTTCTCTTGAAACAATCACATTATTGTAATAAATTTTCATTGGAAATTAAATTTCTCTTCAATATCCATATTCTTTTATGATGGATATATTTATATCCTAAACTATGTTCCATTTTTATATGTTTTTTTAATTTGAATGTTAATTGATTAATTTTGGAAATATTGATAAATTGGTATCTTTTATTCAGTATATATATTTGAGGATAAGGGACATTGTTCTTTAATTAAATAGATTATTAGATATATGAGAAATGATTTGGGCTAGTAAATATGAGCAAGGACTAATTATAGATATTCCCTGAATCCATTATTATCCTCGTGGGATGAATCAGTTATGCTATTATTAAATGTGTTTTTAAATATAGAGTAAACCATCTTGTAAAAGGTTCTACCGGTTGTGGCCATGTTCTAGAAACATGACCTCTAGTAATTAAGCATTTCCTTTACTCATAATTCAGTTTTTATTATCAAGTCTATTTTTTCTATGAAAAAAATATATGTATGAATTTGATTTTCATTTTATTGATTGAATAGAATGTGTGTTTAGTTATCTACCTTTCCATGTTGATTATTCTCATTGATTCATGATATTTTATGTTGTACATAACATTTACTAATCATTTTATCTCCCCTTATTTTTTTTCTTTCCTAGGTTTATGAAGAATAGATCTTGAAATTATTTTTCAAATATGCAGCTTATTATATTTTCTTATGTACTATGTTAAATTTTTAATTCCAAAAGAAAATTGGTATCATGGATATAATGTAGTTTTCTAAAGATGCAAAACTATTCAGTCTATTGGGTATTGAATCTTTTATTTATGTCAATATAATAAATTAGGTCCCTAGCTCCATGATTTTGGGGTTGGGGTCATTTAATGTTGCCTTAGAATAAAAAATCCTCATTGGATGCTCAGTCATGGATAAATCGTGCTTAGCGTCATGATCCTCCCTTCTAAAGACATGAGATGGGTTAGAAAGATGATTTTAAAGCTATAATACTTGGAATACATTATATATTAAAGTCGAATTTGGTGGAAGTCATAAAAGTTAAGTCATGTTCCCCACCTCCCCAACAACATAAAAATGTCCCACAAAACAAGGAGAATTCTTCCCTTTCCTCCCAATATATCGATGACCCAAATGAGGTGAAACTCTCAAGAACACCTTTTCTACAATATAGAACTCAAATATTCACCAACGATGGTCAAAAAAATATTTTTACCATATATGTTCCATAAATATTCTTTGATTAATCACCTGAATATTTTTGTCCATATCATAGACCAAGCTTGGTCCAAACTGTGAACTTTCACCCATATCTGACAAAATGAATAGATATTTTCAAGGTCTTCCATATCAGTCCTCAAAATGATCCATCTAAATTTCAGATAGTTAAATTTTGTTTTAATAAAACTCATCACGTACAAAAAATACATCCCATGATCCAAAAAAATCAAGTACAAAGGAATGGGATCATGTCTTCCCAAATCTATATAGCATGTTCTATCTGTATATCCATTTGTGGATGGCATGACATGTTCAAGGTCAAAAGATATCTCATTACCTCTTATAGTAATCTCCAAAAATAATAATTGAATTTTGGGTCTCTAACAGAAACAATATTTGTTAGAACACAATCTAACCTAACGACCTCTTGTACATATAGGTTTCCCATGTCCGTAACTTTGGTTGTAACTTAGATGTGTATAATGTAATCTTATGTGTTCTATCAATCAATAACAACCCAAATCATGTTATTCTTCTCATGGGTATGAGGAAAACCCACCAATAAGTCTGTATAAATATCATCCCACTTCCATGTCCACACTATATGGGGCTATAGAAAACCCAAATGTATCTACTTCTTAGCCTCTACTTGTTGTAAAGTATAACAATGTGAAAAAATCAGTGATTTCCTATCTCATACTTGTCCACCAGAATCATCATTGCATGTCATAGAACATATTCATGTTAATTGACCACACTTCCCATTTAAAAATATTATAGTCTCCCATCACATCCTTCCTTGATGAAAAATGAACAACGTACTTGTTTTGGAAGCATGTAATACCCTCAGAGGAGAAATACCACTCAGTGATGGTCTCCCCTCCCTAAAGAGAGTCTCTCATGCCATAGAAATAGTCATCATGTTAATCATGCCAAGTAATTATCTCAAGAAGAGATTAGGTCAGCTGAAAACTCACTAAAATAGCATCAGAATCATTTTCATGGACTCCCAAGATCAACTGAGAAAAAAATTCTATAAAATTTCACTATTTGGGTCGTTCCTTCAGAGCCTTGATCAGAAGTTTCCTACTCGAAGTATCATCAATGACATTCTCCTTCCTGGGGTATAATAAATGATGAAATCAAGTGACTACAGGTACTCCACCTAACACCTCTAATAAAGATTAAAATATTTTTGAGAGAATATATGACTCGGGATTTCTTTATCAGAATAGATGGTAAACATTTCCCCAAAATGGTAATGTCGCAAAACATTAAGAGAATGCAATATGACTGCAAGTTCAAGATCATGAGTTGGGTAATTCCTTTCACATTTCAATGTTGTATAGATCCATAGGTAATGATGTGATCATCATCCATAAGAACATAACCCAAACCCAAACTTTATGTATCACAAAAGAACACATATCCATGCCCAGCCTCTAGAAGAATTAACACCGGTGCCGAAGTCAAAATATGTCTCAGATCAATGAATGAACTCTTACACATATCATCCCAAACAAAATTCCCTTCTTTTTGAGTGAGGTACTTCATTGTAGACGAAAATGTTTAGAATTTATTGAATACTCGATAGTAACACACCACTAAAAGTAATAATCTTGGAATCCAAAAAAAATTTACCGTTGTTTCCCAGGTCATAACAGCTTTCACCTTCTCAGGATAATCTTATATAAATTTTTTTGAGGCCACATTTCACAAGAATATCACTTCCTAAATATAGAAACATTATTTCAAAATATAGGAATAATTTCGATGATCTCTAAAAATTTCTAAAACTACACTCAATTGACACACAAGATCCTCCATGATTTTTGAGTAAATAAGGATGTTATCAAAAAAGACTACAATGAATGTGTTGAGGTACTCATAGAAAAGACTATTCATAAAAACCATGAAGACTGCATGATAATTTGTTAGAAATAAATGTATAACAATATACTCATTGTGGCCATGCCTTCTCCTTATGTAGTTTATTGGATATTAAATTCTATAATTCTCAACTGGTGATAAGAAAATATAAGATCAATCTTTGAGAACCACTTATCCCCTTTCAACTAGTCAAAGAGAACATTTATATAAGGCAATTGATATTTTTTTTTTGTAACTTGGTTGTGATTCTAGTAATCAACACATAGTCGAAGTGCATCCTCAACTTTCTTAGAAAAGAGCATAGGTGTTGCCTGAGGTGACACACATGGTCATACAAAACCTTTCTCAAGAAAATCATCCAACTAAGTCTTCAAATCATTCAATTTAGTTGGTTTCATATGGGAAGAAGGAATATATAATGGTTGATTACCAGATACTAAATCAATAGAAAAATACATCAATATTACCAATTGTAAAATAGATAAATCAGAAGGAACTAGGTCAAGAAACATGATGAAAACTTGAGAGAGACCATAACTCAAAGATTATTACTCTAAATAAAAATAAAATACTGATATTACATTGAAGAAGTCCAAAAAATAAATTATTTCACTACTCTGTATTAGGTGTTATTCTCCCTAAAATACATGCACCACCCCATCGAGCATGGTAAGGGAGACCTGAAAAAGATAATGATCATTCTAGTCCTAATGAGCGATCAAACAATCCATTGAGATATTGATGTTAGGAGATATCATATCGAGGACTAGAAAATTCCTGGTAATCTCAGTCTTCAAAAAATTGAAAACCCAAGTAAGACATCGAGGACCCTACTCTCTCTTCATTTTGAGAGTTGTATTAGTATCCATCAAATAAGATAAATGCTCCATACTAAGGGTTCTAAAATCAACAACATGGTAAAATTTTAATGAGTGGGATGCACCTATATCAAAAAAATCAATCAACATGGATTTATCTATAGTGATTGTACTTCGAATAGTGGATTGACCTGTATAAACTTACTCTTGATACTCATCCACTACGTGAAGAGGCTTCCTTCAAGATGCTTATGGTCAGAACCAATTTTTTTAAGCAACTGATTGTACTGTAGCCATTTCAAGATCAGGATCAGTAATCAACAATCAATACACTATCTAGTACATCAGTATAGGAATTCATCTTTACTATGAAAACATAGTATCAAATACCATTTCAAAGTCCCATATCAAATTTCATACCTTCATCTTCCCATTAGTCATAATCTCATGAGAAAACTGCACTAGATCAATAAAGAGGTTTTCATACTAATTCATGGTCTTTTCACATTTCTTTATATCAAGATACTCTATAAATATTTCTAAAACCATGAAATCTAGATATAAATGACTGGTGAAAATACCTTTGATATCTTTACACTCCAATAATTCATGTTTTATTATAATTACCATTGAATCCAAAAAACTTATGCTAGTCCCCTTAGTTCTGAAAGAATCACCCTTCACATTAATTGAATCAGACATTTCCAATAACTCAAAAATTTGATCAATACCAATCATCAGCAACATAAGAATCATTATATCCTAATAAATATGGTGGTTCATAGTGGAGAAAATTTTTTGTGCGATCTCTAGAGTATTCTTTTTCAGTTTTTACAACTGGATCCTCAACAATAACATATTTAGTTTCCTTTCCAATAGATTGGATAGCACACACAAATATCTCAATGAGGTTTTTCTCGAATGGAGGGTTCTATGTCACGGTTCATTGGAATCTTCCTCCCTAAGTCAGTTCGGATGTGTTCTCAGAGGTATGACACGACACACTAAAAATAGAAAATAAGAAATATGTCAGTAGAGACACTCAGATCAACAACTCAAATGGGATTCAAAAGTCTTTTATTCTTAGAAAACTCTAATAAAAATGTGAAAAGTATATAAACATATCAAAATACATTTCAGAGAAACTTTTCCCTCAACACCCATATTGACTTAAGGATTCTTAAGAAATCACTCATAACTACCTCCCAACTCACATAAATCATATATCCTATATAAGAGGATAACTTAGACCACTTACCGACTTTATGGAAAGATTTTTAACCTCCATATGATTCCACGTTTTCAAAAACTAGACTAGATACCCTGATATCCTCCAAATGATTATTTTATTTTATAAAAAATCCACTTTAAGGAAAAGTGGGAACTATATAGAACATACACTGCAGCAACATAGGCCATAGGAGAACCCTCCAAAAACACAGATATTTCAAAATTCAAAAATTCAAGCATCCTTACGCCTCGTACTCCACCCAAGTACTAATCCCAAATCACGCATAAGATCACAAATATTAAAAATTTGGAATTCAAAAGGATTCATCATAACCATTATCAAAATATGATCTGCCCACATTAGTCATCACCGTCAGTCGTGTCACCCATTGCCGGAGCCGAACATCGCCTTTCCTTGATGCGTAGATTCAACAATGCACCCATCATCACTGTCCAATCGCCAAAAACCAATATGAAGCATGAACGCGTCATCACCAACAACACCATTATCGACATTGAAGAAAACCAACACTATTTCTGAATAGGGAACACACAGACTAGGGATTCGAAAGTAATAGAACAAAAACCTGATCAAATCATACCTCGAAAAAGACCTCCTCGATCAGCCAGCTAATGAAACAATAAACACCAACCCCAAGCTACACACATATAGGTGAAATATATTCGTAATCCAATAAAATTCACAAAATCCATGAGATAAACTTCCAAAACAATGAGAAGAACATCTTCTACAAAAATAGAGTCATCGTAGAAGTCAGATTGAGGAATAGACTGACCAGGCACCATCCTATCATCGCTTGACCATCTCCGTTGTAATCCTCTTCATAATAAACCCCAAAATAACTCAAAATAACTGAGAGAGGAAGATTAAATGGGGATGAAACCCTAATCGGAACCAAGAAAAAACCTTAAAAGTAAAGTGAAATAAAACCAAAAAACACAACTGAGAGTGGATGAAACCCTAAAATAGAACCGGGGGATAAAACCCTAGAAGAGGAAGAAAAGAGACACCGAGAGACCTTCACCCAAAAAATCACAATCCCAACACCCAAATAGATTGATAAATAACTCAATGAAACATCAACCAATACTGCTATTAATAAACTATCAAAAGTCTCAAAACCCTGTGTGACAAGTAGACCTTAACTCCACCGGTCACAAACACTACCCCAGAATCCCAAGGAAATATATCATCCACCACATCTACGTGGTAATTTTTCTTTACTTAGAACTGGTATAAGAAAATATAAAAACTCCCAAAGGTAAAGGTATAATGTCAGCTATAAATACTATTAGGGTCTCACCAAGTGTTCTATAATATATGAAATAATAATAAACCATCCGTTCTCTCAATTTAATTAAAATAGGGCATTTCATAATTTATCATATTCTTATTTAAAACAAAACATTAGTTATTTTCAATAAATGAAAATATATTTCAAACATGGATAAAAAATGTTTTACATAAAATTATTTATATAAATCAGTTGGAATGAGTATAACATTTCTATAATTAATTAATTATACAATCAAATTAGACATAATAAGCTCCATGGTCATCTACCCCGAAGTATGTTAGTTCTCGTCTACAGGATCCTCACACTTATCAAAGAATTGATCATGGATAAACATGTGTGCACACAGACCTTAAGATCATGAATATAGGACTCATCAATATCCCATCAGATATAATCACGTTGTACTTGGTTTTTCTTAGAGTTGTCATCGACATTCAATTGTTAGAGGATCAAGATCCTATCATGATTATCTCAAATAACCCACTAACTATCTATACTCGCATGTGATCAATCAATAAATATATAATTGTAATATAATATAATTTTAAATCAATCATCATTTACAATTCAATGTCTGAGTTTCCAGTTTTGATATACCAATTCAATTTTAAAACCAAAACATGGGTTTTTCATCAATTCAGGTATTTTCAAAAAAAAAACTATATTCCTAGGTTTTAATATTTTGAAATTAATCCATCTTTCCCAACACAATTCTCAAATAATTTTATCAATTACAAAATTTTAAAAATTCACCTCACAATTCCAATTCCATTGGAATTGAGGATTTTCCACAAAATCCATGCTCTTACAAATTCAAATTTTAAATAATCTCAAATTTTGGTTTTATAAATAAATTAAAATATATTCTGAACAAATCATGAAATTTATTATTTCTATTACATAGAAAATATCAAATTGAACCACCTATCATTAATCACAAAAATCAAGTGATCAACACCTACAATGGGTAATACAACAATGATTGAATCCAAAGAAGATCTATGAATAATAATTAGAATTAAGATCTGACAATAAAAGGATTGTATCCATAAAAACATATTTTAAATCCTTCAATAAATCAATGATATAATACTCTATAAAGGTAAGAGAAAGCGAGATAGGTAGAAACTACAGAAGAGGATATCCTCATACCAAGAAGGGATTGATCGAGATCAACACCACTTCAATCCACCAAGAAATGGGTTTGGAGGAGCCAATAACACTTTTAGATATCCTCCAAAACCAAGGAATAAAATTTTAGATTGAATGAGGTTTTCAAGAATCTTAAACGGGGGGTTTGGAATTAAAATAAATTTTTAAAACATTAAAATTCTGTATGCACAGTTATTTGGAGGGGCACGCAAATAAAATAACTATGTTCCTGTCATGTGATCCTATACTTTTGGTGAACAGTTTCCCCTAGGTGGGTGCACGGTTTGGGAAATCGCATTCCAAAAATGAATTTCTCTATAATCTAGGAGTGCATGGTTTGCACTGGGGTTTTATGTTTTGCTCAAACCATGTTCAAACTATGAATAATACAAAAAGACTCTAAAAATCTCAAAAATCTCCAAGAATGATACTAAAACAATACCCAACTTAAAGGATGTCAAAATAAGGGTCAAGGAATACCTAAAAAGGAAATGGGATGTTGTATTTTGACATCATAATACTCATATTTATTTATTATACTTGTATTTCAAAACTATATTCCTTTTACATTATTATTTCTTGATTATAATAAGATAATAATGTGGTAAATAGCATTAAAACCATTTTTACCTAATGATTAGAAACTCAGTAAAAAGATTAAGGGGACATTGTTAAATCCCATGTATCATACATGTTATTTATTTATCTATCTCTCACCATAACATTATTTCATTCATGATCATATCCAGTAACTAAAAAAACAAAACAATATTTAGAGTTTATGAAACCCAATTATTATAGAATTTTTTTCATTAAATAATTTATTTGATGGTTTCTGGTATACAACATTGAGTTTAAACAAACATTGATATATTATTATTAAAATATCACTATTATGACCTATCCATTAGTTTGGAAGGTAATAATAGGAATAACCTTATTATTAAATACATGTAAAAATTTATTTATTAATAATTGAGTAATTAGTCATAGAATTATGGTCAATTTTTTGGAAATTAGGATAGAATTTTTTGAAGGTAAAATGGGTTTTTTCATAAAAAATATTTTTATATGCATAATTTATTTTTATCTTAATTGATTTTAATAAAATATGAATATTTTATATCTAATTTAATGAAATAAAATTCATTTAATTTTTTTATTAGGCATGGAATGAGAATAAATTTAATTTTTATTTCAAAAATGTTTTCATTGATTTTTGTGCGTGGATATTATAATTAATTTATTCCAAATATAGAAAAATTTATTTTAAAAAATTGAAATAAATTATTTAAATAATCATATTATAAAAGCCTGGTAGTGAATTTTTGGTATTTTTTTAAATATTGTTTCTAAAGTGAATAGTGACAAAATATAAAATTTTGTAAAACTATCATTTCACATCATTAAATCAAGTAATTTAGAAGTCCCATTAGGTTTTTAATTTTACCATAAAGTAACATAAGTATCCTTTAATTATTTATAATATAATTAATTACATAGAAATTAGTATTATAATTGATTTTTGTTATAAATTCGTTTTTGGGGTTTAAAACGTATAATACTAAAAATGTTTTTTTATTTTATTTTATGTATTTATGTAAAAATTGAATTTTGGAACTTCAATAAATCGAATATTGAAAAAGGTATTCAATATTTGGAATCAATAGATTAATATTTTGTAAATATATCTCCTTTATTTTATGTCAATATAAACAGTTACCATTGTAATGATTTCTCACCTCATTACGGGTAAAACAAGTAAAATAGGGTTAAAACTATTGGATAAGGTCTATAAATATTCATAAACCACACTCATATACCCTATTTGATACCTTTTCTCAACCAAATCTATCATAGAAACAAAAAAAACATAATTTCATTCCATATTACATTGATTATAAAATTCATATTATCTTATGAAAAGGATAAATACTAAATGTCACTCTCTTGATTTTAATTTCTATTATATATTTTTTTATGCTCCTTTCCATCACAGAGTGTAACGAATTGAAAAGGGAAATACCATCAACCCAAAGTGATTCATCCTTTGAAGAAACATCAAAAATTGAGAAAGTCGTGAACAAAGATTCAAATGCACTTGGGTCGCGCATGTTCCGCCAAGGTCGCACAAGTATACTTGTGTGCCACCCAATGGTCGCGCAGGTGACTTGTGCGTCCTCTTTGAATTTTCGCCCAGGGTCTTCCCTGGCCTATAAATACCCCTGGTGGGCCCCCCATTTTAGGAGGAAAAATTCCAGAAACTCAGATTTGAGATCCCGGTTCCCTAGTCTCTTCTCAAAGCTTCCGAACACTTCTAACATAATTTCTTACCTAGAATGGAAGGTCTAAAGAGAAGGAGTAAGACCTAAGAGTTGAAACTCATCAACACTTGTGCACCTAAGTGGACATCCCTTAAGGGAAATGTCCACACTTGCACGCTGCCTTACCCCTTTAACAGAACTTGTGCGCCACTCTTCTAGAATCCTCTAGGGATAGTACTAAGGGTTTGAGCCAAGCCTCTCCCAAGTATTACCCTAAGGGTTAACCGTCGTGCAAGTACCCATGTGTCATGCAAGTATACTTGCGCGACCAGGACTTGCGCTCCCACGCAGGACTTACGCGCCACCTTCTTTTTGGGCTCCCCTCCTGCCTATTTCACCTCTCTTATGTCTATTCACCTCTCCTATTCATGATTCATCCTTTAGGACCATCTTCAAAGCCATATATGGCATGGTTCCTTCCTTGGCTTCCTTATTTAAAATGAATTATATAGAAAATCTCTCAAACCTTATTGATTTACATACCTTCATGTCGCCAAGATGAGAGACTTCATTCATTCAACCTCATCCTTTTAAGATGATAGATTCCCTAACATGGGCCTCTATTTCAGGGGTAAGCCCCACTCATAAATTTCTCTAAATTAGGCCTCCTTCTCAGGAATAAGTCCTATCTCTCAAGTATCCTTTATAAATGGGAATCCTTCTTAAGATTAAGCCCCAATCTCAAAATACCAAATATGGGCATCCTCCTTAGGAGTAATCCCCAAGTTCCCTAACCTGGCCTTCCTTTTCCAGAGTATGCCCCAGTCTTCATGTTCCTTTAATTTTGGGCATCCTCTTCAGGATTAATCACCATATTCCCAAATATGGGCATCCTCCTTAGGAGTAATACCCAAATCCTAATTCCTTTAATCTCGACTTCATTTTCATAAGTAAGTCCCTATCATAAGTTAATGTTTCCCTTTTATCTGGGAATCCTCCTTAGGAGTAACCCCAAGTTCCCTAACCTGGGATTCCTTTTCAGTAGTAAGCCCTGGTCTTCAAGTTCCTTTAATTTTGGGCATCCTCTTCAGGAGTAAGCACCATATTCCCAAATATGGGCATCCTCTTTAGGAGTAAGCCCCAAATCCAAATTCCATTAATCTGGGCTTCCTTTTCAGGAGTAAGTCCCAATTATAAGTTAAAGTTCCCCTTTTATCTGGGCATCCTCTTTAAAAGTAAGCCCCATGTTATAAATTCCTTAGCCTGGGCTTCCTTTTTAGGAGTAAGCCTTGGTCATAATTTCTCTTAACCAGTCTTAATTTACTTTTTATTTGGGCTTCCTTCTTAGGAGTAAAACCCAATCATAAGTCCCCTCCTAATTTGGGCAACTTCCTCAGGAGTAAGCCCCAAGTTAGTGTATCCAAATCTCCATAAAGTACATATACCTTTATGGACCTTGTTCCCGGGTTTCTTCCCTAAAGTAAATCCTAATATTCATTCATCTAGTCAGTCATACATACATAATCCCCAAATCATTTCTTATAATTGCATCTTTGATGACACAATTGTCTGGTTTTACCAATACCTCTTGTTTCTCACACCGAGCATGACTCACATGATCTTAGAGTGTAAAATTAATTATGACATCTTTCTTTGAGCCATCAATCGTGCATAAACATCATACTCCCTTACTCAAACTATGTGGGTTCTGATTCCTTTTCTAAAAAAAGGATACGTAGGTTGCCCATCTGCGGGTACGATCCTAACTCTAAAATAATATATGTACTTCTGAATGACAATAAAATTCAAGTGCCCCACTGAGTGGCTTTAAAACCAGTATGGTTATCATAATGACCAAGATATTTCTATTTAATGTGTCGAAGGATACCATTGACTAAGAATCTCTATCAAATACAGATGATTCTCTATTGACGAAGAACCTCAAATACGTATAAAAAATTCTCTAAATCTCTTGCAAATTAATCATTGATTGTCAGATCTAAAGGAAATCTCATTTTTCATACTTGGTAGTGTAATAAGGATTCACAAACATAACTTAAATCTATAAATAGAGTCCCGGAGTAGACAATAATTCCCCTCAAAAGGTGTGATGAGTCTGACCTCCCATCCTCTCGACCAATGAAAATTCTTAAGCCTTATTGGTTCATAACTAATGAGCACCTACCTTTGGAATGTAGGTCCAAATGGAAAGAGAATCATTGGATGTTTCCGGTTCTATGAAAAAACCCGTTACAAACCGCTTGGAATGTTTGAACCTTAAATCAATGAGGTCATTCCTATTTACAGAGGGAACAAAAAATGATGAACCCGACGTGAATCCTAAACCAAGTTAAAATGATGTTTTACTTATTTTGTTAGGCCCCTATTTAAACTCAATGAAAGGGACAACAGAACAATCAATAACATATGTTCTCATACAAAAGATGTAGCGGCCGAATTTATCTTGATTATGTTTGTTATATCAAACATGCATTCTTTTCCAAGATCTTATGCATTACAAGAATGGTTTTTCTTAAGTTCACGTATGTGAATACCTCTGCTGTGAAAACCTCTTCTGTGAATGCATCTCCTGCTACTCCTGCTGGATCGTCATCTGCTCTGAGGGCGACATCACCTACTCAGCATCTTCAACACTGGGTATCGACTGCACTGGTTAAGGAGTACCATCAACATGGTACCATTCCAACTCTAGAGGCTGGTCGACAAGACCTTCAAGTGAACAACTCACCCTGGTCGTCTGGACAGCGACGACCAGCAATCAAGAAGCAGGCGGTGCTAACCACCGTCTCCAACCGTTTCGGGTCATTATCCACGGAACACAACAACCATTCCCTCCCATATTCTGAGGAGGTGAATGAGAAGGCCACTCAAGGCCTTAATTTAACGAAACAAGATTCCTTACTGAGGGATCCCACTGACAATCGTCGCCAGAATCATGCGGCAGTGCAAACTCAACATGATGAGGGTGTCGTCTCCAGCAGTTCGGCTCTGGTTCCTTGAACCCGAGAAGGCAAGACGAACCACCAGAGGCGACAGCCAGTTAATGGTGAGCAGTTTCTTATCTCTGCCATTTCCGGAGAAGTCCCCCAACCTAACTTGGTGGCATGCAATGAACGAGCACACACACCCATCTATTTTAATTTCGCTGTCTAGCAGACTCGTCTGGCAGCAGCACGCCAATCCCGCCAGGCAATTCTGGTGGAGTACTATAGACAGGAACATAAACCTATTTATAAATCATCGGCTAGTCCGCGGGCTCGTCTGAATACATACGATGGATCCCGCCAACTCAATTCATTGACAATTGGTAAAAAGGCACATACACCTTCTTACACTCATCAATCCTGCTGGTAGCCTCATTTGTCAGCATTGAAGGAAGTTCTTCAACCATGTTTGGCGGAGTGCAATCAGCATGCACATACACCTATTAATATTGATCAAGCCTACCAATAGTCTCATTTGGTAGCACATGGAGAAGTCAATTGGAAATCCCCAATGACAAACAAGAGGCAGACTCAAATCTCTGCCCCCATTCATGAGTACTATCAGAATTCACTGGCAGTAAAAGGAGGACTGGAACAGGAACACACACCTACTCCAAGCACAGAATGGATGTATATTCTTATTCTGTCAGCTGAAGTCACCAAGCAAATTCGGTCAATGGTGAAAGAGTAGAAGAAAATCCCTGCTCATATTCTGGATACCTTCCAGGATATTATAACAGCTCCAGCAGCATCACAGGGAAAGAAATTAAAATCTATCCCTACCAGTGGAGTGACACATAAACAGTTCACTCCAGAACAGACACACACCTTTTTTCCAGTCCAAGACGGTTGTGTGGAATACTCCCCCATATCATACGAACAACCAAGTCAGGCACATACACCTGATTTGAGCAGAGATAGTCAGCCTAACCTGATCCTTTCTCCTGAGCAGGAAAATACACCTGCCCATAATGACCACTTTTGTCAACAAGTGGTTCCTAAATTGAGTAATAAGGTGTATAATAAGAAGACCTTCCCAGCACAGTAAATAAATCAAGGTCTAATCTGTAACAAGGCCTTCCTCGATGCTGGAGTTCTTGATGCACTCAGACAGTTATCTGTTGCAACTCAAGATTCTACTCTCTCAGTTCCCAATAGTGGGAACATTAATTCTGAAGGTCTTCATCAGACACTTCTTCATGAAGGCTTTCTTCATGAGAATTTGGTTGATCTCGAAGTTTCATCTTCAGATTAGAGCCACAATAACCCTATGTGTGGCCAAAAGACCAACGAGAAAAATATTTAATCTTTTGCTGTATCCCATGATGGTGGTCCTCCCCATGATGATGAATTTAGCTGCGAAAGTTCTCTCCGCAGGAATAATGCACATTGCCTGAAAAATTCTCCAATACACAATGTAGTGACGAGAAAGCCCTCTTATCTTGAGGCACTTGAAAATGTGAAGCCAGTCATGTCTGATGCTTTACCATTAGTAGGTGAAATACTTTCTCATTCAAAAGATAGCCCAGGGTGTATGTCATTATCCGAACCACCCCTAAGTCGTGCATCTTCTAGTTTAATCAGTGAATTCTCTACCAATCCCGTTGAATCCAATGAAGCAGCAAGGAAGCACCAGCTCTGCTCTAATCAGGTAGAAGAATCTTTATTTAATGATAAAGAGGAAGTACTGAATATGAGAAAACAACTGGTGAAAGGTGAAGTGCTAGTTATGTTTTGGCCTTTGGCTGATTCTCAGAATGACAGTCTAGAATGTTGAAGAAAGATGGAATTCATGATATCTGTCTCAACATATGGAAAACTCTTTGTTAGTTTAAAAAGAAAATATTATCTTATTATGAATATGAAAATCATGTCAAGATAATAGAAGGGTTACAACACCAAATTTTTTTGGAATCTCTCTCAGTTTCTAGATATCTGAAGGCTGAAAAGCTGTAGAGAGCCCTTCAGCGTTCTTACCTTGGCGCACTAAGAATATTGTGCCAGTTAATTGTCATTTCCCCATCTGTTATTAATATCAGGGGATGGGGTGTTCATGGAGAACTAAATTTCACTGTACTCTCTAGTCAACAAAGCCCCCCTAAATTGGTTTCATTCAATGTTATTGCCCACGGCTGGCCATAGCCAATGGGCTTTGTTTGTAATCAAAGGCTTGCTCAAGAACAGGCCTCAACTAGTTCTTCTCAAAATCAGGAATACAGAGAAAATGTTTTTGAATTACTCTTGCATCAAGCAAACGAGAATATTTAACAGGCCTCTCTTTTGGAGCAAGCACATCATCAAGTGACAGAGGTTTCAGAAATCATCCAATGGTCTTTTAAGCCAGGTGATAAGAGTGGATGTCGGTTGATGCATCCAGCCAATTTCCGGACTAAAGTCCGCAAGATCAGGAGATATTTCAAGAAAGTCTCAAATATAGCAACTCAAGAGCCACCCCATCTTGATAGACTGGGGACTCTTTTAACCCAGCTCTCATGATCAACAAATAGGATTCGAGGAGTTGAGCAGAAACAGGAGGAACATCCCCAGTCCACAGGACTGGAGACTTTTTCAAATCCTCAATCTCTCCCTCAGAGAAAGTAAGTCTTATCTCGATTAGGGAAGAATCCAAAAGAGGAACGAAGAGCCAAATTATCCAGAGATTCCCTCCAAATTACAGTTTGTCAAGAAGTTATTGAGGGATCAAATCAATAAAAGGCAATGTCACATCAAGGACATGGAAGAAGGCAATATCGCAGAAATGCTGATAGAAGGGATGCAATGTGTTATGCATCAATCAATTTAATCAATGCCATTGTTGTTGATCCCCTATATGAGGCTCATTCAGAGGGATTAGATGGGGAAACTCCTACTCAAGAGGTTGAACCCACAGACACAAATGTAGAAGGTGTGCGTACACAAAATCAAAGGATTACCTAGAATCTAGGTAATCCTTCAATTAACCCACTTTCCCCTCTCCGAAAGGTGTCAAATAAGGTTAAAGGAAAGAATCGGGTTACATACCCTTCCTCTGTAGAAGTATAATCGCTCTAATTAGAGAAAATATTCGCACAACAAGAGGAAGAAATGAAGGAATTAAGGAGGTTGAATGCATAACTACTTTAAGGTAGTCTTCCTCCTAAGCGTGCTGGAGTCAGTTAGACAAGGGAATTTGTTGTGGATATTGAGATGGATCCATAATATCCTCCTCTACCAGTACACCCTCATAGGACTAATCCTATGGGTTATACGCAACAACAACTGGTGGTGCTACCATCAGTTGCAGTACCATCCACCACATCTGTTCAAGCTCCAGTCATTACACCTGCTCAGGTCCAATCTCAACCGGATGTTTCTCAAAAGTTAATAACTACAATTGAGTAATTAACAACTCATTTGGAAGCTATGTAAATAAAGCGTGCACCAGTTCATCAGAAAAGAGATCTTACCCTGAATGGGTAGATGCAATTCCTTCCCCGTCAAATTTTTCAAGTACCACATTCCCAATCTTTAATGGTTTGGGAGACCCAGATCAAAACATAAAACGTTTTGTTTCTCATTGTTATCCTATTATGGGAAACCCTCAGCAACATGAAGAAGTTAAGCTTAGGTGTTTTTTATAGTCATTACAAGGGCCAGCTTTTGTCTGGTACAAAAGCTTGCAATCCCGGTCAATTACCAGGTGGGAGGATCTTCGTCAACAATTCCTTCTTCAATTCAGCTCAAATTTTCCAAAGACAATAGTTTTTTATCTTAAAAACTGTAAGCAAAGGGATAATGAAAGGGTTTCAGATTTCATTACTTGTTGTAAAGGATTAACGTATTCCCTGAGCTTAGCACTCCCTCAAGAAGAATCATTGCCAATCTGTGTGGAAACTTTTCTTGATGAGTTATGCACACCGTTGATCCCTGTGAAATACACAGGATGGTTTCAAGACCTTACTTCAATCGCTCAGAAGACTGAATACTCTCTTATAAAGACTAGGTATAAAGCTCTTGTAATTCCATCAGCTCCAGGAAGGAGAATGGGTAAAGCAGAGACTTCTATAGTTGTGCTTAAACAAGCACCTGTACCTGTTTCTACTTCAAAACCATCATCTTCCCGAAGGGCTCTGCCTCCTGAGCGTCAACAACATAGGTTGTTTCATCAAGATGATCAAAGATATCAAAGACGAAAACAATTCTAGGATTTAAAGAGCATTGTTTACTCTTTCGGAAATGAACAAGTTCCTGGTTACTTCATTTCAGCTCTGGAAAATAATTTGGTTCCATTCCCAAGGCCCAAGAGGCCAAGAAAGAAAGGATATGAAGACCATCCCAATTATTTCTCATTTCATCAAATTTTGGGTCATCCCATTCAGAAGTGTTTTGTCTTCAAGGACCTCCTGAAAAAAATGGTCGACTCGGGACAAGTCAAATTGAAAGGTTCTTCAGCTCAGGTAGCATGTGTAAATACTACAAATCTGGAGGAAGAGGGCACGTGGAAAGAAGTCAAGAACAAAAATGCGCAAAAATATGATGATTAGATGTTCAAAAAAATGATCAACCGAACTCATGCCATTTTGAAAACGCAATTGAAGAAACCAATTGTGTGTTCTGCCATGAATGTCTTAGCAAAACCCTCTTGATTATAGAAAAAATCCTCAAATAAACACAATAATTCAAAGAACAAAAAATAATCAAAAGAAGATGAGTATGTGTCAAAGCCCAAGTTTTCTTTGACTCTGGAAGATTTTATGCCATCTACTTCGAAGAAACAGGCACTGCCCCACCAAACGGCATAGCCTAAACGGGCTAATCAGGTAGAGTATTCATCGGATGAAGTGTTGATCTTTGGTTCTGTTAATATGATTCATTTAACAAATCCTTATTCCAGACAAAATTTTGATTTTGATGAGCCTGGATTCCCTGTATCAAACAGAGGAATCAGAGGGAGTTCCAAAGGTTCAGGGTATAGGGGAAGACGTGGATCTTTTAGAGGCCACTATTCGAATTCTACCCCGGCTAGAACTATCTATACAGCAGAAACTCGTGGCAGAGACCTTCAATGGGCTCAACAAGAACAGGAAAATTCTTCAACCAATAGCAGAGTCAGTCCTGGCACAATTATTCTGGAGGATCAGTTGGAATTTCCATCTTCTTCCTCTCAACAAGTAAATAGACCTAATTGGTCTACTCTTCCAAAGCTAGGAGTATTACCAAATCCTACCCCGATACAAAATGCATCTACGTCCAAATCATCTACCTCAAATGTACCTGCAGAACCACGTGTTCTTGTTGGGAAACGCAGACCTTTAGATCAATAGTATGATGTATTGAAACACTTGGCCCAAATACTGGCCATGTTATCAATGTTAGATGTCTTGAATTTATCAAAGGATCTTTTGGAGGCACTCATTGAGGCTTTGTCGAGTCCTCAAGAGTTTGAAACTGAAATTGCTGCATCTGAAGTCTACCATGTAGAGAATAATCCTACAGAATTCCATGCAGTGATATCTTTCACAGATGAAGATGAAGATGATGTTGTGCATGGACATATCATACCTTTATACTTATCTGGAAAGGTCAATGGTGTAGACGTCCGATGATCTTTTTTTGATAATGGTTCAAGAGTCAACCTCATCCCCATTGGTACACTTCGTTGATTGGGCCTCACAGAATCTTATTTATCTCCTTCTACTCTAATGTTGAAAGTATGTGATAAAAATTAACAAGAACCACTGGGTGAGATTACACTCAGAACTCAGTTTGGAGATCTTGTATCCAATTTAGATTTCATGGTTGTTGATCAGGACACAGCCTTCAACAACTTGCTTAGAAGACCCTGGCTACATCAACATATGGCTATCCCTTCATCATAACATCAATGTCCCAAATATTGTTTCGATGGTAAAATTGGGCCATTATATGGTGATAAGTCCCCATTCAAGACATTTTAATCTCAATACATTGAGGCGGAATTTTATCACATGAAGGGTAAGGAGAAATCCACGACAAGGGATGTCACCAAAGTTAATGCTCCATATGGTTTGGAAAACATTCCAGTAAGCCCATTTACACATGTAAGTGCAGATTATGTGTTGCCTATCAGTCAAATTTACATGATAGACCCAAATCAAAATACTCTTATGGAAACCTCCATAATGTCAATTACGGCAATCAAGTCAGACAACATGGGATAAAGTGGTGATCCACCAAGCAATGATGAAAGCTCAAATGGAAATGTCTTCATTTCATCCACTCAAATCCATCAAGTATATACTTTTGACAATCAGGCCAGAGCAAGTTATAGCAATGTCATAGGTAAACGATGATGTCAATTCTCAATCCATAATCTCCTCTTTATTACCCAAAGAAGACCCTTCATCATCAATCAGGTCGGAAATGGAAGCTTCTTCTTCAAGATGTGCAAATTTTAACGTCTCTTCTGATCATGAAAATTATACTTCATCATCTACTATGCAAGTAAAAACAGAAGAAATAACACATGTTGAAGGAGAAGAGGAAAATCTCAGGGATGGTCCTCCAGCATTTGAAGAGGGTATCTCTACACCCGTGGATGAACTTAGAGAAATAAATCTGGGTACAAAAGAAGATCCACGCCCCACTTTAATTAGTGCGGCCATGACTCTTGAAGAGAAAGAGATGTATATTTCCTTTCTAAAGAAAAATCTAGATATATTTTCTAGGAGCTATACATAGATGCCAGGGCTTGATCCTGATGTTTCCACTCATCGTTTGGGTTTTCTAGAAGAACATCGAGGATTCAAACAAGCCTCTAGAAGAACACACCCAACCTATGCTTCCAAAATTGAGGCTAAAGTGGATAATCTTATCAAAGATAACTTCATAAGAGAAGTTCAATATCCCAAATGGTTGGCTAATATTGTCCTAGTGAAAAAGAAGAATGTGAAAATTAGAGTTTGCATTGATTTCAGAGATCTTAATCGACATTGTCTTAAGGATGATTTCCCAGTACCGATTAAAGAACTATTAATTGATAAATAGATGGATATGAAGAACTATCCTTCATGGATGTATATTCAGGATATAATCAAATCCGAATGGCTCTAGAAGATGAGGAATCTACAGCTTTCAGAGCCCCTCAGGTTGTGTTTTTCTATCGGGTAAAGCCCTTTGGCCTAAAGAATGTGGGCGCAACATATCAGTGTGCCATGCATCGTATCTTCAAAACCTTTTTAGGTAAGTTTGTTGAATGTTAAGTGGATGATTTGATGGTTAAATCCAAACAACATTCTAATCACTTGGCTGATTTGGAAATAATATTCCACAAACTGTGGAAACATAATTTAAAAATGAACCCCTTAAAATGTGCTTTTGGTGTGACCTTGGGAAAATTTCTCGACTTTTTTGTATGCCATCGTGGTATCGAAGTTGATCCTGAGAAGAAAAAGTCAATCCTTAGTATGTCACCTCCTCAAAATTTAAATGAATTGAGAGGACTTTAAGGACACTTGGCCTATATTCGACGTTTCATCACCAATTTGGAAGGCAAAGGTTTACCCTTCACCAAATTGATGAAGAAGGGAGTCACTTACAAGTGGAATGAAGAATTTCAAGAAGCATTCGATATTCTCAAGAAGTATCTCTTGAGTCCACCAGTATTAATGCCACATGTTGAAGGAAGACCACTTATTCTCTATGTGACAGCTCTAGAGAGATCATTGGGTGCCTTTCTTGCTCAGAAGAATGATGATGGGAATGAAAACTGCATCTACTATCTCAGTTGGACTATGCTTGAAGCAGAAACCCGATACTCAAATATTAAGAAGTACTGCCTCGCATTAATCTTTACAGTTCAAAAATTGAGACACTACCTGCAACATCACGAGGTCTAATTGGTATCTCGCAATAACCCGCTCAAATTTCATCCTTAGTCGTCCAATGATTACAGGACATCTGGAAAGGTGGGCTGTTATTTTGTAGCAATTTGATATTAAATATGTTTCACAAAAGGAAATAAAGGGCCATGCTCTGTCTTATTTCCTTGCTGAACACCCTTCAGTAGAAGACACATCTTTAAATATTGAACTCCCTGATGAGGAAGTCTTCTCTATTCAAGAAAGTCTTAAAACATGGGAAATGTACTTTGATGGTGCTTCCAGAAGTCTAACAGGGAAGAAAATTGAAAATTACAAATTCAAAAAAGTTGAGTTAGGAATTGTACTCATTTCTCCAGAAAAGGCAATGATACCTTATTCCTTATCATATTTGGGAGGCGGTACAAATAATGAAGCAGAATACCAAGCTCTCATCGCAGGTTTAGAATTGGAACTTCAAGCACAAGTGAATCACTTAAAGGTGAAAGGTGATTCAGACCTGGTAATCAAACAAGTCAATGGGGATTATGCAATTAGAAAAGAAGAACTAATCTCTTTGTATGATTACATCAGAGATTTAATGAAGGAATTTCCTTCAGAACTGACATTTTCTTATGTCCCAAGATTACAAAATGCCGAAGCTGATGCACTGGCTAATATAGCCACGGCTTTGGAAGATGTAAATCGGGATGATAAAACCATCAATATTTCCCATCGTAGTACAATTTCACCTTATGTTCAAACCAGAATAGAGGAAATCAATGAAATTAGTCCCATATTTGAACCATACGGTCATACTACAGGATGGATGACACCTATCACGGAATACCTTCAAAATAGAACACTTCCGCATGATAGAGTTGGGAAAGAACAAATCTGATGACGTGTAGTCAATTTCACTCTTTATGATAGCCTAGATCAACTAGAGAAAATTATCTACAAGCGTGGTTTTGATGGAGTTCTCTTCTGATGCATTGATGGTGAAGAGACAATGGATGTCATGAAAGAAGTACTTGCCGGAGTCTGTGGTTCCCACCAGTCTGGACATAGACTATCTGATCAAATACTAAGGCTTGGATACTTTTGGCCTTCAATGATACAAGATTTGTTGATTTCACAAAGAAGTTCTATTCATGCCATGTACATGCCAACTTCATTCATCAGCCCCTAGAGTTCCTTCATATAGCTAAATACGAGTGGCCATTTTTCACATGGGGAATGGATATAGTGGGACCATATCCTTCAGCTATAGTCAAGTAGTTTAAGTACATTATTACTGCTACTGACTTATTTTCCAAATGGGCTGAGTCAACACCCCTCAATGAAGTTAGTTCTAAATTCATTGTTAGCTTTATCAATTCTAACACCATTACTAGGTTTGGTGTCCATCATACCATACTGACGGACAATGGCACCAACATCTGTTCATCCGAGGTGAGGAAGTTGTATCAGGAATACAACATCAAATCCAATCATTCATCTCGGTATCATGCAGTGGCCAATGGACAGATAGAATCTTTCAACAAGACTCTTCCAAACATACTGCAAAAGATGGTGGGTAAAGATAAGAATTCATCGCCTGACAAACTCTTTCATGCTTTATGGGCTTATTGGACCACCACCCGCATTGCAACGCAGTCGACTCCATATTCATTGGTATATGGAATGGAAGTAGTCTTTCCCATTGAGGTTTAATTACCCTCACTCAGAGTATCCATTTGTGTTCATTCATCTACAGATGAACAATCTCAAAAGATATTTGATGAATTGGAACCATTAGATGATAAAAGGTTGTGCACCCAGCACCACTTGGAAGTCTATTAGAATCGAATAGCACGATCTTTCAACAAAAAAGTTCATCTTCATTCATTCGTTCAGGGAGAATTAGTATTGGTTATTAGAACTCTAATGATACCAAGAAAGAAACCTCCTAAACTAGAGCCAAAATGGGAAGGACCTTATTCAATACATAAGGTATACTCCAATGGATCTTATTCTTTAATCTCAGTGGATGGAGAACTCATCACTACTCCAACCAATACTATATTTCTGAAGAAATATTTTCAGTAATACAAATACCAATGTCCAACATGACATTAAACTGTATTTTTTCTTAGCTACATGACACTAAACTATACAGCACCCTAATGTCCAACATGACGTTAAACTGTGACGTCCTAACTACATGACGCTAAATTGTACAGAAGTCCCTTACGACCAACAAAACATTAAAATAAATAATCTCTAGTCCATGCATATGACCTTAAACTGTTCATTCCATCATCCTTAACATAAACTGGAAAAAAATTCCCTAATGCGTCCAGCAAGACATTAAACTGTGTCTCTTTTGTCCTTACTGCATGAATTTAAAATGCACAGTCCCCCTTTAGTCCAACATGACATTAAACTGTATTGTCCTCATCATCATAGCCACAGGACGCTAAACTGTACAACACCTTTACATCCAACATGACGTTAAAATGCATCCCTATAATAAATCCTACATGACATTAAACTATATTTTGTCCCTGCAATATGACACTAAACGGTGCAGCACCAATAGTCCTCACTGCAAGACTTTAAACTGCATAGTCCTTTCATATGTCCTATATGACATTAAACGGTGCATCATTAAGGTTTCTGGTACCTCTTGTTTCTCACACTGAGTATGAATCACGTGAGCTTAGAGTAAACTTCATCCATGACACCCTCTATGGGCCGCTAACCATGTGTAAGTCCCAAACACCATTTTTTAGGTCGTTTCCCCCAAGAATAACTTGATCACTAATTTATTCTTTAATAGAACTACGCAGACTTTAATCATTGCCTCCTAGGCTGGGTACATAGGCAACCTTATGAGGTTCAAGCCCAAAACCAATCTCTTCACATCGGTTCACCTTCGTCCTTGCTACATGACTTTAAACTGTACAACACTTTTTTCCTGTATGACATTAAACTACAACATTCTTTGATACCCTCACCTGAGAGAGAATCATTATTTACATTGATTTCCTATCATGTTATATTCTAAAGACTATGTGCATACATGGAAATGCTCGAACCTTTTATCTTGGGTCAAACCATCATTGCACTAAAGTCCCATTCACCCTTCACTTGTACGAACCAAATCTGTACAAAGGGTATTTCTAGAACTACGTAAGGCTTGATTCCCATCCTTATGGGATATGTAGGAATGTTTTAGCATCCCTCTAATCCAGCCCTAAGTATTTGGGCTTAACCCCAAATTTTACTTTCAATCCCCTGGCTGAAACGTCACCGTGAAAACATGCAATTTGTATTCATTATTTTGGTATGTGTTCTATGACCCTAAACTAAGATTTCCCATACTTTCTTCCCAAATGATGTTAAACTGCATTTAAAGAACTGTGTATGGCTTCATTCCCATACTTATGGGATACGTAGGGAAGTCCAGCATCTCAATTTAGGACCCATCCACAATATGATTATGATTAGAATTGTTCTATGCATCTCTTAAATGCATTGGACAATACCCATTTTCATGTGTCATAATCCTAACCTTAAATACTTCCAGATCTCTGTATCCCTTTTCTTGACCTCTAGTCACAAAATGTCTAATTTCTGAGAGTTCTTTTGCCTGACCATAATGCATTTTCCCTTAGGCGGCCTTGCAAAATAGTCTACATAACAGACTTGTCAGCCAAAGGATACTATATTTGACTATGAAGCCAATGCCCTTAGGTGGCCCTACATAATTCAACCCCCTAATAAGTTTTTCAAATAATGGTAACTTCATTCTTGGGAAGAAAATATCTTTTTTCCTTAGTTGTTTTAAAAACAATATGTATGGATCCGCAAAAGAAAAATATCCATCCTTAACATATTTGTCCCATACTGTTTTTCATGATCTGGAAGTATTCAAGTCTATGGTTTATATTTCCCTTCCCTACATTTGAGTCAGACCTTCGTAGGAGTGACGTTCATCCAGTTCTTAGACAATCTTGTTTGGAAATATCTTCTCTATATTCAAGTACCTTTATCCATACAGAAAACTCTATGCTTTGGAAAATTTGAATCCCCATAAACTTCCACTAGATTTTTAGTAATAGAAAAGTAAATTTCTAAGAGATCTTTTTCCTGACTATGCAGCACATGCCCTTAGCCGACCTTACATAAGTAGTCTACATAATGGACCTATCAGCCAAAAGATGTTATTATTTGACTATACTGCTAATTCCCTTAGGTGAACCTGCATAATTCAACCCCCTAACGGGTTTGTTAAATAGTGGTAACTTCATTCTTGGGAACTACTTCTTCTAATTCCTTTTAGACCTTTTCATATCATTCCTCAGATTCAAAATTTCTTAAGACATCGTTTACAATTTTTCCCCATACTTGAACATGGAAATATGTTTTAAGAAAAATTATCAAGGAATTGAGTCAATTATAATCCACTTGGCCAAAGCTATTTTGACCTTAAACATTAGCCTTTTTATGTCTGACGTGCATGAAATTAAACTGCCTATAAAAGAGAATGGAACTATGAACAAATGTCAAGTTCCAGGTCACTAAACATACATTTCGTATGATTTAGGTTATATTGAGAAATTAAAAGATTCAAAGTTTGTAGGGTTATTTATTATAATCCTAGTAAAAATCAAACTATGCTACTAGGCCCATTGTCTTAGGTAAAATTTAAAGCATGTAGCAAAAGAATACATGCACAAATGATCAAAGAGGAAAGTATTTTTTTCATTTGATCCACAAGAGTTAGAAGGACATCCACATATTGGAGTCTCTTCTCTTTTATAAGAATTAAAAAAGGATTTCAACATAAATATTCATTTTATTAATGGCATCCCGAGCTTCATCAGAAGCCACTTGATGCTCATGAACTCGACCAGCTTTACTACTTACAGCTTGATGGAGTGTTTTCTTAGCATCTGCAATGGCTTACATACCATTCATTTGAACTCCTTTCAATGAATTGTTAAGCTGGTCAAGTTCCCCAGTAACAGCATCTAACTATTGCTGAAGGTACATCTGCTGGATAACTTTCTCTTTGATTTTATGCTTCAGTTCCTTCAACATGGAAGCATGATCAGCCTCAGCTCGGGTCACCGCAGCCTCAAATTCGTTGATGTTGACAGACTGCCTCACCCGGGTCAAATCTTGACGGCACTTTTACTCCTGCTCCCTCCTTAAGATGACTTGTTTTACGGTGGCATGGATCTTTTGATATCCAAAAATACCAAGTCCTAGCATGACAAATAGGGATGACAGTCACGGGATCTTCGATGACAACTATTCTAAAGGCACTTCAAATGTGATCTTCCATATGTTCGGTCATGCCTTGCGTCGTGAAAATTGGAGCGCCTTTTGTACTTATGGATATGAATCAGCATCACTGTCACAGGGGAAATATAATTCGGGATTAATTACCATAGGTAAGTTCCATGTTCTTCTCTTTCCTCCCTGACTTGTGTTTCTTCACATTCAATTCCCATTGGGGTGGAGGCTGAGGCTTCACCTCCATATCTAGCCACTGAAATTGAAGGCCATGTATAATCAATTAAATGCTTTGGTTAGTTTCAAAGGATAAAAAAAGTTAATTGGATGTCTTGAAAATTAAGTACAGTCACAAATATTGTTATCCCTTACCCAACGGTAGATCAGTAACTTGAGAAGGCTCCTCCCCATCTTTCCTAGCTTCAACAGGATTTTCAGGGTGAGTTTGAGGAAGCTCTATGGGGTTCAGCTCCACCTGGGATAATGTCTCTGCAATAGTAGGGTTTCTGTACCCCCTTTAGGAATTGGTAGTTCAACAGCTTGCTCAGATAGAATTGCACATTTCAACCAATCATGATTAGACATGTAATAAGATGTTATTTTTTAATAGGACGAAGGATAACACTCATGTCCATAATCTTCTAAATTACATGGTAATTTAACATTATCTAAAAAATATTCAAAAGATACGCCAATTACCATCATTTCATCCAATGTAATCTCAGAATCCTGGTTAATCTCATCAGTGGGAGTATTCGATATGTATTCTTGGTGACCTTCATCTTGCAGCCTCTGACCCTAGACAGCTTCTTCAGTTAAAATAGAAGAATCAGTTGCAACGGGTGCCAAAAGATCTAGTGTAGGGGTTAGACCTAAAGTATTGCAGAATAGAATTTAGTTGATGTTTCATTCAAACATTTTATAAATTATTGTTAACTTACCAGAATCAGGCTCTTCTCTTCTTGCAACAGCAGCAGGAGGGATACAGGGAACAGACGTTGGCTCTTCTCAAGGAGCAGCCAAGTTAACCTGAACTTGTGATTGGTCACCAATACCCTCTGTGTTCCTCAAAGGAGGATTAGTCCTCTCCCTCATATGGGAAATTTAATAAGCCCCTGTAATCACAAAAATTATGTGTAACCTTTTCATGGGTTAAGACCCATGATTATCCGAAGGACTTACCACTACTGATGAAGCATTTAGCTATAGACTTCCTCCTTCGGTAATTTTGCTTATTTGGATTTTTGGGAGTGTCGGCAGTCTCTTTTATAGGTACTTGAATTGTAGAATGGAAATTCATATCCAAATCTTCATCCATGGCTTACTGGCCTGGAGATATCTCGCCCGACTTGTGAGAAGATTTAGCAGCAGCCCCGATGGCAGTACCACTAGGGCAATACTGTAGTGAAGGAACCTTAGTATTTCCTTTCTTTGCATGATGCAGGATGAAGAAAATAATTTCCGGGAGTAAATAAGGCTTTTTCTGAAATCAAGGTTCAAAGAAAATGAGGAAAGATAATTACATCTTCAGGAGCCACATAATCGTGCCACTCCTCATCTCTGGAACCACCAGTCCCCTTAGTGGCGCCACAATCTATCATTTCCTTCACCCGCTTGGTGACAGGAATGGAATCATCGGTGGAATATATGAGCATTTCCAACTCTCTGATGTAATCCAGCACTTCATCGGGGTTATCCTTGTATTGGATATCTAAAGAAGCCAGAAGATTCCCTATTCCAGAGAGGTGTAGCCCCTCTCAAAAATCCATCCAGGCAGTTTCAGCACCGTGGTATAAACTTTTCCATGTCTGGACAACCTCTGGTCATAGATATTCAGTATGTGTACTAGAAGGTTGTGAGGAAGGTCCTACAATCTTTGACTTCAGCTTCTTCCCAGCTCCTGCAACTACAAATATAGAATAAGAAAATAAGCCTTGTTGCTCTATAAAGTAATGGTGATTAAATTTCCACAATGAAGTAACTCACTAGGAGTTGATGGAGTGGGTATTTTGATTCTAACAGGAGGATTATATTGGGCACGAGGATGATTTTAAGCTTGTTGTGCCTCATCATCCTCATCTTGGGAATCCGGTGAGTTAGTCCTAGATGAGGAATCCAGCGAATCAACTTCAAGTGGGGAAGCGTCACCTTCTTGAGGAAGGGTTTCTTTCTCTACAGTTCTCTTCATTTTCCCCACATGAGACACCGGGTGATTCAGCACCCCTCTAGGGTATGATGCTATCCAGTTCTCGGCATACCATGTAGTCATGGTATTTGCCACTTTATCAACAGGAAGATCAAGCACTACCCCAGTCTTCTCCCTAGATGTCAGCAACCATAGTTTTTGGGCAACCATCGAATGTTTCTCTAACCTGACATGCACAGGGGGAGATACAGCAGTCTGTTGCAAACACTAGAATTCGCGTGAAAATCTATATGGAGAATAGGCCTCGCATATAATCTCTCTGTCAATCCTGGTGACCAACACCTTATCTCTGCAGGCCAGCATGTATGCCATTAATTCCATACTGGTTGTTCCATCATAAAAAAAACCATCCGTTCAGTGGATTTCCATAAGGAAAGAAATTAAATTCCTTACACATACTCATCCTCACCTTCATGTCATAAGAATTGAGAGATAAAGGATCAATTCCAGAGAATGCATGCACTGATGGCCTAAAAGAACCTTAGGGAATCTGTACTCCATTTTGTACATTATACGTCCTGAAGTGAGTGGAGATCCATCCCCATAAAACTTGGAATGGTCCCACTATTATTAATGGGGGTCACCAACCCAACCATTTTCCTCTCAACAAACTTGACTGCAATAACGAAGGTCCCTAGCCTAACGCCTTCCTTCGAGTCCCTGGCTGTAGAAAGATAAACACTGACCCACAAGGCCAAGAATCCCACCAGATGAGTCTTCTTTGGGATTCTCTGGTTCCCTTCGTATCCCCACTTCTCAAATTCTCCTACTTATTGGGTCGGCCAGAATGTTCTGGGAGCACCCCTCTTCTCTGTTTTGGGGCAAGTGGTAGGAAGAGTGGGCCTCTTCTCCTTGGGCCCCTTCTTCTTAGGTCCCTTCTCCTTTGATCACTTTTCCTTTGGCTCCTTCTCCTGCTTATCGATAAGAAACATATTTATCCACTCCTCTGGATGAATATTCTTTCTAGAATGAGTTAAGGAGGTCTTTGAACTCTTGATATTGTGGAATAATTTCAATAATTCCTGAGATAAATCTGGAGTCTTCTCTGAATCATTCAAAGTTCCATTGGGAGGGATAAATTCATCATACATATCACCCAAAATTGGATCCCCAGAGATCTTGTGGATATCCCACAGACTAATGCCTAATTCTCCATGATTCAGATGGAAGGAATTAGTTTCTGGGCTATAATGGTTGAGTATCTTCGGCACGAAGTTATCATGCCTGTAAACATATGTTTTCCCAGCCCAGAAAACTTCATATATCGCAACTCCTTTCAAATCCTTGAAAAAATATGCACAAGTTTGTCGTACCCAGTATGCCCACATCTAAGTTGGCTTCTCACCTCCTCTAGGACAGAAGTCCCAACTCTTCTTCCAGCATTTGGATTGATCCATCTGAGAATTTTGGAAGATTGAAGGATAACAATGTGGTTGCAGCTCGGGCTTGTGAGGTTTCATATCTGGCCTAAAAGGGCTATGGCGCATCATATGAGCTATCTCTACTGTTCCAGCATTTATGAATGCTCCTCCACATGAGATATTTGCTGAAGAAAAATTGGTGTAATTCTGTAACCAAGAAATTGGGAGTCACATCTTTGCCTCTAGAATGGTAACATCTCGCAGATGATCGTAGCCATACAAAGGCAGATAGATACTTTGTGGGAAATCAAGATGATACTTCTTCAAGTACTTGGCCAAATATGGAAGAGTACTATTGCATATATGATAATAATCATGGCCAATGATGCTCATCATATCATCAATTCTCTTGCTAGCAAGTTCATCAGCCGTTCCAATTCTCTTGGGAGCCATTGAATCTGCAAAAAAAGTTGAATAAATTAACTCCAAAATGGGTTGATTTTTCTTCAAATTTGTGAATAAATTTGAAAAAATGGCTAAGTAATTAAGGCTTGATAGTATGGATGTGCCACACAAGTATAAATACGTCGTGCATGTTTTTGGCATGCAAGTATCACCGCGCAGGTCCACATACCTCTACAGCAGCGCGACAGCAAAGAAAGAGCATAAAACAGAGCAACCTGCACGGTGAAGGTAACTTGCGCGGTGAGAGCTCAAAAATTTGGAATCCGGGTACTTTTCACGAGAATGACCACATATATATATGCCAGGCCTGAACCCTGTGTGCCAAAAAGTCAGCACACTCTGATACCATCGTGATCAACACCTGCACGATGCCATCTGCACGCTCAACACTTGCGCGCTGAAGTTTCCTTGGTTTTCTTCTTTCCTCAAAGTTACATCCTCATTTCTTTCAGATCCAACTCTGAGGGGTGGATTCTGTTGATGCTCCTTTCCGTCACAGAGTTTAATGAATTGAAAAGGGATATAACTTGAACCCAAATTGATTCATCCTTTGAAGAAACATCAAAATTTGACAAAGGAATGAACAAAGATTCAAATGCACTTGGGTCGCGGAAGTTCCACCAAGGTCGCGCAAGTATACTTGTGCGCCGCCCAATGGTCGCCTAGGTGACTTGCGCACCCTCTTTGACTTTTCGCCTAGGGTCTTCCCTAGCCTATAAATACCCCTACTGGGCCCCCCATTTCATGAAGAAAAATTCCAGAAACTCAGATTTGAGCTCCCGCACCCTAGTCTCTTCTCAAAGCTTCTAAACACTTATAAGGTAATTTCTTACCTATAATGGAAGGTATAAAGAGGTGGAGTAAGGCCTAAGTGTTGAAACTCATCAACACTTGCATGCCTAAGTGGCTTTACCTTAAGGGAAATGGCCACACTTGCGCGCTACCTTACCCTTTTAACAGAACATGTGTGCCACTCTTCTGGAAGCATCTAGGGATAGTACTAAGGGTTTGAACCAAGCCTCGCCCAAGTATTACCCTAAGGGTTGACCATCGCGCAAGTACCCCTATGTCCCGCAAGTATACTTGCACGACCAGGACATGCGCGCCCACGTAGGACTTTCACTCCACCTTCTTTTTGGGTTCCCCTTTTGCCTGTTTCACCTCTCTTATGTCTATTCACCTCTCCTATTCAAGATTCAGCCTTTAGGACCATCTTCAAATTCATTTATGGCATGGTTCCTTCCTTGGCTTCTTTATCTTAAAGGAATTCTATCGAACATCTCTCAAAACTTAGTGATTTACATACCTTCATGTCACCAAGATGAGAGACTTCATTCATTCAACCTCATCCTTTTAATATGAGATATTCCCTAACCTGGGCCTCCTTTTCAAGGGTAAGCCCCAGTTATAAATTTCTCTAAATTAGGCCTCCTTATCAAGAATAATACTTATGTCTCAAGTCTCATTTATAAATGGGAATCCTTCTTAGGAGTAAGCCCCAATCTCAAAATCCAAAATATGGGCATCCACCTTAGGAGTATGCCCCATGTTCCCGAACCTAGGCTTCCTTTTCAGGAGTAAGCCCTAGTCTTCAGGTTCCTTTGATTTTGGGCATCCTCTTCAGGAGTAAGCTCCATATTCCCAAATGTGGGCATCCTTTTTAAGAGTAAGCCCCAAATCCAAATTCCTTTAATCTGGGATTCCTTTTCAAGAGTAAGTCCCAATCATAAGTTAAAGTTCCCCTTTTATCTGCGCATCCTCCTTAGAAGTAAGCCCCAAGTTCCCCATCCAGGGATTCTTTTTCAGGAGTAAGCCCCAGTCTTCAAGTTCCTTTAATTTTGGGCATCCTCTTCAGGAGTAAGCCCCATATTCCCAAATATGGGAATCCTCCTTAGGATTAATCCCCAAATCCAAATTCCTTTAATTTGGTCTTCATTTTCAGGAGTAAGTCCCAATCATATGTTAAAGTTCCCCTTTTATCTGGGCATCCTCCTTTAGAGTAAGCCCCAAGGTATAAATCCCTTCACTTGGGCTTCCTTTTCTGGAGTAAGTCCCAGTCATAATTTCTCTTAACGAGGCTTAATTTACTTTTTATTTGGGATTGCTTTTTAGGAGTAAAACCCAATCATAAGTCCCCTATTAATTTGGGCATCTTCCTCAGGAGTAAGCGCCATGTTATAGTATCAAAATCTCCATAAAGTACATATACCTTTATGGACCTTGTCCCCGAGTTTCATCCCTGAAGTAAATCCTAATCTTCATTCATCTGGGCAGTCATACATACATAAGCCCCTCATCATTTCTTATAATTCCATCTTTGATGGCACAATTGTCTGGTTTTACCAATACCTCTTCTTTCTCACACCGAGCATGACTCACGTGACAATAGAGTGTAAAATTAATTATGAAATCTTTCTTTGAGCCATCAATCATGCATAAACTTCATACTCCCTTACTCGAACTACGTGGGTTCTGATTCCTTTTCTAAACAAAGGATACGTAGGTAGCCCATCTGCGGGTACGATCCCAACTCTAAAATAATTTATATCCTTATGAATGACAATAAACTTCAAGTGTCCCACTGAGTATCTTTAAAACCAGTATGGTTATCATAATGACCAAGAGATTTCTATATAATGTGTCGAAGGATACCATTGACTAAGAATCTCTAACAAATACAGATGATTCTCTATTGATTAAGAACCTCGAATACATATAAAAAATTCTCTAAATCTCATACATATTAATCATTGATTGTCAGATCTAAAGGAAAGCTCATTTTTAATACTTGGTAGTGTAATAAGGATTCATGAACATAACTTAAATCTATAAACAGATTCCCGGAGTAGACAATAATTCCCCTCAAAAAGGTGTGGTGAGTCTGACCTCCCATCCTCTTGACCAATGAAAATTCTAAAGCCTTATTGGTTCATAACTAATGAGAACCTACCTTTGGAAAGTAGGTAAAAATGGATATAGAATCATTGGATGTTTCCGGTTCTACGAACAAACCCGTTAGAAACCGCTTGGAATGTTTGAACCATAAATCATTGAGGTCATTCCTATTTCCAGAGGGAAAAATATTTTAAAAGAAATAAAATAAATTAAAAAATGAATATTAAATTTTATTTAGAAAATTATTATTATTATTATGTTGTCAATTTTTTTAGTTTTTTTAGGGTATGATTTCCTTAAATGCATTCACTATGATGACTCATTACTTGTAAAAACAATCAAAAATATCTAATAAATTATTTTAAAAAATTAAAAAATAAATTTTCAATAAATTATATTGTTAAAAAATATTTATTGTTTATAATAATTTATAATTTATATTAATATATTTCAAATTATAAATCCCGTGTAATCTTGATGACTTGAAAGTCAAATTTAATGAATAGTCCCAATATTTAATTTAATGATATTTTTTCTTAAAAAATATTTCATTTAATGATTTAAAATTAAAATTAAATATATATATATATATATATATATATATAGAAGACAAGTGGTATGGTAAAGGTTCTAAAATTTCATCAATATACCTTTTTTCACTTTCCACATTAAAATAAAATTGAAGATCCTGAGAGGCTAAAAAAAGTGTTCCCATGGATAAGGTTAAAAAGGGTTGACAAAGGGTGTCAATCAAAAGATAAGGATTAAAATTACACTAAAATCTATTTGAATTTTATTTAATGATCAAATTTTGATATTTTTCTCATTTTATTATAATTCATGTCCATTTGGAATCATTTTCCTTGATAAATACATTAATTATATTTAAATATTTTAAGTAATTCCATGTATGTCCTCTCCTGACTTATAAAAGGGAATATCCTCTTCTCTATTCCTCAAACCCTTTGATCTATGTATATCAGAAAATAATTTCCAAAATATCACACCAAAATTCATCCCCATTATCTAAATCTTGTATTCTAACCCAAATAAAATCCTAATACGTCAAAAGGTGTAATCCAAGCGAGGTTTTCCAAAGAAGTGGTATAATTTTTTACTGAGTGTTTCAGGATTATTTCTTCTTCTAGAGCCTTAAAATCAACTTCAACCAAGATGATATAATGAAATTATTATAAAAAATACAATAAAATTTTATTTTATTTATGGTAAATACCTTATTCATCTCCTTTTCCATCCCATGGGTAATGAAAACATTTTTCATGTGTACATGTGGAAAACCACCTCTACAATGCAATGTGTCTCAACTTTCATTTATGCCTCACAATGTGATTTATTATGGTGGATTTAATAAATATATAAGATATTAATGACATAATTATGATTCTATATATATAATATTTTACTTAACTTGTTATACTTCAACTTTTCTAAAATTATAATGTCTTTATTGTGTATATGTAGAATAAACTAGTAAAAAAAGGGGTTTTCACGTTGGTATTTCTTTATTTTTAATGTCAACTACCCAAAAAATAATTATATCATGAGATTTTATAATAATTTATTGATATCATTAAATAATAACATCAATTATAAATACATATATGAAGGATTTTTTTCGAGTCAGTTATGAAAAAATGAAATGATAATGTATTTAACATGTTAGTTTTTAGAAACAAATAATGTGAAAAATATATTATCATGTCGATTTTTCATAACTAACATGGTATAGTCTATTATAAATGGTTTTTATGTTTATTTTTGTAAAAACCATCATTAAAAAAATTCTTATTTTCATGTTGTTTTCCACATTGTTTTTAATATTACTTTCATGGAAAACAATATATCATTTATTATTTTAAACAATTTGATAAACAAATTTTAACATCCTTTATTATAACCATCACTAAAAACATCCTTCTAGGTGGTTTTCAACATTGGTTATATAAAAATTGATTTGAAAACCATTTATCACATCGATTTTAATTTAACTATCATGGAAAAAAACCTATCACATCAGTTTCTTCATAACCGTCCTTGAAAACATCATGAAATTCATATTTTTAAGTGAATTCCCACATCGGTTAGATACAAAATAATGGGAAAATTCCATTATCATGTCATTTTTTATCATGTCATTTTTTCTTAAAAAAATCAATGTATTAAATATTATTTTTAAATTTCTATGGTCGATTAATTAATAACCATTGAAAAATTAAAAAAAAAAATTTCAACCCTTCTAATAGTACAATAAACAACCAGAAACAAAAAAACCCAAAGAGATACAAATATTTTCAATTTTAACATTAAAAATTACAATTTATATTCAAAATAAAATAAAACAGAATAAAACTTACGAAATAATTCACACATTCATGTTGTAAGTGTATTATATCTTTTCTAGAATTATTTTTTCGGCCATTAAAAATATAAAAAATAAATTCAAAGCTGTTGAAATGTATTCTAAATAGAAAAATAAAAAATAAAATGAAAGGTTTTTAAAAAAATATTATTTTAAAAAAATTCAATTATCTGAGTTGAAACTATTTCAAACATAAATCATAGAAAAAATATCCACATTCTATCAATATTTCTTATTTATGAAACTTCTATTTAAAAATCATTTTTCAGTTCAAAATAACATTTTATCTACTTAAGTAAAAAATAATGTAATTTTAAATGAAAATTCACCTTTGTTTTTAATTATTTGATCTTTGTGATTTTCTGTCTCATTGTATCTCTAATGTATTCTCATACCCTATTTGAAAATAATATGTTCGAAAAAAAATTAAATTCCCTTAAAATGTATACAAGTAATCAAGTATTCAAACATAACTCCTCAATGCATTATTAAAATTATCTCACACAACATTGTGGACAGATAATATCTAGAAAATGTTCCTCCAACTTGGAAAAAATACCCAACATCAAATGGAGACTAATATACAAAACAATATAATGTTAGTGGTTATTTTGATAAGATATAGAACACTTTTTGAGATATATAGTCCATAATATTCAAGATAAAAATGCATCCAAAACAAAATAATTTAAATTATTAAGTCTTTTCAAAATATAAATGTTTCTTTCTATATCACATAATTTTATCTTGGTAGGTTCTGGGTACTACGGAAGCACATGGATGGGTGTAACCAACTTTTATTTTACCATTAACAATTATCAATCTGAGATCCTTCACAATAATAAAATGTCAGATCTTTGTAATGGAATAAAGAATGAAAGGGAAAGAGGGAAGTCTTGGAACCATATAGAAGACTATAATATGTAGGTTATAATTAATTTAATTAAAAGACAATAATTACCTTGATAAACTTTTCTCTCTATTGATGTTTCTGGTCATGATACAAAGTAATCTATCATTGCATCATTGAGTCCAAGTGTAGGATTTCTCTAGAGGTGATCCACACATGTTCCACATATCTATTCATGTCGTCGAAGGTATCTATGGGTAATAGCGCTGAAGATACTTCACTTGTGATGTTCATCTTTGATCACCTTGAGAGACACTTCCAAAGTTCTCTCATTAATCTGGTGGAGGAGGATCTCCCTCATTACATAATAGTGTTCTTGGAGGAAAGGAATTATCTCTTAGCTTGAGATCTTTCTCAAGAACCATTGTTCACAACCACAAACAATGTCTAAATCTAATGAGAATAATGTAATTGGGATTTTATTAATTTGAGTAATAAAATGAATTAATTACCCAAAAGCATTTATTCATTTCATAAAATCTTAGTAAGACCCCATGTCTAATTATAACAGTTGACTGTTATTATCACTTTACATGCACCAAGATAATTAAACCTAATATTATTTTTTAAAATAAATAATATTATTTCTCACAAACCCGAGAAACACTGCACAACATGTACTTTTTTTTTCCATTTTCTTTATTTCCTCCACCAAATTTATTAGACCTCAAATAATTAATATTTATATCTTAAATAAATATTACTGCATTGCTGGCTAATAAATATATTATTCCTCCAACAATATATTCTCTCAAATAACTAGTTTTGAAATAAATGTGATAATTCATCCATGAATAATTATTAAACCACGATCGGGAATAATCATTATTCAACTTGTTAAATGAATATTTAACTGAGATACTTGGATACATTTAGTATGTGTCCCTCTAGGCCTCTTTCTCAGTGGTATTAGGTGGAACCTACCTAATGTCCAAGGTTGATTTCTAGAAACACGCCAAGGCACCCATAGAGAAAGAAGTTAACACTCCAATGACATGTCACCTCCTACGAATGCTTACCGTGTAATATAATCCCTTTGCCTCGATATCTCTAATCAAGTGGGTTTCATGATAGTTCCATCAACCCATGTTCTTGATTATTCATTACTTTAATTCCCAGAATTGAAATTTTCCATTACTTACCATGTACATGGATTTATTTAGGTTATATCAATTCCATCAAATGGCCTGAGATATCATCTTCTGTTATGGAACAGAAGGGATGAATCCTTTCTCGCATCAACTATCAATGAAATATTACTCGGGATGCACCCAATATATCATACGTCACTTTGACCAATTATTCGTCATAGTTTTCAACAATACATATATTTTCATGAGTTTTAATACCCCTTATTAATAATCTAAATGTCTAAGGACCAATACACTCATATACAGATAGAAACATCCAATGACACTATGAAATGTGGATTTCCAACTAGTGGGTCTTGTTCTAATAATATCCACCTAGATACTACCAAGGGTGAAAACAAAGAGAAGGTGTCTAAAAGTTTTATGAGTCCTCAACCCTAATGTAATATATTATTTTTGTCCATAAAATAACATAATTTAGTCATAGAACATATATACAAGAATAGTGTTATGACACTTCTAGGTTATCAACATAACAAGGATCTGTTATGACCCTTTAGTGAAACATCTATCCTTAGGAAATTATCACATGCATTGTCACATAGATTAACAATCAAGATGTGATAAGGTATTTATTAATATTCAATGCCATCAATAAAAGTTTATCATAAAGTAAAAAATAGTTGGTTATAGGGCACCAACTACAACAGACTCCCACTTGGACTAGAACCAACTACTAACATCCTTTAACTTGCGTGCTCTCTCATGATATTCATGCATTTTATGAGATATGCCTTTAATCATGGTTTCCACCATGTTCTCTTCCATGGACACTCGACTCACTAAAACATCACCCCTTTTATTGAAATCCCTCAAGATCTGATACTTCTAAAGAATCTTCTTTTGTCTGTTGATGTGACCTTCTGCAGCATTATCATAATACAATGTGATTGGGTATCTACTTATAGGCACAAAATTAATATCATGGACAATGTTATGAATCCATATGGATTCATTGGCTGCATGAAGAGCCATTATATATTCAGACTCCGCTATAGTATCAGCATCAACTGGCTGCTTTGAACTATTCCAGCTCACATCTCCTCCGTTGAGACAGAAAACATATTCCGATTGTGACTTAAAATAATTATGATCTATCTGAAAACCAGAATCAGTATACCCTGTAGTGACAAGCTCTTCATATCCTTCATATAACATGAACATATCCTTAGTTCTTCTCAGATACTTAAGGATAGTCTTAACAGTAGTCCAATGTTGTTCTCCTAGGTCTGCTTGATATCTGCCTCCCGTTCATAGTGCATAGTCAACATCAATCCTAGTACATAACATGTCAAACATGATGGATCCTATAGACTCTGTTTATGGGATCTTACTCATCCTATCTTTCTCATGTTGTGTATGAGGAAACATTCTCTTATAAATATGTAAGCCATGTGACACTGTAACCAATCCCCTCTTGGATTGTTCCAAACTAAATATTTTTAGAATCTATTAAATATATGTACCCTGAGTTAGTCCAAGTGGACTCTTGGATCTATCAAGAATGATCTTGATCCCTATAATGTAGGATTCTTAACCTAAGTTCTTCATGGAGAAACACCTGTTCAACAAATCTGTAACTGATTGTAAAACTGGTATATTGTTTCCAATAAGTAATATGTCACCAACATATAATACTTGGATAAAGACCGCATTCCCATTAAACCATTTATAAACACATGACTCACATTCGTTCTTAATGAAACAAAATTCCATTAGGTCTTCATCAAATCAAATGTTCTATGACCTAGATGCTTTCTTTAATCCATAAATGGATTTCTACAACTTGCAAACCCTTTTGGCTTCACCTGGTGTCACAAACATTTCTGGTTGTGTTATAAAGACATCTTTCAAAAGGTTCCTGTTATGGAATGTTGTTTTGACATCCATTTTCCAAATCACATAGTCATGGTAAGATTATATGGAATGTATGATTCTTATGTATTTAAACATGGAAGCTAGTGAGAAGGTTTAATCATAGACAATTCTTTGACGTTGTCTGAATCCTTTAGCCACCATACTTTCTTTATAGGTTCAAACTCGACCTTTTATATCCAGCTTTCTCTTAAATACCCATTTTCTTACCATAGGCTTTACATCAACTGGTTTATCAACCATAACCCTGACATGGTACTGATACATAGAATCCATCTCATATTTCATATCTTCTAGCCATCTTGCTGCTTTTGAGCTCTCTATTACTTCCTTGTAGGAGATAGGTTCATCATTTTCCAACAATAATGATTCACCATCCTCAGTGACTAGGAAACCAAATCTCCCTAGTTCCCTTACCTCTCTTAAGCTCCTATGCAGTACTGGTGCTTCTGGAACCTCTTCCATGATAACATGTGGAACTTGTTTTTTTACCAACTCTTGTGTATTTTGAGCATCATATTCATTGAATTCAATAATCCCCCACAATAATTTTTGAGAATTTGGTCCCTCTCAAGAAAGATATATTTCCTGGTGAGAGACACTTTCTTATATGATGGTATATATTGGTAATATCCTTTTTTCCTTGGGATATCCTATAAAGATACACCCCATGCCCTGAGGTTCTAGTTTCTTGCCTGAGATGGCCTTAACAAACACCCCTCATCCTCATACAAGTGTGTGTGATAAAATGGGTTTATTTCCATTCCATAAATCCAAAGTAATTCCATTTTCTACCTTAGTTGGTACACGGTATAAGGTGTATGCTATAGTTTGTAATTCATGCCCCAAAAAGGATCTTGAAGATCAGAATGACTCATCATCTACCTCACCATTTCCAACAAGGTATGGTTCCTCACTTCATTAACACCATTCCATTGTGGTGTATAAGGATGATTTAGTTGGCATATAATCCTAGACTCTCATAAACTTTTGAAGCAATACTGGTTCAAATATTCTCCACCTCGATCTGATCGAAGCTTATTTATCTTCTTACCAAGATGATTCACTACTTCATTCTTGAATTCCTTAAATTTCTCCAAGGACATTGACTTATACCTCATTAAGTAGATATATCCATATCTACTCAAATCATTAGTAAAACTAATTAAGAATATCCACCTGTAGCTTCTACTGGAAATGGTCCACCCACATCCGTGTCCACCAATCCTATAAGCTCTATAGCCCTTTCACCCTGTCCACCAAAAGGTGGCTTGTTCATTTTACCTTGTAAACAAGCATGACATATATCAAGTGTTTTTAGCACCGTAGAGTCTAAATAACCATCTTGGCATAGATTTTTCAAGTTATTCTCCTTTACATGACCAAGATGGTGATTCCACAACTGGGTGTTGTATGAGTCATGTGTGTTTTTTTCTTTATCGATTGCCAACACATGGTTTTCAAAATTTAATACATACAAACCATTATTGAAATGATCCATACCATAAAATATGTTGTTCTTATAAAAGATACAACCCTTATTTCCAAACATGAAAATAAATCCATCCATATCCAAAAATGATATATAAATTATTTTCTTAGTGAAACTAGGAACCTAATAACAGTTATGTAAAACCAAAAGCATCCCAACTAGCAATGAGAGATGGTAATCTCCAATGGACAATGCATTGATCCTCGTGCTATTAGTAGCTTGAAGATCCATTGTTCCTATGGTAATATTTATAAATCTACTCAGTTCCTGCATTTGAATACATATGTGAGCCTCACAAGATATATCTAATACCCAATGTGTATAAATGGAAAGATCACACTCGATAATGAATGAACCTTTAGTATCCTCATGCTTCTAGGATTAGTTCCTCTTCTAGTGGCCTGGCTTGCCACATGAAAAACACACTGCCTCCAATTCATTCCCCTACCTCTAGATCTTCCCCTTCTTGGAGGGATGGTGCTTAGGGGCTTCAGATCGTGTATAAATGCTTGTCCTCTTTTCCTTGCCCTTCCTTTTCTTATTCATCATAAGGATTTTGTGTTTTTCATTCCCTATGTCATCATCTACCTGTAGAATTATGTTTATAAATTCATATAGAATCCTCTCATTATTTATAATGTTGTAGTTGACAATAATTCTAGAAAAGGTCTTGGGTAGTGATGGTAATATGAGATCTTTATGCAACTCATCCAAGAACATAATCCTTAAGATTTCCAAGCATTCAATGTACCCAACAAGCATAACTATATGTGGCCCAGCTAGCGCAGACTCTCAAATCTTAGGTGTGAACATAGCGTTATAGATCTCATATCTCTCTTATCTCACCAACTCATAATAGATATCTTTAAGGTGAAATATAATGTTATAGGCATCCATGTTTTCATGTTTCTTCAAGAGCTCATTAGACATGGCTGATAGCTTGAAACATTAGATATCTGTGGTATCATCCAAATGTTTTAAATAGAGATACATTTCCTCATCACTAGCCTCATTTTTAGGCACAATTGGAATAGGTTCCTCTAACACATACAATTTCCTCTCATGGTAAAGGATGAAGCGTAAATGATTCTACCACTCTTGGAAATTGGTGTCGGTGAAAATATTTTCCTTCTCAAATATGGTTCGCAATAATATATTTGATGTCATTGTTTTTATTTTTTCTAAAAATTAATATGAACAAATATTTAGTACTTTATCATGATGAAACTAAGACAAATTAATAAATTAATATTTCATAGTATCCCACTATTTTATCGAGATCCAATAGCCATCACCATTAACTTTAAATATTCTGTTTCTTAAATATTCTAGTGCAAAGGATATATATTTCCCATTGAATTATCCCAACTAGGGTTGGACATGCAACTCGAAAGGTTTTAGGTAGGCATTCTAAATCCCAACTACATTAACTCACAGCTCCTTGATCCGATGAGTGGACTCCCCAATCCTGAAATCCTTTTACTTGTGATTTCCTCAATCATTGCCTCTTGGTCACACTAAGTCCTGCTATGGAAATGAACCCTTGATGTGAACCAATTCAATTCAACAAAAACGTTGAATTATAATTCCCTACTGATTGAAATCACACCAACTAAGGTTGGTCAGGAACATTGAATTATAGTTTGATTCTAATAAAGATTATGGAAGGCTATACGAACATAATATTTCTTTAATGGATTTTATCCTTATACATAAATTCCAATTTTATTATCTTTGATTACATGATTATTAATATTAAGTGGGATTTAATTAAGTTATTAACCATGTATAAGATAATATTTACACATAATTTGGTCTTATTTTAGTTCTATCTTGAATGATTGTTTAATTCATTAATTATGCGATCATGAAAACACAACCACAAAAATAAACCATGAAAGTGACAGAAATAAAATAAATTTCGTGATCATGATATTATTCTATTGGTTATTTTATCTTGCAGTTGATAAACTAACCCAAGAAGAAGGGGAGAGTCAACTTAAACCATTTGGATTTATGATTACATCTTTTTGCATATCCACCTTTGTATCTACTTGGATTGGTTTCACCTTGGCTCTTAACTTGAGCTACCTCCACTAGATTGGGAGCTCCATCTATTACATATACTTTTATCTCACTCATAGGTGAGGGGTAAAATTATGTTTTTCATAAATAAAACCTTAGGAACACATTCCCTATATATTAATAAAGAGAAGGCTCATAGGCTAACAAATTTAATTAAAATAAATAAATTAAATGGAATCATCCACATACAAAGGTCCCAGTCTATCTCATGATCATCCATACATGGAACGACATTTACGCATACATAAAACTAGCATTTAATTCTTTAATTGTTTTTTTAAGATATATCATGCTCGAATAAATTAATTAACTTTAATTAATCAATCCTTTTTTCTTAAACCCTTTTTTAAATTTCCATGATATTCTCATCCACCATAATTTTAAAAAAATAAATTAATTTAAAATTATCTTTTTACGTAACTTGTACCTTGGGGGAATCCCCGTGAATTCCAATTTATAACTACCCAATGAGTAGAAATGAACATTATGATGATGTTAAATTAAACAAATATATATAAAACACCAATCACGTGTTGTGACTTAGCTTTATGCCCGAACCATAGTACATGCTTCAAGGGTTTGTATAATATAATAATAAATTTTAAAAAATCTATGTAATTTGGATGAGTACACGTCATATAGTTCCAACTACACTATGTGTACTATCGTTCATTGTCCATCTGAAGTACACACCCAGGGATACAGTGTGTAATTGTACTTTGGAAATCTTCAGAGTACATGGAGTGTCTAGTGGGCTACACACCGTATAGTATCAGCATGACATGGTCTCCAGCTGGGAGAGCTGTGTACGGGGTACATGGTATAGCCCTACCCCAAAGGGACTACCTGCTGTGTCTAGTGGGCCACATGACGTGGAATCTAGAAACTGCATTCCACCTTTTCCAAGTCAACACACGGAGTCATTAAGAGTTATACAAACTCCAATGACACAGATTGGTTTGGAGGAACACTACTGGTGAATTGTACCTTGACTACATGACATGTACTGCCGAATAAATACCATGTGTTCTGGTGTTGTATAACCAGGATCCCTTGGAACCTCCAAATGAGATCCTTTATTTTATTTTAATCGTAATTAAAATAAAGGATCATTTCTGTAAGGTGAATGAGAAATGAAATAAGAGTAATAGATCACAAGATTCAGATTTGTAGAATAATTAACCTAACTTGAAACAACTAAATTATTAAATTCATAAATCATCAAAAAACTAAATAATTATAACCAATGATATGACTACTCTAAAACCAATTGTAGGTTTCAAGCGCAGTGGAAGCACATGGATGGGTGTACCCAACATTTATTTCACTATTTTGAATGATCAACCAGAGTTCCATCACAATGATAAAAATTCAGATCATCAGAATAGAATGAAGGAAAAAAAGAAAGGTGGAAATCTCAGAACCATATATAGGATCATCATATGTTGGTTATAATTAATTTAATTAAAAGACAATAATTACATTGATGGAATTATATATTTGTTGATGTTTCCAGTCACGATCTAGAGTGATCTGTCGTTTCATCATAGAACCTAAGTGCAGTCTTCCTCTTGAGGTGATCCACATGTGCTCCATGTATCTCTAGATATCAACGAAGGGATCTCTGTGTGCTAGCATGGAAGATTCGTTGCTTGCGAAGTCCACATTTGATTTCCTTGAGAGCTGCTTCAAAATCACTCTTCTTGATCCTGTGGAGGAGGATCTATCTCGTAACATTACTGCATTCTTGGTGGAAATGAATTCTCTCTTGTATTAAGAGATTTATCCATAAATTTTGTTTATAACCACAAATAATGGCTAGATCTAATGAAAATAATGTAATTGGGATTTTGTTACTAAGAATAAAAAAATGAATTAATTACTTGAAATCATTTATTCATTCCATAAATTCTTAGTAAGACCCCATGTCTAATAGTAAAATTTGACTATTATTATCACTTAATAGGCACCGAATGAATTAAACCTGATATTATTTAATTAAATAAATAATATTATTTCTCAAAAATTCCTAGAAAAACTACACATCATGTACTTTTGTTTTTCCATTTTCTTTATTTCCTCCAACACATTTATTAGAACATGAAAATTACTATTTTTTCTTAAATAGATATCACTGTATTACTCACTAATAAATATAATATTTCTCCAAAAATATATTCTCTTGAATAACTTGTGTCTAAATAAATGTTATTAGGGATCCTTGAATAATTATTAAACCACAATAGGGAATAATATTTATTCAACTTGTTAAATTAATATTTAACTGAGATACTTGGATACACTTAGTGTGTGACCCTCTAGGTCTCTTTCTCAGTTCCATTAGGTAGAGAGTGCCTAAGTCCATAGTTAGCATCTAGAAACATTCCAAGGAACTCATAGAGAAAGAAGTTAATGCTTCAATGACATGTCACCTCCTATGAAAGATTACCATGTAATGTAATACCTTTGTCTCAATGTCTCTAATCAAGCAGGTTTTATACTAGTGCCATCAACCAATGTGCTCGATTATTCTTTCATTGAATTCCCAAAATTGAACATTCCAATTCCTTACCACGTCCATGTATTTATTTAGGATATAAAAATTACATAAAAGGGTCTGAGATATCATCTTCTGTTATGGAAAAAAAGGGCTAAATCCTTTCTCGCATTATCTATTTATATAGTATTACTCATGACGTGCCCAACATATCTTACCTTGCAGCGAGTAGTGTGTCATCACATTTTTCATCAATACATTTTAGTGGATGATTTGTAATACCCATTAATAATAATAATAAAATATAAGGACCAATACACATGTCTTCATATAGGTATATCCAATGACAATGTTAAATGTGGATTTCCTACCGATGAGTCTCGTTCTCGTAATATCCTCCAGGATTCTACTAAGGGTGAACACCATGAGAAGGTGCCTCAATGTTTTATGAGTCCTCGCCCCTAATGGATTGTATTTTTTGTTTCCCTTAAAAAACATCATCCGGCTATAGAACATATATTCAAGAATAGTGTTTTGGAACTTTCAGGGTCTCATTATATAAGGGATTTGGTATGACTCTTTAGTGCAATAGTTATCCTTAAGACATTATCACATGCATTGTCACATACAAATAAAATTAAAGATGTGATAAGATATTTATTAATATTCAAATCCCTGAATATGAATTTATCATAAAGTACAATGTAGTTGGTTCTAGGCCACCAACTCCAAAAAAATCTATATTTGAAATAAATTTTTGGTCTATAAATCAATATCATGAGGTTATATCATACTACATACAAATTTTACAAAGATACATAGTACAAAACAAACATAAGTATAAATATTAAATAAATTGAAATAATTAAAAGATATATGATAATGGACATTCATAGAATAGACTTGCATCTTGTTGATTCCCAACTCCTCTTCACATACCAACACCGTGGTATCTTTTTTTAATATCATCACAATCATTTAACACCCATAAATGTCAGTTTCCATTGGGATTCCATAAACATCCAACAAAAAAATGAATATGTTGATAATCTATAAAGAGTATAAGTATTTCTATTTGAAGTCATAATAGCTAGTATTTGTTGTCGTCTATACAATATGTATTTACCTTTAACGTATTCCATTAAAAAATAGATAAATACATAAACTGTAAAATGAAAAAACCAATTTAACAAAAATATAAAATAAAGGATTTTGTTTTCATATACATCAATGTTAATTTTTCAAAAAAGTCTATATGGCCAAAAAAATGGATGATACACTTCCCAACTATACTAGAATCATCTATATGAAATGGTATTATTGCTGATCTACCTATAATCTCTTATATAGTGACCCTAAGATTCATTATCTCTATATTTTGATGATGAATGAAAACACTGATATAATATATAGTCCCATATGTAACATTATGATGTTGGGGATATTAAACATATAACTCAAAATAAATGGGAATCTATGGAGGGAAAGGTGTAGGAGTTGGATAATTAGGAGGAGGTGGTGGAGTAGGATCTAAAGGTAGAGGTGGAGGAGTGGGGTTAGTAGCCTGATATTATCCTTGCATGTCTTTAAACATTGATTGTGTCTATGATATGATCATGTCCTCTATAATATCACCCATATCTTGAACTTTATCTTTTAAAGATTATATTTTCTTTTATAAACATCATCCATTGAATAAGTTCCATAAAAATCAAACATTTTTTTTACCAATACACAAGTTGGATATCCTTGTAGATTGCCTTGGTGTTCATGATTTTGCAGTGTAATAGATAAAATATTCTTCCAACCAATATATATATAAAGGTACCCTATGTTCACTACTCCCAATGGATTCCTAAAAAGAAAATTTGGAAAAAAATTGTAAATTTAAATATATAGATAATTGAATTAACTTAAATAAATAAAGAAATAAAACATCTTATAATCCTCTCAACTGAAACCATAAACTCTTCTATAACAAATTTTCTTTTTTCATCAGATCCCTCTCCAATTTGTTGTGTCTAGTTGGGGTAAGTAGGGTAAACCTCTGTGGATCTTGAAGACTCAACTCTCAATTTTTTAAAATTTTCATCTTCTATTTGTTCTTCCAAGAACATATACCTTCCATGTGATATAGTAGGAAGTTATATATGTAGGGATTTAATCTCTAGATGAGATATCCTTGTTTTATGTAAACTAAGAATAAAGATATCTTTAATATGATCATTAGTATAAAAAATTCTAAAATCCAACATTCCACTTACCCAAAATTCTTCTTCTCGTCTACTTTCTAAATACTACTTCCCTGTATATTTTACATGAAATGGATATATATCACATGGATTTTGATGTTATACATTCCAAAAAAAGAAATCCATTGTTAGGGTTAATTAAAAATCCCTCCAACTCCTACATACAATGTTAATCCTTTCATAATAATTCCTCTAGTATCAGTTATATCATTTGTTATCTAGTACGAAGGAGAAAACTATATTTGTATAAACATTTCAAAAAACTTAAAATAATTAAAAATGAGTTTAACAAAATTTTCTTCCATAAATGAGATATTATCGATTTTTCAACACTTCTCCCATATAAATTTCCAAATAATAACGTTTCTTTTATTCTAAACTGTAATAAAATTCTTGAAATGTTTTCAATTTAGACCTTTAGGAATGTCATTATCATTAAATCCTACTGGTTTCCTCTGGTCTTGGCTATGAGCAATTGATAATTTTAGTAAATTTATGTTTTCACATTTACCAATCCTCAAACATTTTTACCCTATGGATGTATATTGTAATTCCCCAACATCAGATGTCTAGAGCTGGTGCATTATTTTAATACATTGGAATGATTACAAGGAATCAAATCCTGATGGACGAATCGGTTTAGGAGTCCTGGAAAATAGATTACATACATGAACTTTACATTACAATTCAAAACATATTATGCAACATATATAATTCATTTATTATTTAATTATTCTCCTAGATTAACACTGAAAAACAATCATAAAACACTTCTTGGCATCCTTGGAAAATAAAACATAAGAAATGGGTGATCTCATATGCTTAGTAAGGGTAAAAAATACAATATAAGATTTCATAAATAAGCGTAAAAGTTTAAGGCAATCTATAGAACTGAAACACAAGACTTTTAAAAAATTATTGAGAATAATATATAAAGAACAAACCAAATAGTTCTATATAAACATTAAAATAGATATTCTACTAGTAAAATAATCACATGTAATATCAATAACAAATCTCATAATGAGGAAATGTAGAATGTCATACATCATAACCATACCTTCAGGGCCTTGTGTCAAAAACATACATAACCATACCAGCAAGGCCTCATTCAAAGATAGTATTTTTCCTCATTAGACCTACCGATGCATCGATGAGCTATATCAGCCCCCACCCATCACTTATAAATTCTAATTCATTCCTCTTAGGAAAGGGGTAAAACCTAACATAAACATTCATATTAAAAATATCATAAGAAATATTAAAATTTAACCATAAACTAAGAAAGATATCAAAATAGAACATCCACAGTTAAACATATCATAGACCCTTCAATAAAATATGGAAGATCTTATTATAATAAGTAAACCACAATTAAGCATAAAATCCAACAAAGAATGTTGATATAGATTAAAATAATCTAATGAAATCAATAAAACTCTTTGAGAAAAATATCCCTTTAACTTTGAAATCATTTAAAAGATAAAAAATTAGAAAATAAAACATTTCTTTTGAAAATAACATTGTATGTAAGCTTAAAAATTTTATGGTTTCATAATGGTGGAAAATAGCCACTTTCACCGTATAAGTTAAAAAACATTCTTTCCTTAATTTTTCGAAAAGGCCATAAATTAACTCATTTCAAAAATTATGGAAATATTCATTTATAAAGATTTTATAAAAAGACAAAAACGGGTAAATTTTATTTTTTTTATAAAGTTTTGAAATAAATTATATGAAACATGGGCATGGATGATAAATATGTCCCAGAAGATTATTATGTATAAACAAAGTCATATAATAATGAGATTTTGAATTTAAACCTTACATAAACCCTAAAAATATTTATTTTGAAATACTTTTAATGAAATTAAATATAGAAATGAATTTCATTTACAATCCGTCTATATATATATATAAATAGTTATGTATAATAAGATCTAGAATATTGAAATGGATAAAGGATTAACTCTTTAAACATTTAGAGAATTCCATAGAACTTTAAACATTTAAATCATAAGCCCAATATATTCAAATGAATCATTAAATACCAAGAATATAAATGAATTCATGATATGATATATAATATTGGAAGTACATACACCGCACAAAATAAATAGGTGGTGAACATGACTTATATCTCATGAAATTAAAAGTGAGACGGAATTATATTACAAAGATCGCATCATCAGAGTGAGAATGAATCAATTATATAATTATGTGTAAAGAATATGAATCCAACAATTATAAGTTTATATTATGTATAAAACAATTAGGGTTCATTGACACATATTCATGGAAGAATATAACTAATGACATAGACGTCAATCTCAGTGAATGGAAAATGTAGTAATGATTTCCCTTACCTTATGTATGATGCTCATTGTTCGTGTCTGAAACTCCTATATAATGCTATTAAACATGTTATTAACTTCAAAAATAATGATAATAATATTTATGATATCATATATGATTCATTTATAACATTATATTACCCATTTATTAACAATTCCATGTTAAAGAAATGTTTCGGGTAATAATCACTTTGTTTATCATACGTGTTTTGACCAGTTATTCTTGATCACATTACTTTTGATAATGATATACTAACTTATAGAATGTATAAAAAGTTTTATATATCATATATATTAATAATAGAAATATGTATAATATATTGATATGTGAAAATGGAATACACTATCCCTAGAGACAGTAGGTCGTACGTATGCATGAATGTTGTTTCCGTTTCTCTATCATATTGAATGGAAGAAAGTAAACGAAATATATGTATGTATATATATATTATTAAACTAGAATTATTAGGTCATATATTAAATACTTATTCATTATATATATTTTTATAATCATTATTTAATTGTTAACATGGAAGATGAATCTCATCGCGTCGTGGAAACGGTAAGTCGTACATACACATTAGCGATGTATAATTTTCTAAATGGTTAAATGGTATGGAATTGAATGAAATATTAATTTTACATAAGTAAAATATTGTTATATTTATTATTTAAATCATTTATATTCATCATTATACCCATTAAAATAATAAATAGATGAAAACAAATACACCACGGTGTGGAGATTGTAAGCTATACATGAGCACGCATGTTGATATTGTTTTTCATATAATGTATAAAAGGAAGAACATGGTTGTTCAACAATAATAATAACATCTCATTATATAGATTATAATGAAGTTATTACTTTATAATGGAAAAATCATCAGAAAAGGAAGTACAAGAGTAAAAGAAATTAAATTGAATTGGAAAAATAATTACCTCTTCTTCGAGTATCTCCTTTTGATTTTCACAAAAGATCTTCTTAGGATGGATTTATGCCAAAATTATGGCCTATAAAATGAATTGAGTGCATTTTTTATAGGAAAAGGAAAGATGTTAGTTGATAAACAAGCTTTATAGAGTTGTTAATAAAATATAAGGATAGGCTACCTTTTATAAGAGAGGGAGGTGCACTTTAGGAAATTCAAAAACTATTAATTTATTATAAATGGATTTTTAATTTCAAATATCTATAAAGTGAGGTATTGATAGTATAATATTATTATGGGTATAAATACTCTAAAACAATTATTTTTATTCAATTTTAGGCCCCAAAATTAAACTTATCTTTTGGATTTAACCATTAGTTAAACAATTTAACTTTTACTGTGTTCACATGTATTTTTATAATATGGGTTTAATATAGTTACCATAAAATGACAAAAAACCCAAATTAGATCACTTATTAAATACTTAACATTATCCTTGTAAATTTTCTAAAACATATATTTTTATGAATTTTATAACATTTAATACATTATTATTTACTTTAAGGTATTGTTTATGTCAATTTTTAAACTATTTAATATTTACATTTTTTAAAATATAAAAACTACATGATAACTTCGAGCCAATACTTATAATATGTCAATAACATGTCTTTTTTATCTATAAATTTTTTTAATTTAAAAAGTAAAATTATATTTATTTTATTATTTTTAATATCATTTTTGTTATATTTTTGTTAATAAAATAATTTCTTCTTTCCTATTGTGTCTTCATTAATGGTAATTATTTAATCTATAAAAATTATAAATAAATGTATATAGTGTTTATAATTATTTTATATTTCTAAATAATCTTTATAGTTGACCATATCACTTATATAGCCTCATATTATAAATTATATAGTTAATAAAATTTGAATATGAAATTTTTAAGTCTTATTTAAATAAAATATAATAAATGTTTTAATGTAGAAAAAATTTCTTAAAAGGATCATATTTTTTACCTAAGGATTATTTGGTTCCAAAAAAATTATCAAATTAAATTAGGATAAGTTTTTTTGTAATTTTAAATTATTATAATATTATTTTTACCTTTTACTACCCTACTAACCTTTAATCGTGGTAAATAAAATTCAAATGTTACTATTCAGAAAAAAATTATTTTTTCCCTATTATACCACATTTTTTATACTAATTACAACCATATATGTCTGCTTTTCAAAATTACATTCACTAAAGCTGTAAAATTATCTTTATTGTTAATCCCGCAAATATGGCTAGAAGGCGGGTAAAAGAGATGTTCAAAAGATCAGTAAGTTTTTTTATCTAATTCTATTATAAAAAGTGGTAATAATGACCAAAATTGGGTTAATTTGTCTTTTATTTAACTATTATTACATTAAAATAAATTTAGTGTAAAATAATTTTTTAAATTAAAAAGTTTGTTTTTAACAAAATTTCAGGGTTTTACACTATTCATCAAAGTTTGGACATTTTTAGAATATTACAAGAAAAATCACCCTAAGATAATTTTGATATTATGAATTTAAAAAATATGTCTATTTTCAAAAATAAAATTGAAAATTTTGAAAATGTCTTTATTACTATTCATAACCACTTTTAAAATGGCTAGTTTAGTATATCGTGGTATGCTCGAACTCAGTGTTGTGTACAATGAAAGCAATTGAAGAAACTGAGTTTATTTAAGAAGATACATAGTGTAAAATATTTGGGTGTTACATTCGCTCATCCTTTAATAAATTTAATCCTCTCAATTTGAACACGAGATCGAAGATTACGGGTTAGACTTTTCAAAATATCCTTATTGAAATCCCTTAATGAAAAAAGGATTGAAGAGACCTACATTTTAAAATAGAGAATGAGAAGTACGTAGGTCAGTATAGATAACACATACTAGGGTTATATGGTAGAAAACATGGACATAAAATAAAATTTTTCCATAAAGTTCTGATAGAGAGTGATTGAGAACATTATTAGGAGAATGGTAACAATCACAAAGCTATAAATATGGGATGATCCAAGGGACCATTTGATTCATCACAAAAGAAAGTAATGAGAATTTTTTTTGTTTTCATGATACTTTAACTTGAGTTTAATAATTCATTTAATTCATAAACTAAGAGAATAGTGAATCATACTTACTTAATTAAAGAGTAGATTTTCCTTCTTTATTCATTTTCAACGATAAACTCATCTTTTTCTCTAAATGATGAGTGTTCAAGATGAATTTTTCATCCATGAATAACTAGATTCAATTTTTTAGAGAATCACATAATACACAAAATCTTAACTATCTATTTATACTATTATCAAACACTAAACAAAACCAAAATGGTTAGGATAAGATAAGATAATTTTCTAAGAAGACTAATGCTTTATAAGAAGAAATACTACTTTTAATGTTAAAAATTCAACAGTAATACCCAAATTTCATCATAGACCATTCAAAAAACAACTATGATTAATATTATTTATAATAATCCAAACTTTGATTGAAACCGAAAATTTAGAAGGATTTGATCACATAGCCTTCTAGGATAAATTCAAACATTTATCTCTAAATAATATTTATCATAGTAAAAATTAATTATCATAATCATATATTCTCAAAGATAGGTTAACCATTTCCATAAATAACCCAAATCTCCATAAATCCACAATAAAATCATAGATTATTCCAAAATAAAATCCAACCATTACTCCCTGAATAAAATCTCATAGTATTCTATTTACCTTAATCATATAAAGTTACCAAAATAGTGAATATATTCCAAAATAACATTTATCACTTAATTTAAAAAAAATCCAATACCGAGGACATCCATTTGGTAAAGATATTTTCCCAAAATCAACTTATTCTTATTTCATTAACCAATTCTTATTCAATCAACTCATTTAAAAAAGAAAAATTCACATTAACTAGGGGATTCATGTAGGCTAATGGTGAGCGATAAAGGCTTGTCACCCTTTTATTTTTTCTTTGATTCTCGCATCCTTTTCCAACATGTCGGAGTTTTCACCCTTCATATGGGTTTTCCTTTTTATAAAAATATATGATTCTTATAAAATTCCAAAATGAGATAAAATCTTAAAAAAATAACAATATCAAATTTTAATCTCAATGTTTATCCCATGCCTTTCATTTTTCATCCCAAAATGTAATATCCCATAATTACCTCAATAACAAGGATCATTTAAATCTTGAAGGTTATATATTCCATTATAATTATGTATATGAAAGAAAATATAATTCTTCCATGAATATTATTTTCACATAACAAAATTCATGGTTACATATACTAAAAAAAATTCTTCCAAAGTAATCACATTATCAAAAGAGCATTAATACTTTTAAACATTTCTTTATCTGTTTATTTCCATATAGGTCCTTTCTTGGCCTATAGTTAATCATATAGAATAGGTAATTGATTTAGGTAATTCTAAGGTTCCCAAAATTTATGTAAAATTACTACAAATTGATTCTTAGGATATGTTTTATTTTCTTCCATTGTACTCTACGTTTTTTCTCGAGAATTATTTGCTTTATGTCCTTCTTTCCCACACATAAATCACTTCTTTGTTATATTGAGACTCTTTCCTGGGTGTCTCCTTCAACATTTCTTTAATTATGGAAATTAATCATCATTTTCCCCATGGTCTCCACCATTAGAGATCTTAGAATTCTTCTCATTTCTCTTCTTTGGTGAATTCGGGAGTTGGTTAAGGTATATGTTATTAAATATATTTTTGGAAAACTAATTATTCATAAACATGATATCCTTCACGCCAATAAATATTCCATTTTGTTTCTCATCACCACCACCCTATCAACCTTTTATATCATGTTTTATATTGATATTATTCATTTGGGATCTATCCATTGACTAAAACCAGAAATCATAGTGTGAGTAACAATAGTCGTAAAATAATTTAAAGAATATCATAACACCTTATTTTAAATATAAATAAACATAGATTTAACCAAGATTATTCATTATCAGCTTATAATAAAATTATCCATCTTTTTTTAAGGAAAATTTTTACTATCCAAAATATATCCAATGGGGTGTGTCAAACTAGGTGCACAGTTAGGCCTGTTGCCGTGTACTGAGTTACCCTGATTCAAGATTGCAACACCATGTTGAAGTTGTTACTCTTAGGTACATGTGTTATAGAACAACAAACACTTTTAGTGTACAGATAAAGATTTAATTGACAGGAATACACACATAATCTCTATTTTACTAGAATTATATGATGTTATTTTATAGTTATACTCAAAATCTATCTTAGGGTAATTTTCCCTAATCAATGTTTTTATAAATCTAGTTTCCATGGTTTTTACTAAACAACCTTTAATACCAACTATAACGCCCTGACCCCAAATTTCTAGATCCGGAGAATTATTTTTATATATTATCATGATTAAAAGGAATCAAATCACGAAAGACTGGTTAATTTATCAGGCTTGGAAAATATATTACATACATGAACATTAATTTACAATTCATAACATAATATACTACATAGATAAATCATTTAGATTTCCCTTATTCTGCTATATTATCACTCTATAACAATCAAAAAAACACTTCATGGCATCCCAGAAAAATAAAACATAATAAAGGGTGAGATTAGATTCTATGTAAGGGTAAACAATAAAGAATATTTTTCCAAATATAACCATAAACTTTTAAGGAAAGGTATAAAACTGAAAAATATTCCTTTTAAATAAATCTTGAGCATAATATGGATATCAAAAATCAAAAATTTCCACATAAACATTCCCATGGATATTCTACTAGTCACATAATCACATGTAATATCAATAACAAATCTCATAATGAGGGAATTCATAATGCCAAACATCATCACCATACCATCAAGGAATTGTTCCATGACCATTCATAACCATACCGACAAGGCCTCCTTCCATGAAACTAGTTTTTCTCATGAGACCTACCGATGCATCGAGGGGTTATATCAGGCCCCACCCATCACTTACTAAGTACAATGCATTCCTCTTATGAAATAGGTAAAACATAACATAAAAATTAATATTAGAACTAGAATACTGAATGTTAATACTTTAACCATAGACCATGAATGGTATCAAAATATAGCATCCATATTCAAACATATCATAAACCCTTCAATACAGTATGGAAGATTTTATAATAATAAATAAACCTCACTTAAGCATAAAATCCAATAAAGGATGTTGACATAGATTAAAATAATCTAATTAAATCCTTAAAACTATTTGAGAAAAACATCTGTTTTACTTAGAAATAATTTAAAAGATAAATAATTATAAAATAAATCATTTCTTTTGAAAATAACCTTGTAAGGAAGCTTAAAAATATTAAGGTTTTATAGTGGTTTAAAATATTCACTCGCGCCGTATAAGTTAAAAAACATTCCTTCCTTAATTTGTCAAAAAGGTCATAAAGTACCTTATTTGGAAAAAAAATCGAAGGATTCCTTTAAAAAAATTATAAAATGGATAAAAATTTATTTAAACAATTTTCAATAATATTTTGAAATTCATTTCTAGAAACATGGGCATAGATGATAGAGATGTCCCAGTAGATACTTATATTTAAACAACATCGGATAATAATGAGAATGTAAAATTAACTCTTACATAAAAAATTAAAAGATTCCTTTTAAAAACATTTTAATGATCTTCAAAATAGACATAAAATTATTTTATAATCCTTATAAATCCATATAAATAGTTATGTAGAATAATATCAAGAATATTGAAATGGATAAATGATTAACTCTTTAAACATTCAAAGCGAAACATATAACTTTGATCATTTAAATCATAATCCCAATAGCTTAAAATGGATCTTTAAATACCCTGAAGATAAATTTATTCATGATATGAAATTCAATAGTCTAAATATATACACAACACACAATAAATTGTTCTTGAACGGGGCTTATATATCACAATAATTAAAGGTGAAATGGAATTCTCTTACATAGATCATATAATTAGAGTGAGGATAAATCAATGACATAATTGTGTGTTAAAAATATAAATCCACCCACTATTATATTATATTAAGTATAAAATATTTAGGTTTCATTCACAAATATTTTTGGAAGAATATAACCAATGGCATAGATGTTTAACTCAATGAATAAAAATTGAGTTATGATTTCACTTACCGTAGATTCAATACTGTTCGTACGTGCCTAAATCTCCTATATAATGGTATTAATAATATTATAAACTTCTACCAGATTCATAATAATATTTATGATATAATATATTATGCATTACGGACTTTATGTTACCCATTTATTTACAATTCAATGTTAATGGAACGTTTCAGGTAAAAATTGTTTTGTTTATCGTACGCATTTTGACTTATTATTCATGATCACATTACTTTAGATAATGATTTAATTTCTTCAAAAATGTATCACATTATTTATATATCATATGTATTCATAATATAAATATATATAATAGATATATATATGAAAATTAAATACACTGTCAATGGAGATGGTAGGTCATACGTACACATAAACGTTGTTTTCATTTCTTTATCATAATGAATAAATCAAGTAAATGAAATATATGAATATATATATATTATTACATTATAATTTTTATGTCATATATTTATTACTTATTAAATATATATATTTTTATAATCATTATTTAAATGTTAATGTATAGGATGAATCATATCGCGTCGTGGAGACGGTAACCGTACGTACGCATGAGCGATGGAATCATTTACACAATTAGTAAATTTTTTGGAATTGGGTAGAATATGAATTATAAAAGAGAAATATAATGTTATATTTATTATTTAAATCTTTTATATTAATAATTTTACCCTTCTATATAATGTATAGATAAAAAAATAGTTTACACCACGGTGTGGAGATGGTAAGAAGTACGTACGCATGCATGGTATATTGTTTTCATAGAATGGGTAAAATATGGAATATGTCTATCCCATAACAATAATAACATCTCATAATTTATATTATACTTGATTTATTACTTTATTATGGAAAAAAAGTAGGAAGAGAAAGTATATAAAGAAAAGAAATTCAATTGAATTGAAAAAACAATTACCACTTCTTCATGTATCTCGTTTTCATTTGCATAAATGGACTTATTAGGTATGATTTATTAAAAATATATGGATAATAGAATAAATTGAAGGAATTTGGGAGATTAAATTGGTAGTGGTTGTACGGACCAATGGGTTTTAGATGTGTGAATCAAAGATAAGGAGAGGTTCAATTTTTTAAGGGAGGGGAGGCTCACTTTAGGAAACTCCAAAACTATTAATTTATAATAAATGGATTTTCGATATCAAATAGATAAAAAGTGATTTATTTAGTGGATAAGATTATTATGGGTCACAATCCTCTTGGAAAATAATTTTTAGACAAGTTTAGGTCACAAAATTAACCTTATCATTTGGATTTAACCCTTAGTAAAAAAATTTATCTATTACCATGCTTTCTTATCTTTTTATAACATAGGGTTAATATAGTGACTATAAAATTCCAAAAAACCCAAATTGGATTATTTATGACATCATTAACATTATCCTAGTAATTTGGAAGAATATTATTTATTTATTAATTTTATAACAATTAATAAAATATTATTTATCTTAAAGTATCATTTATGTCAATTTAGATACTATTCAATATTTTATTTTTTAAAAATATAAAACCAACATGATAACTTATGACCAATAACTATGAAATGTAACTAACATGTGTATGTTATCATTAAATTTCGTGTATGTCATTAAAGGAGAAAAATTATATATATTTTAATATTTTTAATATCATTTATTTAATATTTCTATTAATAAAATAATTTCTGCTTCATTATTGTGTCATCGTTAATGGTAATAATTTAACCTCTAAAAATTATAAATAAATTAAAATGATATAGGTAATTATTTTTGTTATAAATTATACCTATATTCAACCATATCTCTTATATAACCTCTTATTAAAAATGATATAGTTATTATAATTTGAATATGACATTTTGAACTCTTCTTTAAAAAAAATGTATTAAACACAAGTGGCTTAAAAATGATCATATTTTCAACATAATATTTATTTGAAACTCAAAAAACTTATCCAATTAAATTAGGAAAATTTTTAGGGTAATTTTATAATATTTTAATGTTATTTTTACATTTAATTACACAATTTACCTTTAACCGTGGTAAATAAAATTCAGAAGTTACTATTAACCCAAAATTATTCTGATCCTATTAGACCACATTTTTCATAATTATTACCACCATGTGTGTTCATTTTTTTAAATTTAATTCAAATAATTGGTAAAATTATTTTTAATGTTAATCCCGCAAATGTGGCTAGAAGGTGGGTAAAAGAGACATTCAAAAGTTCAATAAATTTTTATATATTTTTTAATTATAAAAAATGGTTCCAATGGCCTACATTTGTTTAATACATGTATTATTTATCTATTTTGGGTTTAAAATTTATTTAATTTAAAATAATTATTTTAATGAAAAAAGTTAGTTTTTAACAAAAATGCAGTATTTTTTTACTATTCATTAAAATTTGAACTTTTTAGAAAATAACAAAAATTTCACCATTATAAATTTTTGATATTCGAAACTCAAAAATGAAGTCTATAATGAAAAAAAAAATTAAACATCAATATGTTTTTATAACAATTCATAACCTCTTTTCAAACTTTTTGTTTAGAATATCATGGTACGCTTAAACTCGATGTTGTGTACAATGCAAGAAATTGAAGAAACTAAATTTATTTGTGAATAGACATACTATAAAATCATGGGGTGTTACATATATAGCCTATGTTCAGAAGGATGTAGAATCACCTCCAAAAAATATTTTTATGGTCCTCCACAGAAGTATGGGAACATTCCCCCTCGATGTATGTGGTGGATTAGATTTTTGATCATCTATTAACATTCAAATTAAAGTAACAGACTATTGGTACACAAATATAAAAATAAAACTATTAAATAGAAAAGTAAATAAAAATTGAAAAATGATCAAACAGAAAGAAAACTAAATTGAAAAAGAAAATATTCATATTTTTTATAATAGTTAACAAAAAATCTATCAACATCAGTGAGATATAAAATGACATAAAGAAATAAAAAATACAAAAAAAATTAATAACAAAAAATTAGTGCAGAAATATAAAAAACCAACTATAGCATATAAAAGTAAATGAAAAATTAAAAAAATATAACAAAAAGTAAAATAAACTAAACAAATTTTTATTCATATTTCTTAAATTGGTTAACTAAAATAATAATAAGATTATTGAGAGATGGAATGGCATAATTAAATGAAAACAAATCAAAAAATATATATGTGAATAAAAAAAATATCCAACGTATTACACCATTTTTACACCAAAAAGAATATTCATTGAATATACTCTTTTATAAATTTTTTATTTTTATTTTACATATTAGTTTGAATTAGTTTTTCATGATAAAATCCAATAATAAATATGTTAAGTATGGGTAAACATGGTTAACTAAAAAAACTAATATAAACAAAGAATTTAATTTATTGCTTATAATATTTTTTTTAATATAGAAAATATTACAAATATGACTAACATTTTATGAAATTTTAAAAATAAAATAAGAAATAAATATATGTTACATGTAACAAAGGAAATTACTAAATTATTTTTTCTCAAACTCCTTCCTCACGATCATTGTTTATGCCACAAACCATGTCTCTGATGTGGTTATCAAAATTATCTAATATTCATTCCATAAGAGAATGGATCTATCAAAATTAGCATCTTTATATTTTTTTCATCATCAATATATTGTTTTTCCATGTAAGATGTTATACCAATGCATATTGGATGGATCAGTAACATAAAAAATCATGTGTTAAATAAAAAAATGATCATATGGGTATTCTAGTCTATTCAGATTTATTAGTTTCATGCCGAATTTTTCATGTATAACATTGTTGTTATCAAAAACCCATTTTCATTTAATCATTGGAACTCGAAATTTAATGTAGTCAACCTCCCATATTTATTCAATGACTCTATAATATGGACATGACGCAGAGACAGGGTTTTTTTCTTTGTCACTTAAAAAATGATTTGGTTATTAGAACAATGATACCTATTATTCTGAGTCGGGATTCTGTTGTCATGATCTTTTTATGAAATGTATATCCATTAATGTAATACATGACCATGTTATAAAATTTAAACTTAGAACACCCCTTAATCATATCAATGTTTCTAATTCATCGGATATACTGTTAATGATCTCTTTAAAGCAATAAAAAAATTATGATCATTAAAAATCTACATATCTTTATTCTATGGATTATATTATTTCAACATATTCATATATAATTTTATATATGGATGAGAATGATCTATGTCATTTAAGATGTATAAATATGCTTCATTAATTTTTTTATATATCAATGATTGTACATTCATGCCACAAATCCCTTTTCCCCCCACAATTGACTCATTCGTGATAATATATAGGCAAACTAATGTGCTTCACTATAGGCAAATAGCTTGTAAAAACTATGAATCCTCCTCAGAAATATATTTCTCAATAATAGAGGATTCAGGTTGATATGGATTCATAACATATCCCTTGAATATCTTCATATATCTTTCAAAATGATAAATCCAAATAACATATAGAGGTCTTAAATCTTTATTTATTTCCCCAAATTAATTATTTGATTAAACATGGTATCAAAAGAAGATGGAGGAAAATACCTTTCATGTTGAAAAAGTATAGAAACAACATCATTCTCCAAATTCATCAATTAATTAAAATCAATAATTTTGTTAAAAATTAATGGAAAAAAACACCTTTATGATATTCATTCTGACATGGATGGTCAATATTCCATACAATGCAATTGGTGGGAGTTTTTGCATCGTGACATGAAAATTGTGAGATTTCATTCTAGTCAACTTCAAATCTTTTAGTGACAATTTTTTTTTAATTTTAGAATAACCATATAGATAATTAATACCATGGAGACACTAAAAATCCCAATTTTCTATATCTTGTATAATTCATGATAATCCGAAGGTAAGTATGTTTTCCTTCCATCAGAAGTGGGAGATAACTTCAAACATATTCCCATTAAGAGTAAGTCTAATCCTACATTAAACTCATATTTATACATCCCTTTAACATATAACAACATTCCAATAATAATGTCACAAATATTATTCTTCATATATATGAAATAGATTTTATTTTTTACCTCATAACACCTCCAATATGGTATCTCCAAAAATATTGATGTTTTATTCCAAATGTTTATGTAATTACCAGATTTTTGTAACATTTTGAATGTAACATTGATGTTTTTCACCCTCTAAAAATACTTATTAATGTACAATGTTTTTGTAGAAGTATCAAATTCTCTTGATCCATTTAATTACATTTATTAATATTTAATAAGTTAATCCAAGTGAATAAAACCTCCAATGACCCATGTTGGGAAAAAATCCCTCAATGTGTCCTCTCAATATGTTTTGGGTTTGATTGTGCTGGTTGAAAAATCTATATGATCGTGAATGATGATGGTTGGTTTTTATCGAATCAAGTTTCCTCATAGAAGTGGATGAGTATTGTGAAAATTAAGAATGTCAATAATGGAAGAGAACTGGGGTGTCCATGACATGGACTGTGTACCATGTCCGGGTACGGTTCATAGTCGCATACCAGGAAATAGAAAATAGTACGCGGAGTGGTTCGCAGAACTGAAAATGGTTTTCGGTGATGGTTTTTAGAGAATGAATGAGTTTTAGTACATTGGAAGACTTTATGTTGGCAGAGTTCATTAAATGGACCACATACAGAAATGGTTCACGGGAAGGCTTCTGGTTTATAGTGAGAGCATGGTATGGGGTGAAGGCGGTGCTATGTTAATGATTTGGTAAATCTAGTATTAGTGGATACTGTGGATATATTTTCCTATAAAAGGATTACTAATCCTACAATTAGAATAGAGATATAATATCATTTGAGAACATCTATTTTCTATAGGAATTCGGTGAAGTCTGAAAGTGTTTGTGAGGAGGATTTCACAAAGGCTAGAGTTTTTCATGGAAGCAATTCTGTGAAAGGATTCTACAAGGTACTAAAGCCCACAAAATAAGTCTCGTATGTGGAGGAGGATATCCGATATATGGAAGATGGAATTACGTAGAGGTATTATGCGGAAGAGGAAGAGGCGATACTTGGGGGAGGAAGACCTGGTATATGGAGAATAGGTGAAACACGGAATTGAAGGCAGTCCATGGATAGAAAATATTTCAAGGAAAGAGTGTGGTTTCAAAAGTCAGAGGGAGCCCACATGTGAAACACCAAAGCTGGGAAAGTACATGGAGATAGAGGATAAGTGGTCTAGGGATGGAGGATTGTTTGCGGAAGCCAGAACAATACATGGAGGAGGAAATTCTCATAATAATCCTGTTACATTGTATGTGGCAGAAGATGGTGTGTAACACCCTGAGCTTCCATGATACGCTTCTCTTTCAATAATGCAATAGCTTGCTGTGTACGCAAGTTCGAGATTCTAACACACCGCGACCAATAAAAATAGCCATTATGAATAGTAATACCCACTTTTTGAAATTATATATATTTTATATTTCAAAATAGACTTCATTTTTCGATTTAGAATATCGAAATTAGCCTATGTGGAATTTTTGGTATTTTTCTGAGAGCTTCCAATTTTTATGAATAGTGAAAAATACTTAAAAACAACTTTTTTAATCAAAATATTTTATAGTGATAAATTATACTATTGAGTGGTTTTAAAGTATAATTATAATATATTTTTACCATTTTATCCAATGGTTGTCATTATAATTAATTTCACTTTGAAATTGGATATAAATAATTGTCAATCTTTTGATATATATTGTTTCTTAAAAACACGCTATTTGTTGTGACAGCGGAAATTAATTATAAAATGAATTAATGCGACATATATGTTTGTAATTTTCTAAAATAAACATCATTTTTGAATTCAGAATATCAATTATAGCTTAGGGTGAAATTTTGGCATTGTCCTGGAAAACTTCAATTTTTGATGAATAGTGAAACCACTAAGTTATAGTTAAAAAACTGATTTTTCGTTTAAATGAAATATTACCACTTCTGTGATTTTATTTTCAAAAATCCGACATACATAGTTTTCATTAGGAAGTAAAATGTGGTTCAATGGGATTAAAATAATTTTTTGGTGAATAGTAACTTTTAAGTTTAATTAATCGCGATTAAAGGTAATTAGTGAAATTTAAGGTAAAGATAGTGTTATAATAATATGAAATGTCCTTGACACTTCTACTACCCCTACTGTATGAGTCATGGCCGACCAACACAATCCATGGGTCAGCTTGGGGACCCCATGGAGCCACTTTGGTAGGAAATTGACATTAAAAACATTTTATTTAAAGTTAAAATAAAAATGTCACAAACATAAGTTGTTTTACTAAAACAATTTTTAAATGGGGTTATACAAGTCATATTTTTTACTATAAAAATTCATTAGAAATATAAAACGATTTCCTACATAATGATATTTTTTTTATAATTTTTAGACATTATATAAATTATATTATTTCTCACACCATGATGATGCAGCGATTACCTCATTAATTAACGATTTAAATAAAATGAAAAGACAATGTAAAATCTAAGACTTAAACATGTCAAAAACCTATTGGATGAGTATATTTAGAACCCTTATCACCTTAGCCTCGAATTATATAAGTGTGGGACCTTTATAATCTGAAAAGCATTGTAAAATTTCATGACATTCCAAGAGTGCCCCTCCTCTCCTCTTATAAAAGGCCCCCACCACTACCACCTTAATCACACCTTAAAGAAATTTTGCTTGGCAAACCTCTGCCCAAATACTCTCCCAACTAACCTCTATTACTCATAGAAGCCTCACATTGGGCATAATTATTCCCAAGGAAGCCTTTGGCTCAAATCAAAAGAGTTACCCGATTTTAAGGTAATGTCTTCTCTAATGTTGTTTTGTTTTATTTTGCTTCTCCAACCCCCTAAACTCTTTTTATTCATTTCTTTTGTAACAACACCAGAATCCTCAATATACTAGGATGTTTTTATAAGATTTATTCGAGCTACACTTACACACACCTACATATAATGGTTAAAGAACATATTGTTTCTATGGATGGCGAATTTCTGCCTCACGAAACGATGATTGTTCAACACTCATATAACACCTTCAAAGGTGGCCATTAAGATGTTAATATATTTATATATGATATATAATAATTTTATGTTTTACTTAAGCTTCTGTATTTTTCATTTATGGCATACCTTTATGGTTTGCATTATGGGTAAATGCGATATTTTCATTTTAGGAAGTGCGGACTACCGCCCCCTCAAAGTGATTTGAATCGTTAATGCCATATGTGGGATGTATAAAGGATGGAGTAAATGATATTATATATGATATTATACTGGAATTATAATATACCTTTATATCATTATGATTCCATTAAATACGAAATAGAAATGAAAGTAGCGTTCATGCGTAGGTATGGCTTACCGTCTCCATGAACGGTGCATTTAATTTCTTACCTCTAAATGTTATAGAATATTATAAATGCATGTATATAATGGATATATATGAGTTACATGATATCTATATCATCAATATAATTCTGGATATAATGGATATTTCACCACATGAACAACTTGTAATTATAAGAAGTTTATTTTTGACTCAAGTACCAACGATCGACAAAACGACTGTTATTAACTTAAATAATTACATAATCTTCATAAAATGGTAATAAGTGATATAAAAGGAATAAAAAACTTTAAAAAGGTTCTTAATCAATTATAAATTAACTCTATTTTATTATTCAGGAGGTTAAAGAACGTTCGAGTCAAGACAAGACGCAAGGTAAGGGAATTTCTTAACCCAATTTCCATTCTTTGGGTTAATCTCCTACTTTCAAATTATGTCATGATATTATTATGTCCTATCTTGTATTTGTACTTTCATTATGTGTAATTGTAGTGAATACACATAATATATCTATTTTATTTTAAAAATTATCTTTGTAAGGACTTCGTCTCAATCTCCTTTCATTGGGGCATATTTGGTTTTATACACAACTTTCATTTATACGGTGTATAAACCCCTTTGACTTTTACTTTTATTCAAAAGGAATCTTTTTATATGAAGCGTTTTTACTAAACAAAAAAAGGAATGTTTTTTTCTTACGTATGCGGCAACAACGACTTCTCCGCCGCCGTGACTATTATTTGAGTTTCGGCTTCCTCTATAAGCCATAACTTTTTTTAAAAAGAAAAATAAATACCATGTTTCACTTTTCTATTATTTTGGTATTGAAAATGGTTTTGATAATGTTTTTATTATATCAATGTGTTGTATTGATATATTGTGATTGAAGTACAGAAATATTATGTTTCCTTTATGCATGTTTTATGTGATACAATTATGTTATGGTTTATGATATGTTTAAACCTGTTCATATGAGGAATGCATTGGATTTAATAAGTGACAGGTGGAGCCCGCTATAGCTCCTCGATGCATCAGCAGGTCTCATGAGACAAATTGGTGTCTTGGCAAGAGGCCTTGACAAAATCTTATTTGTAGACTTGGCACGAGGCCTTGGCTACGTGGTTTTGATAGTCTGGCATTATGCATTCCATCATTATGAAAGTGGTTATTGATATTGCATGTGATTATTCAATTAGTAGAATATCCATGTGAGTAAGAAAATGGCATTATTTAATTTTATTTTTGCCATATTATACTGAAGTTCAAGTTAGAAAGGGCTTTTATTTTAGTTATACATTGCCTTAAATGTTAATGTTTATTTATGAAAGTTTCTGCAATATTGTTATCCTTACTGAGAATCTGAGCTCACCCCTTTCAATGTTTTAATATTTTCCAGGATGTGAAGAAGTATTTTATGAATGACCTGTAGGGATAGTCAGAAGAGGATATGAGTGTGGACTATGGAGACGTTGTTATTGTAGTTTTTCACTTTATGAAGTAATGTAACATTTATTAATGTATCTAGTGTTTCTAAGGCTACTAAACTAATCGTTCTTTCGAGTCTTGATCTGTTGTGATCATGCCAATGTTACGCAATAATGCACCGACTCTGGGTAACTGGGGTCGGGGCGTTACAGTTGGTATTATAGGAAGTTTAGTACTAACTTTGGAAGCTAGATTTAGATAAAATCTGATTAGAGCACATAGCCCGAAGATAGACTTTAAAGATTAGTACAGAAGAACTTCCTAGAATTTTGGTATTATAGAGATTTTGTGAGTTTTCCGAGAAATATATCCTTGTCTGGATACGAGCAGGTAGAGGTAGCTATGGCACAGATGTACTTAGGGGTAAAACCTGAAAACACTGATTTGAGCTAGACTCAAACAGGAACTGGTGCACGACAACGGGCCTTGCTGCACTCTTGGTTACGACACTCCTGGGGTATATGCTTAGGATAATTCTCATTTTCCTTACAAACCATTATAAAGGGTTTATGTGTATATACTTCATCAAAGAAAACATTTTTTATGATTGTGGATTATATCCATAAACCGTTCAATTTACATTAAGTATTTTACAAGTTTGGAATTATTCATTGCAATTCATAAACTAACCTAGTTTATGCCATTGTATAGAAATGGTGCCCAGTGGAAGGAATGTGAACTCCAGCAATATGTATGATCCAAAGCGTAAGAAGGATCATATATTTCACAGTATTAAGCCAACATTTATAATGTAAATAATCTCCCATGTGTTCTCAACATATGAAGAAATAGTATCATGTGTTAATAAGATGAGTAAATAATTCCATGAGTCTTATGGCTTTGAAGGGAAGAAAGAGAAGAAAATGATGGAAGAGAGAATGATGGAAAAAGGGACGAGGGAAAAGAAGAATTTTCCAATATGTGATAACTATGGGAAGAAACACCTTGGAACTTGCCTGAAGGGAATGGGATTTTGTTATAAGTGTGGAGAAAAATGACACCAAGTGCGTGATTGCAAGGGTAAGAAAAAGGTTTCAAATGTACAATGCTTCATCTGCAAGGAGTGGGGACACTACGCAAACCAATTTCCAAATCATCAGAGTGTGCCCCAAATGATGTTATTGGATAATAATCAAGTTATGATACTACCACAGATGAGGATGAATGATTAGAGTACTTATGTTGTTATTAAAGAATTTTTTAATTTGAGTGTTGTATCAATGATGTACTGGTTATAATAATTATGGAGTATATAAGGATTGTACTGCAGTACTATTTCATCAAGGACTTGAGATTGTGTGGAACCAAGAAAAGTGACTCCACAGTAGGTTAAATTTTTGGAAAATATATGGTTGAGAGAAAGATAAACCATAATATGGTCCTAATACTGAGATAGTGATTTTGGAATAAGACATGATTGATTTGGATAAATTATATTGGATATTCTTAACTTCCTTGAAACTGATTAATGATTTGTATACATTTTTGGATAGAAAGAGTATATCTAGTATTCTATAAGGAATAAGGGATCATGGTAATTCAGGATGTTGCAGTGTTTTAAAATAATACATGATGAAGGTGTTCACATTTTGTTACGTGGAAAAAGAAACTTCATTATGTTTACCTTCTTTATAAAATTTGAACTGTGAGTTAGACAGAAGTATTTTGGATAACTATAAAGGTTGGAATGGATTAAGTTGAACCTTGGATAGTATTGTTTAAGGTTAAAACATTTCTGAATATTATTTTTGGAATATTATAATACTATAGTTTTAGGAAAAGGACAACCTGTAGGTCGGGGGATAACCCGTCGCGTCGGAAAAAGCTGTAGGAATCGAACCCACAACCATAGTGTGATAGGCCTTTATTACCTACCACTAGCCTACAGGAAGTCCCTGGTTATTAAAAAAAAATTACTAATTTAAATGGTATGTGTTAATATTTAAAACCTTATAAAATTATGATAAATATAGTATTTTTGAGTTCTGTTACCTTTTAGAGTGAAAGATGGGTTTGTGGTAAAAATTTATTAAAGAATGAAAGTCTACATGACAAGTATGTATATTCCCTTATGTTCTTAGTAAATCTTCTAAATAAATTCCTCAACTTTATAAAAGGTGACTTAAAACAAAAACGTTGTTGATTAACTTTTCCAACTGGGGATTCAATGACCGTTTAACCAATCACAAGTTTGTGATTTTATTATGGTTAACTTTCTCCTAATTCTGTTTTCTACAACTCTCCATCAGACCTTGATGGTCTGTTTCTCCTCCATATCCATATTTTCATAGAATCTTAGTATGGGCTATCTCGGGTGACCTTTGTACTTCTATTTCTTTCTTTTAATGTTATGTTTTTATTAACCTTATTTCCGATGTGGGTTTTCCACAAAGGTATTTCCTATTTTCAACCTTTTATTTTCAAAGAAAAATTTCAAATTGTGAGGACGCAATTTATTGAAGGAGGGGAGAATGTAACACCCTGAGCTTCCATGATACGCTTCTCTTTCAATAATGCAACAACTTGCTTTGTATGCAAGTTCGAGATTCTAACACACCGCGACCAATCAAACTATCCATTATGAATAGTAATACCCACTTTTTGAAATTATATATATTTTATATTTCAAAATGGACTTCATTTTTGGATTCGGAATATCGAAATTATCCTATGTGGAATTTTTGGTATTTTTCTGAGAACTTCCAATTTTTATGAATAGTGAAAAATACAAAAAAACAACTTTTTTAATCAAAATAATTTATAGTGATAAATTATAATATTGAATGGTTTTAAAGTATAATTATAATATATTTTTACCATTTTATCCAATGGTGGTCATTATAATTAATTTCACTTTGAAATTGGACATAAACAATTGTCAATCTTTTGATATATATTGTTTCTTAAAAACGCGCTATTTGTTGTGATAGCGGGAATTAATTATAAAATTAATTAATGCAACATATATGTTTGTAATTTTGTAAAATAGACATCATTTTTGAATTCAGAATATCAATTATAGCTTAGGGTGAAATTTTGGCATTGTTCTGGAAAACATCAATTTTTGATGAATAGTGAAACCACTAAGTGGTAGTTAAAAAACTGATTTTTCGTTTACATGAAATATTACCACTTCTATGATTTGATTTTCATAAAATCCGACATACATGGTTGTCATTAGGAAGTAAAATGTGGTTCAATGGGATTAAAATAATTTTTTGGTGAATTGTAACTTTTAAGTTTAATTAATCGTGATTAAAGGTAATTAGTGAAATTTAAGGTACAGATAGTGTTATAATAATATGAAATGACCTTGAAACTTGTCCTACCCCTATTGTATGAGTCATGGCCGACCAAAACAATCCATGGGTCAACTTGGGGACCCCATGGAGCCACTTTGGTAGGAAAATGACATTAAAAACGTTTTATTTAAAGTTAAAATAAAAATGTCACAAACATAAGTTGTTTTACTAAAACAATTTTTAAATGGGGTTATAAAAATCATATTTTTTAATATAAATATTAATTAGAAAGCTAAAATGATTTATAATTTTTAGACATTATATAAATTAAATTATTTCTGACACCATGATGATGCAGTGATTACCTCATTAATTAACGATTTAAATAAAATTAAAAGATAATGTAAATTCTAAGACTTACACATGTCAAAAACCTATTGGATGAGTATATTTTGAACCCTTATCACCTTATCCTCGAATTATATAAGTGTGGGACCTTTAGAATCTGAAAAGCATTGTAACATTTCATGACATTCCAAGAGTGCCCCTCCTCTCCTCTTATAAAAGGCCCCCATCAATACCACCTTACTCACACCATAAAGCCATTTGGCTCGGCCAACCTCTGCCCAAATACTCTCCCAACTTCCCTCTCTTACTCATATAAGCCTCACGTTGTGCATATTTCTTCCCAAGGAAGCCTTTGGCTCAAATCAAAAGAGTTACCCGATTTTAATGTAATGTCTTCTCTAATGTTGTTTTGTTTTGTTTTTCTTATCCAACCCCCTAAACTCTTTTTATTCATTTCTTTTGTAAAAACACCAGTATCCTAAATATACTAGGATGTTGTTATAATATGTATTCGAGATACACTTACACACACCTACATCTAATGGTTAAAGAACATACTGTTTCTGTGGATGGCGAATTTCTGCCTCACGAAACGATGATTGTTCAACACTCATATAACACCTTCAAAGGTGGCCATTAAGATTTCACTATATTTATATATGATATATAATATGTTTATGTTTTACTTAAGATTCTGTATTTTTCATTTAGGGCATACCTTTATGGTTTCCATTATGGGTAAATGCGATATTTTCATTTTAGGAAGTGCGGACTACCACCCCCTCAAAGTGATTTGAATCGTTAATGCCATATGTGGGATGCATAAAGGATGGAGTAAATGATATTATATATGATATTATACTGAAATTATAATATAACTTTATATCATTATGATTTCATTAAATAAAAAATAGAAATTAAAGTAGCGTTCATGCGTACGTACGGCTTACCGTCTCCATGAACGGTGCATTTCATTTCTTACCTTTAAACGTTACGGAATATTATAAATTCATGTATATACTGGATATATATGAGATATATGATATCTATATCATGAATATAATTCTGGATATAATGGATATTTTACCACATGAACAACTTGTAATTATAAGAAGTTTATTTTTGACTCAAGTACCAACGATCGACAAAACGACCGTTATTAACTTAAATAATTACATAATGTTCATAACATGGTAATAAGTGATATAAAAGGAATAAAAAACTTTAAAAAGGTTCTTAATAAATTATAAATTAACTCTAGTTTATTATTCAGGAGGTTAAAGAATGGTCGAGTCAAGACAGGACGCAAGGTAAGGGAATTTCTTAACCCAATTTCCATTCTTTGGGTTAATCTCCTACTTTCAAATTACGTCATGATATTACTATGTCCTATCTTGTATTTGTACTTTCTTTATGTTTACTTATAGTGAATACACATAATAGATCTATTTTATTTTAAAAATGAACTTTGTAAGGACTTCGTCTCAATCTCCTTTCATTGAGGCATATTTGGTTTTATACACAACTTTCATTTATACGGTGTATAAAACCCTTTGAATTTTACTTTTATTCAAAAGGAATCTTTTTATATGAAGTGTTTTTACTAAACGACAAAAGGAATGTTTTTTTCTTATGTATGCGGAAACAACGACTTCTCCGCCGCTGTGACTATTATTTGAGTTTCGGCTTCCTCTATATGCCATAACTTTTTTTAAAAAGAAAAATAAATACCATGTTTTACTTTTCTTTTATTTTTTTATTGAAAATGGTTTTGATAAAGTTTTTATTATATCAATGTGTTGTATTGATATCTTGTGATTGATGTACGGAAATCTTATATTTCATTTATGCATGTTTTATGTGATATAATTATGTTATGGTTTATGATATGTTTAAACCTGTTCATATGAGGAATGCATTGGACTTAATAAGTGATGGGTGGAGCCTGCTATAGCTCCTCGATGCATCGGCAGGTCTCATGAGACAAACTAGTGTCTTGGCACAAGGCCTTGACAAAATCTTATTTGTAGACTTAGCATGAGGCCTTGTCTACGTGGTTATGATAGTCTGGAATTATGCATTCCATCATTATGAAAGTGGTTATTGATATTGCATGTGATTATTCGACTAGTAGAATATCCATGTGAGTAAGTAAATGGAATTATTTAATTTTATTTTTTCCATATTATGCTGAAGTTCAAGTTTAAAAGGGCTTTTGTTTTAGTTATACATTGCCTTAAATGTTAATGTTTATTTATTAAGGCTTCCGCAATATTGTTATCCTTACTATGCATCTGATCTCACCCCTTTCAATGTTTTAATATTTTCCAGGATGTGAAGAAGTATTTTATGAATGACCTACAGGGATTGTCAGAAAAGGATATGAGTGTGGACTATGGAGACGTTGTTATTGTAGTTTTTCACTTTATGAAGTAATGTAAAATTTATGAATGTATCTAGTGTTTCCAAGGCTACTAAACTAATTGGTCTTTCGAGACTTGATCTTTTTTTATCATGCCAATGTTACGCAATAATGCACCGACTCTGGGTAACTAGGGTCGGGGCGTTACATGGTGGTTCATGAAAAACTCAAGGAATCATCCAAAATCTTAAAATCAATTTGATAAAGTAATTTACATTTCCTAAGGTATGCGGAATTGTGGAATTCATCTACAAGTAAAAAAAGGAACTTCAATAGAGCATTTACCAATATTAAGGATGTGTTTTTTCATGAAATTGAAGGGGACTACATGTCAATAAATTGTGTTCCACCTTCAATTCGATAAAATATGAGTGGATCCCTTTTAAGACAAGTGAGTGAAGGAAGAGTAAGATGGTGACTATTTCTACTTATAGTGAGCCAGTGAAATATGCATAGGGAGTGACCCTTGGGAATGCAGTGAGCAGACCCTAAATCATTTAAAGGTAGTGATCCTGGACATATAAGATCTATATTATACCTTATAATCATTATTGGAAGTGATCCTTAGTGTATTTGGTATAGCGGAACATCGTCATTGTATGCTCCTTGGATATAGCATTGTGAGGGTAAACCAAGTACATTGTTTGTATCTCATATTGTAGTGGATAACATGATATCAATTTTAGACAAATTAGAAAATTTCTATGCCCCTTAATAATGTATCCAAAAAAATATCATTTTCTTGGAATTCATTTATAGTGAATATAATCATTATATGTCGTTTAAAATTTTCAATTTTATAATAATCATACACCATAATACTTTCCTCTCATAAAAGTTTCAAAATATCAATTAATGGAGATAATAATACATCAATATCATTTTTGAGTTATGTTTTCCCAAGATAACTAAAATATATATGAAATATTTTTTATTCATACAAAATTTAGGAGATAAGTTTTAAATTAACAATAAACTATGCCATGAACTATGTTTTTTACTAATGGTTCATTATGGATTCATTCCATATGTGAAAAGTCTAAGTTTTGTATTTTTAATTTCATTTCCAAATTTAGGAAACTGTTGTTCAATTTTATTCCACTATAGAAAATCAATTCGATGACATAATTTTCAATCATATATCCCCTAATATACAAACCTTATTAAGAATGTTTTCATCATTTGAATCTTAAAAATAAACATCTCAACTAAGGAATTATTGGAATATACCAAATTTTAATTTATGGGGTTTCTGTAACTGTTAAATCAACCTATTATTCTTAATTCAACTTTTATTGCGACGTCCCACATTTAGGACACTCTAATATACATTAATATTTCTTCCTATATATCACTCAATTTTTTTGGAAGGAATGTATTTTATTTTACCCCAAAATGAGAGTGAATAATATTTTCTTTTCTTTATAATGTAAATCCAGAAGATTGTTCTCTTTAGAAACATTGACTTTCAATATCAATAAAAACTCTTTAAAACTCTTTTTACTCCATCCATTTTTTTCTTTAATTTTAGTCAATATTAACACCATCGATATAAATAAGAATTACATAAAACACAAAAAAAAAATTTAGAATCATCATATAGATTCTAAATTGTCATTTAATTCTCAATTACATCTACCTCAATACAATGAATCATTTTTTTGAATTTATTAGAAACATAATCTTGCAAATAATATTCACCAATAGATCTATAATTCTCCCTAATTTCACCAGACTAGATCCAAGGGTATTAAGTGAGACTAAAACTATGAAACATTAAATAATATTTAATCTCTATTCTTTTTAACTTCTTCATATTTAAACATTTCATGAATGGGTAGAAAAACATGTCATTGTTTGGAAAAAAAATTTGTAAATTACAAAATAGAATTAACACCTTCCTCATATTCATCACATGTTCCCAGTGTGATAATCTAACTTTGGATCGTTATAATATTTAACAAACTTGAAAATAATATATTATATTTGAAAATATAATTTTTATTTTACATTTATAAATATCAATAAAATATTACATAAAATATTTCACAAAAATATAACTATAAACATATTAAATAATCATAATTTAATAAAAATTAAAAAACCTTAATCTAAAATCAGTCATTCGTCATTTAATAAGTTCCTAAGATTTGTTAATAATCATAACTGAAAAGAAAAATAGTGGAGAGAAACTAGCATCAATGACAAATTGGAACTACAAATAAAAATAAAAATAAAAATACGTTGGATTATCATAAAATATAAATAAAAGACAAAACAATAAATTGATATCGGATCTAGGAAAGTAGAAAAGGTGAAACAAATAGTAATAAGACATAAGTGGTGGCCAACAACCAGTAACGGTGGATGGTGGTGGTGGATGGAAACTGAAAGATAAAGTGATATAAATGAAAAATTGAAACCAAAAATACAAATGAAAATTACTTGGATTAGTGTAAAATTCAAACAGTAATCTTAAATAGTAAATTGATATGATAACTAGGATGATTGAGAATGTGACACTAATGATAAGAAGGTGACTGAAATGGCTAATGATGTCTTGCAATGGATGTTGGTGGTCGATTCCAACTTAAATATAAAGAGACATAAATGGAAAATTTAAAACACAAATACAAATTAAAATACCTTTTCTACATGAAAAATTGAAACAATAAACACTAATTATAAATTTAAATTGAACTGGTATAATTGAGTAGGTGACACCAATAGGAATAAGGTGCAATCAGTGGACGATAATGGGTAATGGTGGTCAAATGTGGTGGATTCCAAATAAAAGATATCCATGGACACAAATCAAATATTAAAGATATTGTATTCTTTGGATCGAATAATGAAATGATTTAATGCAACTGATCAAAGATGGGAATTTTTTGGTTCACCATATGATTGATAACCAAAGGTTTTTACGGGAAAGAATGAACCCTAAAAGACTACTCCCAACCCCTTATTAAAATTATAAATATTTACCATGTTTTTTATTTAATAACTGATGTATAAAATATGAGTTCTCACATCATTTATTCAATATCCTTCATAAAAAGGTCATATCTAATTTCAGTTATTGAATAACTAACTTAAAATGGTTTTTCACATCGCTTATTGAAGAAAAAACCTAAAACATGTATGGGTTTTATTTTCAATGTCTTTTATTCAATAACCAAAATTGAAAATCATTATTTTTAGGTATATTATTGAATAAAAAACATATAAGATATTGAACTTTTATTTAGGATGTCAGTTATTCAATAATTGATGTGGTATATCATTTTTCACATCGGTTGAAGATAACAGACATGAAAATGTTTTGGTAAAAAACATTTTTATTCTATTGATACCACCTCCACAAAGTGATGTGATTCATTTTCTATGTCAAATTCTTAGGAATTAGAATAAAATTGTGTTTATTGCATGATAATTATTTCATGATAATATTCATTAAATGATATGAAAGTGACCCTATTAACCTTGGTTAATCTACCAATGTTGTTTTGGGGATTATGAACTAAATTTCATAAAAATTTCTAATATTAAATTTATCAATTTAGAAAATATGTTATACAACATAATAAATTAAAAAAATAATATTATGATAAGGGAATAAACTTGATAAATGTTCTTTGTGAAGTAAAAAACTCATATAATTTTTTTATATAGGAGTTAAAAATATACATCATGAGTCGGACTCATGGTAAGGTGATTTCTCAACTTGATTTACATTAATTAACAATCATTTCATTTTTATCACATGTTTTTATTTTATAATACCTTATATATTTATTTAATCATTCATTTATATAAATTAAATAGGTTTAAAATCCCTTTCATTCTCCCTCCTTCAATATTATTTTGATTCAAAAGTTACTAAGGTTGTAAATGATTTTTCTTTAAAACCATGTTTTAAAGATTTCATTTCAAAATTAATATCCTATATGTCCACGCTAATAAATTATTTCAAGCATATTCCTTTTTATGTTTCAAAGATTTTTGAAGGTCATTTATAAATGCTTTTTAATTTCTTTAAAAATTATTAAAAGGAATCCCTTCATATTTTTTCTGTATGACTCACATTTGAAAATTTTCAAAAGATTAAAAAAATGTTCTCTTTTAACATATATTGAATGAATGGATGTTACCCCCATCGTGATATTTATTTTCTTAAATCCTCCTTAAAAAATTTATGTGTTTTTTTTTTAAAAAATCTCTAAATATTCTATGAATTGTTTTTTTTAAATGTTTTTCTAAGGAAATGGAAACTTTTTATCATCTTCATCAGATGAATAAAAATTGTTATTTTTTATAGTATTTAATCAAAATTAAAATGTATTTTCTTAATTAAGTGATTTATATATTTTTTATTCAATATTTGGTTCTAATAAATTTTATATAAATGAAATGTGATATCGATATAGCTATGATTGTGGGTGAGACCTATATATCTCTTTAATACATTAGGTAAAGTGATGAAATTTATTGGTTATTGGTTACACCTAAAAGATATTTCAATTATATGGATAGGTGATTAAATTATAATGGTATTCATAATGGTGAATTTAAGGATAATTTTTAAGCTGCCAATATGATAGTCTTGTAATTATTTATAAATTAAATCATTTTATTTCAAAAGGTCAAAATTGAGATATTGTTTTTTAAGAAAGATTATGATTTTTTTAAATAAAGGTGAAAGAATTGTTTTTCATGGAAAGTTATTAATGAGTTTTTATGTTTTATAAGAAAAGTTTATGAATATAATTTTTCCTTTACGATTGCAAGGGAAATTTTTATGAAATTTATTCAGTAGTTGAGTTGTTTTCATGTAAGAGTAAACAGGTTTTTAAGAACAAATGGTTATTCTGAAAATGTAAAAACTTATTATGGATTTTTCAGGTTTAAAAATGGACATATGGGTTTCTTTTATTATATGTTCCATACTAATATTTTTTCCCTTGTCTGGTGTTTTTCAAATAATTTTTTACAATGCCTAAGGATGTGAAAAAACATTAATAAAGTCACAGTTCCAGATATGGGATTTACCTTGAATAAAGCAAGTGTGTATTTTTCAAAAAAATGGATACATTATAGAAATGTACACTTTTTATATAATACTTTACATAATCCTAAAGAACTATAAACAAAAAAGATCATGGAAATTTAAGAATTTGGAATCCTTTTTAAATCATTTATTTTTTAATTGAATAATGTACGGGTGTTTTCTTGGTATCAAAGAAAATATTTAGATAACATTATAGGTTAATATGATATTAATGTGGATATTTTAAGACTTTTAGATATCACCATGGCTTAATAATTCTATGTTTGACCATAATTTTAAATTCAACAAAACCTTTTTGAGGTTTTATGTGATTGGGGTTTAGGATTATTAAGGGTGTTTTGGGAGAAATTTATGGTTATAAAAACCTTTGGTTTTGTATGTATTTAAGTCAAATAATTATTTCAGGAGGAGTACTTTTAATTTTTTTTGACATAATTTGAAATATATTGATGACATTTAGGGTTAATCTGAATATTTATGTTGACATAATTTTTCTTAATTGGGAAAAATGGTTTATTAAATATTGTGAATATATGATTTATTATATCTAAATCCATGGAATTGGAAAATGATTTGGTGAATAAATGATTAGAGTTATTTTTGGATAATTTCACTATTTTAGGAGCATTATGTATTTATGGTGGATGGAAATATTTTATATCTATTATGGGAGTTTATTGTAGGAATAAAGGGTGAATTATTTGTGATTTATTTATGGAATTATGGTGATTCTTGATATTTATGGAAAATTTTGGCATATTCAAAACATTATATGATTAGGGAATATATTTTTTTTGTTTTTGATTTTTGGATTGATTGATGTAATTTGCATAAATATTTTATGTATATCATGGAAGAATATGTGATCAAAACATTCTTTTTTGGGTTTTGAACTTAGTCAGGCATATTTTGAAGAGTTTTAAGGCTAGTTATTTGTGGAATTATTAAATTATATCTTTGGGAGTTATTTTTTAGGCTTTAGAGATTAACGTAGTATTTCATCAAATAAAGGGTTCATCATATTGGATATTATGTTTTCCTGTTATAAATATATATTTTTTGGTTAATGTATAGAAACAAGAGAAATAACTTCTCATCCTTTTATGGATCTTGAGACCCCTTGAATGTTAATGATAGTGCTTCAGGCATGAAAAATTAATCTTAATATTCCATTCTTAGAGTAAGAGATCATATAGAATTTTAAATTGATTGAATCACAACCAAAGTATAAAATTGTGCTTCTTTGGTGGAAAACAATCAGGTAAGTATATTTTCTTGGTTTCTCTATCTTAATAATAAAAGAATCCCTCAACTATATGAAAGTAATCCTGAAATAAAAAAAATATTTTACCTTAATTTATGATGAATTAATTGTATTATTTATCACGTACTAATTTATAGTTTTTTTATCATTAACTCACTCATTGTCGTGCTCACTATCACTCCCTATTAATCTTTGGATGTTATTTTTCTCTTCCATTACATATTTTATGTAGATACCCAAAGCATGACGTATAAGAACATTACATTACCATTGTAGAATACATAATATATAACAAAAATAGACACACAAGGACCGTAATAGTTTAGTGTCTTTGGAAACTCAGAATATAATCTTTTATTCGTGGTGAAAGATCATCAACATCTCCCATAAAGATCTTCCCCTTTTGTTTTCTTACCTAAACCTTCTATAAAATCTTCAGAAAAAGAAAACATATAAAGGGTGAGCTCAAATGCTCATTAAGGGTAAGCATAGAGAAAATAAAAAAACTATATTCATTTGAACTTAAAAACATGAACATAATGTTTAAACATCAAGATCTTGAGAAATGACATAAAATATGGCAGTACATAAGGAATAGATCATAATGGAACATCAATCTTAATAAAATAGAATGGGAATAAAACATGTAATTTTGGAAACCATTAAGCACATGATATGATTTCCATAGTAGTCAAGGGATTGTTGCCAAGACCATCTTAGTGGAAAAAGTCCCTTACTGAACCGGGTTTACTTGTCGTTCCAACCTTGTATTACTGAACCAGATTTACTTGTCGCTCCAGCCATGTCTATCTCAGGAGATATAAATCTTTACCCAGTGCATTGGAGGGAGATATAGGTCCCACCCATATCATAATGAAATCATTCTTACTTGTTCCACAAAATAAACATAAATCATTCATCATAACACAAAGAATAAAAAGGGTTTCATTAACATCATCCCATCATCACATAATCCATATAAAACAAATGGATATCATTTCATCGTAAGAAAAGTGTAACCATGTAAATCATAGAGACATTACACTTGAAACTTAAACATATTAAATAATTTCACCTTCTATGGAAAATAGTTTTGATAAAACACTTGAAATGAATTCTTGAGGAAAATATCCTTTCTTCTTCAAAATCATTTTCTTTTCACAAAATTCCATCCAATTTTAAAATAAAAGTATTTTTTTGAAAATAATCATGAAATATTGTAGAATAAGCTTCATGAAAATAAGGCTTTATGAAACCTTAAAAATTAGTTCATGCCGTATAAGTTAAAAAAAATTCTCTCGTACTTTTTCCAGAAAAGTCAAAAAGTACCTCATATGGTAAAAAAAAGATTCCTTACATATCATGTATTAAAAGTCAAAAATGTGTAAAAAGGACTCTAAACATATATGAAACCATTTTTAGAAAACAGGGATATGGATGATAAATATAATCCCAGTAAATACTTACGAATAAAGAATCTCAGATAAAAACAAGGTTGGAAAAGTTATCCCTTACCTTAGGTCCGATATGCTTCGTACGTATCCGAACCTCCTCTTTCTCGAAGTGCCTCCTTTGAACTTCATCTTAGGGCACTAGAGTTGGTCTTTTGAGAAGACCAGTACCTCTACAAGGTTTCTAGGGAAGTGGGGAAATAAAATGGGCAGAGGTTAGCCAAGCTTCAAGGCTCAAAATGGTGTGAGGAGGAGAGGGAGTATGTTCTCTTTTATAAGGGAGGAGAGGGGAACATTTCCAATTATAAGAAATATTAATTTATAATAATTTGTAACCCCAAAAAAACCTCCAAAATGAATCAAATCTGAATATTATATGAGATAGGGTTGTAATCCCATCATCCAATAAAATTTAGACAAGTTGGGAATTTATTTTAAACATTATCAACATGATTTATCCTTATATAATCTATTTAATTTAATTTGTGGTAATAATATTCTAAATTTTAAATCATTATAAATAATTACTTAGGTGTTGTTAATTGTCCATAATTTTATACATTATTGTATTTTCGACCATATAAATTTTAATTTATAATTTTTAAATATTTTTGTGATTTTTAAACGATTTTATAATATGTATTTTCTATAAAATAACAATTGTGTCAATTTTGGAACTATTTATTTATTTGAATTTAAATAAAATATACAAAGAAGATATGTTCTAAATAAAAGATTTAATAGATTCATAACATGTAATATTTATCTAGAAAATTAGTGTATCACATTAAATAGTTCATATAATGTTTATTTTAATACTTTTAAAATAATTTATTTGATATTTCTCTTAATAAAACAATTACTACATCATTTTTGTATAATAATTTAATATACTTATTAGTGGTATAAAAATTAAAAATAAATTCCTATGATGAAGTTAAATATAATAACTTTGATAATAATATTTTTACTTTAATTTATCATCTTAAAATCACAACATTTTAATTGTTAGATTTAATAAATTATGATGGTGACATCTGTGACATCATTTAAAATAAAATAATATAATTGTCCTAATATATTTTATAAGGACCAAATGGTCCACAAATCGACCCATTTATGATTAGGGTATATATATATTTTTCAAATAAGTTTTGTTCATGTTTTTGGTCCTTTGGTAGGTATTATTATTTTAATAAAAACTATATTATTGATATTTTGCTAAATAAACAATTTATGCATCACTATTGTGTCACCATTAATGAAAATTATTTAATCCAAAAAAATTATAAATAAATTTACAAGATGTATATAATTTTATTATCTTTCTGTAGACTATTTATTTTCGAAGTTTCATGAAGTTTATCCCTAAATTAAAATTATTATACTTATAAAATTTTAGAGAGTGACATGTTGTCACTTTCTTTGGTTTTAATAATAATTAAATTATTTTCATGGTAAAAAGTCCATAAAATGAATCTAATCCCACCTTTAGGTGATATGGGTCGACCTTTAGTCATACAATAGAATTTTGGTAGGTGTTAGGATAATTTTATAATCTTATATTTACCCTTAATTACCTGATTTACCTTTAACTGCAGTAAATAAAAATTATCGTTGTTACTATTCATAATATCAAAAAAAAAAGTAACATATTAACATAATTTGGACCCACTGAATTCAAATATGGAATCCATTTTTCAAAATTGAAAACACAAGAAGTTGCAGTAATTAATTTAAAATTAATCTCGTTGTTAAGAAAACGGGTTTTAAAAGTTAAAACATTGCAAAAGATTGAAATGATTTTACCTATGAATTCAATGTAAAATCAATGATAATGACATACATTATATTAAATGGTAAAAACATATTCTATTTATTCTTTAAAATCATTAAATATTTTAAATTAACCATATAAATTATTATGATTAAAAAACTTGTTTTTAATTAAAATATAGCGTGTTTTTACTATTCATTAAAATTTGAATATTATCAGAATAATATGAAAATTTTATCCAAAGTAAATTTTTATATCCTGATTCAAAATTATAATTTTATTTTGTGAAATTAAACTTATAAAAATTTCAAAAACTAAATTTAATGTGGGTGTTCCATCAAAAGGCGGACAAACTGCAATTTTTTAAAAATACATTTTTTACCTGAAAATTTTATTTTGTTCTCATACCATGTTCTATAAATTGTGTAAGATGAATTATAATGTTATAAAATTCAAAATGTAGATACTAATATTCATAACTTCGAGTTCATAATAATATTATAAAAATATATCATTGTTTAGTGAAACCCGGTATTGCGTATAACACACGCAATCGAGGAAGGTCATGATTGCGTGTAATGTAAGGAAAGTCAGGGTTGCGTGTAGTGCAAGATTCCTTTGTTGTTGTGTATAACAGAATCCAACCATATTTCATTTATACATTGAATATATATATATATACACTCAATGTTGTGTAGAATAACTTCTATCAAACGAACTTGAAATTGTATGTAACACGATCCAAGAATAGTGTTGCGTATACTGCAAGACAATACGATGTTGTGTATAGCGCAATATAATCTTGGTGTAGCATACAAAAGAGGATAAGAAATAAATTAAAAATAATATATCTTATAAAATATCATGGTGTTACATTCTACCCCCCTTAAAATGAATTTCACCCTCGAAATTCATCGGGGTTATAAATGGTTTATTACATGAGAGTTTCTTTCATAGAAACCCACATCGTAAAAAGGAATATCAAAAATTATCTTTAAAAACTAATGTATGAAATGTAACGGTTACCCAAATTAACTAATCACTGGGTTTCCACATAAGAGAACATAGGTGAAAATATGGATATGAAAGAGAAATCTAACCATCAAGTTCTGATGGAGAGTGGTAGAGAACATGGCTATGAAAAAGCCATAAATTTGTGATGATCTAAGGTACCATCTAATCATCGGATATAAGGGAACTAGGACAACATTTTTTGTTTTCAAGAACATTTTCCTAAAGTTGAAAAATTTTAAATAGAAGAAATACTTACTTTATTTTGGTATAATCTCACCGTTGTTCGTGCCTTGAAAAATTTCCACTTCATCTCTTAAAGAAATGATGTTGAATTTGTCATTCGTGAAGTGTTAGCATATCATGTGATAGTATGATGGGTCATTTCATATGTATCAAACAAAAGGTTAGAAAAAGTTATCAAATATACATAAGTCAATAAATAGTGAGATTAATCATATATGGTTCCTAAAATGGACTTATACGTCATATATCAAACCAATTAATAAATTAAAACTAATTTATACTAACTAGGGACTTCTTGTAGGCCAGTGGTAGGTGATAAAAGCATGTCGCACTTTGGTTGTGGGTTTGATTCCCACAGCTTTGTCTGACGTGATGGGTTGTCGCTCGTCCTATGGGTTGTCCTTTTTTTAAAACTATAATATTATAACATTCCATCAATAATATAGAAAAAAATTCTAGCCTTAAACAATACTAACTTATGTCCAACATAATTCATTCCAATCTTTAGGCTTATCCAAAATACTTCTATCCAAGATCATAGTGTAAATAAAACGATTACTAGAAAGGTTATCTACCAAGAATTGGATATAATCATTTATCTCCTGTATATCATATGATTTATATATATTTTTGGTCACATTCCAAACATGTGAATTCCTTAATCATGTATTCTCTTGAGAAATTAATACCCATTGAACCTTAATGAAAACATGAATGTTGTCAAAAGTTAACTTTTTCCACATACCAAAATCCCAAAATTCTATATACTCAAACCATGATATTACTTTTTCCTTATATCAGTCATGATCTCATTAATATTATCAAACATTTCATTTTCTCATTTTCTCTTCATTATGCGCATATCATCTCCTTTCCAAAAATATCTGAATAACCTTTCATGGTTACCAGTACCATTCAACATATACTTTTAAAACTCAAGCAACAGAAACAGTGTAACAATCCTTAGATTTTTCATTATTCCATAGTACCATACATTATTCTTGATAAACATACAATCATTAGACTACATTCTTAAACCACTGACTGAGCTTCATCATTTCATCCATCTCATATATCATTTGTAGTCTCTTCATCATCATCCACATAAATACCACACATATGACCATGATGATTCTATTTATGAGATTTTTCCATAGAGAAGTGGTTTGCATAATTCCCGTACATTCCACATTTAAAACACTTAACCGTTGTTGATGTCTTAGTAATACCATTATCCTTATCCATGGTGTTAATTGGACCTTTTCCTTTACAATTAATAGCTTTGTGTCCTTCTTTTCCACACTCAAATAATCTTCCATTTCCTTTGAAACATTCTCCCTGATGCCTCTTCTCACATGATTTACATGAGGGAAATTGAACTTTCTTTCCTCTATGATCATCATGAAACTCTGTCTTTCTCTTATTAGCTGAGTCGGTAAACTTACCAAAGTTGAGATTATTGATCATATTATGAGATTGCTGATTAGGCATAATAAAGATATGTGGACTTCCAGATCCAATTTTATTTGTTTTCTCATGAATAATATCATTCCATTTTCCATCATATCCTCCATTATCGTGAATCTTCCTATTTCCAGCCATTTTCTAAAACCCCCAAAAAATGTGTGAGTGCCAAAAATAATAATCAAGGGGGAGTACCTTCAATATCTAACATCATATGTTTAATTATAATATCGTTACCATAATTCTAGGACTATAACCTATACTTATAATTAACGTTAGAGACATCCATAGACATACCTTAGAAATATCTCTAGGGATTTCACTAAAGTTTTTGCATCCTAGTTTCCAAAGGTTGACTAAACATTTCCTCTAATACCAAATGTAGAGACCCAAAGCATGACATACATGGACATTACATTACTTTTGAGGAATACATAATACATAACAAAAACAGACACACAAGGACCGTAATAGTTTAGTGTCTTTGTAAACTCAGAATATAATATTTTAATCATGGTGAAAGATCATCAACATATCCCATAAATATCTTCCCCTTTTGTTTTCTTACCTAAACCTTTAATTAAATCCTGGGGAAAAGAAAACATATAAAGGGTGATATCAAATTCTTAGTAAGGGTAAGCAAAGAGAAAAAAAACAAACCATATTCATTTGAACTTAAAAACATGAACATAATGTTTAAACATCAAGATCTTGAGCAATGACATAAAATATGGTTGTACATAAGGAATAGATCATAATGGAACATCAATCTTGATAAAATAGAATGGGAATAAAACATTTAATTGCGGAAACCATTAAGCACCTGATATTATTTCCATAGTAGCCATGGCATTGCTGCCAAGACCATCTTAGTGGACAAAGTCCCTCAATGAACCAGGTTTACTTGCTGTTCCAGTCCTGTATTACTGAACAAGATTTACTTGTCGTTCCATCCATGTATATCTCATGAGATATAAATCTTTACCCAATTCATTGTAGGGAGATATAGGTCCCGCCTATCTCATAATGAAATCATTCTTACTTGTGCCACAAAATAAACATAAATCATTCATCAAAACCCAAAGAATAAAATCGGTTTCATAAACATCATCCTATCATCACATAATCCACATAAAACACATGGATATCATTTTATCATAAGAAAAGTGAAACCATGTAAATCATAGAGACATTACACTTGAAACTTAAACATATTAAATAATTTCACCTTAGATGGAAAATAGTTTTGATAAAACACTTGAAATGAATTCTTGAGGAAAATATCCTTTCTTCTTCAAAATCATTTTCTTTTCACAAAATTCCATCCAATTTTAAAATAAAATTATTTTGTTGAAATTAATCATGAAATCTTGTAGAAGAATTTTCATGAGAATAATGATTTATGAAACCGTAAAAATCCATTCATGCCGTATAAGTTAAAAAAACATTCTTCTCATACTTTTGCCGGAAAAGTCAAAAAGTACCTCATATGGTAAACAAAAGAAATATTCCTTACATACCATGTAGTAAAAGTCAAAATTGGTAAAAAGGACTTTAAACATACTTGAAACCATATTTAGAAAATAGGGACATGGATGATAAATATAACCCCATTAAATAATTACAAATAAATAATCTCAGATAAAAACGAGATTGGAAAAGTTATCCCTTACCTTAGATCTGATATGCTTCGTACGTATCCGAACCTCCTCTTTCTCGAAGTGCCTCCTTTGAACTTTATCTTAGGGCACTAGAGTTTGTCCTTTGAGAAGACCAGTACCTCTACAAGGTTTCTATGGAAGTGGGGAAATAAAATGGGCAGAGGTTAGCAAAGCTTCAAGGCTCAAAATGGTGTGAGGAGGAGAGGGAGGAAGTTTCCTTTTATAAGGGAGGAGAGGGGAACATTTCAAATTATAAGAAATATTAATTTATAATAATTTCTAACCCCAAAAAAACCTCCAAAATGAATCAAATCTGAAGATTATATGAGATAGGGTTTTAATCCCATTATCCAATAAAATTTAGACAAGTTGGGAATTTATTTTAAACATTATCAACATGATTTATCCTTATATAATCTATTTAATTTAATTTGTGGTAATAATATTCTAAATTTTGAATAATATTAAATAATTAATTATGTATTGTTAATTTGTCTATAATTGTATACTTTATTTCATTTTAGACAATATATTTTTTAATTTTTAATTTTTAAATATTTTTGTTATTTTTAAACGATTTTATAATATGTAATTTTTATAAAATAACAATAGTGTCAATTTTGACACTATTCATTTATTTGAATTTTATTAAAATATACACAGAAGATATGTTCGAACTAAAAGATTTAATAGATTCCTAACATCATATTTATCTATAAAATTAGTGGATCACATTAAATAGTTCATATAATATTTATTTTTATACTTTTAAAATCATTTATTTGATATTTCTCTAATAAAACAATTACTACATCATTTATGTAAAATATTTAAATATGATTATTAGTTGTATAAAAATTAAAAATAAACTCCTATGATGAAGATAAATATAATACCTTTCATAATAATATTTTTAATCGAATTTATCATCTTAAAATCACAACATTTAAATTGTTATATTTATTAAATTATGAAGGTGACATCTGTGACATCATTTAAAATAAAATAATAGAAATGTCCTAATCTGTTCTATAAGACTAAAAATGGTCCAAAAATAGACCCTTGGATGATTATGGTATATATATACTCAGCCAATAAGTTTTTTTCATGTTTCTGGTCCTTTGGTAGGTGCTATTATTTTATTAAAAACTTTATTATTGATTTTTCGCTAAATAAACAATTTCTTCATCACTAATGTGTCACCATTAAGGAAAATTATTTAATCGAAAAAAATTCTAAATAATTTTACATGATGTATATAATTTTATTATATTTCTGTATAATATATGTTTTTGAAGTTTCATGAAGTTTATCACTAAATTAAAATTATTATACTTATAAGATTTTAGAGAGTGACATGCTGTCACTTTATTTGGTTTTAATAATAATTAAATTATCTTCAGGGTAAAAAGTCCATAAAATGAATATAATCTGACCCTTAGGTGACATGGGTCGACCTTTAGTCATCCAATAGAATTTTCGCAGGTGTTAGGGTAATTTTATAATCTTATATTTACCCTTAATTACCTGATTTTCCTTTAACTGCAGTAAATAAAAATTATCGTTGTTACTATTCATAATACCAAAAAAATAAAAGTAACCTATTAACATAATTTGAACCCTCTGAATTCAAATATGGAATCCATTTTTCAAAATTCAAAACATTGAAGAAGCAGTAATTAATTTAAAATTAATCCTGTTGTTAAGAAAACGGGTTTTAAAAGTTAAAACATTGAAAAAGATTGAAATGATTTTACCTATGAATTCAATGTAAAATCAATGATAATGACATGAATTATATTAAATGGTAAAAATATATTCTATTTATACTTAAAAATGATTCAATATTATAATTTAACCATATAAATTATTAAGATGAAAAAAGTTATTTTTAATTAAAATATAGCGTGTTTTTACTATTCATTTAAATATGAATGTTATCAGAATAATATGAAAATTTTATCCAAAGTAAATTTTAATATCCTAATTCAAAAGAAGAATTTTATTTTGTCAAATTGAACTTATAGACATGTCAAAAACTAAATTTAATGTGGGTGCACCATCAAAAGGCGGCGAAACTGCAATTTTTGGAAAATACATATTTTACCTGAAAATTTTATTTTGTTCTCATAACATGTTCTATAAATTGTGTAAGATAAATTATAATGTTATAAAATTAAAAATATAGATACTATTATTCATAACTACTAGTTCATAATAATATTATAACAATATATCGTCGTTTAGTGAAACCCGGTATTGCATACAACACACGCTATCGAGGAAGGTTGTGATTGCGTGTAATGCAAGAAAAGTCAGGGTTGCGTGTAGTGCAAGATTCCTTTGTTGTTGTGTATAACAGAATCCAACCATTTTTCATCTATACATTGAATATATATATATACACACTCAATGTTTCGTAGAATAACTTCTATCAAATGAACTTGAAATTGTGTGTAACACGATCCAAGAATAGTGTTGCGTATACTGCAAGATAATACGGTGTTGTCTATAGCGCAAGATAATCTTGGTGTAGCATAAAACAGAAGATAAGAAATATATTAAAAAATATATATATCTTATAAAATCTCAGGGTGTTACATTATAACATCATTCCAATGTTCTTCTTTTGTGTTAACTTGACTATGGGTTATTTTGGGTTCCCATCATATTTTTATTCTCCAATTTTCAAAAGGATGTTTTATTATAGATTTTCGTGTTATGGGTTTTTAACAAAGGGATTTTCTAAATAATAAAAAAATCAATTCGTGATCATATATTTTTCACTCCATGGAATTGATTATGAATATATTTTACACCTTTTTTTAACATGAGATAAAATTTCTAGAATGAAATTTATTTATGTGGTTTAGAATGTGACACCGTAAGAAGTTGGAATATATTTTCATTAAATAGTATATTTGATAATGTGTAGTATACGCAACACTAAGTTTAAACAAATCATGATATAATATTATTTAAATATGTTTGTTATGACATAGCCCTTGATTTGAAAGGTACGCATATGAATAAAAATTCTACAAAATATAAGTATATATTTTTTATTAATAAGGTAATAATAAATCATGCATTTATTGTCAATATTTTGGAACTGAAGATAAAATATTTTGATGGTAAAAGGGATGTTTTCATAAAAAACTTTTTTTTGTGCTGTATTTTAATATAAATAGATTAAGATTATTATTATTGATAGATGTTTATAATTAAATTAATAGATTATATTTCCAATTTAATTAACTAAAATTAAATTAATTATTGTTATTAGGAAAGTAACAATAATAATGTCATTTTGTACTTCAAAAATACATTTTCATCAAAAATGATTTTTATTTGATTTTGTGTGCAAATCTTATAAATATTTTTTAAAACTTTTTGATACTATATTTGAAAATTTGGAAATATTTTTTTAGAACGTCATGTTATAATTGTCTTAGGATTAGTTTTTGGGATTTTTCTAAAACATGGATTTTGGATTGAATAGTTAAAAGTACTGATTTCTTTAAAATTGTCATTTATTTTCATTAAACCGAGTAATTTAAAAGTATTATTATATATTTAATTTAACCTTAAAGTAATATAATTCTAAATTAATTGTAAATAATCTATTTAATTATATTGTAATAATAATTATACATCATTTTTTATAGCTTCATTTTTTATTAAAAGTGCATTTCTCTAAAAACTATTTTTAATTATATTTTATGCATTTATATTAAAATTGATTTCTAAAACATCTATAAATTAAATATTGAAAAATTTATTCCTTTTTTGGTATCATAAAGTTCAAATTGGGTAATTATTTCCCTTTTATATTGTTCATTATGAATAGAAATCAGGGTAAAGATTTGTCACCTCAATAAGATTTAATCAGGTAAATATTGTTAAAACTATGGGATAAGGCCAAAAAATCCCCATAAAACTCACGTTTATCCAAATATGTGATTTTTTAACCAGATCCTTCCTAAATATGAAAAAAAAATCCATTTTCCCACTATCCTTTGAATATAACATTTATATTGTTTTAAGAAAAATATAAATTAAAAATGACACTTTCTTGATAATAATTTAAAATATATGTTTTTAAAAAATAAAATTATGTTATTAATAGATATTAAATTTTATTTTGAACCTAAATAAATTATTTTTATTATTTTAATTTTTTCTGAATTGTTTGTGCTGGTATAATTACCTTAAATTTTTACACAATGCTAACTCGGTGCATGTGTAAAGAGTAAGGAAAATATTATAAATGATTATTAAAACATTAAAATAAATTAATTATTGATTAATTATGGTGTTAAAAATATTATAGTTAATAATAATGTATAAATTATGGTCAAATAGTTTATATTGGAAATACATTGTAATCTAGATGACTTTAAATTCAAATTTAATGAATAGACACAAAAATGAATTAAATTATATTTTATGTTAAAAAAATATTTTTTTTAATGATTTAAAAATTAAATGAATATTGAAACAAGAAAAATATAATGTTAAATAACTTTAAATTTATTCCAAGTACCATATTTGTGCCACTTTTCTTTTTATAAGTAAATGTATGATCCTTAAAAACTAAAAAATGTCCTATCGTGATTAAGGTTACATAGGGTTAACGAAGAGGTTAAATAAAAACATATGGTTTAAAATTATAGCCAATATTATCAAAATTTTATTGGATTATGATATTTCAACCTTAGAATCTTAATATTTTAATCCAATTTCATTTCTAATCATTTTACATTATAAATACTTAAATTATATATAATTTTTTTTAAGTAAATGAAATTGTGTCTTCCCCTCAATTATAAAAGGGAATCTCTACTTTTTTCTTATTCAGTGCATTTGAGAACTCTTAATCAGAAACCTCCTTATGAAATCTCTCCCAAACAACAATCTCCATTTCTTAAACGTTTTTGTATCACCAAAAGGCCAAACTAAGAAGGCTTAAGGTGTAAACCAAGGGAGGTTTTCTAAGAAGAGGAGAAATTCATTTGCAAGTGTTTCAAGTTTATTTATTTAACAACCTCATAAAATAATCTAAAACCATGTTCATTTAATAATATTATTATCTAAAATATAATTATATGTTTTTATGTTTATGTAAAAAACCGTATTCATCTCATTTTCCATCATATAGGGAATGAAAACATTGTTCATGTGTACTTTTGGACTACCTCCTCCACCAGGTGATGTGTCTCATTTTTCATCACCATCACATAAGGATGGTTATTATGATGGATTTAATAAATATATATGATATTAATGATATAATTATGATTCTAAAATTATAATAAATTACTAAACAATTTTTCATTCAACTATTAAAAAATGATAACGCCACACGAATATATGTGTGGAATACCACCTCAACGAATCCATGCAATTCATTCTACAAGTTTTTCTCTCATAGATGATTATAAAATTGTATTTAAGGTCTAAAAATTGTAATTATATCATGATTAATATTATGGATATGATGGTATAATGATCCCTTTGTACTTTGATAACCTATCAAATTATTTTTGGGGATTCTGAACCGAACTTTCTCTAAAAATTTTACATGAACTAAAATTATTTAGTAACTATATAAAACATAATTATCATAATGAAAAACTAGTATGGGGTCATCCTATGACTACGCCATTCTGAATGAACTGGAAAAGTAAACTTTTGAGAGAGCCTAGCTTCTAATCTTCATGTTGCGGCCAATGTATGTTGTCCAAGTACCAAGTATCCCTAAGATCCTCTGAAGTCACTATTGACCTTTCCATTGTCTGCATAAGACATGAAAATGTGTGGGAAAATCACATGAAAGGGTTAGTATAAATGAACCCAGAAAGATTTCATAGAATGTAAATGGGTAGAAGTAATAGACACAATATAAATAGATAGACAATAGATAGTAAATAAAAAAGAGAACAGATCAACCCAAACCAAGAGTGATAGAGTAACCTCATCCAAGAATAGGAGGATCAACACGGTGAGTATATAATATGCATGTATAGTCTTTTACACACATATACAGAGAGTAAAATCATCCCAGAGAAACTAGACATGAAAATCACATGGCTAACCCAGTGTGTCTTCACCTCTCATCAAATGAGAGTAACCAAATATAAGGGTATGGATACAGAATTATACATACATATATATATATATATGGTCAGTAAAAATAAACCCAAAGGGATTTCCATCATAAGGATCATCCCAAGAATAAGAATATCCATCTTTTTCACAAGTCCATCAATGATGCCCAGTATCTCACATATCTACCCGGAAGTAACCATCAAAGTCAAGTCATGCCTCGTGACTGTGTCTCACAGTCAAGGTCCCACAAACTCCAATTATAGGACCCACACCCCAGTGTATTAGGGGTTTTCCACTTTGTAAGTTTCCATAGAGGACTCCACTTCTCATATCTACTATATGTTACCACACAGTAATCGTTGGGGACTCCACTACCTTGATCTATTAGTCGGTGTTACTCAGTAGTCGTCAAGGACTCTACTTCCAACTCTACTAGAGCATACAACTCAGTAGTCATTTAGGACTCCACTATACTACTCTACTAGAGGCGAATACTCAGTAGTCATTGATGAATCCACTGCCTACTTATATTGAAGGGTACTACTTGATAGTCTCTAGTGATCCTGTGTGATCAACGTTTTCATCAGGTGTCGGATATCTAAGAGTTGGGACCAAAAGCTTCCACATCATATCTCGAGATCCATTATCGAGGAAACTATCACACACTATGTGGGAAAACACTTAGGGTAGGATACATGTGGATCAAAATCTGAGTTCAGACAAAGTATATACAAAAGTCTAATGTTTTTAAAAAAAGAACCCAGTGGATACAGAGTGTGTGAGGGGACCCACACAGTGTGTGGTACCGCTCCACCACCTATAATTGTCCCTATTTAGAACACATCTTTTTGTCCATGTAGTAGTACTCGCAGTCTAGGTGTACTACATGGCATGTTTATGCTAATCTGGATCAGGCCATGTCTATCTGGCCATTTTTGTGTACTTTTATTTTGTTTCTGTGTACTTTAGTACACAACATGTTTCTTAACACAGGGTGATGCCTGTGTTCTCTGGCCATGTTTGTGTACTCTAGTACATGTTTGTGTACTCTAGTACATGTATGTGTACTCCCACACTAATACTTACTTGTGTGGTCCATCACACATATCATCCACCTAGGGATGTGATACATGATGTGTGGGAGGGATACATGCCATGTCATCCTTATATATTTCCAAAACCCTAGCCACCACACTTAAGGGGATATATATCGTGTATTCATCCTTGTTCATGATGTATATTCAGGTTTTTCATAGTTTCTTAAGATTACATGATCAGCACCATGCATCTGGAATTAGCCTTCTATTTTGGACCTATCTCTTGCCTAAGTGTGTGGATCTGTAATTTTCCTGTGGATTCGGGCTCTTCGGCGGCCGGAAACAAATTATCTTGAAGCCCTAATCACATCGCATTGCACCGAACACACCTAGGCTCCTTCTTCCTTTACTTTCATGGTCTCAAATCATCAATAAAATCATTTTTTCAATGAAATGATCCTATATCTGATCATATTTCATTGATTCAAGTCGTTTTTATTGATTCATTATGATTTTGGGGATCCAATCAGACTCAGTACTGCCTTGCAATGTCAAACCGGAACTGCGGAGTCAAACTAGGCATGAACGTGAAGAAAATTTGGGAAAAATCACAATAAAAAAAGGATTAATAGTAATTTTCAACTTGTTCATGGACAATTATAAATAACTATGATTATGGGTTTATAAACCACTGAAATAAATCAATTAAAATTGATGTGTAGGATAATTTTTAGGCCACAATTAGCATAGATAAATATAAGGGATCAATATTATCAATAAGTTTAATCAATAAGGGTGTAAAACTCAAATTAATGAATCATACATTGATATTTTATCACTGTCATTGAAGAACATATTCTCTTGTGATATAAGTATGTTGATTCATTCATTGTTCCCTGATCTACTCTAATTTAGTGCTTCATCATCATCTGAGGTGATTCACTAATGATGTAGGAAAGAGAATATCTTAAATCCTCATAGGGTTTATACGGATAACCCTGGAGGATTATCCATGTAAGTATTCTTATAGGTTTTTCATTTATGTTAAAATGAATTAATTAAATAATTTAAAATTTAATTAATCCACTAAACCTACTGCCAGTGAGTGAGGAGTCCAAAAGCCTTGTACCGACCCCTTTTATTTCACGCCTAGGCTAAACACCACATTACAGAATCAACTATGGTATTCGATTTTAATCTGATATTTTTTTAAGTTTTATCATATTTTCCTTAAGAATATGTTCATGTGAAATATAAAATATTTTTAATATTTTTATAAAATTAATTTTGGGCTCACCGGGTCTCGAAATCGCACTTCATCTCAATACCCAACTCTGTAAATATACGTAGAAATATTTAAAAGTGTTATAAGGAAAAAAATAGGGTCTCTACATCATTCCATCTTATAGTATTTTTTTTCTCAAAAAGAAAACCTAGACAAACAACATGAGATACCGAGCCCTCCCTTGCCTCTCCTCCTCCCCGGAACTCTTCTACATGTTCTTAGGCTACTACCACATGTGGAACAAGGGGGTGGTCCCTTCATATTGGGTTCTCTCTTGTCAATCCTTGATCACCCTCAGGTGATCCATGAAGGTGGATCCATCCTCAATGTTCAGATCGCCCAAGTAAATGACATGTGTGTGGACATGCACACATCTCCTCAGTTGTGACATGTGGAATACATTATGCACATGCTCTAGCTACATGGGTAGATCAATGTGGTCTCCCTCTTCAAACTCCAATGGCGTACAATGGAAATCTTTGTGATATTTCTGTCTAATTTGGGAAAAACTTATCCACTCACAGATGAAATGGACCTTCTCCATTGTCACTTGTACCATATCTGGGTCCAAAAGAGACATCTCACTGATCTGTTTCCAATATAAGGGTGGCATGTAGGGTCTCTAATATAAGGAATCAAAAGGTGTTATGTATAAGGTATATTGGTAGTTGTTGTATGAAAAATCTAACAAGGGAAAATGATCCACCCAACTAATGAAAAAGTCTAAGAAGAAAGCCCCCAATATATCCTCTAACACCTGGATAGTGCACTCAGTGATCCCATTTTTCAGGGGGTGAAAGGTTGTACTCAACCTCATTTGGGTCCTAAATTCCTCCTACAGGACTCTCAACATTCATGACAAAAACCATCTATCATGATAGGAGATAATCAACAAGGGCATCCAATGAATGAGAACAATGTCTTGTATGTACAACTACCAAAAATATTCCACTTAACTCTACTCCCTAGTATCAAGATAGTGATCCAACTTCATGATTCAGTCAACTATCACCCAGATGGTGTTGTGGAATTTTTTTGTGTTTGTAATCCCTATCACAAATTCCATGGACATGAAATATCATTTCCACTTAGAGATATCATGGAGATGCAATAAATCTAATGAAACCTGGTGCACATCCTTCACCAGTTCATAGGTGAGGAACCAAGAGATCAATGCATCTACACTTCATCTAATTACACACCACCAAAACTACAATTTATAGTCTTTATACATATTTCCCACACTGAGATGTAAAGTTAGTAGATAATTGTAGAACTCTCGTATCACCTCCTCCCACTTCGTGACTAGAACTACCAATCATCCCTAGAAAAAGATGACATGCCCCCCCCCCCTTAATATTCATCTGGTTAGTTATATGTGGATATCAGGTCACATAAGGCCTTGCAGTCGATGTATCCCATATGTGAATATCTCACACACTCAATAAGTGATGGAGTCAACACCATCAACTATTGAAAAGTTATACCCTCCTTCTCCACCAGCATAGCTACAGAGAGGTCAAATTCTCCAAATCCTCCTCCACCAAGTGATTCTAGGAATTACTACTATGGAAATCAGCTAATGTGTTTCACTTCCCCATAGTATATACTATCTTCAAGTCATAGTACTACAGAAATTCCAACTAGAACCACAATCTCAATTCTAGTCTCTCTACATGAAGAAGTACCTGAGACATTGATGGTCTAAGTAATACACAATTCTCTCACCCAAAAGGTAGTGGCACAACATACTCAAGGTGAAGACTACTACAGCCAACTCTAGGTCATGAGTTACATAGTGTTTCTCATGGGATATCAACTTCCATTACCCGTATGCGGTAACTTTTTATTATTGCATCAATAGACAATTGAGCCCATCTCCTGAGGCATCTCAATACTCTAAAATCTTAATGCCTTCCTATGGTAGTATCAATACAGGAGCACTCATCAGCCTCATCCTCAACTCCTCAATGGCCCTCTAGAATTTATTGGATGAGGTAAATGAAATACCTTCCCATAGAATGGTGTTCAAATCGGTTGTAATTCTATATAATTCTATCACAAACCAACTATATTACCTCACCAATCATTTAAATCTCCCCACCTCTAACTCACTCTTGGGTGGCTCTTAATAAAGCACTGCATCAATCTTTGATGGTTCCTCAGCTAAACTATGCTCATAAATTACATTACAAAGAATGTGAACCAAATGAATCCAAAATTAGAACTTTGAGAGTTTCACATATAGTTGGTTCTTTCAAAGAAAATCTAGAACCATACTCAATTGATCTACATTTCCCCCCTCCGATACAGAGTAGATGATTATGTCACTGATGAAGACAGCCAAAAAAATTTCCACGTATGGATGGAAGACCTAGTTCATCAAATCTATAGACGCAGGTGGGGTATTTTTCACACTAAATTTCATCACTAGGAACTTATAGTGATTGTAAAAACATCATAGTTCCAACATTGGAATAAAAAAATCATGAATCCTCAATTAGTGGTAGCCGGAATAGAGATAAACCATTGATAAACATATCGTACTTTGAAACTAGTCAAAGAGGTTATCAAAACTCAGCATGGGGTACTTTTTCTTTATCGTGGCCTAGTTCAGACGACGATAATACAAACAAATCCAAAATATCCCATCAACCTTTTTCATGAACAGTAATAGAGATTCCTCAGGGGACACACGGGTTCTAATGAAGCGCTTCTCTCAATGGTACTAAAACTACAATAGAAGCTCTTGGAGGTCAGTAAGGTTCATTTGATATTCCATATAAAATATCAGAGTGGTCTAGGGATGCATGTCAATGTAAAAACTGAATCACCCGACATGGAGGTAGTCTCGGAAAGTCCTTGGGGAAGACATAAATATAATCCTCCAAAACTGAGGGAATATAGATGCATGAAGAGTATTATACTCCTAGGGATATACACACTAAATAATGGGTGATGGTATGTCACCTCCTTCTTATAGAAACCACTTCCCCTATCATGAGATCTTTATCTACAGAAAATGAGAAACTCAGTTGTTCAGTGCATAGGCACTGACTTGTTTAAAGTGATAGTCAATCTCACTCAGACTATGAAAAGATAATCCATAACCAAGATGACTTCATAGTGTTCCATACTAATTAAAAAAAGGTTCCATGTAAACCCCTCTCCACCAAGTTATGGCTCGCACTATTGGTATATGAAAGATACAGAAGAAGATTTCCTTGTACAAACATCAAGACAATGTTGTTTGGTTGGTGCCTCAAATGGGGGTTCCAGCTCACACTATGAGTATAGAGATGAATAAATGAATGGAACCTATTTCTACTAATAATTAAATAATATTACACATTTTATCCCTATAATCATCTCATGTGTTTTAGGGTCATAAAACTCCAATGCCTATAGTTTTTTGTAGCCCCAGCTGCCAGCTCCCTGATCCCAACATGGGATACCAAATGGGAGTGGGGGAAGGATCTTATAGGATCATCCACCAACCATAGCTTTTACTTATCATCTTAAAACACTACCTCCCTGGGGACCACCCTATACAAACTTGGGAGATTCCTGGTCATAGTGATTCCTTTTCCATAGTGGTCCATCAGCTACCTTCATATACCCCTCAGCATGTCTGGTCAGGTAGTCACATGATATGAGACCTCTACATTCACAAGAATATCACAAACCCATTATGGGATTTCCTAGTGCTTTAATATTTCCCTATACAACACAACCGTATGATTGATCCTAATTATGAAAGGACTTATTATGCCAAGATCACACTGACTGGCACCTACTAGATACTACAGATGAGTCAACTTTGTGACACCCACTGCCAACTCTAGTTGTTTGGAAACCCTCTCACAGAAATCTATCTATCACTATTTTCCCCTTTATATCCCTTTTCTAGGTGGGGATTCATAAGTAAACCACTCTATCATGAATCACTCTATGGTGTCCCTGCACAATCTTATATGCTTGGAAGTAACCATCGCTAAAATCATGTTAATGGAGTATCTCGTAATGTCTATGAACCTCACTATGTACTTAGCCATTGTCAACCCTTCCTTTTATAGCTCCAAAATCTCTTATATCTAAACTGAGTGCAAGCATGAGGGTAGTACTCCTCAAGTAATATTTTCTATAATTCTGTCCATGAGAGTTCCAAATAATCATGCATCTACATAACAAGGATCCTCCAGTGCCCAGATGCTCCATGAAAAACGTTGGCTTCCAGGGTAACCATCTGATCTATCGGTGTATGGATAATCCTAAAGTTATGAACCACTGAATATAGTCAATCCTTTTCTGCCTGAGGATCTGGAAAACTATGGAAACTCAGCAGCCTCTAGCACTAGAATTCATATATCGCACTAAGATTTTGTGCATCCTCAGTTTTCTTTGTTGGGATGATCTGATACTTGATAGGTGGAGGTTCTTCTACCCACCCACCTTGAGGAAGATTCTCACTATATATAAACTTAAATAAGTCGGCATCGCTCATCTGGTTTTCTTAACAATCTGAAACTACAATTCTGGCTAGATTTCCTCACAGAGGCATCTAAAATATTATCAAGGCGTACAATGGTTATATAAGCATATATATAAATAAAAACAATGGGGGTGATTACTAAAGAAGGATAGTCAAAGAATCAATCCTATATTATGAATTTAGAACTTATCACTACAACTAATGTCTTGGTATACCAAGTCTAAAAGTAGGTATGCAAGGTCCTAGTAAATGGATACATTGATCTCCAGTGCAATCACTATATTTTCTGTCCTGAGAAACATTATTTACCTAAATACCAAATAAATTCTCAAAAGTGGGATTTTCCAAACAACATATGAAGTAACGAACCTTATCTAATACATATCATCCATGACCCGACCGAAGTTGAGGCTTGAGCCGTAGCTACCCCAATCTGACAAAACTAGAAAAGTAAACTACTAAGAGATCCCAGCTCCAGATCTTCAAGCTACGACCGACATACATAGTCCAAGTATGTGGTAACCCTATGATCCTCTAAATTCACCATCGACCTATTCTTCATATTCATAATACATGACACGTTTTGGTAATTCCCATATAGGGGTGAGTATATTCATGCCTAGTATTACTCCCCAGATGCTAAAGGGGGAGTAGTAAGAGACACAACAGGAATAGAATGATTGTAGATAGTAAAGAGGAAAGAGGCCAGCTCAAACCATACCAAGAGTCATAGAGTAACATTATCCAAGCATAGGGAGCTCAAAATAGTGAGTAGATGAACTATATATCATGTCTTTTTCACCCCTATAAAGAGAGTAAAATCATCCAAAGATGATATGGTAAACAAGAAAATCATGTGGCACACCCCATACCTTTTTTCCTCTCATGTAAATAGTGTTACCAAATCCAAGGTCAGGGATATAGAAGAATTCATATAAATATGATGAATGAAAAGAAACAAAAATAATAGAATAATGGTATCTCCATCTCATAGATCTATCCAATAAAAATATTTGATAACTATTAAAAAATCCATCAACAATGCCCAGTATCTCAAGCATCTGTCTAGAAAAAAATTCCCAAGTTAATTCACACCTCATCATTGTGCCTTATGGATGATGGGCCACAAAATCCATGTAAATGACATATTCCCTAGTGCGTCAGGGGGGTTACACTCTATAAGTATTTGTAGAGGACCTTCACCCATGCTGATGGGTTGTTCTACTCTAATTGATATTGAGGGCCCACTTCCCATCTCAACTAGAGGGTACCACTCAGTAGTCTTCGAGGAACTCACCTCCCAACACTAATAGAGGGTACTACTCAGTAGTCATTGAGGACTCCACTGCCTAGTGCTACTAGAGGGTACAACTCGGTAGTCATTAAGAACCCCACTGCATAGTTCTACTATAGGGTTTAACTTGGTAGTCTTTAGTGATCCTGTGTGACCAATGCCATCATTGAGCGTCTCTTAGCCAATCTTTATGACTAGAAAATTTTGCATTGTATCTCAAAATCCACAACCATGGGAACCCTCAAGTTCTACATAAAAAAAAATAATGACAGGCTACATGCGGCCCAGAATATGAGTTCAAAAGGAGGTATGTAATCTTTAGGTTTCCTAAAAAGGAACCAAGGGATACAAGACATGTGAGGGGACCCACACAACTTGTAGTCCTGCTCCACTGCCTAGCCTTTTCCCAGGATAATACATGGATATTCGTATATGTAGTAGTGTACATCATATAGGTGGACTACATGGAGTGTCTAAGCTAACTAGAATGGTGCTATTTCTTTATGTTCATGTCCATATACTTCTATCCCATGTCTTTGTACTTTATTATAGAGTGTGTTGCTTTTCACGGGGTACCCTTCATGTGCTCTGGTTATATCTATGTACTCTGGTACATGGCTATATTCTTGGAAATGTGCTCTCACATGGAGTCCTTCTCGTGTGTTATATCACACATCTCATCCACTCGTGAATGAGATACATGACATGTATGTGAGATACATGTCATTCCATTGCTATAGATTTCCAAAACCCAAGCTAACACACTTAAGGGACTACATGTATTATGTTCATCCTTGTACATGGCGTGTATTCAATTTTTCACAATTTCTTTAAAATTTGTGATCCGCACCTATAATTTATTCTTTACCTTATATTTCATCCCTATATCTGACCGACATTTGGGGATTTATCATAATCTAGTGAATAATGTCCCTCTAGTGGCAAGAAACTCAACATCCTGAATCCCCAATCGTATCACATCGCACCACCCATGATCCGAATCCTTTTTTATTCAGTTTCTCAATATCCAATCATCAAAATGATCATTTTTTCCTTGAAACTATCCCAAATCTAGACTTATTTCATCAATATAATCCTCATTCGTTAATCTTTCCTGATTCTAGGGGTTTTATCAGGCTCAGTACTGCCCGGAAATGTCGAATTGGGAAAGTGAGGTTGTAGTAGTGATGAAAACAAAGAAAATTTGGGAAAAAGATACCACAAAAAACGTATAACCCTCATTGTACAATAATTATTGGCCAACAATAAAGAATACTAACACTAAGGTTTAAAACCAATTAAATTACTTAATTTAAACATGTATTTAGGTGCATAGGCCATAATTGGCACAGATCGATATAAGGGACTGATCTTCTTAGTCAGTTTAATCAACAGGGGTGTAAACCACTAATTGACAAGTCATACTTGGAGATTATATTGTTATTCATTGAATAACATGATCTCCAATTATTGAAAATGTCACTTCATTTTCAGCACTTTTATTTTCTCTAATATATAGTTTTATCATCATCTGAGGTGATTCGCCAATGATAGAGGAAGGACAATCTCTAGAATGATAGTAGGGTTTATTTGACTAAACCAGGAGGATTATCCATGGAATTTTTCATATAATGTTTCTTTTAGGTTAAAATGAATTAGTTAATTTATTTTTTAATTAATTAATCCACTGAACATAACGCCAACAGGTGAGTAGTTCTAACATCCCATGGCATCCTATTTAATGTTATATTAGGGTAAACACATTGTTCTGAACATAATCATGGTATCATATTTCTTATCTGAGCATCCATTTAATATTTGTACCATTATATATAATAATTAGTTCAGGTGAAATATAATATATATTTAATATTTTTATAAAATTAATTCATCTAACATCGGGCCTCAAAATCGCACGTCATCATAGCACTTAACTCTGGAAATATATATATAAATATTTAAAAATATTAAAAGGGAAAATCTAGTCTCTAAAGTCATAATAAATTAAATAAAATATATTATGATATGTTTATAAACCTGAAAGAGTATTTTCAAGAAAGTAAATTATTGATATATTTTTATTACGCATGAGTTAAACAATGTTCATGTCAAGTCAAACTCGAGGTAAGGGAATTTCTCATCTCAATTTCCATTCATTGAGACTCATTAAATTTTCACCCCATGTTTCATTTTATGTGTTTTCAAATCCATATTGATTGTTTTTATCATTAATTTACTAAAATTATATTGTATTTGAAAATTATTTTCATAATTACTCCTTCATTGTTCTTTTTATTCAAATGTTAATAATGTCATAAGGGATTTATCTTTAAAACCTTGTTTGAGTGTTTTACTTTAAAAATAATTATACTCTATATCCATGTTCATAAAATGATTCAATAATGTCTTTTTCTATTTTTCAAGTATTTTTAATGGACATTTTAAACTAATTTTTACTTTCTTCACCAATGATTAAAAGGAATCAATTCAAATTTTTTCTATATGACTCACATTTGAATTTTTAAAAGAGTGTGAAAATACAGAGAAAATAGATTTGGAGTGAATAATGTTTGAAATTAATGTTCTCTTTTTACATATAATAAATTAAAAAATATTCTCATCATCGTGACCTTTTTTTCTTTTAATCATCCATTACTAGTTTCTCAGTTTATTTTTGAATAAACTTTTTCTTTTAATATTATATGAATTTCTAGTTGGGAACTTTTTTTCAAAGTAAATTTAAGTGATTTCTCATATTTATGAGATAAATAAATATTTTCTTTTTTCATGGGATTGAATTCCAATTAAATTTTTATTTTTTCTTAAGGTTAAAGCTATATTTTTTATTTATTCTATAGTTCTAGGACATTTTATATAAATGAAGGTTGAGCCCAAAATATCTCTGACGGTGGGCGAGCCCGATATAGCTCTCTAATTAATTAGATAACTCTCTATATTATACATGTTATAGGTTAATTCTAAGAGATATGTGAATTACCTGGTTAGGTAATTCCATTATAAGGGTTTTTGTAAGTGGGAATAAATGGATAATTTCCAAAGGTACCTATATGATATGCTTTCAAAAAAATTATAATGGAAACATTTTTTTTCTCAAATGGAAATAAAATTAGATCATGTTTTTATGTAATGTTTATCATTTTATAAAAAAATAATGGTGAAAATATGTTTTTCATGGAAAGTTATTCATGAGCTTCCATGTTTTCCATGAAACCATTATGATTATGGTTTTCCCTTTATGGTTTCCTGTGAAATGTTTTGTGAAATATATTATGAAATTAAGTTGTTTCCCTAGAAAGGTAAATAGAATGTTGATATCAAATATTTATTTTGAAAAATTCCAACTTTCTTATGGATTTTTCATCTTTACAAATAAACTTATGGGTTTCTTTTCTTTTATATCACTTACAGATATTTGTTTTCTCATACCACATTTTCAAATGATTTCTTACAAGGTATAAGGATGAAAATAAATTTAAATAAATTTCAATAAATTTATAGTTCAAGATATTGTAGTTTCCTTGAAAAAATTAAGTGTATCCTTTTAAAGAATTTTTTTGTGGAAAAATTGATAATTTATCAGGATACCCACTTTTTATGTAATTTTTTGTGTAATCCAATAAATATTTAAACGAAAAAGATTTTGAAAATTTAATAAATAACAACCCTTTATTATAAATCATGTGTTTTTGGGTTGAATAATGTCCAAGTGTTTATGAGTTGGTGTTTTGGTAACCAATTATTCATCTACCCCTATTAGTGGTTTACTATCATTATGGTTAATCGCTATAAAAATTATTATTGGGTATAGTGGATTATGGTATGGAGATATTTTTTTTATACTATCCAATGGGCCAAACATAATATCTCTAGATATTATAATAAATTAATAGATACTCAACTTATAGTTTCGATAATGAAAATTAAAATCATATGATCTACTTCTATTATTACTAAAATATAATAAATTTAGTCTCTCTATATTATTACCATGGAGATTTAAAAATATTCAACTTTAATTGATGAAAAATTATTTCACATACTCCCTCTCAAAAAAATTATATCATCTTTCATTAATGACAGAATGTATAATTTTAATTATATTTCACTAAGGGATTAAAGTCATGATCCAACTCGATGAATTGAACATTCCATCGATACACCTGGTGATTAATGAAGAACATCTTAAAAATCCACAATTTTTATAGGTATTGGGATGGGAATTGGTAGCATGTCACGAATACATGTGTGGAAGAATTTAAATTTCTACTTAGGTTTAATGTTCAGGAGATTTGTCGAATCCATTTTAGTGATATTGTGAATTATTTCCATTATCTACACTTCCTTGGATGGGTTGAACCAATGATGCAGAATGATATTAGGTTGGGATAGGATGACTACTAATAAATCACATTGGATCTTTCAGATCACATAAGGTTCCACCTCAGGGTATGTCTTAATGCGGTTATTTTTTTAAACCCTTCTTGTATTTTCATTATTATTCCTTCTCATATAATATAACATTTTTTCTTTAGGCTTTTATTTTTCATTACTATTGTAATTTTATCTCTAATACACAAAGTGTCGTTATATCCCCATGACATAACTTGTTTAGAATTTATAATTATAGCACTAATAACACTAAAAATATAACTAAGTACTGTATGTAGTGAAATTCCCAAGGTTGAACCCCCAGATACACAGTTTTGGAAAAGACATCAATTCATTATTCATGTCTCTCTATTATAAAAATGAAATAATGATACTTCTAAATTGGGTTTTAAAAGAAAAATGAGAGATCAAAAAATAACTGATAAATTATAATTTTAGGTTCATGAAGTACAAAGAATATATAAATAATAAAAACTCATACAATCTTCTAGATTGTGTCTAAGAATCTCCCTTGGTTTGGGTAGACACTCTCCAATCATTGATTTCCCTTACTCACACGCTCAGAAAATTCAATAAAATTATTGATTCGATAACCCAAAACCGTATTTAAATGTAGTGTGTCACCAACCATATTTTCATGGATATGTTTACACACTAGTTAGTGCATTGAAAAAGGGAACTCTCTCACTCACCAAATAATGCTCATTCTTAGATAGTGAGATATATAATTAGAAAATGGGATGTTTGGTTTCCATTTTTGTCTTCATTATATATATCTAAATTCAAATTCTTTTTAATATATGCCTAAATCTGATACATTTTGTGTGTGGAGTTTTAAATTCTTTATGTAAAAAAATTATTTCCTTGTATTTTTATTAGTTTCTTTAAATTTATGGAAATGCTTTTTCTTATTAGAGGAATAATGTAGGTCATTGATTATTCTAGATCTAACGGAAATTTTTTTCATTTGGTTGTGTTTGTTTTTGTTTTTACCAATCCATGAATTTTCTCTTCAACCAATTAGGGGACCCACATGTTAATTTTATCTACGCCATGTGCAGTTATCCAGAAGTCCCCTTTCATTTAGGTTTTCAACATGTTTTTGTAATTTAACCTAATTAGCACCGCATGAAGTATCACTTGGGTTTCATCATTTTACCTTAACTTTTCCTTCAACATTTAGGTTTTTTTCATTCATTTTTTCTCAATCACCATGTTTGGTTCCTAATGCTAGAATGCTCTGGTTTCTCAAAGAGTTCATAAGTGGAAGAAAAGAGATTTGGGATCCTACCACCTAATACATATTCCTTGTCTTCTGTAAGTTCTAATTTCTCATCACTAGACCTCTCATTTGGTGAATATTTTGTGGATACTTCTTCATCCAGGATCAATAACCTGGGTGTCACTCAAAAAAACATGGTGGTTGCAGTATTCAAACCTTCATCTATAACCATATTTTAGTAATGATGTTTAGAACTATGAGTGGATTATTTTTTTCATTATTTTCTTGTATCCTTTGTTTGTGTGCAGGCCTAAGTCCATCCCAGAGTGGAATGTGATAAATCATCATGATGGAATTCATCATCATCATCTGGTTTAGCTAGGTTGGCCTCCTCGAATAGCTTCTATAGTTTTTTTATATAATTGAGTCTTTATTTTCTTGTTCTTATTCATTAATAATCATAATACAAGGGGTGGTGTTCACATCATGAACATTGAATCAATCTGATCTGAATCACATTACATAATGGTGTTTCTTAATTTTTTATTTTCAATTTCAATCAAGGAATTCATCTTGTTAATAAGATTCATGTTTTCAGAATAATTTTTTTTATAATCAGTACATAACACATAAAAAATGTATCAATAGATCGTGTCCATTCTTAGTGATATAACCATCAATTTATACCTTAACAATAGGTATCATAACTATCTGAAACATTTATAATGGGTTTTACAAATATTTTAATAGAAAAATTTTACAGGTAAAAGATTTTAACCTATGGAGAGCCAAGAAAAATACACTTGTGGATCATAATGAATTGATAGATGCTCTTGGTGGTTCTACGAAAAAGGTTACAACTCTATCACCTAATTTATAATTTTTTAATACTTAGATTTATCTCTCTAATGTTGTTCTTATAAAGTACAATAGCATTATTTAGTTATCATTAGGTGATATGCTTCATAGGGAAGTATCCTTTGAGTCTTCATCCATACGTAATTGTTCCATGTAAGAATCCATGTATATGAATAAGTCTATAGTTGGAAGGTTTTATAAGAAAATAATACTATAAAAATTTAAAGTTCACCCTAGAACAAAAGTCAGGTATCGTCTTATTTATTTTAATAGGATTATATTAGGTCATTCCAACAAAGATATTTAAATAGGGAATGACGATCAAGAAATAATTACTTAACCATCATTAGAAGAGTCTTATACTTGTGTTAAGGACTCAATGATGTGGGATAAGGACTCATTAACTCTGTAAGAATTCATGTTGGATTTTTTATATAATGAAATTAAAATAAAGTCACTATTAAGAAAGAGTTCGAGGGTTTGAACATTAATGGGAGGAGTGAGTATAGACATATGTAGTGGAAGAGGAGTCAGTAAAGAAAATGGAGATTTAAATCCAAGAGTAAATAGTCTATATATAAAGATTTTAAATGATTCCATTATAGAAAACCTGCACATTTGAAAAGAAAAATCCCTAATAAAAATAGTGACTATAGTGAAAACAACAGTGATCATTCTTTATTATTTGAACAGGATTTTGGCACAGCTAATGTGTTAAATGTTTATGAAAATCCTACCTCTAAGGAATAAATCCTATATTTAGGATAGTTATTTCTCATGTGTCCAAATAAGTATTCTTATACTAAATTAAGGGAGTTTAAATTAGATGATGTTTACCAAAGAAATAATAAGAGCAATCTCATTATTACTATATTTTTTGTTTCACAAGATCTTCATGATTGGATGGTTAAAACTCTTGATGGGGTTAGGTATGTACCTGATCTTATGAGAAACCTCAATTCCTTTGGTATTATAGACTAGAATGGTTATACCATTAAGTATAGTTATAGTTGTCTCCAAATTTCCCACATCTCTATCACTACTGTGAAAGGAACCCTCTTGAATGGTTTGTATGTTTTAGTAGGAAGGAATAAAATTAATAATCTTCATGTTTCACATATTCACGATTTATTCAATATACCTTTATATAATATGAGACTAAGGTGTTGATTAGGGTCTTTTGATCTTAGGAGGCAAGGCCTATTGATCTATGTAAATTTAAGTAGGCTAACTTTCTCTGAGGATTGTGTGTATGGTAAGTCTCGGAGGATAACTTTTAGTGAGTCATCATAAAAATCTATAATTCCCCATGAATTTTTTCACTCTAATATTTGGGGTACCTCTAGGATCCCTCTCATGGTAAAGCCTATTACTTTTTAACATTTATAGATTATTATTATCCTTACATTTGGATTTACATACTGAAACACAAATATGATATATTTCACAATTTTAAGAATTGGAAGGAGAGTGAGGAAAATGAATCCGGTACTGAAGGATTTGAGAACTGATAATGGTTTTTAATATATTTAAAATTAATTCATTGAATTTTATATCTTTGAGGGTGTGTATAGGTACTAGATTGTATTAGAAACTCCAAAACATAATGGGTTAGATGTGAGAACAAATTGTAAAATTCTATACAGGGTTAAATGTATATTTTACTATTCCTATTTTCACATATCCTTTTAAGATGAGGGTACTACTGTAGTAGTGTACCTAATTAACAATTTCCCATATTCTTACAAAGCCTTTTAAACACTATAAGAACTCTATATAGGAAATCCACCTATTATTTCTCACCTTATGTTTTTTGGATCCATAGCTTATGAACACTCTAAGAATAATAAGTTAGAATGTTGGGATATCTAGTGTATCTTCATTGGATATCAAAACAGTGTCAAGGGATGAATGTAATGGATACACAAACTAGTGTACCAAAGATTCATCATTAGTTGTGATATTGTGTTTCCTGAATCATTTCTTCCTAGAGGTAAGACTTTTGAGACCAATGAGACTAGTATATCCCAACCCTTTGGTGTTGATGTCGGTCCTGGATCTAGGTTCCCTTTAGACCCCAAAATTTCCCCTATTGTTCTACATCACAATGTGAAGGTAAATCAGAATCGTATTCTGGGTCTGAACCAGAAATTGAAGAGGGTGAGATTAAGGGATACCATTTAACTAGAGAGAAAACTGTGATGATCATTATAGATCATGTGTAGTTCATCCATACCTATATGTTATGGATGAAAAATGTTTTAAATTATAAATAATTATTGCATTTTTTTACCTACATGAATGAAGAGATGAATTTTCTTACTAATAATAAGACTTGTACTATTGTAACCAAACCCTTAATTTAAAAGGTAATAGGTTGTAGATGGATATTCAGAAATAAAGAAGATAACATTGGAATGGTAAAAATCAAGTATAAATATAGATTATTCACTAAGGGATACCTTCAATGTGAAGGGTTTTACTATGTTGATATTTTTACCCTATCATTAAAAATTCGTCTATATTTTTCATTCTAGATTTTACTGATAATACTGATTTATATATAGAATAGTTAGATGTTGAAACTTGTTTTTTATATAAAATTGATCGAAACTATTTATATGATCCCTCCCAAAGGATTTTTGAGTAATTTTTACATAAACGGGTTTTTTATTTTACCAAAATATTTTTATGGTTTGAAATAGTCTTCAACATAGTTTTATAAATGTTTTGGAAATTTTATGATTGAAAATTATTTTAATAGATAAAAATTTCATGCAAGTGTTTAATAAAATTATGCTATGCATGATATGATTTACCTACTTTCATATGTTGATTAAATGATTTTTATCTGTAAAAACAAGTGGTCAATTTTACATGTGAAATCTCAATTTAATTATTTTTTTGAAATGAATGATTTGGAAAATTCAAAATAGATTTTAGGAATGAAAATGATTAGACTTATAAAGGATTTAACCTTTTTTTCTCATCATGCATCTGTTAAAATGTTTTTAAAGTAGTATTTTTTTGAGATAATTAAACCAATAAGCATACCCCTAGGATAACACTTCAAGTTATCCCTAAATTGGTCCTCTATTAGTGAAAGTTAAGATATATTTCATGAGTTAGATCCCTTATGGTAATTTGGTTTGGAGTATTATGTATGAAAAGGTTTATTTTAGACCCAATATTAAATTATAAATGTGTACACTAAGTAGTTCTATGGTAAATCCTAGGAAACCACACTGGCATACTCTAGAGTGGCTTCTTAGTTATGTTTTAATGTCTTCTGGTTTATGCATTTGTTTTGGAAAAAAAATGATAGTTTTGATAATTTCATTTTATGATTTGTAGATTACGAATATACTACTAATGTTGTCACTAGTAGATAAGTTACTGGTTTTTTTATCCTTTCTTATGGTGGTCCTATTTTTAGGAAATGTACCATGCAATTGGTAGTTTCATTTTCCACCATAGAGGCTAAGCACATTTCTTTAACTGAATGCATTAAAGAATATATTTGGTTAAAAAGACATATTAATTATTTAACTTTATAAAGTTCTAGTTTACCTATATACTATAATAGGTAATCTACATTAAATTTTCTAAAAACTATGTTTTCTATGTAATATTTAAGTATTTTGACTTTAGGCATCACTTTTTTATTGTTACAATGTAATCTGGTATATTGTGTGTCACTAAGATACACATCGGGGATAATAAAACTAATAGTTTGACTAAACCTATACCCTATGATGAATTTAAAAAAATGTTAAATACATTGATCCTATTCTTAGTTAAATAATAGAGGTTGAGAGAACACCATTAGTAAACAGAACAATTTAAATTTCAAAGTGGATATTGGTATATTTTCTATTATAATTTTCATTGATTATATTGAAATTAAATTTCATTTTTATATATGCATACATTTTAATCATGTTGTTCTTGGGGTTTTATGTGTGTTATTTAGAAAAAATATTTCCCTATATTATTAGTGGTTTATTTGGATTTATGACATTGGTATTACTCATTAGCATAATAATGTGGGCCAATGAACATTCAGGATTTAAAGGACATTTTATCATTCGATTATGATGCTGGACGCTTCGCTCGATCTGTGATTTTTATCAATGACCAATTAGGGGACCAAAAGTTTCCCTACTAGTTATTCCCTTTGTAGTTATCCAAATGACCCCTTTCATATTGTCATCCCCTTGTTATCTTAAATGCACCACATCTAAACCATTGGATGTCTCACCTGGGGTTCACCATTGTGTCTCACCTTCTCCTTTAACATTCTTGTTTTCTTCCATAATTTCTTTCAATCACCTGGTATGGTTCCTGAAGTCAAAATTCTTTTTTTCTGATTATTTCTTTCGAGGAATAGAGGAGAGATATAATATGTCCACTGAATACCTATTACTTATCTTTTGTAGGGTTGGATTGCTTATAAATGGGCCTCTTATTTTGTGTATATTTAGTAGGGACTTATTCATCCTAGGGAAAGAACATGTACTTCACTCTCAAAATCATGGTAGTTGAGGTATTTATACCTTCAACCGTAAACATATTTTAGTAATGAATATTGGAACTATAAGAAGTTTATTCTCTAATTATTATCCTATATCCTTTGTTTTGTGTGCATGTGATCATCTATCTAAGAGTGGATGGTTCCAACTCACAATTAACGAGTTTATCACCGCCATCTAGTTTAGCTAGGATATCCTCCTTGGATGGATTATATAGTATTTTCTTTCAAGAAATAGAGTTTGTATTTTGTTTTTCTTATTCTTTAATAAGAATATTTCATAGGGTGGTGTTCGCTCTATACATGTAGGATCAAAATGATCTGAATCATGTTAAATATTCGTGTTCTTTCATATTTTTATTTTATGTTACAACTTGAGCATTCATCATTCAAATCAGATTCAAGTTTACGAAAGAAGAAATTTTTACTAATCAAGTTATAACTCATATAAAATGTATCATTGGATCTAGGCCCTTCTTAGAGAGAGACACTTCATTGTTTCACTAAAATATAAATCAAATTTAAAAACCAAAACATGAATAGTTATTAGATATAAAATACCTTTTATAATCAATATCCCTTCCTTATAACCCCTATTTAATAAAGGCCTACCCCCTCAGGTTGTCCATGAGGGGGTTAAAAAAATAAAGGTCAGTACTCACTATAATAAAAGAGGCCTTAAAGGTGTTTTATTAGTGGTGGTTCTAATAACCATAGCTAAACATATCATAATGAATATAATTTATAATATAATGGAATTTTAATATAACTATCACTATTTTTTAACAGGTTTATATTATAATGGTAGTTTAATATAATTGGCATTATTACTTTTATTTATTAGCGGGATTGAATAAAATATTCCCAAATTTACCCCACCCCACCCCCCCCCCCCTGACCCCCATGGCCCCTCCCTCCACCCCACCAGATCCCATTGGCCCCAATCACACTTTCTCCTCGATGTTGACTTCCCATCACCCATCTCTAATCCCCATGACCCTTTCCCCTGACCCCCAATGATGTCTCCCCCGCCCCCCACTAATCCTCACGACCCTGACCCTGATTCTCCCTAATTAAAACCCCACCCCCTGATCCTCATTACCCCTTCCCCATACTCCCTGACAATGACCTTGATGTGACCCCCCTTAATTTATCAACAGTGACCCCCCAATAGCAATCCCTCTTCCCATTTTCTCAGTTATTGAGACCCTAATAATGGTAACATTCTAAAATATCTTCTACCCATGACTCCATCCTCCTTATACCTCTATCACGTCCTAATTCCCCTACCCATATCCATCCTTGAGTTAGACATCACACAAATTTTCTCCCCAACCTTCTTGATATTAGTTTACCACTATCTTATTCTCAATTAAATTATTCCATGACATTTGGCCCTATTATTTTAATGGGTATTGTTTATTCATTTATATTTTTTACATTTTTGATGTTGTATTGAATAATATTTATGTTGTGTTCATGTTCTATCGAGTCAAGACCCTTCACGGATGTAATGTGAGTATTCTTTTTATTAATAATAATAATACCCATTAAGGGTTCTACCTGAGTTTCCTAAAGTATCCCCTCTAATTGTGTGAAAATATTCTTATATTCCAACAATGTTTTACAGCTAATGATATCTCACAAGATTTCATTTTTTTAAAATATTTACTGAAACCCTTTCAAAAAGTGTATGGATTTTCTATGTGAGGTTCCCTTTCTCTGAGATAACTCATGGATTTTTTTACATGTTCTTTTTAAAAAATAATCAGTAAAATAATACTAAGTTAAAAAATTATGTAATGCAGATGGAGGTATCATTGATGCTACCTATGGGTTATCTTGGAAGCTATTAAGGCTGATTCCACCTTTACCTCTCATAGACCCATATCAATGACATGATAAATGCAGCATTGGCGATACTTGCTTTTGGATAAATTAACATGAAAGTTATCATCATTGATGCCTCCTTTTCTCCAATCCCCTATAGAAGGTCACCCACCCCACCCCCTTCTCATCACCTATTTCACCCACTCTCTCTCTCTCTAATTTCACTCTCTCGCTCTCAACACTTTTTCCTCCTTTGTGCACGGTGATTTTGGTGGCCTAAAAGGAGTGTCAAATTTTGTGAAGCACCATATAGAGTTGTTTTTTATTAATTATTTTAAAGTTTGTTATTTTTTTAATTGATTTTTTTTGTTAGATCGTAATATTTTCAAATAATTGGTTATTATTTAATTAGATATAGTTTTCAAATAATATGTAATATAAGTAAATAAATTATTACTATTTATTTAGGAATTTTGAGTAAATAAAGTATAATTTGTCTTAGTAATAAATTTATTATTATAATTAGAATATTATTTAGTATAACGTGGTAGTTTTATAATATTGTTTACATACTTATGAATTAATATGTATTAGATGTTTAATTAATATTAGTGAAATAATGTGTAAGGTGTAATTTATTAAGGATTAAGTAATTCTTAACTAATGATTAGCTTGTTAGGACCAATATTATGATGAAGGCGGTGGTCTTCATTTGTTGTATTTTGTTTTCACGGTTTTTTTAAGTAAAGGAAATAACTTCCCTTTGTTTCTAGCATCAATCGTATTGAATAATGTTTTTAAAGAACTCAGAATCATGTTGTGTAAATAATCAGACTCATTGTAAGATTCCATCATAATGAGAAGAAGCTATTTTAGAAGAAGTGGTTCGGAATAGACTCACTTTTTTTCTGACTAAAATTGAAAACATCTTGATGGAAGTGAATGGTCATCGTATTCACTCAAAATATAATGAGAGTGAAGTGTTTATTTTTCTGGAGAATCAATATCATCATGACATCGATGCTTTAAATGTGATGATGCTTTGCTATCTTAAAATTCTCATAAATAATAAGTTTAATTGAGAACTTGTGATGAAATATTTATGGAAGATGTGGTTCCAAGTGAAAGATATTCTCTCAATCAAGAACATATCATATGAAAATTTATCATATTTCTGTGGAAGAGATAAAGAAGTGATACTGATTGTTTTTTAAAACAATCATATCTAGGTGAGAGAAGTGTAAAAGGTGGTGCTGATTGAAAAGTGGTTCCAATTGAAAAGTGATGATGATTGAAAAGGTGGGGTCGATTGATGAAGTGGTTCTAATAGAATATGTGGTTCCAATTTACTGTAGTATCTTTTTTTCCATCTGACAAGCCATAAACTTTTCATACCCAACAAATATCGTACTTTGCATATCGTAATCAGGATGAGTTGAATGGTTGTTTGAAGTGTTGATTTTCTCTCAAATTTTCTTTTCAAGTGGGTCAATAGAATATGAGAATAATATGATTTGTATTTCGAGTGGGTTAATATTTTTTAAAATAAGAGAGATTTCTAAATGATTTGTCGAGGGGGAGCATAACTTTAAAATATAGTATTTTGATTCAAATGGGTTTTGTGAATCATTTTTAACAATCAGATTGAGACAATCAGACTCAGATATTCAGAACCATGTACAACTCATCAATTATAATCTTACAGAAAATTTAAATGGCAGTGTAGTGAAGAAGAGGTGACATTTGTAGAATTTTTTAGAACAATCGAGAAGCATTGATGAAGTCGTAATAGCTCTGAGATTTTAGGTGAAATTTAGATTTGGGAGAATTTAGGTGAGCGGGAATGATTTTGGGATTCCCACACAAACCTATTTCAGGTCACCTATAAAAGGAAAATAGTATATCATTTTTTTTAATAATGATGTATTGTTCACCACAGTAGAGATAGAATCTATGAGTTTTTAGTGAGAGAAAGAGATAACATTTTTATTTGTATTGAAGACATTTTGATGGAGAAGTGAAAGAGATGAGGCAAGATCACAATGTTGTATTTTGTTGATCATTATACTTAGTATTTATCGTAATCAACTAGTCATCATATTCAACTTGTCAATTTTATTTATATGATCATCATATTAGGCTAAATAAATCATCTTTGGTATTTTGTATTGGGTTTCTCGAACTGAATATGTATCGTAATGATTTTATCATACATAGGGATTGAATTGGTGCCGATTCATTTCTATTTTATTCAGAAAGAAAATCAGACTGGGAGAATCATACACATAGGAATTGTACTGGGAGAATCAGACCCAGAAAAATCGGACTAGATTTTTCATAACAAAGACCATAAAGTTATTAACTTTATTCTAGGTAAGTAATTGAATAATTGTATTTCAATTGAATACATTTTTTTAATTTAAAAGAAGAATATGTAACATGAGTTGTTACATAACAATTTTATTACCCTGTTTGTGCTAAAAGGGTGAACACAAACTAGTGGGATTGTTTCATAGTGCTACATAAGTGAAAGGGTACATCCTTCTTGTTGTAATCCAAGGATTTTGTTCTAGTGTATTGTATGGTGTTGGATCATTTCCAAACCAAACATAGGACGTAGCTATTTTTATTGAACAGTAAACCTTATAAATACTTATCTTCCTATGGATGTGTGTTGGATTTTTTTTCAATAGGGAATTGAAATCATTAATAAGAGGAAATGGTCGTTTCAATTAAAAAGTAATAGAAAAGAAAATAGAGTCGTTGTTTCACCCCCTCCCCTCTCAGTGAAACAATACACTAATTGGGCACTTACAAGTTCTGTATTTATTTCTCTATTCTTTACTGATAGAGAATTTGAACTGTGTGAATAGTAAAGGTATTCATAACAATCTCCTTCATTGGATTTTGTTTTCGACCATGTTTTATAAATCCCTGAACTTTCTATCCTCAAGAAATGGATTACATATCAACAATTCTAATCCTATGTGTGCTAACTCATTATTGGAGACAAAAATCATCGACAGCAAAAACTTGATGTCCAAAAGTATTTATTATGACAACATTCCTTATTTTTCCTTAACTCTTATTTCTAATCTCTTCAATTGTTTTGGAAAACAATAAATTCCTATACCCACTCCAACCAATAGTTAGAATAGTTCACTCACAAAACAATATAGAATTCACATCACACCCACAACTCTTTATTTTTTCATGTATTAATTTATTTCTGAAACAATTAAGTTCTCCCCATTAACAAAACAATCCAAAGTTTGGATGAGAGAGATTAAAAATATATGTACCCCAACCTTGATTAAAAATTGTTTACACACCCATTATCAACCTAAATTTTGAAAATGATTCCTTCGATAAAGTTTTTGTGAAAATGTCAACTACTTATTCTCATGATGGAACATAATCCATCTTCAATTAATTATTCTCTATATGATCTATGATGAAATGATATTTGATATCAATATGTTTTGAATGAGAATGTTGAACTAGATTCCTGGTGAGGTTGATTGTGCTTTTATTCTCACACCCTAAGAAAATGGGTAACTTCACTTCAATATGTAAATATTCTTATTGTGTTTTCATCAACATAAATTGAGTAGTGGCTTGAGTAAAAGTCACATAATCTGCTTCAGCCATACTAAGAGTTATTGACTTATGTTTCATTGAATACCAGCTAACACAATTATTTCCCATAAAGAATACTCCACCAGATTTGGATCTTCTATTATCAAAATTTCCTTTCCAATATGAATCTTAATACACAAACACATCAATACTATTTGAGATTCCATACCTGATTTCGAATTCTATTCTTCCTCTGATGCATCTAAGAATTATATTTCCAGTAATTAAATGTGATTATTTTGAAGAACTCTAAAATCTTTCACACAAAGTGACAACATAAACAATGTTGGGCCTTGAGGCAGTCAAATACAATTGACTTCCAATCAGCTTATGATACTCTTTATAATCAACTTCTTCCTTTCTTCATCATTACTCAACTTGGTTCCCACTAAAATGGGTTTGTAAATTGGTTTTGATTTTTCAATTCCAAACCTATTTATAAGTTCCTTTGACAACTTTTCTTTAGAGAGAAAAATGTATTCTTTCTTTTTCAATATTTGTAACCCAAGAAAGTAATTCATTTCCCAGAGCATGGACATTTCAAATACCTTGTTAATTTCTTAAAAAAATATTTCACAACTTATTTCATCAATCCAAAAGAAGATAATATCATCACATAAACAATCAAAATGATGGAATACTCTTGACTTTCTATGATATATAGATTTCAATTCACTCTTCCTTTATTGAAGTTCATCTTGGATAAGAAAGTATCCAGTCTAGAATACCATGCATCCAGATCTTTTTTTATCCCATACAAGTATTTCTTCAATTTTTATACATATATTTTCATCCTTTACAACAATAAAGGCACAAGGTTGTTCAATATAAACCTCCTCTTAAAGATCACCAATAAGGAATGCAGATTTAACATCCATTTGAAATATCTTGCAGCTTCGTTGTGAAACACTAATAAGAAAGATTATAATTGTTTCCAATCTATTCACTGAGTCAAAGGTCTCATCAAAATCAATTCCTCTAATCTGTGAATACACTATGAAAACCAATCTTTCTTTGTTTCTTATAAATTCACCTTCTTCATTCATCTTGTTCTGGAAAACCCATTTTGTGCCAATGATGTTTTTGTTTTTAGGATTGGGTATGAGTTCCCATGTGTTTTTCATTTTAATTTGATCTAATTAATCATTCATGGATTGAACGCATTCCAAATGCACAAAATCTTCTTTTACATCTTTCGGTTTCACTTTTGAATACAAAGAAGCATGTGTAATAGCATTTATTGTTCTTTTGATTTAAACCTTTTTATGTTTATAATCAATTATAATTAGAGCCTCCACGTGTTTCCAAATCCTAGGATTAGATTTATAAATGTATTTCTCATCACTATAAATAGTTGATTCTATTTCATCTTTTTGAATAGCAATACAATTGTGTTTATCCTTATTAGAATTATTTTCTTTAACATTCTCAACATCCTTTTCTTCCTCAGTAGGTTTTTCATTCATGGTTTTTTCAATTACCTTCACATCAATAGAATAAAAAATCCTCTTTGTTTCTTTATTAAATCATTTGTACCCTCTCCCTTCTAGATCATATCCGAGAAATATTCTATCTTGGCCTTTCTGCTCGAACATTCTATAGTTCCACTTTTCTTATTTATAATGCATGGACTCCCAAAAACTCTAATGTTCTTCCGACTTGGAATTTTTTCATTATAAAATACGTATGAATTCATATATGATTAAGGAATATAGAACCAATGGTTCTGAATTTAAATAGTTTTACTCATGGCTTTCCTCCCAATGTAATGATAAACTCCATGATCAAGTAAAATGGTTCTTCCCATTTCCAAAAAACTTTTATTCTTTCTTTTAGTATCCCATTTTTTTGGGGATTGTATGGGGAACTATACTTGTGACGAATTATATGCTCCAAAATATAGTCTTCAAACTCATAAATTTTATGCTAACCTTGATTATCTATTTGCAACTTCTTCACTGAATACTCAAATTTTATTTCTTCTTTTCTTCAGAAACTTTTAGACATTTTCAAAGAATAATATTCATGCTTCATGTACATGATACAATTAATTTGATTAAAATCATAAATTAAACTAGTGAAGTACATATCTATATTTTTTTATTATTTTCTCATTGTCCCATATATATCAAAATGTATCATCTCTAGGGGTTGTTTTGAACAAATATAAACTTTCTTATACACAACATTTGTAATATTTCTTTTCTGGACGACACTGAATCACCAATCTATTCTTCCTGGGAAATTAGGAATATCTTGAACACTCTCTCTTTTAGATAGATTCCTCATGTTTCCATGACACATGTTTCCAAGACTTTTAATCCCCAATTGATTCTCTTTCACCATGCTCATATAACAATAGTTTTGTTTATCACCAACATGAAACAAATTCCCTTTTGTATGTTGGCTTCTTATAACAATATTTACATCATCTTAACTATTCAAATAATCTATATTTCCTGAATATAACTTTTTAACCTCATCACACAATTATGAAATACTCAGTAAGTGGTGTTTCATCCCATCAACATACAGGGTTTTCTTGGATTTCATTTTTTCAATGATGGTTAAACCAAAACCTTTGATTTTCAATGATTAATCATCACCAAATGTCACAGTTTCTTATTTAAAATATTTCACATCAATTAAGAATTTCATGTCTCCTATCATATCCAAGGAACACCCACTATCAAGTATCCAGGATCATTCTCATTTTGTGGTTTCCAATGTAGTTTCACCAACAATATATTTTTCTCCTTTATCTTCTTTCTTCACCTTTATCTTCTAAGATTTAAGAATCCTTTATTGAGCGAATTACAAAACAAGACATCCTTTTTTAAGGTGTAATGTTTGTTCACATCTTTCACAAATAGTTTTCAGGGGATGGAACCAATTTTCATTCTTCATTACACTCATTTTGGACTTCTTCTCGACAACTTTATTGATCTTCTTATTTGGAGGGAATTGCCTCTCCCTTGATATTTTCCTTTTATAACTTGGGGAATAATAATAATGTTTTTGGTTAAAACAACACATACTAAAAGTATGTATAAATCCACCACAATACCAGCATTGTCCATAGAATGATTATTTTCCTCTGAAACCTCTATATAGATCAGAATTGTGAATATAATTCTCAGTCACTTTATTTTCTTTCTTTTTGATTTTTCAAACATTTTTTTCAATGGATTATTCATCTTATTTTCATCTGTGTTAGAATTAAGATTATTATAAACCTTTTTCGATAGTAATTGTTTCAAAACATTTTTGAACTCAAGTTTCTTTGAGAATTATGAATTCTAAATTTTGTTGGTCTTGGACACGTACACCAATATCCCAGCATTCTTATTCCCAGAAACAATTACATTGTTTTTCTTGCCCATTAAAGGTATCATTTTTTAAACCTTCTCAGTTTTCTAATTATAAGAACCTTCACCAAATTCAGTGATATATTTTTGGAAACTTGTGTTTCTCAATTAATCTTTTTATATTTTTTGTTGGATAAGTTCCAAATATTTTTATTTTACCTTCATCTTTACTTCCAATGGCTCATAACAATTATTTTCATCATCAAGATACTTATTCAAATCATCAATATCTTTTATCATCATTTATTTTTCATTAGAAAAATATTCTTGGTTGCTTGGGCATTCATCTTCTAACCTTTTTTTTTATTTTCAAGTCTTATGATCTTTATAAGACATTCTTTTAACTCTTATTTAAAATGTATTTCATATTTATCTTCTTAATCTTTAGAACTACTACTTCCTAATTTTTCATCATTCCCTGCTATGATGAAATTATTTTCAATACCATACTCCACTATTTTTTCAGATTCAACATCACTTCCTTCTTCTTCTTCATCTTTAGATACGAAACATATTCTTTTGTATTTGAAGAATTTATTTTCCTTTCATGTGGAATGAAACTTTCCTTTATCACCTTGTTTCCTAAACAATATTCTTGTATTTCATTCTTCTTTATCACTACCCTCTTACTTATTTATTTGATGACAGTTAGCCACAAAGTTACCAACTCCTCCACATTCAAAACACTTCAAGGGAAGTTTCCCTTTTTATTTCCTTGTACCACTTTTCCCATTCTTATAAAACAAGGATAATATATAATTGATATTTTCACATACCTCATTTTCAGATTCAAAATCACCATATTCTTAATTAATAAGAAACTTATTAAACTTATCATTCCTCACACCCTTGAAAAAAATTAGTCTATCAACCCCTGTTTTTGTCTTCATTGAATTATCTCTTCTCTTTATATAACTGATAACAGTGCAATTAAAATCCTAAATACATAATTGTTTAGGATCTATATCTTCCAATGAAAGACTTTTATGTCGAATTTGTCAGGTAGGATTCTCAAAATCTTTTTAAAAACATTAGATTCATCCATATTTTAACCAAGACATCTTATAGTACTCACAATGTCATTCACCCTAGTAAAGAGGTCCCCATCAGATTCATGCTCACCCATCTTCAAGTCTTCATACCTCAATCTCTATATTTAATTTTTTTAATTATGTACTTTTTTATTTCCTTCATATGTGTTTTTCAATTTTTCCTTTATACATTTAGTTTTGGAAACTCATTTAACTCTCAAGGATCCACTTTTAGAAGGTGATTATACTATAGAATTTTGTCCCTTACATCATTCGAAAGATACTTATTTTCAATAAATGTGAGTGGAAATTTATCATCAATAGGAGTAAACCCAAATATTGTAGCTTCAAGAACATCTTAACAGATTGACATAAGATATGGAAACATTCTATCATTCCAGACATGATAATTCTTTCCATCAAAGACTGGAATACATTTAGTGTTCACAAAGTTGAAATTCTCCATTAGCAAAGAATCATGAAGGAAATATTCTGCTCTAATACCACTTTTAAGTGCCCAGTTAGTTTATTTTTTCACTAAAAGGGAGAGGGGGTGAATCTGTGACACTCTTTCTTCTTTTATGTTCCATTTTAATTGAAAACACCTTTACCTCTTTTTAATGATTTCAATTACCTGCTAATAAAATCCAACACACATCTACATGAAGGAAATTATTTAAAATGTTCACTATTTAATAAGAAGAGTTATGTCATTGGTATGGTTTGGAAATGATCCAATACCATAAAATCCACTAGAAAAAAATCATTTGATTATAGCGAGTAGGATATACCCTTTGACTCGTGTAACACTTTGAAACAATCCCACTAGTGCGTGTGCACCCTCTTAGAAAAAATAGGGTAATAAAATTATTATGTAATAACTCATGTTAAATGCACTTATTATTAATTCAATAAATTTATTAAATTGAAATAAAATTATTTAATTTATTACCTAGAGGAAAGGTGAGAACCTCCTGGACTTTGTAATGAAAAAATCTATCCAATTTTTTCAGTCTGAGTCTACCAGTATGATTCATACAAGTACAATTTTCCCAATATGATTTATTTCAAAACATTAGTCTGTATGATTATTTCTAGAAACAAAGTGAAGTGATTTCATTTCATCTAAACTAACCTTTACAACAAAAGATAACATAGAAAACCCATCACCTTCATCATCATCTTGGTCATAAAAAGACTCCCCCTTTAGATTTTGTTCTCATCAAAGTTTTATAAATCACTGAACATTGTATCCTTAAAAAATGGATTACATATCATCAACTCTAAGGAAACATGAGATAACTCATTTTTGGAAACAAAAAAAATTGACAACAATCTATTTCTTGAAGATACAATGTTTAGTTATTTATGAGACTTGGTTGACAACAGAATCCAAAGGGGGGATTTTTATGATGAAGTTGATGATGAAGGTGATGGTGTTCATGTTTTGTATTTTGTTATCAGCGTTTTAAATAACTTCTCTTTTTTCTGGAAACAATATTACTCACCAATATTAGGAAAGAAATCAGACTCATGTTTTTTAAATAACTGGACTCACTGTGAAATTCCATCGTAATGAGAATAAGTTGTTTTGGAAGAAGTGGTTCTGGTCAGACTCACTTTGGGTCTGACTAAAATGAAAACATCTTGATGGAATTAAATGGTCATACGATTCACTCTGAATACGATGGAAAAATAGTGTTTGTTTTTCTAGAGAATCATGGTCAGTGTGACTTCTATGTTTTAAATGTGACGATGATGTGTTGTTTGGGAATTCAAATAAATCATAAGTTGAATTGAGAACATGTGATGAAAACCTATTGAAATAAGTGGTGACAAGTTAAAGTTATATTGTCAATCGAGAAGATATCATATGTATATTTACTGTATCCAAGTGGCAGATAGAAATAACTGATACTTATTGTTTCTCAAAACAATCTTATATAGGTGAAATAATAGTAAACTGTGTTGCCAATTGAAAAGTGGTGTCGATGGAAAAGTGATGTTGATTGAAAAGGTAGTGTCAATTGAATAAGTGGTCTCTATATAAGAGTTGGTTCCAATTTTCTATATCATCTTGTTTTACATCTGATAGGCCATAAACATTTTATACTACGAAACGATCTTGTTGTGCATATCATAATCATGCTAAGTTAAATGGTTGTTAGAAGTGATGATTTGTTCTCAAATGTTCATTTCAAGTGTGTCAAGAGAATAGTGGAATAAGATGATTTTTATTTGAAGTTAGTCAAGAGTTATTTGAAGAATAGAGATTGCTAAATTATTTTTTGAGGCGGATATTAACCTGCAAATACAAGATTGTGATTCAAATCGGTTTTGTGAATCGTTTTCAGCAATCGGATAGAGACAATCTGACTCAGATGATCAGACTCTTTTATTATTCAGAAATTCTAATCATACAAACAATTTAAATGTGATTTTGGTGAAGAATAGGTGAAGTTTGTAAATGTTTTGAGAAGAATCAAGAAGCATTGAAGAAGTATTAATTTCTCCAACATTTTAGTGGAAATTGAGATTTGGGTTAATTTAGGTGAGCGAGACGGATTTTGGGATTCATGCCCAAACCTATTTTGGGTCACCTATAAAAAGAGAAAAGTACATTGTACGTTTATAATGATGAAGTAATGTTCACCCCAGTAGAGAGAGAAGATTCTAGTTTTTAGTGGGAGAAAGAGATGCCATTTTGATTTGAATTGAAGACATGTTGATGGAGAAGTAAAAGAGAAGAGTAAAAAATGCAACGTTGTATTCAGTTGATCATTGTAATTAGAATTTATCATAATCAGCTAGTCATCATATTTAGATTGTCAATTGAATTCAGTTGGTCATTGTATCTAGCTGAATTAATCATCTTTAGGATTTCTGTATTGGGTTTCCCAGACTGAGGAAGTATCATACTGAGTATATCGTACTCAATGATTGAAGTGGTGACGATTCATTTCTATTGTATTCAAAAATAAAATCATACTGGTAGAATTGTACTCATAAAAATTGGTATGGGAGAATCGAACCCAAAAAAAGTGGACTAAGATTTTCAAAACAAAGCCTAGGAGGTTCTTATCTTTCTTCTATATAAGGACTTAAATAACTTTATCTCAATTGAATAAATTTGTTGAATTGAAAATAAGATCAGGTAAAATTAGTTGTTAAATAAAAATTGTATTACCCTATTTGTTCTAGGAGGGTTCATATGAACTGGAGGGATTTTTACATAGTGCTACATGAGTGAAAGGGTAAATACTACTCATTTAAATCCAAGAATTATTTTCTAGTGGATTGTATGGTATTGGATCATTTCCAAACCATACCAAGGGCCTAGTTGTTCTTACTAAATAGAGAAACTTTTAAATACTTTTCTTCTGGTGGATGTGTGTTGGATTTTTTTAGTAAGGAATTGAAATCATTAACAGGAGGAAAAGGTTGTTTCAATTGAAAATGAACATAAAAGAAAAGGATTATCACTGATTCACCACCTCTCCATCTCAGTGATACAATACACTGACTAGGAACTTACATAACTAATAAATAACTAATTATTAACAAAATTATTAACTACTAATTAAATAATGATTAAAAAATAATTAATTAATTATCATTTATAAATTAACTTATAATTAACTATAAATTAACTATTAAATATTTATTAACTAATTAATGATTAGTGAGTGATTAATGAATAATTTAGGCATAAATAATATATTATTAATTATTTCTTAACTAATGATTAGATAATATTTAACTAATTAATAGAATATGATTAACTAATGAATAAAGAATAAAAAACTAATAATTTATTAATGATTAATAATCATTTAACAAATAATTAGATATAATGTAACTATATGATATCTTTTAATTATGAAATGACTAACTAGTGATTAAGAAATGACTATAGAATAATTAATAAAGATTTAACTAATGCTTAATTTATAATTAGCTAATAATTAACTAATGAATAACATATGATTAAATAATGATTAAATAATGATTAAATAATAATTACTTAATGGTGAACTTTTATTTATCTAATAATTATATAGAAATTAATAACTTGATAACCATTAATTTAGTAATTTTTAGTTAGTAATTAATGAATGATTATTGTGTAATTATTATAGGATTAACTAATTCTTAACTAATGATTTTATAATGACTAACTAATGAAAAACATTTGATTAACTAATAATTAATTAATGATTGAATATTAATTAACTAGTAATTACTTATAAAGTAAGTTCTTGGTTGTTATTAATTATGTAGTGATTAACTAGTGATTAATGAATGATTAAGGCATAATTAATTTAGGATTAATTAATTCTTAAGTAATGATTAGATAATGACTAATTAATGAATAAAATATGGTTAACTAATTAGTAAAGAATTATTAACTAATAATTAACTAATGATTAGCTAACAATTAACTAATACTTAGTTATAATGTAACTATTTTATATCTATTAATTAAGTAATTATTAACTAGTAATTAATGAATGATTATTTTATAATTAATATAGGATAATATAATGCTTAAATAATTATCAGATAATGAATAAATAATAAATAACATATAGTTAACTAATGACTAATTAATGATTAGCTATTAATTAAATAATAATTAGTTATAAATTAATTACATGATATCTATTAATTAATTAATGATTAACTAGTGATTAATGAGAGATTAAGGAATAATTAATATATGATTAACTAATAATAAACTAATTATTAGATAATGATTTAATAATGAATAGCATCAGATTAAATAATGATTAAATAATGTTTAACTAATAAATACTTAATGATTAACTATTAATTAACTATTAATTAGCTATAAAGTAAATATTTTATATCTATTAATTAAGTAATGATTAACTATTGATTAATGAATGATTAAGTAATAATTAATATTGGATTAACTGATGCTTAATTAATGATTGGATAATGAATAACTAATGAAAAACATATAATTAACTAATAATTACTTAATGAATAACTATTAATTAAATAATAAATAGTTATAAAGTAACTACATGATATCTATTTATTAACATTAAAATAACTACTCAATAACTAATAATTAATGAATGATAAACTAATAACTTAGTAAAAAATATCTAAGGATTAACTTATTATTAAATAATGATTATATATTAATTAACATTAGATTAACATAGAATTCACATAGTATCAATGATAGCTAACTGGATGACAATGAGTCTTAACTGCATAAATGATTTGTTACTCCCGCAATTTAGATTATTCATACCATATTACATTCTAGGTTTTATACTCTTGATGGATATGTTTAAGATGATTCATAATCTATTTATAAACCACGGAACATAACTCAGGAAGTTTACCAAAAATATACAATGAAACAATAGTGTCATCTTTTAGGATATTAGTAGAATTTATAAAATTTTTGTATAATAATGATTATGTGGTAATCTAAGTAATATAATCCCATTATAGATACTAAAATTGGATGTGGCACTAGAATAGATGTACCATGTAGTAATAGCCCTAAAAAAATTGTATGAGCTAGATTCGATCAGGAACGGGTGCATAACAATGGGTCTTCTTGCACACTTAGTTTGACACTCCTAGGGGATATACATTTGATGATTCATATTTTATTTATAAACTATTTAACATACCTTTAATAAGATTAAAAATTGTACTATGAAACATTATTGAAATATTTAGAATATTAGAAGATGTACTATAATTTCATTATAATAAATATTATGTGGTTATATAAGAAAAGAAACCCATTTCTAGATACTACCAGTGGATGTTTCTATAGACCATATGTACCTAGAGGTAATGACCCCAAAAACATCATATTGATATAGACTCAATCAGGAGCTGGTAAATGAAATCGGGCCTTGCTATACACTCAGTTTGACACTCCTATGGGATATTCGTTATATGATTCATATTTTATTTATAAACTACTAAACATACCTTTAGTTTGATTAAAAATTTTCTTATCAAGAAAAAGTGTCATCTTTTAGGATATGAGAAGATGTTCTAAAATTTCAGTATAATAATGTTTTTATGGTTAATGATTTTTTATTATTCCTCATTTTTAATATTATTTACACTATCAAAATCGTTACTAAAAAAATTGTACATAGAGAATCATATTTTTCTATGTCAACTACTATGGGGAGGTTATTAAAATTGATCAAGGAGCTTCTTATATTACACAACCAAAACAACGGTTATTAAATATGATTATGTCACCATAAGATAACTTCAATAAAAAATTCTTGGTTCCATAAATATGAGACCGGATCAAGAGATCCAGACTAATAGCTATACAAATTTTTAATTCTCAACTACACTATGAAATCTAGTTAGTTAATTGGTATATCATGATCACTAGTTAAACGAAAAAACATTATTTTCTAATTATTCAAATGTTCCAAAGAAGGACTTATATGTTTAGGATTCTAGTATACAAAAACATCATCTAATTGTGTTAATATGTAGAAATACAATAGTGGCTAAAGAAGCTCCATCCCAAGAAAATGAGGTCATTCCCTATGATGTTGAAGAAGAAACCTAAATGATCTCCCAAATATACATCTAAATCCTTTAGATGGTGAGGAATTTTATAGTGATGGAATAGATTGGGACAACAGTGTTGATGAGGAGGATGATATAGAAGTTGGGGAGGATGTTTCTAAAAATGTTATAGTTGTAAAATATCCTCCATGCGTAATAACTCATCCACCACTCTTTGCATCTTGGTCAGAAGAAATTGAACATTTTCCTAAATTTGACTAGAATGCTATCACACCTACAACTATATTTCTAGGAATTATATAGGATACGTTCATTGGTCTGGAAAAAACATTATTTTTTGGGAGGGATTTCCTAAGCAAATATTCAATGAAAAACATACTAAAAAGATTTCATATTGATAGGTGTGGTATTTATTTAGTTCACGAATCAATCCAAAAAATATATATCATATGGTGTGATAAATAAGGGGATGATTATGAATTCTTATTGAGGGAGATTCTTGAAATTTATTTTATTGGTTGGAGAATTTCTAAGATTGAGGTAGATCATACTAGTGTTGAGACAAACCTTACACAAGATCATACTCCATTGGATGCTGATTTTTTGTAATCTATTACTGATGATATTATTTGGACCTACCAATAGGTTCCTATATCCATCTTTTCAGAGAGGATACAATAATCTTTTGATTATATGATTTCTTATAATTATGTATGGATCTTAAAACATAAGTCAATAGTCAAGGTCTCTCATGATTGGGATGACTCATATCAGGTGTTTCCCAATTTTTGACCATAGTGAGACATAGTGACAATGTTGTATTCCATCATGATATGGATGAACATGTGTCTCAATATAATTGACTTCATCCATCTCATTTCAAATTTCAATTGATGTTTTGCGCATTCCTTCCCTGTATTTTTGTATTTCATTTCTGAAAACAGTTCCTAAATATTGACCTAATGTTTTTATATGTAGAATACATAGGTGTATTCCAAATTTGGTTTACCAAATATGGAAAAAATTTAACTCTTTCGCTTTCATTTTCTATTGTGGATAAGTAAAATTACAAATCATGGAGTGTGTTTTTGGCATGTATCATCAACCATTTCACCAACATTCAGGGGGTCTATTTGATATATGATCATCATTGGGAAATAAATGAGGTGATCAATGTGGATCCTAATATATTGAGACCCTCGGGACTCACATTATTGGTACTATAGTATACCAATTTCTAGAAACATGTGAAAAATATTACATGATTAACTGATGAATAAGGATATCATTAGGCTTAGTACGCAATATCTTTATTATTATTTTTTGTTTCAACATAATGATAAAATTAATTTATGTTAAATATAATGACTTTTGTGTGGAATATGAGTTGGATCAATAATGGTTTCAAAAAAATTTCAAGGAAATCCATAGGTCTAATAAGGGAGTGTATGATTATATTATGTGGATTCCAAAAGAAAAATGGATGTTGTCATATGATGGGGGGAAGAGGTATGGAAACATTACCACAAACATTATGGTGCGAATCAATGGAATCTTCAAATGGATTCTCAAGTTACCTATAAATGGCCTGGTTTAGAAAACAATTAATCATTGTGTCAAGTACTTCATTTATAGTGAAAATCGACTAAAAACAAGATTTGGTGGGGGATAAGGTATGCAAGACAATTTCAATGAGATATTTAAAATAACATTCAAGAACATTCTTCTTATAATTTTTTCTTTTCTGCTGAGAAGAATCTGAATTTGACATACAAGAGTGTTTGTAACCCATCACAAATAGTAGTGGTTGAGTCTTGGTGGTATTACTGGAAGTGAGGAAATGTCAATATGGTGACAAATAGGCATTACTGTTTCTACGTGCATATTCCATCGTAGCATTTACTATGTGAACATATCATGGGAATCATATGTTGATCTATGATTTCAGATTGACACCATTTCTAACTACGATGCTACACCATGGATTTTTATTAGGGAGTTTATACATTCCCTAATTTCTGAAGACCATCAAATATTGATACCTAACATCAAAAGGTTGTGACATCTTGGGAGACCAAGGTCCAGGAGAGTATGGAATGAGAAGGAATAGCCTCAAGAAAAAGGGAAACGTTTGATATGTGGGATATTTATTTAGGAAGGACATAACTGGAAATGATTCCCAAACACTATAGTATCAACTAAACACTCTCAACAACAATTATTAATTTCCTCCAATGTGAACTTTTCTTATTATTAAATACATGTAGTTTTTATAAAATCCATTTTTATAATTTTCATACAATTCTGAATACTTTTACTATCAAATAATAATAAACCTTTCGTGTTAAAATTGAAAGTAATATGAAAATTTCATTTGATATGACCTAAAAGCATAAACAAACTATCTATGGACACACCATAAAGTAAGCATGTGAGAAAATAACCATGAAATATAACATCCTCTCTGGAGTCATATATAAATGAAAAGGTACAACATTTGGGGTCTGACCTATTTCTATACATTATAGACATGGAAGAAATCCTATGTCTATAAGTTGGTTAAAACTAATATAACCTATGTGTGCACACGTTTTTCTTTAATTAAAACCCCTTTAAAAATAAGAATCTATTCCAAAAAGAATAGAGGAAAACCATTTTCCATCAAAAAATAGAGATTGAGAAAATAAAATCATCAAATTACTAAGAAGGTCCCAAGATATGTGTGAGGAGATAAGCCTAAATGGATACCACATTGAATTTATTTAAGGATTTTGTCTATGAAAATTGATAAAATATATTGAAAACAATTAAAAAAACTAAACCACTTAAAAAACAACTTCAAGTAAACCTTTAAAATCACATTGGTTTTCATTTATACAACAAACATTGTTTTCCAAAACAATTCTGGAACATAGATCACGTAATCAAACATGGTAAAAAGGGACATTTCATTTCATATTCACATTACAAGGAAACTGGGAAGTACGTGAGAGAGGACATGAAAGCAGAATCAAACTATTCATGGATACACCATAATGAAATCATGTGAGAAAATGATCATGAAATATACCATCATGTGAGAAATCACACATAAATTAAAAAACAAACCATTTTGGATCTAACTTATTGGTATATGAGATATACATCAAAGAATTCTTTAATACATAAAGTGGGTCCAATCGATAAAACCTATGTGTGCAAAAATCTATTTTTATGGTGAAACCCATTTAAGAATACAACTCTATTCCAACAATAATAGTGGAAAAAGTAGACACCATTAGAAACTAAGATTGGGAAAATTAAATTAAAAAATGATAAAAAATGGACCAGGAAGGGTATGAGGCATGAATCCCATAAGGATACCACCATGAATCTATTTAATGGTTTTATCCAAGAAAATAGATAAACAGGTTTGAAAATAATTTCAAAACTAAACCACATGAAAATAAACCAACTTAAAGTAGTACAATAAAATAAATTTGGTTTTCTTTTATAAAATAAACATGGTTTTCCAAAAAAAATCCTAAATATGGATGGAGTAAATAAACAAGGCTAGTGGGAACAAGCTAAATCAAACATGCCCTATTTCACAAAGCACCCATTCCAAGGTAAACCAATATCTAAAACTAATTCAGAAATATTATTTGAGGAACATGAATATATGTACTTTTATTTTACTAAGAATAAATTAATAAAAGAATGGGAAAAATGTGATATGTCTTTCATTATACAAGTTATAACATTATGTTGACAATAAAGTTATATTTACATTTTAAACTTAATACTTATTCCAATTTTATATAAAGTGATAGAGGATACTACACTAATCACTGAGAAGTATAGGAATATTTAACATTATGTGCTAGCGGGCCATGAGGTTCGATGGATCAGGGTCCATAGATTACACCATTATCATCACATTCTACCATCAGGTTCCATTATACCATACCTACACTGTGTTTTATTCTATTGCATTACCGTATCTAATTTTACATTTTTTGAGAATCACTTCCTTTATAATCTCACAAAGATATGGAGGCATGATACACACATATTCCACTTTCCTAAGGGAGAGATGACCATCACCCTTAATGATGTGGAAGTTTGTCTAGGGCTTCCTATACAGTGGGATGTTGGTAAAAACCAACCCATAGAAACTGCCGAAGCATATACAACGATACCTAGGCATCAACATTTTGTGTGATAATGATTCTACAGATGATGTGTCAATATATATAATTTTTATTGATATTCACTTAGCATAGTTACCCACTAATATTGATGAGAATACTGTCATGTTTCACACTCATGCTTATATCTTGTGGCTCATTGGAGGGAAACTATGCACTAATCACTCTGGTATGTATATCAACAGGATGTATCTAGGGATATTGGAGGATTGTGATCAGGTCGAGATATACTTATGGGGATCTATGTGCTTGGAATATACTTATAGAACATTATGCATGGTGTGCGGTCAGATCGCACTGATCTTAGAGGAGGTTTCATCCTTATTCAGCTGTGGGAATGTGAGAACATCTCCCTCACTTCCCAATTATTATTGATCAGAAGCTTCATATAAATGCAGTTCATGATGATCTGCATGGACATTGGTATGATAAATCATCTTTAGTTTTTTTATGATTCTGTTATGAGTTATTAAATTTAATTTCTTTTTATTTATTACTTTCTATATTGTAAATTGTAGGTGGAGTCAGGCACACCACTTTTCAATGAATTCATGGAACAACATGTGGGAATATCATCTCATGTTGGATAGTCTATTCTCCACATATAAAAGTATATAAAATATTTCCTTAACAAATAAATTTCATAATATTATATATTTTGGCTTCTAGTAACAAAAGTTTTTAACAAATGACACATTTCATTTCAGATTTCTTGATTTCCATGTTGAGGTCTATTAGACCATATTTCCACATACTACACTAATGGGATTAACGATTCTATGGATATAGTGTATATAATTAACTTCCATATTGTTTAGTAGAACCATCCTGATAGAGACACGCTCCAGTTTGGATTTGTTCTGCATATTCCCCTTCCACATAGACAATCAAGAGCACGTCATTCCATGAAGATGATAGGGAGGAAGGATAGAAACTGGCACCGATGAAATGCGGAGTATCAATTCCTATGTGATATATTAGATTCATTTTAGATCAAGGGTATGCATACTATGTTATTTCCTCAATCAGAGTAGCTCAAGTATGAGCCATGATAAAGATGGAAGTTAATACAGTATCTTATTCCACATGGTAGAGGGATCCAATATCTAGTAAATTAATAAATTTCCATTATTTTATTTTTTGTACTTTTTTTAATTCTTTTTGAGTGTCAATACATTGTACTGTAATAGATCATATTATTCTCATATCTACTCAAGTGTATGTGGTTTTAGCTAGGAAACATACCACATTACAGCGTAGGGGATGATGCAAGCATGTCATGTGCTATATGATAGTATATTTGATCGTCCACCTCATGGATATGTTGTTCCTTTATAGGGAGAGGAGTTACCTACTTAAGAACCTCCTCCAACAGCCGCTGATGTTGATGATCCATGATGTTGATGACGTAAATCATGCCATGCTTCATGTGAGAGCTCACATGTACCAGAGGTAGAGGTCACACCTCTAGTATTCCAGCCTCAACTAATTGTGGATGTGTAACTAGAGTCATGGGATCTAATTATATTGTGAGTATATCCACATTTTCCCCAGAATATATCCGATCTAAGATTATATCATAGGAGAATTCCCATTCCTCCACCTTTCATTACTGAGCCTTCACGGGCATTATGGTTCCCCCGGCATATGATGACATGTCCTTCCACTTACATAGTGGGGGATGGATCATGTGTACATGATGACATCCATATTCCATATTCTCCCAATGATTCAAAGGTATATAATCGTACATATGAGGATCCAACAACTAAGGATAATCCCTCTCTATCTCATCATACTCCACCTCATCATAGAGGTCAATGATCTTGATACGGGGATCCCATTCTCACACTATATTGAGTGATTGCACCTCTTCGTAGACCGTGATTGTACTCATTCACTTATATGTGTGTTATTGACATAAAGTATTTAAAAATTAATTTATTCTATCCACTATATAATTATCTAGATACTAAAATTTTGAAATTATTTTTACTATCAACGATTTTTACATGTTTAGACACTATTTAAATTTTTATTTATATTTTACATACAGTTTGAATTTTCTTAGATTTCCATGTCGGCTACTTGAAACATTAAAAAAATTAAATATAAAGTAATTAAATTTAAAATCTTATAAAATATAAATTATAAAAACAATATAAATAAAACATAATCCATATCCTAAACATCTCCAAAAAAATTAAAATAAAAAAATCATAAATTAAATAAACAAATCTAATTTATATGACTTAAACATTATTCATTAAAAATATTATATTAAAATAGTAAATAAATTCACATAAAATATATTATAAATAAAATTTAAATGAAATTTATAATATTGACGAAACATATAATAAAAAATATAAAATGAAATGAATGTAAAAAAATTATAAATACAAATGTAAAGGTTTAAAACAACAATATATTGTGCCATTAAAATTTCTTTTCTTTAATTGTTTATATGAAATACTTATTATTTTAAATTATTTTTTATATGTTTAGTAAGTATTCCAAATTTTATTTTGATTTTATTTCTACATTATTATTTATAGACATCCAAGGTCACCAACATAAAACAATATTATGTTTTATATAGGTGTCTTTGAAATCATATAAATTATAAAATTTATATACAGTACAAATGATATTTTCCAAACATACTCAATATATAAAACATAATTGAAAATAAAAAAATCGTAAATATAATATGAAAAAGAGAATTTAAATTTCATAGAATTTATTTCTTAAAAACATAACATTTTCACTTTCAAATATTATTGGAAATAATTCTAAACCAAAGGAAATAAACACAATATATATCAAAATATAAAAACATTTATATTTTTAATATTTTTATATTTCGATAAAGGTGGAATTGGTCTTTCCACCTTTGGACTAATACCCAAAGGTCATAAGGCTGATGGCGCCTTTTTGCATTAGTTTAAAAAAATTAACCTTGTATTATTTTAATAATTATATTTAAAAAATGTATAGAAAAAACACCTAATTAGGAAAACAATAGCTTGGTCTTGATTGTTCTATTTATTATTACGACACGTACCAACACCCTCTTTACTTTTGCTACCTACAGTAATCTTTATCTTTGCAATGAAAACATCATCCAATGTGGTGCAACATTACCTTATGAACTCCCTCAAATTAACTTGTGTATTTTATATAGCATAAAAAATTTCTTCCATGGTATTATTATTGTAATATTTATAATTATATAAATATATTTTTTATAACTATATTCATAAATATATATTTATAATTAAATACTTATAAAAGACATATTTATAATTATTTAAATGTTTCTATAATTATATAAATGAATATATATTTTATATATAAATATTAAATATATTTTAAATTTATATATAAATAAATTTTAATATTTATATAGTTATAAATATATTTGTATTTATATTTATATATTTTTAAATATATTTTTAAATATAATTATAAATATATTTATTATTTATATATATATTTATTTATTTATTTATAAAAAAATGCATATTTATAATTAATTATTTATAATTATATTTATAAATATGTAATTATAATTTTCTTAATATATTTATATAGAAATATGTTGAAATATATATATTTAATGAATTGAAAGTCTGTATTTATAAGTATAATTATAAACAAATATTTAAAGTGCAAATGTAATAATCATTTATAATAATGTAATTCATAATATAATACTTAATCTGAAGTAACATTCAAATTAATAATATTATTTAAATTATTATTCATATTTTATAATATTTTCATTTTTATACATACTTAATTATGTATTTAAAGGAAATATATAATAATGTAATTAATATTTATTAATAATGTAATTAATAACATTAATTAATAACAACATAATTAATAATACTTTATAATAATGTAATTCGTAATATAATAATTAATATGAAATGTGCCCATAAATTTTTTTAAAGTGTAAATATAATAGTTTTAAACAATAAATTTTATGTCCTGTAAATTATTATTTTTACTATATTTTTTGTTTTTTGTTTAGTTTTTAGTAATATATTATATGTTAAGTGTCTATAAAAAATTTGTTTTGGTAGTATGCATACCTTATAATTTATAAGCATTCAAAGTCACCTAAATGAAATATAATAATGTTACATGTGTGTGACTTCAAAATTCTATAAATTATATATTATAAATACAATATAAATGAAATATGGAATAACAGCTAAACATATAAAAAATTATTAAAAATATTATATTTTTTAAAAATAATTAATTTAAAATAATTTTAAAGGAACAAAACATCTTTGTTTCAAAACATAACATTTGTACTTCTAAATATTTTTGATGTTCCGTTAATTATTGGAAATGGGGTCTATACAAAGAGAATAAATCAATTTCGATTCCCTTCAGTTCCATAACATGGAATATGAACCTCACGCTCACTCCCTGTCCAACGTCTTTGTCACTCTGGTGTACAGGCTATTGGCTAGGTTTCTCCCAATGAGGTGATGTGCGTGACTCCTCATGCTACTGTGTAGATGACTTCCCAATATCTTTATAGAGGATACCTGTAACACCCCGAGATTTTATGAAAAATATTCTTTTAATTTCATTAATGTCTTGTGTTGTATGCTACACCAAGATTACCTTGCTCTATACGCAACACCGTATTAGCTTGCAGTATACGCAACACTATTCTTGGATCGTGTTACACACAATTTTGATAATAGTTATTCTATGCAACATTGAGTATATATATATATATTCAATGTATAAATGAAATATGGTTGGACTATGTTATACGAAACAACGAAGGATTCTTGCACAACACGCAACCCTGACTTGAAATTTATAACATTATTAATATAATATTATTATGAACTAGCCGTTATGAATAATATTAACTAAACTTTGAAATTTATAACATTATTATTCATCTTAAACATTTTCTAGAACATGGTATAAGAACAAAATATATTTTTCAGGTAAAATAAGTATTTTTCAAAAAATGCAGTTTTGCCACCTTTTGATGGCGCAGCCACTTTAAATCTAGTTTTTTCCATGTTTATAAGTTCAATTTGACAAAATAAAATTCTTATTTGGAATCATAAAATAAAAATTTACTTTGGATAAATTTTTCACATTATTCTGGTAACTTTCATATTTTGATGAATAGTAAAAACACGCTATATTTTAATTAAAAACAACTTTTTTCATCGCAATAATTTATATGGTTAAATTATAATATTGAATGGTTTTAAAGTATAAATAGAAAATATTTTTACCATTTAATATAATTTATGTCATTAGCATTGATTCTACCTTGAATTCGTGGGATAAATCAATTCAATCTTTTGCAATGTTTTAAAGAAAAACCCGGTTTCTTTCGACAACGGGATTAATTTTAATTTAATTTCTGCAACTTTTGTGTATTGAATTTGGAAAACTGGATTCCATATTTGGAATCAGTGGATCCAAATTATGTTAATACGCTACTTTTTATTTTTTGAATTATGAATAGTAACTACGGTAAATTTTATTTACCATAGTTAAAGGTAAATCAGGTAATTAAGGGTAAATATAATATTATAAAATTACCCTAGAACATGTCAAAATCCTATTATATGACTAACCGTCGACCCATATCACCTAAGGGTCGGATTAGATTGATTTAATGGACTTTTTTTCATGAAAATAATTTAATTATTATTAAAACCAAAGAATGTGACAACATGTCACTTTCTTAAATCTTATAAGTATAATAATTTTAATTTAGTGATATAATTCATTAAACTTCAAACATGAATAGTCTCCAGAAATATAATACAATTATCTACATCATAGGAATTTATTTAGAATTTTTAGGGATTAAATAATTATCATTTATTATGACACAAAGATGATGCAGTAATTGTCTTATTAATGAAATATTGACATAATTGATGTTATAAATACCCAAATAAATGTAATTTAAGACTTTTTATGAATTAAAATAATTTTATATGTTAATATGACATGTTAGTATTTATTTAATTAACTTTTTTCTAACTAATAAATCTGTTATGAGTTTTACAAAAATCAATTACTAAATAGTGTCAAAATTGACATAAAATAGTTTTTAAAACAAATATTATATTATTAATTGTTATTTTATTCCTAAAAATCTAAGTTTCTGCCAAATGACTTAGATAAAGTTATATATATTAATAATAAACAACTTGGGGTTCGTTTGGCTTGATATAGTAAGTTTATTAACCTTATAGTGTAAGAAAACAAGAAGACACGGTAAAAGTTAAATTATCTAACTTAAAGTTAAATCTAAATGATAAGGTTAAAATTGATACCTAAACTTGTCTAAATTCTATTTTATGAGAGTATTTCAACCCCTACCAACCTTATCTTCGAAATATATCAATTTGGGGCTATTAAAAACCGAATTTGACTTTATAATAAAATAATATTTTTAGTTATTCCAAAGGTGCCCCTCTCCTCCCTTATAAAAGGGAACCTCCTCCTCCCTCTTCCTCACACCACTTTGAGCCTTCAAGCTCGGTCAAACCCTTCCAATTTCTCCTCTACACTTTCCTAGAAACATCCTAGAGGTTCCGGTCTTCTTCAAAGACCTATTTTAGTACCCTAAAAGGATGTCTCAAAGAATCACTTCAAAGAAGAGGTAATGTCCGTTACCGATTCTTTCATCTTTATTTCTTCTTCCACTTCTTCTTATTTAGTTGTTTCATTATGAAGTAATAACATCAGTATCACTAATATACTGATATGTTATTATAAGTATGAAACAACCCTATTTCACCATCTATCCATTCTACGGAAAAAGAAATCACCGCGCGTGCGTACGTACGGAATACCGTCTCCACGCCGTGGTGTAATCTATTTTACACCACCACATTAATTGGATGGGTATAATGGTGTAAATAATGACTATATATGACTATTATAAAGTGATATTGATTCTGAAATAGTATACATACACTCCAATACAATTCCACTATCATGGGAATGATATCATCGCTCGTGCGTACGTACAGAATACCGTCTCCACGATGTGATGCGATTCGTTCTACATGATCTTCATTGTATAATGATTATATAAATGAATTGAATGAATTAATATGATATATATTACAAATAATATCATTCTGTAAATGTGTTATCTATAACCTAGCTAGAAGAATATGAATTTATTCGACAAACACTCATAAGAACAAAAAAGTAATAAACACCCGAATAACAAGTAGTAATGAAATATTACTAATAATAAGCTAAGAATATGACCATATATGATATCATAACAATAAGTAAGATTCTGGAATAAGTCAATAACATTATTTAAATCATTATACAGGAGGTTTGGACACTTACGAAGCAAATCAGACCTAAGGTAAGGGAAATATCACAATCTCATTTTTATTCGAGATTGTTTATACTTTGGTATTTACTGGGGTGTATTTTATCATCCACATCCATGTTTCCTCAATATATAATATTGTTCCATCCACCTACAATTGTTTAAATCCAATTTTACCCATAGGTTAGTTTTTAGTAAAAGATATGAAAGGAATCTTATGTCGTTTTTCGTACAAGGTACTTTTTGACTCTTCCGACAAAAGTACGAGAAGAATGTTTTTTTAACTTATACGGCATGAATGGATTTTTAAAACATTATTTCCAAGAAGAAACCCTTAAAATTTTTCAAGTTTATTATTAATCAACTTCTTTTAGTTTATAATTGTATGACATGTTAAGAAAGGAAAAGTTTTTTTGAAGTAGAAAGGATATTTTCCTCAAGAATGGAGTTCAAGTGTTTTATGAAAATTATTTTCCATCTAAGATAATATAGGGTTCTGTTTTTATCCTTATTATTACATGGATTTGATTATGTTGTGATAGAAATATTTTTATGAATTGTTTTATCTTATATGAATTGTTTTATGATGTCACGATGTTTAAGATTCCCATTTTTATTACATAGGTTATGCTATGATGTATGGTTTATGATTTTGTGGCACACATAAGAATGGTATCATTATGATATGGGTGGGACCAATATCTCCCTCCAATGCATTGGGTAAAGATTTTATATCTCATGAGATAGACATGGCTGGAATGGTAGGTTATACCGGTTTAGTGAAACAGGACTGAAATGAGGAGTGAACTCGGTTCAGAAAGGGACTTTGTCCACTAAGATAGTCTTGGAAATGAGTCTTGACTAATAAGAAATGATTCTATATGATTATGTGTATATTCCACAAAGTTTCATGTTTTAAGTTATGATTATTGGGATTACATTTCAGTACTATTATTTATCCCATGTTATGAAATTATGATCTCTTTTGCAGGTTAAGATTTCCAAAAGATATGTTCTTATGAATATGACGTGATTTATATTTCTTTTGTTTACCCTTACTGAGAATTTGAGCTCACTCTTTTATGTTTTCTTTTCCCCAGGACATAAAGAAAGGATTTAGGTTTTTAAAAAAGAAGATCTTTATGGGAGATGTTGAAGATCTTTCACCACGATTAGAAGATTATATTCCGAGTTTCCAAAGACACTAAACTATTACGGTCCTTGTGTGTGTGTTTTTGTTATGTACTAAGTATTCCGCAAAAGTAATGTAATGTCTATGTACGTTAAGCTTTGGGTCTCTACAGTTGGTATCAGAGGAAAGGTTTAGTCAACCTTTGGAAACTAGGATGCGAAAACGTTAGTGAGATCCCTAGATATATTTCTAAGGTATGTCTAGGGATGTCCCTAAGGATAAGTATACGTATAGGATACAGTCCTAGAACTACGGTAACGATCATAGAATTTAACCTAAGATGTTAGATATTAAGGATACTCCCCCTTTATTATGTTGTTTTCCCTAGAATGATTTTTGCCTCTCACACTATTCTTTTTGGGTTTTAGACGATGGCTGGAACCCGAAGGAACCGTTTTGATCAATGTAATGGACAATGCAATGATTGTCCTCCTGAACAAACAAATGTTATGGGAGATAGAGTACAAAATCTTATTGCTACACTTACACAATCTATGAATCATTCTGGACTTCCAAATGAGCAGAGAAAGGAACAACATTCTATTGAGTCCTTCATGAGGCAACTTCCACCTTCTTTTAGTGGGTCTTCTGATCCACTTGTTGCTGAACAATGGATAAGTACCACTAAAAAGATATTTTCAGTTCTTCAATGTTCTAAACATGATAAAGTCATCTTAGCAGTATATCGTTTGGAAGGTGAAGCTGATCAATGGTGGAATCTTATCAAGAATACGAGGCAAAGAGATGAAATTGATTCCATGGAATGGGACGAGTTCAAGAACTTATTTTTCAATAAGTACTTCCCTCGTATTCTTCGAACAAAGATGGTGAAGGATTTTCTTTAACTAAAGCAAAAGGATGATGAATCTGTTGGTATATACGAAGCGAATTTTACAAGGCTTGCAAGGTATGCATCTGGATTTATCATCCAACCTGAAAGTAAAGTTGATAGATTCTTCAGTGGCTTAAAACCAAATCTTCGAAGGGCATTAGCTATAAGAGACTTCAGTGGCTATGAAGAAATTGTGTGTTGTGCTATCAAGGTAGAAATGGAAGTTGGTGTTACTTATCCATCTCATAGTTTTGACAAGAAACAAAAGATGGAGTTCAAGGAGAAATCTCATAATAATGGTGAAAAGAAGATGAATGTTTCCTTATGCTCAAAGTGTGGAAAGGATCATGGTGGAGATTGTCTTAAAGGGACAAGTAAATGTTTCAAATGTGGAAAGGAAGGTCATCGGGCATTTTAATGCCGCAATGATGGGAAGAAGATGCCTAATGATGCAAACAAAGGAAGGGATACACAGAATCAACCTACTACGCTTCAATGCTTCACGTGCAAGGAAATGGGGCATTATGCTAATAAATTCCCTAATCTAAGGGTTAGTGATGATCGACATGAGCAACCACTTAAGGCAATGGACAAAGGGAAGTCACATGCGATCACCATTGGCGATGTTGAATATGACAACGATGTGATGGAATTATTAAGGGTTTATTTAGTGGGATTCCAGAATAATGTTGTATATAGTATCGTGGAATATTGGAATATTTATGTGTTGGTCTATTGTGGTTTTCAATAATTTTATGGTACTGGTAACCATGGAAAGTGATTGAGATATTTATGGAAAAAATATGATATGCGCATAATGAAGGGATAAGGAAAAAATGAAATGATTTATAGTATTCATGATCTCATGATTGATATAAGGACTAAGTGATATCATGGTTTGAGTATAAAGAATTTTGAGGATTTTGGTATGTGGAAAGTGTTAACCTTTAACTGCATTCATGTTTTCACTAAGGTTCAATGGGTATTCATTCTTCAAGAGAATACATCATTAAGGTATTCACATGTTTTTAATTTTACCAACAAGATATATCTTATGATATATGGGGGATAAATGATGGCATTCACGTGATTGTTATGTGACATTTCAAGTAATCATTTTATTTATACTATGAGATTGGACCGAAGTATTTTAGATAAGCCAAGAGATTGAAATGAATTCTGTTGGACATAAGTTAGTATTGTTTAAGGATAGAACTTTTTTCGATATTATTGATGGGATGTTATAATAATATAGTTTTAGAAAAAGGAAAACCTGTGGGACGGGCGACAGCCCATCGCGTCGGACAAGGCTATGGGAATCGAACCCACAACTGAAGTGCGACTGGCCTTTATCGCCTACCACTGGCCTACAGGAAGTCCCTGGTTAGTAGAAACTAGTTTAATTTTATTAATCGGTATGATATATGAAGTATAAGTTCATTTTTGGAACCATATACGATTAATCTAACCATAAGATGGACTTATAACTTTTGCTAAGCTTTTGTTTGAGAGAGATGGAATGAACCATCATTCTATCACATGATCTACTAACACATCACGAATAACAAATTCAACTTCATTTCTTTAAGGGATGAAGTGGAAATTGTTCAATTCACGAACAACAGTGAGATTGTACCAAAATCATGTAAGTATTTATTTTAATTCTTCAACTTTAGGGAAATGATCTTGAAAACCAAAAATGTTATCCTAGTTCCCTTATATCCGATGAACCAGATGGTACCTTAGATCATCACAAATCTATAACCTTGTGATTGTTGTCTTTTTCATAGCCATGTTCTACCACTCTCCATCAGAACCTCATGGTTAGATTTTTCTTCCAAATCCATATTTTCACCTATGTTATCCTATGTGGAAACCCAGTGATGAGTTAATTTGGGTAACCGTTACATTTCATACTTTAGTTTTTAAATCCATGTTTTGGTATTCCTTTTTACGATGTGGGTTTCTATCAAATAAACTTTCGAATAGTAAACCATTTATAACCCCGACGAATTTTGAGGGAGAAATTCATTTTAAGGGGGGTAGAATGTAACACCCCGAGATTTTATGAAAAAATATTCTTTTAATTTCATTAATGTCTTGTGTTGTATGCTACACCAAGATTACCTTGCGCTATACGCAACACCGTATTAGCTTGCAGTATACGCAACACTATTCATGGATCGTGTTACACACAATTTTGATAATAGTTATTCTACGCAACATTGAGTATATATATATATATATTCAATGTATAAATGAAATATGGTTGGATTATGTTATACGAAACAACGAAGGATTCTTGCACAACACACAACCCTGACTTGGCTTGCATTACACGCAATCGCGACCTTCCTCGATAGAGTGTGTTGTACGCAATACTAGGTTTTACTAAACAACGATATATTATTGTAATATTATTATGAACTAGCTGTTATGAATAGTATTAACTAAATTTTGAAATTTATAACATTATTATTCATCTTACACATTTTCTAGAACATGGTATAAGAACAAAATAAATTTTTCAGGTAAAATAAGTATTTTTTAAAAAATGCATTTTTGTCGCCTTTTGATGGCGCAACGACTTTAAATCTAGTTTTTGACATGTTTATAAGTTCAATTTGACAAAATAAATTTCTTATTTGGAATCATAAAATAAAAATTTACTTTGGATAAATTTTTCATATTATTCTGGTAACTTTCATATTTTGATGAATAGTAAAAACACGCTATATTTTAATTAAAAAAAACTTTTTTCATCGCAATAATTTATATGGTTAAATTATAATATTGAATGGTTTTAATGTATAAATAGAAAATATTTTTACCATTTAATATAATTTATGTCATTAGCATGGATTCTACCTTGAATTCGTGGGATAAATCAATTCAATCTTTTGTAATGTTTTAAAGAAAACCCCGTTTTATTTCGACAATGGGATTAATTTTAATTTAATTTCTACAACTTTTGTGTATTGAATTTGGAAAAATGGATTCCATATTTGGAATCAGTGGATCCAAATTATGTTAATAAGCTACTATTTCTTTTTGGAAATTATGAATAGTAACTACGGTAAATTTTATTTACTATAGTTAAAGGTAAATCGGGTAATTAAGGGTAAAAATAATATTATAAATTTACCCTGGAACATGTCAAAATCCTATTGGATGACTCAAAGTCGACCTATATCACCTAAGGGTCGGATTATATTAATTTAATGGACTTTTCTCCATGAAAATAATTTAATTATTATTAAAACCAAAGAATGTGACAACATGTCACTTTCTTAAATCTTATAAGTATAATAATTTTAATTTAGTGATAAACTTCATGGAACTTCAAACATGAATAGTCTCAAGAAAGCTAATACAATTATCTACATCTTAGGAATTTATTTATAATTTTTAGGGATTAAATAATTATCATCTATTATGACACAAAGATGATGCAGTAATTGTCTTATTAATGAAATATTGACATAATTGATGTTATAAATACCCAAATAAATGTAATTTAAGACTTTTTATGAATTACACTAATTTTATATGTTAATATGACATGTTATTATTGATTTAATTAACTTATTTATATCTAATAAATCTGTTATGATTTTCACAAAAATCAATTACTAAATAGTGTCAAAATTGACATAAAATAGTTTTTAAAACACATATTATATTATTAACTGTTATTTTATTCCTAAAAATCTAAGTTTCGGCCAAATGAATTAGATAAGGTTATATATATTAATAATAAACAACTTGGGGTTCTTTTGGCTTGATATAGTAAGTTTATTAATCTTATAGTGTAAGAAAACAAGAAGACACGGTAAAAGTTAAATTATCTAACTTAAAGTTAAATCTAAATGATAAGGTTAAAATTGATACCTAAACTTGTCTAAATTCTATTGGATGAGAGTAGTTCGACCCCTACCCACCTTATCTTCGAAATATATCAATTTGGAGCTATTAAAAACCGAATTTGACTTTATAATAAAATAATATTTTTAGTTATTCCAAAGGTGCCCCTCTCCTCCCTTATAAAAGGGCACTTCCTCCTCCATCTTCCTCACACCACTTTGAGCCTTCATGCTCAGGAAAACCCTGAAAATTTCTCCTATCCACTTACCTAGAAACATCCTAGAGGTTCGGGTCTTCATCAAAGACCTATTTTAGTATCCTAAAAGGAGGTCTCAAAGAAGCACTTCAAAGAAGAGGTAATGTCCGTTACCGATTCTTTCATCTTTATTTCTTCTTCCACTTCTTCTTCTTTAGTTGTCTCATTATGAAGTAATAACATCAGTATCACTAATATACTGATATGTTATTATAAGTATGAAACAACCCTATTTCACCATCTATCCATCCTACGGAAAAATGAAATCACCGCGCGTGCGTACGTACGGAATAGCGTCTCCACGCCGTGGTGTAATCTATTTTCCACCACCACCTTACTTGGATGGGTATAATGGTGTAAATAATGACTATATATGACTATTATAAATTGATATTGATTCTAAAATATTATACATACACTCCAATACAATTCCACGATCATGGGAACGATATCATCGCTCGTGCGTACGTATGGAATACCGTCTCCACGATGTGATGCGATTCGTTCTACATGATCTTCATTGCATAATGACTATATAAATGAATTGAATGAATCAATATGATATATATTACAAATAATACCATTATGTAAATGAGGTATCTATAACCTAAAGAGAAGAATAAGAATTTATTCGACAAACACGCAAAAGAACAAAAAAGTAATAAACACCCGAATAACAAGTAGTAATGAAATATTACTAATAATAAGCTACGAATATGACCATATATGATATCATAACAATAATTATGATTCTGGAATAATTCAATAACATTACTTAAATCATTATACAGGATGTTTGGACACTTACGAAGAAAATCGGACCTAAGGTAAGGGAAATATCACAATCTCATTTTTATCCGAGATTGTTTATACTTTGGTATTTACTGGGGTGTATTTTATCATCCACATCCATGTTTCATCAATATTTAATATTGTTACATCCAACTACAATTGTTTAAATCCAATTTTACCCTTAGGTGAGTTTTTAGCAAAATATATGAAAGGAATCTTATGTCGTTTTTCATACGAGGTACTTTTTGACTTTTCCGAAAAAAGTACGAGAAGAATGTTTTTTTAACTTATACGGCATGAATGGATTTTTAAAACATTATTTCCAAGAAGCTTACCTTACAAGTTTTCAAGTTTATTTTTAATCAACTTCTTTTCGTTTATAATAGTATGACATGTTAAGAAAGGAAAAGTGTTTTTGAAGTAGAAAGGATATTTTCCTCAAGAATGGAGTTCAAGTGGTTTATCAAAATTATTTTCCATCTAAGATAATATAGGGTTATGTTTTTATCCCTATTATTACATGGATTTTATTATGTTGTGATAGAAATATTTTTATGAATTCCTTTATCTTATATGAATTTTTTTATGATGTCACGATGTTTAAGATTCCCATTTTTATTACATGGGTTATGCTATGATGTATGGTTTATGATTTTGTGGCACACATAAGAATGGTATCATTATGAGATGGGTGGGACTTATATCTCCCTCCAATTCATTGGGTAAAGATTTTATATCTCATGAGATAGACATGGCTGGAACGGTAGGTTATACAGGTTCAGTGAAACAGGTCTAAAACGAGGAGTGAACTCGGTTCAGAAAGGGACTTTGTCCACTAAGATAGTCTTGGTAATGAGTCTTGACTAATAAGAAATGATTATATATGATTATGTGTGTATGCCACAAAGTTTCATGTTTTAATTTATGATTATTGGGATTACATTTCACTACTATGATTTATCCCATGTTATGAAATTATGATCTCTTTTGCAGGTTGAGATTTCCAAAAGATATGTTCTTATGAATATGACGTGATTGATATTTCTTTTGTTTACCCTTACTGGGCATTTGAGCTCGCCCTTTTATGTTTTCTTTTCCCCAGGACATAAAGAAAGGATTTAGGTTTAAAAAAAAGAAGATCTTTATGGGAGATGTTGAAGATCTTTCACCACAATTAGAAGATTATATTCCGAGTTTCCAAAGACACTAAACTATTATGGTCCTTGTGTGTGTGTTTTTGTTATGTACTAAGTATTCCGCAAAAGTAATGTAATGTCTATGTACATTAAGCTTCAGGTCTCTACAATACCTCAACATCATATGTGGATGTCTTCCGAACATCATATGTGGAGCCATATGACCTAAGAGCTCTTAAATGTTCCAGAAGTGTAATATCAAAGAAGTAACTACCACCGGAATTGTTTTTAGGGGCCACCACAATCTGTGCTACCATTTCCAGATATCATTACACCGTAGTAAGATGAGATAGAGTTGATATATCAGATATTTGAGTATGAATGTTTGGCATATAAACCTTTCCCATATGTGCAATATCCTTTGTCAATTGTTTAGGATCTTCCCTTTGTGGTGCATCAAGATCTGTATAAGCATCTCACAGATGTCACTCTCACTATCCTCCCCTATGTCCTCACTAATTACCTCATATATTTCCTTAGACTCACTATGGATGTGGCGGTGCATCATCCTTAATGTGTACAGTAGGAAAATCAGCATCCCTACATGCCTCATCTAGATCATTTGGATCGGGATATAATTATGGATTCTCATTATAGACACGGTCACGTATGAAATGGATTGGATCTCTGAGAGACAACAAATATGGGTTACCAAAATCCTTCTTAACAGATTTCTTCTTCTGATGATCTGTGATATGTTCAAGTTCATCAAGTCCATCTAACTTCAAAGGAAATAATATTCAAACTAATAAACAAAATGAGCTAAAAAATATAATAAATGTTAGTAAACATACCAACTATTGAATGCCAATTGCATAGTGTGTAAGGTACATTATCATGTGTAATTGGTACCAATATGCATAATCACCCTAAGTATCTTAACAAAAGCATGTTGTGCGATATCTGTGATGAACAATATCAAATTTGGCCTCTGTATAACAATTCTCAATGTAATATAAATGAAATGGTGCCAAATCCATTATCTTTCTACCAATAGAGTAATGAAATTCAACTCATCAACCTATCATAGTGAAATGGGGATATGTTGTATATATCCAAACTATCACAGGACTCAGTCTGGTTGGTACCACTCAATGATGTGAAAGTTCATGAGTGGTATCACTACACCATGATCTCCAACCATAGTTGTGAATTATGGTGGAATCGAAACATAAATAAATCCTGCATACAAGGTCCATGAAAATATAAATTCCAAGACAAAAATTAATTCATAAATAAGTAAATATTACTAACATAACATTGAAATATCATATCAAATTAATAACAATTTTATTTTTTCTATAAAATTTTTTATTTAACGTACAACACAAGGATGGATAGCATCAAATATCTATCAAATGTTTTTTACACTATGTCTTGGATTATTTTTATAACATTTATCCTACATAAACATGGTTATAAAATAACTAATATAGGGTATTTTTATAAAAAAAAATTAAAAATATTACAAAATAACTCAAATTATTGATGTAAACATACCTACATCCTTAGGGAAATTCTTGGAAGAGGTGTTGTGGAAGTGGTTTAATAACTCTAGGAGAAATGTGTGTAAAATTAACCAAGACAAACATATGTACGAAATCCATACACCCAATAAAATCCAACACATCATCTCTACAACTGGTGTAGAGACATACATACAGATATGATAATACAGTGTAACCCCAGCTGTATCTACCCATATAATCAATATCCGAAGGTAATAGTTGGTACATCATGTGTACCAAGGTTGTGGAGTAGTCCACAAACATAATTCCTCTAATAAGTCTCATAATTTAAACATCTATTATTCGAATAATTAGATCCTAATTCAGATAATTAGGTAAGAAGGAGAAATTCTCATCAAGACACCCAATTAGCAATCAATAACCCTGGAATACATGTGGTATGTTGAAGGTGTCAACACCTAGTATATGGTGTATGACTACAAACGAATCTCCAATAGTGTCACCCATAACCATATTCCTATGAATGGGTAGACCAAGCATGTAGACCACATCCTCTAAAGTAATGGTTATGTCCCCCTTAGGGAGATGATATGTGTGTGTGTCTCTAGTCACAATCTCTTAGCTAGTGAAACAATAAAATGGTGGTCAATAATCTTTAAGTCGGACTTGAAAACTCCATAAAATCTAGCAAGTCTGAGGTTTGGAACAATGGTTTCAAGAGGTTTATTATAGTGAAATAATACCCACTCTAAATATCAAGTTGTCTACTAGGTCATTGAATCAACACATCACATGACATGTGCGACTAATGGGAAGATAATAGAGGTTTCTCCATCAAATTGTATGAATAGTAAGGCATTAATAACGACAACTATTTAACCAATGCCTGGTTTTATTATTTGGTGTAAAATATTTTTTATGTTTTTAATTGGTTTTTTGTGAAAATTAAGTATGTTATTTCAATGGACCACATATTTACTTTGATATGGTGTTTTTTTGAGTGAAATACATTCTTGTGGAAAAAAAATATATACTACTATAGAGAAAAAAAATGAAAAACATGGTAAATTTTTTGTAATATATAGAGTATTTATTCAAAAATCATAACGAAACTTTATTTTCCTAAACCTTTTATGAAAATATTCATATCTCTCATCTCTAGGAACCTTTTTAAAAGATTCAATTATATAATTATATTGTTTTAGTTAATTGGGTGTTTTTATAAATTGGGTGAATTAGTTATAAATTTTTTCAACTTAATGTTTTATTTGGAAACTGAATGCACTGCCTCCTTGAGTGTTCCACTCCATCCAATAAGTTAATATAATTAAAGAATCAGGTAAAAACATTTAAATTATTTAATTTTTTGCATCAATAATTTTAACTATTATATTATTTCCCTATAAATCATAGGAAACATGTTTTTGTGTGATGTTGTTGGTTTCATAAGCCACATCTTAGTGAAGGTGACCATTCATAAAGACAATCTATCTCATTTCAAATACGTGTCATTTAGACACCATTTTTTTTCTTATGAGGATTTGGAATACTTCTAGTTATATATTGGAATCCAGGAACTGAGACGTCATACAATTATAAGGCTTGTTTTTCCTAGAATTAATTTTATAAAAATATTAAATATATTTTATATTAAGTGCACATGGTTTCTTAAAGATAATGGTATAACTCAAAAACGGGATATCGGATCAAAAATCTTAGAAAACTGTTTAGTTTGGAATGCCATGATTACCAAATAAGCAACCAAAAATTGGTTGGGGTAAGGCATTTGGATATCACGACCATTGACAGGTGTATTTAAATTAATTTAATTAATTAATTTAATTTATTTAATTTATTTGACCTAAAGAGATTCATCAAAAAAAATTCTATTATAAATATTCTCAATGTTTAGCCACATAAACACTGGGAGAATTGAGAGTTTTTCCTTCCACCCCTCATTGTTGAATCATAATGAGATGATTATGAGACTCTTGATCTAGAAAAATCGAGACACTACAAATGAAAAGACTTTTCCATCATTAGAGAGCACATTCTTCATCGATGAATGATCCAATATCCAGGTAAGACTCATTATTTTTATGATTATTTACCTATTAATTAAATTTTTTGAGTATTATCTTACTACTTCTTCGATCTACATCAGTTGCATGCCTTTGAATGCTCATGTGTAATGGTTTTAATTATATATTCAATTATTCTCACCGTGTATATCACCAATTGAGTTCATTGAATAATAATACATTCCTGGAGATCATACAACTTTATTTTTTTCCTTTTCCCCCAATAATTCATCGTGTTCTTTACCAATTTGAAAATATAGTCTTCATTTGACATTTTCAAGTGGGATCAAGAATTATTGGACCCCTGGATTCATGGAAGACTCATGTGTGATTAATAGAACAATGAATCAAGGATTGATTTGGATTATTCATGGTATATTGTTGATTCCAATGATGGTCTTATTTTCAATAAGGTGCAACAAGTTATGTGAGATACGATCCATGTGGCAGTAGTGCATGTGGGTTTATGCGGGAATAGATAGAGGTTTGATTTCCAACATCTGGAGGGCTGGATTCATTGACTATAGCATGATCCATAGTTTTGAGGTGTCGAAATAGTAGATTCATATGTGGAGGATTCAGATCTATGATCCGTAGAACAGATCAAACCTTTTGTAAAAAATTGTACTACACATCTTGTACTTTGATTAACACACTCCATATAGTTCTCCTTTGGCTACAATGATAGGGTTTTGAGAAACTTAAGGATGAAATACTATATGGTTGGGCTATATTCCATGTATCCCTCCCGGGTATAAAAGCTGTGTGGTGGAGTACACGAGAAGGACCCCATGTGGGAGGACACATCCAAGCACACAAAATGTACCAATATACATGGACATGGGAATGGAAATGGGTATAATCGTATGTGGAATGACATATCACTTACTGAAGTACAAATACATAGTAAAACATACACACAAACTTCAAGAAGCACGGGAAGGACCCCAGGCAGTGGAGGCATTCCATTTAGTACCTCAACACGTTGTGTAGTTCTACACAATCAGTTATTCGTGTACCATATTTAAAATATCCAGGTAGTGGAGAGGGAACACACATCATTTGAGTCCCCATAAAAATCATTTACCTCTTCTCCCTTTTTTAGAAACCTTAAGTCCCTTGTAAATCCATTGTTTGTACTTGGAATTTGGCCTATGAGTTTTTTATCCTAAGTGTTTTCCCACATAGAATGTTATGGAAACCTACGTAGTGTATTTTTAGATATGATGTGATATTTTACAGGAATTACACTTATTTAGTCGGTGTTCAAAGATGGTATTGATTGGGAAGAATCATCAGAGTGGTACCCTTCTGGTGGACTAGGGAAAAGGCCCTCTATATATCAAATGAGTGGAACCTCATGACAAATCAGGGTGTGGGCCCTCTATTTACATATTGGTTCCCCCTACCTAATAAATTGTGATTCCTACTTACAATTACTAGTACACCCTATGGAATTAGGGTGTGGGTCCTCTATCTACTAAGTGGTACCCCCAGCGGCATTAGGGAACATGACTTCTATCTACTGAGGTGCACCCCCCCCCCATCGTATAAGTCGTAGGTCCTCCTTCTATTGAGTTCCACCAACATAATGCACTGGGGTGCGGATCCTCTTCTTGGAGGTTGTCCCCCTCAATTTTGTGGCATAGTGGTGAGGCTTGGACCATCCAAATGGTTACTTCTTCTGATAGACGCATGAGTTGTTCGGAAACATTGATGGATCTATGGAACTATTGTCACTATTTTCCTAGGATGGGTTGTGATATGGAGATCTTTTTTCTCTCCCATTTGGGTTTCATTGAATTGATCATATATATATATATATATATCTATATCCATCTCATTGGATTTTTTACTCTCTTACTTTGGGTTGATTTGTCTATTATCTATTCTTATTGTGTTTCTTATTTCCCCCCTTAATATTTTGTGGTGTCCAACTGGGTATGTATATAATCACCCCTGTGTGGGATTTTACAACATGTGGTGTGTCTTATGTAGATGATGTACAATTCAGTGGTAACTACAAAGGATCAAAGGTATACCTAGTGCATTGGACCGCATATGGTGGTTGGAGATTAGAGATCATGATATGGGCTCTCTCATCATTTTACTTTACCATTTTTTTTGTTGGGACATCTTTCTGGTTGGCTGTATATTTTTTCCATTCACTTTTTAGTTTAAATTGTCATACTCTTATACACCCAAGAAGTTTTTTCATGAATGTTTATTCTATGGATATTAATTATTATTATAATTATTATTATTTACATCTATATTTATATGGTCGATTATATGTGTATGGGTACTTTTGAAAAGTCCTTCCATACTATTTATGCCTTTCTATGCTTGTAACCACCATCTAGAATGTGGAGACGGGCTTGGGTTAGTTTCGGATCGATCCTCATTGGGTAGAGACATGATAGATTAATATCATTTCATTTCATTTTTGGGATGGTTTTTGGAGTATTACTCTTAAGAATATTTGGTTGGGATTTAGGAAAATGGTGTCAAAGTATTACGATGATGATTTTTAAGCTAGGGAATCCATTGTTGATGCAACGGCCAATGTATCCATTCACTATAACCATAACTAATTGATTTTCAACTTGGCATACTAAGACATTGGTTGTAGAGACCAATGGTATATGAATCATATATTATTGGGACTTTTAACTATCCTTCTTGAACTAGCTTCCCATTGTATGTATATATATTCACATATGACCATAGTACAACTTGATTAAATTTCCAGGATGTCACCGTGATGAAAACTAGCTAGTTTACTAGTTCTGGATCATGGAAATGATATGATGGCTGATGGGGCCTCATTTTAGGGTCTATCACATGAGATCCTTCTTCTAGTTGTACAGGTAATAGCACCTCACCAATCGAGTAGCAGATCATACCATCAGGTTAGGATTAGGATGTGTTTGGGATTAGCGTACTCCATGAGTTCTATAACAATAGGCCACTAAGGTTACATGGAAATCCAAATCCCTAGGAAATATAGGATTGGATAGAGTTAGTGATCCATGTTTTCTGTATTATCAAGACGCTAACTGATAATGTGGTTTTGGTGGTAGCTAGCCTTTTCCACATAGAATCTTGGTGTTGGAGGAGTCCTATTACAAAGATGCATGAGTAGTCAAAACTCTTATGGGTCAACTTCCAGTAGCTATTTTGTGAGGATTAATACCCCTAATTCTTATGATCATTTATAGTTTATTAGTTTCTAGAAATGTATTAGATAGGGATGAAAGTTGAAGATTATCTTGATAGATTCGTAGATCTTATGTGTTACTCCCTTAATATAATCCAGGATGGCCACTTCTGATAACATAAGTTTGAGTGGGTTCTCCAAAAAAATATAAATTCCATTGTAGTAGCCTTGTGCATCCCCAAATATGTCAGGGTGTTGGAGATGGAACTCGTAAAGGATAGATTCATGTCAGAGGGACACCAGAAATCTAGATATGGAAGATGGCATTACCGGGTTGAGTCATAAACAACATATATCATGTGCCACTCGATAGGATATCGGTGTTGGATACCTCCCCAAGACCAGACTTTGGAATGTGTTAATAAGGCACAAGGACTATGTAGGGGGAACAAGGATACCTAGAGAATGGAAGTGATTTTCATGTGATAACCTATGTCACACGGAAGGTGATTTCCCAACCTGATATTCTTAGGAGGGAAGGTTGATAGCTGATGGACCACCATGATAGAGACAACAATGTGATTAGGTATCTCCTATGAGAGGGTAGGGAGGGCCCTACGAGGGATAGCTAGAAGAGATGTAGGTGGAGCTTCCGGAGGTGGAGCTTTGGGTGGTGTAAGATTCTATGAGATTCTTCCACCACCACCACCAAGTGCCCCACGTTAGGCTGAGGGAGATAACGTTCGGGGCCGCAGACAGCTAAATGCTATGGAGCCATATGACCATATGGAACCTGAGAAGATCAAAGTTATGATCTATGTTTATTCTACTCTTGTTTCAGTATTAATAGACATAGGTTTGATTTATTCCTTCATCTCTTTACTCTGGTTGCAATAGATGAAGCTCCCAATTTATGATTTAGGCACTCAGTGTCATCATAAGGTTCCTATTGGGAACACTTCTTCTATATCTTTTATCTTCCTAAAGTGTGAGATATTTCTTGTTTGAGAGAGGTTCTCACGGAACATTTTGATAATCATGGTGTAACCCTAGGAAAACATCATGGGTATGGATTTTTTGTCCACATTTCGAGCCTAGATTGGTTTTCACTGCAGATGATTCAGATTCTTACACACCGACGGGACGAGATTCTCATTTATATGTGAAATAGATCAAATGGTTGAATGATTGGATTTTATGAGTCATAAGTTGTATCCCATTACCCATAAGTGAAAAAGTGTTTCCATTGGTAAAATAGACTCTTTAGAAATCTGTATTCCTTTAATAATGGAGTATTTTATGGACTTCTTCCCCAAGGATGTTCTGGGACAACCTTCATGGTGGGAGATGGATTTTTCTCATTAAATTGTATCATTGTATTGCTCTGATATCTTATTTAGCATATAATACAGATCCTACCAAGATCTACGATCTATGGGTACAGCTATAGGACCTTCTAAAGATGGTTTTTAACAATCCCAGTGTTCCCCCCTAGGAAGCTCCAGTGTTGTTCATAAAAATGGATGATGGGAGCTTATAGATTTGTGTATATTATCAACACTTAAACAAGGGAATGATAAATAGAAAATTCCCCTTGATAAGGATTGAAAACATTTTAGATTATTTTTGAGTTGTGAGATGGTAATCTAAGATCGATCTCAAGTCGAGCTACCACATATTGAGAATTTAGGTGATTGATATTATGAATCTGTCATTCTAATGCTGCAGAGGATGCAATGAGTTCTTAGTGATTCCCTTCGGTATGATGAATGAACCCTCTATTTTTATGGATTTGATAAACCAGGTTATCCAAATGTACTTGGACCAGATTTTGGTTGCCTTCATCAACCACATACTCATATACTCTAAAATAGAGGAGAAGCATGCAAACCACTTGAGGATGGTCATTGATTTTCATAGGGATTACCATCTTTATAGTAATCTCTCAATGTCTTAGCTCTAGATTAATTTGGTTCACATTCTTGGTCATGTCATCTTTGAGCATGGTTTTTTCATGAACTAGGAAAAGATTAAAGTTTTTATTTCTTGGGAACAACCAAAGAGCATGTTAGAGGTGCAAAGTTCTCTTGGCTTGATGGGGTACTCTAGGTTGTTTTTGGAAGTCTTCCTAAGGAATGCAGTCCCTTTGATCAGCCTGACCAAGGAATGGAATCCATTTACCTAGAATGAGTAATGCCAAAGGGCCTTTATAGAGTTGAGGGTGAGGCGGAAGAGTGCTCGTGTTTTGAGACTACCAGAGGAGGGTGTGGACAATATAGTTATTGTGATGCCTTAAGATATAGTCTTGGATACTTTTTGATGTAGGGACTTGTAATTATAGCATATAGGGTGAGGCAGTTAAGACCCTATGATCAAAACTATGTGACTCAGGACCTAGAGTTGGCTGTGGTAGTCTTGACTCTTAGGATATAGAGGAACATCCTTCTAAGAGAGTGCTTTATTGTTTACTCAAACCGTCGTAGTATTAGGTACATCTTCATGCATAGAGACTTAATCCTAGGATAGATGTTCAAATTAGAGTTTTTGTAAAAATATTACTTTGAGATAGTCTATACTTCTAGGAATTGCAACGTGGTAGATGATGCCCTTAGTAGGATGTCCCAAACTCATTTGGTGCAGGAGGCGTCTGAGTAGTTGGATTCCTTGCAGCTAAACCATGTTGGGAATGTGGGTGAGACTTTTCTTCAGTTAATGGATTTTACTTCTCCATTACTTCATCATGTGATAGATTCTTAGTTTAGAGAAATCGATTGTGAGGCCTTGTGTGAACTTATGTCCTCAGTAGATCCACTCAATGGATTTTTTGAAGGATGAAATAATGTCATATTTTTTCAAAAATGGGTGGTGAACCTAGTAAGTATGAAGAAGGAGGTGATGAATTATTTTCACACCTCTCCTTTAGAAGTAAATATCTATTTTGGGAAGATGTATAGAGACCTTTAGCAGTAGTTTTGGTGGGATGGCATGAAATAGAGCGTGGATGATTTCGATTCATGGTGTCTCACCTATCAGTTGGTGAATGATGAGCACTACATTCCAGTAGGTTTTTGGTAGCTACTTGATTTAATTAAGTGTAAATGGGATGGAATATCCATGGAAATTGTGATAGTCCTTCCACAGATAGTAAGAGGTCATGACACCATCTAGGTGATAGTTTTCTGACTCATGAAGTTGGGGAACATACTTTGCGATAAGGGAGAAAAAAAGTTTGGTGGATATTTTAAGGAAGATGTATATACAAAAAATTATTCTAATTCATGGTTTTTCATATGATATTGTATCTAATCATGATGCATGGTCTGTGTCATGGTTAAAGAGAGGTAAGCAAGTGGAATTCAAGACTCATATGAGGATGGGGACATCCTTTCCTTCTAGAAATATGGGCATATTGTGCACACTATCCTAGTGTTGTAAGATATACTTAGGTCTTACATGTTATACCTCTTCCAAAGCTTGGAGGATCGTTTTCCACTTGTAGAGTTTGTGTAAAATAATTGCTACCACTCTTCTATCAGCATGGAACCTTTTAAGGCCATGTACATGAGACCCTCCAGGTTACCCTTTTGATGGATAGGGATCAGTGAGGAAACTCTTTTGGGTCTAGATATGGTGTTGGTGATGACAGCAAATGTTCAGGTCATCCATGATTGGATGAGGAAAACTCAGAGCAGGAAAAAATCTTATGAAAATCGATATCATAGGCCCTATGAGTTTGATCTAGAAGACCACTTATTCTTGAGAGTCTCCTAATTAAAAGTATTTTTTATATTTGGTTGGAGAGAAATATTATCCCTAATTTCCATTAGGCCATTCGAGATCCTTCATAGGGATGTCGATGTTTCTTATTGCCTCACCCTATCCCCACAGTTCAAGTCTGTGCACGATGTCTTCCAAATGTCATTGCTGGGGGGATTCATGCATGACCCCATGAATGTTATTGACTAGGGTGAACTGAAAATCAAGGATGGAGATAGTTTTTCAGAGAACTTGGTGGAGTTTGAGGATCGGTAGGATAGGACCCTATGTGGATAGACGATTCCCTTAGTTCTTGCATTGTGGAAACATGACAATATGTATGAGAACTCCTGGGAGTTGTGGACCTATATTTTTTCTTAGTATCCTGAGATTTTTTTTATTTATGATTTTAGGGGATGAAAATATTGAATTATGTAATAATTTAAACACCCATTTTTACCTTGAAATACTTTGTAATATTTTTAGATATATTTTTAGATCCAGATGATAAGAAGGCATGTGATTCCGTGACCTGATGTTCTCGAAATTAATTTTATAAAAATATTTAATATATTTAATATTAAATGCATACCATTTATTATAGAAATTGGGATAAAACTTAAATGGAATATTATATCGAAAATATGAGACAACAATTGAGTCCATAATGCAAGGTTTGCCCTAAACGTGACCTAAAATTGGTCGTCATGGGGCGTTAAGATATCACGGCCATTGGAAGGTGAATTTAAATTAAATTAATTAATTTGATTATTTTATTAATTTATTTTTCCAAAATTTATTTGACTATAAATTTCCCATTATAAAAATTCTCTATGTATGGCTTGATAGTCCCTAGGAGAATTAAGAGGTTTTCCTTCCACCTCTCGTTATTGAATCGGAATTAGATGAAGACGTGACTTTGGATACAAGTAGATCAAAATGTTTTTGACACAAAACATTCTTTTCTTCATTGGTGAGCATGTTATTCATTGATTAATAATACAATATCTAGGTAGGACTTGTCAATTTCTGGATTCTTTCACAATTGATTAAATTATTTGATCATGATCTTACTACTTCTTTGATCTGTTTCATTTTCATAACTTTTTATGAACCTGTGTACCAGTTTAATTGGTTATTCAATAGTTCTCACCCAAAATAACCCTGATTATGTTTTAAGGCCAAGAACACTTGTCCAATAATCAAACACCTAAGATTTAGTACTTTTCTCCCAATGAATCATCTCATTATTCACTGATTGGGCTATGGGGTCTTGGTTTGATAGTGCATGTTGGGACATAGACCGATTGGACCCCAGAATTCACATCATATTTTTGTGAAATGAAAGGAATAAAAAATTAGGGGTGGATTCTTTTTATTTGTTAGATATGGGTGATTCCACCAAGAATCTGATTTCTGGTGAGGTGTTATGGGTGATGAGAGACACATGCTAAGTAGTTACAATGTCTATGTATTCATTCAAGAAGAGCCATAGGTTTGATTTCTAGCCACTGAGGGGTAGAAAATGATGGATGAATCAAGATCTATTGTTTTTCGGTGTTCCAATGGTTGATTCAGAGCTTTAGAAGCCAGATCTAGGATACACAGAACATATCTAACTTTCTACAAAATAACCCTACTACACTTCATGTACTGTGAGGAACACACTCCATGTAGTGACCTTTGGTTGAGGTGCTAGGGTTTTGAAAAATTAAAGGATGAAACTCTATGTGTATGGGCCACACACTGTGTATCTCTCTTAGGGTATAGCTTTTGTGTGACAGAGCACACGGGTAGGACAATGTACCAGAGGACACAATGAAGAACACACCATGTACCAATGTCCACGTGCACAGATAGGGACATGTGTGGAACCCCATACAGAATGTAATGTGATATAAAAAAGTACACAGGCATAGGAAGAATTAATGGAACATGGCAAGAAGAAAGGGTAGGACACTAGGTTGATGAGGCCCGTTGTGTAGTGTTACACAATCAGCAAGCTGTGTACTTATGGGGACATGGCTAGGTTACAGAGTGGGACAACACTCCATGTTCGTACCCTAACACATTCTGTACCACTTCTTACTTTTTTTAGGAACATTCAATGTATCATATATCCTTAATTTGGACTCATATTTTGGCATCTTTGTACCCTATCCTGATTTTTTTTTCATCTAGAACAAGATATTGGCCTCCATAGTGACTTTTGAGACATGACTCTTAATGTTCTGGGTGTAAATCTTGTTTATGAAACACTTGATGATTACAGTGATCAAGAAGGTTCATTAGAGTGGAACCCTCTGGTAGACTAGTGTGTGGTTCCTCTATCTATCTACTAAGTGGTACCCCTGAATTATCAGGTCACCTGTCCTCTATTTATGGATTGGTTCCCCCTAATGGATATGGTAAGAGTCCTCCTTACACTGAATGGTACCCCCAATGGCACTAGGGTTTTGGTCCTCTATCTACTGAGTGGTAACCCCTGTGGAATTAATGTGGAGGTACTCTATTAAATTAGTGGTACCCCTACCCCATATCATTAGGTTGTGGGTCCTTTATCTACCAAGTTGTACCCCCTATTGAAAAGGGTTTGGGTCCTCCTTCCACTAAGTGGAACCCCCTATAACATACTGGGGTGAAGTTCCTCTTCTTGGGGTTTATGACCCCTCGACTATGCAGCATAATGGAAAGGTATGGTCCCTTTACACAATTACTTCTTTAGACAGACATACATGATTTTGGGAATCATTGATGGATCTTTAAAACTGTTGGAACTCTTTTCCCAGGACGATCTATGAGATGGAGATCCCCCTTATCTCTTGTTTGGGTTTATTTGGTCTAATCATATATATATATCCATGTCATTGGATTTTTTACTCTCTTACTTTATGTTAAGATGTCTATTATCTATTCCTATCATGTCTCTTACTACTCCACCTTTAGTTTTTAGGGAATCCTACTAGGTATGTATATACTCACCCCTGTATGGGTTTTTCCCGCACATGTCATGTCTTATGTAGATGACAGACAGTTTGGTGGTGACTGGAGAGTAACATAGGGATACATTGTGAATTGGACTGTGTATGGTGGTCGGATCTTGGGGATTATGAGCTTGACTATCAACATTTTAATTTAACTATTTTTTAGGTTGGAACAGCTTTCTGGTTCGGTGTGTATTTATCCCCTTGAATTTTCAATTTATATTGTCATACTCATGTACACCCTAGATGTTTTTTCATATGTGGTTATTCTCTAAATATTAAATATTTTTTTTATTATTCCTCTATAATTATTCATTGAGATGCTCGGGTGTGTGTGTACAGGTACATTAAGAAAAGGCCTCTCATACTAGTTATTCCTTTCAGTGTTTGCACCATCCCCCTAGTCTATGGAGGCATACTTGGAGTAGTTGCTTCTCGAGCCACATTTTGTCAGGTCATGAAAGGTCCAATTCATCCTCCCTTTTGGTTACATCCTTTTCATATTAAATTGAATCATGTTCTCTCCATAAAATAGACCAAAATTCTAATATTCACCCACAAACATCCATGGAGAATTTTAGAAATTTTTAGCACTATCTACTTGATTAAATGGATCAAAAAACTGATATTATGATTAGAATACTGAATTTCATGTTGATATAATATGTCCTAAAGTATACTATAATGAATGAAATTCACCAAAATCACAGTAACACTACTTTAGTAAAATAACAGGAACATGACCACTACTACCAGTCATAGGATCAGTGGACTCAGCGACCTCAAATCAATAACATAAATGATCAAATTAATAGATACAAAAAAAATTAGACTCCAGAATAAATATATCAATATAACAGTAGAAATTATGACCATATATCACCCCTCTGTTTAGCCCCACTTCAGTTATCTTTCTAAATTCAACAAAATACATTGCAGCGCCATTGAAGGCCTCTTTTAATAAACTAGTAACTTAAATTTCAAACATTATACAAATATTATATTATAATTGTAGGTGTTCTAATTAAAATATAAGCAAATATTCTTAATTAACTATGATTTTTAATTTTTAAAAACACTTACTCCATTTATACATTCTATGATGTTTTTCATCATATGTTCATATATTCTCCCATCATCTAATTCCAGCAACCATTTATTCTTTGGAATTTCAATCATGTAATCATATTATATATTATCTGTTTGAATTTCATTGAGATGATCCTATATACTTTTTTAGGCTCATATGATACCAAATTAGAACTAATCTGAACACATGTGAAAAATAATTATGATAATGATTTTTCAAACAATAAAGGTTATTCATGCCAATTTTTATGAATTCTTTCTACATGGACTCATCCATGAACTTATTTTTCAAATTATTGTAAATTTTTTCAATACAATATCATTGATGTACATTGTTTGGTCTCCAATAAAAACCCTAAGAAATAATTGTCTCCAAGATTTCTCAATGAAAATCTAAAATAAGACACATCCCTTCTACAACCATCACAAACACTCTAAGGAAATCATGGAACCAACTCCAAGATGATAAGTTATCCTTCGTGACAATAGAAAATGAAAAGGTATAGGGACTCAATAACCATCTTTTTTGGTATAAATCAACAATGTTCTGGTAATATTTCTATACAAAAATGTGACATCAATCTTTGTAAACTACTTGCAATGTCTAAAATCATTGAGACATGGTAAAAATGTCCAAAATAATCTACCAAAAACATCTTCTGACTCGTCAACTTAGTTGTGTTGGTTAACATATTAAATATTATGTAACCAATATATAAACTAATTTTTGTGGCATAAAATCTCCATATGATGTGGTAAACTCAATAAGCATCATCCCAGTCACCGTAAACTTCCAAAATTGACTTCTGTCATATATCCTGTCCCTTACAGTCAGAGATTTGATACTCAAAAATATATTTGATTCTCTCCACCACCATAATTATAGAAACATCTTGACATGATCTTATCATTTTAACAATAATGGGTGAATTGAATTAATATTATAATGATGAGTGACCCTCTAAAATATGTGGGTTCACAAATTTGTGTGGGGTAAATCTATTCATGTTTCAATAGTGAAATTTTTATCAATTATAGATCTCAAATGCAAATGACAATAGAGTCATATTTATCACACCAAATCAAATAATGAGATAACTTTGACTCTTCTACAACTTAACTCAAATGTATTTCAATGTGATATTTTTTATCACATTTTTCATGACTTCTTTTCTTTCAAATACTCTTCCAATATACATAAAAACTTCTTCCGAAACTCAGTTCATGTGTCCAATATTTCTGGGAAATTCTATAATATGGGTAATAATTTGACAATGAAGATATAGAAAGTGTGTCATGCAATTGGCCTATTATGATATAAATGGTGCTGTATAGTTTAATGATTATCAGAACATCACATGAGTGGGCTCAGAATGTTCTTTGACATCTTGTTCTTGTTCAGCTTCCTCGCCATATTTTTGTTCTAAATTGTCATCATCCCCAAAATTACCCCTAGTAAATATAATTTATATGGAGGACTATACATTGAAACATCACTTCCACTATGAAACATAATAAATTATGGATATGAAATTATGTTATAGGTATATGGTGGGATAACTATCATTATTGATGGAACTTCTTAAGGTGTTATATCTTGAGAATATGACATTTTCTCCAGAAATTGTGATGGAGCAACTTCCAATGTAGATGAAACTTCCATTATAGGTATGGTGATATACAACTCCATCATATGATTTCCAGATTGATACTTAACCAATTATAATATGTGTTCCCAATAAACATCATCCGTAACTAGATAGTCTATATGAAACAACTTGTATTTAAATTGTATATGTTTGTATATGATAGACTCTATCACCATATTTGTCGTCATTTTTATCCTTTGATGTATTTTTATTTTAATGGATTCTAATGATGTACACTCCCCATGAATCAAAACTTTTTTGTCTATATACTATAACAACATCTTTCTTCAATCGTAATTACATGACCATTGCAATAAATATAGGTAGCCATATTTTTTATCTAAAACAAAACATTGTTATTAATTAAATATGATCAAAGAATCATAAAATAAATTTTCAATATTTCAATATTTCTAATGAATCTAACACTTATCATTTGAGGGGGATTTAATCTCACTATCTTATCTCATTCCATTCTTTTTTTTGTATGCAGACTTTTAGTAATTTTGTTTGGAATCCTATTCCCTCCACCAAATTAATATTTTTAAACCATATTGATGTGTAACTCTTTACACAACCTAGGATTTTTTGTTACTTACCCATATATATAAGTCAAAAATATTCATACATATCCACAAGTATTATATACATGAGGTACATGAAAGTATCATGTAAAAGAATAGATTTATATGATATTGAGAAACCCCACATGAGTAATCCCGAAGTGATATATACCCAACCCCATTCACATTCCTTTCCAAGTAAAGCCTCCCATAAAGTCGGTGGTTCGACCCAAATTCCCTTTACCCAGGGAGACTTTACTCAATAGATAATTCAATTCGTGAATAAATTTAATATTTAACATGCCCAAAATATATTCAACAACTAAATTTATGTTCATAATTTCAATTAAAAATTGAAGTCAAGGTATATGAGAAACTAAATTCATTATCATACCTAGCATGTAATGAAAGGTTCTATTCTAGAAGAAATTTATCAAACAAAGTCTCACATTCCTAATAGAAACAACTTATAGTTATGAAAAAACAATTATTAATTAATTATTATTAATTCATAATTATAATAAATTATTAATTATTAAGTAGTAATTATAATTAATTAACAATTATTAATTATTAGTTATAATAATATAGTAATTATATTTATTAAATGTAATTAATTCAAAATTATTATCAATTTCTTATTAGTTAATTAGTAATGACAATTAATTAATTATTAGTCAATTAGTAATTATAATTAATTAGTTAATACTTAATAATTATAATTGATAAAATATTAAGAAAATAGTAATTATAATTAATTATAAATTATATTTATTAATTAAAATTCATTAGTAATTCATTATTTATAAATTAATAATTAATTAATATTATTACTAATTTTTATGATTACTAATTCATATTATTAACAAAAGGAGCGAGGGCTTGAGAGCATGAAGTATGGAATGATATTTCGAAATGTGGGATTGAGGGATTGAATAAGAGTGGGCTTGCCCCATTTTTATATGGATGAAGTGAAGGTATCCACTTGAAGTGGCACCCTTTGTGTAATTATTTAAGTGAAGGATGATACATCGAGTAGAATCCTTTGGTTAATTTTTAGAAAAATATTGCCATGTGAATCAGAATTCTCAGAAAGAACTAACATCATAACTTTATGTGGCACTTTTATATTTCATTTTTCCAGCGCCAAATGATGATGTATTGGCTGCACCCATGTACCCAAAAAATTGGTACCCTACCCCCATTAAATTTAAAAAAACCCATGCCAACAAAATTTTCTAAAAAGAATCGTATTATGTGTGTTTCTTGAAACACTATAAGCACTATTTTTTTCTTCATCTTACCCATCATCATATTGGGGAAAAAATTTAAATTAAAATTATAAAAATAATAATTAATTAGGTATAGTTTTTAGGTATCATGGTTTCAAGAGTTCAAATTGATTTGGTACTCATACCCCCCCACCCACTCTTTTTCTAATTTTTAAGTCATATGTTTTTATATTATATAAATAAAATTATATATATATGTAGTTGGGGTGCTTCTTGAGTGGTAAACCATGTAATCCTACATCAAAAAAAGAAAGGTTCAAATCCTGGAAAGCTGCTTGGGGGATTTACATCACAAGCAGCGATGTGGGAATGTCGTGGGTAGAGTAACATAGGAATGAAGTTGCATTAGGCCATTGGGCCATGTTCTTAGTCAACATGCCCTTGGGCCTATGGGCTATGTAATAGGTCTCCCACAACCTCAATATAAATATGACTTTTCCTTCATAATATAAAGAGGCTTCAGCACCAAATGTTTTTAAAAAAAATAAGTGTATATATATATATGTACAATTATATATTTATTTATTTTTAAATATTTATTTTTAAATATATTTTTATAAATATATTCATAAATAAATATTTTTAAATATTTTTTGGGTTCAGGAACCCCGAAATTGGGTTTGGGAAAGGTTTGAGTTTTAGAAATATTACCTGATTATGAATCTGGGTGGGTTCAAATAACTATTATAGGATATCCAAAACCCAATTTTTTTTGTTTTTTTTTTTTTATTATATACTTTTTGACATTATATATATATATATATATATATTCTTAAAATTATAAATATATTTATTTTAATAAATAAATTTTATATTATATATATATACCATGTATTTATAATATATACATATATGAATTATATTTAAAATATAGACACACACACACACACACACACACACATATATATATATATATCCATTTATATGAAATTTCTTAAAGGCCTTTGTTTTTTATTTTATTTTTAGAAAATCCACTTTTTAACTAGGTTTTGAGGGAACCCTTACAAGGTTTTAAATCCTAGAGGAACAAGTCCATTACATAGCCTAAAGGTTTGAATGCGAAAATGATGAATACATGACTTGTAGGCCCAAAGCCCAAGACCCCACATTGAAACAACTCCTACCTTATCCCATTCATATGCCACTCTAGTTTGTAGTCCTGATTTCATGTTTCTTGTTTGTCATCGATGCCTCCCATATCAAGTATTAATCTAGCATGAGGTCTTTGGCCCAACATTGTTGGCCTAAAATCTTAGTGGCCAAAAATACTCGAAACATGTCTTGAAATCCCAAAATAAAAAACAGTTTTGCTAAAAAATCACTGCACTATTCTTCCAACATTTCTATAGTGCTAAAGTTCTACTATAGTCCTAGTGAAATCCTCCTGCACCCATATTTGAACCTGAGTTTCATGTAGTACTATTGGGTTTTCTTACCACTCATCCAACACCCTAGATAAAATTATAAATATGTATTTATAAATAAATTTATATATAAATATATATATCTAATTATATATATATATTTATATTTATATATCTAATTATAAATTTGGCATTATTACCCTGGTGTTCAGATCACCAAATTATTTGGTTCTCTAAACACCTTGATCCATAAAAACCTAAAACTACTTAATTAAACAATAATATTTTAAAAAAAATTCTACATATCATTGTGTGAGGTCTCTGTACATGTTTCATAGCTTCATAAATATGAGTTTTCCCCCACTACATGCATGCTTTACTCACCCTTGGCCTCCATGTTATAATATTTCTCCCATGCAGGATGCCCTGAAGCCTCACCAATATAGCAATGATCTATCGTGTTTCATTTGTGAACATTCTAAGCTTCATTGGGCCATAAGGAGTATATTTTGAGCTTTAAGTGAATATTTTATATCATTATACCACTACTTCATGTGCAATATGATGAATCCATGTGGGAATAATTTTATAATTTTTTTTTAATTTAATGAGTTAGGTTTTTTTATTTTGGAATCTAGAATGGTCAAGCATCAAATGAATTGATTTTTAAGATCCTATTTTTGTATATGTTTAAAATTAAATAAGTAATATTAATTCTTGAATAAGTTTATAGACCGAATTTAAACTAGGCTTCAGATTCTTAGAGTTGAAATTCTATAATGTGATGTTTTGGAAATGGTTTGAGGTAGAAGCTAGCTTAGGTTATTAGGAATGTCTTTAGAGGTTTTAGATTAGTTTATTTATTTTTGGATAACTCTGACAAGGCTTCATGATTTGAGATGTGTGGTTTAGATCAAACTATGTACGTACCCTTACAAAAGAGCAATTTCAATTCATTTTTTATAGAGTACGGTTTTTTGGTATGGTTAGCACAAGCTTTGACAGTTTCCATGTGTATTATAGGGGAAAATGTGGCTTGATTTTGGCTAGAGGATTAGTGCATTATTTCATACACTCATAGAAAAACCATGTGAGAAGTTTATAAGGGGTTCTGGAGCCATTCAGCAGAGGTGGTACATGGTTAGTAAACTTTTTGGCCTAATCATGTGAGTGGGTTTAACTTGGAAAATTCTTACCACTCAATTAGATCATGTTTTAGAAAATTTTGTTTCTAATTGAATTTAAATTTTTACCATTTTTCCTATGAATTTCTAAGGGTTGTCCCCATTTTATCCTCTCTTACTCCTTGTGTACTGCCCAAGTAGTCATACCCACCTTCGTCCATCAATCCCCCTTCGATTTGTGTCGAGATTTTGTTGTGGTTTCTCAGTGTTTGACATGATATATACCCTATGTTGATCTCATTTCATCCTCTACTAAACTTTTTCTCCATTTTATTTATACTAGACAATGGATTTGATTCTGATTCCACTATATCATAGTGGAATCATGCAAGGTTGATCCGTTTTTTTCTCAGCCTAGCTAGGGTATGTTCCTAGAAGATGTCCTCTGACCACAGTTCATCATGTTTACAAAGTTATGTCACACTGTGAATTTATTTAAGATTTTTGAATTGAGTTAAATTAAAAAAAATTGTTATCAGTGTTCTGGGTTAGGAATTTTTATTATATTGGGTATAGGGGTCTGTTGAAGACCTCCTACGAGATATTGGACTTGGTTATGGTGTATCATAGTGACGTGGTGAGATTTCGATGTTTGTTCCAATTTTATTAAATTGAAAAATTAAATGAACTTGATTAATAAATTATAATTTCATTATAATTAATTAAATTTTTCTTTTTTACTTGAGTATAGGCCTTAAGTGAATGTCATTGGATGGATGGTTATAGATAGTATTTTGAAACCATATCTAACCTTTGGGAAACAAATGAAAAGGCTAGGAAATGTGGTAGGTGGTCTTCATAATATACCTATAGATTTTAGGTATTTCATTTATGATTCATGGGACATGCAGTCACACCACCATGGATGTTGGCCTATATAACTTAAATTTCTTAATGATTAATTAATTTTTTAATGAAATTATTAATTCTATAGATAATAAAGTGCCAAGTCCATGTAGGGCCTTGTACAATGTCCTTAGGCATCGGTTGTCTATGTTTGATTCCTTGAGTGTTGACAACCCTAGAACATTGATACCACTTGATAGGGGTGGAATTAATTAAAATTAAGTGATATTTAGTTTAGGGGCCCTACTGTTAGTTCATTTGGACCTTTCTGGTAGAGGAAGGTGATGACTTAGTATTGGTTATCCATTGTGGGTCATACCATGACCATGGGTTGGGTGAATGGACAACCTTGAGTGGCCATGGTGTTCGAGATGGGATTTAGGAAATCTCTTTAGGGGGTTTCCTATGAGGTATACACTTTATTACATGTGGTCATTCTCTTTTATGATATTTTAAAGGATCGTGACATCCTATGTGAGATGGTATAGGCCCAAATGATTGATTAAGGTAGAGGACCCCATGTAGGTAGCTTCTCCCTCGATGTGACCAAGGGGTCCAGTGGGTTCCCCAATGATTAATAAATCATGAGTGGGAGAATTTGAGGATGGGTAGAGATGGTAGAGGGTGTGAAGTTATAACATGTACCAATGATTTTAGCTAAAGGGGTGTTGATAGAGGTTTTGGGTTTTTTTGTTCAACCAACCCCTACCTTGCATTTATGATTTTACCTATTTACTTTAGATGAAATTATGGGTGCCCATATGTGCTCCCATGGATCTGGCCTATGAGCCTCTTAAGATGTGATGGTTACATTGGTAATGTACATAAGCACTTATTATGGTGTGGATTTTGAGCCAAAAATGATATTGGTGAGATGTTCATATGGTTGATGCTCAAAGGTATTGGTGGGATCTAGCTTTGGGGATCATGTGATACTGATGTAATACAGCTTGGATGTTTGACGTCCCTAGGGATACCTAGTGTGTATCATCGGTTCTAGTTGTGGATAAATTTAAATAATTCCTCAGACATTGGGATTTGACCACGGGTCTATATAATAATCCTTGGATGCCAAAGGTCCCTATGATTCCTAGCCTATCTAGGATCCAGCAATGTAAGATTGTGGGATTATTGTGATGACTATTATTATTGAGATGAAATGACTAGGTCTCCCCTAGGATCTTTCCAGTCGAGCCTAATCAAATTACTTATATATGATTAGTATGCTTAAGATATTTAGGATCCTTCCATTTGGAATATTGAAATGGTTATTACTTCGGATTTAGTGGTTTCCTTTAAATCCAATAATCTTGTTCAATCAATTAATTATACCAAGAGTTTGGAGAGATTCTTAAGACACCTAGAATCTAGATGATGAACTTTTCATAGTGATTTATTATCTCATTTATCATAGTAAAGGGGATTCATAGGTAGTACCATAGGATCAAGTATTCACATGAACACATGGATATCACAATGTCCTCAGAGACATCCCAATATGTGCTGAAGTAGGTATAGTCGATCGGGGTCATGGGCCTAAGGATTGAAAATGGATTAATTATTTATTTATCTCTCAATATTTATATATTAATTTTTTTTATCATGTTACATAAATATATAACTTCATTACTGGTTTTGTATGGGATCATGTCGGTGGTGCCCTACTATGTTATATACTCACACCCAGATCAGGACACCATTGCACTAGGGTACCAGAGTAGACTATCATTTTCATGAATGAAGAGGTTGGAATGGTTCATAAGATTGATCATGCATGATATCTTAATGTGTACTTAGATCTTGGGATTAGGTGAGGTTTGGAATTGCGATTAGGGCCTCATTGATGTTTGATTTCTTTTACTCTTTTATAAATGTGATCATCCCAGTGGATGGCCAGTCTTGTTATCCATATATAAGTATCTATTTTTAGTTATATATGTTTCATTTATTTATTACTAATTTATACTCTCATATTTATGATTCTCTATTATTTAATTATTATTTTAATATAAAATAATTGTTTATATTATCCCCACAGTACCTTCTCAGACCCCCTCTACTATTCGGTAGCCTCTGGCATATGGGGAGGCATGCATACGGTCATGTGGTGAATTGGTTCAGGGCACCGGTCGAGTGGTCCCTTGACTTTGAACTTTTAAAAAGTTATTAGATATTTACTTTGTTTTAATATTTAGGATTTGGTATCCAAGAGACATAGGAATGTGTTGGAGCATGTGATGGATATCAAGTTGGTGTTCCATGGACATTGATTCTGGTATGATGTCCAGGTTTCTGAGGATGGGATGGATGTTCTAGATTTGTGATGTTCTGATTGATATGATTTTCTTCCTATGTGAAATGTGTGATTTTTTAGTTTTATGGTTTTATCATTGTATTTTTGTCTCTTAACCCATTGGGAAGAATCCAATTACTACATTTGGATCTTAAGGAAATATGAATATAATTCATCATGATTATACATGTATGATCCACATAACAGATATTCCTTATAGTGTGTGATTTTTTCACTCATGAGATGAAATATTTTTTAAAGTGTCAAAAATTGATCATATGGTGTTTCTCTATATAAATAATTCTTGACATTCTACTCAGTTACATCGACCTATATTATGCATTTCCTTTTGATAGAAGGTCATGTGGATCTATGATGAGACACATGTGACAATGAAAATTGATCCCCTAAGTGTGTGGAGAATTGAGTTAGAAAATTATTTCAATTTAAAAAAAATTATGCATTAATAAAAAACTACTTGTGGGTTGTTATAATATGGGTTCAATAATTTAATTTTTCAATAACAACCTATATAGTGTTTCACATATATATTGGAATGAAATTTTCCTTAATTGTGCCTGTGGTTTTTTCCTCTTGATATGGATCATCTTGGATAAAATGGTTGTATATAGACCATGATTGATGTTATTTAGGTTCTTTAGGGAACATTCCCATATTTGAGTTCTTGATGAGAATCAATGTCTGATGGCTAATGGTTTTTGGCATGTGATGTTGGGTTTTTAGATCAGACCCTTGAGAGGGATGGTGTTTCATAGAATGGGAATATTTGATGTTGTGGGTTGGGTGAGACCCCTTAGTGGGTAGTTGGCACCTAAAACATTGTGGGGTGTTTGTGGTGGGTGCATTGAGTATTGTCATATGGGTTGTGACCCATATGGTAGAACTTAATTTTGAGCAATGTGAGAGACCTCATGACCCTTAGTTTAGACTCATAATTAAGAGTTAGTGACTTGTATGATCAATGGAAACTGAGAGAGGTGTTGGATTATACATAAGACTACCTTTGAAGTAGATATTCTTGGGTATATAATTTAGGTCATGTGAAAAATGAATAGGGGTTTCTACGGGGGATGTAGTATAGTCATGGTCATGCCTTTAGGTTTTTTCAAAATAAAACCTTGGTTTCTCACACTTTATGATGTAAGTTACCTAGAGTGACTTGGTATTAATATTGTTTTTTCATGGAAAGACCATTCAGATTCCTCCCCCTATGGAATTTAGATGTTCTTATGAGAACTATAAGATTGTGTATAGATTCTTGTGGCTTGAAGTGGACTAGGATATGGGATAAGTTTGTAGTTGGCATGAAAATATTACATGCGTTGGAGTATGGTTAGTGATTTTTGTGTGTCATCCTAGTTTAATGACATGTGACTCATGGGAACATGTGTTGGGATTTCTATAATGGGAATATAATGGAACATATGTCCATTCATTTGTTGATGAGATATCAATGGATCATGTACTTACTACATGTGGTTCTATTAAATATAGAATCATTAATATTTAAGAGTTGGATGAGGAATTACGGGGTTTACTGAGTTTCTTGTGGTCCTAGAAGCCTATGAATTTGATGGGAATGCCTAGGGAGGAGAAACTTGCTTATGATATGGGATTTATCAAGTGTTTCACTTGAGGATATAAAGGGAAATTTTTGTGGTGGAGATTTCACTATTATTATTTTATGGGAATGAACCCCACCATGAATTTTGTTTTGGTAGTTTTTTAGGGTGGCATTTCCAAGAGTCACGAACAAGTGTTATTTTGGTTTCTCTAGAAAGTACTCAGTTATGATCCAACATAGCCACATCTGAACCTGATGTTTGGTGAAGGAAAGGTCTTCAACAATGATTATTAGGAATTTTATCTAATGATTTTAGGATAAGGATACTCTTATAGTGTGAAGAATGATTTCGAGCTTGGTTGTACAACCCTCAGGCAGCAGGGTCATGGTTTTGTAAACTAGAATATTAGATGATCATTGTGGATTTTGATTTCCATGATAAAATGTATTTGAATTAGTCTAGATTATCTAGTGAACTACATGTGTTAATTTGAAAATGAACCCATATGGAGTCTAAGAATTGACCTTAGTCTTAAGTTATTTTTGAGATGCTCTTTACATGAATGGAGTTTGAATACATCAGTGCTCATGTATCAAGCACGATGGTGGAGTTACTCGATTAAGGATATGACCTTGGAATCATGCTAGAAGTTATGATGGGACTTCATAGGATATTTTGGTATGGTCTCTGGGTGACTCTAGGATTTAAGACAATATGATTAGATAAATGTATATTTCATCGGCAGTAGAGACTAAAGGTGTTTTATAAGAGTAGTCCAAAGGATGAATGAGTAGTGTCTTGTGTGAAATTAGATATGTTGATCCAGAAACCATGTCAGTGAATCATTTTGTAAGTGATGGGACTATTTTAGGTTTTGTATGGTATTTTCAAGGATAAGTTGATGTGCTAATGTTGTGATTAAATGACAGGAATGTGTCCATTTTTTATAGGGTTTTGTAAGAGAGAACAAGTATCGGTGTTATAATGGTGTTCTCATATATATTTTGGCATTATATATTGGTATTCATGCTAAATGGGTATATTGACCACTATGATCATTCTTCAGTCATCCATTCTAGTGGTGTTAAGCATCAAGATATTGGAATTTGTCATTATGAGGTAAATTATAAAGTGGGGTGCAGCATAGGTTGGATGATAAATTGGAAAATGACACATGGGTTTCTTAGGATAGAATGATTTCATGGATCATTATCTTGATATTTGAATAGTGAATGTGATTTATGTCTCATGTTTCAGTTTTTGAGCACATGATGTTTTCATTTTTACTTTAGGGATGCATTGGGGGCTCTATTATAGAATGTGTCTAATGAATGAGAATCGAAAACCTAGGTAGGTAGGGACTGATGACGAGAATGAGAAGTTTTATAGTGGGGAGATTTTTAAATCTTTTGTCTATACATGCTGAAACACTTGTAAGGAATTTTAATATTTGAATTCTTTTGTGGGATGTATTTTGAACCAAGCATTAGAATGGAATTATGAATGTTATGACGTGTTAAAGTGATGTTTTCGATCATATTTTGAGGATAATAAGGTATCTTGAGTACTTTTCATAATCTTAGTATCTTTGGTATAAGTTTTTATATTTTTAGAGAACTCTGGATAGGGTAAATCATTTAGATAAAACTATTTGGGTTCACTTAAGAAAGAGGAGTTTTAATTCAATTTGTATAGAGCACAGTTGATGACATTATTAGCCCATGGTTTGAAGGAAACTGCGATGCTTGATGTGGGATTGAGGCTTGGAATATGATTATGCACAATACATGTGAGGTGTTATGGAGTGGATCAATATCTGTTATGTATAGTTGGAACACCATTAGTAAACCATGTGTCCTAACTGTGCTAGAGGGTTTCCCTTGAACCGTGCCAACCACATGATTTGCAAAACCATTTAGACAAAACATATTACTCATTAAAGGTGGATTTTATCCATTTTTATCCAACAAATTTTTAATTTGAATCCCCGTTTTCTTTTCTCCTTCTCCTCATGCAAGACACAGGTGTTCATCCTCCCTTCCCCATTCAATCCCCCCCTTCAATTTTGGTGGTATTTTGATGTGTTTTCCTATATTTTTGGTGATATGTAAACTTTATTGATATATGTTCATCCTCTATTCCACATTCAATTTGTTTTTTCTCCCATGCTTTGGATTTAATTCCAATTCCACCAGGTTATGATAGAATCATCCAAGGTTTATGGGGTTTTCTCAGCCTAGCTAGCAGATGTCTCAAGATAAGGTTCTCCTTCTGTAGTTCAATATTTTCACCAAATGTATGTAGTACCATTAATTAATTTAAGATTTTTTAATTAATTTTAATTAAAATTTTTATTGAGTCATTCATGTTAGATATAAATTTTTCCTGGATTGGGGTCAGGGGTCTGATGCGAACCTCCCTCCAATTTTTGGATGTAATTCCACAGCGGAGCAGTGATGTTGTGTGTTTTAAATGATTGTTCCAATTCTTTTTTAAATTTTAAAATAAAATTTAATTTATTAATAGAGTATAATATTAATATAATTAATTTATTATTTATTATATACTTGAGTTAGGGCCTCAAGTGAATGTTAGTTGTTAGATAGTTTAGGATTTGTTTTGGAAGAAACTAATTGCCTTTGGTAAATAAATGAAAAATATAAGAAATGAGGTATGTGGTCCTTGTTCTATCCCTATATATTTCAAGCATTTCATTTATGATTACTAAGATATGTGGTCATGCCACTATGAGGGTTTTCCCATTTACCATAAAATTTTTCATGATTAATTAATTTGTTAATTAAATTATTGTGCCTGAAGATAATAAAGTTCCAAGTCCACATTTGGTCATGTTCATTGTCCTTATGCCTCAGTCTTATTTGGTCGAATCCATGACTTTTTGATTCTATATAATGTTGATACCCCTTGATAGGTCTAAAAATATATATAATGAATTGAGATTTAAGTTAGATTCCCATGTAGGGTTTCTATCACTTGACGTGACCTAGGGAACCCCAGTGGGTTCCCCAATGACTGACTAACCTCAAGAAGGATTGTTTTAGCATGGGTATAGAATGTATCAGGTGTCACCTTAGAACCTTTACCGATCGTGTGATTTGAGGGTTTGTGAATAGTGTCGATGGGTGTTTGCATTCTCCTAACCCCTACCTTCCAATTATTATTTTACCTATTGACTTTGGATATAATTACGGATGCCCAAATGTGCCCCCTAGGACCTGAGCTACTAGCATGTTGAGAATAAACAGTGACATTGGGGACGCACTAAGGTGCTTCCTAGGTTCTTGAATTTGAGCCTCGTATGATACTAATGAGATGATGAGATAGTGGATTTATAAAGGTATTAATGGAATCTATATTTCGGCCTCATATTATATTAATGTGATTAATTTTATATTATTTACGTCATCATGGATTTACAGATTGTATCCTGGGATCAATTTGTCAATCCATGTAAGGACTGCTTGAGACATTGGGATTCAACCATGAGTCTATATGGGATGCCATGAAAACCTTTCTTCCCTAGGATACCCATATTTTCTAGGATCTTTCCATATAAGTTTGTGGAATTAATTTCATAAATATATTATTGGGATAAGATGCCTATGTCACCCCAAGGATCTATCTAGAAAAGCCTGATAACATTACTTTTACCTAATTGGGGTGCCCAAGATGTCAGGGATCTAGTTATTTGGCATGGTGACATGGGGATGGCTCCTGATTTAGTGATTTCCTAAGATTATAAGAACTAGCTTCATGCCATTCATAATACATATATTTTATAGAGATTACAAATACACCTAGGATATAGATTGTGAACCTTTTATGGTGACTTATTGGATTTTTGAGCCTGATCAGGGGAATTTTTGGGTTATACCCTTGGATTTGGTATTCAAATTGAGACACGATCATCATGAAGTGATCATGGATACCCTGGTGCAGGGTGAAGTAGGTATGTTTGATCAAGGTCTTGGGAATGAAGATTGATAATGGTTTATTTATTTATATCCAATGTTTTATTTATTGATTTTAGTTGAGCATGTCACATGAACATACCATTACATAACAAGTTATGTATCAGACCGCCTGGTGGTTCCTTAATGAGTTTATTACTAAACCACTGCTTATGCAACCATTTCACTAGGGTACCCTAGAAGGATCTTAGTTGGTTATAGGCATAGGCTGGGTAAATGCTTAGGATTGATCACGTAGAATCACTCAGTATGTACTCGGATCTTAGGATGAGGTTAGGATTGGTGATGGGAGTAGGGCCTCATTGTTTTTTATTCCTTTTAATCTTATATATATGTGATCAACCTAGTGATTTATTCGTCTTTTATGTTATATGTCAATTTTTTATCTTTCATGTTTAGTTTATTTATTCCTTTTATGTAGTCTACTGTTTATAATACTTCGTTATTTACATATGATTATGCACTCTGATATGGGGGGATAGTCTCCCCATGGTGACTTTTTTGACCCCCACTACTATTTGTAAACCTCTAGTGTTCAAGGATCCATGCCTAAGGTTATATGGTGAACCTGGTCTAGGAACTAGTCAAGTGGCCCACGGACCAGGATGTTACTTGATGCTTGACCATTTTCAGGAAAAATTTATATATTATTTAAGATACATATTTTTTATATAGAATTATTAATATTTAATTAATTCCAAAATATAATTAAAACACTCCTTGGACCCCCTTATAGGGTAAGAGACCTTAACACCATTATGGATTTTCCATGTGATACTCAGTTTTATTTTTCCAACATTAAAATAATAATATATCAATAATAATACAAAAATAATAATATATAAATAAAAATAAAAAAATAAAAAAAAAATCCTTAATATAAATAAAATATATTATTATAAAAATAAATATTAGTTATGAAATATTATTTTTTGGATGTCATTATAATGATAATAATGATGACTCAAAAATTCCTGAAAAAAATCCCTTCATAATAGAGAACATTAATGGGTTTCTTCAACCATTATAATTCAAGACTATATATATGTTAATAGTATAATGGGATGATGAATTTTGGCTCTATATTATGTTATTTTCTATAATTATTGTCTTTCTCTTATATTTTAATTTCTATTTTTTATCATCACTTCTATATGATTACTCAAAACTTTTTTGTTTTATGATACACATGCCTACAGTTGATTACACATTTCTATTTTTGAAATTCCTCACGGTTTCAATCGGTGTTTGATCTATTTCAGAACAAATTATCAGCATGATCATCTTCTCTGCATTATGCATCATGATAATTGTTTTATTGTATTTATCAACAATTCAAGATTATTTTCGCATAAAAATGTATGTCTCATGTTATTTTATCCATTCTCCTTTTTTTCATGGTATTTAATGTTCTTGTTATCTCCACGCATTAAAAGAGTGATAATAAAAAGTGACTCTTGTTTTCTATATCATATTTACTTTTCACCACATTATAACATTGAGAAAATAAATAAATTATTTTTAATATTTTATTTCTATAAAAATAATGTGCTCTGGAAGAGAAGATTTGACTCACAATTGTTAAATTTCAATCCATTCCTTTAAGTGAATGTGATAAGTTATTTTTAAAATCGTTTTAATAACTAACATGTTTGGTTTTGAGTCAAATATAATTCATCAAATTGAAATATAAAATTACACTATAGGAAGTGTTCAAATGATGAACATCACATGCATGTTTTACACCTAGAAGATGTTTTTGATCATGCCATAGACCCTAAAATCTCATAAATCATACTCCTTTTTTCACCATGAAGGTTTAAATTTTTATTATGTTGTATAAAGGATCATGATGCAAATGATATTTCTTTTAATATTTTTAAATTTTCTTTTCTTTTAATGATTTTCTCTTCAATTATATTTCATATTAAATGATTGAGAGAATATAATTGTTCCTGATGAAAAAATGTAAATATATTTTATATATATTCATCCCCCAAAGTGGATGAAGTTAATAAATAAAATATTTATTATATTATCTTAAATTCATTATCAAACCTAAAAAAATAATTATATTTAATTTCCCTAAAGTGAATGAAAATATAAATTATTTTATTTTAAATTATGTTCGGATAAATATGATAGTTTTCCATAATCATTGTGCCTAATTTTTTTATGAATGAAATTAAAAATAAAAATAATAACATGACCACCATATTTTAAGAATGAAATGAATTTTATTAATATTTATAAAATATTTCATCCTTGAAGGATGATATTAAAGTGGTGTCTTTTCACATTATATTGATAGACACCTTCTTTTATCAATTATTTTTCCTCCAGCACCAATTTCAGGGAAAAAAATTATAACTTATCAAGTGTTAATGGATCATCATTATCATTTCAGGTAATTCATTTATCCCTTAAATTGTATGTTTTTATTATTATATTTCATAAGTTAAATGATTTAATTTCATAGTTTTGATAATATAATGTATTTTATTAATATGATTTTACCACCCAAAGTGGTTAAAATAATGATCATCATAATAAATAAAATTATTTTTTTTATACAATGATCATTATTGATAAAAATGAATTATAATTTGGTGATTTTACAATTAATTCATTCTCCAAGGGGAATGTAATTTTAAATATTCCATTCCATTCCTTGAAGATAATGACATTAATAATGAAAAAATTGATTGGATTTAGGCTACTCAAACTTATATTTTTTTCATGAATATTTGTGAGTTGAGAGAATTTGATCATATTATTTATCTTTCATTTGGTAAATTTAATGTTATTATAAATATTATTCTATAAATTTTAATTTTTTATGGTGATGAGGTGTGTGTGTTGAATCCTGAATATTATTCCACATTTGTTATTTCTACCACATTCAATAGGTTTAAAAATATGTTGGGGATCTACTATGTATTTTAAAATAATATTTTACCCAAATTTTACAATATATACCATAATTCTCTTAGAGATGAGCATAACCCATTATGATTACATTATGAATCCACCAACCACCATAATTGTAAATTATAATGGTAGATATGATTATGCATAATGGAAGATTCTAAAGATATTATGTATGTGAATATTGAAGAATTTTTTTTTAAATGCTTCAAAAGAACTCATATATGTTCAGAACTACTAGAGGGTTAGTATATGCTCATGCAAGTAAATTTACTAGTAGTGAAAATTAAAGGCTCCATATGATTGAATATATTCCTTCCCAATCGTATAAAAAATTTATTAAAATTTATTTATTATACCTAAAGTCTAGATGGGATATATTAAACATAAATGATATTCTTGAAAATTAATATCATATAAATAAATTGGATAAAAGTGGTACCTAGATATATAACAAGAATTTATAATTGATAAAAATTGATTCTATGGAATTTTATATATGTAGGTGAATCAATTATAGTAAACCAAAAATTTACAAATTCTAACACATTTAAATAAATCAGAAGATCATTTAATTCATTCAAGAAAAAAGTATAATGAAAATATTGATACCAGTATACATTAGCATCAATTATTTTGAAACAATAGCAGATATCCATCAGAGGGAGAATAATGAAATTATTAAATGGATGTACGTATACTAAATTATCACTTATAAGATAATTATTCTTCATCATCATGTTATTATGAATTCCCCCATCAGAATTATTTACATTTATTTTAAGTTAAATTGTTTATATACTCACTGATTATATTATAAACATTTATATGAAGTACACTAATATGAAATACAAATTTGGGTAAACCCATCTACATGTGAAACCATTTCAATATTATATGATTGGTATGTCTACTAAATGGTCCCATGTGTTATTATTTATTGGTTAGTATACATCACATGTTATGTATGTCAAATAAAATAAATATATAGCATCACATAACATATATAAAATGGACTATAAGAACCATTTACAAGATTCTAACAGCACATATTTTAATTTAAAGTGGGGTAAATAAATATTATTATTATACACACAAGAATATTGGTTGAAATAATTATATAAAATCATTTATCATCATGATTAGAAATAGAAAAATATAATTTACCTTGAAGAGGAGAATTAACATATCAACAACAATATATCTTTCTAGATATTGTCTCTAAAGTGAAGCTCATACCAAATAAATTATGATATTTCAATCAATGTTATAGATGATATATTGAAATATTTGAATGGTTTCAAAACTCACATATGGTAATGATTTCTGAAAGATATCAACATCAAAATAATTGGACAAAAAAATTTTGATTTAATATATTATGTGGTCAACTTATAAATTTTTTGATTAATTATCCAAACTACCAACACTAATGAAAACGAATGATCTTATTGTAAGAAATATTATTCCTTAAAAATTTATATATTTGGATTATGTATAACTGATAATGTTTTCATTTATTCTCTACATGATAACTATAAATCCCTAAAGGGTTTAAAATTCAGTAAGCACATTAAAAATTTTAAAATTTTAAGCCAAATTTAAAAATTTATATATGGGGTGAACTAAATTAGTTATATTTCATATATCTATATAAAAATATATCCATATAAGGAATAATGTACATTTTATATTTCATCACATTATTTTTATAAATTTATATTTTTGGATAACATAAAAACAACTAAAGAATTTAAAAAATCATTAGAATTTTTTAGGATACAATTACAACAAATATAATTTTATTTTTAAATTCATCATCCATAAGAGGAAATCATAAATTTTTAAATGAAATACATTAGAAGGAAAATGTTCTTCCATGGATTAATAATTGAACATACTGATGATGTTTTTTTATTCATAATTTGAGATATCCAACAATATTCCTACAAATATTTAATATAAAAAAATTACACACACTAATTACACAAATAGTTGTATGACATCTTGATAGATATAAAGTTATTTTTAAACCATGAGGTGGTAATAAAGAAATTGTTTGTCCTAAAGTATCATATTTGATAGCCATTAGAGAACTAATATATCTTGAAAATAATACAAGGCGAGATATATAATTTTATATAATTTATTACCAAGATATAGTTCTTCTTATACTTATCAACATTTGAATAATATCATATATATATATTAATATACCATCAAGGATATAAAGATACTGGATTATTCTATTCCAAAAGTTCAAGACCAAATTTTTTTGGTTATGTTGATGTTGGATACTTATCTAAAACACACAAAGAAAAACCTTAGACAATATATTTTTTATATATGGTGTAACTTCCATTTATTTTCATTCTATAAAATAATTAATTTTTGTGACTTCCTCTAATTATATTAAATTGAATGAGATTCTTAAAGGATGTAGATAATGTGTTTGGATGAAATAGATTATTCATCTTATCAAAATATATTTTGAAGTAGATATGTATGATAATATCACCACTATATTATGTAATTCTTCTTTTATAGATCAATTAAAGAGTTTGTATATTAAATAATATAGAACATAACATTTCTCATCAAAAAAAATCCCCCATGATCGTCAAAATAATGGAGGGATTGAAATCTTGAAAATAACAGATTGTTTGTAGATTAAATCAAAAAAGGAATTATTGGCCTCAACATATCAAAAATTGATTTATAAAATTAGGATACGAAGACTAAAAATTCTATTATGAATTTCTGAGAAGGAAATGTAAATATTGTACACTTTTTTTCTTAGTCAAGTTTTTCTCAATTGGTCATGTTTTTTCCCATTGGGTTTTCATGATATGGTTTTTTATGAGGAAACACTATGGGAATATGGTATTTCTGTACCCTTTTTCCATGATTAAGGGTTTTTTCCCTAATGGGTTTTTTGTTGATGATGTTTTAAATGAGGCAATCATACATATTAACAGACATCCATGGGAATGTTATGAACTATTATGTACATCTATAATTAATGGAAAATGTTGGATTTCCCCATGAGTTATAATTATTAATTATAACATTCACTATTAACTACCGTATTCCTCCCATGTCTCGAATAAAAAAATAAATAATAATATTGACTAATGTCCTAAAGACAAAATTGAATGACTTAGTGAGAGGGAGTTAAGAACACAACACTATTTCTCCCTTCATCTAGTTTTTTTCCATTGGGTTTCCTGATACGGTTTTTAATTAGGTAGTATGGAATGGAATTTAATTACATTAGCTTCACATATTTTACCCAGATGGTTTCTTTAAGTGAATATTATATAAGATTTAATGAAATTTTGACATCCAAGGGGGTGTTATGAAATATTATTTAATAGATTTCATAATAATTATAATAATGATGACTCATCAATCCATTATGAATTCCCTTCATAATACCTAACATTAAAGGGTTTCTTTATAATTTGGAATTCCATCCTATATATATTAACAACATAATGGGAAGATGAATTTCGGCTCTACATTATGTTCATTTCTCTAATATTTATATTTCTAATATATTTGTATATTTATATGTTGTCACTGTCACCATAATAATATTTGATGCACATTTCATCAGTAATACACATCACCTTTGAATGATCACACATTTTCAGTTTTGAATTTCCTCACATTTTCAATTGGCATTCGATCTATTTCACAAAAAAATTAATAATATTACTAATATAATTAAAAATTAATATGTCAAATAAAAATTAGTAATATAATTATTTATTAATAATATTATTAACAATAAATAATAGCATAAATGATAAATAATATTATTAATTTAATTTAATAATTAACCATTAATAATATATTTTTTTGTATAACTAATATTCAATAATATAAATAATAAATAATAAATATTATTATTAATTATTATTATTACTTATTAATAATAAGTAATGACATAATTCATAGTTAATAACTATAAATATTAGTAAAATAATAAATAAGATAAATAAAAATTAATAACATAATTAATAATACTATTTTTCATATTAATATAATAATTTGTCCGATAAATTTATTTTCTTGGGTGGTTCTCGAAGTGGAGGTGTATCTCTTTAGGCTGAAGATTTTTCCATTTAAATTTTAAATCGGATGATTTCAAGATTCATGGGTGGACCTATGGATCATTATTTTTTAATACTAAAATGTTTCATATTCATGAATTATCCATTGACATTAGTGTGTAACAAATTAAGAACACTTTTTTCGTAGGTTTGGATTAGATTGCATGGTATCCATTGGATTCTAAGGGATTATGAAAATTATTCATGATATTTATACCATAATAGGTGTGCTAATACATCAAAAAAAGAAAATTGATCTTCTCAGGTATGGCCATTTTGTGAGAATGTCAGTTGAGATTGATCTTAACTCTACTATTATTGATAATGTGATTCTTAATACTCTTCTGATGACATTAACATCACTGTGGAACATAAGAAATGTACATGCATTTTAAATATTTGTAAATATGTTGGTCATTCGGCTAAAAATTGTTGGATGATTCATTGTGAGTTTTTTTGTTTGAATGGACACTTTCCTAAAGATTGTGTTATAAAAGATATGGGAATTAAACAATCTGTTTCTTTTTCCAAACAGTTTAGGGTGCAGCCAGTGGTGGATGTAGCTAGAGTTGATTATCATTATTTGAGCATCAAGGGAATTGTTTATCAGGACTAAGGAATAAAGGATCATGGAAACTTTTAGACCAATATGGGTGTTTCCTTTAATAAAGATCATGTAGATTTAGGCTCTAAACCTTATCTTTTACACAAGGATAAATACTTCATATATGGGCCATAGGCTACTCAGAGGTCTAAAGTGGGTCCAAAATAACATTCTCAGATCCTAACCTATGATAGGGAATAGGTAGATCAATATCCAAGGAAGATTTACATGGAATATATTACTGAGAAAGACGATCAGGATGGTGATTCCTTTAAAGATTTCCAGTTCAATAAAAATGGGAATGTTTCTAGTGTTTTTCATCGGCCTAGAGAAGCTGAAGATGCAGATTCTTCCTTCGTTTCTCACTTTCATATTTCCCCTTTGGACTATATTATATTGGATGAGGTTTGTATGGACCCTAATTCATTATTATTTTATGTCAAAAATTGTAGTCAACATTTTTATCAACAATATTTTGATAAGGGAAGTCCAAATGGAGGTTAGGATGGAAATTCTAAGGATGTCCAACCCAAAGGCTCCATAGATCCCTATGTTGAAAAAAACGGTGATTCTGAATTAGATATGGAAGATAAATTTTATTCTAACTCTTAGACATGAAAATAGTATAAAATATAAATAATGAAAAATGAAACAAATTTCTCCACCAATAAAAAATGTTGGTGATATTGCTCGTAGATTAAGTAAGGGAGAAATATCTAACTTGAAGTTGTCTATAATTGATGGTAATGGGATTCCTATTAAATGTATTAACACAAATACTTAGGCCCTTGGGACTATGATGCAAACTATTATTGTGGTTTTAGAAAATTTATCATGTGATACACTGGTTATATCTTATGATCATGGATCAGAAGATAATTTAAACAAGGAAAGGGGTAATACATAAAACCCCTTTTGAGTCCTTGAATCATTTATTAATGAATTTAAAGGTGAAGATCAAGTCTAAAGGAATATTTATGAATCCCTAAGAGACCTAACGAGAGAGGATATTTGGTCTGAGGATGTTTAGACCACCATTGAGAAGGTTAAACGTACTGGATAAGAGAATCTGGCTGATATTGTTGGAGGAAACTTAGGAGCCTCTGGGGATCCAGATGGAACTTGGAATCACATAAAGACATATAGGATAGATCATAATCCATAAATTAATTGATGAGGGTTAGTCTGGATTAATTTTTTTCTCTTCACAATGAGGAAAGTAAAATTGGTTCTAAGATTTTAGACTCTGACTTATTATAAATGATTAGGGAAGTTTTTCTTTGTCTGATCACATCCTCCATCATTTTTGTTTTTTATCTTAATAAAAGTTCCCTAACCTACCTTCAATAAAACAATAAATCATTAATAACATATATTTTTAATTGTTAATTATATTATTAATTATTAAGCATATGATTAATTGTGGAGATGGGGTTTTAGTTGAGTGGTTCATTACACCCCAGATGCATCTGGGTGGCTGGAGTTTAAATCCCAGTATCCACACATATTAAGGCCCCCCAATTAAATTGGATGTAAATTCTGTGTGAGCGTCAAAATATTCAAAATTAGAGGTGGTAGGTCTTGAATTATTCTATGGGAAGTGATCCTAATGATGGAAAAGGAGTAGGGTGTGCATGACTTGTGATGGTAGGATGGAATGAATCATCTTCTAGAGGGAAGATCTCCAGATGTGATATATGTAAGAGGAATGATAGTGACTATGATGGATGTTGAGATGGAGCTGTGACCCTGAAATAGGCATGAGTGTGTAGAATAGAAGTCCAAGGAAGAAATACCACAAACAATGGGCCTCTTGGGTCAGTACTATTGTCTTATGGGGGTGTGTAACGGTGATCTTATGGAAATTAAAAATATAAATAAATGTACTAACAATGATGATTATCTCCATGGGGGAAATATTCTAGGTCATCGGGCTTTTTGGTAGGTGTGTGTGTGTTTCTTGAAATTTTACTATGAGGAAAAAATATGTGTGTGTTAGTTTAATTATTAATTATATTATTACTAATTGTTTAAAATTATTATTGATTATTAATTGTAGTATTTTTATTAATATTTATATTATTAATTATTAAAATGGTCATGGTCAGGATGAGTTCTGCGGGGAGAGGGGTTAAGGCTGGTACTCATCCCTCTAATGCAATGGAATCTGAATTAGTAGTTCCTAGAAATCATTCCTCAAAGTAAATGGTTATAGTAGGAGCTAGAAATGTTTTGATAGGGTAGAAAATCCTCAATGATGTTGTTGGGACATTCAATGCACATCAGGTTGTTGTAGGTTTTTTCATGGATGCCGAGAAAGGGTATAATGTAAGGTGGGGATGGACTAGGTCATCCTAAAGGACAAGTTTTAGTCTCATAGCCTCCTGTAATCAATGCTTATAGAACACTTAGTGATCCTCAAAATGATATGAAGGATTTAACTGATGTTCTTGGTACTTCAAATACATATGGTCTACATTTTCATGGTATGAAGGATACATCATTGGCCTTATCTTAGACTAGTCCCCCACTATCCAAGGATGACATTTCTAATGAAGAGGATGTTAGAGGGTCCTCCATATAGGAACCTCCTTTAAGTAAGATCTTTGTTTTGACACCAACACCAGATCTAGGGAATCCATCCATGTATAATATGACCATGAGCTTACTGTGCAAGATTATGTGGAGAGGGTGTTGTGGCAGGAGAAGACACCAGTTACAATAATGGTGAAAGGTAAATCTAAAATTATTGGGGATTAACCAATGAAATCCAAGAGTTTCTATGAATCCATTCATCCTGGAGGACTTTTGGGTACAAATAAAGGTTATTTATAGAAAGAATTTCTAAGTATTTTTACCAAGAAGGCTACTGTTTTTGGGTATTTAGAGGATCCTTCTCATTTTGTTGTTATTTAGGTTGATAGGGATTCTTCAGGGAAGGACCGAGTTGTGTCCTAAAAAATGGAAGAGGTTGGTCTAGATACAATACCGATTGAAAATACAGTTCTGGATGGTTTTACATTTGTGGTTGAAAATCTCATTATAATGATTACCAATCTAGGTGTCTTTGATAATAGAGATGTTAAGTTCGGTCTCATTAAGGTTGTGATAACAGAAAAGCATGGAGTGGTGGGGGATCCCTATTCTATTACACCTATAGAGCATGTTGCTTCATGTAATTTCACTAGGGAAGTGTAAAATGTTGTTACTGGTATAAAATATAGAAAACTAGGTAATTGGTCACCTTCATAGGTGAGTAGGGGGGTTCATAACTCATTTGAAGCACTTGCCTCTAAAATCAATGGGGAGTAAGGTCAATGAGGTGTTGATTTATCTAAAGTTGAAAAATTAAGACCAATGTTATTGATGATCCTTATGATGATAATGGTGGGCCATGGCATCCAATCATGACTTAAAGGAGGGGTCTGCTTCCTCGTGGAAGTGGTGTAAGAACCTCTTATATTAGTATTAGAACTGAGTCTTGAGTTGTATGATTTTTTTTGCCTCTATTTTTTTTAGTAGATTCTATCATTTCGTCCCCTCCTCTTGACTCTTGTTTTTCTTCTCTTTAATGAAGGGGGAATAACCCTTAACTTTTTCAAAAAAATTATACAAAAAAAATATATTATTAATAGTTAATTATTAAATTACATTATTATTTATTATTTTTCATATTATTTATATTAATTATATTATTAAATGTTTGTCATATTACTAATTATTAACAATATTATTAATAAATAAATGTACATTTAATTTTTATATGACATATTAGTTATAAATTATATTAATTATATTATTATATTTTATTATTGATAATAATATATGATATTTTTTCTAATGATATTAACTTTTTAATTAGTTGTATTTTTAATTATATGTTATTATTTATGTATTATTATTATTATATAATTAGTATTACGGCAATGCTAGAAAAGTGATATCGAATCCCACATGGAAAATTCATAAGGGGTGTCAAGGTCCCTTCTTAAAAGGGATTCATGGGTGGATTTTTTAGTTATATTTTTTAATTTCTCAAATGATGGTAATTCCAAATAAAAAATAAATATTTTAAATACCATTAAAATTTTATATCTATATTTATATATAAACAAATTAAAAATTAAAAATATTTTTAGAAAAAAAACCTAATATAAAATATTATTTAAAATTTATTAATATATTTATATAAAAAAATAAAAGAAATAAAAAATATTGTAAGTGTGTCAAATAAATCAATTCTCTCAGACACAAGCATCAATTCATCTACTATATATCCATCCAAGATTCCAAAATAAAAAAAACCTAACCCATAAAATTATTTGAGAAAATAAAAAAACTCATTTCTAAAAAATTTCCAATGAGGTGTGGTGTGAACATTTGGAACCCATGGCCGATAAGCAAAGGATATGAATCCAAATGACATTACATGGATCAATCCATGAGTGTGTTTTTAAAACTTACACAACACCCACATTTTTATGATCCCACATCGAGAATCCTTCAGTCAACCTATCATTTATCATCCCATATGCAAAAAATATTTCCTGATTAGCACTATGGATCCACCCCGCTCCATGGCCATAAACTACCAGTTCTCCCCAGCATTGGATCTCCTTCTTCCCAATGCCACCCAGAGTTTTGTTCTCTTCTATTATCCAATCATCTCACCTCCATTTTCATGTCACCCCTATACAGACCCACTACTGGACCTTTTTAGCTTCCCTCAAGGTTTTTTGGCTCCTCTAGTAGACTAACCTTAGGGTTTGTCCATGTTTTTTAGGTACTTTAACCCATTTTCCTTTCCTATTTACTTATTCATTTTAACCCCCATTTTCCCATTGTGAAATTTTTTCATTCCCCAACCTTTATTATTCTCATTTTTATCCAAAGAAACCAAACTTCAATACAACTAAATTCATGCCATTTAAACATTAAAACAAGTTTAATTAATAAAAAATAACCATTAAATAAAAAAAGTCATGAAGAATGTTTCATGAAATATAGTTATGAAGATCACAAAAAATAGATTAGTGGACTGATAATTCTGCTCATTTTATTAGTATGCCTTCATGGAGAAGAGATTTTTTAATATTTTGTAAGGTGGTGAACACATTTAATTGTAGGTAGACATATTTCATCACACGTCAATATCTTATTTATGATATGGGTATGAAATTTAAAGAGTCATTATTGGTTTTCATCTCTTACATTTTTCAATTTAAATTTTTTTGAGTTTATAATTATTTGAGAATAATTAATTACAAATATCTATTAAGCAAATTTTGTAATGTTTATAACAAATAAAACTTTTTAAATATTCCATTTATAATAATTAAATTCATGATTTTCATCTTCCCCAAGAGCATTATTTTAAAAAATTATGATAACCTCCCTCAAAAATAAAATAAAAAACTTCTTAAGGTTAAAAGATCTCAAACATAAAAAATACAATGAAAAGGAAATATAAATACATTATTTAAATAAAAAAGAAAAAAAACTTCCCCTTAACAGTTATATATTTAAACCAATAATAATATCTATAAAAAAATAATCATGTCCAAATTGGAGCCACCCAAATTAAAATGGATAGGGTATATGGGATTCAATTTTGCACATGTATACAAGCAATAATATTCAATGTAAAGTCTATTTCAATTCTTAAAAACACACATGTGTTCAGCACCATCACTAGATTGTTCATTATTGAAACTTGAAATGATTTGGAATCATTCTTTAGGATCTATTCAACCATAAGATTTATATTATCAAAACAAAGTAATTTTCTTGTTTTATCTTTTAAATGATGATGATGTGCCTAACATGGTCTCATTGAGCTTGTCTTAAAATGATTTTTTTAAGTATTCATTGACCTTGTATCCTTAAAATGTAATTTTTTATTTGTCTTGACCTCTTTTTGTCTTATTATTTATTCTTTGGAAAATATATTATTATTACTTTACAAAATTCAAGTTTAATTTTTTATTTTTTAACTATATAAATCTTGACATTAAAATTTTTCTTGTTGATGTTGACTACTTTTTTATACTATTCTGACTAAATTTTATAGTTAAATAGTTTATCTATTTTAAAATATATTCTTTGCAGTCATATCATTTTTACCTCTTGGACTATAAAATTACATGAAGTTGACAATTGCATTATTTAAGTGATATAATATTTGGCTAGACAACCAAAACTAAGATAGATAATGGATTATTATGAACATTTAAAAAACTACATGTTGTTAATTACTTTATGTAATTTTATTTTCACCAACATTAATTTTATTCTCATAAAAACATTTAAATATCCCCTTAAAAGATCAAGTAGTTTTTTAAAACCATAGTAAATAAATAATATGCAGCATGAACTTATATTATAAAAAATGATATTTATTTAATTTAAGAAACATCACAATTAAACTAGAATAAAATAAAAAATATTGGTAAGTGTTAGAGATGGTTTTAAATTCAAAATTAATAACTATAAAAGTTATTAAAATGGAATCATCAATTTTTGTACCATTATTAATTCGTAGCACCAACTGTGTACCATTGTGGGGGAGAAGACTAAGTTTACCAATGACACATCCATAATACAGGAAAACCCCACTTAGCCCCACCTACATGTCTAACTGTATTCCATAAATATATTTGGTTTTTTATTTCTTATTTTCATGGATGGAATCTATCAATGAATCTAATAAATTTCATCTATAGTTAATTATTTCACCCCACCCCACTTGTACTCTCATTTGAATGGATTCACACCCACTCTGTCCCAAACACACCCACTTCTAATCCTCTTCAAAAACATTCACTCTTCTACCCTCCACACTTCTCTATATTTTCATCACTCTTTTGCTCCTTTATCCAACTATAAACCATGATACTGCTCTTCCTCCCTCATAACCTAAAGAAAATGTGAATAATGGGGATCTAATCCTATTAGATACACCTATTACTTTTTATCCTTACATGAGATAATATAAGGTAACCTAGCTTTGGTGTGACCTATCATGTTGGAAGATTGAGGTCTTGTAAGTTCCACATTGGAAGGAATTTAATAAATAGTATTTTAAGGATATTTAATCTCATCATATTATGTTATGTTATTATATTTATAGTTATGAATTATTTTAATGATTTAGTTTAGAATCATTATTCCTTAAACCAAATTAATATTTTCAAGCTATATTGATATGTAACTTTTTACACAAATTGTAACTTGTTTTATTGACCAAAATTAAAATCCAACTATATTCATACATATCCAAATACACTTTATGAATAATGTATATGAAATAATTTCATGTAGAGTATTATATTTATATGAAATCAAAAATTCACATAGGAGTTATCCTTGATTTATAGAAAGTCAACTCTCAATTTTCAAGACAACAAATAATCATACATGCTAGTGATTAATCCAACGCAATGTCCCTTGACTTAGTGATATATAACTCAAGGGAAATCTTAATTCTATCATAATTCTAAAACTTATTATTTATACATCATAACTAACTACTTAATTCAATATCACAACTTGATACAATCCAAATCCAAGGTAGAAGAAAATTAAACAAATCTTCATACCTAGAAAATAACTCCTTAAATAAATTTATGTTAAATAAGAAGTTGAATATAAATATTAAACTAAGGAATGAATATAATATTATATAATATAACAATTATATTTATAAAAAATAATAAAAGAATAACTTTTTAAATTAGTGAAAAATCAATATATTTAAATATGAGATAAACTATTTATGAAAAATTCATTATTTAAATTTAACTACAAACATTTTATAAATTATTTTTCCTTATGGAAATTCCATAACATTGAATATAAATGTTGCATATTAATTCCCTTACATAAACTCTTTAATATTTTTCATTATATGGAATTTACCTTAAATAAATGATATTGAATGAAAAATAAACATTTTATATTCCAATTTCTATTATGTAAAAAATTTACAAAATCCAAATATCACATAGTAAATATTATTTAAACCATGATCAAATTGATCATAAAAACACACTTTGGGGTGGTTTAAAAAATTTATCAAATAATACCCGTTAATTTGACAAGTTTTAGATTAATAATTATGAACAATTCATAATATAATATAAAGTCTTTTATATTTTTACCTAGCATTATAATTTATAAGAACCTAAAAAATTAACCTCATAATTTCTAAATAAACTATTTATTTCTAAATTATATGTCAATCCAACTAATTTTGAAAATGGTAATTCAATATTATTAATTAATATTTATGGATGTCTATTTAATAAATCTTTCATAAAAATTTATTAACTAATTTTAAATATTATATAATTAATAAATTTAAAGGTAATTTTATAAATCAATAAATATCCCAAATACCTTATTTTATAATTTAAAATCAATTTAAATATTATTTAAATCAATTTAATATTGAATATTATGATAAATATTTTTTCTGTTTCTTTCTTTCTAATTTTTATTTTATGACTTCTGCCATCATAGGGATATTTGTTGTGCCTCACTCCCTGTGATTTGTTTTAATTATAAAAAACACTATTTTTATGTTCTCAAAATTTAATTTAATATATTTTAAGCTCTATTAATTTAGTATCTTTATAGTTTTTCAACCTACCAAAGGACGGGTTTAAGAGGAACTTGGATGTTCATTTGAGAAGGTCAATGGTCTGTTATAAGTGGTTCATCGAACTAAGACCACCAACAAGCCAGTGGAACTGGGTTGAACCAAAAGAGAAATTGAAATTCCACCATCTAAATAGTTGTTTACAGATAAAATTTTAGTGTTCTAGGTATCCTACTAGATACCTGTTGGCATAAAGTTAACAAGTCAAGTTATTCATTTATTATGGTATTTAATAACACCATTTAGCCCAATAAACCCCCAAATCGTCCCTTGGACCACTTATGTATATAAATACCATTCATGGAAGTCTTGTAAAGCTGTGATTCTAAATAACTGTGAACTATAACGGTCCATATAAAACAAAAATAAGTAGGAGAAACAATTTTTCATCCATTTTTCTTCATCTTTAAATATCCTTGTATTTATTTCTTCAAACAATTTGATCACCATATTTATATTTATGTTTACATCAATTTTATCTTATCTATCCTTCTAAATAATTTTGATCTTTTCTTCAAATGGTTTTTTCCTACAAAAATATATATTTTTGTCTCTCTCTCTCTCTCTCTTCTGATTCTTGGGAAATTGTTAAGGCCAAGGACTTTCTCTTTAGGTTATAGGTAGACTACTGAAAATATTTTATTTTCCTATGTTTCTTGGAGCCTACTAAAGTCAAGGGTTTGTTTAATTTTCAGTTTTCTGGGATACTGCTAAATATATGGTCAATTTAATTCATAAACCCTCAATCAATTAAAGTGGAAGATTTTGGGGATCATTATTGAGCTATTTATAAACTTCCTTAATAAATTGTCTGTCTTTTCATTTATTTAATCTCCACATGTTTTTTCATTCTCAGTCAATTTCATTCAATTAAACAATTAATCTTTAATCATATCAATCACTTAATCTCTTAATTAATATAAATCAATATCTTATTTAATTAATTTATTATTTTTACTATCCTAATTTATTATTTTTTAAATATACTTATTGTTTTGATTTTAAAATATGGTTTTCAATATGATTGTTCTTAATTAAATTGTTTTACTTTATCGATATCTTCTATAATTTCATCCCCTCTTTGAATTTTAATTATTAAAAGGAAATTCACCCCCTTTATATCATTCTCCAACCAACAGTTGGAATCTTACAAGTCCTTATTTTCAAAATTTTATATTTTGTTTTTGAAATTTTTATTTATAACATATTAATCATTTTCAAGGAGTGGTCTTTAAAAATAGAATATACCTATAACACCTAAGGTAATCCTGAATGAAACTCAATGGGTTAGTCCACTTTCTTTAATGGGATGAACTATAGTTATTGGATGCATCACATGACTATTTTTTTATAATTATTGGTTATTCAATTTGGAAAATATTGTGAATTGTTATACACCTATTAAATAATTAAAAGTTAAATGGATTTTTGATGATATTGAAACTTTTGAACATGATTTAAAAGACATGAATTCTATTCATTACAGTTTATATTTTCATGAGTTTAATAGAATTTCAATAATAAATACTTCTCCTAAAATTTTTAAATTACATTATGATACTCATGAAGGAACTAATAAGGAAAAATATAATAGAATTTATATGTATAGAAAATATTTTTAATATTTTTGTATATATCCTAATGAATATTTTATGGAATTATGAACACGTTTTTTTTATACATCCAGTGGAAGAAAATACTTTATTGGTTCTTTTTTATAGAATGTCTTTGAAGAAAATACTTTGGATTTTCCAAGTACTTGGAAACCCAAGGTAACAACAATATAAGAAGAAAAATATATCAAGAACATGTTAGTTGAGGAATTCATTGGTTCTCTCATGAACAATGATGTCACTATGAAAATAAAAGTTGAGATGTAATTTAAAGAGTTCAAAGAGAAAAATACAATTACCATTATGGAAATTGATGATGAATCTTCAGGAAGTGAAACCAATATTACACACCTTACCATGAATGTTACTAAATACATGAGGATGAAGAAATCCTTATAATGTTACAAAAGGAAGAATAAATGAAAGGAACCTAAGGTAAATTGTTATCATTATAACAAAAAGGGAAATATAAAACTAGATATTGATTCCCTATGAGTCACATGTATGCTTTAATTTGAGTTTGGTTTATCTCATTTGAGAGTATAGAAGTTTTCAAGAGATGGGGGTTGAAATTTTAGTCTTTCGGGAAAAACATGATAGGTGCATGGTTAGTAATAAACATTTGGTGACTATGCGGAATGGAACTGTGAGTCCCAATGAAATTTTTCTTGGTTTTAGCATGGTTTTTTAAACCATTAAATTATTTATAATAATCATATTTGTGTATGGGAGTTGGTCCATGGTCTGTCACATTTCTTGAGAATGGTTTTTTCATATTGTGTGGATCTCTCCAGGCAATTTTTCACCTTAGTTTTAAAAGGATAGAGACTAACACATGGTTTATTAAAATTTTACTTCAAACCGTGTACCCAAATCTTAAACTCTTAAAATTAGAAATTTACCTTGATACCCTTATTATTTTTTAAGTTTAAAATTATCATAATCGCTCTTAGATCTCACCTATCCTCTACCAAACCCTCTAGAGAATTTTTTTATAATGAATTTTTTTTATTTGTAAGGATTTAGAATATTTTAAGTAATATTTTTGGTTTCATGTGCTAAGTTAGTGTGAAATTATGGTAACCAGAGAGATTTAGTATTGATATATTACAAATATTAATTATATAGTATCATGTGTGCACATATTTTCATAATAAATGGTTTTTTATTTTTATTTTTTTTTTGAAAGAAGAAAAATCTAAGAACACAGTTGTTTCCAAAACATGGGTTTTACCTTAGGTGTGACATAAATTTGGTTAGAGTTGGGTATTCAGTTGAGAAATCCATTAGTGGGAATGTTAAGTGAATTAATAACTTTTTAATTTAGAGAGTAGGTATCATTATTTGTTAGTGGATTTGGATTAAACTATGATGATGATTATACCCATGGGAATCATGAGACTGATGGTAAACACAACAGGACTATCTGCTTCATCACTAGTGGACATGTTATTCAGCAGTGATGATCAATAAGTTTTTAAGACTCTTTATTTATATTTTTTTCATTTTAGTAATGGTTAAAAATAGATTTAATTATCTTCTTCCATTTATTCAGTGATTATCATTCTTCACATGACCCTGAATACGAATTCTGTTATTGAATCTTGTTTATATTTTATTTTCCATGATTCTATCCACAGTTCCGAAATTTAAAATCATTTTCCATATCTCATCATTCAATGATGGTTACCATATTTTTTCTTGTGATTCCCTCACCCCATCATTCTCCATGTTCTTTATCGTTGGCCCATGGGGTTAGTGATTCAACATTTTCGAGACAGATTTAAGTGTGATTAAAATAATGAGTTTATGAAAGATGCATGTAAAATGTAATGATAGGTGTTTAGAATATGGATATTGATTCATTTTTAGATTTCTGGTGATGGATATGGGTTTTGAGACACCAAACAGTGGTAGATATGTGATGGAATACAACACGACTGATCATATTTTTGATTTCTAACCACTAGAGGCTGGGAATCAACAACCATTGTTATTTCCTTCAATTATTCATGATTATAATGGTTGAATATTAATGAGAATATGTGGAAGTAAAATATTCTTAGTTCCTTTAAGGACCAGGATTTAATGCCTGTGAAAAAACACAACTATACACTGTGTATTCTAGAAGAATGCATGTTGTGTTCTTTGAATCCCCACAGCTACTAGGGTTTTGGATGAGTTAAGAATAAAACACCATGTATTAATTACCACACATTGGTTGACCCTAACCTAGTTGTTAATCCATTTTCTAGGTGCACATTATTTGGGACCCTAAGCTTTTATACCCGCCTTGTCACTTTAAGGACACATCATGTTGTTGTACATGGTCAGTCGATCCATGTGCCAGGTTTACACACCTAGCACCTCGGAAAAAAAACACATTGTGTTCCCATATAGACATTACATATGGAATGGAATGGATTTCCAATATGTTTCAAGGAGATAACACAGTCAAATAATGATTTGAGTTCACACACCATTCGACCCCACGTACATATTGTATACTTATCCCAAGAAATTCTACCTTTTGTATCTCCTTCTTTAGGAATTGAATTTTTGTCCCATGAGAAGCCTATCCTAAGTGTTTTTTTCATATACAATTCAATGGAATCCTTTAAAGTAGAATGAAATATTTGATGTGAGTTGTTCTGATTATGACTCTTCTTCAAGTGATTCCAAACTTAGGGTAGTGATCAACATGGATCATTAGAGCGTTTTTTGGGGTGTAAAACCCCTTTCCTTAATAGGTTGTAGGTCCCCTATATTGTTTATACAATTCAAGTTGTACCACCATCATGATATAGAGGTAATGGTTCTACTATCTACTGAGTAAAACCCCACTAACACACTAGCGTGTGGTTCCTCTATCTACCAAGTGGTGCCCCTGTCATGCACTAGGGCAAGGGTCCTTAGTCCATCGAGTGGGACATTTATGCCGCATTAGGGCACAAGTCCTATGTTGAATATTGTTTTCCATAAATTTATAGAAAATATTTGGGAGGTTAGGGTCATCCATGTGTTTTTTTTGTATGGATACAAGATATATTAGGCATAAAATATGGGCATTTGGAGCTACAAGTTGACTCCTCACACATAACTGGGTTGTAGAGATGGATATCACCTTTCTATCTTTTTTGGGTTTCACTATGTGAATACATTTTAGGTTTCATTTCTATTTATCTATGGATTGATCTGAATACCATTGTATATTACTATTTCTCCTTTTATGATATTTGGGGAACCCTAATGGTTTTGTATATAATCACCCCCTGATGGTCATTTCCCAATTATTTCATGTCTAATACAGATGACAAGAAGATCGGTAGTGACTATGATAGAGCACAGTGGTACTTGGAGTATTGACCATCTTCGGTGGTGTGAATTGGATACCAAGAGTCAGCCTCTCTTTATTTTTCCCTTTTTCCAGCTATTTTCATGTTGGGTCATCATTTCTAGTTGGGCGTGTATTTTCACATTAATGATTTGTTTATATATTATAATACCCTGAATTATTACCTATATATTATTTTAGGCATGTTTATACTCTAGATGTTAAAGTCTTTTATTATTATTATACAATTTTCCATGGATATGGTTGTGTATGCCCATACATGTACATTAGGTTAGGGAATACTATTTCAATTTATTCCATCTAAGTGATAGTTTCCAATTTTTGGCCTGTTTAAGGCATGCTTGGGGTTTTCACACTCAACTTATCACCGGCCAAGAAGGCCCTAGTGGGTCGGTTCATGATAGAGTGGTATTAGAGAACTTCATCCTCATGTTGGAGTTAGTAGTTAGAACCATAGTTGGGATTGGTTTGGAATCATTGATAAAAGGCGTCATAATGTATCGATTGTGACTTGCTAGATAAGGAACCACTACTGGAAATAGGATTTTTCCCAACGGGTGTTTACCAACGGTTGGCATAAACAGTTGGGGTTGATGGGATTAGGACATATTTACCAACGGTTATACAGAACCGTTGGCAAAGGAATGTCCAGGGAAGGATTTCCCAACGGTTTCCCCAAACCATTGGTAAAGGGGTGTCTTCGAGACACTTTAGCCAACGGTTCTAGTGAACCGTTGGGAAAAGTCCCCCTAGAGAACCCATTTGCCAACGGTTCCCCTGAACCGTTGGGAAAAGGGTCCTTTTCCAATGGTTTTTAAAAACCGTTGGGAAAGAATTCCCCCAAATACAGGCGCGGGCCTGCTCTCCCCCCATTCGGACAGAACCCTAAATTTCTTATCCAGCGGGGCTGCTCTCCCTCCTCTCGCGAACTCCCTCCATCCGAACATCGGAACAGGTGAAAACTCATCTGAAATCAGGTATTTTTTCCTTTATACACATATACTATCTTATTTTTATTGTTATTGATCTCATATTTGAGTTTTAATTAATCAATCGAGCTCCAACTCTCTGCTAATCTTGAACTCCCCATCCGAACACCCCCCGGACAGCCCCCCGAACAACCCCCAGACAGCCCCCCGGACAGCCCCCCCACCCACCTCCTTGTACCCCGGACAACCCCCCAAACACCCCCACGGACAGCCCCCTCGAACACCCCCCGGACACCCCCCGGAAAACCCTCCGAACACCCCCCCGAACAGCCCCTAGAAAGCCCCCCGAACAGCCCCCCCCCCCCCCCCCCCCCCTCCTCCCTGGACCCCAGACAGCCCCCCCACCCTCCTCCCTGGACCCCGGACAGCCCCCGGACACTCCCCAGACACCCCCCCCCCTCCTCCTTGGACCCCGGACATCCCCCCGAACACCCCCCGAACACCCCCCCGGACACTCCCCGGACAGCCCCCCAAGGAGCCCCCCCACCCTCCTCCTTGGACCCCGGACAACCCCCCGAACACCCCCCGGACAGCCCCCCAAACAGCCCCCGAACAGCTCCCGGACAGCCCCTAGATAGCCCCCCGAACAGCCCCCCCCCCCCTCCCTGGACCCCGGACAGCCCCCCGAACAACCCCCCCACCCTCCTCCCTGGACCCCGGACAGCCCCCCGGACACTCCCCGGACCCCCCTCACGCGCGTTTACGTAGCGCGCGCATCACTTAAAACATGAATATTGAGCCGTACCGCGCACACCGCACGTCTGATTGACGTGTCTTCTGTGCGTACACATCACGAATAATAATTAGAATGTTTCACGGTGGTTTCAGGTGAATCTGAGGTCGTCCGCTATGAATTTGACCGTTTGACGCCCGTTTTGGCCGTTTATGACACCAGAATTGCGTTGTCGGTCACTGCGGGCACAGGGCACATCTGATTGACGTGTCGTCTACTCAACCACTTCAGAAATCACTAACCCGTATTTGTCGTCTGATTTCAGGTCATTCCGACTTCGTTCGACCCGTTTGGACCCCCCTCACGCGCGTTTACGAAGCGCGTGCATCACTTAAAACACGCATATTGAGTCGTACCGCACACACCGCACGTCCGATTGACGTGCCATCTACGCGTACACGTCACGAATAATAATTAGAATGTTTCACGGTGGTTTCATCTCAATCAGGGGTCGTCCTCTATGAATTTGACCGTTTGACGCCCGTTTTGGAAGTTTATGACACCAGAACTGCGTTTTCGGTCACCGCGGGGACACGGCACGTCCGATTGATGTGCCGTCTGCTCGACCACTTCAGAAATCACTCGCCCTTATTTTTCGTCTGATTTCATGTCATTCCGACTTCGTTCAGCCCGTTTGGACCCCCCTCACGCGCGTTTACGAAGCGCACGCATCACTTAAAACACGCATATTGAGCCGTACCGCGCAAACCGCACGTCCGATTGATGTGCCGTCTGCGCGTACACGTCACGAATAATAATTAGAATGTTTCACGGTGGTTTTAGCTCAATCTGAGGTCGTCCGCTATGAATTTGACCGTTTGACGCCCGTTTTGGCCGTTTATGACACCAGAACTGCGTTGTCGGTCACCGCGGGCACATGGAACGTCCAATTGACGTGCCGTCTGCTCGACCACTTCATAAATCACTCACCCTTATTTTTCGTCTGATTTCAGGCCATTCCGTTTTTGTTCGGCCCGTTTGGACCCCCCTCACGCGCGTTTAAGAAGCGCACGCATCACTTAAAATACGAATATTGAGTCGTACCGTGCAAACCGCACGTCCGATTGACGTGCCGTCTACGCGTACACGTCACGAATAATAATTAAAATGTTGCACGGTGGTTTCAGCTCAATCTAAGGTCATCCGCTATGAATTTGACCGTTTGACGCCCGTTTTGGCCGTTTATGACACCAGAACTACGTTGTCGGTCACCACAGGCACATGGCACGTCCAATTGACGTGCCGTCTGCTCGACCACTTCAGAAATCACTCACCTGTATTTGTCGTCTGATTTCAGGCCATTCCGACTTCATTCGGCCTGTTTGGACCCCCCTCACTAGCGTTTACGAAGCGCGTGCATCACTTAAAATACGAATATTGAGCCGTACCGAGAAAACCGCACGTCTGATTGACGTGCCTTCTGCGCGTACACGTCCTGAATAATAATTAGAATGTTGCATGGTGGTTTCAGCTCAATCCGAGGTCGTCCGCTATGAATTTGACCGTTGGACGCCCGTTTTGGCCGTTTATGACACCAGAACTGCGTTGTCGGTACCGCGGGCACACGGCACGTCCGATTGATATGTCGTCTGCTCGAACACTTCATAAATAACTCTCTCGTATTTTTCATCTGATTTCAGGCCATTCTGACTTTGTTCGGCCCGTTTGGACCCCCCTCACGCGCGTTTACGAAGCGCGCTCATCACTTAAAACACGAATATTGTGCTGTATCGCGCAAACTGCACGTCCGATTGACGTGCCGTCTGCGCGTACACGTCATGAATAACAATTAGAATGTTGCACAGTGGTTTCAGCTCAATCCGAGGTCGTCCTCTATGAATTTGACCGTTTGACGCCCGTTTTGGTCGTTTATGACACCAGAACTGCGTTGTCGGTCACCGCGGGCACATGGCACGTCCAATTGACATGTCGTCTACTCGACCACTTCAGAAATCACTCACCCGTATTTTTCGTTTGATTTCAGGCCATTCCGACTTCGTTCAGCCCGTTTGGACCCCCCTCACGCGCGTTTACGAAGCGCGCCCATCACTTAAAATACGAATATTGAGCCATACCGCGCAAACCGCATGTCCGATTGACGTTCCATCTACGCGTACACGTCACGAATAATAATTAGAATGTTTCACGGTGGTTTCAGCTCAATCTGAGGTCATCCGCTATGAATTTGACCGTTGGACGCCCGTTTTGGCCGTTTATGACACCAGAACTGCGTTGTCGGTCACCGCGGGCACACGGCACGTCCGATTGACGTGTCGTCTACTCGAACACTTCATAAATCACTCTCCAGTATTTTTCGTCTGATTTCAGGCCATTCCGACTTCGTTCGGCCCGTTTGGACCCCCCTCACGCGCGTTTACGAAGCGCGCGCATCACTTAAAACACGAATATTGAGCCGTACCGCGCAAATCGCATGTCCGATTGACGTGCCATCTGCGCGTACACGTCAAGAATAATAATTAGAATGTTGCATGGTGGTTTCAGCTCAATCCGGAGAGGTGGTGTGGCCGGAACCACTCAAAGTGTCCGTCTTTTGTTTCAAAAGGACGTCATTTTAAGTGAAAAGCATCAACTGGCATACGGAAAACCGACCAAACGAATTCCAAATCTGTTGATAATTTATCCCAACAATACATGGGTAATATGTGACGTGTACGAGCCAACCCGAGATGAATCTGAGTCATGGTGTGGCCGGGATAAGTCTAAGTGGCTCTCTTTTGTTTAAAATGGACACCATTTTAAGTACATACAGAAAAATGACCAAACGTATTCGGTTTCCGTTGAAACATTAGGAGAACGATACATGGATCATATGTGACGTGTACGAATCAACCCCGCCTCAATCGGAGACGCGGTGTGGCTGGCACCACTCAAAGTGTCTGTCTTTTGTTTCAAAAAGATGTCATTTTAACTGAAAAGCATCAAGTGACATACGAAAAACTGACCAAAGGCATTCGGACTATGTCAATACTTTAGAACAAGGATCCATGGGTCGTATGTGACGTGTACGAGTCAATCCCACCTCAATCCGAGGATCGGTGTGGCCGACACCGTTCTAACTGTGTCTCTTTTGTTTAAAATGGAAAGGATTATAAGTGAAAAGAACAACTGGCATACGCAAAACCGACCAAACGCATTTTGAATCTATTGATAATTTATCACAACGATCCATCGGTCATATGTGACATGTATGAGCCAACCGGGGCTCAATCCGAGTCGCGGTGTGGCCGAGATCATTCTAAGTGGATCTCTTTTGTTTAAAATGGACAGCATTTTAAGTACATACGGAAAACCGAAAAAACGCATTCGGTTTCCATTTAAACTTTAGGAGAACGATCCATGGGTCATATGTGATGTGTACGAATCATCCCCACCTCAATCCGAGGTGCGGTGTGGCCGACACCTCTCTAACTGTGTCTATTTTGTTTAAAATGGATAGGATTATAAGTGAAAAGAACTGGCATACGCAAAACCGACCAAACGCATTCGGTTTCCATTGAAACTTTAGGAGAACGATCCATGAGTCATATGTGACGTGTACGAATCATCCCCGTCTCAATCCGAGACGCGGTGTGGCCGAAACCACTCTAACTATGTCTCTTCTGTTTAAAATAGACATGATTATAAGTTAAAAAGAACAACTGGCATACGCAAAACTGACCAAACGCATTCCGAATCTTTTGATCATTTATCACAATGATCCATGGGTTATATGTGACCTGTACGAGGCAACCCGGGTTCAATCTGAGTCGCGGTGTGGCCGGGATCAGTCTAAGTGGCTCTCTTTTGTTTAAAATGGACACCATTTTAAGTACATACGGAAAACTGACCAAACGCATTCGGTTTCCATTGAAACTTTCGGAGAACGATCCATGGGTCATATGTGACATGTACGAATCATCCCCACCTCAATCTGAGGCACGGTGTGGCCGACACCGCTCTAACTGTGTCTGTTTTGTTTAAAATGGACAGGATTATAAGTGAAAAGAACAACTGGCATACGCAAAACCGACCCAACGCATTTAGAATCTTTTGATAATTTATCAAAATGATCCATGGGTCATATGTGACGTGTACGAGCCAACCCGGGTCAATCCGAGTCGCGGTGTGGCCGAGATCAGTCTAAATGGCTCTCTTTTGTTTAAAATGGACACCATTTTAAGTACATATGGAAAACCGACCAAACGCATTCGGTTTCCATTGTAACTTTAGGAGAACGATCCATGGGTCCTATGTGACATGTACGAATCATCCCCACCTCAATCCGACATGCGGTGTGGCTGACACCACTCAAAGTGTCCGTCTTTTGTTTCAAAAGGAAGACATTTTAAGTGAAAGGCATCAACTGACATACGGAAGAATGACCAAACGCATTCGGATTCTATCGATACTTTAGCACAACGATCCATGGGTCATATGTGACGTGTACAAGTCAACCCCGTCTTAATCCGAGATGCGCTGTGGCCGACACCGCTCTAACTCTGTCTCTTTTGTTTAAAATGGACATGATTATAAATGAAAAGAACAACTGGCATACGCAAAACTGACCAAACGCATTCGGAATATTTTGATAATTTATCACAACGATCCATGGGTCATATGTGACATGTACGAGCCAACCCGGTATGAATCTGAGTCGCGGTGTGGTCAGGATTAGTCTAAGTGTCACTCTTTTGTTTAAAATGGACAACATTTTAAGTACATACAGAAAACCGACCAAACGCATTCGGTTTCCATTTAAACTTTAGGAGAACAATCCATGGGTCATATGTGACGTGTACGAATCAACCCCGCCTCAATTGGAGACGCGGTGTGGTCGGCACCACTCATAGTGTCCGTCTTTTGTTTCAAAAGGACGTCATTTTAAGTGAAAAACATCAACTGGAATACAGAAAACTGACCAAACGCATTCGTATTGTGTCGATACTTTAGCACAACGATCCATGGGTCAAATGTGACGTGTACGAGTCAACCCTGCCTCAATATGAGGTGCGTCGTGGCCGGTATCACTTGAGGTGTATGTATTTTGTTTAAAATGGACATCATTTGAGGTAAAAATATATGGTATAGAAAAAACCGATCAAATTATGAATTGAATTTCGGATTCCACATATAATTATCATCTAAATTTTAAATTGAATTCTATATGAATTATGTACGTTTATAATTACGTTATGAATTCTAATTTAATTATGGATGTGTATAGTTTCAGGATCCATTATATGTTAAATGTGTATGAATTTGTTAGTAATTGTATATGTATGTTTTATTTTATTGCAGGTACAATAATTGGATTGAAAATGGGGTCAAAATGAGGCCTGATGGAGAGGGGCCTGATGGACAAGGGCTGTGCAAATTGCAGGCTGCTGCAATATGCAGCATAGGGTATGCCAACGGTTTAAAACCATTGGCATATAATCCTAAAGAAGTTTTTACCAACAATTCATTGAACAATTGGTAAATATCTCTTTTCCCAATGGTTCTAAACCGTTGGGAAAGAGTTCATCCATGGGGATATCCCAACGGTTTGGGGAGAACCGTTGGGAAAACTATCCCAAAACCGTTGGGATAGTTAAGGGATATTGATATTTCCCAACGGTTCCCCCAAACCGTTGGGAAAAACTATCCCAACGGTTTGGCAGAACCGTTGGGATAGGGTGGCTTTTGTGAGCCTATACCAACGGTTTCCAGTAAACCGTTGGGAAAACCTTTCCCAACGGCTTACTTCCCTACGGTTATCAGAACCGTTGGTATATCATATACCAATGGTTATAGGGGATTTCCCAACGGTTGTGAACCGTTGGGAAATATCATATTTCCAGTAGTGAACCTAGTGTTGGTGCAATGGACTATGTATCCGCACACCAGGACTTTGATTACCTGTATGTCAACTCAACATAATGAGACATTAGTTTCATGTAATAAATGGTGCATGCATAATATATGATTGAGTCCTTTGATTTTCCTTATTGAATCATCTCCCTATATATATTCTCATCTAACCATGGTACATCTTGATAACATTCAAGATGCCTCTGAGAAGATATCCTGCTAATATGTAGATACGATATTGGTATGTAGATCATTTAAATTATGATGCCTAAGTTTAGGGACCTTATTCTGAAGTGTTTCCTCCAACCACTTAGAGAGCAGTGTCACCTACTATCAAGTAATGGATATTTCTATTAGGTTAGGAGAAATATTCACACATTATTAGTGAATTACTTAAGTAACAGTGACATATACTGCTCAGGTTTGGTGGAAATACAGATCCTTGGGAAGAAGAGGATTGGAATGGGTTGGGGATTCAAGTATTTAGGCTTATTCTGATCCCAACCGATCAAATAGATGTTATCATAGATAGTATATTTAATGGACCATTTGGGAACTAGTAATTTCGGATCAAGAATACCCATGATGAGACAATTCTCTCATGGAAATTATTCTAGTAGCTATTTCTCAATGATTATTACACTTTTTTCATACACTTTTTGTGGATTTGAGATATTATTTAGTTACATTATGGTGATATGATAGTAACTAAATATGTCTCAATGTTCACTAACTTATACAATAATCCCTCAATATGGTGATTGATAGCTTCTTCTAGGTGTGGATGTTTCAGCCGGGTCCTTATAGAGAAATATGTGCCCGTGTGGTATCATTATGAATTCCTACATATGTTAAAGTGTTTGACAATGATCAAGATATATAGATCTTCCTAGAATATGGATATCGGTTGGATGGATCCAATAGTGGTCATCATGGAGCTAAGTATTTTATTATAGCTACCGATCTTCAATTGTTTGGGTCTTGATGTAGGGGGGCTCTCCATTGTCAAGCTAAGTTTCATGGTTCTAAGTGTAGGTTTCTTGTAGGGGATCTAGTCATCCTGAAGAGGGGTGATGCTATTCTTAAGATAAGTGAGGTCGCATGGCTCATTATTTTCTAACCAAAAATACTAAATAGGGAAGGAATACAGTGGATGTACCTTTACATAAAAGATACTTTTATCATCATGGATCTCTCAGGAGTGGCCAGGGTAGCCTCCAAGGAGGTGGTGTTGGCAGGGGAATGGTTGGGACTCTAAAGGGAGGTGTTATTGGAGTAGAATGATATTATGAACTACTACCACCACCACCACTATATAGCACATAATGGGCATAGGGAGTTGGTCATTAAGGTTGTGAGTATTTTTAGGCTATAGAGGGCTATGAAGAGACTCCACATGAAATGATTTGAGGTGTGATCCATGTATTTTATAATCTTTCTCCAGTATATATAAACACAAGAGTGAGTCATTCCTTCATCTTTATATCACAAGTATGAGACCATTAGATTCCATTTTAGACATTATCTAATCAGATATGGCAATAGGTTTCTATAGGGAGTGATTCTTCAATATCGCATGACTTCTAAATGTGTGAGTTAGAACTCAATGGATAGAGTTTCTTGTGGGACCTCTTGGTAATTTTAATGAAACCTTTTGATGTTATATTTGTTATAAAATAGTTATATTCAATGAATTTATAGTTTGAATGTCATCACTGGTAAGTTATATGCTTTCATATTGATGGGGTAAGATTCACCTTCTTGGGAGAAAAACATCATATGGATAAGTAGGTAGGGTTTTCACATATAAAACTACAAAATATTACCCATTTTTTTGTGATTTTAGCCCTGGGAGTACCAAACTCATCATGAATTTGGCTTCCAACAATATTGGAGAACTATATGGACATCTACCTCGATGATGTATTAAGAATACCTATATAGTGAGTTTTTTACATATGCATTTACTTTCACCCTAGGACCACACCAATATCATATGCAATATATTAGATGGTCCCTACTGAGCTCTAAGAGCTGATGGTGTAGTTGGTGTACCATTGAGAGAAAGTTTTATTAGACCCAATATTTCCACCTAGTCATCTCGAGTTTTTTTGTGAAAAAGGTGAATGGGAGTTTGTGAATTTTCATTGATTGTAATAACAAGAATTAGGTAATAATAAAGAATAAGTACCCCTTTCCATGGATTCATGACCTTTTTTAATAGCTGAAATTTTTGAGTTGGTTCTTAAAGATTGACCTCAGGTCTGGATACCACCTGTTGAAGTTGCGCAAGGATGATATTATAAATATGGAATTATTATATCTATAGATAAACTATGATATCCTGGTGATTCATTTTTGTGTGATGAATTTCCAAACTATGTTCATGAATCTTATTAAAGGGATATTCTAGTCATAATTTCACTTATTCATTGTTTTCCTCATTTATGACATACTCATTTACTCTACATCTGAGGATGAGCATGTAGATCATTTGAGATTGGTCATAAACATACTATAGGATTGAGAGAAATGTTTTATTTTTGGATTGATGACATTCACTTTCTAGTTCATGTCATATCTGAGTATAGTTTATCTATGGAACTAGTGAATATAGAGGAGCTTTTAGGGAACTCCTTATGGGATATGTTCATTAATGATATGTAAGGGTAGGATTGGAAGAGTTGGGCCATAAATTCTAGGAGGCTTTCCAGTCTTGGTAGGTGCATGCTTAATCATTTGGAGGTTCTTGAAGTGTATGTTCACTAGACAGTTGGTCATGCTGATATAAGCCTCTAGAATAAAAACTAGGCATGAGATTTTCTTTATTTTCTATGTTGTCCCACTCCAACCATTTTGTCCAAGGAGGTGGGATTGTACCCAACTTTACATGAAACCATTTTAAATAAATATCATAAGTATTTTTTTAAAAGCATCACCTCAGTGGACAAAGCAAATAGGTGAACCTTCCTAGGATCTATCTTTGGAAATTTCTCCAACTGTGATTTCAGGATATTGACTCATTATTATAGTGTCAAGGATACTTGGGCTTCAAATTTTTGGTGTATGGATATGTCTTGGAATATTAATTTTTTAATCTAGCATATGAGAAATCATGCAATACCAACTGATGAGAACACACAAAGAAGAGGAGAGGTGTTGCACACCTATTGTTAGTGCTGCTCAAGGCCACAACAAGAGATGACATAGCATGTTTTATTTCACAAAAACTAGGCCAAGGCAGTCTGTCACTACTTTCAATAGGGGATGAATCTTAATGATCATGGATACTCCATGTAGGATTCTATTGAGGCTTTGTTTTGTGGTTCAGGGTTGTTTGGTATGGAGTTAAAGGTTCATGGTTTAGTGTTTTCATCTACGTGTTGGATCCTTTGAGAAGTGAGAAATAAGTCTTGGCATGGTTTTATGATTTCTATCCAGCATCTCCATGTGAGGGTGAGGTTTACAGTGATAGATATAGTATCGTTGATCAATAATGTAGGAAAGTTTGTTACCTTTAAAAGGTTTTTTCCAGGTTCTTGGTTGAACACATTTATCAGTTGACTTAACCGGGGAAGATGGTTTAGATGGTCACCCTTTTATGGGGATGAAATTGAATTTTGATGGCTCCTTCCAGGATGGAAATATTATAGGGGGTATGGTCTAAGACAATATGGTTTCTATGATTCTAGGATTTAGTTCCTTTTTTGGTACATGTAACTCTTTGACTGCGGAGGGTAAATTCTTGTCCACTTGTCTTTACTTATAAAGGTTTTTTAATTCCAAATCATATAAATTTAATCCAATTCTTCCATTTTGATCAATTTTATCCAAGATAAGTGTGATGTTCCCTGGGAGTGGGTCTACATTATTAGGTATTGTAGGATTCTTTTCAGTCAGAACATTATTATCATACATACCTGGAGAAAATGGAATTCTTTCGCTGACTTGTTAACTAAAAAAAGAATATCTTGACAAATACTGACTCTTGATGCTTTCTTGGGGTCCCTACCGGATTAATTCTAGCTTAATTTTATGAATTAAGCTCTTGGCCGTCATTATTATCTTCCTCCATGACCTTTTGAAATCCTGATTGTTTGTTTATTTCCATTATTTTCTTGAATAAAATGTTAATTTTTAGTCAGGGTACTGATGGTGGTTCATGAAGAATTTGTTACGATAAGAACCCCTTTGACCACCTTGATATATAAATGCTATCCATTTACCTAGACTGAGTAGTGTCAAGGATCCTTCAATAAGCTGAGGCAGAGGTTCGCCAATGCTCTTGTATTGAGACTACCAGAGGAGCGTGTTGAGTATGTAGTATTTTGTGATACCTCTAGAGTGGGGATCAGTTTCATATTGATGTGGGGGTAGTTAGTGATATCTTATGGGCCAAGGAATCTAAAACCCCATGATTATAACTATGATACTAACAACATATAGTTGTAGTGACAGTATTTTCTTTGAATAGGTTGAGGCACATTGACTTCGATATATTACCCTAAGAAAAAGGTGTTGGTTGGAGTTATTATAGGACTATGAATTCAGGATATGCTATACTATAGGAAGAACAATGTACTGTAGGATACCCTTAGCAAGAAGTCTCATTCTTACTAGGTGGAGGAGGCTTCTGAGCAGTTGGATTTATTGTATCAGGCCCAGGTAGAGGAGAGGGGTGTTTCTTACCTATAGTGGATTTTAGTGATTACACCACTCCTCTAGTGTATCCAAGAGTATTAGTTGGGAGACATATATTGTGAGGTTCTATGTGACTAGATATTCACATAAGTTTCACTAGATAGGTTTTATGATGGAGGGTATCATGTCATCTTTTCTAAGGGATGTATGGTGGTTTCAACCACATTGTTTGAGGAGGTGATGAGAGAGTTTCATACATCTCCCTTGGATATACATCTCAATGTGAAAAGGGTGTAAAATTACCTTTAGTCTTAGTTTTTGTGGGTCGTGATGTGATGAAACACTTCTAATTTTGTATTTTGGTGTCTCGCATGTCATCAAGTAAAGGATAATCATTAGGTTTTGGAAGGTTAGTCACAGCCTCTTGAGATATCAGAGTGGAAATGGGATGGAATATCTATATATATTTTTATTAGGATCACATGTATAGAGAGAGTACACAACACTATATCGGTGATTTTAGACCAACTTACCATGATTACACACTTTACTTCCATCAAGGGGTAGAGTTCGATTGAGATTTCTAGTTAGTTGCACATGTGAGAGATCATCAAACTTAATGGAGTTCCCACAAATATTGTCTCCAACTGTGATACTCAGCTTATTTAACAGTGTTGGAGATGATTTTAGTAAGTATTTGGGACCTACTTGAGGATGAGTATAGTATTTCACCCTCATATAGTTGGATATACATAGTTGACTATCCAGGTATTTTAGGATATACTAAGAGCATGTTCCACCTATAAATGACCTCTATGGGTGACCCTTCAGGTTAACCTTATGATGGATTGAGATTGGAGAGATATATATTATTGAGCCCGAGATAGTGCAAGTGATAATGAAAAAGGTACAAGTGATCCATGAGTGTATAAGAATAGCATAGATCATATTGAAATATTACAAAGAATGACATTGTAGGCCTTCAGAGATTGAGAATAGAGACCACAGTTTCTTGAGTGTCTCCCCATGATGGGGGTTATGGGGGTTTGGATGGATAATCAAGATATCCCCAAGGTTCATAAGCACATTCAAGATCCTATGGAGGTTTTTTTATGTTACTTATTGCATTTCCTTTCCTCCACAATTGGACCGAGTGCATGGAACCTTCCTAGTATCACAATTGATGAGATATGTGCATGAAATGATGCACATTATTGGATGGGTAGAGCTGTATATCAAGGATAGATCCACCTTTGTGGATTACCTGGTGGTGATAATGGATCAGCAGGATAGGATCCTATGTTGATAGACCATCCCTTTGGTTCATGTTATTTGAAAGCCTGGAGGCATGTAGAAGATCTCCTGGGAGAATGAGATCTGAATGTGGGCTCAGTACCCCAACCATTTTATTTATCATGTACTTTTATGGGAGAAACTCCTTGAAGGTTGGGATAATTTAATGAATCGATTTTTTCTTTGTAAGACTTTTTAATAATTTCAAAGTTATTCATTCTGTCATACTTAGATTATAGGTCCCTAAGAGGCTCAATATTGATATATTAAAAATATTAAATATATTATGTCACTCATGAAAATCCTTTAGGAAATAATGGTTTTCTCATTTTTGTGACCCTTGATGGAAAATCCAAGACCAAATTTTTTTCTAGAACATGGGGCTTACCCTAGGTGCGACATAATGTTGGTCAGTGCCAAGTTTTTAGTTGAGACGGCTGTTAGTAGGTACATTAAGTGGTTCAATTAATTTACATAATTTATGAAATTAATAAACATAAACCTAATAATCCACTATAAATAAATAATTGTGTTGTTTTTATAGGATTATCTTCATAACCCTAGGATAATTAAAGGGGATGGATCATTCTTAATTAGTAGATTGGGATTGAATAACAATGACAATCATATTGATCAGAATCATGAGATAGATGAAAAATGCAGTGGGACCATCATCTTAATAACTAGTGGATGTTCTCTTCACTGATGATCAGTCTCTAATTGAGATAGGGCACATTATTTCTATTTTTTAGTCTTTTATTATTTCTTAAAAATTGATTTAATTATATTCTTTCATTTTTTTCATTGATTTTCATTCATCAAATGAGCCTAAATATGAATTGTGTTGATAAAACCTGTTTATATTTGTTATGTCTTGATTGCACCCATAGTTCTTCACTTTAGGATCTTTTCTATATCGGATCATCCAAAAATTCTTACGATATTTATTCGTGTGCTTCCCCCCCCCCCCCCATTCTTCTTGTTCTTCATTGTTTCGCCATGGGATTGAAAATTACACATTTAAGGGTCAGATTTGAGCATCATTGAACTAGAAAATTCATGATGGATGAATGTATAATGGAAAGATCGATGTTTTGAATATAGATATTTATAGATTTTTAGATTTTGGGGGAGGATTAAGGGTCTTGAGACTACAAAGGGAAAAAAATGTAATGTATTACGACATGGGTGATCAAATTTCTAATTTTCGACCACAGATGGCTAGGAATCAACATCGGAAAATGTTTCATTAAATTTAGGTGGTTTAAAATGCACAAACAAGAATCAGTCATGGTAGAAATACTTGGTATGGTGTCCTCATTAGGAAAATGCTTTATATCCTGTGAAAAACATGACTATATGTCGTGTAGTCTGGAACAAGAAATGTCATGTTCCTTGGATCCCCACAGCACTTTTGGTTTTGGATGAGTTAAGGATCACATGTTTTATGACTAGGTGCACATTCCATGTGACATTACATGGGTGGATAATCCATGTTTTATGTGTACATGACCCATGACCCTGAGTGGTTATACATGTCATGTGAATTTAAGGACATGTTGTTTGTTTGTATATATCCATCCAAGCTATGTGCCAGGTGTACATTCCCAGGACCCCGAGTGGACATAGACATCGTGTTCCCATATGGAAAATTCATTTAGTATGACATGGATTCCCAATACATGTCTAATGGAGAACACTCCCGGGAAATGAGGAAAGCTCACACACCATGTGACCCCATGAACACATTTTATACCTCTTCCATGAAATTATACCTTTCATATCTCCTTCTTCAGGACTCATATTTCAGCTAGTGAGAAGCCTATACAAAGTTATTTTACATATAGGATGAAATGGTTGATTTTATAGTTTCATTTGAGATATTATGTGAGTTTTCTTGATCATGATGATTCTTTATATGATTATGGACCAATGGTAGTGATTGGGAAGGATTATCATAGAGTTTTTAGGGTAAGAAACCCCCTACTGAACCAGGGTGCAGGTACCCCATACTCTTTACATAGATCGAGTGGTACGCCCATCATGATATAGTTTGTATTGGTCCTTTATCAACTGAGTGTCTCCCCTATGACGCACTAGGTCGCAGGTCCTCTATCTACTGAGTAGAACCCCCTAATACACTAGGGTGTGGGTCCTCTATCCACCAAGTGGTACCCCTTCTGCACTGGGGCACGGGTCATCTATTAGAGATACATCCCCCTTGGTCTATGGAGCATAGTTATGAGGTGTGGTTCCTCCACATAGTTTTCCTATATGGATATGTTAGATGTTGGGTATCATAGATGGACCTTTAGAGATGCAGTATGACTCTCCATTCTTAGTTGGGTTACAGAGATGAAGATCCCATTTCTATCTCATCTAGGTTTATTTAGGATAATATATATTGGGTTTCATTTCCCATATTTTATGGGTTGATCTAGCTATTGTTTTATATTTATATTACTCAATTTATGGTCTTTATGGTTTCCTACTGAGTATTCATATACTAACACATGCATAGTCATTACTCGCACGTGTTATTTCTTATATCGATGATTGGAAGATCGGTGATAACATCAGGGGAGTATAGGGGTAATTGGGTGCATTGAACATGTTTTGTGGTTAGATTTGGATATCAAGAGACGAACCCTCTCTATTTTTTCTTTTTTCCAATTTTAATCTGGTTGGGACTTCATTTTTGGTTGGTCATGTATTTTTCCCCTTTATGATTTAATTTTATATTTTCATACTTTTATATATTCCCTAAATGTTATTGCATGCATGGTTATACTCTATATATTAAATTGTTTTATTATTCATTTGCATTTTTCTCATGGATATGGTTTCATATGTGCATATAGGTACATTAGGTGAAGACCTACTATTTTAGTTTATCCCATTTCAATGCTTTTTTCTAGCCCCTAGCCTATTCAAGGAAGACGTGGTGTTGTCACACTCAGCTTTCCGCTATCCAGGAAATCCCTAGTGGGTTATGTTGTGACATTTTTCCTTCGATATTTGGATATTTTCCTTCTTACATGGTGGATATCTTCAATCTACATTCCATTTTTATTTTATAGCTTATCCTCTTTCTAGATATATCCTTGATAATTTTAACCTTAGAGCTCACTTTATTGGATGTAGATGGTTTGTGGGGAATTGTCCAAACCCATACTGGATACCCTAGTACCCTGATTCTCGTTCCATTATTGAAATAGCCCATAGAGAGTTTCTGATCCCCATGAGTTTTCTACTAGAACCTAGAATCATACATGATAATAGAGGGAATGGATTTTCCACAAAACCAGTTGAAGATAAAAGATACAAGCACTACTAAAAAAACTAGAATTAACGTTGGGTTTTTTTCATTTTTGACATCAGTTTTTAACCGATGTCTATAATAGTGACATAAAATATAAGGTTTTTGGAATCGATTTCAAAAAAAGGATGATGACAAGGATGTTGGGATTAGTTTTTGGAGTCTATTTAATAAATAAACTAAGATAAAAAACCAATTTTTGGCATCCATTTTTATAAAAAATGAAATCAAAAATTGATTCCAATCTTCTTTTGGGAGTTGGTTTGTAAAAAACCGAAGCTAAAAACCACATACTGTTTGGTTTTCTATGTTGGATACTTAATGAAAGTGATGCCAAAATTAGTTTTCAACATCGATTTTATTGAAAACCGACGCTAAAAACATGGTATTCTTTTAAAATTGTTTATCTTTCTTTTTTATAAAAATCTACGCTGAAAGTTTAAAAAATAGAAAATTTGGAATATTAAAATTCCAAAATAATCAGAATCTCTTTAATTGAAAGATAATATACAATTATCAAACAACATGTATCATTGACTAAAAATCTATAAAAACTTACATTCTTTTATCCTGTTAATCAAAAAATTATATACACATTTGTATTATAAAGAAGAATTAAAAAAACATACCTGAAATTTACAACATGATCATTGTTGGTTATTTTTGAAGCATTCAGTTTATATCATTATGTTGAAACACCTATTATAACAACAAAATTATTTTTTTGAACACAAGTTATTTGGAAAATGTAATATTATTCATTAATGTTAGAATATACATACCTTATATCGTAATCATACATAATAAAAAGTTCACAAAAAAATATTGAAGATGGGTAAGTTCATTTTTTATATAATACTGGTCATCATTGAATGTCTATAACAAACATTTAATGATGTCAGATTAATAAATAGAATACTATGACAAAAAATATAAAATAATTAATATAACTAACCTTATCTAATTCAGTAGTTACCATAGATGTGATTATCTCATACATGAATCAAAGAACATAATAACCAAATTCAATATATACTTATTAATGATGAAACTTCTGTTATAAAACATTAACTTCATAATAAAAACAAATTTATATATATATCAAGAAATCAGAATAATATCTAATATAAAAAATAATTATCTTTACTTCCACATATTGTATTGCATTTGGTTTCTTTATCGTCTTGTGTTCTTTGTTAACATTTTTCATTCAACTAAATTTTCATATATATAAACTAATAATACATGTATAAAAAATTATAATTAAACATTATTAGCTTATAATTAACAAAAAAAACATACCTATTTAATAAGGTGGAAATTTTTTTATGAACACCCCTGATAAAGAGAAAAACCAATATAAGGTGCATTCAATTTGGAAAAATATACCTAACATCCAATTCTATATATAATACAAAAATTTCATAATTAATGACATTATAATGATCATTAGTTCATTATTATGTGTATGTTCTTACCTATCAAAAAATGAGAAAAAACGACACTCAATCTTCGTCTGTAATAATCTCTCACATATATATGAAACTCTATTAGGATTATTTTCATATTACACATCTGTGGAAATGAATTATGGATCTATACAACTATAAATTATTTGTCTTTCATTTTTGTATAAGAAGTGTGTGTAGATACCTAATTGAAAATGTAATATAGTTAGTCAGTTTAAACCATCTTTAATTAAAGAAATAAATAACGAAACATCAATTTACTTATAGGGATAACAACTGCAACACATTCATGTAGGGCTTTTAAAAACCAACTAGATGCATGATATATTCTAAGAGTATTCTCAATGGACAGTCTCTTATACATATATCATATTTCATACGAAACTCATAGATATTATTTAATGAATTATAAGCCTGATATAATCTTTATATCCCATCAAAAATATCATAGGTATATACATTCGATTGTACCTAAACCTTTTGTTTCATTTTTTCAATTTATTTTTATTTTACATGATCCTATATAAGTTAAATTTTTAAAAAATTATATGTAATTCTCAATAACATGTAATTAATATTTAAAAAAACACATAACTCATATGAAATATAATAAAGAATACTAGATGGTCAAAGTAAAAAATAACCTAGAAAATCCCCAACTCTGGTAACCTCATCAACAGGAAATGGTGGTAGAGCATTAGGATCAATAATATCAAGTACTAATACTCTAACATAACCCCTCTACATAGGATGGTGATGTGTAGAATCCCCCCAAAAAAGCAGAATTCCTAACACTACAATATGTATATGATGATCTCCAACATAAAACTCACAATATAAGGTTTGTTCTGAATGAGGAGGTGGAGGATCAAAGTAGGTGGGCTGGGCAAGGTAGTCTGGATGGGTTGGCTATAGAGACCACCCAACTAGTTGGATAGGATGGGAAGGCTGGGAAGGCTAGGAAAGATACACAGACTGTGATAGTCTTGTCAAGTGTTATAAGCCTGTTGCATGACTTCTTGAATTTGATCACCCATAAACTATTTCATATCATTCATATCGGCTTTTAAGGATTCTATTTTTGGGTCTCTTGATTACTTACTTTGATGACCAAAAACTTTTTGAATACTAACAGTTGTCTAAAATCCACTAACAAGGTCGGGGTGTTCTAGTTTTCCTAAAGCAATGGTTAAAATTTCTATCCTACCCTCTGGGATAAAAGATCCCTATGTATCTTTCTTCTGAATTTGATAATCAAATGAAAAATTGAAAAGTTATATTAGTGTTTATAATTTATAAAATAGAAAAATTCATGACAAATAAATAATGTTTACGTACAATTTCTTTATCTTCTTACTTTTCCTTCTCAATAATATTCTTTTTAGATGTTCTTATTTTCTCTCTTTTCTATTTATCATAGAGAGTGGGGAGAGATGAAGGACCAAACTTGACCTCATCAGGGCCACTATTAGAGTGATCTCTTAGTGCTTTAAACTTTTCCTCAATCATTTTTTGCTAAAAATAAGTATACCCTCCACGTGATAATGTATGAGGGTATAGATTCTGCAATTGGATGTCTTGATGGGATTTCCTGTAGGCCTATTATACGAAAAGTAAACTAATAAGTAAATAGGTACATATATATGAAATTTTATGACCTGATATAATTATCATACTATAAAGGCATCATCATGTCAGCTACAAACAAATATATTCCATGTGTCTTCATCTATAAACTCATACTTGAGGAATAGGTTTTCATTTTTTATTTTTCCAAAAACATAATTTTTTATCAACTTTATTTTTGAATCTCTCCATCTAATCATCATCAAAGTAAGACATATTTTCTTAATTTCTTTTGTTTCTTCAAAAATAAATGTCATCTATAATTGAATAAAATAAAAATTAGTCATTTAAAATATATCATATTCAAAAATTATGAAAAAATAAATTAATTGAGATATTATACTGGTACAGCCTCCCAAAGATGATCTTTTTCCATTTTGTTGATGGCCTTCTAATCATGATATAATATGTTAATCCTGCAATGACTTTTCATGGAGATATAGCTGATAAATTGTGTTGCATTTGGTTCAGTTGCATTATTATTATCATGAAAAGTGATATGAAATCGCTCATATCCACGAGTAAGTGACAGTTTTGGTAAATGTGTAATCTCATTTTTACTAATATAAGAACTTGATTTCGTAACAATAAAAATAAAGGAGTCCACCACTAAGGTCTCTTAGATAGTCATGCAAATATTTTTTGTAAATTATTTTTTTTCATAAAATAACAATATTAATGGATATTTAATAGTATGAAAAAATAAGAATACCATGATACATGCTCCTTTTTCTCTATATCAGTATCCATCATTGAAATATAAAATTGTAATGAAATTTTTGTGTACCTTCATATTATTAACCAATTGAATAATTATAAAATAGGAAAACTGAAATATGTAAGTGAAAAACGGTTACACATGTGTATGTTAAAGAAAAAAATAATGATGTTATGATTCTTAACCAAAAAAATATATATAAGGTAAACTATTAAATATATACATTACTTCTAAAATGATAGAAACATTTATAAATATAAATATCAAATGGTTATTAAATAATATAGTTTTTACAAATGTAAATTTCAAAAAATAAAAACAATATAAAGAAATACTAGATTAATTTGGATAGTAATTTAGTGTTTTCCCAAATCCCTTCATCATGATCATTTCATACTCCATGCACTATGTCTGCATTATAGTCATTTTTATCCAAAAATCATGTAATAGAAAAAGAAGTGTTGTATAAATCAATAACCTCAACATCATCACCATCCTCATTATCCAAATAGATTATTTTCTATTGAAAATGATAGAACGCTGATCATTCATTGAATCAATGACATAAAATATTTGTTTTTCATGTGTGGCCATGATAAATGGTTTCTCATTGCAACTAAACACTTTCAAATAAACCAGTTTAAACCCATATTCATCAGGTTTCACTCCACTATTACCTGAAAATCAATTTCACTTAAATATGGTGACTCAAAATTTAATATAATAAATTTTCCATATGTCTTCAAGAACTCCAAAATATGAAATTGATGTAGAAATTGGGTTTTTATCTTTGGAACTAGAAAAATGTAGTGTTTCAATGAAGAGCATTACACCACTATTCTGAATGGTACTCTTTTTATCCATATTTTTTGTGTAAAATGTGTACCCATTAATATCAAAACCATACCATGTGGTCACATTAAGAGATGGTCCCCCTTCCAACCACTTCAATGTTTCTGTTGTAGATATATTTGTGATAACATTCTCATTAAACCATGAAACAAATATCTTTTTATGCTCAATAATTATCCAATTTCCCTTTATTTTTGGGTATTATAACTTTAATTCATCAATATGTGATGATATATATGATTGAAACTCATATATGTTGTGAGAAATATATAAATGTGACTATATCACTTCATCATGTGGAATGAAATTTACATTTAATCTTTCAATCCCTTGACCTTCACTATCAACTATCATATATCGAGATATAGGGAGACCAATATGCTTCAATTCATTCAAATAATCAGTACAGAACTCAATCACCTATTCCAATACATATTTTTGAACAATAGAGGCCTATGGTCGATGAGGATTTTTAATATATTCCTTATAAGTTTAATATAAATTTCAAAAGGATACATCTATCATAAATAAATAGGCCCACATATTCTTATCTCATGCACCAAATGAATCACCAAATGAAAAATTATATCAAAAAAAACATATGTGGGAAATACATCTATAGTTGAAAAAGAATAAGAGAAGCTTAGTTACCCAAAACATATAACAAATTTGGATCATTGACTTTGATACAAATGGATTCGAAAAAATTACATAACCTAATGATAGTCTTTCTAAAAGCTATCAACAATCTACCATGCAGTGCGACTTGTAGAAGTTGTGGCATCAATACACGAAAATCATGAGATTTCATAGCTATTAATTTATAGTCCTTAAATAACACTAAATTATTCAAATTTTAAAAACAACCATTGGGTACTTTAATACCATGAAGACACTGAACAAATTTATCTTTTCAATCTTCCTTACTGTGTGACATGCTGACGGTAAATATGTTGTGTTTCCTTTCATAGTGGGAGAAAAATCCAAAAGTATTCCCATTAATATCAAGTCTATTCTAGCATGAAATCCACCTTTGTCATTTCCTTTTATGTCTAATGGAGTGCCAATAAAATAGTCACATATGTTTTTATCAACATGTATAACATTGATGTGATGTTTTATCTCTAAAAAACACCAATAATGTAGTTTGATAAATAAAGACGATTACTTCCAGATATTTTTTTAAAGACCAGAACTTCTTTTATTTCTAAATATAGGATAAATATTTTTCACCCTATCATAATATTATTCAACAACAATGGTCGAGGGGTAAGGTTTTATTCCTGAAAACTGTTAAATAATTTTTTGGATCTACCATAAGGTTGATCAATCCACAAATATCATCGATGTCTCATGTACACTGTCTTTCTTCCATTCTGCAATTGATAATATGAAGTCTCTTCTTTACAAATTACACATTCTTTATGTCCCATTACACTATATCTACATAAGTTTCCATATATAGGAAATTTATTTTTGGTGAAAATTATCATAGCACGCAAAATAAAATACTCTTTCTTGTATACATCAAAAAATTTAACACATGTCTCCTATAGTAGTTCCAAATCATCAATCAATGGTGAATGATACACTTAAACATCATTTCCTATCTATTTTGGTCCAGAAATAATCAAGATCATTATAACATATTTTTTCTTCATACATAGATGTGGGAACAAGTTGTAAACTATATAAAAAATAGGCCATGAACTATGTTGGCTACTCAGGCTCAGATTTAGACACATTCCATCAGTACACAGTCCCATTATAAGATTTCTAACTTCACATCCAAAATCATGAAACTGTTATTAAATCCCATCCACTATGGTGAATCATTAGGGTGACATAAGTTACCATTTGATATATGCTCATATTAATTCCATCATAGCCTTTTTTGATTCAATTTAATTTCCAAATAGATGCTTCAAACAAGCTATTATTGGAAGGTACCAAATTTCTTTAGTAGGATCTTTGATTCCATTTCCCAAGAATGAAACGCAGTTGAATTATCATAATTGAATAGAAAACATTATATGATGATATCATCAAAAAGTGAAAAATTGTTTTTTTATGAGTTTAGATGATAGTACTTTAGAATGAATCTATGTTTTCTTTTTCATCTATCTTATAGTGTGATGTCCCACATTTAAGGCCACTTGATAAATATTCATATTCATTCCTATACAACACACAATCTTTGGAAAAAACATGTATCTTTTTATACCCCAATCCCATTGGGCATAATATTTTCTTTTCCTCATAATTGGAATCTAGCTACTCATTTCCTTCTATAAGTATCACTTTTAAAAGATAAAGTATGTTAGAGAAACATTTATCACGCTACCCATTTCATGCTTTCAAGTTAACTAATCTCAAAACAACTAATAACACTATATATTTACTACAAACTGGGAATAATTTTTTCTCATAATATCTATATAATCATTCAAAATTTGATGTTTCTTTGATGGTTTCAACACCTAAATCATGAATTAATTCTTCAATATGATCCTATTCCTCATTATAAATATTGTTATCAACATTAGATGTTGAATATTCAGTTCTTTCACTATTCCATATCCAATGTTTTTAATTAAGAAAAAAATCATAGAAAATGAGATGATCCATGATTTATCTAGAGTGTAACTTTCTCATATTCAAACACTTCACACATGAACAGAAAATGAAATCAACGTCTTGACGATTTCGTTTAGAAAATTACATGAATTAATCAACTCCTTTTTCATATTCACTGGTAGTTCTTCATAAATTTATCCAATTACAATCCATTCAATACCTGATATCGCAATATGAACATTTAATATATTATAACATATAAAAATTAAAATATATATATATATAAATAGATAAATTTAAAAGAAAAACATTCAATAAAGATGATTGATAATAAAATTATAAAGTCTTGGTTCTCAAAATATCATCAATAGGGAACACAACATCCCCAAAAGAATATTATATTCCTTCATTCCACATAAATATCAAAATATAACACAAATTTGATAGAAAACAATGATTACATAAATAATATATAATGTGATGATATTTTACAGATCACATTATAAATTTTTATCCAAATCACAATATCAAATCAATGATTTAATAACCATGTCAAAAATATAATTTACCATATAATTATATAAAATCACATTGACCACCCATAAAAATTATCATAATATTATTTATTAGGTAACATGATCATTTCAATATTTCCTTCCAACTATTCATAAAATTATTATTAAGAAAATATCAAAAACAAATTACTTCAAATCACATGAATTAGGGGAATTTATTCAACTGCAAGTATTTTTCTCTTTTTCCTATTATAAATTCATATACATTTATCAACATCATCGGCATACTAACATCCACTATCCTTGGTTATCTAATATAATAAAATAATATATTTATCTATAACCTGTTCAATAATATCATCATAATAGATCATGTTCAACCACTTTATCGTAAAAGATTCAACAAAACATTAATTAATATTTAACACACATCACAATATCAAAAAAGAAATATGAAAGCAATATATTTTTCATATCATTGATTCAAAAAAACATTAATCAATATATATCATCATGACCATTTGATAATTTCATCAAATAAAAAATTTATAACAATAAACAATCTTTAAGAACAACATTTATAAATAAGAATCAACTGCATACAAATAATTGAAACAATAACTCAAAAATATAACTAAATGATAAATAATTTTACTTAAAAATTAAAATAAAACATAAAAAATTTGGATTTCACCAAGGAAAATGGATCCCTAATTTGAAATTTATCCCTCAAATTCGTTGGAAGAACAAAAAATCCAAGATCTAACAAAAATGATTGTAGAAATTGAAAATAAACAAGAACAAAGAAAGAAAATAAAATCATGAATGATGGTCAGCCAAAACATGATTTACAGAGATACATATGTCCATAGATGATGAAATAATGAGATATAATGAATAATCGAACAATATATCATAAAATAATCATATATATCAAAGAAAATAATCAACTATCATCGTTGTGATCACCAGATCGTCATTTTCAGGTTCATCACAAGTGAGAGAGGGTTTCAACGTTTGCAAAAAAATGAGGCTTTAATGATTCTGTATAATTTTTATTAACATTTCAGCATAGGTAAATAGGAAAAACGACTCTGAATTATTTTTTATGGTGGAATTTTTATGGAAAACCAACACCGAAATTCTTTTTTTAATTACAGTTTCTGTTTTACATAAAACTGACCCCAAATATTTTTCATTTATGGTATTAGTTTTTTAGAATAATTGATGTCGTAAATGAACCATGGTTTTGTTATTGTCATCAGTTTTTAAAAAAACTGACACCAAAAACCCAAAAAAAAAATTGTGCCGGTTTATGTTAAAATTGATGCCAAAAAATTACCAAAGCTACCATTTGCATCAGTTTATAAAAAAGCAATGTCATATCATCGATTATAATGCCACTATTTATACTAGTGAAGTTAGTTTACTCAACACTCTAAAGGGATAAAGTACCATAAACCAAAGAGGTATAACAAAACCCAAAAAAAGTACATCATTAAAGTACTCATAATCAATCCATATACAACTCAAAAATAATAAAGGAACATCTTACAATCCATGGTCCAAAAGGATCAAGAAGATCCTCGAACTCCAAGTGGTGCTTTCTATTTTCTCATACTAGGAATAATAAAATCTAAAAACACCTGATGGAAAAGTTGGGGTGTGAGATATAAATCCCAGTACGGTCACACCAAGTGTTCCACTATCAATTCAAAAACAATAAAAAAGTAATTAGATCAATTTAAATAAAATTAGTCATGGAATTAATTTGAAAATTTTAAACCAAAACACATTTTCATTCAAAATGATGAAAGATTTATCAAAATAAATTTCAAGTAGGATTAAATGAACCTATATAAAATAGTTTATATAAATCAAATAGCGGGTGTAAAGTAGTTTAATAATCAATAGAATGTGTAATCAATCCATGAATCATAGAACATAAATAACCATGTACAAAATCCTTATGGTAAGTCAGTTTATTGGGTAATATGATCCTCACAAATCTTATAGTGGTCATGGATCTAGTCAGGTGTTCACAAAAAAATACACCCCAATAAGGGAACCCATAAGGGATGTCTACACCCCCAATAGGGTAACCCATATTGGGTAATCAGGCTAGAGATATTTTAGTAATAATTGTCAACATCAATCCAATTATAGGTATTCAAGGTCCTAGCATGCTTGTCCGAGTTGCCACTAACTACCCAAGATAACTTGTGCTTCAACAATCAATCATTAAAATTGGAAATTAATCATTTCAAGTCATGTTAAAACATAATTTCACAATTTCAATTTCAAACCTACCTTTCTCTTTTCAAAACCAAAACATCGGTTATCATTATTTCATTCCATTTCAAATCACTTTTCAATTTAATCCATTTTCTCAAGATTAAATTAAAATAATTTAATCAAAACAATTTGTAAATTGAGGCATCATTTTTCATAAATCTGCCCCACAATTTCAATTCCATTGAAATTGGGTTTTTAACAATTTCAATAACCCTTTTCATATCAAGACTCAAATCATCACAATTCCATGTTTGTAAATAAATTAAAAAACATTTCCAATTTAATCTAGAAATTAATGGTTTCAATTATTGGGAAGAGAATTATAGAACCACCTACATTTAATTATGGAATAAAATGATCAACACCCACAATGGGAACTTCATCGTAGATTGAAGGTGAAAGTGATCTAGTAATCTGGAATATAATTTAGATCAAATCCAATGAAGTTTACTTCCATAAAATATGTGATGATCCATGAAACTATAACAAGGTTGGAAGGTGATTTCAATGGAGATTAAATGAGAGGGGATCCACTTACCATAGAGGGATCGGATCTTCCACCATCACTTTGATTCATCAAAGTGGAAGGTTTTAAGAGAAAAAATTACATCTGGGGTGACTTCTATGTTGTACAAATCATAGTAGGGTCAACAAAGTTGGATTGAAACTTAAACTGATGGGTTTTGGGTTTTAAATACAATTTTTATAATAATAAAATATCATGTTTATGGTTCCCTGAAGAGGGTTCCATGGTTAGATAAACTGTGAACCCTAACCATGAACCCCCTCTAGACTCACTGTCCAATGTCTATGGTTTTTCCTTAGTAGTTACATAGTTTGGAAAACCATGAACCAACCGTGCATTCCCCTATTGTGGATGGATACATGGTTCAAACTGGGGGAGTGTGGTGTTTGAAAACCGTGTTCCAACCACACATAGCCTAGAAAGTCACCAAATTTCTTTAAATTTCACCAAAAAAACCAAGATAAGACCCAACCAAATAATGTTCAAAATAAGGGTTTAGGAGTTCCTGAAAAAAAATTAACAGGATGTTACAACCTTCCCACAATAAAAACCTTCTATCCCAAAAATTCCTTTCAAGAAGACTCCAAATCAAAGAGATGAGGCCATTTCTCTATCATCGGTGCCTCACACTCCCAAGTATTGTGACAATCTGAACCATGCTACCAATGCACACATACCAAAGGTATCTTCCTCTTAGTATGTACCACTATCTCAAAAACAAAAATACTTACTAGGTACTAAATCATGGATAAATCAGTAGCAACATCAAGATCCTCCTAGATCAAGACATGAGATGGGTCACAAATATACTTATGGAGCTATGATACATGGAAAAAATAATGTATCAAAGTCAACTACTATGGAAGTGATAATCAGTATGGCACTTTTCCCATATACTCAACAACCTCAAAGGGTCCCATAAAATAAGGATTGAGTTTCCCTACCTCTCAATCCATCGGTGATTCAACTGAGCTAAAACTCTAATGAACACCTGGTCACCAACAAAGAACTACAATGGTCTATGACTATGATCAGCAAAGGATTTTTACCAGATCTATGTCATCATTATTCTATATCGAATCAATTCTATCTTTTGTTTCATCTTATGGACCAGGCTCATTCTAACCAAAGAAGTTTCACCAATCTCTTACCAACACAACAGAGATTTACATAGAACATTATACAAGTCCTCAAAAGGAGTCATTCTGATCACGAACTAGTAACTATTTTTATACAAAATCTCAACTAGTCCTAATTGGTCATCCCAATATCCAACAAATTCAGGTATTCAAGCACATATCATATTCTGAAAAAAAAAAATTAAAGCCCTTTTCTTATGGTCACCCATTTGTGAATTGTATTCCATACTCAAAAATACATAAGATCCCATTTTCCCCTGATGGACTCTACAAAAATAATAGGTAAAATGGGGATCTCTATTAGCTACTATAGTAGATTGATCTCAATGAAAATGAATAATCTCATTCATATAGTGATTTCCCAACTCTTAAACATTTGTTGTATCATGAATAGGTAAAAAGTGAGCCAAATTTTTCATCTAATCAATCAAAAACCATATTTCATTCTTCTTTCTAGGGGTACACATCAAACTAAGCACAACATCTATAGAAATTTATTCCCACATCCAAGTTGGAACTAGAAGTGACTAAATCAAACTTTAAGGTCTCTCATGCCCAGCCTTGACCTGTTGACTAGTATAGTAATGAAAAACAAAATCAGTGATGTCTCATCTCATACCTAGATACCAGAATCAACAATGTGTATAATAAAATATATTTGTGTTTCCTATTTTCAAATCCCACCAGGAATTATTTAAATACCCCATTATATAATTTCTCATGGATAATATCACAAGAAACCAATTCTGAAAACCTATAATTCCCTCCCTAGATAACGATCACTCAGAAACAGCATTCCCACTATAAAGAGAGTTTGTAATTCTATAGAATTCATCATCACGAGGCTTATTATGAAGAATCATCTTGATAAAAGAGGAGGCAAAAGAAAAACTTTCCAATATAACATTAGACTCTTCCTCTAAGACTCCTAAATGTAACTATGCAAAAATATCCATCAATTTTCTCTCATTAGATTATTATTTCATGGCCTGGGTCAAAATTTTCTTTCTCAAAGACCCAGAAACAACATTCCCCTTCCATGGGGTATAGGAAGTATCAAAATAAAAATATTATAGTCACTCCAACCAATACCTATAATGAGGACAATATTTTCCAAGATAAGTTTTAACTCGGGATCTTTTGAATAGAATATGTAGTAAACCTTTCTATGGAAAGGTAATGCTACCAAATCTTAAGTGAATGCATCACAACAGTGAGTTCAAGTTCATGGGTCAGATAATTCTTCCCATGTGACCAAAGTTATCGATAATCATAGGCTACCACATGATCACCCAGTAAAATAACACAACCCAAACACAATGTTGATGTGTCGTAAATGACTATATATCCCTAATCATCCTTTGGAAGAGTCAACATTAGTGAAGAAGTAAAAAAGATGCTTTATCTCAAAAAAATAACTCTAAAATTTCTCATAACATGAAAAATTCACTCTCTTCCAAGAGAGATCTATCATTGGAGAATCCATCTTAGATAAAACCTTGACAAACGAGTGATAATACTCAACTAAACCCAATATTCTCTGATTCTTGAAAACATTTTATGGTTGTTCTCATGTCATAACAGCTTTTACTATCTCAATATCAACTTTTATTCCATGTTGTGATATCTTGTTCCCCATGAACTTCACCTCTTGAATCCATAAATCACATTTTTATTGCTTGATATAGAGTCAGTTATTTCTAAAAACTTCTGGACCATCTATTAGATGATGAACATGATCCTCCTTAGACTAATATTAAATTAGTATTTCATCCAAAAATACGGTAATGAACATATCAAGATACTCATGAAAATATTTTTTATCAAATCCTTAATGAATTCATGAGTATTGGTTATACCAAATGGCATGAAAAGGTACTCATAATTTTCATACTAACTCTAGAAGGCGGTGTTCTAAAGTTCAAATTCATTAATTCTCAATTGATGCTAACTAGATTGAAAGTTAATCTTTAAGAACTGCTTCACACCATTAAATTGGTAAAATATATCATTAATCCATGGAAACAGATACTTAATCTTCATCATAATTCAGTTATGGTTTTAGTAAACAACACATAGGATAAGTGTTCCATCAGCTTTCTTATCAAAGAGAACACTTTTCTCCCAATGCGACACACTATGGTGTATAAAACCACTCTCCAGTAGGTCATCCAACTAAGTCTTCAACTCTTCTATTTTGGCTGGTGTAACTCAATAACATGGAATTGACATTGGCTGAGTACTAGGAACTAAATCAATAAAAACTCCACATCTCCTACCGATGGAAAAATAGATTCATCAGATGGAAACATTTCGAGAAACTCAACAAAATATGGAGGGATATTATCACTCACAAATTACTACTATATATAAGAAAACCAATATTACTTTCTACAACTCTGGAAAAGATGGTTTGTCCCTACTCTACCTTGGGTCCCATTCTCCTTGAATGATATGACACACCCCATCGGGTGTGGAAAATGAGACCCATAAAATATAGCAGTAAATTTATTCCTTATTATAAATGAGTAAATCCATCCTAGTAAATACATTAATAGGTTTCATGTCATGAACTAGAAAATTATAGGGATGGACAATTTGGAATAAAGAGAAAACACAAGACGGACAATAGAGAGCCTTCTCTCTCTTTATTCTGAGGAGATTAGAAACATACAACACATAAGATAAATGCTCCACATAAATATTTAGTAGGTTCATAATATGAGTTCATATAAATGAGTGAGATGAAGTAGTATCAAATAAATCAGTCACTAATGATGAAGCTATAGAGTTGGTACCTCCCACAGTCATTGGACCTATATCATATTCCTCTAGAGACTCTTTCAATACATGAAAAAGCTTCATTTAGGATTCTGCTGACTAGAACCCCTTTTTTCATGAAGAATGTGATTTTAGAATATTACTTTTAGGTGTTAATGATATCATTACACTATGTGGTGTAGAAAAGAAATGGAATACTTTTTTTATGTTTCCTAAGTGACCATAAAAACTATGAATCTTTGACCCCTTAGTACAATCATGTCTCGAATGCCCAATATTTATGCATTATAAGAAAGTAAAAGGGCCTCTTCTGGTAAATTCAAGAGGTATAGAGGATGCCTACTATCTAAACCCACTAGGAGGCTCATTAAGATTCCTATTTTATTAGAAGGAACTCATAGAACTAGATTTGGTAGAAAAAGTAACTCCCCTCAACCTATATATACCATTTAGATAAATCCTAACAATAAGATCCTTATTCAATATGTCATCATAAGAAGAGAGCTTTAGCAAGAAATAAAAAATACTAATATAAGTTCGAATACTCATCTTAAACTATCAAGTATTCATCTTATTATTCAATATAATGTCGTGTAAAAATTCTAAAGCTTAGCAAAGCAGTTCACATACTCTGTTGCATCTCTATCAGCATTTTTGAGTTTGGAAAACTCCATATAATTTTCCAATATCATAGACTCTAGATAGAACTGATTAGTGAAAATAACTCTAAATTCCTTCCAGTAAAGACCCTTATGATTATTTATTATTACCATCGAACCCCACTCTCTTCTACTAGGTCCCTATATCTTGAATGTGGCACATTTCACCTTAATCAAAGAATGAATTTCCATAAAATCAAATAGAAGCTCCATCTTTCTAAACCAATGCTCGTCCTATTAAGGATCATTATATCCTTATAATTCTGGTGGATTCTGTTGAAGGAAAACCTAGTAATGTTCCAAGATTAAAACCTATAAGGTTCCATAATTGGAGCATGAATGGTAAAGGGTGTGGTTTTCTGTCCTAGAGCTTCGATACAACACACAATAATTTCAACAAGGTTCTATTCCTTAATAGGACCCAGTCGTTGTATTTCACCAGTAGATTACTCATAGGGCCTATTAATATGTATTCTATGAGGCATGATGCTGCACAATATCAACAAACAAGATTTAATTCATCAGAAGATTACTCATATCAACAACTCAAAAAAAGAGAGAAAATGGAAAATTAATCCCATCAGATAACATATCGAGATTTGGATTCTAACCTATCAAAATAAAAATTATTAAAAATATAATAATTAGATCAAATTATTCTTCAATACACATTTCTTAAACCACCCATGGTTAATTAAGTCTATTTACAATGAGATATATCTAGTAACTCTCTTATAACTACTTCCTAAGTCCCTATAAGACATCCCAAACTACATAATGACATCAAGGAAAGATGCTAAACCCCCACCATTAATACCACATTGTCACAAACCATCCTGGATACCCTAGAACCCTGATACCTGAGTTGGAACCGATATAACCCAATGAGAATTTTTGTTCCCCAGGTGTTGTTTATTATAACTTGGTGTCATACACGTTAAAAGAGGGAAGTAATTTTCCTCAAAAATAGCATAAGATAAAATATACAAGTCATTATGTTCAACCCTCCAAAGGGAGAAAGTACAAGAAACAAAACTGGTATAACAAAACCTAACATAGTACATCATACATGCACTCATTACCTAGCTAGATTAAACTGAAAAAACCTAGAGGAACCATTATCCTACTCCAAGTTCCAAAGAATAAATAACATCCACCACATCCAAGTGGCACTTTCAATTTTCTCAAACATGGAATAAGAAAATATAAAAATGCCTAAATGAAAAGGTAGGGTGTGACTTCTAAATTCTATTAGGATCTCAAAAAGTGTTCTATAATCAATTCCAATACAATAATCTAGTTATAAAAATAATTGAAAAAACTATACAAGGAATTGCATTTACATATTTTAAACTAAAACATGATTTCATTAAAAACGATTTAAGATGTATCAAAAAACTTTCAAATAATATTATGTAAACATTTTATATAAAATAGTTTATATAAATCAGTTGGCATGAATAAAATTTTTCAATAATAAAAGGCACATATAATCAATTCATGAAACATAATAAAAAAAGAACAATGTAAAAAATCCTCATGGTAAGTCAGTTTATCAAGTGATAGGATCCTCACACATCTCATAGTGATCAGTGCTCTTGTAAATTATGCACACACAAATACAACCCAATAAGGTAACCCACAACGGGTAGTAAACACCCCAATAGAGGAATCCAAAATGGGAAATTAGGCTGAACATGTTTTAGAAATAGTTGTCATCATTAATCCATTTCTAGGGAATCATGTTCCTATCATACCTGTCCCAATTACCACTAACTACCAAGGCTAACATGTTCTTAAACATTCAATAACTAAAATTTAAAATTAATCATTTCAAATCATGTCAAAACATAATTTTACTATTTAAATTTCCAACATGCCTTTCTATTTTGAAAAGAAAATCATAGTTTTTCATCCTTTCATTCAATTTCAAATCACTTCTCAATTTAATAAATTTTCTCAACATCAAAATTTAATAATTTCATCCAAAGAATTTATAAATTCTTCCATCATTTTTCATAAATCCATCCCATAATTTTAATTCCATTGATATTGGGTTTTTTATCAATTTCCATGTGCTTTTCAAATCAATAATAAAATCATCAAAATTACATGTTTTTAAATCAATTAAAAATTCATTTCAATTTAATATATAAATTAAAGATTTCAATTTTAGGTAAAATAACTATGGAACCACCTACCATTAATTATGGAATCAAACAATCACCACTCACAACATGAACACCAACATAGATCGAAGTTGAATGAGATATATAAATCAAAGATAGAATCAGGTTCAAATCAAATGAAGTTTAGATCTGTAGAGACCCAAATATTTACATACATGGAAATTACATTAATTTTGTGGAATACTTAATACATAACAAAAAGAAACACAAAAGGACCGTAATAGTTTAGTGTCTTTTGAAACTCTGAAAAATAATCTTCTAATCATAGTGAAAGATCTTCGACGCCTCCCATAAAGATCTTACCCTTTTGTTTTCTTACCTAAAACATTTTTTTATATCCTGGGGAAAAGAAAACATAAAAATGGTGAGCTCAAATGCTCAGTAATGGTAAGCATGGAGAAAATAAAACAAACCATATACATTTGAACTTCAAAACGTGAACATAAAGTTTTAACGCCAAAATCTTGAGTTGTGAAATAAGTCTTGGCATTACGTAAGGCATAGATCATAAAGGAACATCAATCATGATAAAATAGCATGGGAAGAAAACATGTAATTGTGGAAAACCATTAAGCACATGGTATTATTTCCATAGCAGCCAAGGAATTGCTACCAATACCATCTTAGTGGACAAAGTCCCTTTCTGAATCGAGTTCAATCCTCGTTCGAGTCCTGTATCACTGAACCAGATTAACTTACCATTCCATCCATGTCTATCTCATGAGATATAAATCTTTACCCAATTCATTGGAGGGAGATATAGGTCCCACACATCTCATAATGAAATCATTCTTACGTGTTCCACAACATGAACATAAATCCTTCATCAATACCCAAAGAATAAAATGGGTTTCATAAACATCATCCCATCATAACATAATCCATAAAAAAATGGATATCATTTAATCATAAGAAAAGTGAAACCATGTAAATCATAGATATATTATACTTGAAACATACACATATGAAATAATGTCATCTTATATGGAAAATGGTTTTGATAAAACACTTGAAAATAATTCTTGAGGAAAATATCCTTTATCCTTTATTTTCACAAAATGCCAATAAATTTTAAAACAAAGGGATTTTGTTGAAAATAGTCGTGAAATCTTGAAGAGTAAGATTCATAAAAATAAGGCATTATAAAACTGTAAAAATCCATTCATGTCGTATAAGTTAAAAAAACATTCTTCTCGTACTTTTTCCGGAAAAGTAAAAAAGTTCCTCATATGGTAAATAAAAGAATGATTCCTTCCATAACACAATGTAAAATTTAAAGAGGGGTAAACATGACTTTAAACATACATGGAATAATATTAAACACTTTTTGAAAAACATTTTTATGTACATGGATGAAAAATATAACCCCAGTAAATACTTATGAATAAACAATCTCGAATAAAAACGAGATTGGAAAAGTTATCCCTTACCCTAGGTCTGATATTCTTCGTACATATCCAAACCTACTATATAATGATTTATATAATGTCATTTACTTATTAAATAATCATATTCATTGTTATTATATCATATATGGTTCACTTATGACTTTATATTACCCGTTCTTTTGTAAATTCCATGTTAAAGCAGCGTTTTGCGTACAAATCGTTTCATTTATCGTACGTGTTTTGAATTGTTGTTGTTGATATTATTACTTATATCATGATTTACTTAATTCGAGAATGTACAACATTATTTATATATAATATATATTCAAGATATAAATATATATGATATATTGATAAATGGAATGAAATACACCGTTCATGGAGACGGTAGGCCATACGTACGCATGAACGCCGTTTTCGTTTCCTTATTGAATTGAATGGAATTAAGTAAATGAAACATATATTTACATAAATCTAGTATCATTATTATGTAATATATTTCATTATTATTTATTATATATACTTTATAATCATACTTTAATGGTTAATCATGGAAAATGAATCTCATCGCGTTCGTGAAGACGGTAGTCCGTACGTACGCACGAGCGATGATATCGTTCCCATAATAATTATTATAATTGGAGTGGATGATATAATATCTCAGAATAAGTATGATGTTATAATAATCATATATAGTTATTCTTTACACCATTATACCCATCCAAGTAAGGTGGTGGTGGAAAAACTAATTACACCACGGCGTGGAGACGGTATTTCGTACGTACGCACGCCCGATGATTTCATTTTCCATAGGATGGATAGAAGGTGAAATAGGGTTATTTAATATTTATAATAACATATAAGTATATAATTAATACTGATTTCATAAATTTATAATGAAACAACTAAATAAGAGGAAGTAGAAGAAGAAAGAAACTTGAAATAGTCGGTAGAAGAGATTACCTCTTCCTCGACGCACCTCCTTTAAACTTATTCTTAGGGAACTAGAGTTGGTCTTTTGAGAAGACCAGAACCTATATGATATAACTAGAGAGGTTTAGAAGAGTAATTGGCAGGGTTTTTCTGAGATTCAAGGCTCAAAAGGCTGTGAAGAGAAGAGGGAAGGGGTGCCCTTTTTATAAGGGAGGAGAGGGGCACCTTTGGAAAAACTTAAAATATTATTTTATTATAAAGTCATATTCGGTTTATAATAGCTCCAAATTGATTTATTTCGAAGCTAAAGTGGGTATGGGTATAAAGACTCCCAAAAAATAAGTTTTAGACAAGTTTATGTTACTATTATAACCTTATCATTTAGATTTAACTCTAAGTTAAATAATTTAACTTTTACCGTGTCTTTTTGTTTTCTTACACTATATAGTTAATAAACTTACTATAACAAGACAAATGATCCCCAAGTGGTTAATTATTAATATATATAACCTTATCTAAGTCATTTGGACGAACCTTAGATTTTTAGGAATAAAATAACAATTAATAATATAATATTTGTTTTAAAAACTATTTCATGTCAATTTTGACAATATTTGGTAATTGATTTTTGTGAAAATCATAACAGCATGATTAGTTCGAAAAAAGTTAATTAACTCAATAATAACATGTCATAGTAACCTATAAAATTCTTTTAGTTCAAAAAAAGTCTAAAATTACATTTATTTTGGTATTTATAATATCAATTATGTTAATATTTCATTAATAACGTAATTACTGCATCATCATTGTGTCATAAATAAATTAACTTATTTAATGTCTAAAGATTATAAATAAAATACCATTCTGTAGGGAATCTTATTATATTTTGAATTAATATTTATAGTAGAATTTATCTTATGTATAACCCTATATTAAAAATTTTTTAGTTATTAAACATTGATTTTAACTCTTTTAACTCTTCTTTAAATAAAATAATAATAAATGTCCTAATCTGATACAAGTGGACCTAAAGGGTAATATTTTATTTCTAAGGTTGTTTTTGGTCTAATTATACTTATCCAATAGAATTAGTACTTGTTTTAGGGTAATAATAATATCATTTTTACCCTTAATTACCCTATTTACTTTTAACCATGGTAAATAAAAGTAAAAAGTTACTATTCACCAAAAAAAATATTTTTATCTTATTGAACCACATTTTACTCCTTGATATTAACCGTGTCTCTTGTATTTTCAAAATTCCACTCACAGAAGCGGTAAAATTAAGTTTTCTGTAAATTTTTAAATTCTCCTAGGAGGTGGGTAAAAGACGGTGAAAAGTTCAATAAAATTTTTATATATCTAAAATTATTATAAAATGACTCAAATGAATTGAATTGAACTTATATAGTTATTATGTATCAATTTTTACCTAAAATAAATTTAAATAAAATAAATAATTATTTAAAGAAAAAGTCAGTTTTTAAATAGTAACCAACAGTTTTCACTATTCATCAAAAATTGAATGTTTTCAGAAAAATACCAAAAATTCACCCTAGGCTAATTTTGATATTCCAAATCCAAAAATGAAGTCCATTTTTAAATATAAATTTTTAAAAAGTGGGTATTACTATTCATAACGGCTAGTTCATAATAATATTATAATAACATCTCGTTTAGTGAAACTCGATATTGCGTACTACACATGCTATCGAGGAAGGTCTTGATTGCGTGTAATGCAAGCCAAGTCAGGGATGCGTGTAGTGAAAGCTCCATTTGGTTTTGCATATAACATATCAAAACTTATTTCATTTATACATTAAACAAAATCTATACTTAATGTTGCATAGAATAATTTCCACAAAACGAACTTGAAATTGTGTGTAACACGAGCCATGAATATTGTTGCATATACTGCAAGCTAATACGGTGTTGCGTATAGTAAAAGCTAATCTTGGTGTAGTGTATAATAGTAGACATCAAAGAAATTAAAAATAATATATCTCATAAAATCTTGGGGTGTTACAAGATCCATCAAATATGTGATGATCCATAAAAATTTAACATTGACTAGAGAGGAGATTCGTAGATATTAAATGATATGAGATCCACATACCTAAGAGGTTTTGGATCTTCCATCGGTACATTGATTCATCAAAGGAGAATGTTGGAGGATCCAAAAGTTCTTATAAGGAGCCTTGTTAACCCTAAAAATCATAATAGGGTTAAGAAAGAAGGTTAGACACTTAAAACAGGGGTTTGGGATTTAAAAATATTTTTTGAAAAATATAATTTTTAATATAGGATTTTTTGGAGAGGGTCGCATGGTTTAGAAAACCATGCACCTTAACGTTGCACCCCCTCTAGGCTCACAATCCAAGGAAAACTGTTTCTCCTAGGTGGGCACACATTTTGGGAAATAATGAACCAAATATTCATTCCCTCCGTATTTAGGGATGTACAGTTTTCAGTGGGGGCACACGGTTTGAGAACACCCTGTGCCAACCATGCACAACATAGAAAACCTCTAAAATTCTAAAAATTTCACCATAAAAACTCAATATAATCAAAAACCAATGAATAAAAAAATGGATAATGAATACATAAAAAAAGTAATGGGATGTTATAGTAATTGATTATTGTTCTTATAGATAAAGTCTTGTTAGGATCCTTTCTCTTTACTTCCAATCTCTATTCTCAAAGGTGATTAGTTTTCTTCTATAGGCGAGGTATCTGTCTCTATAAAATGGTGTTAACCCATGAATTACTTAATTTTCTACTAAATTTCATTGTTTTTGTTGGTGAAATTGATTAATTTTATATCAAATATGAATTTTTTTATTAAATACATCTTGAGTGGAATGAAAATTGGGTTTTTTAAATGGGGTTTAGTTTAAACATTGTGTATACAGTTTATTTGTTCAATAAATTTCTCAAAGATGATTTTGAATCAAAAATGGATTTTTGAGCATGGGAGCAGCGATTATTGTGTATGAAAATGTTTTATAAAATTTTGAGCTAGGATTTTAAAATTATTTTAGTAAAAATAGCATATTGGGAACCTTGGGTGTTTCGGGTTATGGACATATGCATACTATAGTTTGTGTAACACCACTAGCTATTATTCTTGTGATATCAGTAGACTATGTCTGTACATGATATCAGTTAGATTCATGATATTCTTATATTTGTGTTCCTTCACATGTTTGAGTACATAATTTCATAAGCTAGATCACCCTTTTACTTGGTTTTATACATAATAGTATTCATTCATGATTGATTTCATATAGGTTTATTGTATGGTATTTCCATGGACAGTTTTTTTCATGCCCTTTATTCTATCATTCATGTAATTTTTATATTACTGGATTATGTAAATATAATATTCTTTGAAGGAAACCAAGGGAAATTAAAAAAAATGGAATTCATTTGAAATTTTATTTTAAAAATGTTTTGTATTAAAGTTATAACTAATAGTTTCATGGTGATAAATATTGTATAGATTCGTATTGGTATCTTATTAGAATTTTTCTTTACCCCTTTCATATACCTTTCAGCGTATGATGATCTGTTTTTATAAGACATGGCTAAAGGTAAGGTCATCATGTATCTCATAAGCTTCTCTTGGTTGATAAAATCTTCATAGTGGTTTGAGATAGCGGTGATAGATGGTCATAAGGAGACATGGTTGTGATCTTGTCTTATTTTATTTTCAGGTTTATCATTTTATATTAACATTGTATGTATCATGGTTGTGTAATACTTTCTTCTGCATTATAATCTTTTTTTTATATCCTTTTATTCTCTCATGTGGTTTTTTTTTATGTGTTGATATTCAACTTGTGGAAGGTCTTCTAGGGTGATGTGCCATTTGAAACCAAGTTAGATCATTAAAAAATGGTATCTAATCCAATAACCTTCCATAAGTATGATGACATTTTCGGGGATGGGTTCTGTATCTTTGGTAGATATGATTTTTTACTTTCAAAATTTAGGTAGTAAGTGACGAAGTGTGCATATCCAGCTCTCTTCTATGTCTTAACTCAAGTTACCATGGGTTGTGAGGGATTTTCATAAATCTTCAGTATGATATTTTATGTTATTAAAATAAAATTGATTTGGGTTTTATTTATTTAAACATTTTATTTCCTATTTTTTTGTATCTCATTCATTGAATTCATGGTTTCTTTATATTCTTAATTTTTAAAGTCTTTCTTATGGATTCTTGAATTCATGTTTTCATTCAGAGAAATTATCTTAATCTAATTATATATTTACTTTTGTGTTTATTATAAAATAAATCCTAGAATATATATTTTAAATCAATTAGAGGAATATTCAAGACATGTTCCATAGAAGAATCTTCCAATGGATCCTTTAGTGGTGGAAGTAGTTATTTTCACAATTCAGACTCTAGGTTATGTGGATGTCTAAGACCAGGGATGATCAGTGGATAATGGATAAGAATATACTAAGAAAAAATCAACATATCTTCCATGGATACTGGGGACCCCAGTAATCGAAAGAGTGGATTGAATGGAGTGAGAGGATCTCTAAATTCTGAAAAATATTTAGGAATCTAAGTTTTTTTTTCAATTAAATGGATGATGGACTGAGAAGAAAATAGTAGGACTTTATTATGAAAGCTAAGTTACATGACGAACTTGCCTTGAATTATTTTAAAACGTTCTTCAACCAATATTTTTATCCCAAAACATTGTGTGTAGAAAAGACTCTGGATTTTATGACCTTTAAGAAATGAGGAAGTTTGGTTATGGAGTATGCCACTCATTTCAAAAAGTTGTTTCAATTTTCATCTAAGATTGATTCTCATGACTACCTTAATGCTCAAAGGTTCAATATGGGTTTGATTGTTGGTATTTATTCAATAATTATTCAAATATAGCTACAAACATTTTTTTTGGTGGTTGATAAAGAATATATGGATGATGTAGACCTAGCTAGTAAAATAGGTTTAGGTGTAAATTTTTAATTACTGCAGGACATTGATAGGGTGTATCATATGGATATAATGATTCATAGGTGTGATTAATTTAGATCAAAACTAGTTTCTATGGATTCTATGGTACAACATTAAGTATTTTTTAGTACTGCGGGAGTTCTCGTCATACCAAGACAAACTGTATGAAATCACCTTAGACATGTCATCATTGTGGACAATCCATTCATCTTAAGTAGTTTTTGTGGAAGGATTTTCTAAGGAAGTAGACCCATATCCACTCTTACCAAGGTACCTCAATTTTATTCAGATTCATCAAAGATTGGTGAATCTAATTCTCATGTTAATGAGGGTACTAACATGTTAAATAAATCCCATGGAGGAGATGAGAATGGATTCCTTTATGTAGTAGCATATGCACCAGAAAAATCTGAAGTAGGGTTGACTACTATGAAAGTTACAGTGTTTATTTCATCTTTTATGGTTTTGGATTTGTTTTGATATAGGTTCCTCTCATTATTTTATAACATTTAAGTTCATTGACGTTTTGGTATTACGGTCTATACTCATTCCATTCATTTTAAATCTTTGTACACCCATAGGAAAGAATAAGGAACAAGGTTTAAACTAACAAGAGTTTTTGGTAATGATTTTTAACCTCAAAGTTGGGTGGGACTCCCAAGTTCTTGATCTTGATATCATTAAATGTATTATTGGAATGGATTGGATGATCATTACTAAGGAATGTATTAATTTTTACCATCATCATATTTAGTTTCTATCTCTCAAATGGGTCCCTCATGATTTTCAGAGAGATTGAGATTCTAGATTAGGTAGAGAAGATATTGTTGTTTCTTATGCGGGATGATCTCTTGCAAGTTTTCAGAGTTGTTTCTTGATGTTTTTAATCAATGTTTGAGTTTTACACTTCCATCGATGGTGAGTTTCTACCCTGAGGCCTTTTCTGATCGTTTTTTAGGTTACCACCTTAAAGAGAGTAAGACTTCACTATTGACCTTATACGTTGGATAATGTACATTTCGATGTCATCATATCATATTGCACCTATTGATTTAAAGGATATTAAAGCATATCCTATAGATATTGAGGCCAAGGGATTTATTTTATCTAGTGTTTTACCTTTGACATAGATAGTTCTCTTTGAAAATAAGGTATACAAAAGATTCATACATTTTGTTAATTATCATAAACTTAATTAGGATGATGTTAAGAACAAATAACTTTTTCTTAGTATTGATGATCACTTTGATCAACTCATAGAAGCCTAATGGTTTTATAATTTTGACTTGTGATTGGGGTACCATCATTTGAGAGTTTGAGAATAATATTTCTCTAGGATACAATTTAGGAGATGATATGTGAATTTTGAGTTTCTAGTTATGTCATTCAGTCTAACTAATTATCCTATATTATTTATGGAATTGATGAACCAGATCTTTCATCAGTTATTAGAATATTTCATTTTCATTTTTGTGCATGGTATTTTGGTGTATTCCAAGTCAGAGGAGAAACACATGGATCATTTTGATATCATCCTTAAAATATTGAAGGAACATCATTAGTAGCTATGCATAATGGGATACAAGCCTATGGTCTAAGAGGATTTGGGATGGGTTTTGGGTTGGGATAGCTTGTATAAAAACCCATTTTTAAAATGAGAATATGTGGATATCTTACATGGGAAAAAACCATGTAGTAAAACCTACAGGTATATGGGTCATCCCAGGGGTAATTTATGTTTAAAAACTCTAAATATTATTAATATTTTCTCTATATATATGATGATTCCTTCCATGTTATTAGTTTCACATGAAATTCACACTATGTGTGAGACAAACACACTACTCCATACGTACATCTACCTTTGAGGAATCTATTCCCAAGGATAACCTCATCCATTTTGTATCCACCTCCCACATCATCTCTTAAGTTTTAGTCACATTTTTTCTATCACCCTCTCCCTCCCTTGATCTAATCACCAGTCTCCATCTCTATAGGTCCAATGGGTCGATGTAGCACCATGCTGCCTTAATTGTTCCCCAGACCCCTCATTGTTGTCATTGAGGAACCCTACATATGGAACATCCATCTTCTTCTATAGACATACAAGTGAAACCCTATATATCACCCAAAACATTCTCACCACAACCATTCCATGACTTTCCTCCATGAAAAGGTTTACACATTTGATCGAGATTCCCTAACCAAGCTTCTACGAAAACATATCCTGCATGTTTGTCTCATCATCTCTGTCATCATGTTCCCTCTCTCAAAGCCAAATGCAGCACCACGCACCCCTTACCATTGTATCATTCTCTCCATTTTTTCTTTTACTACCCTCTTCACAGCAAGGTTCATCTATAGTGGAATCCTGATCATTCGACAGTTCGAGACTATCTACATGTCGTTCCATCTGAGTATAGATTCATTATGTGCACCTACGCCAACAAATTATTCATGATTTTCTAATAAAATTATTAATTTATCATAATAATTTAGATATATTACATCATTTTGATTAATGATCTTAAATTTCAAAAAATATTATAACTTTCATTTATCATTTTAATTTAGTAATAAAATGTATAGTTCTTATTACTATAATTTTAGGTAGGGATATATCAATTTCATATTAAAAACTATAAAAATGAATAATGTAGGTTAACATTGGGTCGAACCGCATACACTATGTGGTGTGGTGGGTAGGATAAATCCATATATTTGATATGCAGGTTTTTATAGTTTCAATCCCACATAGGCTCAAGGATGCGTGGGCATAGCCAGCTCCACCCTGGCCCATTCATTATCCATTGATAATTTTCTATGTTGAAATATTTATAATATGAATACTATATTTAATAAGTGAAGTTTCTAGACCATGTTATATCTAATAGAGATATCTTAGTGGATCCTAAAAATATTTTTGTCATGATGTCATGGGAGGAATCTATAAATGTGTTTGAGATTCACAGCTTCTTACACATAGCTAGTTATTACATATGGTTTATTCAGAATTTCTCTAAGATAACATCTCTAGTACTAGAAATAACCCCTAATGGTGTTAATTTTGAATGAAATTTTATATTTTAGGAATATTTTGGGGAACTTAAGGTGAGATTGATAGAGCCTCTAGTTATAATTCCTCCATTATTGGGTTTCAGATATGATGTTTATGTGATTTCTTAAATTTGGTATTAATATGAGTTCTGATGCAGGGGATATAGGTTTTGACCTATGGATATCTCTAATTACACCATTATGAGAGTAGTTATCCTACCCATGACCTTGAATCCGAACTTTTGATTAACACTCTAAAAATTTGGTGTCGCTATTTTTTTAGGAGTGGATTATAGTACATTCTGATCATCATATCCTGAAGTATATTTTTACTCAATGGGATATCAAATTGAGATAGATATATTGGGTTAAGTATATTTAGAAATTTGATTTTGATATTTCTTATACACTCTAAAAATGGAATTTGATCGCTGGCTCTTTGATTAGGATGTTATCAACTCAATAGTTGAATAAATTAGTGGATGGGTGATCTCTAATGATTTTGTTTGATAAGATGATCTTAGAAGTGTGAAAATCTAGTGGGAAGGTGTTTTGAGCTTCTCTTAATGTTGAATCTTCATTTGATGGTCAGATTTTACATGAACATGTAATAGACACTGGTTTACAAAGCTTTAGTAAAATCTTTAATGGTGAAGAGACCTCGGGTGGTCAGTCTCAGTCACTTATTGGTGCTTGGTGTTTTTTATGTAGTTTAGTCATTCTTATATTATGAGGTAACATATGATGGACAGTTTCCACAAATCTATTTTTTCCATACACCTTGTAAATACAAAGGTGTATTATAATATGAGATGTATATATTGGTGGTCGGGGATGAGTATTTTGATTGTCTATTTTATGTTAATGTTCCTTACTTTTAATAAGATTAGGGTGGAAAACCAGAGAAATGTAGGATTATTGCAATGCATTCCCATTCCAATGTGGAAGTTGGATGATGTTTCTATAAACATCATCATCATTTTACCATGGAATCCTAGCAAGAATGATGTTATTTGGGTAATCATTGATCAACTTCTGAAATTGTCTCATTTCTTTCTAATTTAGTATATTAAGAAGGTGGAAGTAATCGAGTGCCTTTATGTTTGAGAGACCATAAATCAACATGGGGTTCCTTATATAATTTTTTCTTATAAGGACACATGGTTTACATCTAGGTTGTGGAATGGTTTGTAATAGGTGATGTGTACCCAGTTGAAATTAAGGACGATGTATCTCCCTAAAATGGATGGGCTGACTAAGTGATCCATTCAGAATATTGATTATATTATTTCAATGTGTGTTCTTGATTTTAATGTTTCATGATAAAATAATCAACTTTTTATTGAATTTTACTATAATAATCGTTATCATCCTTCAATTAAAATGGATCCTTTTGAAGAGTTTTTTGGGCATCCATCTTTAATATCCCTTATGTTGCGGAGAATTGGGAGAACGGTAATTAGTTGGGACAATCCTTTCTTTGGAGGTGATAAAAAATATATAGTTATCCCAAAATAGGTTAGTGGAAGATCATATATTTCATAAATTCTCTGTGGATTTTAATACCTGAGAGGTTATTGTAATAGGTAAATGCTACATCGTGAAACTATTAAATAAACGAGACCTTTAAAGGGTATTTATTCAAGAATTTATTTAAAAGTAAAATTTTATATGTTTAAATGTAAAAAATATATTTTTATTTTTGAATTCTTTATATTACAATTAGTTTAGGGTGTTTTTTTATATTTTTCTAAAACAATCGATTTTTAGGTGAATAGTAAAAAATTATTTTGCTAATACCGTCACTTATATATGAAATAGAAGTTTTGGAAAGACTTCTTATATAAAAAATAAATTTCTATAAATTAAAATAAAACAATAGAAATTTACTATGTCAATTTATAAGACCAATTAATATAGTTTTATAAAATCAACTATTATTTTATGGAAACTATTTTTCAAATGTGTCATTAATAAAAATTATGCATGTGTAAATTATGTTTTGGAATTATTTTAAAATCACATAAAAATTGTTTAAATAGTTATAAAAATCTTAATATATTTATAATCAATAACATTGATATATTTTTTCTATACTTAAACCTTGTTCTTAAAAATACACTTTTCAAAAAAAATGAGGTTTTATATGTTACATGCTCTAACATTAAAATTTATTACACTACACATAGAAAGTTAATTTGATAAATTGATTCATATATTTGATGTAATAATTTTAATATTAATTCATATTTTTAGTTTTTTATTTGGGTATAAAAATTAGATCATAAAGATTTATTCTAATTACCTTGATAATGGGGAAACAATTATTTAAAATTTATTGTTTAATTAATATCAAGGAGTTTATATCTAATAAATTAAACTGAAGAAATTTTAATAATGAATGTAATATGATGTATAAAATAAAAAATAAACATATTAAAACTCACTTATTTGGTAACCAATACTAAATAAGATTAAGAATCCATAATGGTCAAAATATCCTTTTTTCTAATAAAATAGTTTTTATACCCATTATTTGTTTTATTTTAAAAGTTATTTATATAATATTTAGAAATTAAATAAAATTAAATAGATGTAAAATTAGGTTATATAGAACCCAAATTTAGTTATATTGGTTATGTTATATTTTTAATAAAATATAAAATCACTTAATTATTAACTAGTTACCTAGTTTAAAAGTAAGAGTAAAATGTAAAATCATAATGCTAAAAACCATATAAAATATTTAAAACATGCATGGGAAGGCTTGGTTGAGTTATTTTAGACCCAAATACATCCAAAACGTAGTCATTTAAAAAAAATGAGCCATTTACCATGGAATAGTTTCATGGAATTATTAAAAAATAAATGGTGTTTCCTAAAGTGTCATTTTTCTCTCTTATAAAAGGGGATCACTTATGCACTTTTAAAAATACACCTCCCATTATAAATTTCCTTGAAAATATGACAGAATATTTTATACTATAGTTACCTCAGACTCTATTAATCCCCAAATCACACTATGTTATCCTAATCCATTTAATTCAAATCATCTTTACAAGGAAAGACAATATCTCCAATGTAAGTATTATCTCTTTCATATGTTTTTCTCCTTAATCATACTCTTCCAAATATCATATATCCATGAATATATAATGACATAAGTATCATAATTAAATTTATATTTCATTATAATAATGGAATAAGGAATATTTATTCCTTTCCATCCATTAAGAAAATAAAAAATGGCATTAGTGTGTTGTATAGACTATCAACTCCAAAAAGTGACGTCGTCTTTTTTTCAACACTTCCATTAATGGATAATAAAAAGGAAGTAATGGATGAATAAATATTATTTATATAATATAATTATGATTATTAAATATCAAAATATAATTTACCATTTTCCCTCTTATTAAATGGGAAATGTAAATATTAGTCATTCATACGTGCGAACTATCGCTTCCATGAGTAATGAGTTTCATTTTTCATTGCAACCAATCATGGTTAGATTTAAAAATATATTTAATATAAAAAATTATTTCTGGGCCAATATTAAGATTACTGATATTATTAAACTATTTTAAAATTCCTTCTACCATGCTCAACATACATAAGTTTCTACGAAAAATTGACTGAATAACCTCAAGAAACTATCATTGGCAAGAAAACTATATAGTAAATAAATATAAAATTATAATCAATTGTAACACACCGGCCCCATAAACCTAGAGCCAATGCATTATTTTATTACATTGGAATGATTAAAAGGAATCAAATCTTGAATTATTGTTCAGTTTAGAAGTCTTGGAAATCCAGATTACATATATGATACCCATAATACATTAGGAAATAGGAAATACAAACATGATACATAAATCAATGTAATAAAATACATCATTGAAGGCTTATTCAAAGATTTATTCTGCATAGCATAGGAAAATAAATGTAATAAGGGTCAGATCAAATGCTTAGTAAGGGTAATTAAAGAGGAAAAAATAATAAATTGGTGAGAATAAATTAACATGGAAAGGTAAATAACAGATAACTCATTTCATTCAAATAACTAGATAAGCCAAAATCAATATAGCAAGGTAAGAAACTGAAACACATTCCATTTAATCAAGGAACTAAAAATAATATGTATCCATAGATATGTCGATGAAAAATATCATGGATGAATAATAACTAAATCAAAATGAGGGAAATTATTTATTTATGTATGTCATGTCTGAGGCACATGAAAAAACTACTACCATCAAGACCTTTCACTATACGGTTTAAAAGTATAGATATAAACCTATTTAATTTGGCCAACTAATTTGTCTCATGAGAACCTATAGATGAATCAAGAATCTATATAAAGTCTGGGATCCAACCATCAATACCATTCAAAAAATCCTTATATAGAATAATCAAATGAATAATATGCCTTATCAAATATCGGTATTGAATAAAGAATGTGGTTTTATCAATAATTTTCCAAATAATCAAATAACTGTCAAAGTATATACTATATGTAAAACGGTATACAGTTTAGGAAATACTAATATCCATTGTATTATAATATTGAAATTCAAGTAAATTTACATTGAAAATTTATTATAATAAATATATTGTTTCAAGGGAAGGTTAACAATCACAAAAAGGAAGTTAGATTTTAATGATAATCCATAAGAATATGTTTTAGAAAATTAATCATAAAACATCCCAAAGATTCCCACACCAATTAAAACATTTAATTAATAATACCCATGAAGGGTTGTTTTTCATACCATGAAGAAAACGGATTCATTATATAATGTATAAAATTGGGATTAGATATAGTATATAAAAGAAGTAAGTAGTGTATATGGCGTATGCCTTATGAAAAGAAAAGTAAGACAAGAATCACTTATATATGAGTCGATGGAAAAAAATGGATAATCATAAGATTAAACATCTAAATACCATGAAGATAAAATAATTAATAAAATATTATATCAAAATGGGTAGTAGTTACACCACAAAAAATAATTAAGTGGTGAATATGACATTTATCTCACGGATGTAAAAAAGTGAGATGGAAAGCCCTTACCTTATCCTTAATTTTTGTTATGTGGTATTTAGACTCCTATATAGTTGTTTAAAATATGTTAATAACTAATAACAGAACCTTAATCATGATTATAATTTCATATATTAACTTATTAGAATATATTATTACCTATTTGTTAACACTCTTTCATTATTTTAACTATTTCTGATGTTAATTCCCTAGTTTTCTCAAGTACGTTTTGTCATGTTATTTGTTATTATTATTAAATATATCATGGATTAATCATATTAAGAGTTTAAACCATGACTGAATTATATTATATATTCATCACATATATATTTATAATATTCCATAATATTTGGAGATTAGAAATGAAGTGTATAGTTCATGGAGACAGTAGGTTGTACGTACGCATAAATGCTACTTTCATTTCATTGTTGTATTAAAAGAATGAAAAATAAATGATACATATATATATTATAATTAATTTATCATATCTATGTTATATATGTTACATATTTTTATTAACACCATCTTTTATAGGTTCCATGTATGTAATGAACAAGTCATATCACTTTGAGTGGGTGGTAGTCCACACTTCCACAAAAAAAATTATCGTATATAGAAAACTTAGAAATAATAAATTTATGTTCTAGATAAAAATTTCAGAAGAATGATAAAATTATAAATGAAATATATATTATATATAAATATATTTTCCATCATAATGGCCACCATGAGAGGTGGTAGGTGAAAATTGAACAATCATCATTTCGTGTGGCAATAGTTCATCATACACGAAAACAGTATGTTCGTTATACATTATATGGAGGTGTGTGTAAGTGTAGGTAGAAATATTAACATAAATTTTTTTAATATATTTAGGATGTTTTTATTTTTATTTAATTAAAGAATAATAATAGTATAGGGTGTGGATAATGGAAATTAAACTAAAAAAACATGGGAGAAGGTGTTACCTCTTAATCGGGTAACTTCTTTTGGTTTGTACCAAAAGGCTTCCATAGAAAGATTTATAAAATAAGTGAGACTAAAAGGTCAAGGTTGTACATTTTAGGAAGTTATATTGGTATATCTTGTCTGATACTATGTGTTTTGATAGGTTTGAGAAATGGGGAGAGGTGGTGGCCTTTTATAGGGAAGGAAAAAGACTCACTAGGTATTTTTGGAAACAAGTTAGGTGTACACATGTTATTACCTAAATGAAAGTCATACCAAACCAAGAAGACTAAATAATTGTATCTTTATGTATTAATTATTTCTATAAAATGTTTTTTGAACAAGTTTCTAGGTCATTTGGTCTCATAAGTTAAAGGTTTAGTCTTTTATTAAGCTTAATTTTACCTTAATAATTTTAATAAATTTTTATTACCTTCACTAATATTTTTGGTCAAAAACAAAGTTGGTCTTATTAATTATTATATATTATTATGATTCCAACTATGGAATCTATTTTTTCATATTCCAATCATATAAGTGGCATAAATTAATTTAAAATTCACCCAGAAAGCGGGACGATAATATGGGTTTTTAAAGTAAAAACGTTTCAAAGTTTGCTATGTTTTTATAATCAATTTAAATTTGAAATTGATTACAATGAAATAAATTGTATTAATTGATAAAAATATTATCTAATTAAAATTTAAAACCAATTAAAATTATAATATAATCTTATAAATAAATTAGATAAAAACACAATTTTGAACAGAAATTTAGTATTTTTAATTATTCATTAAAAATGATATGTTTCCAAAAAAATAAAAAAATGAACATAACATAATTTTTATGTTTATATTTCAAATATGATGTTTATTGCGACATATTAAACAAATTAATGTGTCAAATTCATATTTAAAATGGGTTCTCCATTAAAAAGAGGTAAAATTGCCTTTATAAAATATAGCTTTTTATGTGTAAAATAGCATTCGTTATTATCTTATACCTATCAAACCTAATGGATTAATATACAAAATATTTTATTGAATATATAAAAAATATATTTCATAAAAATCATTATTTAATTTTAATTAATTATTTTTATTAAAATAAAACTCTTTTGAAAGCATAAAATTGATAATATTTCTTTTTATATCCAATTGGTTCTTATTTTACTTTCTCATTAATTGGTAGCTAATGAATTAATTTTATATTAGTGTAAACCATAATTTTTATAAGATAGTTATAAATATTCATAACGAATAATTTAATTTCTAGTTTATATCATATTATATTAAATAATATTTTAATTATACATTGTTATTTGGTGAAACTCATTATTACAAGTAACACAAGCTATTGAGGAAGGTTGATCTTGTGTAAAATGAAAGCTAACTAAGTTTTGTTTTAATTATCAAATATATAAAATATAAAATATATTTAAAATAATCAATATATTTTAACGCATCATGGTATTATATTCCTTTATATTATTGATCTCGCGTGTCATACACGCTATATAATAATCATACTCTAGAACTTAGGGATATTACATTATCCCAACCTTATTTAAATTACATACTCACAATTTAAACTTGATCTCAGAAATCTTGGGATTGAAAATAATCTATTGTTTAAAGTCTCACATTATAAAATGGGTTAATATCACTTATTCTTAACAATAGAGAAAGGAAAGTATAATGTTCATGTAAATAGGTCCCTTAGTAGGAGAACATTGGTGGAAAATAGAAACATTGAAACAGAGGATAAATCTAAAAATCAAGTATTGATGGAGACTAATATAGAACATGTTCAGATGAATGTTGTTGACCACAAAACAATCAACCATAGGTGTGAGAAAAGGTCATTGATATCATCAAAAAAATTGATAATAGGACATCCTTTTGGTTTCAATATCATTTTTCTAGAGTTGAGGAATTATTTCACTATATAAGAATATATGAAAATATGTGTTTCTAGAAACATAATATTTTCCATTGATTACACATTGAACTATTTCTACTTCATCTCGTAGAACATGATTCATTATATGGTGAATTAATACATTACCCTCAAAAATATCATTCAATGATCAACTTAAAACATTTCATAAATCATTAACGTTTCCAAAAGATTATGATCCAATAATTTAAGAAGAATGTCACTAAATATATTTTTAACCTTTAATCATTGTGAAGCTAATCTAAATTTTCAATTTCTAAAAATGTTAATAACTTCATCATATATCCTCTTGAAATATGGTAATAACTTGAATTACCATAAAACATTATTGGAAAACATGTATTCATCCTTATTCCAAAAGTAAGACACATGTTATTGGATATATTCTATTAATCAAAAAAATTTGTAAAATCCATTAGTGATAGAATAGACCACATGTTTAAATATCAATAATCAGTTCCAAGGTAGTCAGCACTTATCCAAATAAATCATTACATCATTATTATCTCAATGTTAGGAATATATTAAGGGTTTTCTTCACCTCAATCAAGTGTTTTTAGAAAATATTAACTTTATAATTATTAAGTTTTCATGGTATCATTCATCATATGATTCCCAAATCCCAAATAAAAATGTACTGCAGTACAATCCTTACTTTTCTCATACATCAAATGATGATAACATCATAAATAAAATAATTTTACAACACATTTCTTATACCCAAATACATAAGTACAATAATCATTCCACTTCAGTATTTTTAATAACATATGCTTGAAATTGATTCCTTGTCTTATTTTGAGATATATTCCCTTGATGCTTGGGGAATTTGTTTTCATAGTGCCTCATCTCCTCGTAGTTGTAGCACTAAACATAATTGATTGGATTATTTCCCTTATATTCTTTTTCCTGGTGACCATTTTCTCAACAATTATAACAAACTAATAATCCTTTCCAGCATTTACTAGGTTGATTCTTTCCACAGTTATCACAAGTTAGAAAATAATTCATTTCCTTATTATTCTTTGACTCATTCCCTTTTTCATGGTGTTTAAAAGACCTATTCTTCTCTTGTTTTCCCTTTAATATATAGGATCTCAATAATTCCTTCTCTTTTTTGTTGGCACATAAAACTATCTCTTTATATGATGAGAAGTTATGAGAAACCAACACTATTTAAATATTTAGCTTAAGACCTTGAAAGAAGTGGTCAATATTGAACTCTATGTTACATATATAATCCGTAGCATACCTAGATAACCATGTAAAGGTAGATTCATAATCTACAACACCCTTTTCTAAATGTTTCATTAAGCTAATAAACTTTCTCTTCATCTAAATTTTCTGATCATGATGGAAGTATTTATTAATTAATATCTTCTTAAATTATCTATATTCTATGAGTTATATTTCTTTTTCCTCCCTAATATTCTATATCAAGGACAACCATTAATTAGTATCACCTTATAGACAATAGACTACAAGTGTAACCTTTTCCTTTTTGTTGCATTCCAAGGCGGTAAATATCTTCTCTAGGGAATTAATCCATTACTTAGATACAATTGGATTTGTATTCCAACTAAATTATTAGGGCTTATACCGCATAAATAAATCTGGCATAGTATATTCTCTTAGTGGAATAGGTTTATCCACTTGGTAATGTTTATTTGTCATAATATGACTAATCTTCCCTAATATATCTATAACTTTATCAATTATAATACCATCTACATTGACTGCCTCAATAAGGAACTTTCTACATTGTCCATGAGTGTGGAAACACTTCTTCCTTCCATGATCCATTTATAAACAATGTCATATACAAGACTAGCTAATAAAATTATGAACCATATATAACTTTAAACATGTAATAGAACATAACTTAAATTTTTTGCATCGTAAATTCTAGAATCATAAACTTTGATTACTTTGGGGAAATATTTACTTTCAAATCCTATATAATAGTAGGTAAAGATAATGTGAATTATCCTAAGTGTATCACCTAGGAATGTGAAACCAAGTGCGCAGTAAGGCCCATTTTCGTGAACCAGCTTACCCCGAGTTAGGCTCGGAACACCTTGTTAGAGTCGTTACTCCTAGGTATATATGTTCCTAAACCACATCCACTTGTAGTATCTAAACAGGGATGTATTACTAGGAATATCCATAGAATCTCTACATTACCAAAATTATAGGTTGTTCTTACATACTTATCTACAATTTCTATCACATTGTTGTGCTCCCTAATCTATTTTTTCTAAATATAGTTTCCAAGTTTGATTCTAAACTCCCTTTGATAGCAACTATAATGCCCTGATGCTAGAAGCCTGGAGCTGGTGAATTATTTTATTATATTGGCATAATTACAAGGAAACTAATCCCAAATGACCATTCATTTTATAAGTCTTAGAAATCCATATTGCATACATGATACCTATAATACAATGGGTAATAGTAAATTCAATCATTATACATAATAAAATTAAATAAACTGCATCCTTGAATACTTATTCAAATATTTATTCTTCATAACCTCATGAAAGAAATATAATAAAGGTGAGATAAAATACTCAGTAAAGGTAAGTAAAGAGAAAGAATAATAAATCAGTGAGAATAAATTAACATGGAATAGTAAATAACTAACAAATCATTCCATTCAAATAACTATATAAGGAAAAATAAATATTGCAAGGTAAGAAACTGAAACACAATCCATTTAATCAATGAAAAGAAAATGAAATATATCCATAGATATGTAGATTCTAAATCTCATGGAATAATAATAAATGAATATAAGTGATAAAAATTCTTTCTTTATATATTTCATGCCTGAGGCACATGAAAACCTATTACCATCAAGACTATTCACAATACAGTTTAAAACTATGGATAGAAACCCGTTTAATTTGGAAAACTAATTTGTCTGATAAAAACCTATTGATGCATCAAGGAGATATATAAATTAAAATCTTTTCCCATAAATACCATTACAAAACATTCCTTATATAAAATAATAAAATAAATAATATGCCTTATCAAATATCCTTATTGAATAATGAATACAGTCTATCAACAATTTCTCAAATAATCAAATAACTGTCAATGTACATGTCGTATGTAAAATGGTATAGAGTTTAGGAAACAATAATATCCATTGTATGAGAATATGGATATTAAATTAAATTTTAAATTAAAAATTATTATAATAAAGTTATTGTTTCAATGGAAGTTTAAAAATCATAAAAAGGAAGTGATATTTCAAAGATAATCATTAAGAATATGTTTTAAGAAATTAATCATTAAACATCCCAATGTGTCCCATACCACTTCAAAAAATTAATCCATAATCCCCTTGAAGTAATGTTTTTAATACCATGAAGAAAAAGGATTCATGATATAATGTATAAAAGGGGATGTAGATATAATATACAATAGAAGTAAGTGGTGTATATGGCGTATGCCTTACAAAAATAAAAGTAAGACAAGAATCCATTACATATGAATCGATAGAACCAAAAGAGATAATCATAAATATAAACATAAAAATTACATTAATATAAAATAATTAATGACATAATATATCAAAACTATTAGTAGTTACACCACACAAAACAAGTAAGTGGTGAATATGACATTTATCTCATAGATGTAAAAAGTGAGATTGAAATCCTTTACCTTACCCTTCCTTTTTGTTGTGTGGACTTTATACTTCTATAAATTTTATTAAAATATGTTTATAACTAATACCATAACTATAATCACGTTTATAATATAATATATTAACTTCTTACAATATTCTATTACCAGTTTGTTAACACTAATTCATTATTTTAGCTATTTCAGTTGTTAATTGCCTAGTTTTCTCAAGTAAGTTTTGACTTGTTATTTGTTGATATTATTAAATATTTCATGGTTTAGTCATCCCCATAATTTAAAAATGAAAAAATTATCTTATATATTCGGTACATGTGTATTCATAATATTCCATAATATTTTAAGATTATAAATGAAGTGCACCGTTCATGGAGACGGTAGGTCGTTCTTACGCATGAATGCTACTTTCATTTCATTTTTGAACTAAAATAATGATAAATAAATGATAAATATATATATATTATAAATATATTATCATATATAACTTATATATTTTGCATATTTTTATTAACATCATCCTTTATATGTTCCATATATGGCATGAACGAGACATATCGCTTTGAGGGGGAAGTTGCCCACACTTCCTCAAACAAAATTATTGTATTTACACAAATTGGAAAGCATAAAGAAATGTTTTAAATAAAAATTAAAGAAGAATAAATACATTATAAATGAAATATATATTATAAATAAATATAGTTTCCATCATAATTTCCATCATGAGAGGTGTTTGGTGAAAATTGAACAATCATCATTTCGTGAGGCAGTAGTTCGTCAAACACAAAAACAGTATGTTTGTTATCCATTTGATGGATGTGTGTGTAAGTTTAGGGTAAAATATTAACATAAAAACAACCTAATATATTTATTATACTGTTTTTTTATTTAATCATATTATAATAAGAGTATAGGGTGTGAAGAATGGAAATGAAACTAAAAATCTTAAGATAAGTCGTTACGTCTTAATCATGTAACTTCTTTTGGTTTGTACCAAAAAAGATTAATTGTAAGGGTTTAAGGAAAAAGTGAGGATTAAAGGTTGAAATAAGTGATTTTTGGAATCTATATGGGTATATAATGTATTAATATAGTTGGTTTGAGAGGTGTGAGAAATGGGGATAGGTGGTGATCTTTTATTGGGAAGTAAAAGGACTCACTTGGTGTTTTTTGGAAATAAGTTAGGTGTACACATGTTCTTACCTAAAATAAATAATAAAAAACAAAAAAAACTAAATAATGGAAGTTTCATGGACTAATTATTTCCATAATATGGGTTTTGTAAAATCTTATAGGTCATTTTGGGCCTTAAGTTAAATTTTTAGTCTTTTATTAAGCTTAATTTTACCCTAACAATTGTAATTAATATTAGTTACTTTCACTAATAATTTTGATAACAAACAAATTTAGTCTTTTTAGAAATTATAAATTATTATTATTTAAAATATTTAAACCATTTCTCCAAATTAAAATTATATAATTGGTATAAATTAATTTAAAATTCATCCCATAAGCGGGACGACAATACGTGTTTTTAAAGTAAAAACATCTAAAAGTTTGTTGTGTTTTTGTTATAAATTTCTAAGGAAAATTGATTCCAATGACATAAATTTTTTTAAATTTATAAAAATATTATCTAATTAAAATTTAAAAACAATTAAAATTATAATTTAATCTTATAAATAAATTATATTAAAAATATTTTTGAACTAAAATTCAGTGTTTATAACTATTTATTAAAAAATGATATGTTTCTAAAAAATATAAAAAAATCACCCTAACCTAATTTTTATATTTATATTTAAAATATGAAGCTTTTTGGGACATATAAAATCAATTAAAGTGTAAAAATTCACATTTATAATTGGTTCTCCATTAAAAGACGGTAAAACTGCCTTTATAAAAATAAAGGTTTTATGTTTAAAATTGGGTTCTTTCTTATCTTATGTCTATAAAACCTAATAGTTTAATATAAAAAACATTATTGAATATATAACATATATATTTCATTAAAATAATTATGTAATTTTAATTAATTATATTTATTAAAATAAAATTTCTTTAGAAGCATAGAAATAATAACATTTCTTTTTATATCCAATTTGTTCTTATTTTAAATTCTCGTTAATTGGCATCCAATGAATTTATTTCATATTGGTGTAAACCATAATTTTTATAAGTTAGTTATTAAAATTCAAAAATACTAATTTAACGGTAATTTTATATCATATTATATTAAATAATAATATTTTAATAATACTTTTTTATTTGGTGAAACTCATTCTTGCGTGTAACACAAGCTATCGAGGAAGGTCGCTCTTGCTTGAAATTAAAGATAAATAGGTTTTCTGTGAATTATCAAATATATAATATATAAGATATATTTAAAATAATAAATATATTTTAAGGTATCATGATATTATATTCCCTTACATGATTAGTGGCATGTGTCATACACACTATATATTATTCATAGTCTATAACTTTGAAGTGTTACATAAATGGTCCATATTCAATTAAATAATGAATAATAAGGTTCATAATAATTTATCTAATAAAATTAACATTATTATTCAAGAATTTAATAATTTTCACATAATGAATTTGGAACAAGGTAAGGGTTTTTATCCCTAATTCCTCTCTTTGAGACATGTTTTTTATTATGCACCAAATTTAATTTATGTGGTTTACATACTAACTATTTTTGAATTTAAATCATAAAATCACTTTATTCATGGTATTTAAAGATAAAATTTAATACCTCTATTTTAATAGGTTGGGATTGAATTTCTACCTAAACCATGAGTGGGGCTTTTCTTATCAATTTTCATTCCTCGGACCCATGTTATATCCACCAACTATTTCTGTATGTATGGTGCATAAATTTGCATGAAATAATTTTTACCACTTTACTCATGAAATTAAATGGATTTATAAGTTTATATTTCTATCCCTCCCTCATGTTATTTTGGTTCAATAGTTACTAAAACTGTTGTGGAACTCAATATTTATCATGTTGTAAAGACCATCCCATGTTTTGGTAAAGTAAAAGTATGTGAAGCTTCCTATAAAATGAATCCCCTTGTGAATATTGGAAAGTCGTTGTGGATATGTAATAGATGAACCTATGGGTAATCACCTAAAGAAGTTTTGGTTTAGCATTAACTCGGTCATCACTCTGATGCATGATGAATTGGACTAAGACTGCACTCCTGGATAGACACTCTTGGGGACATGATTTGAAATATTCACAAGCTCTCTATGAACCATAATGAAGGATTTTTACTACCATTTTCTTGGTCTCTAACCTATGAAATATATTTAATCCAAATAAAATCTTATATGGATAACCGATCACATTGTAATTACCTTATCCACTATATTTATTTGGTAATTATGTTTCAAGTTACTTTGATGACACCCTACATCTTCCAAGTTGAAAAAGGGATGTCCTCTAAGATATGAACATTATTCTATTGAATTGGGATGTATTTTATTTACATATTTATCACTATATATATCCATATTTTATTATGTAATCGCTTCCTCTTGGAATGGTATGAAAGGTTTTGATGTCTCTTTATGATGAATATAGTGGACTTAATTAGGTGACGGGTGGGGATCAGAAATATATAGAAACTCAATACATATATGGGTATCATGAAATAAAGAAGTATTGGTTTTGGTATATTCATCTTCCAATAATAGAATATTTTCTTATCATAAGGCCCTGATAGTAAGTTTTTATGTCAAAATTATGCATCTCATCAATATGGGATCAATGATTATTATTTTCCATGTTTTTATGTATCATCATAGATATATTATTCCCTTAGTTTCAATTGATTTATGTCCTCATGTTGTTTATTTATTGTTTCCATATCACTTATTCCACTTTTATGTTATATAAGATTATGATGTATGTTACTACTTACTAAGAATATGATCTCACCATTATTTGTTTTCCTTTCCCCAATAAACCTAGGAAAGAACTATGTATAATTTAAAGAGATATGATATAGGGGATAATAATGTTCTCATAATGTTTTCATGTTCTATCTTGTGTCTTAAAGTGTAATGTATTTATGTATCTAATCTTCAAAGACAACTAGACTATTTGGTCCTTCAGTAACTCTTGTACTTTGTACCAATAATGTATTATAACGACAAAATCTTGTTTTCTAGAGTTTAGGATATTACATTTAGTATCTAAGGAAGTTTAGTATCAACATTATGGATTAGATTTAGATGAACCTAGTAAGATAGAAAAATTACTGTAAAAATCCCTCAATATTTCTTGGGAACACTCTATAAAACTTAGTTAGAATTTTATTATATAATTCAATATCATGGTTTAAGTATGTGTATTCCATTATAAAAAGATATACACCAATATAATAAATGGTAACCATATCAAAACCTGTAGTTAATTCAGGGATGTTCCCCCTGAAAAATTTAGTGAAGATGGAGTTGAGGCAAATTAGTTCATAACCTTATTGGGGTAGTTTACCCTCGTTATGAAAAATAATCTTTCCCATGTAGAGCATCCTGGTGATCTAAAACCATGGTGTAACTATGAAATATCACTTCATTTAACAAAAACATCTATCATTCAGTGTAACTTCTAATCCAATTATAGATAAATAATGGGTCAAGTACCTAGAAGATATCTTTCTCACTTTAAGAAGTGATGAAATGGAAAAATATATCATGGTGTTCTATCCTCTGAATGGAGACACAAAAAAATAGTGTTCACTAATTCAAAACTCTAAAGAGGAATATGAGATCATGTTTATGGAATGGGTAAATTTCAAGCAGTTATTCTATAAAAAATACATTCCTTGTGAGAAAAGATCATAAATGGAAAGGCATTTCTTAAATCGTAGATAAAAGGAGGTGAAAAATGTTGTTGATTATGCAGATAACTTTACAATCATTTTGAGGTGTTTTATAGACTATGTATGAATAGTATAAAGAAATAATTATCATTTATTTTATTTTTTAAATCCAATACTTCAAAGGGAATTGGTCTATTTTAATTTTTCATCATATCATAATATAGTCTCATGGGGTATTAATATACAAAAGGAGTTCTTTGGGATTCAAGTATTCAATGTAAATTACGAGAATAAGAGTTTATCTGAGAATCATTAAAAAAAATATGGAAATAGGGAATAAAGGAATGAAGGGATTTCCCTTTTGTGATAATTGTGGGAAGAAACTATCCAGTTATTATAGGGATAGAAAAAGAGTTTTTTAGAAGTGAAAAGAAAATGGACATAAATCTAAATAATGTAATGGAATGGTTGAAGTTATTGATGTTCAATTCTTTAACTATAGTGATAAGGGACATTATATTAACAAATTACATAAATATAAAGGGAATTTTCCTTAGAAAGGATAAGGGAGAAGGTCCAATCTTATGTGGTTACCACAGTAGAATTTGAAGTTCCTAATGATGTGGTGGAAGGCAATTTTATCATTGCCTCAATTTTAGATAAATTTTTATTTAATTTTGGATCTTGTTAGTCTTTTTTATCTCTCATGTTTTTCAAAAACAATAGATGCTTACCTAGCACCCAAGTATGCAAGTTTTCAATTAAGAAACCAATTGGGAGTCTCATTAAAACAAATATGTGTCAGGAAATTTTAATTGTGATTCATGGGAATACCTTATTTGAAAATTTGGTTATCATACATTTGTATGGATTTGAAATGATCTTTGGTATGGATTTTATTTCAAATTATAATAAAATAATTTATTTTCAAGAGAATAAAATTATTATTTGTGAATATAAGGTGGAATATATTTACTTTAGAAGTGAAACTTCATAATCTAAATCATGTTTAGATCCTCCCCGAGTAGCCCTCCTTGATGAACTTTTAGGTAATGATGAATATCAAGCATGATTAATGGATAAGGATGGTATCCTAAGATGTGTTTATAACCAAGGTATAAATTTTCATTGATTTTTTTCAGAATAATTCCTTGGTCACCCATCAGAGCATGAATTTGAGTCTCCATTGACCTAATTCCTCGTGAAAGACCTATATTTAAAACTACTCATAGAATATAACTAGTGTAGTTAGTAGAGTTAATGAAATAGTTATAGGAGTAGGGTGAAAAAGGATTCATATGACTTTTCATATTCAGGATCCCCTATTTTGATTGTTGAAAAAATAAGGATGCGTCTATGAGATTTTTCATCGATTATACGGTGATAAATACCATAATTATAAAAGAATAAGAAACATTTCCCATGAATTGATAACTTATTTTAACATCTTCAAGGATCCTAATACTTTTAAAATATAAATCTTCACTCCAGAAATCATTGATTAAGGATGAAGAAAGATGATATGTCGAAGAAAAAATTTCAAACAAGGTTTGGACAATATGAGTTTATGGTAATTACTTTTGGATTGACTAATGCACCTTTTATCTTCATTTACCTGATGAAGAGAATATTCAAGGATTATCTTGATAACATTACTGTGGTATTTCTTAATGATATCTTGAATACTCTAAGATCTATGAAGACCATGAGATTCATCTGTAAATAATTCTAGAGACCCTAAAACAAGAATCATATGGGAAGTATAGTAAGTGTGAATTGGTTTAATGAAGTTTCCTTCCAAGGATAAAATATATTTTGAACCCTAAAAGTCAATGGTATTTAAATAATTAGCTGGGATCTGAATTTTCGTAGGATATTTAGGTTATTATCAGTGATTTTTTTAAGCTTCTTCTCTGTTGGCCAACAAATTAAACAGCATAACATATAAAATGGTTAAATTCATATGGTAAAGGGAATGTGTGAAAATATTTGAATGGATGAAGAGGATACTCATTAATGAATAATTATTAAATTTAAAATTATATAAGGAAATATTTGTGATTTATAGAAATTCATCAAATAAATGACATGGTTTTGTCTTTATGTATAATGATAGAGTGATTTCCTATGAATGGTAGTTGAAAATCCTTGAATAGAAATATCCAACTCATGAACTTGAATGGAAATTCTTATTATTTTATTTGAAATTATGGATATTCTATCTATATAGTGAATGTTACGATATATATATATATGGACCATAAGAAATTGAATTATATCTTTTCTCAGAAAGAGATCAAAATGTGATAAAGAAGACGGTTGGAACTACTCAAGAACTATGATTTCTAGATACACTACAACCTTTGGAAGGAAAACAAGGTGGCTAATGAATTGAGTAGGATAGACCATGGGGTTATGACCATTATGAGGATTAATAAGGATCCTTTATATAGAGATCTAGTAAATATGGATATAGATATTTTCAGTAAAGGGGAATGACTTTTCTTTTAAAATAATTTTAATACCATCCTTCCTATAAAAGATAGAGAAGTATCATCTGGATAATGGTATATTAAAAATAAATATTAATGGTAAAAATGATTAGAAATTAATATAATTATTTAAATATATGGATTATTGAATTTTGGGGTGAGGTTATGTGTTCCATATATACCATATTTGAAAAGGGTACAACTATATGAAGCACATTTCTCAAATTTCTCTATACACCCTAGTAGCACAAAGATGTATAGGGAATTAAGAGAGTATTTTTTAGGGGATGTTATGAAGTGGGAAGTAGGGGATTATATGAAAATATTCTTATAAAGATAGTAGTTAAAGGAAGATAGACAATATCCTAAGTGAGTCATGCAACCTATACCTATAATAATACAGACGTGGGATAATGTTATAATGGACATCTTCTGTAAAGACCTATATTTTTCCATGTAATTATTTTTAAATTATATGGAATTATTATGAGTCTTTGAAAATTGACGGCACATGATTTCAAGGCCTAGTGTTCCTGGAATGAATTTCTGAACTTTTTTAAGGTACGTTTAGTAAATGCAGGAGTGGAATTTTCTAACTCTTAAAACAGTGCTCCGAAAAGAAAAATTCGAGGGCAATGTTGAATCTTCCGCACCAGGATTCGCTTAACGGAAGGCTTTACTTTGACCATAGTGGGTATGGAGAAAAAGTTGTGTTTTGGGACTTTTTTAAAGGAATAAAATAAAATAACTTTATTATTTTATTTTATTTTCTTTCATAATTTCTAACGGACAAGAAGAGTGTGGGACCAGTGATGTGTCAAGGCATTAAATCGATTGACCCTTCAATCTAAGTAACATCAACATTGAGGAAATTAGGAAGCTTCTTAATTAATGAACCCCAATTAATTCCCTGTGTCATTAATTACCACCCCCCTCTCTTATTTATAGGGATCTTAGGGGGAGGTGACGGCACAGCTTCACCAAGCATCGAAGTGCTGACAAAGTTCCAAGATGCCAAACCCTTGGAGAATGGAGCCAGTTCCAGTGGGAGGTGATGGGTGACACTAAACCCCGAACCAAAGGATGACGTATGAGCAGTGTCCTTGGGAACCAGTTGTGTGAATGAAGAACATTGACCCACCTTCAAGTGCTGACGTTCTCCAATGGATTTTTGAGGTGGGGTTTTATTTGTTTATGCATTTTAAATGATTTTCTCTTCCCCGTTATTGAATAATATGAAGAATGTGGGTCAACCGACTAATGGGTTGATCTGAAATTCATTCGTTTTTGTGGGAGGTTATTGTGGGGTATCTTTGTAGGGTTTTGATTGTTGTTTAATTTAAGTGATTATTAACACCCTTAATCCCCCCTCATATTTATGAGATAATGTGGAGGGCGCGGGCCTAATGAACCTGGTTGGAACCCTCTGCTACTTTGCTATCCTTGTGCCCTATGTAGAAGACTGTTGGTGCGGCAGCACCGACCGGCTATGAAGAAAGTGGTGCACTGACACTTGCCACAAGAGGTGGTTATGAAATTAAGCTGCAATGGTCAACAAAGCAGCTGGCACTGGCTGGTCATGGAGGAGGTGCGGCGTGCCGTCGCATGCCTCCATTGAGCAAAGGTCCACAGCACGTCAGTCGCGGCAGTCGGAGAAGGCAGTCGGCTCATCGGTCGGCCGCAGAAGGGATGGGCGGTGCGTCGTTGTGCATTGTCAGTGAACAAGAGACTGCAGCCGAAGTCATTGTCGAGGAGGCAAAGTCATGCCTCTAGTGGGTTCCACGATGACCAGGAGGTTCCCATGTAGCACCGTCGTTTCAAAAGTTGAAGTCCTCCAGGCCATTCAGGATACCGGGGGGGACGCCCCACCCCCTTTACCATCTTGGAGGACCACGGGGCGCACCTCACGCGATCGGGTCATGAGTCTGATGGGCCATCGCTTGTGGGCCGGGCCACCTGCCCAGCTAGCTACTTGGCCATTGGGCTGCCGCCAGTGAGCTGGACACCCGCCCAGCGGGTCGTGCCACGCTCCCTCATGGGTCGGGCTGCACCCTTGCAGGTTAGGCCGCCCCTTCATGGGTCGGACCTCCCCCTCGTGGGTTGGGCCTCCCCCACTCATTGGTCGGGATAGACCTCATCCCAACACAGTCGGGTTGGTCCGGGTCAGCCGGATCGGGTCGGACCGGACCCAGGCCCAACCGGACCCAGAAATACATAAAGGACCATATCTTGAGAACCAAACGTCCATTTGATGAACTGTCTATGGTGTACGGAACCTATCATAGAGATGGTACTTTTGAGATACTCCAATTGAGTTTTAGATAAATTTGGAGTACGGCCGGGTTGGATCGACTTCGAATCCAACCAGACCCTCAGCACTAAATGCCAATAACTTAGAGACTAGGTGTCCGATTGACACACTATCTGTTGAATTGGAACCCTTATGACATGACGAATCATCGGGTTACTTCTTTATGGGACTTAAAGCTGGTTGAAACATGACCAAATACTTGAGTAGCGGTTCTCCCAGAATCAAATGTGTTATGAGCGGGAATCTAGTGGTAGTTAGTGAGGAAGAGGTTGGAAACAGATCATACAAAGGTTAGTACTGAGCGACCATATGTGGGTCAGCACTGATCCTGTGTGGGTCATATCCTATGCGGGTTAGCACTCACAAATCCTGTGTGGGTTAGCACATACCGATCTTGTGTGGGTCAGTACTCAGCGATCATGTGTGGGTCAGTGCATACCGATCATGTGTGGGTTAGATCCGATGTGGCTCATTGTAGAGGTTAGTTACCTATGGACTCTGGGCGGGTCGTATCCTGTGTGGGTCATTGAGAGGGTTAGTTACCTATCGATCCTTGGTGGATCAGATATTGTGTGGGTCAGCGAGGGTTACTACCTATCGATCCTATGTGGGTCAGAATTCGTATGGTCAGAAGCAGTGCCTCTTGAATGAATAAGATGATCTAGCTTCGCAACTAATCATCTATACTCTATACTTTACTAATACCTAGTTTGTGCTAAGACTCTGTTTAAACTATGTCTATTTATTTGTTCTTTGTGATTGGTATCATGCTTTTTGGTTTTCCTTTGTGTAATTCCGAGAGACCTTCAAGGGTCTTGGGGTCCCTACTAGGTATTTTTATACTCACACATGCATGGGCTTCGCCCGCACCTTATTATGTCTTATGCAGACGATGAGCAGTTGGGATGAGGTTTGAGGGATCCAGTACCAGGTGGTATACGGAGGAGACAGGTGGAAGTGGAGTGTTTTGGAGATGGTCTATACCTACCCTTCAGTTAGGATCCTTGTTGGATGATCCAGGAGCTGTTTTATTTTCCATTTGTACTTTTTCTTTCCAGTTGGGCTTGTATTCCAGCCCCTTTACATTCAGCACACTTTTTTTTATAGCAGTTACTTCGTGGTTGCTTATTATTTTGTTCATGGGTTGTGTGTTTGTACAGGTTTAAAGAAAATGTCTTCACGTTATAGGGATATGTCTTTTCGGTGCTAGTCGCAAGCCCCTGGTCTATGGAAGGCGGGCTTGGGGTAGTCACGGCACGGGCCCTAAGCGACGGGTTGTAAAAAAGTGGCACTAGAGGAATTAGTTCTACTAATGAACTTGAACTCTGATAATTTATATGTGAAAATAGTGTTAAGGGTTATGAGTGTGGTTTTTAGTTTTGGGAATCCAGTGTTGGTGCTACAGGCGATGTATATATACACCAAGATCCTGAATTCTAATTTCTGACTCAGTGCACGAAAACATTGATTACATGTGTTTTTGAAAAGTTTTGTTTTTTGAGTCATCTCACCAGGCATAACTACATGACCATGGCGCACCAGTTCTCTTTCAGGATTCCTCCACATATACATTCAGCCAGGATTCTTGATAGAATACGCGATGATAGCCCACCGAGTGATAAGGCCTCAGTGCATGGCCCTCTTACGGCATTAGCACCTTTGGGTGGTGTACCAGAAGCACCACTACCCATTGGGAGTCCATTTCTACCAGCCCCACCAGTAGAGAGTGCACATTGACTGAGCGTGTCACATGATTTTCAGTAGTAGAGGACTCTGAGGTTTCGAGGCAAGATGGACCCGCAGGTGGATGAAAATTGGCTGGAGGTTGTGTTCAGAGTTTTCCACTTGGTTGGGACACCAGATGACCTTATGGTGATCCTAGAATCCAATCTCTTTCAGGAAGTATCAGGGGGATAGTGGATCTTGATGCTCAAAATACATGACGAGGTGAACCTCATCTGGATGGACTTTGAGTACCTCTTCAGGGTAGAGTTATTTCCTGCGAATCTATGGTCAGTGCGTATATAGGAGTTGTTGTGCTTACAGCATGGCAGCATGACCTTATCCAATACTCAGCAAGGTTCACTAATCTCTCCTACTACTCCACCGACATGGTATGGGACCCTTTATTCAGGGATCGTACCTTTGAGCAAGGTCTATAATGGGAAATTAGGGCATCGATGGTATCGCTCGGCAATCTAACACAGGATGGGGGCTAGAGTGAGCGCTTTTGGTGGACAGCTTCTTAGCTGAGTAAGAACTGACAGTGAGACCCACCATCGACTGATACATAGAAGATTCATCTACGGCTGGTAGTAGGCTGATGACACAGATTTCCAAGCGAACTAGACCTTCTGGTGGATCGCCCCGGGATGTAGGGTCGAATGTGCGGGGCTCCCGAGGCAGAGGAGGTCAAACAAGGGACAAGCAGTACTACACGTGCAGTGGGTAGGGTCACATGGCTCAAAACTACCCAACCTTCCATATGGATGACCAGTACATAGTCGAAGGACTGCCAAGGAAAAGTCAGAGGTTCAATCGAGGAGATCCGCAGGGTGGCGAATGTGGCAGAGGAGCTGGCCCTACAGTAGGCAGTGGGTGGCGATTCAAGGTTCTACTACCACCACCAATAGGTTGTCCATCCTAACCATAGGGAGAAGAAGGACAGGGACGATCTCAGCCCCAGGTAGCTGAGGCTTATAACCACAGTGCTTCAGAGATGATTAGAGGTACAATATGTGTCTATTCCACCCTAGTTGCAGTACTTATAGACACAAGTTCTGGTCACTCTTTTATTTCCATGGCCCTCTTTCGGAGCTCAGAGATTCCGACAGAGCCGTTGGCTCGATCCTTATGGCTAGAGACTTCTATGGGAGAAGATTCAGTGATTACACACTGGTTTCAGCAGTGTGAGCTTACTTTAGTAGGTGAGATCTTCAGCTGGGATCTCCTAGTAGTGGCGTGGAGGACTTAGGATTTCATCTTGAGTATGGACTGGTTACCCATAGTCTATGCTAAAATTGACTGTATTAGGAGAAAATTGCGGTGTGACCACATAGATGGGATTAGTTTTTCCTTCACCAACTAGAAGAGAACCTTTGCAGTAGATGATGGAATTACCTAGAGGAGGGTGCAGCTGATCACACATTAGTTGGCTAGACTTACCCTCAGACTAATAGATTTTGAGAGTCCGAGTTATCCTATAGTGTTGGACCAGTATGTCGATGTCATTCATGATGATGTTCCTGGACTACCTCCAAACAGAGAGGTAAAATTTTACATCGACATGTACCTTGGGACGACACCGATATCTACACCAACATATCAGATGGATCTGATGGAGCTTCGTGAGTTACGGGTATAGTTTGAGGACTTATAGAGGAAGGGGTTCATAAGGCCCAGTGTTTCTCCATGGGACGCCCCGATTTTGTTTGCAAAGAAGTCATATGGGAGTTTTAGACTCTGTGTGGACTACCACCACATAAACTAGGTGACTGTGGAGAACAAGTATCCAATCTCAAGGATTGATGATCTTTTCGATTAGCTGAAGGTAGCTCATTGGTTTTTAAAGATATATCTCAAATCATGCTATCATCAGCTCAGGATACGAGATGAGTATGTGCTGAATACGGACATCAGATGTTGGTATGGCCACTATGAGTTCTTGGTTATTCCATTTGACATGACCAACACCCCAGCAGTGTTCATGGGACTCATGAACAGAATCTTCCAGCCAAACCTCAATTGATTCATTGTGGTCTTCATAGACGACATATTTGTGTACTCAGTGATGGAGGAGGACCATTCCTATCATCTGCAGATAGTTCTAGATACACTCTGAGAGCACCATCTTTATGGTAATCTCTTGAAGTGTCATTTCTTGATACGAGATGTCTACTTTCTGGGAAACTTTACCTCAAAGGCAAGATTTTCAGTGGATCTGGCAGAGATAGAGGTTGTTCTTGCTTGGGATCCACCCAAGACTGTGACTGTGGTGCGAAGTTTCCTGGGGTTGGCTGGTTGCTACCGTAGATTTGTGCCTAACTTTTCCAGAGTTGCGGCACCCTTGTTAGCATTGAGGAAGAAGGAAAATCCTTTCGTACGGATGGAGAGATACCATAAGAGTTTTCAGGAGCTGAGGAAGAGACTGATGAGTGCCCCCATCTTGAGGATACCCGAAGAGGGAGTTGCGTATGTAGTCTACTATGACACATCAGGGACCAGACTTGGGTGTGTCTTGATGCAGGAGCATGTATTGATCGCTTACAGATCACGACAGTTGAGGAAACATGAGCATAACTACGCTACCCATGACCTGAAATTACAAGAAGTGGTCTTCGCCCTAAATATGTGGTGACATTACATGATGGGTGAACGTTTTATAGTCTACTTTGATCACAAGAGTCTCAGGTCTATCTTCTCACAGAAGGACCTAAAACTGATACCACGGTGATGTCTATAGTTCCTCTAGGACTATGACTTTGAGAAAGTTTATACCCTTGGGAATGGGAACATGGTAGTAGATTCACTCATCAGGAGGTCTGGTCTATAGTTGATGAGTGAGGCGATAGATCAACTAGCCACGATGAAAATATCCTTTGTGGAAAGAGATGGAGCCTCTTACCTCTAGTCTATAACTGTCACTCCCCCACTCCTTCAGAGAGTCAGGGAGGTGTATCTTGGGGACATTTTCTACGAGGATCGATGTGCTCAAATATCCTTTGGATAGGCACCTGATGGATTTTATGAAGTTTGGGAGCACGTCATCCTCTTCAGAGGATGTACCATGGTACCGGTGGCGCTTCCGGAGGAGGTGTTGTGGGAGTTCCATACGTCCCCTCTGGCAGTATATCCTGGTGTGGCGAAGATGTACCAGGACCTCCGACATCGGCACTAGTGTCCAGGGATAAATAAAGTAGTGGCAGAGTTAGTTTCATGATGCCTCACTTGTCAGCAAGTGAAGGTCGAGCATCAAGTTCCAGCAGGCTTAGTACAACCACTAGAGGTGTCAAAGTGGAATTGGGATGTAATCTCCATGTACTTTTTGATAGGGATTCAATGTACATCCAAGGGAAATGATTCCATTTGGGTGATCATTTATTGACTCACCAAGTCATCCCACTTCTTACCTATCTGAGAGCAGGGATCTGTAGAGGGCTTGGGGCGCCTCTATGTAAAGTAGATTGTGCAAATCCATGGGGTGCCATTGATGATTGTATCTGACCGTGATGCACGTTTTACTTCCTAGTTGTGGAAGGGATTGCAGTAGGCTTTCGGGACTCAGCTACGTTTGAGCACCGCCTTTCATCTTTAGACAGATGGTCAGACAGAACATACCATACAGACACTGGAGGACATGCTTCCTGAATGCATCCAATATTTTGGTCATCATTGGGAGGATCCCTTTCCCTTGGTTGTGTTCGCATACAACAATAGTTATCACTACACCATCGGTATGGAACTATTTGAGGCCTTGTACTGTCGACCTTGTAGATCACCTCTATGTTGGGCAGACCCAAGGGAGTAATCACTTTTGGGTCCACAGTTGGTATGAGCTACCACTAAGAAGGTGCAGATCATCCAGGAGCGGATGAAGACTATACAGAGTTAGCATAAGTCTTATATTGATAGGAGACGGAGACCTTTGGAGTTCCTGGATGGGGACCACGTATTTTTACGAGTCCCTCCTCGATGGGGACTATGGAGATTTGGCCGAGGCTTCAAGTTATCAACAAGTTTTATCAGACCATTTATGATACATCATAGGATAGGTGAGGTGGCATACTACTTGGAACTTCCACTGTAGTTGGAGAGGGTGCACGCTATCTTCCACGTATCCCAGCTAAGGAGATACATGCACGACCCATATCATATCATCGAACATGGTGATATAGACTTCGATGATGGGTCGATGTTTACAGAGATTCCACTAGAGATTGAGGATCAATAGGGTAGGTCCCTTCATGGGTAGTCGATACCTCTGGTGAGCGTTCACTGGCAACACGGGAACCTCCAAGAGAGAACTTGGGAGCGAGAGACTCAGATTCATGCTCAGTACCCCCATTTGTTTCCTTAGTCTATGTTGTGGTTTTTGAGGAAAAAGGACCTAAGGTTGGGAGAATGTAAAGACCTGAATTTTTCTATGTAATTTTTTTTTAATTATATGGAATTATTACGAGTCTGTGAAAATTGACGGCGGGTGATTCTAAGGCCTAGTGTGCCCGGAATGAATTTTTGAAATTTTTTAAGGTATGTTTAGTAAACGCACAAGTAGAGTTTTCTAACTTTTGAACCGATGCTCAGAAAAAAAAATATGAGGGCACCATTGAATTTGCAGTGCTGGGATTCGCTTAAGGGAGTTTTACTTTGACCATAATAGGTCTTGAGAAAAAGTTATTTTGTAGGAATTTATAAAATAAAAAAATAAAATAACTTCACTATTTTATTTTCTTTCGTAACCTCTAACGGACAAGAAGAGTGTGGGACCAACGATATGACAAGACATTAAATGGATTGACCCTTCAATATAAGTAAAAGAAATGTTGGGGAAATTAGGAAGCTTCCTAATTAATGAGCCCCCATTAATTCTTAACATCATTACTTACCCTCCCCCTATCCTATTTATAGGGAGCTTGGGGGGAGGTGACGGCAGGGCTTCACCATGCAGCGAAGTGCTGACAAAGTGTTAAGGTTCCAAACCTTTAGAGGATAGAGTCGGTTCCAGAAAAAGGTGATGGGTGACACCAAACCCCAAACTGAAGGACAACGTACGAATGGCGTTGTTGGGAACCTGTTGCGGGAATGAAGAACATTGACCCACCTTCACGCGCAGACGTTCTCCAATGGATTTTCGAGGTAGGGTGTTATTTTTTTACGCATTTTAAATGATTTCCTCTTTCCCATTATTAAATAATATGAATAACGCGGGTCAACCAACTAACAGGTTGATCCGAGATTCACTCATTTTTGTGGGATGTTATTGCGGGGTATCTTTGTAGGGTTTTGATTGTTGTTTAATTTAAGTTATTATTAAACCCTTAATCCCCCCTCATGTTTACGATCTGACACAGAGGGAACGGCCCTAATGAACCTGACCCAAACCCTCTGATACTTTTATAAACTTGTGCCCTCCGTGGAAGACCTCCAGCACGACAGCACCGACCGGCTATGAAGGAAGTGGTGCACCGACGCACGCTGAAAGAGGAGGCCGCAACACTAAGCCACGGTGGTCATCTGAGTAGACGGCACTGGCCGGTCATGGAGGAGGTGTGGCAGGCCGTCGTGCACCACCGGGGAGAAAAAGGCGGCGGCTCATCAGCCACGGTGGTTAGAGAAGGCGGTCATCTCATCGGTCGGCCGTGAAAGGGAAGGGCAGCGAGATGCAGGTGATAAAGAGGTCACGGGCGAAGCCACGGAGAAAGAGGTATAACCTGTGCCTCCGGTGGTTTTTGCGGAAATCGGGTGGCACCCATGTGGTGTCGTCATTTCAGAAGTCGAAGGTTCTACGGGACGTTCGGGATACCGAGGGGAACCCCCCCCCCCCCCCTGCCAGCTCGGCGGGCCTCGGGCCGCCCTCTTGTCGGGCGTGCCTCACACGGTCGGGCTGCCACCAACAGGCCGGACTGAAACTCAGCTCAGCCCAGCCGGGTCGGACCCAAACTGGGTCGGGTTGGGTTGAACCAGACCTGGGCCCAACCAGACAAAGAAATACTTAATGGGCCATATATTGAGAACCGAACATCCGTTTGAGGAACCATCTGCGGCATAGGGATCCTTGGATTGAGATGGTCCTTTTGAGGTAATATAGATGAGTTTTGGAGAAATTTTGTGTACGGCCGGGTTGGATTGACTCTGAATCCAATCGGGTCCTCGGCGCTAAAATTTCAATTACTTACAGACTGGGCATCCGACTGACGTGCCGTCTATTTCATTGGAACCATTATGACATGATGGATCATTGAGTTACTTATTCATGGGACTTAGTGCCAGTTGAAATATTAATGAATGCTTGGGGATTGGTTCTCCCATAATGAAGTATTCTATGACCAAAAATCCAGTGGTCGAGAGTGTGGCGGAGATTGGAGACAGATCATACATAGATTAGTACCAAGCGATCCTATGTGGGTCAACATCGATCCTCTGTGGGTTAGATTCTATGTGGGTCAGCACTCAGCGATCATGTGTGGTTCAATGCATACCAATCATGTGTGGGTCAGATCTTGTGTGGGTCAGCGCTCAGTGATTCTGTGTGGGTCAGTGCGTACCAATCCTATATGGGTCAGATCATGTGTGGGTCATTGAGAGGGTTAGTTACCTATCAACTTCGGGCGGGTCAGATCCTATGTGGGTCATTGTGGGTGTTAGTTACCTATCTATCCTAGGCAGATCAGATCCTATGTGGGTCAGCGGGGGTTAGTACCTATCAATCCTATGTAGGTCCAACTCCATATGGTCATATGTAGTGCCTCTTGACAGAATAATATGATCTAGCTTTGCAACTAATCATATGTACTCTATACTTCAATGATACCTGGTTTGAGCTAAGACTATGCTTGAGCTGTTTCAATTGCTTTGTGCTTTGTGATTGAGATCATGCTTTGTGGTTTTCCTTATGGAATTATAAGAGACCTTCATGGGTCTTAGGGTCCCTACTGGGTATTTTTATACTCACCCCTGCATAGGCTTCGCCCACACCTTGTTGTGTCTGGTGCAGACGATGAGCAGTTGGGCTGAGGTTTGAGGGATCCAAGACTAGGTGGTACGCGGAGGAGATGGGCAAACGTGGAGTGTTGTGGAGAGGTTCTATACCTACCCTTTAGGTAGGATCCTCGGTTGATGATCTAGGAGCTGTTTTCTTTTCCAGTTGTACTTGTAATTTCCAATTGGGCTTGTATTCCAGCCCCTTTACTTTTAGCACACTTTTTGCTATATAAGTTACTTCTTGGTTTCTTCTTGTTGTGTTCATGGGATGTGTTTTTGTACAGGTTTAAAGGCAATGCATTCCTGTTATAGAAATACGCCTTTTAGTGCTAGTCAACAGCCCCTGGCCTATGGAAGGTGGGCTTGGGGAAGTCACGGCATGGGCCCCGGGGGATGGGTCGTGACATTTTCAATAGGCTATCAAAGAATCCAAGGAAGTATAATAGTATACAGGTCATTGTTAATCATCTTGAAAAGTCTTCTCATTTCATAATGATAATAGAATATCTAACAGTTGAGTTCCTTGTTTGGATCTATATCAATGAAATTGTATGGCTTCATGGGGAACCTCAATCAATTGTATCTAATTATGACCCTTAGTTCACATTGAAATTATGGAAGATCCTTTTAAGTTCTCTCAACACTTAGATATATTTAGGAACCTCTTCTAATACCCAAATTGATAGGTAGTCTTAAAGGATTTTCAAGGCTTTTGGGGAAATGTTGATATCATTATCTATTAACATTCAAGGTATGTGTGTTTAGTAACTACCTTTGGAGGAATTTTCATAAAATAATAGTTTCTATTTAAGTATCTAGATGTAACCAAATGAATAATTTTATAGAAACAGGTTTCGTACTCCATCCTTTTTTTCACGACCTATCCCTCAGGGTCCGCGTCATAACTACCCCAAGCCCGCCTTCAATAGGCCAGGGGCTGGCAATTAGCACCAAAGGCATAAATCTCAATAACTAGGAAGGAATTTCCTTTATAAAACTCACACAACCAGAGAACAAGCAGAATCAAACACTAAGTAATGTAGTATAACAAGTGTTCTGAAAGTAAAAAGCGTCCAAAAATACAATCCCAACAGAAAGGTACAGCTAAAACTGAAAGAAAGTACAATTGAAAATGCAAATAGCTGAATGGTGAAGCAACTCATGGATCGTCCTCTGGGTTCCTAGCTGAAGGGTTGGTACAGACATCCTCCTCAGCACTCCGCATCTATCGGTCTACTCCGTGTGTCTTCACGCTGAGTGTCCACCTTCGGGTATCATCCAGTCCTTGTACACTCTGCATTGGTCAGCGTTGTCTGTCGTCTACATCCAACACAACGAGGTGCGGGCATAGCCTGTGCAGGTGTGAGTATAACGATAATTAGTAGGGACCTCGAGACCCTCAAGGTCTCACAAAATCCAACAAGGATAAACCACAAAGAAATATATCAACAGATATCCTTTACTTAGGTATATTCCCATACATATACCTAAGTTATCAAGTAACCCATCTCAATCATGAGGAAAACACAAAGGTTATTGACTCAGCTCAAACCAGAATATTCATTATCGAAACCACAACTATTGGAGAACTCCTCCTATGTCATGTACAGTGGACCTGTCATGACTCCGAGGCACTACTCACTAACCTTAGACTACTGAGTTACTCCTCCAGTCGAGTACCACGGGTCTTCTTCCAAATATCGAGCGCTCCGTCCGTTGTGGGTCTACCACCAAATATCGGGCGCTCCCCCCAATATCCTACAGAGGTACTCCTCCTGCTGAGTACCATGGGTCTACTTCCAACTACTAGGCACTCCATCTGCCAAGGTATGCCACCAAATACCGGGCACTCCTTCCACTGGGCTAATCGAATCACTCCAAGTCGAATCGGTCAAGCAGTCGTCAGGTCTACATCTACTAGGTCTCTGCACTCCGTACGTTCGTCTCCAGGAGAGTCTGCTCCACGAGCTACAGGTTGTCACTTTAAAGTGTCACAAAGTCTCACATAAAAGTAACACAAAGGACCACCTCGTCATAGGGGTCTCAACGCAATAGACGATGCATCAATCGGACGCCCGGACTGTGAGTTATTAGTTTTTCCGTTCCAGGGGCTCGGTTGGTTTTTAAGCTAAAACCAACCCAACCATACTCCAATATCATACGAATCCCACGTATAGTATTCCGAAATAACAAACTCATCAAGAGGAATCCAACGTAGTCGATGGTACATCAATCGGGCGTTCAGTCCTCAAGCAATAAGCGTTTCCGCTCCGAGGGCGCAGTTGGTTTCGGGTTCGAACCAACCCGTCCATACCCAAACTACACCAAAACCTTGAGTTTAATATACCTAAATGACCATCTTGATACAAGTAATCCTAAAAAACTGATGGTGTATCGATCGGAGGTCCGTAGCTCAAGATATCTTCGTTTAACCAAAAACGGTCCGAAAAGGGGGGGTCTGGGCCCGGTCTGACCCGGCCCAACCCACCGTGGGTCGGCCCGAACTGGGTCGACCCGACCCTAGTCCATGTATGGCCTGGTTGGGCGCGACCCGGCCCGGCTGGGCACGGCCGGGCCCACGGCTGGCGTGGCCCAGCCCGGCAGGGCGCGGCCCGGCCCTGCTGGGCATGGCCCGGTCCGTGGCCGACTGCGGCTCGGCCCTCCTGGCCGTGCAGTTACACAGAGCGGGGGGGTTGGGGCATGGCCCCCCGCTAATTAAAATCGGCACCGCCAGCTGGCACCGCCCCCGGTCATCTCGGATCCCGCGCGGCCGCGGGATCGACTGCATCGCCGCCGCGGCTGTTGTCGCGGCGGATCTTATCTGGTGGTGGACTGGGGTGCCGCCACCTCCATGAGACCAGCCAGCGCCGACCACCGCCTCCAGTTACCGATGCTGCCGTGCTGATGAGGTGCGCCAGCAGCATCTTCCGTGGACCACCGGACGCAGTCCGGTGGTCCGATTCGCCCACTGTCTATGCATGTGGCTCTCCTGGGACCTGTTCTTCACTGCCATGGCTTCAAATCACTGATGTGGCCCCGTTTCACGTCGCTCATCATCCCGCGCACAAATGAACAACCAGTAGAGGGTCCGGGTATGTTTCTTAGATCGTGCCCTCCGCATTAGATGCTCAAACCTTAAATTCAACGACAAATGACAAGTATAAAAACAACACAAAACCCCAACCTCGATAATAGACATCGCATGCCAGGCGTCGCAGAAGACGGCGTCACGGGGAAAGGATTCGTAGGCAATGTTGGAGTGTGTCCGAGGAGGAAACTGTGTCTCCTCACTTGTCACGGATAAAAGAAAGGATGGCACGTCGATCGTTCTTCATGGAACTGGCGTTCTTCTTCGGAGAAGTCATCGTTCTTCGTTGGAGAGTTGGTGTTCTTCCCCAAAACTCCAGAGCTCACCCTAACTCTTCTTTACACAACAAAAGCCTCCCCCTAGAATAAAATAATAAGCTACCCTATTATTTTATTTAACACAAGACATTTAAAATTAAAACATTCAAACCACCTCATTAATTAAATGTGTTGGCAATTAATTAAAGAGAGGGAGAGGAGGTTGAAGATCTCATAAATGTTGGGTTAGTTGTCAACATTAAACAAGGGTGTTTAATGGGGGGTTTAAGGGAGTTTAAAGAGGGTTAAAAGATATGAATGATTGGGGATCATGTGGGCCCCACCTATCATTTATCCACACATGGGAAGTTCAGTGGTTGTGGGCCCCACCAACAACTTCCCATGGGAGGGTTTATCTTCCAATGTTATAAAATAAAATTGTTCTAACAATTTTATTTATTTTAAAATAATTCCCCAAATAAAAAATCTCAAATCGCATAAAATGAAACTGCGGTAAAGGTCCCCTTAAGCAATTATTGGCGCTGCAAGTTCATCGGTGCCTTCTAATTTCAATTCCGAGCACCGGTTCAAAAGATAGAAAAACCCGCTCATTTGTTTACTGAACGTACCCGAGCTAAACATCAGAAATTGATTCCAAGCACACTGGGCCTCGAAATCAAGTTTCGTCAGAAGCCACAGACTTGTAAAATTCCAAAGAAATTAAGAAAAAAAATTTTTTGAAATTTCCGGGTCTTTACATTACTCCCACCTCAGGGATTTGTGTCCCCATAAAGCTACAACACAAACTAGGGAAAGTAAAGGAGTTACTGAGCATGCATCTGAGCCTCCCGCTCCCAAGTGCTCTCCTGGATGTTCTAGTGCTGCCAACGAATGTGCACCAGAGGAATCGACCATCCATGTAGGACTCGCTCTGGTCGATCCTTGATCTCCACCGGGACCTCCGTTAATGTCTCCCCGTCATCAATGTCCATCTCCCAATGATCGATGATGTGTGAAGGGTCATGCACGTATCTCCTCAGCTGAGATACGTGGATCACATCGTGCACCCGGTGCAATTAAGTTGGAAGGTACAAGCGGTATGCCACCTCGCCTACCCTTCTGAGGACTTAGAAAGGTCTGATAAACCTTGGAGACAAATTGCTTCCTCAGCCACATCTCCGTGACTTCATCGAGGTGAGACCCGTATAAAGATGTGGTTTCCATCCTCGAACTCCAGTGGTCTCCATCTCTTATTAGCATTGGACTTCTGTTTGCTCTGTGTAGTCTTCATCCGCTCCTGGATGAACTGCACTTTCCCCGTCGTAACTCGTACCATCTCTAGTCGGTAGAAAGTTGGCCGACTTGGTAAGTCGGTCGACAATCACCCTTCTTTTCCTACGAATTGTAAGTTCTGCTAAGATTTATCCTTTTCTCAAAAGAGAAACCCGTTCTCATCTCCTGGATGAACCATGCCCATTGCCTAATATAGTCAATCCTGAAATGAATGAAACATTCATTCCATGGAGGATGTCATAAGGCCTCGATGCTACTACCAAGAGATCCAACCGTCACTCTCACCTCCAAGGGTTGAGTCACACTGTCGGCATCAGTGTGTGGTCACTGGGTCTCCTCCAGTAGGAATCTCAAAAGTGAGGGTCAAGTCAACAGTTTTAACCAGAACCTCTCAGTATCAACCACAAAAAAAGTAAGGAAAGAAAACGTTACAAGGACAAGTGTCTTTTATTACTGCATCTCAAGTATATAGACACAACAACCACAAACAACAACAACATGGAAACTAGAAGCACCAAGAACAAAGGCCTCCATGCCTGGAACTAGTACCGCTCCTATCCACCTACTTCCGGAGCTCCGTAGTCATATGCTTCAGCTGCCTAAAGCTGTGCTCTCCCATGTCCACCTGTTCCCTGCGGTCGGGGTGTTCCTCTTGGTGGTGGTAGTGGCAACACCTCGAAGCATCATCCACCACCAACTGCATGGCTAGCTTCTCTACCACGGTCACCTTATCCTTGCGGTTCGCCTTGATAGAACCTCTGCCTCTGCCTGGGAGGTACTTCATCTATATGCTAATCATTTGTACGGCGGGTTGGACAGTCACTTTCCATGTGACTAAGCCCACCGCAGGAGTAACACTGCCCTCTCCTAGCACGACTGGCTCTATCTCCACTCTGGTTGCCCCGCACAATTGAACATGAGTCATGCAGTCAGCCACCGGTGGGTCTGGTCCTCTTGGACCGCTATGTCGTCTGTCTACTGCCAGTTACAAAAGAATCCGCTACAAGCCGACTAGTGGTGGGTCTCGCTACAAGAGACTGCTCAACAAGGAAACTCTCCACTATAAGGTCTCACTTCAACACTCTCGTCTGCGTCGGAATTTTGTGGGAGATAAATGAAGCTCTGATCTCTTGCCTGAGTCTGTGCTCAAAGGTTTGGGCCCTGAATAACAGGTCTTGTATCATATCATTGGAGTAGCATGATAGGTCTATGAACCTCGCTGAGTACTGAGCTACACTCATACTACCCTACTGCAGATGAAGTAGCTCTTGTATCCGCACCGCTCGAAGGGTGGCTGGTACAAACTCTGCTCGGAACAGGCTCTCGAAGTCTGCCCATAGAAGTGACGCCTCGTCATGCATCTAGAGCATCAGGCTCCACCATCTGCCTACTACTTCCTGAAGGAGGATGGCATCAAGGATCACCATGAAGTCCGTTGGTGTACCTAAAAGCCTAAAGACTCTCACCACAGCCTCCAGCCAATCCTCAACCGTTTTTGGGTCCGTCTCTCCTCGAAACCTAGGTGGCCTCTGGCGCTAGAACTTGTGCAGTGTGCTCAGGAGGCGTGCATCACCTGCTGCTAGGGCTGGTGGCATCGGTGGCCCAACGGGTGGTAGAAACGCTAGTGCCTCAACGGGGAGAGGGCCCTGTACTGAGGCCTCGTCGCTCGGCGGGCTGTCTGTACATAAAACTCTCGGGGCTCTAGCTGGTAGTCCGCGGGGAGGCATCCTGAAAGAATAGATGCGACATGGTCAAATGACTATACATGGTGAGCTGACCTGATTTGAGCTGATTTAAAAAAGAAACTTTTGAAAACACACACGCAAACAGTGTTTTCGTGCACTGAGTCGGAAATTAGAGTTCAGGGTCCTGGTGTATGGATACGTCGGCCGCCCGCACCAACACCGGACTCCCTGAATTGAAAACCACACTTAGTACCCTTAACACTATAGAAAAAAAATATCAGGGTCCTATTTTCTACGGTAAAACCTACCTTTGATACCAATTTGTCACGACCCGTCCCCCGGGGCCCGCATCGTAACTACCCCAAGCCCGCCTTCCATTGTCCAGGGGCTAGCGACTAGCACCAAAGGCATAAATCCCTATAACTGGGAAGGCATTTCCTTTATAAAACTCACACAACCAGAGAACAACCAGAATAAAACACTAAGTAAAGAAGTATAACATGTGTGCTAAAAGTACAAAGGTAACGGAAATAAAATCCTAATAGAAAGGTACAGCTACAACTGAAAGAAAGTACAACTGAAAATATAAACAGTTGAATGGTGAAGTAGCTCCTGGATCGTCCTCCAGGTTCTGACCTAAAGGGTAGGTAAAAATGTCCTCCTTAGCACTCTGCATCTATTAGTATGCTTCATGTGTCGTCATGCTGAGTGTCCACCTCTGGGTACCATCCAGTCCTCGTACACTCTGCCTCGGTCAGCGTTCTCCTTCGTCTACATCCAACACAACAATGTGCGGACATATCCCGTGCATGGGTGAGTATAACGATACTCAGTAGGGACCCCGAGACCCTCAAGGTCACACAAAATCCAACAAAGATAAACCACAAAGAAAGATATCAACATATAACCTTTACTTAGGATTATGCCCATACATATACCTAAGTTATCAAGTAACCCATCTCAATCATGAGGAAACCACCAAGGTCATTGACTCAGCTCAAACCAGGATTTTCATTATCAAAACCACAACTGCTGGAGAAATCCTCATCTGTTGAGTATAGTGGCCATGTCACGACTCTGAGGCACTACTCACTAAACCTATACTGCTGAGGTACTCCTCCTGTCGATTACCGCGGGTCTCCTTCCAAATATCGGGCGCTCTGTCCGCTGTGGGTCTGCCGCCAAATACCGGGCGCTCCCCCTAATAGCCTACTGAGGTACTCCTCCTGTCGAGTACCGCGGGTCTGATACCAACAACCAGTCACTCCGTCCATTGTGGGTCTGCCTCCAAATACTGGGCGCTCCGTCCACTGGGCTAATCGAATCACTCCCAGTCGAATCGGTCAAGCAGTCATCTGGTCTACACCTACTAGGTCTCCGCACTCCATACGCTCGTCTCTAGGAGGGTCTGCTCCACGAGCTACTGTTCGTTACTTCCTAGTGTCCCAAAGTCTCACGTAGAAGTAACACAAAGGACCACCTTGTCATAGGGGTCTCAACGCAACAGACGGTGCGTCAATCGGACGCCCGGTCTATGAGTTATTAGCTTTTCCGTTCCAGGGGCCTAGTTAGTTTTTAAGCTAAAACCAACACGACCATACTCCTATGTCATCATGATCCCACATAGAGTATTCAAAAATAACCTACTCATCAAGAGGAATACAACATAGTCGACGGTACGTCAATCGGACGTCCAGTCCTCAAGTTATAAGTGTTTCTGCTCCGAGGGCCCGGATGGTTTCAGGTTCTAACCAACCGGGACGTACCCAAACTACACCAAAACCTTGAGTTTAATATACATAAACGACTGTCTCGATCTAAGGAATCCTACGAAACTGACGGTGCATCGATCAGAGGTTCGTAGCTCAATATATGTCCGTTTAACAAAAACTGGTCCGAAAAAAGGGGGTCCGGGCCCGGTCCGACCCAGCCCAGCCCATCGTGGGTCGGCCCAAGCCGGGTCGACCCGACCCGGGTCCGGGTCCAGCCCGTCCCAGCTGGCGCGTTCGGACCCGCAGCTGGCGCGGCCCGGTCCGGTAGGGCGCGGCCCAGTCTGCGGCCAACCGCGGCTCGGCTAGCCTGGCCGAGCAATTAGGCGGAGCGGGGGGGTGGCCCCCTGCTAATTAGAACCGACGCCGCCAGCTGGCGCCACCCCCGGTTGTCCCGGATCCCACGCAGCCGCAGGATCCACTGCATCGCCTCCGCAGTTCTTGTCGTGGCAGATCTTCTTCGGCGGCACGCTGGGGCGTCGCCGCCTCCAGGCGGTCGGCCGCTGCCGGCCGCCACCTCTGGAGACCGGCACCGCCGTGCCGGTGAGGCGCACCGGCAGCGTCTTTCGCGAACCACCAGACGCGCTCGGGTGGTCCAATTCACCCACCGTCTGCGCCTGCGGCTCTCCCAGGACCTATTCTTCATAGCAACGGCTTCAAATCACCGATGTGGCCCTGTTTCACGTCGCCAATCATCCCGCGCACAAACAAACAACTAGCGGAGGGTCCGATCTTGTTCGTTAGCCCGTTCCCTCCACGTTAGAGGCTCAAACCTTAAATTCAATGACGAATGACGGGTATAATAAAACACAAAACCCCTAACTTGATAATTGACGTTGCACGTCGGGTGTCACGGATGACGGCATCGCAGGGAAAGGATTCATTGGCGATGTCAGAGTGCGTCCGAGGAGGAAGCGGCGTCTCCTCACTTGTCGCGGAGAAAAGAAAGGATGGCACGTCAATCGTTCTTCGTGGAACTGGTGTTCTTCGTCGAAGAAGATGTCATCCTTCGTTGGAGGGTTTGTGTTCTTCCCCAAAACTCCAGAGCTCTCCCCAACTCTTCTTTACCCAACAAAAGCCTCCTCCCAGAATAAAATAATAACCTACACTATTATTTTATTTAACACAAGTCATTTGAAATTCAAACATTCAAACCACCTCATTAATTAAATGTGTCCCTAATTAATTAAAGATAGGGAGAGGAGGTTGAAGATCTCATAAATGTTGGGTGAGTTGTCAACATTAAACAATGGTGTTTAATGGGTGGTTTAAGGGAGTTTAAAGAGGGTTAAGAGAGATGAAAGGTTGGGGATCATGTGGGCCCCACCTCTCATTTATCCACACATGGGAAGTTGAGTGGTTGTGGGCCCCACCAAGAACTTACCATGGGAGGGTTTATCTTCCAAAGTTATAAAATAAAATTGTTCTAACAATTTTATTTATTTTAAACTAATTCCCCTAATAAAAAATCTCAACTCGCATAAAACGCAACTGCGGTAAAGGTCCCATTAAGCAATTATTGGCACTGCGAGTTCATCGGTGCCCTCGGATTTCAATTCCAAGCATTAGTTCAAAAGATAGAAAAACTCACTCGTTCGTTTACTGAACATACTCGCGCTAAACATCGGAAATTGATTCCGGGCACACCGGGCCTCATAATCAAGTGTCGTCAGAAGCCACAGTCTCGGAAAATTCCAAAGAAATTAATAAAACAAATTCCTTGAAATTTTCAGGTCTTTACACTTTTGGGATAAAGTTTGAGAAATATTGTTATTTGGCCCATATATCATGGAGGATATGACTATTAAATTACAAACTATTCAGGATCATATTAAAGGATCCCCAGGCCGAAAAAATAGCTATGCAGATATCAAAATAATGGACTAGAATTTCTAGTTTGGGATGATGTATTCTTATAGGTTTATCCATTTAAGGGAGTAATAAGATTTGGTAAATAGTGGAAGTTAAGCCCTCAGTACATTGGGCCTTTTGAAATATTTGAAATAATTGGGGTTGTAGGTTACTGATTGGATTTGTCACCCAACCATTCTAAAGTACATGAGTCTTCCATGTTTTAATACATAGAAAATACATGATGGACCCAATGCATGTTCTCACATTTAATTTAAGATATTTTGATCTTGACTATCCAAATAATGAGGATCGTGTTCAAATTGATGATACAATAGTGCAAGTATTTCAGAATTGGGTGAATAATTCAATGAAATTTCTTTAGAGAAACCACAAGTTAAAAGAAGAAACATAGGATCCTAAAGAAGATATAAGGAATGTGTATCCATATTTTTTCAATAGCTAATATATACCATAATTTCGAGCATGAAATTATTTAAGGGGTGGAATTTAATTCCTGAGACACTATTGTAGCAGGAAAATGTTGCATCCCAAAACTATACACAAATGTTCCATTTAAAGCACCTTTATTCAATACATTATTTATAAGTTAAATTTTAGAAGGTTAAATTTACAAAACTATTTCCATTTTTTAATTCACCATATCAAAATTATGTTAGGATATATTTTTGGGATTTTTCTAAAATAATCCATTTTTAGGTGAATAGTAAAAAATATTGATTTTGATAATATCATCACTTTAATATGAATTATAATTTTTTGAAACCATTTTTATATAAAAAATATATATTTATAAATTAAAATAAAACATTAAAAGCACGATGTCAATTTATATAACCTATGACTATCATTTTCAAAAGATAATTAATATTTTATAGAAACTATTTTTCATTTATTTCTGTAATTAAAATTATTATTTCATAAATTAGGTTTTGGACTTATTTTAATGTCAAATAACTCTTACTACAAAATTAAAAACTTCATTATATATTTATTGTCAATAAAATTGATAAATTTATCCTATACATAAACATTATTCTTAAAAATTCACATTTCTAAAAACAAGTCTTTACGCGTTGCAATCCCAAACATTAAAATTTATTTACCTATACATATAAAGTCAATTTAATAAAATGATTCATGCATTTTAGATAATAATAATCTTCATATTTAATATTTCCAATTTAATTCTTGGTTATAAAATTTATATTTTTAGGATTATTGTTACCTAACATGATAATCGTGAAACAATTATTTTAAAATTGTTATTCTATTAATATCAAGGAATTTATATCGAATAAATTAAATTAAAATACTTCAAATAATTAATATAATGTCATTTATAAACACATAAATAGATATATTAATACTAATTTATTTTTTAGTTAATAATAAATAATATTAAAAATTCATAATGGTCAAAATGTCATTTTTTATAGTAAAATGGTTTTTCTACACATTATATTTTTAAATATAAAAGTCAATTTTTTAAAATTTATAAATTCAATTGGATTAAATAGAGGTAATATTTTGTTTCATAACACCCAAATTTGGTTATATTTGTTATGTTATATTTTTAATAAAATGTAAAATCACTTAGTTAAAAACTAGTTACCTAGTTCAAAAAGTAAAAGAGTAAAATATAAAAACATAATGGTAAAAACACTATAACATATTTAAAACATGTTTTTGAAGCATTTTTGAGTATTTCACGATTTAAATACATCATAAAATCTATTATGTTGAAAATGTTGAGCCATTGACCTTGGAATAGTGTCACAGCATTATAAAAAATAAATGGTGTTTCCAAAAGTGTCTTATATCTTATAAAAGGGAATCACTAACATCCTTTAAAACATAAAAACCCATTATAAATTTAATTTAAAATCTAATAAAATATTCAATATCACTATATTTATCCCCAATTCACACTAAGTTATCATAATACATTCAATTCCAAGGATTTTTCTAAGGAAAGATCAAGTCTCCAATGCAATTATTATCCCCTTCATAAGTTTTCCTCCTTAATATTAATCTTTAAAATATCTTTTATCAATATAAGTATTATGATATCAGTATCAAAATTATATTTATGTGTTATTATATTTAATTAATAACCATTATATATTCCTCTCCTTCTGCTAATAAAATGAAAATTGTCATTATTTTGTTCTCTAGACTACCGTCCCCACCTATTTTTTCAACACCATCATTCCGGGTTGATCAAAATGATGTAATGGATGAATAATATGATTTATATAATATTAATATGATTCTAAAATATCAAATTATAATTCAGTGTCTTTACACCTTATTCAATGATAAATGTAAACATTAATCTTGCATACATGTGAAAAATCGACTCCGTGATCAATGTGTTTCATTAGACAAAACCACAAATCATGATAATATTTAAAAATATATTTAATATATAAAAGTTATTTCCAAAACACTACTAAGATTATTATTTTTTATGAAACTATTTTAAAACACTTTCTCCCATGGTCAACATACAAAAGAATTATGAAAAAATTGACCTAATATCCTCAAGTAACCAATATAATCAAGAACATTATATAGTAAATAAATAGAATATGATAATAAATGATAGATATTAAATTAAATAAATAATAATAAGTTTCATAATAATTTATATAATAAAATTAACTTCATTATTCATGAATTTAAGTGCATGCATGGAATAAATCTAGAAAAATTTAACGGTTTTCATCTCAAATTCCACTCTTTGAGACATGTTTTGTATTATGCAACTAATTTATTTTATTTAGTGTATTTATTGGATATTTGAGAAGTTATATAATTAAATTATTTTATTCTTTTTATTTCAATATTGGGTATAATCTATATCTTTCAATAGGTTTTGACTAAATTGATTCCCAATCCATAAGTGGGGTTTTCCCTCTTATTTTCATTCCTTGGGACTCTTGTTGTATTAACTAATTATTTCATTATGTGTGGTCCATACATTTCAATGGAAGACTTTTTAGTACATTAACTATAAAATTTAAGGTATTTAAAAGTCTATATTACTATCCCTCATTCATTTTATTTTGATTGAAGAGTTATCAAAAACGTTGTGGAACTCGGTCTTATCTATGGTGGAAATATCGTCCCATGTTTTGGTAAAGTAAAAGTATGTGTAGTTTCCTAGAAAATGATTCCTCATCTGGATACTAAACATTGGATATAGTTTGGGAATAGATTCACCTAGAGGTAATCACCCCAAAATGTTTAGTTTATTATTAAATCAATCCTCATGTTTATTCTTTTTCTAATAGTGTACTCGACACGCAACAACGGGTTTCTCAAAAATCTTAGGTTGCACACAACATTGAGTTATACTGAAAAATAATACAATAATATTATTATTATATTAAATAGTAGTTAATGTATAGTCATTGTGATGGATAGAATGAATAGTATTAACTGAATTTTGAAATATGTTTTACACATGTTAAAATAATAATTCATTGGTTACAAATTTTATTATAAATGAAAATAAAAACCAACTGAATATAATGGATTTGTTTTTATGAAAACCTATTTTAAAGAGAATAATTATGTTTATAAAATCATATCACTCTTTATCTATTTTAATTTAATGAAAAATATATTTTTTTATTCAATGTAATGTTTTAAATTCATCTTATATGTTTTCTAGACATGATATAAGAATAAATTCAATTTGTAGATAAAAGAAATATTTATTTTAAAATCCAATTTTACCGCCTTTTCATGGTAAACCCTTTTTAAATTTGGTTTTTGACACCTTTATATTTACTATTTAACCAAATAAACTTCTTATTTAGACGTGGAACATCAATATCTACATTTTATTATCTTTTATGTTTTTCTAATAACTATCATGTTTTAATAAATAGTAAAAATACAGTAAATTTTAATTGAAACAGACTTTTTCCAATGAGATAATTTTTATGGATTAATAATATTATTTGATGGTTTTAAAGAATAAATAGAATATATTTTTATCATTTAATCCAATGTTGTTTATTGTATGTAATTTCACTTTGAAATTGGACATAACCATATGTCAATCTTTTGATAGTTTTTACTTCTTAAAAACTTGCTTTTTGGTTTTTCTAATGGGAATTAATTTTAAATTAATTACCACCAATTATATGTTTTGAATTTGTAAAAATGGATTCCATATTTGGTATAATAAGTTCAAAATTGTTTTAATATTTACCTTTTATTTTTGGGCATTATTAATAGTGACTTCAGTAAATATTTTATTTATCATGGTTAAAGGGTAAATTTACTAAATAAGGGTAAAAAATAATATTATAATAATATTAAACTACACTAAAACATGTCCTAATCCTAATTGATGATATATTTATGACCATGGGCGTACTTGGTTATATTATTGGACCTCATGGATCCATGTGGATGTGAAAATGACATTTTATAAGATTTAATTTAAAGTAAAGAGAAATATAACATAAACATCTATCTTTTATTGAAAAGATTTTTATATGGGGTTATATAATTTATCTATTAAACTCTAAATATTAATTATAATGAAAAAATATTCCATAAGTATTTATATTTTATTTATAATTTTTATACCTCAAATAAATAAATTTAATTTTGACACAATCATGATGGAGTGACTGCTTCATTAATAAGGGATTCAAATAAATGAAATTATAATTATGAAAATAAATTTAATTTGATTATTGTGATTCCATAAACTAATTTTCTGTAATATATTGACATATTATATTTGATTTAATTCCTTTTTTTGAAATAATCAGGTTGTTATGAATTTTTAAAAAAGTCAAGTTTGAATAGTGTCCAAAATTGACATAATTCATAACTTAAAATATAAAATTGTATATTAAATTTTATTAAATTAATAAAAAACTAAGGTTAATAAAAATGGTTAATATAATTAAAAATATATCATAAATAACTTTTTGTGGGTCGTTTGACAAGATATGGTAATTACATTAACCCACAACGTGAAAATAACATTTCATCACTGTAAGATTAAAAAGGGTAAAATAAGTATTAAACCAAAAAATAAGGATAAAAAAAATAATCAAAACTTGTCTAAAACTTATTTTACAATGTTTATTCGAAACAAAATCTTCATATATTTGAATTAAATGAGTTTTGGACCTTTTCTAATCAAAATTAAATTTATAATAAAATAATATTTCTAGACATTCCTAAAGTTCCTCTCCTCCCTCTTATAAATGGCCACCACCTCTACCCACAAACTAGCACATCGCAAGCCCCTTCGTCGGTCCAAATTCTTCTCAAATAATCTTCCAACATCCCTGAATTACTTATATAATCCTTACCTTGGGAATAAATCCATTCAATAAATCCTTTTAGGTCAAATCAAAAGAAGTTACCCGATTAAGTGGTAACATCTTCTCTCAAGTTTCATCCCTTTATTTTCCTTCTCCACTCACTATGATCTTATTATTATTTGATTACATAACAAAACCATTATCCTAAATATACTAGTATGTTTTTATGAGAATTATTTGAAAAACACTTACACACACCACCATCTAATGCATATGAACATATTGTTTCTTTGTACGGTGAACTACTGCCTCCCAAAATGACGATTGTTAAATTTTCCCCTACCACCTCTCACGGGGGCCATTATGATTACAATATATTTTTATATGACATATATTATATTTATATTTTCTCTATTCTTCTATAATTTTTATTTACAACATAACTTTATTCTTCTTGTGACGTGTAAATACAATAATTTCATTTGAGAAAGTGTGGACCACCGCCCCTTCAAAGTGATATGACTCGTTCATGCTATACATGGAACGTATAAAGGATGGTTTTATTAAAACTATTATAAATTAATTAATTAAATTTAATATTGGTATTATAATATATATTTATATCATTTTAATATTATTCTTTTAATATGACAAATAAATTAAATTAGCGTTCATGTGTACGTACGGCCTACCGTCTCCATGAATGGTGCATTTGATTTATTATCTCCAAACATTATGGACAATTATAAATACATATATAAGCGATATATATGATATTTAAATCATTAATATCATTCTATATATGATGTAATTTTGACTACATGTACAATTTATATCAAAACAAGTTCATTTTCGACTCAAGTTCCGAATATCGACAAAACGACCAATATTAACTTAAATAATTATGTAATTTTTATATCATGGTAATAAGTGATATAAAAGGAATAATAAAAATGAAAAATGTTTTGAATCAAGTATAAATTCACTTAATTTTATTATTAAGGAATGAAAAGGATCATATGTGACAAATCAGACTCAATGTAAGGGAATCTACCACCCTTCTCTTTTCATGCACTCCTTTAATGTTATTCTTTATAAAATTATTTTTTCTTAGGTTGGGATATGTCATTAATTCTCCCCCTTACTTTTAATAATATGTAAAAATGTTAAGATACCCCTTTTTCTATCATCAACTCATTTTATTAATTTTTATGTGACATTGTTAGGCTACCAAATTTTTTAAGGGAACTTCTTAACCCAATTTATATTCTCTGGGTTGATCTTCTACTTCTTGGTTATGTAATTATATGAATATATGTGAAATAAATTTTCATATCTTATATTGTATTTATAATTTATTTATGTGAATTTATATTTAATATACATAATCAATCTATTTTATAAACAAAATGATCTTTGTAAGGGAATTAAAAACTCAATTTCCACTCATTAGTTTTTACGCATACTTTGTCGATTATATTATGCCAAGACTATGTGTGGAGTAACTATTTATTTATTTATGTTTTAATTTACACTTCCCTTTGTGTGAATATACTGTTGCTACACATAATTACCCCCATTTATTAATTAATACATCATATATATGAACATTGTAAGGGAAATCTTAACTCAATCTCTATTCATTGAGTTAAATATCCATGTCATTGGTTTTGTTTTTCCAATAATATTTTTGAATAACCTATGATTGTTTTACACTTAATATCCACTTATATTGGGTGTATTTATATTTTTCTCACATAATTATTTCATTGATTTATCTTTAATCTAATGTCATGATCTTTGTAAGGGACTTCATCTCAATATCCTTTCATTGAGGCATATGTTTATGTTATTCACCTTTTTTATCCTATAAGGTGTATATAGAACCCTTTTGACATGTTATATCATTAATTAGTATATTATAATTATATTAAAAGTTTTTTAATGTTATTCCTTAATTATTTTTATTCAAGTTTTTCTCAAGTGTCAAGGGAATCTTTAACTAAAACATTGTTTTAAATGCTTTAAAGATTTATTCTTCTAAAACCTTATATTTCATGTCCATGTTTTCAGAATGGTTTTTATGAATTTATTTCTATGTACATGAAGGTTTTAAAATTTTAATTTTTTTTTAAAGTTTCAAAGTGGTATGGGACACTTTGATTCAAAAGTATCTTTATTAAATTTTTTAAAATTTAAATTTCTTTTAAATGTTTCAAAGTGGTATGGGACAATTTGATTCAAAAGTCTCTTTATTAAATGTTTTAAAATGTAAATTTATTTCAAATATTTCATAGTTTTATGGGACACTTTGATTAAAAATTCTCTTTATTAAATGTTTTAAATGGTTTTGTAAATGGTTCGAATATTTAAATATCTTGAAATGATTTCTTGTGATTGAAAAAGAAATTTTATTAGTGAAATGTTGATGTTTTCAATATTTTTAGTGTCATGAATATATAATAGTACATGGAGATTTGATGGGTGGTTACATTGTAAACAAATTAACTTTGTTTAAATGATAAACCAAATTATGGTTGGTTTCATGATAATCCTAGGATGGGTTGTTATGTTATAACCTTTAATGCATTGGGTGTGGATGTCAGCCAAATGGCTTTTCAATTTAGTGATATGTGTGGAAGTCGACCGTATAGTAATTCCATTTAATTATGTTTATGTCCCAAGTTACCATTATATGCTATATGTTTTTTTTCTATAGGATTTATGGTAATATTTTGACTACAAAAACGGTAATCAATTAGATTATATTCAATGAAGTGTTTTTTATGCTTCTTAAAGCTGAAAATTATTACTTTATGATAAAGTTTTCATGGTTTACATGTTTTGTCAAGAATAACAATTTTCATTCATTATGTTTCCATTACAGAGATTTTTATGCTCATCCCATGTTTTGAAATATTTTTCATAGGACATAAAGAAGAATAGAGTCTAGGATGGGATCAAGGAAATGTAATGTTGTCAAAACATAAAACAATGTCATGTTTCTTTTTAAAGAGTTTTTGTTTTATGAAAAAAAATGGATAGTGATTAGAATTTTCTACTTATAATATTCAAGTTTTTATGTATATGTTATGACCTAACTCTCTAAATCTCTAAACCTTAAAAGATCCTCGATGTGAAAAAGTCAAATTATTGACTTAACTCAAGATTAAGTAATGTTTAAGGATGGGGTCTTATAGTTGGTATCAGAGGAAAGGTTTAGAAAACTTTGGATATTGGGATTTTTTCTTCAGGGTTGGGGATATGATTATGGGTTTATAATTTTAAGGTATATTATAATTTCAATGACTTATAAACCCATTTTGAGGCTTATGTTATTTCAAGGAGATTAACAGTATTTTTGGATACATTAACTTTTGATGAAATTATGGGTTATTAGTTTTTGGGATGAAAAATGTGAGGTATGAAATAAAATTTGAGTTTACAACATGTTATGGTAATTTTATAGGATTTTATATCATTTTTTTAATGTTATTATAATTATATAGTTTTTGAAAAAGGAAAATATGCAGACTGTGTGACAACCCGTCACGTCAGACAAAGCTGCGAGAATCAAACTCACAACTAAAGTGAAATTGGGATTTATCACCTACCACTGGCCTACAAGAAGTCCCTGGTTAGTATGACTTATTATTTTTAGTTAAATGATTTTATGGATCAAGAATAATTTGATTTTTATAACTTATATTTTATCAAATTGATATCCTTAGTATAGGAAAATGATTTTGTGATTAAGTGATAAATGTTATTTTGGAAGACGTTCTCTCTTTTAGGAACACTATATGCCTAAGGAAAATAGAATACTATGTGATTTCATATGTGGAGTAATGGTTGAAATATTATTTTGGAAGAATATATGTATTTATTGTGGAAATATGGAGATTTGGGTTATTTATGGAAATGATTAAACTATCATATAGAATATTTGATTAGGTTAATTACTTTTTAGTATGAGAATTTAAGAGTAGTAAATGTTATTTGGAGATAAATGTTAAGATTTAACATGTATGAATAAGTGATCAAATCCTTCTATGTTTTGGGATTCAATCTTAGTTGGATTATTTTGAGTAATTTTAAGGACTTTTTTTAATGGTATATGTAGAACTTGGGTATTATTGTTTAATTTTGGAGATTCAAAGTAGTCTTTTTCTTATAAAGGATTATTATTTTTTGGGGAGATTATCTGATATTGTACTAACCATTTTGTTTTTGGTTAATGTTTTAATACAGGATGAATATACAGTTAACCACTTTAGGATTATTTGATTCTTTATATTTTGATGCTAGAACTTTATATGTGACCAAGTCATCTTTAATACTCATCATTTGGAGAAAAGATGAGTTTTTGGTAGATATTTATTAAGGAATGAAACTCTACTTGACAAGTAAATATGTTTCCTTATGATCTTAGTCAAGGTAGTAATAAAATTATTCAACTCTATAAAAAGGATAATGAAGAAAAATAATTATACGTTTTCTTTTATCAACAGAATATTACCCAACCACAAATTTATGGTATTGTGGTGGTCAACTTTCTATGATCATGTTCTCTATCACTCTTTATTAGTCTATGAGAGTTAGTTTTTCTTACATGTATATGTTTTCCTACCCAAGTGTGAGTTATCTCAGGTGACCTTTGTACTTCACTTTATTTATTTTAAAGTGTTAATTTTATTAACCCATTTTATGATATGGTATTTTCAATGAAATTTCCAAACACAATTTTAATATTGTGAGGACGCAATTTCCAAAAGGGCGGAATCATGTAACGACCCAAGTATTTATAAAATAATTATTTGTAATTTATATTAATATTTATGAATTATATGTTAATTTTACGTTAAAGGGGGTGATTTTATAATAGCGTACTCAACACACAACAATGAGTTTCTCTGAAATCTTACGTTGTACACACCATTGAGTTAAAATAAAAAATTATATAATAATATTATTGTTATTTTAAATAGTTGTTAACTCCTAGACATTAGGATGGAGGGAATGAATAGTATCAACTGAATTTTGAAATATGTTATACACATGTTAAAATAATGATTCATTGGTTACTGAATTTATTAGAAATGAATTTAAAATCCAATTGAATATAAAGGATGTGTTTTTATGAAAACCTATTTAAAAGAGAATAACTGTGTTTTTAAAATCATTGCACTCTTTATGGATTCTTATTTAATGAAAAATAAATGTTATATATTCAATTTAATGTTTTAAATTCATCTTATATGTTTTATAGATATGATATAACAAGAGATTCAGTTTTTCGAATAAAAGAAGTATTTTTGTAAAAATGCACTTTTACCGCTTTTTAATGGAGAACCCTTTTTAAATTTAGTTATTGACACATTTATATGTTCTATATTAAAAAATAAACTACTTATTTAGAATAGTAACATAAATATTTACTTTTTATAAATTTTTGATATTTTTCTGGTAACTATCATGTTTTGATTAATAGTAAAAATATGCTAAATTTTAATTGAAATTAAATTTTTCCATCGAGATACTTTATATGGTTAAATCATATTATTTAATGGTTTAAATGTATAAATGGAATATATTTTTATCATTTAATCCAATTTTTTCCATTGGAATTAATTTTAATTTGAAATGGTACATAAACACATGTCAAACTTTTGATAGTTATTACTTCATAAAAACATGTTTTTTTGTTTTGACAACGAGGATTAATTTTAAATTAATTACTGAAACTTATATGTTTTGAATTTGGAAAAATGGATTCCATATTTGGAATTATAAGGTTCAAATTGTGCAAATAGTTACCTTTTATTTTTTGACATTATGAATAGTAACTTCGGTAATTAATTTATTTACCCTAGTTAAAGGGTAAATCTTGAACTAAGGGTAAAAAATAATATTATAATAATATTAAACTACCCTAACACATGTCCTAATACTATTTTATGATATATTGTATACCATGGGAGTCCATGGGTCAATTTGGGGACCCCATGGAGCCACTTGGCTATGAAATTGACATTTCATAATAATTAATTTAAAGTAAAGAGAAATATAACAAAAACTTGTAACTTTTACTAAAATAATTTTTATATGGGGTGATCTAATTTTCAACTTAGAATATAAAATTTATCATAAATATAAAAATATTTCATACATCATGGTATTTTATTAATAATTTTTAGACATTAAATAAATAAATTTAATTATAACACAATCATGATGCAGTGATTGCTTCATTAATAAAGGATTAAAATAAATGATATTATAAATATCAAGGTAAATTTAATTTAATTATTTTCTTGTCATCCAAGAATTTTATGGATTATATTGACATATTACCTTTGATTTAATGCATTTGTTTCGAAGGAATCAGTTTATTATGAATTTGTAAAAAATGAAAGTATGAATAATGTCCAAAGTTAACATAATTCATAACTTAAAATATAAAATAGTTTATTAAATGTTATTAAATTACTCAAAATATATGATTTGTCCAAATAGTAAACAAAAGTCCAAATATTTCATAAATAACTTTTTTGGGTTGTTTTACATGATATGGAAATTACATTAACCCACAATGTGTAAATAACATGATATCACAGTTAGATTAAAAAGGGTAAAATAAGAGTTAAACCAACAAGATAAGGATAAAAAATATACAAAAATTTTCTAAAAATTATTTGATTATTTTTATTTGAACTAACATGATATTATATTTTTATTAAATGAGTTTTGTACCTTTTTTATTCAAAATTAATTTTATAATTAAATAATATTTCTAGACTTTCCTAAAGTGACCCTCTTCCCTCTTATAAATGGCCACCACATCTACCCATATACTCACACCACTAAAGCCCCTTTACCCATCCAAACTCTATTCAAATAATCTCCCAACATACCTACCTTAATCCTATAAGCCTTACCTTGGGCATAAGGCAATTCAAGAAATCCTTTTGGCTCAAATCAAAAGAAGTTACCTTATTTAGTGCTAACGTCTTCCCTCAAGTTATTTTCCTTTATTTTCCTTCTCCACTACCAATGATATTATTATTCTTTGTTTACATAACAACACCAGTATCCTCAATATACTAGGATTTTTTTATGAGAATTATATTAACTACACTTACACACACCTCCATCTATTGTATATGAACATATTGTTTCTCTATACGATGAACTATTTCCTCACGAAAAGATGATTGTTCAATTTTCCCCTACTACCTCTCATGGTGGACATTATCATGGAACTGTATTTATACATGATATATGTTATATTTATATTGTCTAAATTCTTGGTAATTTTTATTTACAACATAACTTTATTCTTTCCATGATGTGTAAATACGATAATTTCATTTAAGGAAGTGTGGACTACCGCCCCCTCAAAGTGATATGACTCGTTCATTCTATACATGGAATGTATAAAGGAAGTTTTTATTAAACCTATGAGATAGAAATGAAATAAATATAGTATTATTATTATAATATACATTTATATCATTTGAATATTATTATTTTAATATGAAAAAAAATGAAAGTAGCGTTCAAGCATACGTACGACCTACCGGCTCAATGAACGGTGCATTTCATTTCTTATCTCCAAACTTTATGGAAAATTATAAATAAATATATAGTGGATATATATGATATTTTAATCATTAATATCATTCTAGAGATGATTTAATTTTTTATACATGTACAAATTATATCAAAACAAGTTCATTTTCTACTCAAGTACAGAATATCAACAAAATGACCGATATTAACTTAAATAATTATGTAATTTTTATAACATGGTAATAAATGATATAAAAGGAATAAAAAAATTGAAAAAGTTTCTGAAGAAATTATAAATTAACTTAATCTTATTATTTAGGAATAACAAGGATCACATGTGACGAATCATAGTCAAGGTAAGGGAATCTACCACCCTTCCCTTTTCAATAACTCCTTTAATGTTATTCCTTATTAATTTATATTTTCTTAGGTTGGGATATGTCATTACAAGCCCCCATTACTTCCCATATTATTTAAAAATGTTGATATAACCCTTTTTCTATCATGAACTCATTTTATGAATTTATAATTCACACCGTTAGGCTACCGAAATTTTATGACGGAAATTTTTAACCCAATTTCCATTTTTTAGGTTGATATTCTACTTCTGATTATGTCGTTCTATGAATATTTGAGAAATGAATTTTGAAATCTTATATAGTATTTATACTTTATTTATGTGGTTTTATAGTGAATACACATAATCAATCTATTTTATAACCAAAATGATGTTTGTAAGGAAATTTTTAAACTCAATTTCCAATCATTGGGTTTTACACATACTTCTTTGATTATATTATTCCAAGATTATGTGTGGAATCACTATTTATTTATTTATGGTTTAACTTCCACTTCCCTTTGTGTGTATATTCTATTACTACACATAATCAACCCATTGATTAATTCTTACATTATTTATGCGAACTTTGTAAAGGAAATCATAACTCAATCTCTATTCTTTGAGTTAAATATCCATTTCATTGATTTTTTTTTCAATAATATGTGTGAATGACCTCTGATTTTTTTACACTTAACATCAAATTATATTGAGTGTATTTATATTTGTCACAAATAATTATGTCATTGATTTATCCTTAATCTAATTCTACGATCTTTGTAAGGGACTTCATCTCAATATCCTTTCATTAAGGAATATCTTGATATTATGCACATTTATTATCCTATATGGTGTATATAAAACCCGTTTGACACATTGTATCATTAATTAGTATATTCTTGTGATATTTAAAGTTTTGTTTAATGTTATTCATTTATAATTTGTATTCAATTTTTTCTCAAGTGGCAAGGGACTCTTTAACTAAAATGTCATTTTAAATGCTTTAAAGATTTATTCTTCTAAAACCTTCTAGTTCAAGATAATGTTTCTGATTTGGTTTTAATGAATTTATTTATATGGACATGAATTTTTTATTATGTTAATTTATTTTAAAATTTTCAAACTGGTATGGGACACTTTGATTCAAAATTCTCTTTATTAAATGTTTTAAAATGTAAATTTCTTTCTAATGTTTTAAAGTGGAATGGGATACTTTTATTCAAAAGTATCTTTATTAAAAGTTTTAATATGTAAGTTTCTTTCGAATTCTTTAAATTTGTATGAGACACTTTGATTCAAAATTGGGTTTATTAAATGTTTTAAATTGTTTTGTAAATGGGTTGAGTATTTCAATATCTTGAAATGATTTCTTGTGATTTAAAAAGAAATGTTATTAGTGAAATGTTGATGTTTGCAATATTTTATGTGTTATGATTATATAATTTTACTTGGACATTTGATGGGTGGTAACGTGATGACCCAAAGACGGGTGGTTACATGATAAACCAAATGACGGGTAGTTTTGTGATAAACCAAGTATGGGTGGTTATGTTATAAACTTCAATGCATTGGGTATGGAAGTCAGACGTATGGCTATTCCATTTAGTGATATGTGTGGAAGTTAACCATATGGTTATTCCATTTACATATGTTTATGTCCCACATTACCTTTATATGATATATTTTGTTTTCTATGGGATTTTTGGTATTTTTTGTTATAAAAAGGGTAAGAAATGAGCTTATATTCAGTGAAGTGTTTTTGCTACTTCTTAAAGTTGAAATGTATTACTTTATGATAAAATTTTCATGGTTTACATGTTTTGTAAAGACTAATAAATTGCATTCATTCTATATCCCTTATTGATCTTTTTATGATCATCCCAGGTTTTGAAAATTTTTTCATAAGAAATAAAGAAGAATATATTCTAGGTTGGGATCAAGGAAAAGTTATGTTGTTAAAGCGTGAAATGATGTCATGATTATTTTTAAATAGTTTTTGTTTTATGGAAAAAATGGATAGTGAGTATAAATGTATACTTGTAATAATCAAGTTGTTAGGTATATGTTATGAACTAATTCACTAAATCTATAAACCTGAAAAGATCCTCAATGTGAACAAATGTCAAAGTATTGACTTAACCCAGGATTAAGTAATGTTTAAGGTTGGGTACTTATAATTCTATTGAATGGGGAAGTATTAGACATTCCTATTTCTTTTTATACAGATAACTATATTTTATTTAGTAAGAGGTTCCTCAGGGAATGGTATGAAATTTTATGATGAATCCTCTAGTGAATTAATTGAACTTAATCAAGGGATATGTGGGTCTTGGAATTATATAGCCCTTAGATTCATCAACAGGTCTTGTGACATAAAAAGGTTGGTATTGGGTGTATTCCTCTTCCCGTAATAGGAAACAGCCTTAGAATAAGTCCTTGACAACAAGTTTTGATGTCTGGTATTATTCATTACATATGTATGAGATCAATAATTTTTTTAACTATGTTTTCATTTATTATCATTTATATAGTATTCCCAAAATTTTAATTGATTTATTACTTCATGTTGTTAATTTATTCTTTTCATGTCAATTATTCCATGTTTATGTTATGTATACTTATATTTTATGATACTCCTTACTGATAATCTGATCTCACCATTATTATTTCTCTTTCTCCAGGAAACCTAGATGAGGACTATGTGTAATTTAAGGATATATGATCGAGAGTACTATAATGTTATCATAATGTGTTCATATTGTATTTTTTGTTTTCAAGTGTAAATTATATATGTTTCGAGCCTTCTAAGACTACTAAATTCTTTTATCCTTTAGAAAATCTTATTATTTGAACCAATAACATAATATAACTACTATATTTGGCTTTCTAGATTTATGGATATTACAGGAATCGTCATCATCGATAGTTGGATTTGAGTTCAGTGATTTGGTCTTTCTAAAAGTTTCACCTCACTTAGTACATCTTTGATTGGGTAAGCAGGGTATGTTTGGGGGAAGAAAGCTTTTATGATGGGGGGAATTGTGATGCATTACGGGTCCCATGTATGATTTATTTTGATCTTGGTTTATTTCTTTTGAAGTTATAAAGTCTTTTAGGAATCAAGGATTGAAAAATTAGAGTTTTGGAAAAAATAGATGAAGTGAATGGTTTGTATGAACCATGTGGTAACTTTGCTATATGGAACTACGATTCCTAGTGGAGTTTTTCATGATTTGAGAATGGATTTTAAAACCATGTGAGTATTAAGAAAATTCATTTAGGTTTCTTAGATTATGTAAAAGGGCTTTCACATATATTTATAATAGTTTTTCAAACCATTAAGCTCACCCCAGGTAACTGTGCAATTAAATTTTCAAAGGATAGTGGCCACCAAATGGTTGGCACATGTTTTGTTAAACTTTATGGACTAACCATTCACCCATTTCCATACCTCTAAAAATTAAAAATTTAACCTAATCTCTTTGGTCATATTTAAATTCAATCCTATCCTAATCTCTATTTGTCCTGACCTAACCTCTCCCTAATTCTCTATTGAGTTCTCTCACTAAATCCTTGGTGATTGTACTTCAATATTAGCGGATCTCTTAAAAGTATATTCCATTTTTAATTTAATCTACACACAAATTTATAGATATATCATTGATCTATTTCCACTTTTTTTTAACCCAGTTAATATTTGATTTTTAGATCTTTAGGGTTTTATGGGGAATTGATTATGTTTCTTAGATATCTTCGCTTGCAAGGACCAGATCTCCTCATTTCCAATCTCCATTGTCAAAAGTGACTAGTTTCCCTCCATTAGAGAAGTATGTGTCTATATATAGTGATTTTAAACTATTAATTACTTGATTTTCTTATAAATTACTTTGATATGGTTAGTTAAATTGATTCATTTTATATGTATGATGAATTTTGTTATTTAATAAATCTCAAGTTTCACAAAAAGGGGGTTTTCTTCTAAAAAAATTATGCACTTTATATGTTTGATGAAAATACTCAAAGATTATTTTGACCCCAATAATAGATTTCTAGGCATGGTGGTGGTGATTATTTTCAATTAAATTTTTTTTTTAAATTATGAACATGTTTTTTCAAATATTTTTGGAAAACATATCACATTTGGAACTGCAGGTGTGTCGGGTTATGCTCATATGAAAACCTTAGTGAGTGTGGAACCACTAAGGATTATTCTTGTGACATAAATAGACTATAAAAGGACTCAATAATTGTAGTATTCATGCTATTCAAGGATTATTTTTCCTTTACATGTATGAGTATGTATTTCAATAGGCTAGATCCCACTTGTGTTTGGTTTTATACATGATGGTATTGTTTTATATTTGATTTCTCACAATTTTATCCTATGGTATTCCCATGTATAATTATATTTATTACTTTTTTCTCTTTCATGTAATTTTCATACTCATTTTTTATGGTAATATGAAATGATTTAATGGAAACCAATGGACACCATAAAAATGTTTCTCATTTGAAATTTCATTATAAAATCATTTTGTTTTAAATCTAAAACTAATTGTTGCATGTTGAAAGGCATTGTATAAATTCATGGTGGTAAACTAGTAAAATTTTTACTCACCCCATACATATTCATTTGTATGTATATAGATCTGGTATTATTGGACACAGGTAATGTGAAAGGAATCATGTAGTTTGTCGGCTTCTCTTAGTTGATAACATCTTTGTAGTGGGATGGGATGGTGGTGATGGATGGTAACATAGAGACTTGGTTTGGATCATGTATCATTTTTTTCATGGTTATATTTTTTTATTTACATTATATATCTCATGGTTTTGTAATCCTTTCTTTAAAAATTTACTCTTTTTTATCTCATTTCATATCCTCTTGAAGAATGTTTTGGTTTATGTCTTGATATTTACCTTATAGTGGGTCATCTCGGGTGATGGATCATATTGACCTGTGTTGGTTCATTACAGAATGGTATTAAATCCAATACCTATCTGGGAGTTTGAATAAAATTCTTAGGTTTGGTTTAGGTACTATGGTAGATAGAAGTTAAGATCATCAGAATTTTGGTATTAAGTATGGAAGGGTTCTTGGCCAGCTCACTTCCATGTCTAAACTCGAGTTTCCATGTATGGTTAGGGATTTTCACCAAACATCATCTTGATTTTTAAGTTTATCCAAATAAAATTGATTTGGGGTTCATTTAGATGAACTATTTATTTTCAATTGATTTTTTCTCCCATTCACTTAATCCATGGTTGTTTTAAATTCTTGTTGTTTAAAGGCTTCCATGTGGATTATTGAATTCATATTTTCATTCAAATACTTACTCATATACTAGGTGGATGTTGTATTTTTTATTTATCGGATAATTCCTCCTAGAAAAATATTTTTAATCTAGGAAAGTAATATTCAATACAAGTTCTGTATAAAATCCCTCTAGTAGACCATTTATTGGCGGAAACAATTATCTGAGAAATTCAAACTCTAGGTTGATAGGGTGTTGGAAACAAGGGATGATTGTTGGATCATTGCATGGAATTTAATAGGTATAACCACTTATCTTTCATGTTGACAAGTTACCCCAAGAATTTGAAGGCTTCCTAAAGTGTATTGAAAGGATCTTCCACTTTTTGAAAACTCTACAGGACTCTAAGGTTGGTTTTTCCACCTATATGCTTGAAGGATCAGGAATAAAATGGTGGGAATATATCATGCAAGATATATTACATAAGGACATTAATAGGAATTTATTCAAAAAAAACTATTCAACCAATAGTTTTATCCTAAAAATTTGTGTGTGTAAAAACTCAAGAGTTTATGACTATAAAGAAAGGGGGGAGTCAGTTTTGGTGTGTTCAGCTAATTTTGTTGAGTCGGTTCACTTAACACTAAAGTTTTTTCTAATGACTAGTTTAAAAGTATGATGTTTGAGATAGGTTTGATAGACCTTATTCAAATGATGTTGATTATATTATGTCAATCAACCATTGAAAAGGTGGGTTATAATACAGTTATGGATAAGGTAGACATAGATGGGAAAACAGGTTTATGTGGAACATCAATTATAGTATGAGGCATCCAGGGTGTGTCATCTAGCCAAAAAAGGAAGTGTAAGGGTGCTCAATTTACATCAGGACTAGTTTATGGTACTTCTAAGGGACAATATTGGGTATTATTCTATCGATATGGTAGGCCTAGTCATACTTGTACTCACTATATAGAAACACCTTGTGCAACTCATCATTTTGGAAAAAATGGAAGAATATACCAAGTAAAGATAGATCCTCTATTTACAAAGTGACTCATGTTCATTCAGATGAATTAAAGGGTGGTGGATATCATTCTCATGCCAAGGGGGATACTTCCAAGGTGAGTGACTCCTGAGCAGGTACTAAGACTGGATGTCTTTATATAGTAGATTATGAATGAGAAGAATTTAAAGCAGGGATGAATACAATGAGAGGTACGGTGTTCATTTCATCCTCTATGTTTTACCCTTTTTGATATGGATACATCTCATTATTTTATATCATTTAAGTTTATTAATTTAGGGGGATTATTCTTGGATATCATTTCTTTAATGTTAAATAATTCCATGACCAAATGAAAGAGGAACAGATAGGGTTTTTAATGTTCGAAGTGTTGGGTGATGATTTACAACCTTGAAGTTATGTGGTAATTCCTTGTTCTTGATCTTGATATCTTAAACCTTATCACTATCATGTATTGTATGATCATTTTTAAGTATCTTATTGAGTGTTTCCATTTTTTAGTTCAATTTGAATCTTCTAAAGGGTTCCCTCATTTCTTTCAGGTTGAGTATGATTCAAGATTAGGTATTGCATTGCATATTGTTTCTTATGATAGAACGATATCATGCTAGTTGTTAGAGATATTTCTTGACTTAGTTCATAAAAATTTTAGTATTCCACTTCTTGTAGTGTTGAGTTCCTACCCAAAAATATTTCCTAATGATTTTTCTATATTTCCACTTTAGATAGAGGTTAATTTCACTATTGACCTACTTCCTGGGAAAATTCCCTTTTCTATGCCATTATATTATATAGAACCTTCTTAGTTAATAGAGCTTAAAGTTCATATTTTAGATCTTGATGCTAAGGTATTTATTCATCCTAGTGTTTCACCTTCAACTTCATTGGTTCTCTTGGAAAAGAAAGAATATGAAAGCCTTGGACTTTGTGTTGATTATTGAGATCATAGTCAAGTGAATGTTAAGAAAAAAATACCATTTACCTAGGATTAACGATCTATTTGATCAACTCAGAGGAGCCTAATGGTTTTCTATGATTGGACAATGATTAGGGTACCATCAGTTGAGAGTCAAAGAAGAGGATTTACCTAATTTTGTGTTTAGGAGTTGGTATGAGAATTTTGAGTTTCTAGTTATGTCATTCAGTCTCATTAACACTCTTGTAGAGTTTAGGTAATTAGTGTACAAAATATTTCATCGATTCTTGGATTATTTCATTGTCATTATTGTGGATGGTATTTTGGTGTACTCTAAGTCAAATGAGGAACACAAGGATAATTTATATGTAATCATTAGAATCTTGAAGGAACATTGTATGTATATAAAAAATTATAAATGTGAATTTTTGATCTAAGAAGTGTATATTTTATATTCTATATCTTATAGGGAAATCATAGTGTGACCTAAAATTACTAGGGTTGTGATTTCATGGGAAAACCCCAGAAATTTTTTTGAGATGTAGAGATTATTGAACTTAGTAGGTTATTACATGTGGTTTGTTTAGAATTTCTCTAATATTACATCTCCAATGACAGAATTAACCTGAAATTGTGTTAAAATTGAATGGAATGATAGATGTCAGAGATCATTAAAGGAAGTCAAGGTGGGGTGGACATAATCACTAGTTCTGATACTTCCACAACCAAGTATGGGATATGATGTTTCATGTGATGCCTTGGGTATGGGATTGGGATATGTCATGATATAGAGGAAATATGGGGTGACCTATGGATCTTGCCGATTATTCCCCTATGAGAAGAACTATCCTACCTATGACCTTGAGTGGGAATCCAGGATGAATGCTCTCAAAACATCGCACCACTATCTCTTTGGGGAGCGTTTTATAGTATATTATGATCATGAGATCCTAAAGTATATTTTTACTCAGAGGGATCTCAACTAGATGTAGAGATATTGGTTAGAGTATCTTAACAATTTCATTTTTTATATTTCATTTTTGATATTTCATTTTTGATATTTCATGATTTAATTTTTGATCATTGATGCATTGATTTAGAATTTATAGACTAAATCCTTAAAGAAATCAGTGGAGGAGTGGTATCTAATGAGTTTGTCTATTGAGATGATCTTGGAATTGGAAGAAGCTGGTGGGTATGTGTTCTTAGAATTTGTGATGGATGAATTTTCATTTTTCAATTAGATTCAGTGTGAATATCTAATAAACACTGATTACTAGAATTTTAGTAAACTACTTAATGGAATAAATACCTTAAATGGTTGTTCTCAATCTCCCATTAGTTCTTTTTTGTTTTTTTTTTCTAGGTTGGTTATTCTGATATCTATGAGGGAGGAGTTGATGGATAGTGAAAAATATCCTAGATGGTTCATAGAACATGGAAATACCAAGATGTATCATGGTATGAGATGTTAGTGTTGTTTTTCAAGGATGGGGTGGTTAATTTTAATTTTTTTGTAAATATGTCTAATATGGAAAAAGATTTTGGTATAGCACTAGAGACCTACAGGATTTTTGGAAACTTTACCCATTCTAGATTGTAAGTGCGATGAGATATATATGTAATTCTTTGTTGGTTTACTGTGGGATCCCAAAGTTAATCATATTATTTGGGTTATCATTGAACAACTTATGAAATAATTTCATTTCCTTCCAATTAAAGAGATTATGAAGTTGGGAGATGTTTGGTTCATGTGTGTATAATAGATCATGAAGCTTTATGGGGTTTCTCCTAAACTTATTTCAGAAATGGAAACATGGTTTACATAATGGTTTTGGAAAGGTTTATAAGAGGTTATGGGTACTCAGTTTAATTTAATCACAGTGCATCTCCCTCATATCGATGGGTAGACTGAGTGATCCATTCACATTCTTGATGATATTTTTCAAGTGCTTGTTCTTTATTTTTTTGGTTCATGGTAAAAGAATCTTTGTTTGGTCAAATTTTTATATATCAATAGTTATTGAGATTCAATTAAAATGGAGACTTCAAAATCATTGTTTTGGAATTCATGTTGATTTCATCTGTGTTTTGTGGAATTATGAAAACAATATTTAGTTGGTTTGGTCCTTTTTAAGGTGATGAAATAAAAGGTATGGTTAATCTGAAAGTGGTCAGTGACTAATCAAAGCCATCATAATTGTTGACAAGGCAGCAGTGACCTTATTCTTTTTAGATTCCAAGGACTTGAGTTCTTTCTGGGGGAATAAATATTTTATGTTGGGGTAAATTTTGACACCCTATGAGTCACATATATTCTTTAATTTTATCTTAGTTTATCTCTTGTGGGGTTCAAAAAGTTTTTGGGGGTCAGGGGACTAAAATTTAGAGTTTTGAGAAAACAGGTGAGGATCATGGTTAGTACTAATCATATGGTAACCATGTAGTATGGTACTTGGAGTTCAAGTGATATTTTTCATAGATTGAGCATGGGTTTTTTAATCATGTAATTCTATAGACAAACCTTGTAGTTTTTTAGAAGTTGGTCCTAGGGATGTTTCATGGATTGAGCATGGTTTTTAAATCTTTCTATCTATCCTTAGGTAACCCTAAACCTTGATTTTAAAAGTTCATAAGCCATTGAATTATTTTTTCATGGTTTTTTAATCCTTATAGCCTAACTGTGAAACCAAATTCAAATATCTTAATATTGTAAATTTACTCTAATGCCTTTGATCATTTTTAAGTCTAATTCTCTCCTAATCTATCTAAGTAAAACCTAACCTCTACCAAATTCCTTATAGAATCCTCACCTTGTATCCTTAATGATTTCCCTTTCATTCATGGTGGATATATTTAAGATACATCCTATTTTTTATCCAATATCCTATTATCTTTCTATATATCTTCTTGACATCTTTCCCCCTTGTTCTATTGGAACCCAATTGGATTTTGATTATTGGATCTAGAGGGTTTAATGGTTAATTGATAATGTTTTCTATGGTATAAGTCTCTTGAGAAATATATCTCCTCATTCCCAATCTCCATTCATAAAGGAGACTATTTTTCCTCTATTAGAAAGGTTTTTGTCTCTATACAATGGTGTCAACTCATGGATTACATAATGTTCTTTCAAATTCCTTTGGTTTTGTTGGGGAAATTGAATGATTTGAAATCAAATTTGAAATTTTTTATGTAATTCATCATGTGTGGTATGAAAAAAAAATTAATGGTTTTTTCTTTAAAAATATTTTATGCACTATATGTGTTCTTTGAAATTCCAAAAAGATTATTTTGAATCAAAAAATGAATTTTCATTAACGGTTATAGTACCACTATCTTTAATAATTAAACTTTGTTTCTTTTTCAAATCTATACTTCATTCTCTTGAGAGTATCATCACTAATGAATTGTATTTTTATCTTCTTTGAATTTGACTTGTTTAAAATATTGAAGAACTCCATATACTCAAGAAATAACTTTGTTAACATTGCTAGAAACATAATTATCTGAGATATAATGGTAATAGATTTTAATTTTATGGTGGTAAGAAAGATGTATCTGATGAGATATATCTTTCTCATATTCACAATAAAATCTAAAATAAAAATATCATTTACCTTTAATGTGTCACAAACTTCTTTTATTGGTATCAAGAAACCTTGCATCCATAAGGAAACTATTATATTATTTAGAGTTAGATAAGTCAATTTCTAAACCTTTTTGTAGTGATCAAACAAATATTATGATGACTTCTTTTTTTTAAAGAATCAAGTTTATTAGGAAACTTATTATAAGGACAGAAGGTTTCTCCATCCAATGGAATTCCATGAAAAAATGCAGCTTTTCTATAATTCATTTGAAAACATTTTCATATATTGTGAAATAAATATTTTTTTTTCATCCTCATTGAAAAACTATATTGGTTTACAAAATTATCATACAACATCAAGATATACTAAATCATGATCCTATTTGGATTTTTCTACACATAAGGATTCCCATACTTGAAATTCTATAACTTTATTTAATATAGAATCATACTTATCATAAAAGTATTTCTCAACGTAATTTTTTCTAAAAACAAACCACTGATCGAATCATTTATATGCAAGAATCATATTCGAGGAAGAAACAAGAGATTATGATATTTAGACAAAATATATTTGGACTCGAGACTTTTGAAAGAGAAGAACTTCAACTCAAGGAGGAAGAGTTTTATTTTTTGAGACATGGGGGTCCCCCCTTTATATAGGAAACTGAAGTGATTGTTCGAATTCAAAAAATATCCAACGGTTGAGATTAGATATTATCTGATCTGATGGATAACAAAGTTCTAAACAATAAATTAATATTTTATGGACCCTTTATGTTTTAAAATATATAATCACATTTAAAATGAATACAATTTTTAAATAGAAAAAATTTAAAAACAAAACAATGTAAAGTATTACAACTACAAAGATAAAACAATATAATTAAATAGTGAAAAAAAATTAAAATATAAGAATAATACCTTTCAGAGTTAGAAAGTGTCATCGGTATGGATATAAATATTCTTCTTGAAATTTTGTAAACTAAAAATATTATAATAGTTTTGAAATATTTAATGGTATTTTTTTAGTAAAAATATAAAAAATAAATATATTAAAAATATTTTTTAGAACTGAATTTGATAATTTTTAGAAAACATAAATTTGGAAAATTTGGAAAATTTTCTGAGTTTTATGATTCTTTTTAGAATGTTGACTCTTAAAATTTTGTATAAAAACATGAGTCCAAAATACCTATTATCATAAAATTTTGAAAACATATAAATTTTTTAAAAAAAATGATTTATTTATTTTCAAAAACAACTTGAATATGTACTCCCTCTATGAAAAAGGATAAATTAATATAATTATATGGGTAAAAAATTAGTAGATATCAAATTTAACTTTAGATTGATCATTACTATATTGTGGTTAATGTGTTAAAATCTATCAGAAGGTAATGGTTTTGTAAAAATATCAACAAGTTGTTCTTGTGTTCTAATGAATTTTAAAATGATATCTCATTTTAGTGTGTGATCCCTGAGAAATTTATGCCTTATATCTATGTGTTTTGAAAGTTAGGGTTGTTCAATGTTCTTACTTAATGCAATGTAACTTGTATTATCATATAGTATTTTAGTTCTAGTAAAACTCATTCCATAGTCAATGATTCTATGTTCAATCCACAACAGTTGAGCATAAAAACACTAATGCCATATATTTAGCTTCAGTGGTGGAAAGTTATACCATATTTTTATTTTTACAAGTCCAAGAAACTAATGAATCTCCTAATAAATGACAAGTTATAGAATTACTTTTCATATCCATTCTACATCCACCAAAATCAAAAACTAAAAAACATTTTAATTCAAAATAATTTCCAGATTAATAAATAATTCCTAAGTCCAAATTTCCCTTTAGATAAAAAAATTAATAGCTTTTATATGGAATTCCTTTAAATTATCAAGATATATTTCACATAGTCATACTAAAAACATTAATTCTATATGAACAAAAGTTAAGTATAATAAGATTCTTATCATACCTTTAAGAGTTTTTTGATCAACTGGTTGCCCAGTTTCATCAATATCAAGTGTATTTTAGGTACCAATTGTAATATTAAAACTTTTTTTGTTGTCATATCAAAAAAAATTAATAAGGTCATTAATGTACTTATGTGGAGATACATAAGGTCCATCTGGATTTTGATAAATTTAAAAACCAAGAAAAAATGTTAACTCACACATCATACTCATCTAAAACTAAAATTTCATAAGATCCACAAATGAATCATTATAGATTGTTGATTTGATATGAATATAATGTCATCAACATATATTTGAACAATAATCGTATTTTTTTAACTTCTTTTATAAAAAAGGTTGGATCTGCAGCTCCCTTAACAAAAATAACTTGTAACAAAAATCATGTTAATCTACCATACCTAGCTCTAGGGGCTTGATTAAGGCCATATAAATATTTGGTAAGTTTATAAAAATATTAAAGATGTTTTTTATTTTCAAAACCAGGTGGTTTTTTAACATAAAATTACTCCTAAAAAGATCCGTTAAAAATGAACAATTTATATCTATTTGAAAATTTTTGAAATAAATGAATGCTTCAAAGGTTAATAGAATACTAATAGATTCTAATCTAACTACTGGTGCATAGTTTTCATTATATTCTATGTATCCTTGTTGGTTATAACCTGTAAAAACAATTCTTACATTATTTCTATTTATTATTCCATTTTCATATCATTTTTTTCAAAAAAAACCATTAAACTCTAATTATGGAAGTTTCTTTAGGTTATTCAACCAAGATCCAAACTTTATTCCTTTCAAATTCATTGAGTTCATCTTGCATATCCTTAATCAAATCCTCATAATCTAAATCCTCATTGGAGTTACTATGTTCAAATTGGGAAATTAAATCTAGATGTTCAACTTCGTTTCTTAAAGAACTTCTAGTCCTAACTGGTTGATCAACATCTCTACTGATTTTATCACTGGGATGGTTCTTTAGAAAAAACTGACTTCTTGGGTTTTGTAAACTCTACTCATCAATATAAGGTATAAAATATTCATGATTGAATACCTAAGAGGTTATTTCGTAAGTATTTATATTATTGGAAGAATTTTCTATCAAAGGTTGAGAAGCAGTTTTAGAAATAACATCTAAGTAGGATGTGTGTTTAGGTTGTTTAAAAATAAAAGGGTCAATTTCATCAAATTTAACATGTACTGTTTCATCAAAAATAAAATAATTTTTATTAAAAAATATATAAGCCTTATAAGTATTGGAATAACCAAAAAATATTCCCTCATAATATTTGGGTGAAAATTAATGTTAGTTATGTTTCATAATTAGAATGAATACTTTTCATCCAAAAACTCTGAATTAAGAAACTTTTGGTTTTCGATTACTCCATAACTCATAAGAATTTTTATTAATAAAAGTTCAAATTCAAACTCTATTTATATTATAATATAAAATACTAACCAATTCATCCCAAAAGTTTTTAGAAATTGAGTATTCACTCAACATAATTCTTATTATTTCCTAAAGAATATATTTTCTAATTTCATTAACACCATTTTTCTAAGGAGTTCTAGGAAATGAAGGGAATATTTTTCTCATTTTTAATTTTGGCTAAAAAATATTTGAAATAACAAATATATTTTTATTTCTTAGTAAGAAAATAGGCCCATGTGTATCTAGTGTAATTATGAACCAACAAATATACATAGTATTGTCCTATAATACTTATAGTTTTTGTAGGAATGAATAATTTCATGTGTACTACCTATAAATAATCAATATTTGAGACTTCACTAATAGATTTAAAAGTATAATTATGTTGCTTATCATATTTACAAGGGTCACAAACTTTTAAATAATCAAACCTAACTTCCAATAGATACTTAAAAAGTATATTCATTTTCAACTTAGATAATTTTATAAGGTTATAGTGTCCCAACATTCTTTTCCATAACCAAGAGTGATCTTCCACTACACTAAGGAAAGGTAATTCTTGGCTCCTAAGCTCTTCTAAGTTAAGTGTATAAACATTCTCATTCCAAAGGGAACAAAGAATATATTCATCCTTGGAATTTTTTAATAAGAACTTATCATTTCTAAAATTCAAAAGTTAACCTTCAACACATAATTGAATTATGATTATAATTTGGTTCTTAATACCTTTAAAAAATAAAAAAAAAATTAAATTAAATCTTTCCGAAGAAGAACTATATTACATATACTCATAATCTTTCCTTGATAATTATCTTTGAAGGTAAATTTTCCACCTTTAATTTTGATGATATTTTCAGAAAAAAAAATTACCAATAATATGTAGGGAATAACCACAATCCATATACCATGTATTCTTGTTGTTGATACATTATCTATTTTTATGAAAATAAAAATATTAGTTTTTCAGATTCCAATCCTTCTTCAGTCCAGAAATGTTAGAAAATAAAACTTTGTGAATCAACATTTTTTTAGAAAAATATACTTTGTAGAAACCTAAGTATTGAACTTTATTAACAAAACAATTATTTTTCCAACAGCCACCACTTTGACATTTAGTACAAAAAGTGATATTTTTTAGAACAAAATAATTAATATTAAAAACTAGTTTTTATGAGTATAAACTATTCCATAACTAGTTCTAAGAGGAAAAAAAATTAACATTTTTTTCAAAGTTTTATTTACTAGTATTAAAGTTTGAAAAAAATTTATTCAAAGAATAAATTTAATATTCTACTTTTATAGATAATTTTATATCCTCTTTGGTAATAGTTTCAGAATTGAGATTAACAAAACTAGTTTATAAACTATTCTTTTCAAAAATTACTTTTTCTAGATCTTTATAAAAAATTTCATTTTAAAAAATGTACTTATCAAGATATTTATAAGTGTCTTTTATTTCATTTTTTTTAAAATTTTAGTTCTAATATTATCCTTATCATGTTTTTTTACAAAAATTGAAATTTTAATTTTCTAGAAGTTTTTCAAAATGAGAAACTTTATTCTATAAAGGAATATTATTATCTTCTACTGAGGTTGATTCTTAATTTGATTATTTATAATTTTTATCATTATTTTATTTTGGATAATTTTCATTTAAGGATAAGTTTGTAAGGTTCTTAGTAGTGCATACCTTGGCCATTAAAAAAATATTTTATTTAGGAACTCAATAAAGTATATCAATGTACCTCTATTCAGAACTATTATTATCAAAAGAATTATCTGAGTAATCTTATCCACTTGCACTCTAAGAATTATTATCTTTAACAACTTTATTATTCTTAGAATTATAAAACTTTTTCTGATTATTATCAAAATTTATATCTTTCCTATCTTTTGTTTTTGGCTTAGGACAATCAGGTATGATGTTTCCAAAACCTTTGCTTTCATAACAAGTAACTTTGGAATCTTTCTTATCACTTCTCTACTTGTTACATTTTTTATACTGATACTAAAAATCCTTATTACCAACTATCATGTTCATCCTCTGAACAAGTTTATCTTATTTTCTTTCTGAATTCTCAGAAACACTAGAATTAGATTTAATAATAACATTATTATTTATTGAATATCTAACAACCTTTTAATAATGTTTATCTTTAGTAGGAATAGTATTTGTAGTAAAAAAACTCCAAAATTATTTTTCTTAACCTTCTCATTATCTCTCTTAAATCTACTTTCATACTTCATCAATGTTCCAATAAGATCATCCAAAGTAATATTACTAACCATCCTTGTTTCATCAATAGCTATACTATTAGACTCCCATTAATTGGACATGAAATATGTTATCTTCTCAATAATGACTTCATCCTATAATCCTTTCTCACCAATGGATTGAACATTATTCATAATATTCATCAATCTCAGTTACATCATGGAAACTGATTAACCCAGTAAGAATTCAAAGCTCTGATAATAAACTCTTAACAAACCTCTTCTAACTTCAAAAACCATAAATGTACCAAAATGTGTAACCTCTTCATCTTTACAAATACCGTTAGAAGCTTCATAGGATTATACTTGACTATATATGTTTCTGGTCATAGAATATAACAAATTCTTTCTTACTTTATAATTGAGTTGATACTTCTGCTTCTGTTTATTATTAAATCAAGTGACATTCTTATCAGGAATTTTGTAATATCTTTTGATCATCACAAGATTATTAAACTTGGTATTGATAATGAGGGTATTTATTCTATCTCTCCAGCATTTATAGTCAGCAATGTCAAAAATTGGTGCTCAATTTGGATTCATATTATCTATGGATACGATGTTCAAGTCTGCCATCTTAATTGAAAAGCTTTATTTTCAACAAACACGTTAGTGTAGTAATTATTTATAAATAAAAAGTTTATAAGAAAATTTAATAGACTTGAAAAATTAAATAAAAAAAGTTCAATAAGTATTTGAGTAGTGGAATTATGCTCTGATACCAATTATTGGATTAGTATATTAAAATTATACTGATTAGGATCAAAAGAATGTAGTCTAGAAGGATTTATTAAAATAGGGGTTGAATTGAAGTTTTTAAAAACTTTATTTTAAAAGAGTTTAAACTAAAACAATTCACAAACCATTTTTTATAAAAATATCAGATTCATACTGGTCCCTCAGTCTGATTACTTAAATATCATAATCAAATTGATTTTGATATAACAAAGTAAAATAATTAAAATCATAAATAATATGATTAAATCATAATCAAAGTTCATATGATTAAGTTAGAGTAAAATAATCACAATCAATTAATATTCTATTATATAAAACTAAAAAATATTAATTACTGAAGTTTCGATTATCAAAATTTTGTTTATCATATTAAAATAATGATCGGATTCCCAAAGGCATCGTTAACTCTTCAGGGTGTGAGTCAAATTGTAAATTTATATGTGTCCCAAACTTTACTTAACTACTAGGGTGTATTATGGTAGAATTTCAGGGTCGATCCCATGAAGAGTATGTTGTTCTATGGGTGAAATAAATATGGTCGTAAATCTTTTGCAGGAGTCCTTTCTAGTTGAATAAAGTTTGGGAGTTTCTAACTAATTTTGGGTTTGACTTCAAGTGATTAAAGAGGGTTCAAGGAGGAGCTTGTCAGTGCCATTCGGGACTTCTAATATGTTGGTGGGCTGCCGCGGGCTGCCGTTGCTACTACCCTAGTTCTTATTCCCAAGGTTATTGACCCCACTACCATAGCGCAATATCGTCCTATCAGCATGTGCAACTTCACGTACAAGGTACTGGCGAACCTCATCAACAGAAGACTTTCCCAGTTTATCCACAGCTGGGTTTCGAAGGAACAACTTGCCTTCATACAAGGGAGGTCCATTCAGGGGGTAATGGCTATTTCACAGGAGATGATTGGGGAGATCAACAGGAAGGTCCGAGGGTCCAACATCGCGATCAAGGTTGATATGGAAAAGGCCTATGACAGATTGGAGAGGGGGTTCATCATCCATGCCATGAGAATCATGGGGTTTTCTAAATGGGTTATTGATCTCCTGTTCCACTGCTATAGCTCGTCGTGGCTCAACCTGGTCTTTATGGGGAGGCAATGCGGCTTCTTGAAGATAGTTAGAGGACTCAGGCAAGGCGACCCTCTTTCTCTCAACATCTTCATTCTGGTGCAGCATGTCCTGAGCAAGTTCGTGGCCTCCTCTATCCAAAGTGTTCATATTATTCCTTATCACTGTGGGGCCCGTGTCTCAGGAGTTTCTCACCTTCTCTTTGTGGATGACATGGTCTTCTTCATCAATGGGGGAAGCACCTCCATCAGGGGATTTATTAGTATCATGGATGAATATGCTTTATGGAGTGGTCAAATGATGAACAGGGATAAAAGCGGGGTTTACTTGCCCTCTTCTTGACCGGCTAGGAGAAAGGACAACATTGTCTCCACCCTGGGTATTCAGAGTAAAAACTTCCCTATGCTCTACCTTGGAGCTCCCATTTCCCCGGGAAGGATTCGGGCTCGGTTTTTTGAGGGTTTGTTCGGCAGAATTACCAACTGCATTCTCAACTAGAAGAACAGGTTCCTATCCTTTAGAGTAAGGATCACCCTTGTCAATTGTGTCCTTTATTCGATCCCTATGCACGTTCTCTCCACCCTCAAGGCCCCTAAGTCTACCATTATCCAGATTGAGAAGATCATGAATGGCTTTATTTGGGATAACCAAGGAGAGGGGAGATGCCAGTGGTCCTCGTGGAATAAGCTTGCCAGGCCAGTGGAGTTGGGAGGCATTGGGGTTAGGGATGTGGGTCAGGCCATGTATTTCCTCCAGGGCAGGCTCGCAAGGGAGGTTATTGAGGGAAACTCTTTGTGGAGTCAACTGATTTGAGGGAAGTACGGATATGGCCTCCACGAGAGTGGTAAATCGCTTTCACGCCTCTGGAGATCTCTTTGGACTCACCTCCCCACGCTTTTGTGTCACTCTCAGTGGGTCCTAGGTCAGGGGGATCTCAACTTCTGGCAGTGTGATTGGGGGGGTGTCCTGCTGGACTTCCCTGGATACCATGCACCAAACATTTCCTTCTTGGAAGCTAGTGCTCACCCTTCCTTGATCCATCTGGTTCTATCTCCCTCGCAAAAGGCCTTATTTGATAGCATTTGCTTGGATGGCTCCCCGAATAGATGCATCTTCACTGGTTCCCCCATAGGGAAGTTCTCGGCTAAAGCCTATCTTCGTTGTACGTCTACCCAGTCTGTGAGCGACCATTGGGGGAGGTACTTATGGTGAAAATCCACCCCAATTAAATTCTCCTTCCTGCTTTGGAGAATCAGAAATCAGGCTCTCCCTTTAGACCTGGCAATTAAAAGGAAGGGGGTCCATTTTGCCTCCAAATGCACTTTCTGTTTGATTCCCTCTGAGGAATCCATGTTGCACCTCTTCTTCCAAAGTGAGTGGGTCGTGCGGATCTGGAGAGATCTTGGGGAGTTCCCTCTACCCCCTAGTTCCAAGGCTTCCCCAGAGGCTTTCTTCTTGATATGGTTTAGCGGCTTCCTGGATAACATCCATGAGGTTGTGGCCAGGGCAACCCTTCTGCAGGCGGGCTGCTGGTGCATTTGGCAAGCGCATAACCAGGCGTGCCATGGGACTCGATGCTCTGCTCTGGAATTGCTGGTCAGAGCCAAGTGCCTCGCCTCAGATATGATTGGACTCCTCCCCCACCATGATGCAGTGCCTTCTCTCTTCCACTTCTCCTCCAGGACTGCTTCTCTGGACTATAACAGCCCCAGGCAGCGAGGACGATGGGTCCGCTGGATGCCCCCCCTTTCAGGCCTGAAACACAACGTTGATAGAACCTTTGGCTATGGCATAATGAGCGGTGGCGGTGTGGTCCGAGACGCATCGGGATCGGTTATTTTTGCCTTCAGTGCCTTCTTTAGACCAGGTAACTCCCTTAAGGTAGAGGCATCAGCACTGCTCAGTGGCCTCTCTCTTTTCCGATCCAGAAACCTTCCCCTATCCTCTGTTGAAACGGACTCCAGTATTGTGTGGAGATCTATCACCGGCACCTCCTCCTCCCCCTGGAATATCACTTATCTGATCCTTAAGTGCATGTCTCTCCTCTCCGGAGACATGGAGGTTCTCCATACGTGGCATGAGGGCAACCGGGTGGCTGACTTCTTGACACCCTTTGCCTCCCCGGACTGCCCCCTAGTGGAGTTTTTCTCCCTTGGATCCCTTCCCCCTTGTGGGGCGGCCCATGTTATCAAGGATGCTCTCGGACTCCATTTCTTTAGGCTACCTTGAGTTGTACTACTCTTGTTTCCCTTTTTGAAATAAAATAAAATTTATTTGTGGAAGTAAGCGGTAGGCACTAGTCAACCTTGGTCCAGTCTTCTATTTCTACCTAGGATGTAACTATTCATTGGTCAGAAAGTTAGTTACAGTCCTAGATTCATTACATTCAGCTTCTATTGTAGAAAGTTTACTAAGATAATGTTCAAAGTCATAGATTACTTCAATTATGATAGGGTCATTTTCTTGACTATCTGATGGTCATGGTACAGTCACACAAATGGGGTTTGACCATTGTTTTACATCCTAATTACTAATCCATTTTGGGTTTCCAAGTTTAGAACTACAAATCTAAGTAAGCATCTATATACATAGAATCTTGATCCCTAACTGAATACATTTAGCTACTCATGGTGGTAATTAAATAAATAAATTGGGTCAATGAAATCATAACTATGCTAATGGAATTGAATAAATATGTGACGAACATGCAGGAAAAATTTAAATAAAATCTTACTTGAATGGAATGAAATGGAAATAAAGCAATGCAGGAATTGAAGGTGTTGAAGAAAAGGAATTTGTGGATCTTCGATTGAAAATGTAAAAGAATTACAAAGAAATAAAGTGTTTAGAGAGGGAAAAGAGAAGTAAATCGCAAAAGGAGTCTAAAAGGGAGAGAGAGATAATCTAAGCACGTTGAAATGTGTTGCTGATCTGGTCCTTATATAGGCGAAAATGGTCACGATGTATACTTGATCGTCACATCGTGAACCCTAAATCTGTGTTATTTCGACAAGGATTTCTAGTGTGTCATGCAAATCTTCTAAAAATTAATGATCTTTGACCATGTTCACATCATGTACAAGTGTTTCATGACGTGTACCTCATGGAAAGCTGGCTTTTTTCATTGAATCCTCACGGCTTTCTCAGCGTCTGGTTTGACTGGTTTCACGACATGTAGGAGGGATCCACGACGTAAAATGGAAATTTATTTGGTCATCGTGGTTTGTCGTGGATTGGGTTAATGGATTTATGTCATTTATGATCATCAAATCCATGATGTGAACTTGGACATCACGACATGTACTTGGCCATTTTTTAAGCTTTTCTACTTTTCTTCCTTTGAATCTTTTGAAGCTCTATTTCCTGCAAAATTGGACATCTACCAAGTGCATTATCCTATATATGAATGAAAAACAATGGAAAATTGATAGAAAATTATATATAACATTTAGACTTATCAAATCTCCCCACACTTGAATCATTTATTATCCTCAAGAAAAATATCTCAACAAATATTTCAAAAGGATAAGAAGTTTTCAAAGCAAGAAATGTGTGTTATGTCCATGCAATTAAATTAGGTGTAAGAAAAAAAGTAGTCAAGTTCCAATTTTAATCCTACCTAGTAAATTATTCATGCCTCATAGTTTATATTTTCAAAACAAATTATATTATTTTAGTAATAATATTTTAATTATTCTTTAAGCTATATTCCCAGTTGCAATTTACCTCACCATTCTTTTATCTCACCACTCGGGGTAAAATTTAATTAAGGTATGATCGTACCCTGAGTCCTTGTTCCCAACCATAGGCTTTCACTGGTTATATCATCTCCACTGTGTAAAAACAAGTATAAAAATAATCTTAAGGACTTTTATCAACAAGGTTCGGATGACTCTAAGGCCATAGGTAGGTAGGTAAAATGTGAAAATCAGGCTCAAAAGGAGGTTAATCTCTAATGTACAATGTACATGCAAAAAGATGAGTGTGAAAAAATTCCTCCACCTAGTGAGTTGGGTCCATACTCCATCAACTCAGGTTGGATCTATATGTATAGAAAGTAAGTAGTTAAAGAATTGATTTTGTTCATTTCCTTTTTCTTTTTCTATTTTATTTTTTGAAAGTTATGACTAGGATAGATCTCACATCCATCACCTAACAACATATGATCCTTCAAGGGATTCATCGGTCTGTAAAATGGTAATTTTGACCCTCCAAGTACACAACCCATATCAATCTTTTTTATTTCATTTGAAAAGGAATATAATACGAATGAGATACAACAAAAAGGCATATGGATCAAAACCTGGTAGTTAGGTGAGCACACCGTACACCTATAAAAATGAAAGCATCCCATGTTGTCTGAATGTCTCCCCCACACTTGTTCAAAAATTAATATTTAAGCATTGTATAAAGAGAATTATAGGAAGGTAAATAGGCTTGAATTATATTTTCTTATAACAGTTCATTCATGGAAACTATGGTCTAAACAAAGGATAGATGTCAGGTGGGTCGTAGGTAAAATGGATATCAAAGGCTTCCTCAATCATCTTAAAATTAAACTTTTTTAGTAATTGTTTTTATAAGATCTCAGTGAAAGTTCTAGTTGGTTTCCACGTCACATGTATCTCTCAATAAATATGCTCAGAAAAGAAAATGAGATTGAATGCTTAGAATCCTCTCTGGTACTGATAATACAAATAAAAATTGGAAATTACAAAGGGAATAAATCCTAATTAGTGAGTCAATTAATCATGATTTTAAATATTTTGAATTTGAATTAAACTTCTAAGATCATAAATCATTCAAAAATTCTAATAAGGGGTGAAACATGGTTCTTAACATTCTTTTTTTCAACTTTATCTTTAATTTTACATGGGAATAACATTTTTCAAATTTTCAGTATGCTTATCAATTTAAAAATGTCTCCTAGAATAGTGCGAACAGGAAAATATTCAAGTGTATCTCATTGAAAATATGAGAATGACCCCCCCTACACACACACACTTAAAAGGAGACAGTTCCCCCACTGTCTTTGAAATATTGAGTTTGAGTAGTGTGGAAGTGATTTTTTTAATAATTAAATTGGCATGAAAGTGATAATAAAATTTAACAAGAGGGAATCAAGCGCGTCTTGAGATGAAGTGGTATGACATGGGGGTGTCTGAGTGGTCTTAACATTGATGTTTTGATTCACCTGAAAAATATATTAGTAGAAAATCATACACTCTAGAACAAACGTTAATCTAAAGGTTTAAAAATTTGAATATCTAAGAAATAGGAATGTATAAGAAGAAGGAATAATGGTAACCAGTTTATTTATCAAATGAAAGTTTTTACAAAGTACTGCAATGAAACAATGAAAAATCCAAGACTCAAAAAAAACTCAAAAACAACTATGGGTTGCCTCCCATATACCGCTAACACTAAAGTCGTCAGTTAAACTTTCTTAGAGTTTAGTTCAACATGAGTTTGAGAATATATCCCTCATGGAATGGTTCTTGAAAAATCTTCAACTTTTGAGAATTCACTTTTAATTGTGTATCTCCATCTCGTTGAATTTCAATCGATCCATACAGAAAAACTTGGATAACATCATAAGGACCAGACCATCTTGATTTCATATTTTTGGGAAAAGCTTCAATATTGAGTTGAATAGAAAAACATTACTCCCTAGGATGAAGGTGTGTCTTGTAATTAGTCATTCATGCCATTCTTTTGTTTTTTCCTCAAAATTCTTTCTTTCTCATACACATCTTTCCTTAATTCTTCTAACTTGGTTAACTGCACTAACCTCTTCTATTCAGCCTTTTCTAATTTCAAATTTGGTTTTTTTATGGCCCAAAAAGATCGGTGCTCTATCTCCACTGAAATATGACATGGTTTTCCATAAATTAGTCAAAATGGTGTGGTGATGATGGATGTCTTATAAGCCATTCTATACTCCCATAATGCATCATCTAGTTTCTAAATAAAATCATTTTTGCTTGTATTGACTATTTTTTCTAGTATCTTTTTTACCTCTTTATTTGACAGTATGACTTTCCCACTCGTTTGTGGGTGATAGGGGTTCCAGTATTTTAGTGGATCCCATATTTTCAAAGCATGTTTCTCACTGGTTGATTGGAGATATGTGTTATGTGATCGCAAATGACCAGTCGTGGAAATCCAAAATGTGCAAAAATATTTTTCTGAAAGAAATTTATTACCATGTTAAAAGTTTCATGAGTCATTGCTTTAGCTTCAACCCATTTAGACATGTGGTCCACATCAACAAGAATTTATCTCTTTCTATGTGACATGGGGAATGGTCCCATAATTTCGATGCCCCAAACATTGAAAATTTCAACTTCCAGTATGGGTTTTAGTGGAATTTTATTTATTTTACTGATATTCCCTGTACTTTGGCATATTTCACTGTGGAGGAAGAATCTCTTGGTGTCTTGATGTAATGAGGACCATAAAAATCCACTTTTTAATATCTTATCCACTATGAAATCTGGCCGATGATTTCCACCAGTTGGCGAGGTGTGGCACATTCTGATTACATTTTTCCCCTATTCTTCTAGAATACGATGTCTTAAAAGGACATTAGCACAATGCTTGAAAAGTATAGGTTCATACCAAAAGTATTTATTGGCATCTGAAAGCAACTTTATCTATTGTTTATAAGATAACTCTTGAGGGAGGAATCCTATTGCAAGAAAATTGGATATGTCAGAGAACCAAGGCTGGGTCTGGATATTAAATTGGGTCTCATCAGGAAAATTTGCTTCAATATCAACCTTGTTGTCTTTGATGATGGTAAGAGGTAGTCTAGAGAGGTGATCTTCAATTACATTTTATGTTACCTTTATATCTTTGATTATTACATAGAATTATTACATCAAGAGAATCTAGAATATCAACCTTGGTTTTGTATCTTTCTTGTTCATCAAGTACTGAAGGGAAACATGATCCATATGAACAATAACTTTTGATAGAACAAGGTAAGATCAAAATTTTTCAAAGGCATACACGATGTCTAGGAGCTCCTTCTCCATGGTCCTATAATTAATTTGATCTTTATTTAAGGTTTCACTTTCATAATAAATTGGAAATAAGATGTTATTTGTGCATTGTCCCGGAACAGCTACTATGGAAAGGTGACTGGCATCGCACATAAGTTCAAAATATTTTTCCCAGTTTTGGGCAATGATGACTAGAGTTGTCAGTAGGCTGTTTTTTAAAGTATTGAATTCTTATAATCATTCCTAATTAAAATCGAAAGTAATATATTTTGAAAATAAGTGTGTCAAAGGACTTTCAACTTTAGAAAAATCTTTTACAAAGAGTCTGTAGAATCCAACATTCCCAAGGAAAATTCTAATACCCTTAACAGTAGACTGATCAAGTAGATCTTTGTTGACTCTGATCTTTGCCGGATCTAATTTGATTCCTTCTTTGGAGATTTTGTGGCCAAGTAAGATTCTCCTTGAACCATGAAATGAAATTTTTCCCAATTAAATACCAATAATTTTTCTTCACAGTAATGAAGAACAAGTTTTAGATTACTAAGAAACTCATCAAAAGATGTCCATAAACTGAGAAGTCGTCCATGAAAATTTCGAGAATTTCTTCAGCCATATCATGAAAGATGTGGTCATACATCCTTGGAGAGTTTCTGAAGCATTACACATACCAAAGGACATGAATCTATACACAAAAGTACCAAAAGTACAGGTGAAGGTTGTATTTTTTCAATCATCAGGGTCGAGTGAAATTTGATTATATCTTGAATAGCCATCCAGGAAATAGTATAATTCATTCCCCGCTACTCTTTCTAACATTTGATCCATAAAAGTTAAGGGAAAATATTCTTTTCTTATTGTTGAGTTTAAAAATCTATAATCCATGCAAACTCTCTCTCTAGTGATGGTGCGTGTTCAATAAAGTTAATTGTCATCTGTTCTTGTTACTGTGAGTCCTCCTTTCATGGGAAATACTTGGAGGGAGATCACCCATTCACTATCTGAGATAGAAAATAGTATTCCCTCACTATGAGTTTCATCACCTATTTATTGAAATATTCATTTATGGGTGGTGTGAGCCAACTATAAGGTTTTCGTTTTGGTTTTTCATACTTTTTGAGTAAGATTCTGTGAGTGCATTTAGTGGGATTAATCCCTTTAATGTCTATCACTACCCATGTGATAGACTTCTTGTGTCTTTTGAGGACATCAACCAATTTTTCTTCTTGATTCTGGGATAGTTCGAAGTTTACTATAATAGGCAAGGAGGAATATTCCCCTTGAAATGAGTACTTTAAAGTAATAGGTAGTGGTTTCAGGTCTAATTGAGGATACTGGATAATGGATGGAGTAAATGGTGGCACAGTATCTCTGGTGAGTGGTTCAATAAAGATGACTTTCTCAAAGTAATAGTCTCATTATGCTTCTATAAGAGAGCTGAAACATTCTTCCTTGATGTCCATATATTATTCTTCATTCCGAGTGAGAGAAATGGCATGACAGTCCATAGTTTCACTTGAGTATTGCATAGCTCGAATTAGGTTGAACGCAACTTGTTCTTCTCCAACTCTGAATATGATATGTCCTTGGTTCACATTAATCAATGACTTTCCTATATCTAGGAATTTTCTTCTAAGTATAATAGGAATGTCACCTTCTTCTTCCATTTCCAATACCAGCAAATCATCTAAGAAAATGAACTTGCTGACTTTTACTAGCACATCTTTTAGAATTCCTTGGGGGTACTTGACCGAGCGATCAGATAATTGAAAATCCACCCGTGTTTCTTTTATTTTTTTTGAGTCCAAGATTATGAACGATACTCATTATCATAAGGTTAATGGTTACTCCAAGATCACTGAGTGCTCTACTGAATTTTCATGTGCCTATATCATAGGGGATTGATAAGATTCTAGGGTCTCTCAACTTTGGTGGAATTTTTTGTTGTACCACAACATATAATTCTTTATTTAAAGAGATGACTCCTAGGCTTTCTATTTTTATTTTGTTTGATAATAGGTCTTTCATGAATTTTGCATAAATGGGAATCTAGGTAGTAGCTTTGGAAAAAGGGATGTTGATATGTAATCACTTGAACATATCTAGGAAATTTTTGTATTGTGTCTCATGTCTAATTTGTCTCACTCTCTCCAGATAGGGAAGAGGTGGCTGGTATGGAGGTGGGGCAACATACACAGGTTCCTTCTATTTCTCAGGTATATGTTCCTTTTGTACTTCTTCATAATGTAAGGTGGGATGAGTTTTTTCATCAGGTACTGGTTGTTTTTTCAACTCTCCTTCTCGATTCCTTTCTTCTTTGGGTTATTGGAAGTCTAAAATCATTCCACTTCTCAGAACCACTACCTTATCTTCCTCTAGTAGGTATGTATCAGTGTTAATAGGTAGTGTACCTGGTAGTATCTTCAATAAGATCTTTGAGATTTTACCCATTTGAAATTCTAGGTTCCTTAGAATATATCTCTGGTTTTTCCTATTTTTCTTATGGTTCATCATTCTTTGATCGGACTTTTTCACAAATTCTTATAGTAGGCTTTCCAAATTGCTTTTCATTGGTTCTTACTGAGGTCTTGGATGAGGTGGCTGAAATTTTTGTGCTCTTTGAAGGAATGTTTTTTGTTCTTTTGGTTTTGGTACAGGGTTCATCGAAGAATATTATGGTGGTCCTTGAGCTCTAAATTGGTTCTTCCCTCATATCGGATGAAAATAACCCTGATTGTTCAAAGGTTGTTACTGAGTAGGCCTCTGCAGATAGTACTGTTGATGATGAAATGGCTGGTTCGATTGATTGTAATTTATGGAATTACAATCTTGTTGTGGTTCTTCATATCCATCTTTATAGTCTTGATATAGATACGGGCCACCACACATCTTGCATGATTGTAATTCCATGACAGGAGTAGGAGGGGGTTGAGTAATTCATATTTGAAATGGTTCTAAATTTTTAGTGAGCACTTCCACTTATTCTACTATAATTTTGGTCTAATAAATCTAGTGGATTACATGTCGTGGTGTTCCATGATCACTCTTTAACACATTGTAATTGTGAGACACTTCATCTAAAATTGATCTTCTATCTTTGAGAGTCTTGAACATGAGACCTCCATCAATGGTTGCATCAACAACGTTTTTTACCTCTGGCTGGAGTTCTTGATAGAATGTTTGGAGTTGTGTCCACATGTCCAATAAAATGATGTGGACGCTTCCTCATTAATTCTTTTAAGAGGTCACATGCTTCCCAAGAAGATTCTCCATCAATTTGGTTGAAATTTTGAATGTCCATCTAGAGCTTCCAGGTCCGGATGGGTGGGAAGTACTTGTCCAAATATTTCTTGGCCAGTTCATCCTATGTAGTAATTGACTTAGGATATTGAATATTTATCAAATCCTTAGCTATGTCTCGTAAGGATAGTGGGAAGACATGGAGTCTTATAGCATCATATGAAACTCTCTGGTTGTGAAAGGTATCAAAGACCTCTATGAAGTTGGAAATATGTTCATGTGGATCTTTGCTCTGAAGACCGCTAAATTTTCCCCATGTTCTGTATCATATGAATGATTCCAGTTTTTATCTCAAATGTGTGGGCTTAGACAGAAAGACAAACAATACTACAATTCATTCCATGGATTGATAGAAAGCTATATTCCATGATCGTTTTCTCTTGGTTCATTATTGGGTTCTCTCTAGGAATGATTAGATGGTTGGGTTTTGGTGGGTTAGGTCTTGCAGGGTGGAATTTCTCATCCATTGATGACTGCAAAAGAGAAAAGAGATGCCTTTTGATCTCAGGATCAAATGAAAAATGATATTATGCTACAAGATTCTTTAAACGAGTCAAAGCACCTTGGTACATAAATGGGGTGAACGGAAAAAAAGGAAAACTAAAAGACACAAGGTCGTCTAGAAACAAAGGAAAGTGGGGAGGGAATGGTAATCCTAGATCTAGATCAGAGTCCAAATCCTGAAGAAATACCATTGCTCCCCGAAAACGGTGCCAAAATTTGATCAGCTACCAAAATGTGACGTTAACTCCTCAGGTTTCGATTCAAATTAAAAATTTATTTGTGTCCCAAACTTTACTTAAATACTAGGAAATAGTATGGTAGAAGTCTAGGTTTGATCCCATGAGGAGGATTCGATTCTATGGGTGAAATAAATCCAGTCTTAAATCATTTTCAGGAGTACTCACTAGTTGACTAAATTTTGGGAGTTTCTAACTGATTTTGGGATTGACTTCAAGTGATTATAGAGGGTTTGGGATCATGTCCAAGTATCTAGATAAATGTGATCCTAGTTTTAGTCTTGGAAAGGTCCTAAGTGCTTAGTCTGTGAAGCAAGCAGTAGGTGCTAGTCAACCTTGGTCTTGTCTTCTAGTTCTACCTAGGATGTAACTTTTCCATGGTTAGGAGGATAGCTACAATCCGAGATGCATTATATTCAGATTCTATTTTAGAAAGTTCCCTCAGCTAATGTTCATAGTCATAGTTTACTTCAATTCGGATAGGGTTGTTTTCTTGACTGTTCGATGGTCATGGTACAGTTTCACAAAAGGGGTTTTACCATTATTTTATATACCAATTACTAATCTATTTAGGTTTTCCATGTTTAGAACTAGAGATTTAATTAATCATCTAGATACATCGAATCTTGATCCCTACCCCGATGTGTTTAGCTACTCATGGTGGTAAATAAAAAAATAAAAGGGGTGAAGGAAATCATAACTATGCTAACGGAATTGAATAAATATGTGATGAACATGAAAGAAAAAATTAAATAAAACCTTACTTAAAAGGAATGAAATAGAAATGAAGCAATGTGGGAATTGAAGGTGTTGAAGAAAAGGAATCCAGAGCTCTTCGATTGAAAATTTAAAATAATTACAAATAACTAAAGTGTTTAGAGAGGTAAAATAGAATGAAATATCAAAAGGAGTCTAAAAGGGAGAGAGAGATAATATAATCATGTTAAAATTTTCTACCGATTTGCTCCTTATATTGGCAAAAATGATCACGATGTGTACATGATAGTCGGTTTATGAATTCTAAATCCACATTATTTCGATGAGGATATCCAGTGTGGCATGTGTATCTTCCATAGATTAATGATTTTTGACAATGGTCACGTTGTGTATAGGTGGTTCACGACATGTACCCCATGGCCAGTTGGTTTTCCACAATGAATCCTTGTGGCTTTCTTGGCGTCTAGTTTGAATGGTGTCACAACGTGTAGGAGGGATTCCGGATGTGAACTCGTAATTTCTTCATTCATCTTGGTTGGTCAAGGCTTGATTCAGGTTGTGATCATCTGGTACATGACGTTAACTTGTCCATCATGACATGTACTTGTCCATTTTTTTCATATTTTCTACCTTTCTTTCTTGGAATCTTGTGAATCTCTGTTTCTTGAAAAATTGTACCTCTAACACATGCATTATCCAGTATATGAATGAAAAACAAAAGAAAAGTGACAGAAAAATATATATAACATTTAGATTTATCAAATTTGTTATGATAAAACAAATTAAACATTCACAGTGGAATAAAGAACTTGTAAGAAACAAGTAAAAAAATAGAAACAATATGGGCTACATCACTATTTAAAAGAATTCATCTCATTTAATCTTAAGTGTAAGGTAGCCACAAACCTTGTCTAAATTTTTCCCTTGTTTTATACTTACAATAAAATATATCTTTCCTCATTAAAGAAATCCCTCAATATGAACATCACTTTTCATCTATCTGTTTATCCCATGCAGCCCTTGATCTAATGGATCATCTTTATCTTGTTATCCTTTAAATCCCCCGATCAATACGATAATTGGATTCTATGTTTTTCTATACCCGCAATCCCACAATCATAATCACATATCAGAAAGAAGATTTACAATGCAATTTTATTCTTAAGGGGGAAACCTGACAGGGTTCCCTTAAGATGACAAATCTCTAAAAAAATACAAAATTCTAAGAACCAGTCATTCAAGATTTATAATCTTCAAAGCTCTCGCACAATGAGAATTTGTAAATGAGTCACGAATTATGGAATCTTTAACTTCAAAATCTTTGAATGATCGTGTATTTATAGGTGATCTCCCAACAATCATCTTGATCTTCCAACAGTCGTATTTTCTCTAATTTTTTCACAAGGACTTGGAAACCTAAAATTTGATAGCCTATATATTTCTGGTATGACAGAATGTCAAAAGTCAAATTTAATTTACACCATCATAGTGTAAAATATGTTCCTTTATAGTAGTTGATAGTTTTCTATATTTAGAATTTGATCTTTAGTCAGTCTGATAGACTTCTTTACATGTGTCATTACGATGATTTGTATGAGTGAGAAGCTGATGCTTATCAGTTCTAGTATCAATACAATTATAAAAACATTTTCATTACAAAAGACAATATAGAAAGTATTATATATGATCTAATAAAAGTGAATCTAATTTTTATCAGGTATATAATCATTAAAATAATCATAATGAATAATGTTAGTTTATATTCATGAATGCTTTATAACTATTTCTATGTATGGTAAAATTATATTTTTTATAAAAAAACATTCTAAAAACTCTTTGGACATAGAAGGTTATTAATCAAGTATTTAATAAACAGTTTTTTATTTTCAGAACAATAGAATGGAAATGTTATAAGTATAAATTTTTACTCAATAATTTGAATATATAAGGATGTCATCCTTGAACATAATGACAAAGTAGTCCATGTATTTGTGAAATATCATATTCATGAGGGTTATGAACACTGTTGGAGTATTTTTCAATCCAAAGGTCATAATGAGGTACTCATAAAACCTATACCTACTCCTAAACTATGTCTTTGGTATGTCTTCCTCATTGACCAAAATATGATGGTAACCTAAATGTCAATAGATCTGGGAAAACTATAGGTCTCCCCTCAACTAATCAAACAAGTAATATATTCATGGGAATGGGTACATGTTCCTCAATGTGATCTGATTCAGCTTTCGGTAGTCCAAAAAAGTACAAAGACTACCATCCACCTTCTTAGTGAACAACACTAGAGAAACCTAGGAGAATTTCTCAGTGTAATAAAGGATTTAGCTTTAAAATCATCCAATTTCACCTTGACATCTTTCAACTCAACTGGTATCATGTTGTATAGTGGAATTGATATGGTTAGTGGACAAAATCGATCTCAAAAGCAACTCCCCAATTTGGAGAAAACCATGATAGTTTTTCCATAATGGCATCTCAGTACAGGTCCACCACCGAAGAGAAAGAGGAGGGAGTCAGTGGATGATCCACTGCAAGGATCATTTTATCCACTTGTGCTGAAAATACCTCTTTCTAGAGAGGGTCTAGTACCACTCTTCCTATCTAGATACCATATTCGCCAATTATCAAAAAAAAATCCCCCTTAAGAAACAAAAAGTGCACTCATCTTCTATAACAATTGATGTTTGTATGATAACTAGCCCCCCAGTCCATGCCAAGGATCATGCCAAACCCATCACATTCAAAATTTTCAATATCCAAACATGCTAAATGCTAACAATAACCATCAGATGGTATCGACAGATATGAATATGATTCACTTTTCTTACAAGGGTTGTATTGATATATAGAATTTGAGAAGATAATTTAACCAGTAAATCCAACCCAGTATCCACTTGAGCTGATATAAATGAATGAGATTCTTCTAGATCAAACAATGTAATAGATATTGTAGAATAAATCAAGACTATACATCACACTCTAGTAGGTACCTCTCTGCCATATACTGGAGCATGATAAATCACATAATCCCTACTATCCACCACTCAATTACTCTTAGAGGCTCGTGAGTCACCTGATTTACCAAACCTTGTAGGGTATATACCTACTACTGTGATCTTGTTCTAGCTTCTTCTGTACACATCATTGAATCCTCATCACAAAATTGCATTAGATTTACTGTATTTCCAAACTAATGATAAATATTAAGAAAATAGGTACAATCCTTGAGAAATTGTCCCATATTTTCATAGTTGTAGCACCTGAAGAGTCACCTCCCCTAGAGGGATTCAAGGAAACTCTACTTTTCTCTAACTATTGATTGTCACTCTATTGCCCATCTACTGACTTTCTCTTCTTATTCTTAGAATAGAAAACTAGTATTGTACTAGATAATGTACCTTTTAATCCACTAAAATCTAGAAGAAGACATAAATCTATTCCTTTCCCATGGCCTTCTATATCGTCAATGTCTTACAAAGAACTATGAAATAGGTCATCAAATAAAAGTTCATAACCTATCATTGTATATCTAGGAGAGGACCGATATAAATCTCGTTGGCCTTATATTCCACTTTCCCCACCAGAAGAGGAGAAAATAAAATCATCTCAATGAAATTAATTGTATATGAAGACACTATCACCATCCCCTACTAGAGCTCCATGAACTTCTGAGCACAGTCCTTCTTCAGAGCTTCTAGAATTAATTCCTAAAATAAGAGATCTTTAAAGGTCTCCCAGGTTATCCTTTCACATTTACCATCATATAACATGACTAACCACCATCACCCTACTCCTACTATAATCATAAAGGTTTAAAGATTAAGTTTTTGGTCATATGGGGTCTCTTAAAGGTTTAAAATCTCCTCGATGGACTGTATCCAGTCCTCCATATCCTTAGGAACTCTAGTGCCCTATAAGGACAAGGGAAGTAAGAGCTAGAAGTCATGAACATAATCAACCATTGATGGTATACACCTAAGTTTGCTGATTAGACACTGAAATAGGATAATATGCATTTATTATAACTTAATATTTATTTGTTTCAATGTTCATAAACACCAATTTTTTTCTAAGTCATAAATTAATCTTCATTTCACATCATCGTTCAATTCATGTTTAAATTTTCAATTTGGGACCAATTAATCTTATGCTTGTGGAATAATTATATTAATTTTATGAATTTGATAATTTGGGATAGGATTTATCACTTTTTTTGGAACATTTAATCTTTTAGGATTTATGGATGAATCCCAAGGTAAGATGGATATTTTTGGGTATGAATGAAATAAATTTTTTGAATAAGGCATAATGGGCCTAAGGCCCATCAAATAAAAGTAGGGCCCACAATCCTAGAAAAATAAAGGTAAAATTTTAATTTCGTAAAGAAAAAATTATTGGGATCATTTCATTCAACTTTTTTGGATCTAATTCATATGTTTTCATGGTGATCTAGGCGGTCAAAAATGGAGATTAAATTTATGTCCTGATCTAAACACCCATAAAGTCATCCCTCAATTTTCAGCATAACATCCAAAATGATGAACCAATTTTCATGAAATTTTAATATATAATAGAGAAAATATGGAAGATAATGTTTATATTACAAAACACCTACTGATATTTTCATATTCAGTTACAAATTCACATTTAAAAAAGGAAATGAATCTATATAATTTTCTTGTTCCACTTTGAAACATCAAATTTAACTTGATTTTATCACACCACTTTTGACATTCTCAGTTAATGGGGAGGGAATTTATGGTTTGGGGGTCTACCTATGGATCTTAATAAGCCTATATAAGGATCTTTTTTGTAATTTAATTATCATCTAATGTTTTTCTTTCATTTTTAACTTCACGTTTTCATTTTGTAATCGCAATGTCTTCTCATGTAAGTTTTTCATTCACATTCATTTATTAATAAAAATTCTTCTTATTTTTCATTTCTCATTTGATTTTAAATATCACGTTGATTTTTTTCCTTAGGGAGTATAGGATATTTACATCATATTTTGTGAAACTCTACACACAATGGTGGAGTGATCATTATTTCTTTGTTTTTCTTCTCCAATGACACCCTTTTAAGTCTACTACCCAATTCAATCGATAGAATAGAATCAATGGAGAGATAAAACTCTAATGGTTTGATCCAAGGGAGTAGAAAGGGGATGTATTGAATGTTATTTCTCCTTTTAATAATTATTAATCAATTCTATTTTTGATGTTTTCATTCAATAATGTACCTTCTCCTTTGAACTCACCAATTTTAAGAATACGCATCCCAAGGGCTAAAATGGTCATATAACATGGAGTGATAATCAATATTATCCTCCAAGTATATAGGTTATTAGACATAGTATAGTGAAAATTAAAAATCCATGAGTGATATGGTGTGTTCTTATTTCATTTAAGGAAATGCTCAAATTTAAGACATTGAAATAATTTAGAAAGATATTCATTCAATCCACCCCAAGTGATAACCAAGGATAAAATAATTGTTTTTAAATTGAATTCACTAAAGTTTTTAAAACCATATAATTATAAACTCAATTAAAACCCAAGTTATACACTTCATAGCCAAATCACCCGCATATAATGTATGTTTATTTAGGTTTCTTCTTAGGTCTCTCAGGATTCGATAACCCAAGATATTCTACAAGAAACCACTTAAACCATAAAACATGGGTAAATTTGGGGAAAATGAAATTTTAGAACTATTACTGGGGACCGAAGTAAGTACTTTAGACACTCGCCTTATTTTCTCACCCCAAATTATCTTTTCTCACCATAATTTCTCTTCTATCTTGCCCTTTCTATTTGTGTGTGTCCTAAAACTCTCAAATCCAAATATTTGTCTACTCCAATGGAATACCTTAAACAATATCCCAACATAAACCAATGTTATAATCAAATAGTAAATAATAATTTTGAAGCTTATCACTAAGGTAATTTCTTTGATCAAACTTTGAATGAATACCTTACACCCAAGGAGACGTATAATCACTTGGATAATGATTCTTTAAAGGATCAATTTTTATCCATATCAAGGATAATCTAAGAGTTAAATCTTAGTGAATTCCATAATGTTAGAACTCCAATCCAATATATTCCCCAACAAATTCTTGAAATTTTTTGTAATCGAATGGAGATAATTAATTCTTATGTTTCATCTTTGAGGTTAGAACTATAAGGCATTAAAACATTTGAGGAACCCATCCTTACACTGAATATCCCTTCCATAACCTTATGTGAAGAATCTAGTATCCCAAAAACATCTCATGAATTTACTAAAGAATCATCCTTTAGATATAGGATAAATAAAGAAGATTAAAAAAAATTAAGAGTTATTAAATATTGAGGAAATTTATTTTTTGGATTCACAGGTGGGAAATTTGTCTTTATGGATTGAATATTCTGAATATAACACCATGGATGATTTTTTAGGACCACCAATCACCAAACCATTGGGATAAATCACAAACATTGGGTTCATAATCAGTCCTGACATTCAACCTAGAAATTTTGGGGAGGAATCATATTTTTAAAAGGAACCAATTCCTTCTAAATGTTTTGGAGAAGAAACTGATTTTGATTCAAATTGTCAACATTCTTTAGTAAATTTTCATCAATACAAACTAAATATCATTTTCCTTACTTCCCCACTCAAGTATCTCATCATCGGTGATAACCAAAACAGTAAGTTAGTCATTAATTCTTCTCATCAATCCAATAATGTTGGAATTACCCTTGAAATATTAGGAAACGCTATAGAAGAAATTGGATCAACCATTACTGAAATTCCTTGTATTTCCAAACTCCTTATTGAAAATGGGTTTCCACATGAAACAAATTCTAAACAATGAATCAATATCAATATTTTTTTATTGGATAAATATGGGGTCATTAAAATTTCGATAGTCAGAATTGTATAATTTAAGGGGTCCATGTTGAGCTAAATACTTTAAATTAAGTGATTTCCATGAGGAAACCCTAATTATTCATTTTTTTATGTGTTTTTGTGTTTTTTTATTAAAGGTAATCCCTTGGGGTTTCCAATGTGTTCTAATTTTTTTGTGTGTGTTATTCTATAGTCAGATAATTTTAGTATTTTCAAATAAAAAACATGACTTCCAAAGTTCAAACGCAACAATCAATCATCCCTGAGGAGTCTAAATGTGATTTGAATCCAAAGTGATCAATTTATTATTGATGGCCCATCAACTCCAAATCAGGTAATTATGTTCCATGATTTAATTTAAAATCACTTATCCTCATATTTCTTCCCAATTCATATATCTCTCTTCTATTTGAAAACTGAGGGAAGTTTCATTCAAATTTGGGGGAGTGAAAATATGGAGTTTTGAAGAAAAAAAAACATGGGATTTTAGAATAAAATTTCAAATAAATAAATAAAATCAATTCATTGTCCTCAGATGCGTTAATGTAAATTTTGAAACATGAAAAATTAATGTCCAATCATTTTTATTCCTTGATTATGATTTTAATACAAGTTTAAGTACATAAGCATAGTTTTTGTCAAGTGCAGTTGTCCTATGTGATTTTTCAGTGCTTATATTTTCATCCTTTTAAAAAATGGCACAATGAACATCCGTTGGATTTTGGGTTTATGTTTGAGTTATTGGGTGCCTTTATTAATATCAGAGGGTTTAGAGTCATGTTTAGTTTAATTTGAGTATCCAACAAAAAAATTAAAAAAAAGACAACATAGAGAAGTTTTTTGTCCAAATGTACAGTGTATGACACTTGTGGATTTCAACTCCATTGTTTTATATACCAGATTTAGGATTTACATATCTATATTAGACCATGTAATTGATAATATGTGTGGTGTTTGGCACTTGGGGGTCATGAATCCATAGTTGTCTTTCCCATAGTTATTCATTCGATATCTATTGTGATTTAATAAAATGAGAAAAAAACGACAAAAAAATAAAACAAAAAAATAGATACTAATCTTAAGGTTTAATGTGATTCAAACCTAGAACTTTAATTTTTTTCCCTTTAATAATAAAATGGGACCCATGTCTTTTGTGATGAAAAACACATCATTATACTTAATTGAAATTAGACAAAATGCGATGATGAATTTTAAAAAAGGAAGAGTCTTGGGAATGGGTATGTTTGTGAGCCTATATTGTGTGAAATGATTATGAATGTTTTCATGATTGTTTGGAATGGTTTTTTTATGATCATTTTATGTTAAAATGTATTCGAAAAAGGGAATTAAAATTCATATTTTTGAGATAGTTTTTGCATGGGACTAGAAAAACTCAAGTTGGGGGGTGTGATTAACCACTTAAAGAGGCTAATATTCATTTATTATATCGTAATATTTATGTGTTTTAATTTCCATAAAAACCAATTTTATTCTAATTCATAAATTGTACTTCATTTCATATCATCATGAAATTCTTATTTAAAGTTTCAATTTGGTCCCAATTAATCATCTTCTAGTGGAATACATTATATTCATTTTTTGAATTCAATATTTTGGAATATGATTGATTACTTTTTTGGAACATTTTATCTTTTAGGATTGATGTATGAATCCCAAGGTAGTATGGATATTTTTAGGCATGAATTCATAATTTTTTGGACAAATCATAATCGGCCTAAGGCCCATCAAACAAAAGTGGGGCCCACAATTCAAGCCCAATAATGCTAAAATTATAACTATATAAATATAAAATTATGGGTACCATTTAATTAAACTATTTCTAGAGATAATTTATAAGTTTTCAGGGTGATCTAGGTGGTCAAAAATGGAGATTAAATTTATGGCCAGATTTGAATGCTCAGAAAGTGAGCCTGCTATTTTGAGCATAATATACAAACAGATGAACCATGTTTCATGAAATTTTTAAATATGATATAGGACACATGTAAGATAATATTTCCATTTTATTACCCCTACATATTCATCCATATTAATTTAAAATTTCACAAGTAAAAAGGTGATGAATCTTGATGATTTTCTTAGTCAACTTTGAAACATCAAATTTCCCTTGATTTTCTCACCATCCTTTTGACTCATTCAATTAATGGGGAGGGAATTTATTATTGTGGGTCTACCTAAGTATACTAATATTACTATATTAGGATATAGGGGTGAATGTAATTATCATCCAATGTTTTTCTTTCATTTGTAATTTCACGATTTCATTTTGTAATTGTAACGTCATTTTTTCTCATGTAAGTTTTTCATTCACCTTCAATTATTAATAAAATTTATTATTCATTTTCATTTATATTTTAATTTTATATATCAAATTGATTTCATTGCCTTGGTGAATATATTCTATTCACATCATCTTTTTTGAAACTCTTCACACAATAATGGAGTGATCATTATTTCTTTTTTCTTCTCCAATTCCACCCTTTTAAGTCTACCACCAGCTTCCATTTATAGAATAAAATCAATTTAGGGATAAACCTTGAATGGTTGGATCCAAGGAATTATAAAGGTGATGTATTGAATATTATTTATCTATTTAATAATTATTAATCAATTCTATTTTTTATATTTTCATTCAACAATGTACCTTCTCCTTTGAACTCCCCAATTTTACAAATACACATCCTGAGTTCTAAAACGATCCTATACCTTGGAGTGCTCATAAATTTGATCCTCTAAGTGTATAGGTGATTATCCTTAGGATAGTGAAAACTGAAAATCCATGAGTGATATAGGATGTTTTTATTTCACTGAAAGAAATAATGTAATTTAATACATTGAAATAATTTATAAGGATATTCCTTGAATCCACCGCAAGCAATAACCAAGGATCAAGTCATTATTTTTAAATTGAATTCACTTATGTTTTTAAAACCATTTAATTATAAACTCCATTAAAATGAAATTTGGACACTTCATATCCAAATCACCAACATAGAATGTATGTTTCATTAGGTTTCTTCTTATATATATGAGGATTCGATAACCCAAGCTATTTTATAAAGAGATTACTTATACCATAAAGCTTAGGGAAATTTGGGCACAACCAGGCTCCTTCATGATGAAAATGAATCAATCAAAAGAGTCTCAGTTGTACTAGTTCTATAGCTTCACATGGTGGAGTGATGAAGGGAGCATGCTCAGTTGCATCCTCTTGCACAACAGGTGGAGAAACTAGATTTTAAAGACATATATGAGGTGAAATTTCCTAAAATTCCAAAAAAATAGAGAATTCCATCCAATTAAATAATATGTAAACTGATAACAACTCATAAACACACAAGGGTTCACAATTAGTTTCAATATAAGAGGCTACCCACAAGAACAAGGTATAATCCCATGAGAACTAACCCTAACCTAAGACAATCCTCTCGTACCTCATTGTTAGTCACAAACACATATATATAGTCAAGCATAGAATAAAATAGGCTCAAATAATAGAATGAAATAACTAATTAACCAAATAAGAAATCATAATTTTAATATGAATTTAATTATTTGGGCTCTATCTAATGAAATAAATGGGTATATGGAATGTGATCTTATATTCCAAACATGATTCCTGAACACGCACCATATCTTAGAAATTATTACAAAAACATCATGTGCATCACCCAAGGTGAATTTAATCAATGGTAACATAAAAAAATAAGCAAATAAAATCCTATTTTATGGAAACTCAAAGGTCCACTACACAACATTGTCTGGGAACTAACATAGTTCCTCGACCCAAGTCCCAACTATCTTAACCCATGTCTACTATTTCCCAAACTATGGAAAAGAGAAGAAACAATTTAGTGAAATCAATGCTCTAGTTTCAATTTGTAACACCCAAATCCAAACCACTAGGTCCAATCCAGGGGTGCAACATGACCTCATTCATTCCTCCACATATGAAAAATGATACTGAATTGTAACAACCCAGCATTTAAAAGCCCACCTGGCCAATTTAAGGTTGATTCGTAACAACCCCAATCCCATCTACAATAGTCTAGTGGTTGCTGACTAGCACTAAGAAGGAATAGCTAAAATTGGAGGCCTTTTCCTAATGTACCCATATTCACACACCCAACTATCTCCATAAAATATTTCATAGGAATAATAATTAAAATACTAAAACATCTAGAGTAACAATCATGCATGCAATAAACTCTAGGGAATACATGGGAGCGTGAATTTATATAAACAAAGTAAAAAATCATGAAAAATATAAACCCAATTAGAAACAAGTCCCAACTTGGATATATCTGGAAAAAGGAAATCTAAAGAGAGCTTGGATCCTAATCTCCAATTATGGCCACCAAACACGGACAACACACCCATGTACCACTATGCTTCTCTATAACCACCATAAAAGTTCATTTCATCTTCATAAGACACAACACATGCAGGAAAATCCCATACATGGGTAGGTATATACATACCTAGTATCAAACCCCAAAAAAAGGTAGAAATTGAGAGATATAATGAAAGGTAATATCAATCCATAACAAGAGGTAAAATGAATCCAATAATGTGTCTCTGTGTGTTGGCACAAAATAAACTCATATGAGAGAGAAAGGGGATCTCCATCTCTACAGCTCCAAAATTCCATCGTTGATTCCCAACATCTTGTGCAACCATCCAAGAAGCCATGTGGAGGGCCCCACACCTTTCTGTTGTGCTTCACAACTGTGAGAGCCACAACTCTAGTAGAGTACCCACACCTCACTAGTACTTGAAGATGGGGGAGTACCACTCCTTTTATAGAGGACCTATGCTCTGTGTAGGGGAGTACAAACTCTACCCTTAGAAGTGTGTGGGGAACCCACTCCCTAATGTGATAGGGGAGTACCGACCTTATAGATAGAGGAATATCACCTAATGTATTGGAGTGTTTAATCTACCTATAGAAAGAGTATGGGGTACCCAAACCCAGATGTGATAGAGGAGTACCAACCCTGTAGATAGAGGAACTACACCTAGTGTAGGGGAGCACTAACTCCAGCTATATAAGAGTGAGGGGGACTCACACCCTAATCTGACAAGGGTGTACCAACACTGATATCTCTCTGATAATCCCATCCTAATTTCTATTATTATCAATCATTTACTAAAGAAGCATTATGCTCGGAACATATTTCATTATATCTCATATTCCACAATGAATGACACCAAATGACCGAGATACAAGTTGTATAATATTCTAGATAAATACACAATGTGTATAGGTGTCCACGCAGTATGTGACCCCACCTCATAACATGACCATGTTATCTAATAGACATGAATTGGAATTCATGTCATCATACATGGAATTTATAAGGTATACACGATGTGTCTGGTCCACTCATCATCCTTTCCATGCATTCTTGGTCATTATCATGTACTCTCGAAGTACACGGTGTGTCCGGTCACATGGGTTCCCATGGTGTGCTCCAAATGGAACATGGATCAGCTAATAATGTACATATACATAGCATGTTCCCCATCATACAGGGCATATAGGGATACTTGGGATCCTGGGTATCTACCCCCTATACATGTCGAGTTAGCCAGCTAGGTTTCATATGGAGTGTGGTCCCACCACATGGAATGTGATATTTAACTCAACCTAAAAACCCTAGCTATAGTAGAGACCCATAAAACAAGGAGTGTGTTCATTATAGTACAAGCAGTGTATATCAAGATTTTCAAGAAACCAAATAACATTTCATAAGACTTTTGGATTCAGAATTTATGTCATGTATATCACCATTTGACCACCCGAAACTCAAGGGGAATGACTCTAGACATTGATTTTAGACCTTCTGTGGTGGGAAATTGGAAACTGACCACCCAAATGAATAACCAACGTGCATCCCAGGCACCTCCCATTACTTGATGCCACACCAAATCCCATATTTACAAATTCTCAACCTCAATCCATCCCAATATATCTAAAAAACGTCACCTTAATCATCTTGAACACAACCATAGTGAATCTAGGGGTTTGATCACACTCTAACCTGCCCCAAAAATGTCAAATCATGACCCTAGTGTCTAATGATGAAAAATACAAAGAATGGGTGGGGAAAAATAATGAAGGTGAAACTATTATTTGACAAGAGTTCTTGGTCAATGATTCTAAAATCAGAGAAATCTAGGGTGAGATCATCCCATGATAAATAAATTGATATCAATAATTCAATTTTTTTAAAAGGTCTCATACGAAGAATAAAATATTATCAATAAAAACAATGGAGATAATATCCATGCTCAATCAATTTAATCTAGATGGTATAAAACAAAATTTATGAGGCCTACCTCAATTTATGATCAATTGTTGGTGATTAATTTGTTCTCCAGTGATGAGTATGATCTTCTGCATTCGTTGCCTTTGAATCCACCTCGATTAGGTCATTGTTCATCATCTGATCCCAATCCACCAATGAAGAACATCATAGGCACCTCTCAAATCTATCAGGGTTATGTGACTAACCCTAAATAATTTCATAAAATTTTATTTAAAGAGGAAATTATGTTTTGAGATTTTTTAATCAAACAAATAAAATTATTTATTTATTTCACTTAATGCACCGTCCACGACCAACATCCATGAAATGTCCAAAGATGACCAACCTTAGGTCATGCATAGGGAAAACCCCACATTCCTGAATTAACTATTTTCTCAGATTTCATATATGAGGAACCATTTGAGAGTAATGACATTTATTTTTAGAATATGTTGAAGAATGATATTAATATATTTAATAGTTTTATAATATCAATATTAGGCTCATCAGGAATCAAAATCTCACATCATCCTAATGATTGGATCTAAAAACAATATTCAAAGTATTTCAAAGTCTTACAAGGAAAAACCAAAGTCACTACATTATCCCCTTATTCATGTCTTTTCATCCTGAAAAGTAAAATCTAACAAAAAGTTGGGGATAATGAGCCTACATCTGGCACTCTCACACCTAGGATCCATCCTACACGAACCTGTATTTCCATAACACATGAACTAAAGGAATTTTCCATACTCATTGGTTTATCTCCTACTGATCCTTGATTTTCATCGGGCCCTCCGCAAAGGTGGATCCATCCTTGAGTTCCAGCTCACCCCAGTCGATAATGTGTGTGGGATCGTGCACGTATCTCCTTAGATGCGACACATGAAAGACAATATACACCTAGTCCAACTTTGGTGGAAATGATAGGTAATGAGAAACCTCACTAACCCTCCATTGGATCTTGAACGACCCTATTAACCTCCAGTATATCTTGCTTCCCTAGCTTAATCTCCACAATACTCATCCTAGGTAAACTCATAGTAAAACGTAGACTCCCTAGTCGAACTCCAAAGTTCTCCGACATTGATCAGCATAAGATTTCTATTGGCTCTCAGTCATCATCATGTTCTCATGAATCACTAGGACCTTCTCTATCATCACTTGTACCATATTTATACCAATAATGAATGTTTCCCCAATCTCAGTCCAACATAAGGGTGACCTATAGAGTCTCCCATGCATGGAATTCAAAAGTTTCATTATGATAGTAGAGTGATAACTATTATTATAATAAAACTTTACAAATGGAAATTGATCCTCCTAGCTATAGAAAAAATCTGACACACATTCTCTCAGCATATCCTCTAGCAACTAGATAGTTTCCTAAGTCTTCCCATCCATCTAGGGGTGGAATGTAATACTCATCCTCAACTAGGTCTTGAATTCCTTATATAGGTCTATCTATAACTGTGATTTGAATCTCACATCATGGTCATATATAATAATCAAGGGTACCCCATGGAGTTGTGCAGTATCCCACACATGAAATTATCCCAAACTCTCCATAAAATTCTACTCCCAAATAAAAAAATATATATTTTAACTTTGTATGTTGGTTAACAATCACCTATATGGAATCATGGCCTCTCTATATCCTTTGAATGCCCATCAAAAAAATCAATGGATATTTTATCACATTTCCACTTTAGGATCACAAGAGGTTGTTTCAAACCTGTAGGAACCTCCTTCTCAACAGTAACCTACTAACATGTGATACACTGAGAGAAAAGCTCTACATTAATTCACCTATTTCTATCTAAAAAACTATCTTTGAAGGTAATTATACATATTTACCGCATTGGTATTTAAAAAAAGGGGTAAATGTGAATCTCCCTCATTATCTCCTCATATAGTGTCACTATAACCACCGTTCATCCCAGCAAAAGGATGATGTCCTCCCCTACTTCATAGAATCTATCTAGTGAATATACTAAGAATATTTGATCATGGATGAACTCATAGTGAATTTCTCTCAATTGATCCTCCCTCACATGATAAAGAAGTGGAGGATTAACCAATATAGATAGAAGAAAGACTGAACCCCTTTACTCTATTAGGTTTGGCTGTAAATAAGCTAACTACTCATATGACTCATCCGCCAAGTGTGAAAGGTACTTCCTTCTAAGGGAATATACTACAATGTTTCCCTTACTAGGAGTATAGAATATCTCAAAATAATATACCTTCAAGAATTCAAACCAACAAAACTATCTTAGGTTAATATCTCTCTATGTGAATATATAACTGATACTCTGATGGTCTAAGTAAACTTCAAATTGCTCTCCCAGAAGATAGTGTCTCCACATCTTCTGATTGAAGACCATTGCTACCAACTCCAAATCATGATAAGAATAGTTCTTATCATGGTGTATCAAATACCTCGACCCATATGTGATCACTACCTTCTTTTTAATCAACATGCAACTGAGGTTAGCTCTATAGGAATCACAAAACACTATGTTCCCAATTTCATCCTTCGGTAGTCTCAACACAAGATCACTTGTCAACCTCAGGATCAACTTCTCAAAGGTTCCATGACACCGCTCATTCCAAAAAACACAATTTCTCTATCCATGTTAGGGTGGTCAAAGGGGATGATACTCTGGAAAATTAGGCATAAACCTCATATAGTATACTTCCAAGCCATGAAAATTGTGCACCTTTAACATGCTTTTGGGTGGATCCAAAGATATCACCACATAAATCTTCATCAATTCTACAAATAATCCATTATTATAAATGGAATTCCCTAGAAAGTAAACCTCATGGATAGAAAAAATGGAACTTTTTTATCTTACCATAAATTGAGTGCTCCCAGAGTAATTCTAGGGCCATCCTCAAGTGCTTTGCGTGCTCCTTCACTAACATAGAGTAGATGAGTATATGATCAATGAAGACAACAAAAAATTGGTCCAAGTATAGTTAGAAGATCTGGTTCAACATGTCCTAAACACATTAGGGGAATTTTTCATTCCAAAAGGAATCAATAGGAACTCATAGTGTCATTAGTAACCTCTGAATGTCTTCTTTAGAATATCATCCATGTGAACAATCAATTGGTGGTATCTAGACCAGAGATCAATCTTTAAAAGACAACTAATTCATTGAAACCGATCAAAGAGGTCATCAATCCTCAAAAAGGGGTACATATTCATTATTGTTACCTAGTTTAGGTGATGATAATCAACACAAATCCCCAATCTCCCATCCACCTTTTTCAAAAACCAAACCAGATATTCCCAAGGGGACACACAAGGTATAGTTAATCCCTTCTCCTGAAGGTCCTCCAACCACACCTTCATCTCCTAATGATTGGTAGGGTCCATTAGATATTCCACAAAAGATATTTTTCGTGTGGTTCTAGGTGTAAATCAATGAAAAATTCCATCTCCCACCTCGATGGTAGTCTCAGAACATCCTCTGGGAAGACACCCATAAATTCCTCCACTATTGAAGGAATCCAGATACTTGAAGAGCCTACTAATCCAAGGGATAAACTTTCCAAGTAATGGATTACGGGTTGAAACTTCTTGCTTGTAAGACCCACTCTCTCAACCATGAGATCCCTCTTGCCCTCAAAGGAAAATATTGTCCAGTCTGTAGAAAGGAATCTAACTCACCTATGATGACATTCAATATTAGATTAGACCATGGAAAACCAATCCATATCCAAGATTTTGTTATAAGGTTTCATCATGATGACAAAGAGTTCCCGAGAGAAACTCTCTCCACTGAGCTTCATCTCGCACTATCGTTAGATAAGCGATTTTGAAGTAGCATTCCCTATAGGAACCTCAAGATGAAGCTATTGGGATTAAGTCTCAACTGGAAGCTCCATCACTCATGAAAAGTATAAGGAGATGAAGTAATGAATCACACCTCTATCTATTGTAGGTTCCGGGCACAGAGGGAGCATGGTAAGGGGGTTCCTAACTTTTCTTTTTTCATGATCAAGAATCAATCTGATATCTATAAGATGGTAAATGTTGTGATCCAAAGAATTTATCAATGACATAAAACAAGGGTAATCATGCTAGAACCAAGATATAGGAGATAAAAAATATTGTTTATAATTAATTTAATTAAATAATAATTACCTCTAATGAATTATTTATTCATTGATGAATCTGAAGATGGATCTATGGTGGTCATTGTGTTGTAGAAACCAAGTGTATATTTCCTCTAGAATTGATCTTATGTTCCAAGAATCTCTGAATGTCACCAAAGGAGTATCCAAGTGCTAGCACGGAATATCACTTTTCTTGTGTCATCCACCTTTTATTTTCTTGAGAACCACTTCCAAATCATTCTCCTTGATCTGGTGGAGGAGGATTGCTCTCCATTTTTAGAGCATTCTTAGAGAATCGAGCTCTATTGGCTTGAGAGGTTTTCTCCAAATCTATTGTACGCAACTGAATTGGATTATGAGAGAAATAACATAATTGGGTATTTATATTTCTAGGGTTAAAATAAAATAATTGCACAAGTTCCCTTATTATTTATTTAATCCTAGAAAGATCTCATGTCAAATTATAATATAAATATTATTATTTTTTGACATGTGATTAACCTATGATTTATATTTAAATATTATGTAATTAAATAATATTCAATATTTATTATTTCCCAATGGACCATTAAAATTGGTCTGTAATTCCTCCACAAAATTTATCAGGCCTTAAATAATGTCTATTTATTTATTAAATAAATATCACTACATTATACACCAATAAATAAATAAATATTTTATTCACTAAATAGAAAATAAAAATTTAGTAAATATTCCACTCACAATATACTCTCCTGAATAACTAGTGATAGTATAAATTCAATCAGTAATACATGAAAAATTATTAAACCATGATCGGGAATAGTATTAATTAAACTTGTTAAATAATAATATATTATATAACTGATATTCTGGATACACTTAGTGTGTGACCCTCTAGGCCTCTTTATCAGTGTCATTTGGAAAACCGGCCTAAACTCCAAGGTTAGAATCTAGAAACATTCCAAGGAACCCATAGAAAAATAAGTTAATGTTACAATGAAATGTCACCTCATACGGATGCTTACTGTGTAATATAATCCCTTTATCACAATATCTCTAATTGAGAAGGTTAAATGTTAGTCCCATAAACCTATGTGCTTGATATCACTTTCATTGACTTTATGGAAATATAAATTGCCTATAGAAAACCATGGCCATGGTTATATTTAGACTATATCATGTCCATCAAAGGGCCTAAGATGTTAACTTCCATTAATGAATATAATGGATAAATCCTTTCTCATATTATTTATTAATGTAGTGTTACTTGTGATGAACTCAATGTATCCTACCTCACCATGAACATGAATCGTCACAATTTTCATCAATACATCAAAGTACAAGACTCATAATACACATTAATAATAATCTTAAATTCTAATGACCAACACACATGTTCGTAGATAGGAACAACTAATGAATCTTATAAATGTGTATTTCCTACTGGTAAGTCTTGTTCTCCTAATATCCTATTGAATATTACCAAGGGAAGACACCATGAGAGGGTGACTCAAATTCCCATGAGTCTCCGCCCCTAATAGCATGCATCATTTGTGTCCCTCAAATGATATCATCTGACCATAGAACAAATATTCAAAAATAGTGTCATAGCTCTTTTGGTTTCTCATCATAGCGGGGAACTGACATGACCTTTTAGTGTGACATCTAATCTTATGAAATTATCACATGCTTTGTCACATAGAAGAAAAATCATGATATGATAAGTAGTTAATTAATATTGAAAACAATGAATCCATGTTTATCATAAAGTATATAGAAGTTGGTTCTAGGCCACCAACTCCAACAGACTCCCACTTTCACTAGAGCCAACTACTAACAACCTTCATTCCTCTAGCTCTCACATGATACTCATGATTCTTATGAGATAGGACTTTAGTCAAGGGGTCCTCCATGTTTTGTTTCATTAGTACTATGCTCACTATAACTTAACACCATTGATAAAAATACCTCAAGAGGTGATACATCCAGAGTATGTTCTTTGTCTGTCGGTGTGACCTTGGCTCTTTTACAAGAGCCACTGCTTCATTATTATCACAATAAAATGTGATACGGTCTTTACTACTAGGTACCACATCAGGTTCCTGGACAAAGTTTTTAATCCAAATGGATTCCTTGGCTGTATCAGAAGCCTCTATATACTCAGACTCCATGGAATAATCAGTGACAACTGGATTCTTTGAACTCTTACAGCTCAAAACTCCTCTATTGATATAGAAAATATATCATGATTGAAACTTCAGATCATTATGATCTATCTAAAAAAGATCATTAGTATAAACCCTAATGACTATATTCTCACCTCATTTATACACCATGAACATATCCTTAGTTCTTATCATATACTTAAGGATAGCCTTAACATCAATCCAATATTATTCTCCTATATCTTCTTGATATCTCCATATCACTCTCAATGCATAGAAAACATCAAGTCTATTATATAACATGGCATGAATGATTGATCCTATCACTGAAGCATATTGGATATTGCTCATTCTCTCTTTCTCTTTTTGTGCCTGGGGACACATTTTCATAGAAATATGTCAACAATGAGACACTGGAACCAATCCCCTCTTGTATTGTTTCGGACTAAATATCTTTAGTATCTAGTCAATATATGTACTTTGGCTTAGTCCTACCAGCCACTTGGATATATCACGAATGATTTTGATCCCTATAATGTAGGTTGTTTCACCTAAGTCCTTCATAGAGAAGCACTTATTCAACTACTTCTTAACTGACTGTAATACCGGTATGCCATTTCCAATAAGTAATATATCATTAACATACACTATTAGGATAATAATCACATTCCCATTAAACCTCTTGAAAACACATGGCTCACATTCATTCTTAATGAAACCAAATTCTTTTATGGATTCATTGAATTGAATGTTCCATGACCTAGATGACTGTTTCAATCCATAAATGGACCTCTAAAACTTTAATTTTTTTAGCATCACCTAGAATCACAAACCCTTCTCGTTGTATCATATAGACATCTTTCTGAAGGATCCCATTACGGAATAATGTTTTGAAATCCATATTACAAATATCATAGCCATGGTAAGATGCTATGGAAAAAATGATTCTAATGGATTTAAACATGGAAACTAGAAAAAAGCTTTCATCGTAGTCAATTACTTGACTCTGTTTAAACCCTTTACCCACTAGCCTTGATTTATTGGACCTTGCTTTACCTTCCATGTCTAGTTTTATCTTGAAAACCCATTTACACCAAATAGAATTTACATCAACTGGCACATCGACCAGAACCCGTACTTGGTCCAGATACATGGAATCCATCTTTGAATTTATAGCTTCTAGCCATATCGCAGCTTCTGAGCTCTCAACTGCATCCTTATAAGACATATGTTTATTATTTTCTACCAATAACGAGTCACCATTCTCGGTGAATAGAAAACCATATCTCTCTAGATCTATTTCCTCTCTTACACTCCTATATAGTACTTGTGTTTCAGTAACTACATCTTTCATGGGGACCTGTGTAACTGGTTCTCATACCAACTTTTTTTATCTTGAGCATCAACTTCATCAAATTCAATATTTCTCCCAATATCCTTTTTTAGATGTACTCAGTCTCAAGAAAGATAGCTTGTTTGGTTATAGTCACTTCCTTATCTCAGGGATTGTATAGGTAGTATCCCATTTTTCCTTAGGATGCCCTATAAATTTACACCTCATACCCTAGGGTGGTATTTTATTTTTGGAAAAAGTATTAACACGCACCTCGTAACCCTATACACATGTATGCGATAAAATGGGTTTCATTCCACTCCATAGCTCAATGAGAATTCCACTTTCTACTTTAGTTGGTACTCAGTTTAATGTGTATGTCTTAGTTTGTAGTGTATATCCCCAAAAGGATAATGGAATATATGTATGAATAATAATCATCCTTACCATGTACAACAAGGTATGATTCCTCCTTTCACTAACACCATTCCATTTTTTTGTATAAGGTTGAGTGAGTTGAGATAGAATACCAAACTAATGTAGAAGTTCAATGAAATATTAGTTAAGAAATTCACCACCTCGATCTAATCGAAGCTTCTTTATCTTCTTACCAAGATGATTATCGACTTTATTATTTAATTACTTTAATTTCTCAAAGGACTCATAATTATACCTCATCATGTAAATATATATATATCTACACAAGTCATAAGTAAAAGTTATGAAGTCAGAACATCCACCTCTAGCTTGAACTAGAAATGGTCCACACACATCAGTGTGTACCAATCCTAGAATATTTGTGGCCCTTTCACCCATTCCACTAAATGGTGGTTTGTTCATTATCCCTTGTAAAAAATTATGACATCTATCAAGTAGTTTTATATTAGAAGATTTTAAATAACCATCTTGAAAGAGATTTTTCAAACACTTCTAGTTTACATTACTAAGATGGTGATGCCATAGCTGGGTTTTATATGAGTCGTGTGAGCATAATTCGTTATCAATTTCTAACACTTGGTTTCCATAATTTAATAAATAAATACCATTTTTTAAATGCACCTTACCATAACATATGTTGTCCTTATCAAAGAAACAACTTTTATTTCCAAATTTGAAAATAAAACCATCGGTATCTAGACACGACATAGAAATTATGTTCTTGGTAACTATAGGTACATAATAAAAATCTCTTAGAACCAAGATCATTCACGTTGGTAATGAAAGTTGGTAGTCACTAATGGATAGGGAATCCATCCTCGCTCTATTTGAATCTCTTGGATCCACCTCTCCTCAGGAAATCTTTCAGAATCTACTTGGTTCCTAAATTTTGATATATATATATATATATATATATATATATGAGCCCTGAAATATGAATCTAATACCCAAAGTGTAGATATTGAAAGGTTACAATTGATAATAAATGTACCTTTAGCTTCCCCTTTCTTCTGGGTGAAATTCCTCTTCCAGTGGAAAGACTTTCAATATGCAAAACATACTTCCTCCTTTTCCTTTCCCTACCACTGGATCTTCTTCTTCTTGGTAGGATGATGTTCAAGAGATTTAGACTATTTATGATTCTTAGTCCCTATTTCCTTGTCCTTAATTTTCTTATTCACCACAATGAATGTGGTTTTTTCATGCCCCGTGTCCTTAACCACTTATACAATTAAGGTTAAATGTTTCGAAAGACTCTTCTCATTATTGGTCATATTTTAATTAATAATAAAGTTGGAGAAAGTATTGGGAAGTGATGAAAGTATGAAATCTGTACGTAACTCATCTGGGAATTTAATCACTAAGATGTCCAGGATTTCTATGTAGTCGATAAGCTAACTACATGAGGCCTAGCTGGCATAGACTCTCCAAGCATAGTCATGAACAAAGCATTGGAGATATCATACCTCACTTTTCCTGCCTTCTCTTTATAGAGATCTTGAAGGTGAGGCATCATGCAATAGGCATCCATATCCTTATATTTCTTTTTAAATATCATTGGACACGGATGGTAGCATGAAGCACTAAACATATGTAGTATCATTCATATGTTTCTTATAGAGATATATCTCTTCATCACTTTCCTCATTTCCAAGAACAATTGGTAAAGGTTCTTCCAGCACATAAAATTTCCTTTCATGCTGAAGAATGACATGTAGGCGCATTTTCCATTCTTGGAAATTAGTTTCATTGAGAAGGATTTCCTTCTCAAGTATGGATCAAAATGATATGTGTGATGTCATTTTATTAATATTTCTATAAATACGATGAGCATAATTTTATTAACTTATCTATTAAATTCATACAAATAAATATATATTATATTTATTAGTCTCTCACTATTTTATCAAAATCCAATATCCCTCACCATTGGATTCAGAATATCCTATTGCTTGGAAATTCTATTGGTAAGGACCCATATTTCCCTTATCATTACCCCAATATTGGTTGGTCAAGAAACTTGAATGGTTTTAGGTAGGTATTCTAAACTCCAACGACATTAACTCAAATTTCCTTGATCTTTTGAGTGGAATACCCAATCCTGAAATCATTAATTTAGATTTCCTCAACCTTTGCCTCTCAGTAACACCAAGTCCTTCTTTGGAAGTCAACCCTTGATGTCAACTAAGTCAAGTCAACCCAAAACCTTAAATTATAATTCCCTAATAATTGAAACCACTCCAACTTTGGCTGGTCAAGTACTTTGAACTATAGTTTGATTATAACCAAAGTAATTAAAGTATATACCAACTTGGTATTTTATTTAGGTATTTTATCCTTTATTTGTAAATTTCCAATTATTATCTTTATCACTTGCTCGTTAGTATTAAGTGGTATTACTTAAGTGATTAACCATGCCTTAAATAATATTTACGCATAAGCCAGTTTATTTTAATTCTATCTTGAATTATTATTAATTCATTAATTATTTGATCATGCCAAGACATCCATATTGAAATAACCATGAAACTGAAAGAAATAAAATAAAGGTATTGATAATGAGCTTATACTAATGATTATTTTGTCTACCAGTTGGTAAACTAACCATTGACCAAGGGGAGAAACACCTTTAACTAATTGAGGTTTGTGTTTATAGTTTTCCACCTATCCACCTTTGTATCTCCTTGGATTGGTTTCACCTCAGATTTGATCATGAACTGCCTCCACTAGATTGGGAGCTCTATCCATTACATATGTCTTTTACTCACACACATGTGAGGGGAAAAGGGGTTTATATTAATGAAACCATGGGCACGTAGGCTTGACATAATAATGATGAGACAAGGAATGTAGGACAAAAAAATTAATATAATAATAAATTAAATGAAACCAATCACATATAGAAAGTCTGGTCTACCTCATGATCATTCACATGCATGCAATGAATTACGCGTTTAATAAAACTAGAATTCAATTATTAATTTTTCTTATTTAATATAAATATCACTCGAATAGATTAATTATTATCTTTAATTATTCAATCCTTTTATCTTAATCCTTTATCTAAATTTCCTTGAGATTATCATCCATTATAATTTTAAATAAATTCATTTAAAATTAACCTTGTATATAAATTTACCATGGAGTTAACATGGTGAATACCCATCTAAATCTACCAATCATGTATTATACTCGTATATTGTTATAATCTTGTGACATATTTCATACATGACTTATCACATATTATCACAATGTGTACTTCACGAATGATTACATGAATTACATGATTTTTTCATCCATGTGTTATGATTAATTGTACGTAGAGTAATAACTTGTAATATGACTCATACATGATTTGAAGATCTGAACATTATGCAGAAATTAAGTAAAAATTTATATATTTATGTATATTAAAACTTATCACATGGAGTGTCCTATCTTTATGAACACACACAAGTACATGTCTCAAGGTTTACATATCAAAATTAATAAATTTTAAATCTGTGTAATTTGTTAAAAGTACATGGCATGTAGATTAGATCTACATGGTGTGTACATCTCTCTATGTCTATTCGAGGTACATGACTAGGGACTCGATGTGTGAGGTGTACCTTAGAAATTTTGGAGTACACAGAGTGTCCAATGGGACATGTGTCATGTTAACTTTGTGTTACATATTCATCGGTCGGGTGGTCCATGTATGGAATAAATAGCCCATATCTGACCAAAAGGTGATTACATGACATGCTCAGTTGTTCACACGGTGTGTAGTATGGATGACCGTGCACCATTTAATCATGCCCAACACACGATGCATTAATGGTGAAATTAATTCCATAATCAATTCATCATATTGAATTGATATCAGAATCAAATATGGTGTGTTGAACGTGACTACACGGCATGTAACTATGGTTACACGGAGTGTAGTCTAGTATTGTCCAACCAGAAACCTTGGAACCTCCTAATGAGTTCATTAATATTATTTTAATCATAAAAATAAATGTCTCTATTAGATCTATGATAAACGAATGAGGAAAAATAAAATCTTTCAAATCAGATTAAAATAATTATTAAACATTAATTGAAAAACTAAATTATAAATTCATAAATCGCCAATGATTTTAAAATAATTATAAACAATTATGTGCCCTCTCTGATAACATTTTTAGGTTTCAGGTGAAGCAGAATCACGGTAAGGGGGTGCCCAAATTTTCTTTTTTCATGATCGATGATCAATCTAAGATCTATACAATAGTGAATGTTGTGATCCATAGAATTGATCAACAAGATCAGACAAGGGTAATCACACCAGAACCAAGAGAGAAGATATCAACGCATATTGTTTATAATTAATTTAAATAAATAATAATTACCTCTAAGGAATTATTTATTCATTGATGAATCTGGTGACATATCAATGGTGCACCATTTTTTCATTTTAGAAACCAAGTGTAGATTTCCTATAGCAATGATCCACACATGTTCCACGAATCTCTGGACATTGTCGAAGGAGTATTCCAGTGATAGCATAGAATATCCTTACACTTCCATCGTCTACCTTTGATCACCTAGATAACCAGTTCCAAAGAGTTCTACAAGATCTGGTGGAGGATGATTTCTCTTCATTATTGAGAGCGTTCTTGTAGAATCGGTCTCTCTAGTCTTTAGAGGTCTTCTTAAAATTTGTTGTGCACAATTGAATTGCTTTATGATAAAAATTACATAATTTAGTATTTATATTTCTAGGGATAAAATAAAATAATTTCACAAGTTCAATTGTTATTTATTTAATCCTATCATGACCCCATGTCAAATAATAATAGTAATATTATTATTTCTAGAAATTCTCTTAACCTGCGAATTATAATTAAATATTATTTAATAAAATAATATTCAACATATATTATTTCTCACCAGACCATTAAACTCAGTTCATCATTCCTCTAAAATATTTATCAGGACTTGAATAATGTCTATTTATTTATTTATTAAATATCATTTCATTATTCTCCAATAAATAAATAAATATTATATTCAATAAATAACAAATAAATATTTATTAAATATTCCACTCCCAATATATTCTCTTGAATAACTATTAACGGGATAAATGTGATCAGTCATACATGAATAATTATTAAACCATTACTGGGAATAATATTTATTCAACTTGTTAAATAATAATGTATTATTTAATAGTATTATGGATACACTTAGTGTGTGACCCTCTAGGCCTCTTTCTCAGTGGCATTAGGTGAACCAGCCTAAGTCCAAGGTTAGTATCTAGAATCATGCTAAGGTACCCATAGAGAAATAATTTAATGCCACAATGACATGTCACTTCATACAGACACTTACTATATAATATAATCTATTTATCACAATATCTCTAATCAAGAAGGTTGCATGCTAGTGTCATCAACCTATGTCCTCGATATCTCTCTCTTTGACTTTCCGAAAATATAACTTCCCTATAGAACACCATCGCCATCTATTTATTTAGGCTATATAATTTCCATCAAAGGGTCTAAGATATTAACTTCCATTAATGAACAGAAGGGATAAATCCTTTCTCACATTATTCATTAATGTAGTATTACTCATGATGCACCCAATGTATCCTACCTCATCACAAACATCAGTCACCATAGTTTTCATTAATACATCAAATTAAATGACTTTCGATACTCATTAATAATAATCTTAAATTCTAAGGACCAATACACATGTACAAATATAGGAACATCCAATGACACTTATAAATGGGGATTTCCTACTGTCGTTTATTATTCTCATAATATCCTATTAGATATTACCAAGGGCATACCCCATGAGAAGGTGCCTCAAAGTCCTATGAGTCTCCACCCCTAATAGCCTTTATAATTTGTGTCCCTCAAATGATATCATTCATCCATTGAACATATATTCAAGAATAGTTTAATATCACTTCTGAGTTCTCATCATAGTGGGGAACTTCCATGACCTTTCAGTGTGACTACTACTATTAGGAAATTATCACATGATATGTCATGCAGAAGAACAATCATGATTTGATAAGTAATTAATTAATATTAAAAACAATTAATACATGTTTATCATAAATTAAAAAGACGTTGGTTCTAGGCAACCAACTCTAACATCTATTAGTACTAAAGCATGAGTAGAACAAACATAGAACATACCTCATAATTTTTTTTCCTAGTCATATGCCTTTATAGCCAGCAACTGCTCGCAACCTAAACTGCTATCTCCTTGAGCCTAGTGTGGGACTCCTGGTGGTGGTGATGGGAGTAGATCATAATTTCATCCCCCCAGTAGTTCCTCTCTCCAAATCTATAGGTGCTCCTCTTCTAGAACTGCGTACCTGGGGGTTTTCCTGGCCTCACCTGGAAAATCCATTATCAAGGAACTGTCTTTGGGATAGTGGCATATCCATTTCCTTCCTACCCTCAAAATCTTGATGGGTTAGGCAATCACATTCCATTTTACCATACCCGTTACATTCATAACATCACCCCTCTCCGACATGATCTTCTCCTCTACGTGAACCCCACACCGCAGGTCCATGCATATGAGTGTAGGAATGATCATGCCCCAATTGATGAGACATAAATTTATTATTCCTTATAGAAACTAAAGATTAATCAGCTCTATGTTTTCCACTACCAATCCTAGTCACCTGATATCCCTCAGCTAGAAAACTCATGGTAATTAGAACCCGCTCCAGCACTGCAACATAAGAGGGCCCACCTAAAGAGACTATGCTAGCATGGATGTCCCTAAAAATTCATTTATCAGACATATGTGATCAGAATAAACCATCTTTGACCATGTCAAGGTAGTATCATGTAGTGTTATTAATCCTTTATTCATACTCAACAAATGTTATACCACCCTATTATCGCTCATGAAACTCCTGAATCTAGATTGAGTGAAAACATGAGGGGTAATACTCCTCATGAAATACTTTCTATAATTTGGTCCATGAGAGTTCCTATAGTGGTTTTGGTTTTACCTTGTAAAAATTTATAATATTTCTAGGAATATTTTTGCACCCTCATGCTGAGTCAACATGGAATTTCTGGGCCCAAAGATCCATAGTGTGGTGATATTAAAAATATTAGATATCTTATATAATGTGCATACAATTTTTCAGGAAATTTTTAATAACTCCCATTTAGAGTCTTATATCATAAATCTTATACTATGGTTGAGTTCTAAATAGGGTGTTTACCCTAAAAGTGATAAAATGTTTTTCGGATTTAGGTTCCCGATTGTAGGTGTCGTTTGGAGGGTATGATAAATGGGGTATATTAATTAATTAATTAATATATCCCCCCTGTAGGTTTCTCTCATAATAGGAAAGGGGGAGGTTTTTCCCTTGCGTGATGGATGAACTAAGGTTGAACCCAGGAGGGGAGTCACTATCAAACTCTAATTTTGACATCAATCATCATCAGATAGAGGCGCAGTAGCTTATGGGCATCACGCTGGACCCGAATCTTCGGCGTTTCTCCATGAGGTGCACAGATTTATGTGCTTTTTGTATTGATATTTGTTTATTAATTTTTATAAGGTTTTATAGCCCTATTATGATTAATAAAGATCCCTTAGGGGTCAAACTATGAATAATTGAGTAAAACTAGGGGTTTTAAATGTATCATAGGTAATTCCAATTCTAAATTTATGATAACACGGTATGTAGTATAGGAGAACACATTGTGTATTATTCTCATTTGGTGGAGATGACTTTTGAGAAATATACACCATTTACCCAACATACACTCCTTTTAGTGAGTCTTGACTATGTATCCAAGTACATGGCTAGGTACACCATGTAAGGGGACACAGTCATGTGTAAGTACACTGCCAGACCCTGAGTGTACATGGGAATGAAGTTTCGTTCATGGGAATAGGAAGAAGGACATGACCATGTGCCCTGGGTTCCTAGACATGCCATGTAACAAGGTTACACACTTTTTAAGAAGACATGGAAATCCAAGATGGGTGTGCAGGATCACATTCCCAAGTGTTCATTATAGTTTACACGCCATGTGTGATCACATGTCCAGGAAGTCCATATGTAGGCTAGGACACGCCCAAGAATTCAGGAGGCGACACATGCCATGTAAGGCCATGTACATGTCGTCTACTCCCTTACATGTTGAGTACTGCATGGGGACATGGACAAGGGATACTTTCAAGAGATATGTAATTTGACTAGGGGGACATACCATGTACTCCCCTTATTTAATTCTCCCTAATCCCATCTACATCTTCACAACATTGATATAGGCCTATGAGTATCCTATACTGGGTGTTTTCCCATATAGAACACGATAGTGTTTATGGTTTTCATGATAGATATGTTACACAAGGTGATACTAGAAGTACACTTCATTCAGTGATTCTTAGATGCTAACGGTGATTAGGTTTATCCTTAGAGAGGTACTCATATTGAAAAACACTCTGTCGCATTAGGGCGAGGGTCCCCCAAACTCTCTACATGATTACAGTGGTTAGGATGGATCACCAAATATTTTGTGGTTGGAAACTCCCTTATGTCACTAGGGAATGGGTCCCCCATGCTTGTTTTATATATAGGGATTGAAACCCCCCATACTAAACTGGTTTCAAGTCTTCTATCGATAGGGGTGTAACTCCCCCGTCTTTGAGAACCGATAGAGATCGGGTCCTCCACTGGAGTTGTGGATCCCTTAGATATAGAGAGTAGTGGTGAGGTGTATACCCCTCCATATAGATTATTAAGAGGTTACAATAAGATTATATACTCCCGAACACTGGTTTTAGTTCTTCTAACCAAGGAGTGGTACTCACCAGTCATCGAGATCCAGCGAGGAGTGGGTCCTCCACAGGAGTTGTGACTCCATCAGTTGTAGATACAAACATTGAGGAGAGATCCCCTTCGCTAACTCTTGTGATGTTACATGATATTCATTTAATAGATTTAGTGTATCCCTTGGATTTAGATGATAACGTCTAGGACTGGTCCCCTACACACTATATCTTCCTGGACCATGCGAGGCCTCAGTTGGAAAAAGTACTCCCTTGATTTTTGCAAATAGTGGTGAGGTGTGGGTTCTCCACACATTTTTTTGTTTATGTTGGATATATCATGTGAAGGACCTCAGGACACCCTAAGAGGGGGGTGAATTAGGGTGTCAAATTTTTCTTTCAAACTATTGGTTCATGTTCCCTCGTTGGAAGGAACCTTTTAAACCTATCAGAAAAACACATGAAAAGAGAAGACAAAACAATTTTACTTATTTCTCCACAATAGGATAGTCCATGGAGAATATGTCGATAGGTTATCAATCATACCAAATTCAACTGATCTTCACTAGTTTTGGATTACAAATATTCAGTCATAGATGTTATGTTCTAGGCTCACTACTATTAAAATGGTTCAGGGATATTTCACTGGGTCCCTCGTATAACTTCTGTAAGAACCTGGACCTTCTTTTCAGGTATGTTTTCCTTTTCTGGTCTTTTTTTGAGAAAAAGAGGAAATTTATGGAGGTTGTACAGGGGCACATGGTTGGAGCATAGTTTAAACAAACCGTTCGGCCAGCCCAGGAAACTGTGCACCCTTGACAGTGGGCTCCGCACAGGATGCGCACAGTTTGTCAAACCATGCAGGAAAGCCGTGAGAAGCCCTTGGATGAGATAGTAGGCTCCTCACAGGCTGCGCAAAGTTTTTCAAACCATGCGGGAAAGTCGTGTGAAGTCCCTGGGCGAGACAATGGCAACTGCATGGTTGGCGCAGAGTTTTCCAAACCGTTTGGGGAAACTGTGCGGCCAATTAAAGTTGGTGTTTTTAAGTCTCGGGCCACTCTAGATTTTCCATTCCTTCACCTTTCTTCCTCCTAATAGTGGCTCATACAGGAGTTTTAATTTTCAGAGGTTGGGGGAGCTCCTTGGCTTGTTTTTGAGGCAAATTGAAGGGGTTTCTTGGTGGATCAAAGGCAGTTCTCCTCGGGTAAGTCCCTCTTTTGGTTCTTTGAGGTTTTAGTTAGGGTTATCTCTCTCTCCCTCTCTTAAATTCCTAGATCTAAAAATTTTTTCATGTAGATCTAGGGTTGTGTTACCTTTTTGTGTTAAAGGTTGACCTTGTTGATGATAGGGAAGGAGTTTTATAGCAGTCTTCCGTGAAGCGGTTGCAGGTTTTGTGGGTGCAGTTGATTGTGGATCATTTTCACCAGAACCCTAAAGGTAGGTGGTTTGTGCCTTTTAGTTTAATGTATTTGAATATATTTTGAAATTACAACAATACCCTTGAATGGGCTATTGTTCATTTACCATCTTACCCCTGTGTTTTTTCTTCCATGCTTGTATGCTCATGTAGAGGTTAATTGGATCTAAATAGAATTGTTTACCATGCTTTGGATGTTTTTCCATGCATGTTCTGTTTACGACAGTTTGGTCCCGTATGGCATGTTTTCCCATGCCTAGTGATTGTAGGATGGAGTGTTGTATTCAGACATGTTGAGATGCTATAGACTGATTATCCAAGTAGTTCTGTTGGTTTACTTTGGCTTTATAGCATTATTATGTGTTGACTTACAGGAGGCTGTGAGAACCTGGTGTAGTGGACTAAAAGGGGATAGACCGAGTGAGCTTCCTCATATAGTCCTTGGATATTATAGACTATAAGGGGATAGACTGAGTGAGCTTCCTCAGAGGTTCTTTGGACATTATAGACTATATGGGGATAGACCGAGTGAGCTTCCTCAGAGAGTCTTTGGACATTATAGACTATAAGGGGATAGACCGATTGAGCTTCCTCAGAGAGTCTTTGAGCATTATAGACTATGAGGGGATAGACTAAGTGAGCTTCCTTAGAGAGTATTTTTTTACTTTGAATTTTACCATGAACCTTTCCAGGCTATAAGGGGAATTGATTGGGTGAGATTCCTCAGAGAGTCTATGAACGACCCGGGGCTATAAGAGGAATTATTTGGGTGAGTTTCCTCAGAGAGTCTCTTGACCTTGGGGCTTTAAGGGGAATTGACCTTGTGTGCTTCCTTAGAGAGTCCTTGACTACCCTATACTATAAGGGGAGTTGACTGAGAGTGCTTCCTTAGAGAGTCTTTGAGCATTATATACTATGAGGGGATAGACCGAGAATGCTTCCTCATAGAGTCTTTATTAATGCTTAAGATGAACCAGAGGGGTTAGACTGAGTGTGCTCCCTAGAGGGTTGCGTGTACTTGATAGGTAGGACTAGATGGGATAGTATGTGCATGCTTCCCAGAGGGTTACCTGTTCATGTTTCTTTCTTCGATTAGTTGTTGCGTGATAATTGTTATTGTGGATTGTCTACTGTTGAGTACCTTCCCGTTTTCTGTTATCTGTACTTTTACCTGCCATATATATTCACTAACTGTTAGGAAGAGATCTTATGGTGGTTGCCTACTAGGATTATTCTCACACCCTATTTGGGTAATGCTTTTGTGCCCAAACAGATTATAATGTTGTAGGTATAGATAAGGTCAAGTGACCTTCTACTTTAGGTACTTGATTGCATTGGAGCTGAAGAGCATGGGACCAAGATGAGGCTTGCGATGCTGAGGAGTTTAACTGCTTTCTTTTGCACTTTGGTTTAGCGCTGTTGTATTCCAGCATTGTGACTTGTTTGGCTGTTTTCCTAGACATATCTGTACCATGCATCACGTTATATATATGTGCTCCAGTTGTTTATCATTTCAGTTTTCTGTTGTTTACTGTTGTTGGATACTACTGCTTCCTCTATTTTATATTTGTTGGTCTTCCACTGTGTTACTCTTCCAATGAGGGCATAGTTTCCCGACTATCACACCTAAGGCCCTCACAACTAGTCGGTAGCCTCTGGAATTCGGGAAAATGCGCTTGAGGCCATGTGACCAACCGGGTATGGTGCGCCTCTGGGTGGCTTCTGGAACCGGGACGTTACAAATTTGTATCAAAGGGGTTTCTTTTCTTTTCTTTTGATTTACTATTTGAAGAATTTACCCAAGGATAGGATGGAATAGGTACTTGGTTATAAGCTAATCATGGGAGTAGCTAACCCATGTATAGGTAAAATCCATACTAAATCATTTATTGCAATTTTAATGGTTTTCAATTTTACAGTTGATTTGATTTCACCATTGGGTGATTCACAAGTTGTGTGTTGTTACCATTGTTGTTATTACGGTTCTATTTCTATCGCAACCCGATGAGATGAGGGTATTCCATCTCCTGCATCATATAACCACTTGTTATAAATCACATGCCATGCATTCTTTCCATGCCATCTAGGATACATTAGCAATTGCATGTTGTTGTAAAAGATGTTGTGTAGATTATGCATGTTGTTATGATAGATTCTTTGATAGAATCTCTGCTCTTTGATAGGGAATTTGTTTGTATATTTATTTGCTTAGATGGACGGAAAACTTTGGTTCTTGAGGTTTTATGGGCCCTCTTGGACCAGAATTTGGTGGATCATTGCTTGTTTTCCTTGTTATAACTTGTATAAGATACCAAACTTTGATTTGCAGGGAGTATGGGACCTCATGGATCAAAATTTGGCACTTTCAATGTTTGTTTCAGTGTTTCTATCAGTTCCGGAGTAGTTTATGAGGCTTACTATTCAGAAAAACCCAGAATGCACACCATGTAGTTTAGACTACACGTCATGTGTTCTTCTGCTTGGGAAGAAATAGTCCTTATTAAGTACATGCCATGTGCTCCTCTGTTTTAATCCCTATTAATCTTGATCTAAGGTGTGTGTATCACCTTGCATAGTCATTCCACTGAGACGTCCTCCGGTTGTACGCCAACCACAAGGCGGTGATCAAACACCGGATATGGCTAATCAGGGACTTCCAGTAGATCCTCCTGTTGTGCCAGTCTTAGAACCAATAGTTATACCTAACCCAGGTGTTGATGCAAAGTTTAGGGAGGATTTTCTAAGGATGATGCAGAACTTCTAGGGAGCGTAGCCTCCTACCCCGTTAATGGCTGATTTGACGCGGGTTTTCCAACAGCAGCATCCTCCCACCTTCTTAGGGGAAGGAGGACCTCAGGCTGCAGAGTCATGGCTCAAATCCACACTGATGATATTCAAGCATCTCGAGGTACCACCAAAGAGGAGGGTGAAACTTGCTACCTATATGCTCCGAGACTCCACCAAGAGGTGGTGGGATGTCATCTCTCAGGCGGGATTCCATCAGAATATGTCTTGGGAGGAGTTTCAGAGTATTTTCTACGATTACTTCTACCCGGAGACCCTGAGGGCTGACCGAGCCCTGGAGTTCATGAGCTTAGAGCAGGGTACTATTTCGGTGATGGAGTATTTATCTCGTTTCATGGAGATGCAGTATTTCACGCCTATCCCAGTAGGTGATGAGTTGTTCCTGGCTAGGAAGTTTGAAGACGGTCTCAGGCAGGAGATTTGTTCCCAGGTGAACATCTTCAGGTTGACTTCGATATCCTCTATCGTCAACCAGGCTCTGATCACTGAGCACAATATGAGGGATTCTGAAACAATGAGCTAGGGAGGTTCGACATCTAGAGTTAGTGTTCCTTCTTCTGATAGCAGAAAGCACTACAGGGAGCTTTCTCGAGGAGACCATAGTAGGCGAGATGCATATTTTGGTAGCCAGGTGGTGTGCTACCAGTGCAGAAGAAGCGGTCATACTAGGCCGCAGTGCCAGAGAGACCTGATGGAGTGTCGATCTTACGGCAAGATGGTCCATCTGTAGAACTTCTGTCAGATCTTCTCACTAGCATCTAGTGACAGGGGTTCGTCTATGACTCCTCATATAGGAGCAGCCCCACCAGTTTCTCACCATTCTAGGAACTGGAGTTCTTTTGGCCATTCAGGCTGAGTTGGAGGTCGCGGTCATGGAGGTCAGTCACCAGGCTACTAGTGACAGCAGGGCGGGCCCGCTCAGAGTAGTCAGGTAGGGTCACAGGGACACAGAGCTGGCCAGACTTTTGTAGTGGAGCAGACCCATCTGGAGCAGGATCCTAGCCCCTCTACGATTCGAGGTACAATCCTAGTAGCCTCATTTTTATCTTCAACTCTTTTTGATACTAGTGCTACACATAGCTTTATATCGGTTGCTATCGTGGAGATACTTGGGCTCGGTATCCTTCCTTCTGTTGATTTCTTGATGCTAGACACTCTGTTGGTGACTATAATGGATAGTGTACGTCAGTGTAAGGAGTACCCTCTCGAGGTTAGTGGGTGTCACTTCCTTTGGGATATTTATGTTCTCGAGATAACCGACTATGATGTCATTCTCAAAATGGACTGGATAGTTCCCTTCCAGGTAGTCGTCGACTGCTACCACTTAAGGGTAAGTTGTATATCACCAGAGGGTGGATGTTTTCTTCATAAAGGAAAGTGGGATGTCCAGGCGAGTAGAGCAGGACCAGAGAATCATGGGTTAGGAGCAGTTACAACCCAGATTGCTAGTCTTTATCTGGATGACCAGGGGACTTCACAGTTAGACTTCCCTCCAGTAGTGGATCATTTTAGAGATGTCTTTCTAGAGGAATTTTTAGGTTTGCCTCCAGAGCATGAGGTAGAATTTTCTATTGATCTTGTTCCAGGAGTGGCACCAGTGTCCATTCCTCCTTATAAGATATCTACACTTGAGTTTCAGGAGCTCAAGAAGCATTTGGAGGAGTTGCATGCAAAGTGTTTCATCCAACCCAGTATTTCTCCATGGGGTTTTATGATCTTTTTTGTGAAGAAGGCATATGGTAGTCTTAGGCTGTGTGTGGATTATCGGAAGTTTAACCAGTTGAAGGTCAAGAACCGATATCCCTTGTCGTGGATTAATGACCTCTTTGATCAGAACTGAGGATCCCGGGTGTTCTCGAAGATTGACTTGAGTTTCGGTTACCATCATTTGCGTGTTAGAACATCTGATATACCTCTCACAGCTTTTAGAATCAGGTATGGTCTATACGAGTACACGATTATTCCGTTCGGTCTCACGAACGTGCCTGTAGTTTTCATGGAACTGATGAACCGAGTGTTCCATCCATACTTGGATTCCTTCGTGGTGGTTTTCGTGGATGATATCTTGGTGTAATCTCACACTCAACATGACCATGCTACCCATCTTGATATCATTTTGAGTACACTGAGAGAGCATCAATTATATGCTAAGCTCTCGAAATGCCACTTTTGGATGGACCAGATTCACTTCTTGGCTCATGTTATCTCAGAGACAGGATTATCAGTAGACCTAGAGAAAGTGAGAGTTGTAGTTTCCTGGGAGAAATCGAAGAACTTCTTTGAGGTGCAGAGTTTTCTGGGGTTGGCTGGATACTACAGATGTTTCATACAGGACTTCTCGTGCTTGGCATCATCACTGATAGGTCTGACTAAGAAGGGTGTGAAGTTCTTGTGGTCAGATTCTTGTGAGTCAGCACTTCAAGAGCTGAAGGGGAGGTTGACGTTAACACCGATACTAGTCTTGACAGATCCGGGAAAGAGCTATACTGTTTACTATGATGCTTCAGGTATCGGGTTGGGAGTTGTGCTTATGCAGGGAGAAGGAGTCGTTGTGTACGGATCTCGGTAGTTGAGGCCACATGAGAGGAATTACCCGATTCACGATCTAGAGCTATCGGTTATTGTTCATTCCTTACGTTGTTGGATACATTATCTTCTAGGAGATCACTTTGTGGTTTTCACCGACCACAAGAGTCTCAAGTACATCTTCACTCAGCGTGATCTGAATTTGAGACAGTGTAGGTGGGTCGATTATCTTTAGTCCTTTGACTTTGAGCTTGCTTGTACACCTGGGAAAGGCAACGTAGTGGCTGACGCGTTGAGTAGGAGAACTCCGATATAGGCTGTTCATGAGGCCAGCAGTGAGTGGTAGCTTATGGCACTGTTCTCTGAGATGCATCTGGAAGTGCACGACAGACAGGGGTATACCTTTATATCTTCTATAGCTATTACCTCTACGATTCTTGAATGAGTTCGAATGAGGTAGCTATCAGACTCTGAAGGCCTAGTCATGCGGGAAAGTTTTTCAAGAGAGGACCCTCTTCCTGGATGGATAGTAGTCAAGGATGAGATCTTTCATTTCCAGGGATGCGTATGGGTGCCAGCAAATATATGCGAGGAGAAGATGCGAGGCTTTCATTCCTTAATTTGGGCAGTTCATCCTAGCATCACCAAGATGTATCGTGATCTACACCGTCAGTATTGGTGGCCAGGTATGAAGAGAGACGTTGATGGTTTTGTCTTGAGTTGTTCCACCTATCAGCAGGTGAAGGCGGAGCACCAGCGACTAGTAGGGCCTTTGCAGCAGCTACCCATTTCCGAGTGGAAGTGGAACGACGTCGCGAGGGATTTCGTGACCGGTTTTCCGAGGTCTCCTTGAGGGAATGATGTAGTTTGGGTTGTCATTGATAGACTTACGAAGGTTGCTCAATTATTACTGATTAAGGAGACCTTCAGTGTTGATGAGATGGGACAGTTGTACATTCGGTAGATTGTACGTCTACATGGGGTTCCCCACCCCATTGTCTCGGACAAGGATGCACGTTTTTCTTCTCAGGTCTGGCAGGGGCTTCAGAAGGTTTTGGGTACACAGGTACTTTTGAGTACAGCATACCAACCCCATAAATATGGCCAGTGCGAGCATACTATTCAGGTTATTGAGGACATGCTCTGAGCATGCATCCTTGATTTTAGAGGTTCTTGGGAGAAACATATACCTCTCATGGAGTTTTCCTACAAAAATAGTTTTCAAGCAACTATTTAGATGTCACCTTATGAGGCTTTGTATGGTAGTTAATGCCGATCACCCTTGTGTTGGATGGAGGTAGGAGAGGCAGCTATGTTGGGACCTCATCTTGTCCAGGAGACCACAGAACATATAGAGTTGATTCGGAAGAATATGGCTATTGTGCAGTCTCGTCAGAAGTCTTATGTTGATCAGCAAAGATGACCTCTGGAGTTCGAGGTAGGGGATTAGGTTTTCCTACGTGCCACACCGAGGATGGGTCACATAAGGATTAGAAGATAGGGTAAGCTTTCGTCGAGGTACGTCGGGCCGTTTGAGGTGTTGGAGAGAGTTGGGCTGGTTGCCTATCGGTTTTAGTTACCTCAGAGGTACCGGGATGTGCACGACATCTTCCACGTTTCACAGCTTCGACGTTACTTTTCAGACCCATCTCACGTTTTTTAACCTGAGTAGGTTGAGCTCGAAGAGGATGCATCGTTCGAGGAGCATCCTATCCGGATTTTTTATCATAGTACAAAGGTTCTCCATGGACGGTATTTTCCTACGGTACGAGTGATATGGTAGCACGGGAAAGTACAGTATGAGACTTGGGAGAGGGAGGCCAATGTACGAGCACAGTGGCCAGAGCTGTTCAGGGTAGCTTCTTCTACGTCGTGCTAGGGAAATTCGGGGATGAATTTTTTTAAGGGGGGAATTTTGTAAGAACTCGGACCTTATTTTCAGGTATGTTTTCCTTTTATGATTGTTTTTGAGAAAAAGAGGAAATTTTCAGAGGTTGTGTAGGGGTACATGGTTTAAACAAACCGTTCGGCCAGCCCAGGAAACTGTGCACCCTTGATAGTGGGCTTTGCACGGGGTGCGCACAGTTTTTCAAATCATGTGGGAAAGCTATTAGAATCCCCTGGATGAGATAGTGGGTTTCGTACGGTCTATACACGGTTTTTCAAACCATGTGGCAAAGCCGTGTGAAGTCCCTAGGCGAGAAAGTGGCAACTGCATGGTTGGCGCACGGTTTTCCAAACCGTGCGGGGAAACCGTGCGGCCACTTAAAGTTGAGGTTTTTAAGTCTCGGGCCACTCGGAATTTCCCATTCCTCCACCTTTCTTCCTCCTACTCAGGGATCACGTGGGAGTTGCAATTTTTAGAGGTTGGGGGATCTCCTTGGCTCATTTTAGAGGCAAATCGAAGGGGTTTCTTGGCGGATCAAAGGTGGTTCTCCTCAGGTAAGTCCCTCTTTTGGTTCATTGAGGTTTTGGTTAGGGTTAGCTCTCTCTCCCTCTCTTAAATTCATAGATCTACAAGGGTTTCCTGTAGATCTAGGGTTTTTTTGCCTTTGTGTGTTAAAGGTTGACCTTATTGATGATAGGGAAGGAGTTTTAGAGCGGTCTTCCGTGAAGCAGTTTCTGGTTTTTTGGGTGGGGTTGATTGTGGATCGTTTTCGCCAGAACCCTAAATGTAGGTGGTTTGTGCCTTTCGGTTTAAGGTCATTGAATATATTGTGAAATTTCAATAATACCCTTGAATGGGGTATTGTGTGTTTACCTTCTTACCCCTGTGTTTTTTCTTCCATGCTTGTATGCTCGTGTAGAGGTTAATTGGATCTAAATAGAATTGTTTTCCATGCTTTGGATGTTTTTCTATGCGTGTTCTATTTACGAAAGTTTGGTCCTGTATGGCCTGTTTTCCCATGCCTAGTGATTGTAGGATGGGGTGTTTTATTCGAACATGTTGAGATGCTATAGACTGATTAGACAAGTAGTTCTATAGGTTTACTTTGGCCTTATAGAATTACTATGCATTGAATTACACGGGGTTGTGAGAACCTGGTATATTAGACTAAAAGGGGATAGACCGAGGGAGCTTCCTCAGAGAGTCCTTGTAAATTATAGAATTTAAGGGGATAGACTGAGTGAGCTTCCTCAGAGAGTCCATGGACATTATACACTATAAAGGGATAGACCGAGTGAGCTTCCTAAGAGAGTCTTTGGACATTATAGACTATAAAGGGATAGATCGATTGAGCTTCATCAGAGATTCTTTGAGCATTATAGACTATGAGGGGATAGACTAAGTGAGCTTCCTCAGAGATACTTTTTTTACTTTGAATTTTACCATGAACCATTCCAGGCTATAAGGGGAATTGATTGGGTGAGCTTCCTCAGAGAGTCTGTGAACGACCTGGGGCTATAAGAGGAATTGACTAGGTGAGTTTCCTCAGAGAGTCTCTTTACCTTGGGGATATAAGAGGAATTGATCTTGTGTGCTTCCTCAGAGAGTCCTTGACTACCCTAGACTATAAGGGGAATTGACTGAGAGTGCTTCCTCAGAGAGTCTTTGAGCATTATAGAGTATGAGGGGATAGACCGAGAGTGCTTCCTCAGAGAGTATTTATGAATTCTTAAGCTGAACCAGAGGGGTTAGACTGAGTGTGATACCTAGAGGGTTTCTTGTACATGATAGGTAGGACCAGATGGGATAGGTTGTGCATGCTTCCCATAGGGTTACCTATTCATGTTTCTTTCTTCGATTAGTTTTTGCTTGATAATTGTTACTGTGGATTGTTTACTGTTGAGTACCTTCCTGTTTGTTGTTATCTATACTTTTACCTACCATATATATTCAATGACTGTTAGGCACAGATCTTGTGGTGGTTGCCTACTGGGATTCGTCTCACACCCTGTTTGGTCTATGCTTTTGGGCCCAAATAGATTATAATGTTGCAGGTATAGATAAGGGAAATCACCCTACTACTTCAGGTATTTGATTGCATTGGAGATGGAGAGCATGGGACCAAGATGAGGCTTGCTATGCTGAGGAGTTTAACTGCTTTCTTTTTCACTTTGGTTTAGCACTGTTGTATTCCAGCAGTGTGACTTGTTTGGCTGTTTTCCTAGACATATATGTACCATGCATCACTTTATATATATGTGCTCCAGTTTTTTATCATTTCACTCTTCTGTTGTTTACTGTTGTTGGATACTACTGTTTCTATGATTGTATATTTGTTGGTCTTCCACTGTGTTACTCTACCAATGAGGGCATAGTTTCCCCACTATCACACCCAATGCCCTCGCTGCTTGTCGGCAGCCTCTAGAATTCATGGAAATGTGCTTGAGGCCATGTGACCAACCGGGTACGGGGCGCCTCTGGGAGGCTTCCGGAACCGGGACGTTACAACTTCTGTTGACTCCCCCTTGCTCATTAATCTGAGAGAAGTCAAACTCAGTTTATCAACATGAAGGTCGATTAAATGGTTTCACATTAAATTCGTTGTCTCTGTCTTAGTACAAGACACTTCTTGCACCATAGTCCTAAAATGATGCACACTGATGGACTTATTCTCATAAAAACTGAAATCCAAAAATATCCTTTTGCAAATCTCCTTTACAAAGCCCCTTCGTAGATCCCATCACTTCACATAGATCAATCCTTCATAGAGCTCACTTCCTCATATAGCTCGCTGTGTCATAGATCTCACTACCTCATAGATCAACTTACATTGCAAAGCTCGCTGAGCCAATGAGTAACATCCTGCCTTCATAAAGTACCTAATCCAGAGAGGCATTGACTTTGGTCAAGCTTAAGGTAGAATTTTCATAGAGCTCAGGCTCCTAGAGAAAACCAGTTTCATAGAGCACCCCTTGATTTATGAAATAAAAGAAATTTTATATTTTCTCTCTCAGATTCATGTGGAACAGAGAGTGTGGCCTCTTATTTATAGGCATGATTTAACACGGAGCTCTGCTTCCTCCGTCGTGAAGTCCAGATCAGTCAAAATGTCTTTGTGGGGCTTCCTCCACATAGAAAATCTCTAATGAAATTTACAATTCATAGATCTCATCATAACTATAGAAATCTCCTTCAAACTCTTCGTGCCACCACAATTCTCCCTTACAAAGCTTCTCCTTTTGTTCACCATCACCACAAAGCTCATCCACAATGCTCTTTTTTTCTCATAATCACAAATAAATACCATCTCATATCTCAGAGCTTCATATCTCCAAAAATATTGACCTAGACTTTATGAAATCAATACCTTTTCCATATTTATAAAATATTTATTCCAGAATAATACCATTCATGAATCTTAAAGCTAAAATTCTCATAATTGAAGAGCACACCGTCACAATATTCATGTCTTTGAGAAACACACTCTATAAATCTCACCTCTATAAAACTCGATGACTTTGTTGTATTTTTGTATGGACTTCAAGAAAAACAAAATTTCTCAATTATTTCCTTTCTCTAAATTTTGGACCCAAAAATTTGGAAAACACTAGGAAACGATGCCACCTTCAATGCAACTTTTGTCCTAAACTATAGAATCCCTTTCCTAGAAATCTTCCTAATATTCCATGTAAGGATTGACAACAATAAACTAAAACCTTGATCATCCCAATATGGATTGACAATTAACACAAAACTATCTCCATTTTCAGAAATGAATGGCCTTGGTTCCAACAATCTCCCCCTTTGGGTTTGTTGGCAATCTGCAGATAAATTCAATGAAGTGTCATCCACAAACAAAACCTAAAACTCAAGAATCAACTCAACCAACACTCTAAAGTATACGTGAGCAATGCTCGGTGTAGAAAACAAGAGGAAATACATGAATTGATTTCTCAACCATTATATCAAATGAAAATCATTGAATTTATCTTTTCTCCATTCTCCTACAACATGTAACCAGAAAAAACATTACAGAAAAACATCTCATCCTCCACATTTCCACATTTCCACATTGAATTTACATTTCCACTTTTCTACATTGAATTTATCCATTTCTCCCTCATTTTCAATAAACCCAAATACCAGTATTTGGACATTTTATAGATAATAAACATACTCCCCCTAGATCATATCTCCCCCATAAACCTACATCACTTCAATAAACATATCCAAATAGGTAAAAACAACTAGGGAGAGGGTAAAATCTGTAACTTCCTCATGCACTGGGAGGTAGATGAACACCAAGGTTCAATTGATGTTAATCAGACACATCCTTTAATAGAGGCTTGGTTATAATGACATTCACTTTCTCATCAATTCCCACATGGTCCATTTTGATCACACCTTGTTCGACTTTTTCATTGATGAAGTGATATCTGATTCCAATATGTTTCAAACGAGAATGTTGAACAGGTTTCTTTGTAAGATCAATTATGCTCATGTTATCATAGTAAATCACCATTGGTTGTTTCACCTCATCACATATGTCATACGGTTGTTGGTTTATCAAAATTAGTTGAGTGCATGCCTTGGTAGCAGAGATATATGCAGCTTCAGCAGTACTAAGAGAAGTACATTTTTTTTCTTGCTCCACCATCTCACACATTTCGTCCCAATATAGAATGCTCTACCATTGGTGTAATTTCTTTCCACTACACCTCCTTCCCAGTCCGTGAAAAAAACACTGAAAGTTTATTATCTCTTCCTGTAGCAAAGTATAACCCATAGTTATGAGAACCTTGAATATATCTCATGATTCCTTTTCACTACCTCCATATGTTCCTCCTTCAGATTACTCTGAAAGTGGGATGTAAAGAAAGTGGAAAAGACAATATATGGTCCTGTATCTTTCAAGTATAGTAGGCTTCCAATGGTCCTTTTCACTTTGTGGGATCCACAAAAGTCCCTTCCTCGTGCTTCCTAAGGATTGTTCAAACTATAATCAGAGTTGAAACTGGTTTGGAATCATGCAAATTAAATTTCTTTAGTAGCTATCTTTCATACTTTTCCTAGTAAATAAAAGTTTAATTCTTCTTCTGAATCACCTACAGCCCTAAAAACTATGTGAGTTCACCAATCATGGACATTTCAAATTCTTATTTCATGTGATTGGAAAATTCATCCACTAAACCCTACCTTCTTACACCAAAAATAATATCATCCACGTATACCAATAGAATTAATTGATCCTTTTGATAATTCTTCACATAGAGATTGTGATATATTCCTCCTCATTTAAACTCAATCTTTCTCAGATAAGAATCCAACTGAGAGTACCATGCATATGGTTCCTATTTCAAGTCATAGAGAGATTTATTTTATTTTAAATCCTTCAGTTAATCACTTCCAAGAAAGAACCACAAGGATTGTTCAATGTAAACTTATTATACTAAGAATCCATTTAGGAATGTAGTCTTGGTGTCCATTTGATAAACTTTATAACCTATTTTGATTTCCATGGAAAGAAACATCCCAATTTACTCTAGTCTCACTATTGGATAAAATGTCTCTTCAACATCAAGACCTTAAATTTGTAAATATCCTTTACAAACCTATTATTACTTATTTTTTATCACATTTCCATGTTCATCAAATTTTTTCTTGAAAATCCACTTCATACCAATCACACTGTGACCTTTGGATCTCTTGACGAGATCTCATGTCTGATTTTTTTCAATCTAATCTAACTCTTAATTCATTTCTTCCACCCATGACTCATCCTTTGTAGCCTCTTCAAATGATGATTGTTCCACAACTTATAGAAATACAAGTTTTTTATTATTCCTTATTCTCTTTGTCTCTGTAGGTTCATTCTGATCCCTGATAATTTTGTACTAATAAATATCTGATCTTTGATTTATCTTGTGAGGTTCAGTTGAATTCTCTTCAGTTGTAGTTTCTTCTTCTGATTCTTATTCTGATTCAACATCATGATGTGAATATTGAGAGTTTTTTATACATTCCTCTATTTTTTTATTTTCATTTGTTTTATGTTCACATTATTCCTCATCTTCTATCACATCATCATAATAATTCTGTGAATCATTTGTAGTTTTATCTTCATTGATCTTAACATCACTGCTTTCCACAATCCTTCCCAAGCACTTATTGAAACACTTGTAGGCTATGATTTTCATTAAGTATCCAAGAAATATTCCTTCGTCTTCATTTTTCACCATACTTACCTTGATTTCCTTCTTTGTTTTGGATGAAAATTTTGCTTCTGAAAACACGAAAATATTTCAAATAGGGATTCCTTTCATTCCACAATTCATATGGTGCCTTAATCTCACCCATATAAAGCCCTGTTTGATTTCGAATATACACTACATCTTGAATGACCTCTTTCCAGTAATGTCTAGGAATATGACTCTCAATCATCATAGTTCTGTCCATATTGTTTACCTATCAATTCTTGCACTCAATAAATCCATTTTTTCTATAGAGTTCTCATAGTAGCCACCTCCTATTGTATCTCATGCTTCTCCAAGTAATTTTCAAATTTAATGGATGTGAATTCCCTTCCATTGTAAGACCACAAGAATTTGATAGTCTATCTAGTATCATTCTTGATGATTCGTTGATAGGTTTTCATGAAATCAAGAACTTTTTGTTTATTGTGTATAACCATCACACATTCCATTATATGTTAATCATATATGAAAAGGACAAATTGCATTTCTCTATGTCCTCCGACAACACTTATCGGGCCACGTATGTCTGTATGGATGAGTTCAAGAAGATTATATGCTCTTTTCTTCTTTGGTCGATAGGAACTACAGACTAGCTTCCCTCGCATGAAAGTATCATATTTATTTCCTCATTCACACTTAAGATTAGTGTTATCCATGACTATCTTCATCTTAGATATCTTTTTCATGTCCTGCTAATTGATGTGGCCAAATATCTGATGCCATAGGTAGTTTTCCTCTTCAACTGTTAGATAGAAAATGTTCTCTTTGTTGTATACCTAATATAAGTTTCCATCTGTTCTATAGCCTTTCATGAGATAATTCCATGTATTTCACTTTATAGTGTAGACCATTGGGTTTTAAGTCACTATAAGTCTAGAGTCCCAGAGTTGACTCACAATGAGGATATTGTGATGCAAACCATCCATATAAAGGACTTCAGTATTCTTCATCTTTCTATTAGATAGCTCAGTACATCCATTGCCTTTCATCTTCAAAGCATCATCATTACCAAACCTCACTATTCCATCGACCTTTTTCTTAATATTCGTTAATAGGTCTGCATTACCCATCATGTGGGAAAAACATCCTCTATCAAGAATCCATTTGTTTTTGTTCTTTGTACCTTTAAGTTCTACTTCTTCAATATTGGATTTTTCAATTTTTTGCTTTTCATTTCATGAGATATTTGGTTGAGTGTAGGACATTGATGGACTTTCAAATCCCTCTTATTTGTATATGGGTTCTTCATATTAAAACTCTTCTTCTAGAGGAGAAAACTTGTTTGAAAGAGCAACACTATCTTGTTGATGAACAATAACTTGTCTCTGCCTTCAGTATGAGGTTTCCATATCACTCCTCTTCCTATAATAAATAGATTTATGGCAAAAGTTAGAACAATGAAAAAAATATCCATAGAAATTTTTTCTTCTAAAAGAAGTAGGATATGAATTTTTTCTCCTTTACTAAACTCCTTACCCTCCCCCATTCAGATATCTTCTTACCTCTTCACAATATGACATGGTATGACCCAGATATTCATAGAACTAAAACATCATAATAGGAAATGTCTTATCACTTCTATTTATCCTCATATCTTCTTCCTTGGGATAATATTTTTACTTTCTATCATTCATGGAATATTGAGGATAGCCTTCTATTCTCCTTTCAGTTTGATTTATGGGCCTCTTTTTCAGCACTTTTGGTGACCTTTTAACATGATCAACTTTCAACTTTCCTTTATTTTGGTCCACTTTATTTTTAGTATTTGATGTTTCAACATCAAAACCAATTCCACTATTTCCCATTCATGTGGGTATTTGATGACTCATAATCTTTTCAACTTTATCAGAACCATGTTATTCTATCTCCAACAGGTCAACATCTGAGAATCTTCCAAATTTTATTTTATTCTTTGATTCTTTCGAATTTGAATCACTTTTGGATTTACTCATAAGAGTTACAAATTATTCTTCAAGTCCCTCAATAGTTTTATACTTATCTTAAAATATCATGGTAAGTTCATTAATGACCTTTTTTATATTCTTTAATTATGAGCTTTAGTTCTACTACATCATCAATCCTTTCAAGGATTAATGATAGAAATTTCACTAGTTCTTCCAGTCATTCAATTTCATCTTCAATTTGATCAACATATTTTGATGATTATTCCAACAATACTTTCAACTTATTGCATATCTTGCAATTATTCTCAAGATTACCAAGTGAATCCTTAAGTTTTAGTTTGGGATCAACATTAGTAGTCATCTAATTATCTATAGCTTTATTATTCTATGGTTCTGATTTCTCAATGGTGTCAATCATGGAGGCATGGTTTCTAATCTTAAATTTTGGTTCTTCTTCTTCACCGAATTCATTATCATCATCTTCCTCTTCACAAAAAAACTCTTCTTCTTCACTTTATTCCTATTTTTTAAGTATCAATTTTTGAAAAACCTTTTCTAAGGCTTCTCAATGCTTTCAACCTTTCTCTATTCATCATTGAACTTTCTTGAGCACTGATATGCAATGTACCCAACTCCACCACAGTGAAAAACAGGCTAGAGTTAATTTCTTTTTAAATTTACCTTTTCACTTCTTGAATTTCTTAGAAATGAGAGAAAAATTTTATTTTTCCTCATCATCATCACCGCTACTGACTCCTAAAATTTTCAGTTTTTCAATAGCTTTGAATTCCATTTCCTTGCTCACATGATTCGTAGCGTCTTCTGGTTTGACTCCCATTTCATATTCCATCGGGCTACTCAGTAGATCATCAAGAGAGAGTTTAGAGATATCACTTTCTTCAATGGATAGAACCATTTCATTATAAAGGGGTGGAACCCTTGTCAATATTTTCTTTACAATTTCAATGTCTTTGATTTCTTTCCCATACCTTGAATTGCTCCTACAACTTCAGTAATTTGATTAAAGGAGTCTTCATTCTCATCAGAGTGCATCTTCATATCATCAAACCTATCATGCAGTACATTAAGTTTCTCCCCCTTCACATTTCTATCACATTCATAAATATTTTCACATTTATCCCACATAGACTTTTCTGAGGTTCAGCTCATCACCTTTAGATAAATATGATCTGTAAGAGCTGTGGTGAGAGAATTCTGCACTTTAGCATCTACATCAAGAATTTTCCTATTTGTATCAATCATAGACATCACTATTAGATTAGTAACTTGTATTCCATGAATATTTGAAAATATTACTTCCATTCCAAGAGATATTAGATGATATCTCATTCT